>CM073927.1:23204093-24701593 GCA_037179545.1 Sesamia inferens | reverse complement strand
TGCCTAAGAACCAGTTAAAAGTGACTTTTGATTATTTTAAGGTCAGCATTTGCTCTTTGAAGGAAGCTTAAAGCCATAGCTTTATTTGAGGAAAATATAAATTAAGACACAACTATCTATCCGACTAAATCCGCATATTAACAAGTCACTTTTATTTTTTTAATATTTTCATTGCATACACTTTTTAGTCATATTCATCCGTCCGGCCGTCCTTAGTTTACCTTCCAAACGGTTAGCGCTAGAAACATGAATCTTTGGATTTGCCGGCAAAGTACTAAATGACGAAGGAATTTTTTTTAGGGTACCTCCGTATATGTAACGTAGGGATGATTTCTTTCCAACGTCTGTCCCATAGTGTGGGATGTCATTCATGAATCAAAAGTCATTTATTCAAATAAATCAAATCAGCACTTTTCGATTACAAAAGATAGACCCCCAAGAAAGGCAGTCTTAAAACTAAACAGCTGGCTCGAAAATTTTGAAATCGTGATGGTAGTCCATGTGATCAAGTTTGAACGAAAACTAGAACGGCTTAGATAACTTTGTTAGTTCAGGAGTTATAGTGGCCTTACTAGGGAAGCTGTCGTGTGTGAGTCCGACTTGCACTTGGCCGTTTTTTTTTTATTTTAGCCTTTAGTCTCCTATTCTTGCCTATTCTCTTTATATCACTCTAGAGCCTAGAGCTGCCAAGGACCAATTTTTGCGAAAGGAGACTAGCCAACCGATCCTGTAAAAATTTCACCATTAAAAGTTGGGTGAAGTGAGCTCGGAGCCATCATCATCATCTCAGCGTCAATCCCAGTCGCATTCGAGCTTTTTCAGCTTTTGAGTCTGGGGTTCCGCTTTACGAGTCTAATTGTTGATTTTGGTTAAACTTCGATATTTTCCGTGAAGCGACTGCCATCTGACCTCCAAAACCCGAAGGCGATATCGAAGCATTGCAGTTAGACTGATTGTTGGACTTTTGAGGGCTTGAACAATTCGTAACCAGTGAAAATATTCATATTCATCTATACAAATATTTGCACTGCCCGGGGATCGATCGCCTCGGAGCCACGGAGGCTGTGGGGAAGTGAGCTCAGAGTGAACTATCAATAGTGTCAATCCTTTAGCATTACTTGGAATGTCAGCTCACCCCACGCTTAAAGCCCAAAGTTTCCACGGTGAAATGATTACAGAACAGCATTGCTACTCAAGACAAAAGTCTTCGACCAGTGTATGCTGCCAGCGGTGACATATGGTGCTGAGACGTGGTCGCTAATAATGGGCCTTACAAGAAAGCTGAAGGTCACTCAAAGGGAAATGGAGATGCTTGGACTTTCACTGCGTTATCAAATCAGAAATGAGGAGATCCTCAGAAGAACAAGAGTAACCGACATAGCCCGAAGAATTGCAAAACTTAAATGGCAGCGGGCCGGGCACATAGCCTGTAGGACCAATGCCAGATGGAGCTGACGGGTTCTCGAATGGCGACCGGAACACGCAGCGTGGGTAAGTACTCAACAAGGTGGACCGACAGCCTGGCGAAGGCCGCGGGATACCGCTGGATGCGGGAGGCACAGGACGGGCCATCGTAGTCATCCTTGGGGGAGGCCTATGTCCAGCATTGGACGTCTTTCGGTTGAAAGGATGATAATTGCTGCTCATCTCATTCCTTCTAAAGGTATTAATTTGGACGAGTTTTTGACCTATTTTAATTTATGCAAATAGGATTATAATAACTGAATGTTCACTAATTGAAACTCTGAATCGTCCAAAGGGTTTAATTCCTGAGCGGGTTGATTAATTATTATGCATAGGAGGTAACCTCATTCGTTCATATTTGCTTGTTGGCATGCTCAAAAGTACTTGTATGATGTGGAATAAATATAAATTAGGGACAGTTATTATTATAAGTACATAAAAAATATCAGCACTTTTTGCATTTATCAACACCTTTAACACAAGTTTAAACCTTAGTGTTTTTTTGGTTGCTTTTTAATAAAATAATTCTGTAATCTTTTATAAATTATTAATAAAAAAACTTATATATTAGAATGACAACACGGTGTGATTTTTTTTTTAAATAATTTTTTAAATGTCTATTTGGGCTTGCACATGTCTTTTTGTTTTATTTTTTATAAATATTAATCTATGTGCTTATTTTTAACTTTCATTTTTTTCGTTACATCGTTAAATTTAGGCATAATTATTATCTTGAACAAGCAGAGACCCACGTTGTTTGCCTACGGCATAAAATAATAATATTGCAGCTACAAATGACTTGTAATGGCTAAACTTTTTCTAGACTGTGCAAATTTTGTTATTGTTAACAGCAGCGGTAACTACACAAGTTATAAGTTTTCATCACTTTTAACAATTTTTTTTTTTATAAATTATAAACTAGCTCTTGACCGCAATCTCGCCTGATGGTAAGCAGTGACGCAATCGTTGATGGTAAAGCGCACTAGTTTATTAAGCACCTATTCACTCTAGCCTTGAAGACACTCAAATTGTAGTCCGACGGAAGCACCGCCGCTGGCAAATTATTCCAGTCCCTCGATGTACGCGGTATAAAGGAGGAGGCGATACGTAGTGGTGTTAACAACGTAAGGGTGGAAACTCGCAGATCGTCTTAGTTTTCTAAATAAGTCATGCACAAACACTGCTTGAGTACCATATATTGGGTGCACCCTTTATAGCAGAACTTTTAACGTCATAATATTATTTTCCATAGCAACGGATAGCATAAACCTCTTTTCGCAGAAAATCGTTTGGCATACACTCATTTATGCATAATTTTGTAAGTCAGAATCATCTTTAGGCATAAATTTCATATCCATAATAATCAATAAGTATAAACATCATCTCGTAGAAAGTTCACAACCAGAATAATCTTTTGGCATATATTTTATATCAATAATAATCAAAAGTAGAACTATCATATCGCAGAAAATTTATAGCCAGAATCATCGTTTGGCATGCATTTCATATCCATAATAAATTTAAAGAACACTATTTTTATTCGCCTTTTTACGATGGACACATGCAAGCATGCAGCAAGCATGCAACATGTAGCAGGCATGCAGCATGCAAGCATGCAACATGTAGCAGGCATGCAGCAAGCAAGCATGCAGCATACATGCATGCAACATGCAGCAGGCATGGCTTCTGTCACGGCTCCGGCGCTGCGGGGCTCCGGCGGTCCCACGCGAGCTAGGTAATCGTCAAGACTAATAAAGATTCTGATTCTGATTTTGCAGATGGTTTTACGCCCACCACCGCAGCTTCGGCTTGCCGCAGCGGTGTGCGTTAAAACCACCTGCTGCTCAGCTCGCTGGCCGCCTCGCCCCTTCGCGCCTTCGCGGGTTTAGGTTACACTTTAGGGATAGGCCAGCCAAGACTACGTGAAGTCGGTTTTGAAGCGATTCATTTCTGTTACTAACTTTTGTAGCACACCATGGTGATTTTTTAAAACAATTTTTCATTTTTCAATATGTCTAATAAAATTATTTCTATTGAAATTCTGTGATCTTCGTAGTATGCTAAGTCGAATTATGCCAAATAATCGGCGCTCTAAATAAACGTTATGCTAAACGAAATTATGCAAAATTGTCTAAACTATGTCAAACTCTAACAAAGGTCATTATGCCCAATACAATTCAGCCATCTTAAAAGTTCCCATTTTAAATTCGGACATAAAAACATTAGGCCAAAAAACAATTATATTAAATATTTTTTATACCTTAACAATGTTCGTTTAAAAAAGTTTATGCCAAGTGAGTTTGCCAAATAGGTTTCGGAGCAACAAGTTTCTGCCAGATAGAGGGCACCCCCATATATCAACACATGTTTCCTCAAAATCTCAGTACGCCGAAATAAATTTATCATATAGGGAAACAACAAACACTTTTGTATCATACATTTTCGTTCATTCCCCTTGACACAACCAAATTCGACAACAACGGCGGTGTCACGGAGTATGACACTTTTAGCCGTGACAACAGCGAGGTTATGCCCTATTTCACAGCTAACAGTTAGTATTATATTCCGTTTTTCTGTTATTCCTTGGCACAAAGATAAAAACTCCCACTTAAAGCCGTTCAACGACTTATTTGATATTCAACAAAACTGCTTACTTACAAGGTATTCAATTACCTGACGAGAACTTTGTCGACAGTTTTATTGTGAAAGCTTGTATAAATAAATATTGAAAAGGTAGTCAACGAAAGGTAATATCGCGCAATAACTGAGATATTCCTCGAGCAAATATAATCAGATAAGCTCTGGTAAGCTGCAAATGATTAGAACTGAAATGGATTGCTAATTTCCTACATATAAGGTAGTAAATTTATCCTGGATTGCTGTAGGTACTTTTCAGTGAATCTAATTGATGCCTCTGGTTTTTTTTAATCAATAATCGACATGGCTCGGTTGATAAGCTTTTAAAACATAAGTATCCAGTAAGTTTAATCAAAGCGATATGGTGAACATGTATTCAAAAATCCTACATGTACGTAGGTTTTCGTTATCTTCTTTATTAACATGCTAGTAAAGAAGATAATGAGAAAGAGAAGTAACATATATTTTTACGTCTTCTTTATTGGTCCTCATAGTGTTGATTACATGGGTAATAAATAAAATAAGGATATACAAGTGTTTCAGACGGATAGACTTTTTAATTTATGTCTATAACTTTTTTGAATATTTTCCAAAGCTTTCCACTGTTTGTGTAGCTACTAACCTGACTGGCAGTAGGTCCAGTGGTGCAAGACGGGGTCGGCAGCGAGTGCTTGCGCGTATCACGCCAGGGCGACAGATGGTAGGGGTCCGGAGGCGACTCCTGGTCAATGGACAAGCCTCGCGCGGGGGCCGAGGAGTGAGGGGACGAGTCTGTGTCTTCGGTTCCACTTTCTTCCACGACGATTAGCGGCTCGCCCCCGCCGATGGCCGGCATAGCCATCGAACCGCGCCGCATCATTGCTGTGCAACAAAGAAAAATATCATATAATTTTTGTATATTAGTATACTTAGTTCAGAACCAAACCTGATCGAATATAAGTATTTTAGTAGCCCTTAGTAAAGCATATAACCATAGGCGTATCCAGGGAGGGCAGTGGCAGTCACCCCCCGTGGAAATCTCGCAGAACATATATGAATTCCCCTAATTACTAAACAAAATATAAATGAGGACTTATCTTTAACTTTGAAATGAACCACACAGTAGACACTGACAAAATGTACAGTGTAATTGTCAGAAAACTGCGTGCAATCAATCTAAAAATCTGAGTTACGCCATAGACTTGCCTCCCTAGGCCTGACTTGCCCCCCCTAGGCCTGACTTGCCATCCCCTAGGCCTTACTTAAGGCAAAGGGCCAGAAGCTGGGTACGCACATGTGATATAACTCAACAAAGTCAAGTTGCTGCATCACGATTGCGAATGACATGAAATATGAAGAAGATAGTCTGTGGTTTTTCTAGTGGCATACAATTATACACGTATACGATAATTGGAGTGAGCAGTGCAATAATGTTTTTTTATATAAACAGAATGTGCTTTATTTCACGCCATTAGCTAAGTTTATATAGGGTCATGTTAAATTAGCAAGTAAAACTGCTGACGAGATGGGTATTGAATATTTAAAGAAGATTAAATAAAAAATGAAATTAATTTAAAGACATTTTTAAGGATCATCGATCGCAGTTATTGTATGTAGTACCTACATAACTTGAAGCATAAGCGTAAAAATCTACCAGTTTTTTTTTCTACTTATACTGCTATTGGTTTGCTGGTATTTTGGCGTGACTAGCTGGCATAAGGTAAATAATTTCATCGTCGTTGTGTTTTCTTGTGTTCATTACTGTACCTACATAGTATTATATAAACTTATAAAGGCATGTGTTTTTTCTAAATGAACAGACAGCTATGCTGCAAGGGAGTTTGTTCCGCCACTTCTTCTTCCCAGCGAAAGCACTAGGAAGTGGCGATGGGTGGGCGTTTTGGGGGGACTGTCTTATGTAATATTGACGTTCAAAAAGTGCTGATTCTCAGTCTATTTTGTATAAATGACTTTTGATTTTGATACTTCAAGTAACAACTATTACAGCGATTACGTAAAAAAAACCGCAAAACATTATCACCTTTATTCATAAACGATGCTTAAAGTTAACTAGTGAAACTTTAACTATCGTTTATGAATAAACACCATAGCGTTTAAGGGTTTAGTATTCATAAACGATGATTAAAGTTAAGTGACGTGCAAACGTCAAAAATGTATGGCTAAATAGTTCCTAATCACTAGTTAACTTTAAGCAACGCTTACTTAAGATAGGTATATGGTATATGATTTATATTATCGTGTTAAGAATCCAAACTCCGCAGCCGAGATGGATGATGAAGTTAGAAAATTTGTAATAGCCTTGTAGAAATTTCAATTCTTAACAAGTGGTTGGGTTTAGGTTTATTGTTTTGTCATTCTTTTTAAAACTTATATAACTTGGCATTGAGTTTTACTCCGGTATTTTAACTTAGTGTAAAATCACTACAATCTTACTGAACTCCGAATTGGACTGTTCCGGACTTAATGTTGGTAAAAGCTGATTGGATCAGAGAATAACCAAGCCTGAGATGGTTGATGTGATGGTACAAAAGTGGGTCTTTTGGCACGTCATAATGTCGATATCTGCTCTTAAAACGCTGAAGGAAAACATCGCGAGGAATGAACGTGTCCTACAGGCAAAAATTCGAAGACTACCACCCCGCATTCGGCCAGCGTGTTAGATTACAGCACACTCCCTCTCATCGAGGGGAGTAATAGTGATGACAATATATGCTGATTATGTATGTATGTAATGTAATGTCGATATCACAGAATGTGGTAGGCCATACCATCGGCTGCCGGCAGAAGTTACCACCCACCAGACAAAGTCTTGCCGCCAAGCGATTTGTCGTGTTCCGGCATGATGTCTGGTGAAGCCGTTCGGAGGACGGGTCTGAGCAGTTGTGTTGCGATGTGTGCCGGGTACGATGCGCCTAATGTTGTTGTGTTGCGAGTTTGGTCGTGGAGGGTCTTCAGATCAATCGCCCTTTGGCGCAGCATCGTTGGTCGTGTTGTTGGGTTTAACATTGCATCACCTCGCTCAACTGCCGTCTTCCTTCCTATTCGCTCAGTTTTTCTGAGTGAATAGGCTCTTAATAAACTAGCGCGCTTTACCATCAACGATTGCATCACTGCTTGCCATCAGGCGGGAATGCGGTCAAGTGCTAGTTTATAATTATTAAAATTAAAAAAAAAATGTATTTCATCACTTTGTTCGGTAAACTGTTTACCAGGGGGGTAATCGCGCTAAATAAAACAGTAGAAGTTCAACTCTTGTTCGTATCTAACCCAGTTAAAGTTATGGTTTAGTTTCGATCACATTTCGTATCGCGCTAAAGTTTTAACTTCGGTTGAAGTAAAATCAATGTAGGTATGAGTGATACATTTCATCAGATATAATAATATTAAAACAAAAACAATTATAAGTAAATCTAATGGTTTAGACGTAAGTTTGACATGGCATAGAAAAAGTTAGCTTTGTTTCAACTTGTTCATTTGACAGCGGTTACGTTCCAATTGCGATCTAGTTATGGTTAAACCGTTAGCGCGATACGAAACTTAACAAAAGTTATGGTTTCGTTGCGATCCAATTCTGTTTTGGTTGAATTATTTTAGCGCGATTGCCCCCCAGTCGTCGTTGAAATTTATTAAGGGATGCAGAAGTAAAAATGATACAAAAATGAATGAAATGAAATGGTGGCTCATGGACTGGGCTGAACTTAGAATCATATGCTAAATTGATGGAATATGATTATAGTTCGAGCACTGGATACGATTGTATGTATCCTTACTTATATTATTACTTTATCACATACTAGCTTCCCGCCCACGGCTTCAGCCGGGTGGAGTTCGGTTATATCGCACTTTTTAGATTTCCCTCGGGAATATCAAACTTTCCGGGATAAAAAGTACCCTATCATTTAATCCGGACTTCTAGCTGTACGTCTGCAATCGGTTGAGTAGTTATGGCGTGAAAGCGGAACAAACAAACAAACAAACTCACTTTCTGATTTATAATATTAGTAAGGATCTTATAAATGGGAAAGTGAGTTTGTTTGTTTGTTCCGCTTTCACGCTGTAATTACTGAACCAATTGCTTTGAAATTTTGCAGGCGTAATGGTAGAAGTCCGGGTTAAAGGTACTTTCATCTATAAACTAAAAGTTTGGGATCAATCGCTTAATTTCCAACAAACCCATCTGAAACAACCGTCCTGAAATCTTAATCTCATTTTAAACATGGAGAAACGAAACTCCATGAGGTTCAAATTACTTTTGTACTGTCTATAAAAGATACAGAAAAACATAGATTTAATTAAGTAAGAATTAATTAAGTTACATGGTTTTCTTGTCTTTCTAAATCTAATTTCGTTAAGGGGCCGACTTTAATTCCCATTAGTTAGTAATTGCTGTCAGAAAGTTAAATTATTTCAGTGATTTGTAATTTTATTCAATTTTAAGGCCCCCGCCGACACCCCGCTGGTCCTTTCTAGCTGTTTGTTGAGACTTTTAATGAGTTTACTTGACGATTTCATGTTTTGAATTAATGAACTACACTTGGCTATGAGTTGAATGCATAATTTTTCACTCATAAAAAACTGGAACTAAATTGTGGCACCTGTTTAACTGATGGGACTTTTTTAAAGCTGTTGCATGTTTGCACTTCCTGATGTGGCTAGACAGCCCCCAGGAAGTGATGAAGGCGGGAGCTATGGGGAATTATTTTATGTAATTTTTAAGTTAGAAAAATGCTGATTCTCGGCCTGATTTGAATAAATGACTTTTGCTTTCTTACTTAGGTAACATTTGGCTTCAGTTATTACGATTTCTTTGCTCCCTTTATGCAAATTTTTGACTTTTGACTTATCTAATTTCATGTAGGTAAATAAAATATATATAGATATACACCAAATTAGGTAAATACTTTTGATTTACCTAATTTGGTGTATATCTACACCAAATTAATATTAATATAATAGTTATGGTCACTATTTTATTTACCTACATGAAATTAGATAAGTCAAAAGTCAAACATTTGCACAAACGCGGCAAAGAAATCAAAGTAACTGAAGCCAAGTGTTACCTAAGTAATAGATGATAACATATTATGGTATTGAAATTAGCGATAAGACCGCCCATTGTAAAATTTTTATATTTATGTTTGTAATCTACATGGTGTATATAATGAAGTATTCTATTTATCAATATATATTTATCTAGTATTCTATTCTATTCTACGGTGTTACTTAGACTTTGTGTTGTTAATGATGTTTGTGGGTGTGATATTAGGGCATCAGCGTTCTGAAGGAATTTCCGGACAAATTCGTGCTTAGAATAGCAGCTTTCTGTAGGGTTTGGTAAGCGGAAGGAGATAACTCTAGCATTTATAAAGGTTAGTGCGGTCGTTTGGAACTGGCACCCGTTTCCCATAGTTGAGAATACTTACTATTGGAACTATGCCTACGCTGTTTAATTGCCACGTTCGGCATTATTATTTCTATTTTAGAGTCTGTATATTTCGACAGCTTTTTTGCTATAGTGTTTTGTAGCTTGTGTGTGTTTAGTACTGAAATGTAAAATAATAATAATATAATAATAAACGTTTATTTTTTCCACCACACAATTAAACATAAGTTTAACACATAAGTATACATGATATAATGATGTATTGGACACTGGAACCTCTACTAGGACTACCTGTGTTACAGGTCTCCAGGCCACCTGACTACACGGTCTTGTCACAACTAATACAAACGTATACTAACAGATGATAAAGATTATGGGATGAAAGAAAATTGAAAACAAAAAGTCAATAATTATGTAATTTAAAAGATTAGACAGCAAAGTAGGGTATGTACACGGAGCACGTAATTGCCTATGTCTTCAATTAAGTTGAAGCAACAATAAAAGTTGCATTGTCCAAACACCGTTTAGACGATGCAAGTCATTTGTTGGATAATTTTTATTGCAGGTATACCATAGGCAATTAAATTGCAAAGTGTAAATCAGTCTCTATTTGCGTAGTTGACATCAATGAGTTTTTTTTTTATTTTGTCTAATAAAGTTATGTCTGGCCTATTGTAATGAATAGTTAGCTGTCTGTGAGAATGACTCCATAAAAGTATAGCTTGTGTGTAATGTTTTCAAGAAGATTTTTTAAGATTTTTGGCTCATTTTTTCCTCTTTTTCTGGAGTGATTTATGTATTAGCTAGATTATGGTGGATTATATTTGCTATTTGATCGTACCTGTGCTTTTGTAATTGTAAGTTTGAATTATAGTATGAAATATGTTTCTAATGTCAATTATATGCAACAGTTGTCATTCTAAACTTATTATTACTGATACTAGAAAACGAACCTTCAAATAATCGTCATTTCAGCCGAAAGACATCCGCTGCTGGACTAATGCTTCCCCCATGGATCGCCACGACGACCATCCAGCGGTTTCCCGCGACCTTCAATAGGTCGTTGGTACGTCTACCCACGCTACGTCTTTCGGTGTGTGGTCGCCATTCGACAACCCGTTGGCTCTATCAGGCATGGGTAGGCTTGTAGGATTTTGAAATTGCAATAAACATATCATTTTATCGCGATATTCGCAAGTAACGTGAAAAGTTATTGACTTACGTATCACGGTGACACGTTTGTTATGATATAATTTGAGAAACATATAAAACCGAAAATTTTGTATCGGTGACCAATGAGTCCTAAACATAAGATACGATAAGATTACGGTTAAGACCTATAATATTTTTTTTTTTTTTTTTTTTTTTATTAAAATATAAACCAGCGCTTGACCGCAATCCCGCCTGATGGTAAGCAGTGACGCAATCGTTGATGGTAAAGCGCACTAGTTTATTAAGAGCCGTGTAAAAGTGATCAGTGATCCTATTTGCTTAATAAACGATTTCATTTTATTGATATCGCTTTTTTCCCAAATACAAAACAAAAAAAAGGTGGATAATTGTAAAAATGTATGAAGTTGTAGCGTAAACTGAATTTTATTATATAGGATTTAAAGCTTTTTTCCATCAACTTATATTTGCATACATTTTTAATTTTTAATTTCAGATTGTAGATTAGATAGATTGTTATGATCATTAAGTCAGAACACATAAAGTTAAAATCATAATACCACAGTGTAATGTTTATCAAATGATTTTTTAAAAACGGAAGCATATAAACAGCGTGAACTTAAAGGGAAGTGTCGATGGACGAAAAGCATAAAGAATACACACAACATTCATTTCATTCACTCTGACGGGAAGTGCTGAATGATAGTAAGTTGTTTATAATAAATAAAAGATATTTAGGCGAGGTTGTCTCTTTCCCTCTTACTGATGAGATAAAGAGGTAAACTTTTGAGTTTTTGTGTATGTATCGTGGTCGAAATCGGTCGGGAGATTATTATTATTTTTTATTATTAAGTAACAAAAGTTTTTAATAAAATTATTTTATTATGTTTAAAGTTTTTTTTTAAATTTTTAAATTGAGTTTTCAAATCCAAATCATATTTCGCGCCCGCAGGTCATTATAAGTCGTGGTCTCAAGTATAAGTGCGCGGGTTCGATTCCTGGTCAGGCAAGTACCAATGTAAGTTTTCTAAAGTTGTATGTATTTTCTAAGTATATCTTGGACACCAATGACTGAAGGTGAAGGAAAACATCTTGAGGAAACCTGGACTTTAAGTCTGAAATCGCAAACCCGCATTGAGCAAACGTGATGATTACGCTCAATCCTTCTCTGTATGAGAGGAGACCTGTGCCCAGCAGTGGGACGATAAAAAGGTTGATGATGATGAGATGATGAGATGATTATTGGCTTGCTAGGCTAATTTGCCATTATTGACATACCTATATCACTGGTGTACTTCCAGTCGATCTTGAAGTACAGCGACGCGCTTCAATGTACTACTCCGCGAGGGGGGAGGCCATGGACACTAATTTTGTTACACAACGCGACCTTAATAGAATTTCTAGATTATTTAAACCTCAGACTGAAGTCTGGGAGGACCTCTTATCCCAATGGCAAAGTAGGTGGGATAATTCCATCAAGGGCACCACCATCTATTCTTTCCATTTGTTGGTGATCGGCTGGCTAAGACATGGCTGGAGGTTGACCACTGCGTTGCCCAATTTCTCACAGGTCATGGCAACTTTAAAAGTAAACTGTATTCTTTTAAACTTGTTCCTTCGCCTTTGTGTCAATGTTCTACATCGAACTGTGAATTTGAACAGTCCGCACATCACATCTTGTGGGAGTGTATTCTGTGGCAGAATGAACGCAATATTATGTTGGATAGTGTACAAGTTACATCCGGAGTCGTTTATTATACGGACCTTGTAGAAACTAGAACCAATTTCCGTGCGATCAGGCGCTTTTGCCATACCTATTATTGGAATCAATTGTAACAGCACATACCTACTTAGGAACCATTAACTTTAATCAAATTTTATTCCGTGGTGCTTGGCAATCTGGGCTTCTCCCAGTTGCAATAATATCCCTTTGTGCCGATTGGCCTAGTTCTGTTCTGTCTCCTGCTTGTTATGAAGGGAAGTGGAAAAAATATTTATTTTCTTACTCCTCCGCTATTCTTTTCTGATTAATTTCGTTGCGGGACCCAAGACAGCTGAATTGTTTCTCCGGGACTCGTCGAGCTTCATTGCTCGGCGTTTTTCTGGCGGTCTCCACTGTTGATTCTAGCTTTCAGGAGTTGCAGTGGGTGGGAAAATGTGTGGTGGGTTTTGTCCCAAAAAATACCTATATAACCTACCTACATAAAAAAAATATATACCTACCGGGCAGGTGGTTTTGAAATGTGAAGAGGTCGGTCAGTCAGAAAAATAAAACCATGTATGTTGACAATTACAACTAGTAGTAGGTACCTATTTTTTTTTAAATTATATACTGCTGCTTGACCGCAATCCCGCCTGATGGTAAGCAGATATGCAATTTTTGATGGTAAAGCGCGCCATTTTAAGGCTATTCACTAAAAAAAAAACTGAGTAAATAGGAAGTAAGACACCAGTTGAGCGCCTAGCGTTGCAATGTTAAACCCAACAACACGACCAACGATGCTGCGCCAGACCCTCCACGACCAAACTCCCGACACAACAACATTTGGCACATCGTACCCGGCACACATCGCAACACAACTGCTCAGACCCGACCTCCGACCGGCTTCACCAGACATTAAGCCGGAACACGACGAATCGCTTAGCGGCAAGACATTGTCTGGTGGGTAGTAACTTCTGCCGGCAGCCGGTGTTATGGCATACCACCGACCTATGGAGAAGAGCAGTCAATAAACTTCACGGAAACTTTTAAATAATAAAATAGTTATGCAGGTGAAATTATACACAAACAATCATATTGAATGAAAATAAGTTTAAAAGGAAGGGGGAAGTAATCTATACTAATTATACAGTATGTTACAAAAACCCTGTCCGACCCGTGAAGGTGTTGTTAGGTATCGTTAGCTGATTCTACTAATGCGTACATAACCTGGCTAAACTAAAAAAAAAAATACCCCCTTAAAAATAAATAACTTAAATAAAATAAATAGGTAATTTCATGGCAACACAGGCACAGGTCATGACCTCAGTTGACCTCATGCATGTAGGTATTGGTAGTCTAACCACGTTTATCGACTCTAGAAAGAAACAATGATACCTACTTAGGCAGCTCGTGAAAAGAACTTTTTTTTAAGTAGAAAGGTCGTCTGACCCTCCGAATGTATCTTCGAATTTCATTCGATGAGCACAATGGCTGTGGCGGAGATGTTGTTCCATATTTCGTTCACTAAGAACGATACCGGCCTGACACCGTCCCACGAGATTAGCACGGTGTTTCACAACGTTAGTCCACTCCTACCAATCCACTGCTCGCCGAACTGATAGTGGAGGTACTCACGTACAGGTCGGCAAAAATATGGTGGGGCACCATCATGCTGGAACCACATTGACCAAGAAGTAGTCACATCCGAATCGTTCAACACCTGATCACAACACAACACAATTGCAGTTTCACTAGGTACCTTCCATCAGCAGGTTACATTACGTTAGAAAAGTATGTGATCACACAATAAACGATACGTCTACACGGACGCCATGTCTACGCGAAACTAATAAATTTAAAATAAAAATGATTTTTATTTCATAAAAATAGGTACTCTAACTGCACGGCGGTGCCCTTTGACTAGAGGTGTGAAAGTATTCAAAATATTTCTCGTATCGATTTTTGGTATCAATTTTGTATTTCAGAATTTCACGCATCGATTCAACATCGCATGGCATTCTTTAGATTTTAGAACTTTCACATAACTTAAATCAGGTGAACTTAAATGCTTTACATTGTTTATAATATTCTCCTAAAATCGTATTTCATAAGACCTTTCTAGTTCCTATTTACTAATAATAGGTACTTGTGTTACAATATTGTTATGAGTAATTAATCGATAATCAAAAAAAGTACTTTTACCATTAGGTAATCTGTGTTTTTACAACAAATCATTCGGCCAGGTACAGTTTCGAATAATATCGACAAAAACAAAACGTTATTACGCAAAAATTAGTACAGCTCTAATTATTCCTTTGCCGCCGTCGGCGGCTAGACACACTGACGCCGCTAAAGAACCTAAAAAAATAATCAAAAGAAAGCCGACAATTATAAGGTCTAAAATGGTGTTTACACTTATTTAAATTTCCCGAATTTTGGGGAAGTTACAAGGTAAAAAAGATTATTTCAAAATTCATTAGTATTGTTACTATGATGATTATGCAAAATTTTATATTTTATTTGGTCATTTGTTTACCTAACCCTTATTATCCTTGTGGGTCGGACAGGGTTTTCGTAACATACTGTATAAAGCGAGTAAGCGAGTTTGTTTGTGTTTATTTGTTTGAACGCGATAATCTCAGGAACTACTGGTCCGATTTGAAAAATTCTTTTTGCGTTGAATAATCCATTAATTCAGGAAGGCTTTAGGCTATATAACATCACGCTGCAACCAATAGGAGCGGAGCATAACTAACTCCACGCGAACGAAGTCTTTATTTTTTTTTAATATTTATAAACTAACGCTTGACCGCAATCCCGCCTGATGGTAAGCAGTGATGCGATCGTTGATGGTAAAGCGCGCTAGTTAGTTAAGAGCCTATTCACTCAGAAAAATGGAGCAAATAGGAAGGAAGACGGCAGTTGAGCGAGGTGATGCAATGTTGAACCCAACAACACGACCAACGATGCTGCTCCAGAGGGAGATTGATCTGGAGACCCTCCACGACCAAACTCCCAACACAACAACATTTGGCCCATCGTACCCGGCACACATCGCAACACAACTGCTCAGACCCGTCCTCCGTACGGCTTCACCAGACATCATGCCGGAACACGACAAATCGCTTGGCGGCAAGGCTTTGTCTGGTGGGTGGTAACTTCTGCTGGCGGCCGCTAGTATATGTGACGGTTTCATAACATAACATAATCAGCCCATAATGTTCCCAATCCTGAGACACAGGCCTCCTCGCGGTGAAAGAGAGTGGGCCATAATCTACTACGCGGACCCAGTGCGGATTGGTAGACGTCACATGTTTTCGAAGTTTTGCCTCTAGGACACGCCGGTTTCCTCACAATGTTCACCGTTTTGAAGAGCAGTGATGATTAAATATGTATTTACATACACAAAGTAAAACGGTTGACGGGATTAAAACCTACGACCTACAACTTGAAGTCGCGGCCGATTCCACTAGGCCACGGTAGTTGCGTTTGTACTAAATTAATGGATGGATCATTCATCAGTCATTCATCCTTTTTTATCGTCCCACTGTTGGGCACAGGTCTCCTCTCATACAGAGAAGGATTGAGAGTAATCACCACGCTTGCCCAATGCCGGTTGGCGATTTCAGACTTAAAGTCCAAGGTTTCCTCAAGATGTTTTCCTTCACCTTCAGTCATTAGTGTCCAAGATATACTTAGAAAGTACATACAACTTTAGAAAAGTTACATTGGTACGTGCCTGACCTGGAATCGAACCCGCGCACTCATACTTGAGAGGCTGGTGTTTTAACCACTAGGCCACCACGACTTTATGTAATGGATGAATAAACCATAATAAGTAAAAATAATCATTGAACATACTTTTTACAATAATACCAAATTATTATTGAAGTTGTTTGTTCCCTCATCCCTAACACCTGTTGCCACTGTAAAGTATGACTTTTGAACTATAGTTTACATTGAATATTCATTAATGAATAAACTGTCTTACGTTCAAATACCATTACTACGTTATGACGTAAGAACCAATTAAATAATAAGATAATTAACGTTTGATTACGGTAAAAGATCAAACATAAATTATAATTTACTAACAGCGTCCCGTGGTTTCACCCGTATAAATGTCGATATCTTGGGAATATCGGGATTAAAAGTACTGTAAGTCTTAATCTGATGTCTGTTCTATATTACTGTTAACTTTTATTAAAATCCAGTCATTAGTTTTTGCGAGAAAGAGAAATCGGTCCATCACGACAGCCTCCGTGGCGTAGCTGTAGCAAATGCGGCCGCTGCGCAAGGAGGCGTAGGTTCGATCGCCGCGTAGTGCAAATACACACATCAAAAGTGTCTAGGGATCAACATATATTTTTGCAATAACTTTTCTCCTGATTGATATTAATTAAAATTTTCTTTAAGGATTCATCAAATAAAGTGTTTTCGTTTGTCACAGTAACGATAAACCAAGTCACCTTTGCATTAATAAAGAAATTTGCCATTTTCCTAATAAAGGGATATTTGACATTTGAATCACTAACACAAAAGTTCGAAAAAAAGACTGAAATAACAGTGTTCTCTAAAATTTTATTGGGTAACTTAAACAATTAATAATCCGTGTTTCTACCGCGAACACTAACAACGCAAGAACATCGGTTTGGCATACTCAAAATGAGTTCATCCAAATCACGCTGTGGAATGGCCGCCCATTTTCGTTGCAACAACAAAAAAAGGTCTTCTTGCGACTGGATACCCTCCATATTCGGCAGAGCTCTTCTCTGTAGCATATCCCATGCATGCTCAATCGGGTTCAAGTCTGGCGACTGAGCAGGCTAGGGCAGGACATTGATGTTAGCTGCGGCGAGAGTCTGTCTTACAACTCTTGCGGTGTGCGGTCGTGCATTCATCATGCATTAACTGAAATAAGGGACCGATTTGCACTTGTACACTTGTCTCAGCATAAATTTGAGCGTTGTGGTTGCCTCTGATCCAAATCAACTCAGTTCTTCTGCCGATCCAAATACCCGCCCATACCATGATGGTTCCACCACTATAAGGATGGACTTCCTGGCAGGATTTTAATCGCTGTTGGCGTCCAGGGGTTCTCCAGTGTCGTATACGTCTTGTATCCGGTCTCATACCAAAACGAGACTCATCAGAAAAGCACACGAAACGCCATTGTTCTTCTGCCCAATTTCTGTGTTCAAGAGCCCATTGATATCGAATCCTACGATTGTGCATTGCTATAGGTGGTACCCGTAGCGGTCTTCGGGAATGAAGGTTCACTTCATGCAAGCGGTTTCTGACTGTTTGGTCGCTAATTAAGTTCCCTGAAGAGTGATGAAGCCTCACGGCTAACATCATGGCGGTTATTGTTGGAGCTCTTCGAGTTAAGATTTGAATGTATCGGTCTTGTCTCCGTGTGGTGCAGCGATACCGTCCTCCATGGCGCTCAGCCACGGTACCAGTGCTTCGGTAACGTGTCCAAAGTCGACTGATAACGCTCTGACTTGTATTCAGAGCTAAAGCCACAGTACGTTGCCGGGAACCAGCTTCTATCATTCCCACGGCTCTGAGCATTTCTTCCCTGCTTAAATGACGTCGCCGCTCCATAATAACGTTGGTTTTAATCAGTAGTAGGGAAACAGTAGCACTAATAATGTCTTCAATGCGTTGTATGTTTTTATAGGGAAAATATTGACAGCTGATTTTCATCTTTTACTCGAATTTGATTCACAGTTCCTGATTCAAATTATGAAATGCACCAAAAAGGATCCATATAAATTTATAAAATCATAAATTTATTACAAAGCCACATCTCAATCTCAAGAAATCCGCATAAAAATGCTTGATCCCTAGACACTTTTGATGTGTATATTTGTATGCATGAATATGAATATTTGGACTGGCTTGGTCGTGCCCCGGTAACCAAGCTAAACCGTTGGTCCCGGTTGCCATGCGAACTTCTAGTGGCAGTAGTTACGGGTTCTTGGAGCCCTCCGAAGTCAACAGTTCTTCTAACTGCAATGCTTCGATATCGCCTTCGGGTTGTGGAGGTTAGACGGTAGTCGTTACACGGATAATATAGAAGTTTAGCCAAAATCAGCAGTCAGAATGGTAAAGCGGACCCAGACTCCAAAGCTGAAAAAGGCTTCGGATGCGACTGGGATTAAGACTGAGATGATGACGAGTAATCGGTCCATCTATTTCCACAAACTTTCTGGTTAGAAGAAAAAGTCACAACTGTAATTCCATGACCACCTCAGTATGAAAAGTTAGGTGAAGTGAACGTGGCGTTGTCATTCCAACTATTGCTAATAGATTGACATTAACATTGACAGCTCACTCTAAGCTGATAAGCTCCATTCACATACAACCACGAGTACTGCAGCCACATTTGGGCTGGTGCTGCAAAATGCCACCTTGCTACTTTGGATTCGTTGTAGAGGCTTGCGGAGAGGCTAATTGGCGACCCAGATTTAGCTCAAAACGGTCACCAAAGCCTGGAGCCTGGAGCGAAGAGTAGACTATCGGCGTTCTTTAAAATAAAATAATAAAATAAATATATACGGACAAATCACACAGATTGAGCTAGCCCCAAAGTAAGTTCTAAACTTGTGTTATGGGATACTAACGCAACGATACTATATTTATAATAGATACATATATAGATAAACATCCAAGACCCAGGCCAATCAGGAAACGATCGTTTTCCATCATGACCTGGCCGGGGATCGAACCCGGGGCCTCCACGTCGCAGGCAGGCGTGTTGACCGCTGCTTGAGAGTGTGCGAGGGAAATGCATGATTTCATGGAACGGAGATGGGGGAATTATCCCCCATCTCCATTCCATCATCGGACCACCCGTCGTACGGCGAGTATCCACCCTTACGTTGTTGACACCACTACGATCCGGACGAAGCTTTTCGCTTCGTCTTTTATACAGCGTACATCAAAGGACTGGAACAATTTGCCAGCGGCAGGGTTTCTGTCTAACTACAATTTAATTATCTTCAAGGCTAGAGTGAATAGGCTCTTAATAAACTAGCGCGCTTTACCATCAACGATTGCATCACTACTTACCATAAGGCGGAATGTTTAAAAAAAAAAATCAAAGATGCAACGCAATAAATGTAACACAACCTTCTTTAAGCGTCTACTCCATAAGTATTTAGAATGAGTGAAATTCTAAAAGTACTACTCATTTTTATTTTCATGAACAATTCGAAATTCGAATTCAATAATTATTTTAATTTAGAATGCTGTCCCAGCATTCTAAAAAGTTTTTAATGTGTGACAATACTTATTAACCTGAATAAGTATACCTAATACGTTTTATCTGAAAAATAGGTCTAATGTTTTGACAGATTGTCCGGACAAAAACTGTAAAATGACAAACTTATTTATCGCATAAAAGTTAACTGACGATTAAATATCCGAGTCGTAAAGCATAAGTCTGTCATATAACAAGCCTTGAATAAAATTGAATTCGCTTCAAGATTATGATATATGAAACACATCTGATACTCGACGTATCGTTAAATATCTCTCACAGTATATACAATTTCCCTAGCGTACACAGACGGAGCTGTTTACATAGATAATTAAAGTAAGAAAAAAGTATTCCATTTGCAAAGTTTCCGTTTTTTTCTGCAAATCTCCTGGAAACGTGGGCACTCAATCAATGTTGAAGTATAAATATTGGTATTTTTACTGTAAGTACAATATTTGAAAAGTAATATTATACATGTGTGTATAATTTTGTTACTATGTATAATTGTTGGCTTTACAGTATGTTAAGAAAACCCTGTCCGACCTGTGAAGGTGTTGTTAGGTATCGATAACTGATTCTACTAATGCATACAATACCTGGCTAAACTTAAAAAAAAGTCCCCCTAAAAAAATAAATATTATTTCGCAAAAAGAGGTAACTTAATAAATGTGCGTTAATCACCCTTCCGCGGGCAGCGGGTGGCAGGGCACGCGGCACGTGGTCGCATCGCTATTCGCTCATAATAATACCGGTGTTGTCACTTTTTTAAAAATTACCAAATTTCGGGGAAGTTGGAATTAATTCGCGGGAAAAAAAGATTATTTCAAAATTCATTTGTGTTGGTACTATGATGATTACGTAAAATTTTATATTATATTTGGTCATGTGTTTACCTAACCTTTATTATCCTTATGGGTCGGACAGGGTTTTCTTAACATACTGTTTAAAGAGGGGCTAGCGTAATAAGCTAAGTAATATGGATCAGGTTATGCTACTCTTGAAGGCGATTGGTTCGCGTTATTTAACGTTTCGATCACCCTTCGACTATCTTTACATAACATGAACCCTCCGTGCCTCTGAAGGTATTTTAAGCAGTTCGTCTCGGATGTCACTCGTGTATCTTCGACAGTCATTACTGGTCGTCAGAAGACCGAAAGTCTGACATTGGCTCCGATTTTCTTGTTCACAAACTAAATCTATACTAATCTATACTAATATACAGTATGTTAAGAAAACCTTGTCCGACCCGTGAAGGTGTTGTTAGGTATCGATAACTGATTCTACTAATGGATACAAAACCGGGCTAAACTTAAAAAAAAAAAACCCCCTAAAAAATAAATATTATTTCGCAAAAAGTGGTAACTTAATAAATCTGCGTTAACCACCCTTCCGCGGGGCACGGGCGGCAGGGCACGCGGCACGTGGTCGCATCGCTATTCGCTCATAATAATACCGGTGTTGTCACTTTTTTAAAAATTACCAAATTTCGGGGAAGTTGGAATTAATTCGCGGGAAAAAAAGATTATTTCAAAATTCATTTGTATTGGTACTATGATGATTACGTAAAATTTTATATTATATTTGGTCATGTGTTTACCTAACCTTTATTATCCTTATGGGTCGGACAGGGTTTTCTTAACAGACTGTATAAAACTGAAGAGTTTGTTTGTTTGAACGCGCTAATCTCAGGAACTGCTGGACCGATTTGAAATTCTTTTTGCGTTGGATAGCTCATAAATCCAGGAAGGCTTTAGGCTATATAACAACACGCTGGGACCAATAGGAGCGGAGCATAACTAACTCCACGCGAACGAAGTCGCTGGCGGCCGCTAGTTAAATATAAGTTTAGTGCATATTTTTCTTTCTATTTCATCAAGACAAGGACAGAAGATAAAATGAATAAAAATAGTCGCCATGTTTTTAATCGCGTCTAAACTGTCTATGGAGTATCTTAATTTGACAGGATCTTCTATTCTTTTCTTAATGAAATAAAAAGACAAAGATGCACTTAACTTAAAATTAGTTTAGTTTGTGTGTGTGTTTGTGTTTGTGTTTGAGGAGAATCAGCGCCAATAAGTCATTTAACTATCTGATCTCAACAAACACTGGGTTGTGTCTTCCAAAGAGGTATTGTATTACCCAGTAACTGGGTTGTGGAGAGCAGATAGGCAGTCATTCTATGTAAAATGCAAGTACTCAACTGCATCTGGTTAGACTGGAAGCGGACCTCAATATAACTGGGTATATATAAATGGAAGTGTTGGTTTTCATCCAAATAGAGAGAACGTGTCTATAACAATTCACTAATGAGATCTAGTTACCGACGCTACCCCCTCTATACTAAAATTGAAAACATCAATTTCAGGGGAAGGGTAATTGAGCGTTATTGAGTAAAAATGAGAACAAAACCTACGCATGCAAAGGTCTCATGTAACAGGCTTCTAAATTGGCTCTCAAAGAGATTTCGTGTCGTAAGAATATCTTAAAGTTCACGTCGCTAAAAGCTGCCTAACTTTATTAGCTTTATTACCATCACAATCTTCTCAGTAACCTGGTATCGTACACAGTAAAAAACACACTGAAACTTTTCTTCCACTTTCACAAACAACTAGAAATCAAGATCTTATTACAACCGTCCCGAGCACCCAATAACAGACATTATCTAATCGGCTGTTGTGATCATTTGATTCAGTATCAACAGGTCTGACGGAGCAGCCCCGTCAGGCCAAGGCTGCTTTGGCACTGACCCGCTTTTGCGACATACCCCCGACCTTACTCCCCGGACCCCCCTCTATCACATATTCCCACCCTCCCTCTCGTGGAGCATCTAGTTACTGCAACTGTTGCAGTCCGGAAATAGCTGCCAGATGAAGTCAGTTTTATGTGACAGTTCACCGCTTATTTTATGATATGAACAGTTTATGTATTGTGTAAAAATTATACCTATAGAGTCGTTGTATCTAAAAAGGTTTGTCTTTTATGCAGAGTTTTGTTATAGAATTTCAGGCATTATGTTCTTAGAATTACGGGTAGAAATGGAAACGTTAATCTTAATCCACTTCAACTCTAATAAATGAAATGACTACGAACGGCCGACCTAATATCATTCCAGTGTTCATCAGTTATCTGTCTTGTTACCTTGCAAACAAGGTATAAACAAAAAGTAATTATTCACGAAGACAGTTTTTGGGGCAAGTCGACAAAGCTGTCAATTGTGACCTCGCTAATAAAAATTCCCCAAATTTTCTCAAACTTTTAAAACAACAATCGTCCCAGTAGAATGGTATAAAGTTTCTATCGGTTTCCCGATAAGAGTAGGCAGGTATTATCAGTTCTCGTTGCTCTCGTTATGGATCGTGAAAGCCAATGGATTATTACCGCCAACACGAAATTTCACTCTCGTAACCGGAGTGAAGTCGTAAACTTCTAACGAACCATTTCTTGAAAGAATCAGGGTTATGTTCCTTTTAGAACTGTTTATTCGTTTGGGAAACATCTGAGCTTTCATAAAAAATATTTTATTTTGTAAATCAATGAGCGGGCAGGTGATCAACATGTGATCGAATGTACGATTGAAGTTCTCATTTTATTTATAAAGCGCAAGCTTTCCAGAAAGTAACCTCGAAAAGATTGGCACTTCTTACTTTTCCATGTAATTTATATATTTCTGTTTATTTCCTTATCTGTTTAAAAAAAAAACATGTGTTTTCCTAAAAACAGTTCAATTTTCCTACTAGTTATTTAATTATGTACTAAGATTAAGAAGGTTTTTATCACAGTGACATGTAATCCATGTTCATTTAAATGAGGTTGGTGTCCCCATTACATAAATGGGGTTATCGACCTCATTCCGTGTTAACAGGGTTAAAATTCCAAAAACACATTCTTCAAATTGAAATAAATTATCTACAAATACTAAGACACTTTTATTTACACTTGGAAGATCTTTTTGATATTAACCTTGTTACTAAGCTGGTTGTAATAAAGTAATTCTCCAGCTTATCACGCGTTTCATTGTATTTGCCTTGTTCAGTGGTAAGTCTGGGATTCGATCTCTAGGCTAGGGTAATTTTATTAAGTTGTGTCTTTAGTAAATTGTCAGTAATAACCCGGAGTCTGGCGGTAGTCCACTGCCACATGGAAAACAGTAAAAATAAAGGGTATACCATGCCACTGTCTTCCTGTTCAAGAAATATGGGGCTGTTATGTTTTAAATTAATTTAGAAAATAAAGGAACAACACTAAAAGCCGTCTGAAATGAAAAAGGCATCTTTTATAATGAAAATGAAAACGGTGGCGGGACCCGTTAAGTATCTCTTTGAAGGGACAAGCCGCTCTGCTGTCTTGAGGCTTTAATGTCGGCACTTAATGTGCCGGCACTTAAGGTACGGGGTTGATTGGCTAAATAATATCAGCTGCACGGGGTAAGGGTCGATCGATCAGATTAAGCAACATTGTCGCGGCCGGTCCCTGGATGGGTGACCTTTTTTACATTCTGATTGGTCCTGACTGTCCTTTGTGAATCTTTGACCGACGATATGGGTTTTTAGAAGCCCGAAAACAGTGTATAAAGGTGTGGGCATACCCAGAGCAGGTCCCCCTGGAAATTTCGCATAACATGTATGAACTTCCATAATTACTTATCAAAGTATAAACAGGGACTTATCTCTAACTTTTAAATAATCCACGCAGTAGACACTGGCAAAATATACGGTGCACAAAGTTTACCGAATCTAGTCGAGCGTTTTAACGCTTGCGCTTGGCTGTAATTGGTAAGCTTCGGTAGAGAGTTTTGAGCTGAGGTTGCGAGCGATTAGAATTTATTTTATTTGATGATTCGACTTTAAAAATCTGACTTGCCCCTAGGCCTGAAGCTGGGTACGAAAATGTATAAAGGGGTATTGTGTTACTCAGAAAAAGCTGTAAGCTGAGCTTAGAGTAAGCTGTCACTAGTGTCAAGCCCTAGTATTAGTTGCAATGAAAGTTCACAGAGATGATTTATAACTAGGAATAAAACGTAGGATACTTTTATACAGATATTCTTATGGTATTAAACTTATAGCGATGAAACCGCGGGCCGTAGCTGGTGACATAATATTTCTACAATCAGGCATACAAGGTGTAAAAAGATCCATGAAATAGCCGTCAATTACTCCTTCTGTTCATCAAACTCAGTAAAAGAAGAGGAAAGGAAACTTTTTTATTTTTGGTGTCATAATTTACTGTTTTGCGTGCAATCTAATGCCCATGTGGTACCGGGCTTAGAATAGTACCAACCCATATCCTCCCGTGGGTGTCATAAGAAACGACTAAGGGAACTCTGACCAGGGAAGCGGGTAGCAGCACTTCGCCTGTGGAATATCAAATTACTGCGATCCGCAATCCGCTTGTTAAACGTGGGGATCATGGCAAACTCCCCAAAGCACTGAAAGCCTTGGGAGACGCCTTTGTCCAGCAGTGAACTTCTATAGACTGAAGAAAAAGAACGCAATGTAACGCATGCAAATCATTGTACTTTTGGTTTCATGCAGCTGTACAAGTGTCGTGATGGAAGTTTTGGCGGGAAAGTCAAGCTGAGTGTCACGCTCGTTTTTCATTGGACTTTTAAAATTATTTATAGTGTTGTTTACTAAATAAAAGTGCGTGATTTATGTAGTAAAAAGTGCATTTAGTAAATAGTTTATAAAGAACAGTGAAATATCGCAGCATAGTGGCCACATCACGACTTAGCCCCAAACCTCACACGTAAGACTGGTCACGCTGCAGTCTTTTTCTACATGAATATGTAATTCATAATTACTTGACATTGGCTAAATGCACAGACCGTGCCAAGCCAAAAAATAAAGAAAGAAGAAAGTGTCGTGATGGTATTTTAAGTTGTTATAAGATTGGAAATTTTAGTAAAATGTCAGTAAACGTTAGAATTTTGACTTTCAGTATATCCGTAAAAAGAAAGTTCCCGGTGTGGTCAATACAACGAAATTTGGTGCTATTATAAAAACGGGGAGTACCAAATGACTCTTGAGTTCATTATATGTGTTTTTACACCCGCTGCATTATGAATTTAATCAACTCTGATATCAAATCTAATTCGAAAGGGGAATTGAAAGCATTTCTTTACAATAACGGTTATGTAAATATGTGTTTTTCACAGACAGGGCTGTGTTCTTTCTTCTAAGTATATTTTTCCTTTTTGTTTAAACGTCCCACTCTAGGTATATCTCCTGTATCGTAGGTGTATTTACAAATTTATAAACTCACAAACACAAACAGTCATTGAAGAAAAAATTATTTGAAATTAGCAAATTAACATGGCAAAAAAAGCTGTTTATCTAGACAAAATCAAAACAGGAAGTTATTTTTTTTTTATGGGACAAAACCGCCACACTTTTTTCCACCCACTGCAACTTCTGAAAGCCAGAATCAACAGTGGCGACCGCCAGAAAAACGCCGAGTCCCGGAGAAACGATTCAACTGTCTTGGGTCCCGCAACGAAATTAATCAGAAAAGAATAGCGGAGGAGTAAGAAAAAATATATTTTTTCCACTTCCCTCCATAACAAACAGGAGACAGAATAGAACTAGGCCAATCGGCACAAAGGGACATTATTGCAACTGGGAGAAGCCCAGATTGCCAAGCACCACGGAATAAAATTTGATTAAGTTAATGGGTCCTAAGTAGGTATGTGCTGTTACAATTGATTCCAATAATAGGTATGGCAAAAGCGCCTGAAGCGCCGGTTCTAGTTTCTACAAAGTCCGTTTAATAAACGACTCCGGATGTAACTTGTACACTATCCAACATAATATTGCGTTCATTCTGCCAAAGAACACACTCCCACAAGATGTGATGTGCGGACTGTTCAAATTCACAGTTCGATGTAGAACACTGACACAAAGGCGAAGGAACAAGTTTAAAAGATTACAGAAGTCATTTATTCAAACTAAGCTAAGAGTCAGCACTTTTTGAACGTCAATAATACATAAGATAGTCCCTTCAAAACGCCCGTCATTAGCCACGTCCTAGTGCTTTCGCTGGAAAGAAGAAGTAGTACTGATCCTATTCACTCTTTCATTATACACTTTTTCATAAAAGAATTCTCTTTTTCGTAGTGAATCAAGAAGTCGGTTAGCTTTCCACACAGACGCGCAAAAGCGAACAATATTGATTTCACGTCAAAAGTCATATCATTAATCTAAATAACCAAATGTTTTAGTGGTTTGTTTTCAAAGAAACCACCAGACAGTAAACATTAATATTTTTATTGACAAAGTGTAGTATATATATACTATAGTAATGTAAAAATGTGACATAACAAATATATACCCCAAAATTGACACGTTATCTCTCCGAGTGCTTACTTATTCTCGCTTTCGCTTACCCGTCTTCTGTTTCTTTATGCTACCCTAATACTCTCAAACTTTTAATTGACCTTCTTTTACTAACTGTCAACTGTAAATTTACTTAAGAAATAAAATCCTTACTAATAATATTATAGATGGGAAAGTGTTTGTGTCTGTTTGTTAGTCCGTCTTTGACGGCTAAACAGAGCGTCGAAAGGAGTGATTGGCTACTTTTTGTCTTTTTCTAATACTTAAATAAGGTAATAAAAATAAAAAAGCCTTTTATTTCTTGCTTTCCATAGTACAATAAATATCAATAACAGTGTGCATGCAAAAATGAAAAGAAATTTAAAATTAATGTGATTTTTTTTTTGTAATATGTATAAACTAGCGCTTGACCGCAATCCTCACCTGATGGTAAGCAGTGATGCGTTCGTTGATGGTAAAGCGCGCTAGTTTATTATGAGCCTATTCACTCAGAAAAATGACGCAATGTTAAACCCAACAACACGACCAACGATGCTGCGCCAAAGGGAGATTGATCTGAAGACCCTCCACGACCAAACTCCAAACACAACAACATTAGGCGCATCGTACCCGGCACACATCGCAACACAACTGCTCAGACCCGTCCTGAGTAAAAAAAGAATTATAAATAAGATTAATGAATTATTGCTGTATTTGATGTTGCTATTTAAATTGACATAATAATAATATTTAATAATTTAGCAAGAACCCTCTCCATGAAAGGTAAAGGCGTCCTCCAGAGAAGACCAGTACTCTCTACTCTCTTTCTAATACTTATGGTATTATTATTCCTTAAAATTCCCATTTTTAAATTACGGAATGCTCCATCAAGTAATCCGTAATTTTCAAGATAGAAAGCTAAAAATTGTTATGCGGACTATTTGTGATTATCAAAAATATTGTCCGTCATTTTTTTTTCTATCCGTCCCAAACTCCATAAATGATGAGGTGAAATTTTATATGGAACTTTTTGGAGTTTTCAAGGTACTATTGTCTGCAGTAGCGTTTTAAAATAATATTCTGTTCTGAGTTCTCTTCTGTGTTTCACACCAGGAAAGGAGAACTGTGTTAAACAAGAGGGAATAAAAAGGTATGTGGCGAAATGTATTAAAAATTAAAAGTTAGTCAGAGGACACCTACATTTCGCCAGTGAAATCTAATGTGGGGCAAGCCTATTTCCAACAGTAGACACAACACCAGACACTAGGCTACTTCAAAAAATCCTTATGTTAAATTCCAGCACTTATTCCGACCCGAGAAATGAGTCCATGACCTCATGCCCAGCAGTAGCGATTGCAACTAAACCAATAAGGAGGCAAAAAATACAAACAAACACAGCAATATAAGCCTGAAATTAATAAACATAGTCATAGACCTCTTTCATTGCTTTCCAGGCGTGATCGAGGTCATGAGGACAATTTTTCGTATTAGCCATTAATGTCCCACTATTGGGCAAAGCACTCCCCTACTCTCATTCTACCCTTTTCTGCCCAAAGCAGCCAAGGAACAAACTTTGTCAAAAGAGTCTGGCTCATTCCGCAGGAGGGCCAAAAATCCTCCATACAACTTAGTTAACCACTTCTTCAACAAACAATGCCTAACACCATTTATCTTATGCGCGACGAAAAGTAATTTCTTCCCCGAAACTGAAGAACAAAAGAAAGTGACATAAAATTGAGTGCTTTATATAATAAAAGGTGGTAGCACATCGCGGTAATTTTACGGCAAGGTCGAGGGCCTGCCGCATCTACGCCTACGAATATTGCTTTGTTTTACGTCGTGGGTTCACTGCCGTGTTTACGACCCCCGAACATGTTCGAGATATATTTGGAACGTTATTTCTGGGGTGTTAAAACGTTACGCATCTGGTTTTGTATAAAAGATGCTTCGTTGCAGAACTAATGTATCGTATATTGGATAAACGCGACTGTAAATGCTTTTGTAATTACACAGTGCCATTGATGCGGAAACTTTAACCAATTTGTTTATAACCGACAAAAACTTTCAATGATAGAAACATGTCTGACTTCCCTGTTACAGTTGGCGTGGATGTACCTGTCCCCTAAACAGAGTGGTGATTAGGTTATAACATTAAATAGTACCGAGATTAGTACAATTCATATACTGGTAAGACTCGCAATAACTGGAAGAATTGTATACTTTAATTAAAAAAAAAAAAAATAATAATTTAACTGAACTTTTCGAACAGAATAAATAGTGTAAAAGCTAAGAAATAATAACCTTTTAATAATAATGCACATGTAGGTACATGATATAAACAATTCAACACAAACTTTATGGTAATTGTTACTTTCTATATAATCACAAATAAAGTTTGATATTGTTAAATACTAAAATAAAAAATATGTTTGCTCAACAATGTAAGTAGGTAACGCAATGAATATCGTTGAAATTTCAAAATGAAACCCATTGGGTAATTAATTGGGTAATTGCGTAACACACTATCAGTAGCAATGGGTTTTGTTCTGACAGTTCAACAACATTCATTGCGTTATTTGCGTTGTTGAGCATGCATATTTTCGAACACATGGAGCAATAGATCAGCAATATGCTTCGAAATGATTCCAACTGATATTAATAGTGTGTTACGTAATTAGGGTGCCGATTTCAAATATATTTCACTAATTGGAAGCTACAGTATTGCCAAGCATCATAGGATTTATCTATACTACGAGTATACTTTGAGTATCTAGTTTTTTTTGGCATGCCCGCCAAAAAAAACTAGATACTCAAAAATTATAATATTTATTATTTATTACTCAAGTCTATATTTTCAAAGTATTCACCCTCGGCATGTATACACTTATCCATACGTTTAAACCATCTGGAAAATACCTCTGTCCACTCCTTTTCAGATACCTCTGAAATTTCCAAAGTATAGGCACCTAGTGCATCTTCCTTGTTCTCGAATCTCCTGCCTTTCAAATTTTCTTTAATTTTAGGGAATAGGTAAAAATTGCAAGGAGCTGAGTCAGCGGAATATGATGGGTGAGGCAGGATATGCACATTGTTTTAATTAAAAAAGTCAAGTGTTCTGGCGGACGTGTGAGCCGAGGTGCTGTCGTGATGCCAAAGAAGGTACCGGATTCCTGTCTTCGGTCACTTGTCACGCCATGCTGATAAAACAGCTGAGACACAAACTGACACATATCACTCAGAATTAACTGTTTTTTTATCTTCGATTACCACAATTGGGACATGACCGGTCGTACAAAAATCGAGGCGATCCTTAGTTTCTGCGAGCTGTGTGCACGGCGACATTTTGTCGGCGTTCGTTCATCTTCAAAGCACCATACAGTCGATTGTCGTTTTATTTCGGGATTATAATTATACAGCCATGTTTCGTCATCGGTAAGTATATCGTAATTCGTATACTTTTTTTTTTCTTGCCTTCGTCAAATTTCTCAGTCATGGTGGTCTTTCTGGTCGTCGGTCAGTTTTTGCGGCACACATCTTGAACAACGCTTCCGAAGAGAAATGTGATCATGGATAATGATTTTCAGCGCTGCTGATCCAATACCCAGTTCTCGTTTAAGCCCTACGTATGTAATTCGACGGTTTTCCCGGGTAAACTTTTCAACCGCTTCATCGTTTTCTTGAGTGACTGCTGTTGGCGCGCGACCCGATCTCGCTTCATCTTCAAAGCTTCCCCTCCCTCTCTTGAACTCAGCAACCCAATTAAAAACTGGTGGTCGTGAACAAGCAAATTCACCAAAAGTAGCTACTTTTTTATAGTCATAGTAAATAATAGCGCGAAAATCACGTCGACTGAGTTCCAATCTTGCTAGCAAATTCCTGCCGAATTCTTTCAAAAATGAGCCTCTTAAAAGAAAAAGCGAATGAATTCAAGTATGTTACATATTTAAATTCATCATTAAATAACCAGTGTTTATGATGGTGTATTACTTGCCAGTATCAAATTATTGAGTAAAGAGTATCTAAAAACTTTTGGCATGCCCCTCGTAATATATAAAGCAGAAGAATTTGTTTGTTTGTTTAAACGCACTAATCTCAGGAACTACGGGTCCGATTTGAAAAATTTGCGTTGGAAAGCCCATTAATCCAGGAAGGCTTTAGGCTATATAACACCACGCTGCGGCCAATAGGAGCGGAGCATATAACAATAACGTGAACGAAGTCGCGAACAGCCGCTAGTTCTGTATAAAGACAAGAAATACGCAAACAATGTCGCTGGCATAAGCTAGGTTAGAATAGTCCCCAATGATTTCTTATCAAGCAAGTGCTACAAGCTATTCTGGGGATAGTAAGCCTTTTCTAATCGAGAATACTCTTTAAACATTACCTTCACATTGTATTACACTACATTTGCATTTTATTCCTGTATACCTCAAGCTTAGGCATAACACATAAATGTATATAAACATAATAATAATGCATTCTTCAGTTATGTACCTGAAAGCTTATGTAATCACATTATTTACTTATACGAATATATGATACACACATGTTGTATCCTAAAAAATAATGTAATGTCCATCAGATAGATTTATAAAAAATATTGAACACGTGTTTTTTATTTTTTCTTTCATTCAAATACTTAGGAAGATATATTGATATGAAATTTCGCATGACGTCACGCAGTGGTACAAAATATACCACGGCGTGACGTAATTAGCCCCCACTCCGTAACTTTAATACGCTATATCTCAGTAGTTTTTGGTAATTTCGACAAAATAAAAAATAAGGGTCTTAATTTTTTTGATTATCTATAAGATGGACTAATTATTTTTTGATTTTCATACCTTGGACACATCCCTATTGTTTTTATACCGCTATTTTACAGTGTTTGGGTAGGGAATAAACAGATACCCAAATTAAAAATATCAAATATTTTTAAAGATATAAAATTGCAAATGAGTAAATAATAGGTTATATGAAGTACGTTCACAAAACCGAAACGCAAAACCGTATACCTATATATTTGCGTTAAATTAATGCCGCCATAAAAGCAAACCGCTGTGAAGTAGAAATTATATGAATATATTTGACTAAAAATATAACAGAAATTTATCCGTTATAAGAGTGTTTTTTCTTGTGTTTTTCATATCTCACATCGCAACACAATATTTATTGCACTCCAAAACAAAGATAGCTGGAGTGACACACAATGGAGGGACAATTCAACACACAATAACGTTTCCGGGGTAAAAAAAAAAATATTCTATTTAGTCCGTCATTCAGATTATAGAAAAATATTGGATACGTATATTTTGTTTTATCAAATCAATAAAAATTGACAAATATAAAAGGCATCAAAGATCAGAAGTGGTGGCTGGTGACGTCACTGCTCGCTAAAAAGTGTAGCGTACAGAGACGTCACATGAGTTTTCAACGCACTATGTCGTCTTCGTTTTTTGTTTATATGAAAAAAGAAAAAATACGTGTCTAATATTTTTTGGAAATCTGACTGACGGACTAATTAGTTTTTTTTAGTCATCTACCCTATTGTTATGATTTTTGTGAACGGTACCCTGAGACAACGAAACAGGATATCGACAGACACATAGGAGAAGGCGGCACGTGCTTGCTATAGATGGAAGGAGTCGAGACAGAGCTGTGTCCAGGAGCGGAACAGCGAAGGTTAGTAAAACATAATTTTCAGTTTAATAAGAAATTAACCGAAATAAAAAAAAAACTTGAAGGTCTGTCGCTTATAAAAAATGGTTTAAAAACTCATATCCCCAGCTTAAGCTTAACGGAAACATAATTAATAATGCAAAGTACGAGCGGCGGAGTAATTGAGTTTCGTTCGATACTTTCTTACTTTAGCTTTTATATTATTCATGTGTTTGCTTAGTAAGGCTTAGTAAGTATTTGTTTATTGTACCCACAACAACGATGTAATTAGGAAAATACAGCTAAATTCTTTTCTTTTCTAGACTGTAATGTCGAATACAGTGAAATCCATAGAACTTAAAATAACTTATTTTAGGTACCTGCAAAGATAAGATAAATATAAATATACGTGCTGAAATACACACATCAAAAGTGTCTAGGGATCAACATATATTTTTGCAATAACTTTTCTCCTGATTGATATTAATTAAAATTTTCTTTAAGGATTTATCAAATAAAGTGTTTTCGTTTGTCACAGTAACGATAAACCAAGTCACCTTTGCATTAATAAAGAAATTTGCCATTTTCCTAATAAAGGGATATTTGACATTTGAACCACTAACACAAAAGTTCGAAAAAAAGACTGAAGTAACAGTTTTCTCTAAAATTTTATTGGGTAACCTAAACAATTAATAATCCGTGTTTCTACCGCGAACACTAACAACACAAGAACATCGGTTTGGCATACTCAAAATGAGTTCATCCAAATCACGCTGTGGAATGGCCGCCCATGTTCGTTGCAACAACATAAAAAGGTCTTCTTGCGATTGGATACCCTCCATATTCGGCAGAGCTCTTCTCTGTAGCATATCCCATGCATGCTCAATCGGGTTCAAGTCTGGCGACTGAGCAGGCCAGGGCAGGACATTGATGTTAGCTGCGGCGAGAGTCTGTCTTACAACTCTTGCGGTGTGCGGTCGTGCATTATCATGCATTAACCGAAATAAGGGACCGATTTGCACTTGTAGAGGAACGATGACGTCTGATACAATCGTCTCAGCATAAATTTGAGCGTTGAGGTTGCCTCTGATCCAAATCAACTCAGTTCTTCCGCCGATCCAAATACCCGCCCATACCATGATGGTTCCACCACTATAAGGATGGACTTCCTGTCAGGATTTTAATCGCTGTTGGCGTCCACGGGTTCTCCAGTGTCGTATACGTCTTGTATCGGGTCTCATACCAAAACGAGACTCATCAGAAAAGCACACGAAACGCCATTGTTCTTCTGCCCAATTTCTGTGTTCAAGAGCCCATTGATATCGAATCCTACGATTGTGCATTGCTATAGGTGGTACCCGTAGCGGTCTTCGGGAATGAAGGTTCACTTCATGCAAGCGGTTTCTGACTGTTTGGTCGCTAATTAAGTTCCCTGAAGAGTGATGAAGCCTCATGGCTAACATCATGGCGGTTATTGTTGGAGCTCTTCGAGTTAAGATTTGAATGTATCGGTCTTGTCTCCGTGAGGTACAGCGATACCGTCCTCCATGGCGCTCAGCCACGGTAGCAGTGCTTCGGTAACGTGTCCAAAGTCGACTGATAACACTCTGACTTGTATTCAGAGCTAAAGCCACAGTACGTTGCCGGGAACCAGCTTCTATCATTCCCACGGCTCTGAGCATTTCTTCCCTGCTTAAATGACGTCGCCGCTCCATAATAACGTTGGTTTTAATCAGTAGTAGGGGAACAGTAGCACTAATAATGTCTTCAATGCGTTGTATGTTTTTATAGGGAAAATATTGACAGCTGATTTTCATCTTTTACTCGAATTTGATTCACAGTTCCTGATTCAAATTATGAAATGCACCAAAAAGGATCCATATAAATTTATAAAATCATAAATTTATTACAAAGCCACATCTCAATCTCAAGAAATCCGCATAAAAATGCTTGATCCCTAGACACTTGATGTGTGTATGTGTGTACAAGATTATAAAGAATACAAGACTATTTTCTTGCATATAAATATATCATTCATTACGAAATAGTAGAGATAATTTGCATCGTTTTGAAGGATATTCTTAATCCCTTACTACATTTAGCCTTACCCGGTCTATCTGGGATAATACACATATCAATATCTAGGGATACATGAAAGAGGATAACTTTCTTTCTTTCTTTTATGGCTTCGCACGGTTTGGTGCATTTAGCCAATGTCACGCAATGAATTGTTCATGTCGAAAAAGACGGCCGCGTGACCTGTCTTACGATGGGGGTTTGAGACAAAGTCATGATGTGGCCACTATGCTGCGATATTTCACTGTTCTTTATGAATTGTTTACTGAATGCACTTTTTATTACATAAATCACGCACTTTTATTTATAAAAGTGCGTGATTTATGTAATACTATAGTATATTATAGTATATGTGTAGTATTATTTATAGTGTTTTAAAAGTCCAATGAAAAATGAGCGTGACACTCAGCTTGACTTTCCCGGCAAAACTCAAAGAGGATAACTTAAAAACTATTTAAAGTACAAAAAAGTTTGTACCTATATAAAATATTTTCTCCTCCACCACCTCTTTCGAAATTCAAAAAAATAAAAAACAAAAACACATTTTGAAACAAAAGAATGTCGATTATTCGAATTTGGCGGTCGAAAAGATAGTTCTTGTTATAATATGACAGTGAATTTTTGAAAATTAAAAGCGATTACACATTTTCTTTATTCTAATTTAAACATGTGTTATATTTATTCTTATGTCATGTCGACATTTGACAAGGGAAGAGCAGATTAGAGCTGTAGGTATGTTGGAAGCTGGCGCTATACAACTTGTGGTTGCTGAAACTCTGCGAATCGGTTAAAATGTAATCTCCAGCTTATGGTCATGTTCTCGTGCTACAAGCGATGTTGCTGAACGGCCTTCAGGCAGAAATCGAATCACCACTCCTAGACAGGACCAATATTATGGCTATGCAAATGGTTCAGAGGCTACAACCTGACCACCAATTGGTGGTTAATGACCAAACTGTAAGATGAAGACTACATGAAGCTGGTCTTTATTCCTCCTCTTCAGGTACCAGTTTTGCGGCGTGACAATCGCGGGCGCAGACTATTGTGGACTGGAGAACATTTCGCATGGAGTGATGAGCTATTGTGCTTTTTCGGATGAGTCTTGGTATGGATTTCATCCGCATTCACGAGGGTTGAGTGTTTGGCGAGTCCCTGGTAGACGAAGCCGTCTCCAGCATCCACAGGAAGTCCATTCATATCAAAGCGGGACTATCATGGTATGGGCTGGTATGCGCACCCATAGTGCGCGTACTTATCTCATTTGGATATAACAACGATTACAAGACGGAACATGTATGCATATTGCATTGAAATAACGCAATGAGGTAGGAACCTGTAATTATCTCACACAGGGTACAAATGGGTTTGGAGTTTCAATTATTTATGCACGATAATGCCAATACCCATATGGACGAGTTGATATCAACTGTGTTTAGGGATCATGAAGTCGGAGTTACGGACAATTCTGGTCAGTCCCCCGACATAAATCCAATTGAGCTTGCATGGGAGTTACAACGAAAAGATATGGTTAATTTTTCTCCAACTATGGTTACAGAAGAACAACTTTCCTGCTCTTAAAAATAACCTGGAACCTGATACCGCAACTCGATTTGGATAAATCAATTTTGAGCATGATTAATCGATGCTGAACTCAAGCTCTTTCCTCTCGAAGGGGAAGAAATACTTATTACTAAATTTAATTAAATGTCTTGTTTTTGTTGTTGTTGACTTTAATTTTCATATTTGCCTAGGTATATAAAATCATATAAAAATATATTTAAAAAAATCTTTGATGCATCTTTTTTTTGTATATTGCAAGCACATACCATAAAATAAACTTTAATTTCATATACAATTGTTTTAGCAAAATATTTATAGAATTTTGTAAAATATGGTAAAAATGAAATATTCCTAGGTATTGTTGATGTGTATTGTATAAAGTAAAACTGCAGATGTGTAAATGTGAGTTTGCAATGAGTTGTTATTCCACTTATGCTATACCATTGACAGCTCTATTCACCTAAATATACACGTTTTTTTTTTTCAATCTTGTCCCACACTGGCAATTTCTCCTGTATCGTGGGTGCATTTACAAACATATAAACCCACATAGACAAACAGCCAGGTTTTTTTTTAAATGTTATAAACTAGTACTTGACCGCGATCCCACCTGATGGTAAGCAGTTATGCAATCGTTGATGGTAAAGTGCACTAGCTTATGAAGGGCCTATTCATTTTAGCCTTCAAGTTAAGTTCTAATCACACGGGAAGACCGCCTCAGGATAATTGTTTCAGTTCTTCGATGTACGTGGATCTAAAGAGAGGACAGGCTTCATTATGATACTAGAAAATGCTTTAAGTATAGTATATCTATTAAGTATGTTATATCAAACAAAAACTACGTAGATTAATTCATATAAAACCGAATTGTCATTGCTTGGCAAATGAATCTGTGATCAAATGATCACAGCATGTCTTTGTATTGTTTGTGTTCATATCCCATTCATACTAATATTATAAATGCGAAAGTATCTCTGTCTGTCTGTCTGTCCGGCTTTCACGCCAAAACTACTGAACCGATTGTAATGAAATTTGGTACACAGATAATCTAGAGCCTGAGAAAGGACATAGGCTATAAAACATCCCGCTATGACCAATAGGAGCAGAGCAGGAACAAAAAATGTTGCGAAAACGGGAGCAAACGCGGACGTACATATTGCTGCCATTATTACTATGCGCTTATTTTATATCAACTGAGCTCTTTCGGTTCGAAGCTTACGCGGGGAAAACCGCGTGGCACAGCTAGTTTCAGATAAATAATATCTAGTAGCCGCACGGGTCAATCTTCAAGGTTAAGCAACGCTTGTGGTTACGGTACGCCTGCGTTCGGCTAGTGGATGGGTGGCTAACCATTACATATCGAGAACCTTCCGTGCCTTAGAAAGGAGTTCATTTGTAAATCTTTGACCTTACCAAGGGACATATTACTCAGTAACTGGGTTGTGGCCTTTCGTCGCCTCTTACGATACCCACGGGAGGATATGGGTTGGTACTATTCTAAGCCCGGTTCCACACGGGCATGACGGGTGGGATATTACTCCAAGTAGAATACTGGAAACAGTCTTTTTCCCAGTAGAAAGATTGGAAGCTGACCCAATATATTTTGCAAAATGCTAAGTAGATTTATTGATACATATCGTTCACGCTAAGTTACATTCACATTGTGTTATTATTCCCTTAAACAACATTGAATACACTTATTACTTATGCATCTAAGATGACTTCCTTATGACTTGGAACGCCGAGTAAAGATGCCCCATCTACCCTGTAACTACATAGCTTGGGAACTGTCGAACAACATAGCCGATTTCTGAGTACTTCGCCGATGTAACTAGGTTAGTGACATTTTGTATGGATATTGTGCAAGCTCCCTCGTAATAGGGCTGTTATTATTAACTGGCCTCTTCACAGCCTAATCCCGTTAGTTCTAAGGTGTTATGGTTCTGGTCTTACTTCGTTTATTTATAACGGATTATGCTTGGCTTTCAGGAATATTGTAACAGACCATCCTTGAATTCATGCAACTGTGGCTATATTTTTGTACAGTTTTGTAAGGTCGGTTGATTTTATTAATTTTATAAACACATAACAACGAGAGGTATTTTTTTAAGAATCATTACTAAGAACCTAAGATTGCGACGGAAATATTGAAAGTCAAAATTCTACCGTTTCAAGTAACCGACTGAAACGGTTTGGGAATCGAACTTTCGAAGCACGTGTTTTTCATGCATAAACGTTTATTTTTCAAAAAGATAAAGTCTTCATTATCTCGTTTATTTATTTTACTTACATATAATTTACATTTTTAAATATTTATATAAATACATAAAAAACATTTAAAAATATAAAAAATAGTAGCCCACCGGTATCGGGAACAGGGTCAAGCTACCGGTGGTCAGGTCTCCAGAGAGAGGAACTTCCTGACGATGCGAGCCGTGTCCAGCAGTACCGCTTTCTGAATCAAGCCCTTGATCCAGCTGCCTAACGAGAGCCTCCTGAGGTGTTGGTCGAGGCTCTTGGCTATTAAGCCATTGGCTGTCACGACTATCGGTACAATGATTGCTGAATCCACCTCAAACATGTCGACAACCTCTTGAGCCAAGTCAAGATACTTGATCTGTTTATCTTTCTCAGCTTTCACAAGGTTCTCATCATGTGGAATGGTTATGTCAACAATCATTGCACGCCGCTCTGATCGATCCACCAGCACTATATCAGACTTATTGGCAACAATAGTCCTGTCAGTGATGATGGATCGATTCCAGTACAATGTGTGAAGCCATATGTGACGAGTCTTTTTACAGTCTGTATGAATATAAAAGAACTGAATACTTGAAAGAGAGCGTACAATGAAGGCTATTTATAGATTCTGTTTATCTTTACTCATATGAATATTTCGGATCAACCCGAAAACTAAAGCGTAAACAATCGTAAACATGAATGTGTCATCATAACCATAAAAAATATGCCATGTACAGAATTTCTTTTGCATTGCGTAGAAGATTTCTAACAAAAATGTTTGTCTCACTTGAAATATACTGTGGCCTACTCTTTTATTAATAGACTTCAACACAAAAGGGCAAGATTAAAATAGAAATAAATGTAGAGGAAAACTGCGGTCTAATCTTCTAGTTAGTAAGTCGACGTAGGTAGAGGGCCACTCGGTCCTTGTAAGGGTGATAGATCACGACAGATTTGACAAACGACAGTCTTTCACAGTTCAAGCAGTGATATATTAGAACGTTTTGGTGTTGTTAAGATGTCCTATCATTTGTTGCGCAATTAGGATGATTCCTGGGTAAAAAAAAAAAAAAAATTGATACTATTTAGTCTGTCATTCAGATTATAGAAAAATATTGGACACGTATATTTTGTTTTTTATTTTTTAATAATTATATACTAGCGCTTGATCGCAATCCCGCCTGATGGTAAGCAGTGATGCGATCGTTAATGGTAAAGCGCGCTAGTTTATTAAGAGCCTATTCACTCAGAAAGACTGAGCGAATAGGAAGGAAGACGGCAGTTGAGCGAGGTAATGCAATGTTAAACCCAACAACACGACCAACGATGCTGCACCAAAGGGAGATTGATCTGAAGACCCTTCACGACCAAACTCCCAAAACAACAACATTTGGCGCATCGTACCTGGCACACATCGCAACACAAATCATTTTAAGAACTGTTGTTTTGGCTATAACTTAATAATACATAATCAGCCAATACGTTCCCGCTGTTGGGACACAGGCCAGTAGGCCTAGTATGAGTTTTCATTACGAAACTCGATCGTCGATATCGAGCGCGTTTGATTCAGCGATTGGCCCGCTTCAAGGTCGTAAGAACTCTCAACCAATAAGAGCGCTTAACGCGCTCGATATCGACGATCGAGTTTCGTATTGAAAACTCATACTAGGCCTACTGCACTCACCACTGCGTCCAATGCGGGGAGGACACGGCGCAGCACACGCTCTCCGAGTGTGTAGCTTGGGAGGAGCAGCGCCGTGTCCTCACAAATGAAGTAGGAGGCGACCTGACGCTGCCGGCAGTAGTGCGGAGGATGGTCGGCAGCTCAGAGTCGTGGGACGCGGTGGTGTCCTTCTGCGAGGACGTGATGTCGCAGAAGGAAGCTGCGGAACGGGAGAGGGAGATATCAACTCCCTTCCCGGGCCGCAGAAGACGCACCGGGCGCCGAGGAAGGGCGGATAACGCCCTCTTCCGCCCCCCATGAATGGGTCCAGGGGCGAGGGACATGGGGAAGTCCCCGCCCCCCATGATGGACCCCGAGGCGGAGGCGCGCGCGAGTGTCGGCGCGCGCCTTTCGAGGCGATGCACGTAGTAGTTTAACACCCCACTACCCCGTGCAGGAGACGAGGCCCAGACAGACCGGGATAGCACGAGGGTGTGGGGCCGTGGAAGAATTTAGACTCCCGCGGCCCCACGCGCGCTCGTGATAGAAGACACACCGGGGTGGTTTTAGTCAGTAAAAGTCTGACATACCCCGTCGCCCACCCCAGGGCGGCGGGCATCCTATGAGGATTTCCACCCAAAAAAAAAAAAAAAGGCCTACTGCACTCGGTGAGAAGGAGTGGGCCATAATCTAGCAGGCTTACCCGTCAGCAAAATTTGCATTTCTCATGAAAAAGACCGAGTCTCCTAACTGCTCGACTTGCAATCAAATTGAGGATGTGCAGCATTTGTTGATGGAGTGTACTAGGAATAAAGATGAACGGGAGCTATACATAAGGGAATTTAACTTAAATAAATTAGATATAGGTTTAATACAATCCATTTTGTCAGTACCATTATCGGAGATGACGAAAAAGTTGTGTTGCTTAATTAAGGTTCTATATGAATAGCTCTAGTTTTTTTTTTTAAATTAAGTACTAGTTTATATTTATACTTATATTATTGGATTTTATACTGTATTTAGTAAGTAAGATCAGTGTAAAGGGGACGATGGGGCTGACATATCCCCATAAAAGCCCGAAAATAGAACCAGATTTAAAAAAAAAACAATCTACCAGGCTGGCCCAGTGCGTGTTGATAGAGCGGGTTGTCACATGTCTTCAATGTTTTTAGCTATAGGACATGCCGGTTCCCTCACGATATTTTCCTTCACCGTTTTGAGAGCAGTGGTGATGAAATAATTTACACAAAGTAATGCGCCTGACGGGGTTCGAACCTAAGACCTACAACTCTTGAGTCACGACCGACACCATAGGGCCAACACTGCTCCAACTTAATAATGATTTAATAAAATAAAAATAAACTAACATCTAAAAATAACACCATACAAAGTGAAAAATAAGTTAAAGGATATCATTATTTTTTGAACAGATTTGGATGTAATTGTAGAATGGAATTTTATAAGTAGTTTTATCTACTCTCATATCAAAAAATTAAAAATACAAAACTAAAAAGGAGTTTATATTGACGTAGGTACTTTATCAATAGTATATGGAAAGGAAGTTAAAAAATTAAATTGTTATTGTGTTAATTGTTGTTAATTAAAATGTTATAATATTTTTTTTTTTCATTACCGTACAGATTACAAACCATAGACAGCACTATTTCATTTTTTATCTGTGTGTCAATACAATGTATGAGATTAGATAAAGTAGTGTATGAAGCTATACATAATTAGGTATTACACACTCGTGTGAAAAAAACTCGCTTCGCTCGTTTTTTAAACTCACACTCGTGCATAATATTCCTCATTATGTAACAGTTTCATAAACTACTATTATTGTTGTCTATGACAGTAATGGGGATTGTTTGAAATTGGAATCGTGGGCTTTTCTTATTTAGACTGTAGAAAATTTTCATGTGTATTTCATTTTAAGTATTGGTTGTGAAAGCGTGTATTTTGTTAGAACTGTTATATTTTGTCACGTAAATTTGTTATGATTTAACCAGAAGTTTTTTTATAGTGTTTTTGTATTGGGAAAGGGGTAAATACATAAAGTCATGAGTAGGTATATATAAACGTTTTCTTTATCTTTTACTTTTCGACTCCCGAGAATTTCAACAGTAGTTTGGCACACAGTTTATAACCTGGAATAACACATACGATATTTTTATCCTGGCATACCCACGGGATTCAAAGTTATGCGGCCGAAACCGTGCAGCACAACTAGTCTATAATAAAAAAGAACGTTACTTTCTAATTTTCAAAAATTAGTATGTCGTCAATAAGCACACGCAAATCTATATACCAATACTAATTGTTGCCCGCGACTCCGTCCGCGTGTTGACATAAAATAAGCGCCTGTTAAAATAATGGGAGCAATATCTACGTCCGCGTTTGCCCCCGTTTTCGCAACATTTTTTGTTACTGCTCTGCTCCTATTGGTCACAGCGGGATGTTATATAGCCCATGTCCTTTCTCAGGCTCTAGACTATCTGTGTACCAAATTTCATTACAATCGGTTCAGTAGTTTTGGCGTGAATGCCGGACAGACAGACAGACAGACAGAGATACTTTGCAATATATAAAGCTGAAGAGTTTGTTTGTTTGAACGCGATAATCTCATGAAGTACGGGTCCGATTTGAAAAAATGTTTTTGCGTTGAAAGGCCCATTAATCCAGGAAGGTTTTAGGCTATATATACATCACGCTGCGATCAATATGAGAGGAGCATATAAAAAAACAAATATTAATCCTTATCTAAATAAATGAATAGTATTTAATTTTGAACAATATTGTCCTTGACATTACTTAATATCTTATAAGATGCTACAATTTTAAAATAACTCTTTTGGGCCTAATATAAAATGTTGAAATGACTAACTCCACGCGAACGAAGTCACAGGCGGCCGCTAGTCATAGATAATTCATTTACTCAATTATACACGGTATTATGGTCACAAACAAATAACCCAAACATCCTGATTGAATTAATCTTGTCACTCCATGGTTCTCACCGTCTCCGTGATTGGTACTAACTAATACAATTATACGCTGTGGCAAGTGTGGTAGCTAGCAACATAATACCAAATACATATAGTGACTGGGGACACTATGTATAATAATCGATACAAGTTATACACGCATACATAGATAGGCGACTGTTTCTAAAACAGGAGCATCAGTCTCGCTAAAAGCTAGGATACTTAGCCACATGCTCCAACCATTGAGACACAGGCCTCAGGCACTTTAGAACGTTTGGGCTGTAATATACCACAAGGGTACACTGTGAATTTGTAGATGTGATTTTTTTGTTCTATGACATCTCGTTTTCCTCAAGATGTTTTCCTATACCATTTTCGGAGCAGTAGTGACAAAATTATTAATACAAAATAAAGCGCCTGTATTGGTTCATACACATAAAGTACAACTCGTAAGGAGCCACGTGACCGACGCTGCACCATATCTATGAGACTCGAGAGTTTAACAAATTGTTAAAAAATACACAACACTCTTGTTTTTGTTACAGAATATTTGTATCAGTTACCAATACTTCAAAAATGCCTTGGTTTTGTGGAAAATATAAACAACGATGTTTTCCTACACCTTCAGTCATTGGTGTCCAAGATATACTTAGAAAGTACATATAACTTTAGAAGAGTTACATTGGTACTTGCCTGACCTGGAATCGAACCCGTGCACTCATACTTGAGAGGCTGGTGTTTTAATCACTAGGCCACCACGACTTCACGACGATCTTGAGGAAACCTGGACTTGTAAGTCTGAAATCGCCAACCCGCATTGAGCAAGCGTGGTGATTACGCTCAATCCTTCTCTATATGAGAGGAGACCTGTGCCTAACAGTGGGACGATAAAAAGGTTGATGATGATGATGATAAACAACGATGAGGAAGAAGATAAAAAATATATATTTGGTGTACCTACAATGTTAGTTTGCGACTAACGTGGTCTACATTGGCATTGGAACGCAAGCACTGGAAGTCATTGTGGAGGCCTTTTCCCAGTTGTGGGGCGACAGGCTAACAATAGCAGTTAAACTTATCACGACAACTGCCAACGCTGTATCAGCAATTAACAGCTTGGCATTATTGTTGGTGTAAGCGTACTAAACGAGCAAAATATTAACAATTATGTATTTTAAGGCTTGAAAATGGCGTCAAAAGTGCTACTCACTCACGAACGGGTCGAGTTCATTAATTAACATTGCGGGTTCTGGACCGCTTCATGTTTTTACATTACTCGTTCATGTTATTTCAACTGCCATGCGCTAGCTAACATAACAAAGCATAATTAGTCTGTAATTTTCCGACTCCTGGGAAACAGGCTTCCTCTCGGCAGTTTCTACTAAGTATTAACTACAACTAAGTTACTATTAACAACTGTAAATCTTGCTGAAGTTGAAAACCCAAATATATCGAACGAGAAATTTCTTAACACATTTTCTCCAAACATCGTACCAATAAAATTTCTCAACACATTTTCACCAAAATTCGCCCCAATAAACATTCCTATATTCCAAACATTTCGGCCAATCCAAAGCAATAACGGAGAAGCTTTCTTAACTCACTATTAACACGTTTTATTACAACATTCCTAAAACTATGTACATAAAGCAATATCGCGACACTGAGCCGTAATCACGAACCGGTAAACATTTCCAACGCGTAGCGAACAAAACAAGCGTTTTCAAATATTTATTACATAAGTCCGTGATAGTATATATTATTGATTCCTATTCCAACGTTCTGTGTTATTACAAAAACAGCGTCCATTTATTAATAAAACTAACATCGGATTTAGACTAATTAAAGTGCACATTGTTTGTTCTTATGATGAAGTGTTGTTTTATTGCTATTTTCTTGATGGTTGTCGAATGTTTTCTCACATTCGCCTTAAAAGTCATTTTCATAAGGTTGCCTATTATTATTTTATTATTACTGCCTATTTGGTTTGAGCTTTGAACCAAGCGTTAGGTTCTGCAGGCAATATTTAATATTACCTACATGGGAGGGCGGAATGTGAGTGTAAGATAGGTACTCCTCTGTCTAATCCTCTGTGGATTATGTGCATGACGTTGTTCTTAATTAATTTGGTATTAAATTCCTGTACTCAGATAATTTTGATTAAGAAATTCATCGCAAATCCGTTGGTATTTCCCAGATCCATACACCAAAAATAATCTGCTTTTTTGACCATCATTAATTCTGGAGTTTATGTGAGTAAGTACGAAATACCTACTACGTATATGTCGAGCGGTTTGTCTTCACATCCATTACACAACAAAAAAAATGCAACTAGGTCATCAAACCCAAAGAGAAAATTGAGCAATCGTTCCCAAAATATATTAGATGCGGACGTAGTGAAGTAAATCACGAGCACCACAGTAATATCATAGCCCATAGCATATGGGTATAAAACAAATTACCCAACATTCGTTTTAGCACCAACACGAATTATTATTTACCCATAATGTTGAATTGATGCGCTTCAAAAGTACCGGGGGAAGTTTATAGGATGTGAATTTTAATTGTTGAACCAATGGCAACACTGACTGAAATTGACGTTTCATAAAACTGTCAAAGAATGACGTTTGTGATTTGAGTGAATTACTAAATAATTGCTTTTCCAATTCGCTTTTAACATTGGAAAAGTTGTCAACATTGGATTTACTTTCATAATTAAAAATACAATAGAACAGAATTTCCCTGAATTTACTGTATAGTGTTTTTACCATTCATTAGTGAAATAATGGATGGTGCACAACAAATTTCGTCTAGACAAAGATATTGTTGATAACATTTTTATTATGTGATAAAAAATCTTTTTGAAAAATGCAACAGTTTCAGGATATCGAAAAGATAAAAATATAAATTACCTTGATATCAAATAAGGAAAAATAAAAAAAAAGAAGCAACGTAGAACCAGTATTGAAGATGCAGAAGCAGCTGCTTACCATTACTATGACAAGAAGAAATTGATTTCAGTAATGAGAAATAGAAGGTTCTGTCCTAGAAAGAAAAAAAAACCGCGCAGGTATATTCCGTAAAAGCAATATTAGCAATCTGTGAGGGACGACCAGCAATAAGATATGTAGATTATAGAACATGTATAAGAATAGAATAGAATAGTTAATAAATAAAAACAATCCTCTAGTTATACAGTATGTTAAGAAAACCCTGTCCGACCCGTGAAGGTGTTGTTAGGTATCGATAACTGATTCTACTAATGGATACAAAACCGGGCCAAACTTAAAAAAAAAATCCCCCTAAAAATAAAAACATTATTTCGCAAAAAGAGGTAACTTAATAAATATGCGATAACCACCCTTCTCCTGCAGCCCGCGGGGGGCGGGCGGCAGGGCACGCGGCACGTGGTCGCATCGCTATTCGCTCATAATAATACCGGTGTTGTAACTTTTTAAAAAAATACCAAATTTCGGGGAAGTTGGAATTAATTCGCGGGAAAAAAAGATTATTTCAAAATTCATTTGTATTGGTACTATGATGATTACGTAAAATTTTATATTATATTTGGTCATTTGTTTACCTAACCTTTATTATCCTTATGGGTCGGACAGGGTTTTCTTAACATATTGTATATAGTATCTGAATAGATAGAATAGTATAGAAATAAAACAAAATTACACAATTAATAAATTGTAACCATTTTAGCCCCTGTAAGTGAATAGGAAATAGAAATTGTTAGATAGATAGAATCCGTTGTAAGGTATAGTAAAGTGTTGAGACAGGTTTGCGAGTTGGTTAAAAAAGAAACTGTGGCCCTGACCTACAGACAATTGAAGGAACACGGGTGGAGTCAGTAAAAGTCTTACACGCCCTTCCGCTCCGCTCAGAGGAGCGAGGGAGGTCATTTGATGATTTCCCATCCCAAACAATAAAAAAGATGAATAGTAAAGTGCAAGCTATAGTTTTTGCTATAGGATTTTTGTGCAAATCTGGCTCTGAACGTGACTCTGGAATGTCGAAACGTTGTGCCCTGATTGGCGTATTTCGGTCGTTTAAAATTAAATGCAGGCTCTCTGATACTCTGAACCCGAAAAGTGCGCAAGACATCCGTGGCTTGCGGCCATCTGGCCGAGGATAAGTAAGGGCACATTTGAGCATTCAGCACACATTCCACATTAAAGAGTCAAAAGCAAGACCAATAGTCAAGAATTACTCCTTAATATCATAAATGGAAAAGTTAGTTTGTTTGTTTGTTCCGCTTTCACGCCGTAACTATTGAACCGATTGCTTTGAAAATTTGCAGACATAAAGTTAGAAGTCCAGATTAAATAATAGGGTACTTTTTATCCCGGAAAAAATTGTTATTCCTGAAGGAAATCTAAAAAGCGCGATATAACCGACCACCACGCGGGGGTACCCGCGGGAGGAAAGCTAGTAGTAAAATAAATCAACAAAAGGAGCCCGTTCACCTTGGCTCCTACTTTTCGGAATGTATCCTTGGAGTGTACCGACCGCCTTCAGCTTTTAGATGTTGAGATTTCCTCGAACCTAAACTTTGGGCGGTTCATTGAGTCCAAGGCCAAGGTGGCTGTCAGAAAACTTGGCGTTATCGCAAAGGTCCGGCAGTACTTCACACCAGGGCAGCTTCTAATGTTGTACAAAGCACAGGTCCGTTCGTGTGTGGAGTACTGCAGCCACATTTGGGCTGGTGCTGCTAAGTGTCACCTGGCCACTTTGGATTCAGTGGTGAGGCGTGCGAAGAGGCTGATTGGTGACCTTGATTTGACTCGTGTTGGTCTCCAAAGCTTAGAGCACAGGCGTAGAGTTGCAAGCCTTTCGGTGTTCTATAGGATACATTTTGGGGAGTGTGCGAAGGAATTGCACGATTTAATTCCCCCATCTCCTAGGCTCTTAATAAACTAGTGTGCTTTACCATCAACGATTGCGTCACTGCTTACCATCAGGCGGGATTGCGGTCAAGCGCTGGTTTATAAATTAATTAAAAAAAAATAAAATAATAAAGAATACATTAATTGAAAATCAATACACCGAAATCTCACTAATTTCCACCAACCCAGCAACAGAGTGAAAAACGTGTAAAGTGCATGTCAAAAACGTACACAATCGACTACTTTGACCTTGGTACCATGTGTCTGCACCAGACTGGATATTCAAACCTGACAAGGAAGGCGTTTCAACTAACCGCCTAATCTCATTATCATGATTTCTCACACGTCCACTGCTAGACACAAGCAAAACGTTGACACATTGTCCGGTTCTGTGCGTCTCGTTTCCATCGGATTGCTGCGGCTTTCACAAGGACATTGGTCCAACTTTTAGAGGCCTTTCAACGGTACGTTTTCCGGTGTGTGGTTGCTGCTCCACAACCTTTCGGCTGTACCGGTAATGTGTTCTGCGAGCAAAGTGCCCTACCCATTGTCACTTTTAGATTTGCAATTCTTCAGGCTATGTTTGTTACCCTGCATTTCTGCGAATGCTTCATTTCTGATTCGATTTCGTAGAAAATAGCACACTCACAGCCACTAGTATAATTTTTAAAAATCTTTATGCATACCTTAATGAATATATAGAGTATATCGGTGGACTAAAAGCCTGAGGCATTTTCTACTAGTGATGTAGAGACAAAATATGACAGGTGCAATGTTAGGGACAAGTAACTCAAAAAATTATAAATACGAATACATGTTTATTGACGAACAAATAGCAATATCTCGACTGATTGAATTGATTCCAATCAAAATAAAGGAACTTATTTACTGAATATAAGATTTTAGCCAAATGTGGACTTTTGACAATAGGGTATTTAACTGAAAAAAACTAATTAGTCCGTCAGTCAGATTTCCAAAAAATACTAGACACGTATTTTTTTTTTTCATATAAACAATAAATGAAGACGACACAGTGCGTTGAAAACTCGAGTGACGTCACTGCACGCTACACTTTTTAGCGACCAGTGACGTCACCTGCCACCACTGCTGATCTTTGATGCTTTTTATATTTGTCAATTTTATTGATTTGATAAAACAAAAAAAAAGTGTCTAGTGGCGCAGCTCATATTATTTTATGTAAAGTGGAGCATATATTCCATTGTGTGGATACATAAAAGCCGACATCTTTGCGATATTGCAATCTTGATTCATCTGACATACTCAGTGAAGCAATGTAAATAAACTCTGCAGCGATTGCCTACGTCTCGACTAAAGGAATCGGAGACGATCAATATTTGTTCGATTCAACTTTCAAGCTTATTTGCTCTGAGACGGCTTCTTCTATAAATGTAGAAGACATTTATAGAACAAACCGTCTGTTTAGTTTATAGATTGAATACCTATAGTGTCCAATCTTTCTTTATAATCATCTCTGCGTTAATCCCAGTGCATCCGAAGCTTTTTCAGCTTTGGAGTCTGGGGTCCGCTTTACTGGTCTAACTGCTGATTTTGGCTAAACTTCGATATTTTCCGTGAAGCGACTGCCGTCTGATCTCCACAACCCGAAGGCGATATCGAAGCATTGCAACTAGACCAATTGTTGGACTTTCGAGGGCTCCAACAACCCGTAACGACTGCCATTAGATGTTCGTATGGCAACCGGGACCAACGGGTTAACGTGTTTTCCGAGGCACGATCAGGGCAGTGCAAATATTCATATTCATGCATACAAATATTTGCGCAGCGGCTGCGTTCGCTACCGCTACGCCACTGAGGCTGTCCAATCTTTCTTTATATTTGATTAAATTGAAACTTTCCATTAACCAGTTTACAATTATAATCTAATTTTGTCCTAAAAAAATTTTGGTGACTTCTGTCATCAAATCTGTTGTAAAATCAACATGATTCCGTGGGTTATGCGTTTGTTTACAATTATGCCTTAGCTTACTATTAATTTTGTAACGAAGAACTGTTTTTTTTCTCAAATATATAAAATAAAAATAAAGTCAAATATTTAAAGACTAATCTAATCATATGGAATTCCTATCAGAATAATACAATTAGAATCATACAAATATTTAACTTTCAGCGATACTAAAGTATAAATAAGTATATTTAATTTATAATAAGTTAGCAAAAATCAAACAATAACATTTCAATTGTGATTGCCAATTATTGGAACTGTGTTAACTAATATTGACCAATTCATACGATTTTCTAATAGATCTTAATAGTCTCTATGTCAGTACATCCCTTAATGAAAAAAATCTGAGTAGGGGAAAGAAGGGGAAACCGGACAGGGGGTGATAACAGATAGTTGCTCTTTCATTACTTCGCATATACCTGTCTCGTTTTATCTAGCAGTCCAATACGAGCAAACGATTACTCAGTACAGTTACAAATGCCAGCAACGGTAGCAAGTCAGCGCGTGCGTTTATACACAAAAATTGTAAATTAATATTTTTTTATTAAAACAAATATATTCTGTATATACTATATTTTAATTGATTACCTCAATAAATAACAAAGTGATTCCCCCACCTTCCCCTACTGTAAAAGACACCATTGTAAGAAGTATTGTAGGTAATTATATTATTAGATTGAACTTAAATATAACTGTCGAAATGTATATAACCTTGCTTGACCTTTCGGCAATAACAATCGTGATATTATATTAACTATTAAAAAGGAAAACAGCCCTGGTCACATTTAGTGGATAACATGGCAACTACACATTATACAATTGGTTGTAAGAAATTGTATTCGTCTGTATTTCATTAACAAACAGTTGTTGCTACGTGGAAGCTTTTAGAGAGAGGGTTTTGTGGTACTTGAGCCGTGATGCCACAAACAAACAGTATGTACGAGTTCGTCGGTAAATGCCTACACCACAGGATATTAACTCTCACAATGAAGAACATAAGCTATGCATTTATTCAAAATAAATAAATCAACTCTCGATCAACACAACTGTCGAATATTCACTTCCATTTCAGTTTTTATGGTCTTAGATACTTCTTTATGAAATGGGATAAATAAAAAAAGTAAATAACTAAATACTCTGTTCGACTTAAATTCAGCACTAAGCAATTAATGTTTTTATATTAATAATAATATATATATTTTACCCAAAAAAGTAAACCTGTTACACCATTTTATTTATTTATTTATTAAAACTTTATGCACAAAGAAAAACATTGTACAATGGCGGACTTAATGCCTTAGGCATTTTCTACCAGTCTACCTTAAGGTGCTACTTAAAAATTATGCTTAAGACTAAATCAATAACAATAGGGATGTTTCCTGGGTAAAAAAAAATATTTTGTTTAGTCCGTCATTCAGATTATAGAAAAATATTGGATAAGTATATTTTGTTTTATCAAATCAATAAAAATTTACAAATGTAAAAGGCATCAAAGATCAGGAGTGGTGGCTGGTGACGTTACTGGTCGTTAAAAAGTGTAGCGTGCAGTGACGTCACACGAGTTTTAAACACACCGTGTCGTCTTCATTTTTTGTTTATATGAAAAAAGAAAACCTACGTGTCTAGTATTTTTTGGAAATCTGACTGATGGACTAATTAGTTTTTTTTACTCAAATACCCTATTGTGTCCAATTATTAGCATCTACTGCCGGACAAGGTTTAAAGCTTTTGTTTGAGCACGCAGTGCCAAATATTGAAGCAATCATCGAGATTCGCAAGATTATTAAACTTATCAATCAAAACTTTCAATCAGAAATTCGACGAGAATCCTATGAATTGAACTGTGGCTGTGACTATAAATAGCTGATTCTGCTAATTTTATGCTTCAAGACGATTAATAAAGTAATAAAGACAAATAGTAGTTCTTTATTAGATTTTGTCCCACACTAGGAATAATTCTTATATTGTGGGTTCGTTTAAAAACATTTAAACTCAAATACACAAATTCAAATTGTTTTCACAAATCGTATAAATGTGATGCAGCACCTTTGATTTACTAAACATATTGGTCGAAAGACATTTTCCTTTCCTCAAAAAGGTAAAAATTTTTCTTAAATCATCGACATTTGTTTACAATACTTCAAGTTTAGTGGCTCTTAACTATTAATAGAGTTTATGTAAATATTGAGAGCATGAGAGCAGGTGCATTAGCGAAGCGACTGCCAGTGTTGAGGGTATTATCTAACGTATGAAATACGCAGAGAACGATGAAATGCGTAAGTGCTATTCCCTGCTATGATTAGGGATCAACTGCATTATAGACAGCTCAAGTAAGGCTGAGTGACGTCATTATGTCTAGTGTTTGTCTTAGAGCTTTGCTCTCCGATATTGATTTTAGGCTCTGTCCCACAGTTGCGTTATTATTGGATGCGTTATTACTATAATGCGCCCTGATTTCTTACCACGCAGCTACATTTATATCGTTCAATATTTTCAACGTGTGAGTGTCACCTATGTTACAGGCCGCCAGCCCGCCCGTTACGAAGTTAACACAGGTGTGTGTTCCACTATCACATGTTCCATAAGTCCTAATCCAAAATGGGAATGACAAGAATATCGTAGTGTGAAGAAACTTAAGCGTTCTTTTTCTATTGCGTCGTTATTATCACAGAAATGTGTAAAATTGTGCCCGTCCTTAAAACAAAATATTGAAAAAACATCATAATAAAAATACGCATCCGATTTTATATACCGGCCTTAACGTGCTTGTGTCGTGACTATAAAAATATTGCAGAATGTAAGCTTAATAAAATGTCTAATTTTTTATTTATTGAATTTGTCATGTGAAGCAGTGTCGAGGCATTATTACTCTGCTTAATGTCAAAATAGCAACTTTTTACTTCTGATTTTTAATTATATTTACTTAATTGGGCTTTTTTCCCTAGACTTGGATCGTTGATTACACAAAGAGCTGCCGACCGAAAATTATTATCTTTTAATTGCTCCGGTTTCCATTGGAACTGAGAAATATAAAACACGGGGACAAGGTCCTAATAAGGTAACATTGCTTAGAATTGATTAATTGTCTTTATCAGTAAATTCACAATAGCTTTTTTTGAACTCCGATATCTTGGCTTTTACTACAGGAAAACGTTCCCAAGTAATTCTAATTTCAATCAAACTCCCAGTGTTCGAGTAAACAAATTATTCGTATAACTATTATTCTATCTTGTCATCAATATGGTACAGCCTTAACATCTATGTACGTAGTGGTAGACTGTCCTATGTTATTCCTATGTAAATAGAACTGAAAATCGCTTCCATGAGTACCGAATTCAAAGTTTATTTTATGTAGTTAGGGTACGTTTACGCCAAACCTTTAACCGTTCGACAAACGGAGTTGAACAGGTAAAAACAAAGTAGGTTCGTAATTGGATATCACCTGCGCAATCTGTAATGAAAAGTGTGGTCGAAGGAATGCAATTAATTCTTGATTTAAATTAGCAGTAAGAAATTGTAAGCTGTTTTCTAAAACGTACCTATGAGTAAAGGTAGGGTCTAGATGTTTTGGGTACTCATGAGACATTGAAATTTCCTTACGAAACCTTAAGGTCAATTTCTGTAATTAATAAGTTAAAATCGTATCGTAATGAGAGATAGTTTTGACAATAGAGGCTGAGAGAAGGCAATAAGGTAGTCGTAACTTTGATAATGTAAATTATTAAAGTTACTGCCCATCCTCCTTGTTTTATTACATATCATTTACATCATATAACTCTGAAGTTAACGTTCTAAACGGATGTACCAATTAATTCCTGTTGGTTAAATATCAAAGCCCTGAAAGTATTAGTAAAGTTGTCTATTAGGTGGAAACTTATTGATCTAACATAATTAATTTCCAAGTAGATTTTCTAAATAGCAAATCACGGTATTCATTTCGATATTAAGGTATTTTGTAAAATAATACTTAAATTATAATGACAAAAGAAACATTCCTTTATGCCATCAAATAGCTGTCACAAAGAATATTGGCCCAAGTACACTGCCTTGAGAGACATTTTTTTAGAACTATCTATTTTGTTCCTATTGGTGTTTAAAGTAAATTTAGCGGTTATATGCATAGACGAAGTTTGCTTATTATTGTACAAAATAAAATGGCCGCGTTAATTGTCCGCCGTGGAAAACTAACTTAAAACTAGGTCAGTAGAGATTATTTTTAGCTAGATAAATGCCAGCCACTAGTTCACGCCATGGAAATGTCACCGTAAATATAGTAAATAGGAATACAAAAGAATTACCAACCTGACGGGTCTCCAGCAGCCGATCAGATATCTTCGAGAGAACTCTCCCGGACTAGGGCATAGCCCGCTCCGATTCCAAGACTTACTGCTATTTACCGAACAAACACTCGAACTTCCAAACCTAAAACAGTTTTAACGAATTTCCGGTCAGGCACCACACATTTATCTTTATTTATTACGATTATGAAGATAGTGGAATTAAATAGCGTATTAGGTACTATGTGACCTATTTTTTAAGTTTGGTACACAGAATAGTGTGGGCGCGTTTGTAATTACAATAAATAGAGCGGTAGACAAGCAACTAAGTATAGAAAGGGTTATAATGATGAACAATGAACTCTACGTGGTGTGAATATGGTAAACAAAAACAGATGAGTCGATCTTCTTCGAACGTCGTATCGAACCATATGCATATTGAAACTGAGATTAAACGCAGCCGAAAGATTGAACTTTTAAAATTTAACATAATCCCACATGCTGTGTTTAAAATTAATCTTCCAATTTAAGAGCTTGCCTTATAAAAATATCCGCTGTAGGGTGAGGAACGTTAAACTTATAGGTTTTTGGACCAAAATACTCTTTGAACGTCGATCATTCAAGAATTCAATAACGGAATTACGGAAATCCGCTCTTTGTTTCGTTTCATTTGTGAGATTGCGATATTTCTACAACTCCATTAATAAACCTGATCAAAATAACTGGTGAAATACGATTGAATTCAGACTTTAAATAATTATTAATTGATTCTCGAAAGATGGTTGGCTGCTGTTTCGTTTTAATCATTAATACTACAGAAAGCATGGTCTATTTTTAGTAATATATTATAAACAGTGGCTCGAAATAGTCGTTACATTTGACAGGTATCAAAATACTAATCGAAAATTTTGAAAGTAAAATAAGTCTTGAACAAAGGCACAAAACAAGTTACGATTTCCAAGAAAGAGGAATATTGAGTGAGTTATAAACAAATTTATTCAAGACCTTTAATATATTTTATTTTACGTGAAATAATAATATATATTATAACGATTTTACTTGTTATTCTATAGTTCTAGATAAATATTCTGATATGAATTCTCTTTTGAAATAATAATTATATAACTTTGGATAATATTATAGTTTCTTGGAATATTAATTTACAGACAGTATGGTCTGAAAAATATGTCGTAATTGTAGAAAATGTTTAAGATCGACTTCATTAGAATTAATGAATTATTGTATTTTTGAATACAGACAGTTTTACTGAAAATTGAACTTATTTGAAAGTCTTAAGGGATGCAAACTACAGTGTCCATGATAACCGAACTTCATAGGAGTATGTTGGCGGCGAATGCCTTGACCTAGTGCCGCCCGGAGCGAGACCTCGAGGTCGACGAGAAGACAGCTAGATGTGCGGATTGATACGAGGGCCAATGATTAAAAATGGCGAAGACCGAGTTGAAAACGACTGAACTAGAAAACGAGTTCTAGATACTGCCTAAGATCAGTAAAAGACAGATAACAACTTTTTCTCTTAAGATACTGTTGCTAAAGGTAACTTTTACCTTCGATAAAAATACAATTACGTCTAAGGTTAGATGTTTTAAATTAAGTATTCTTTTAAGTTATGAAGATTGAATAGTTAAGAAAGAGGTAAAAAAATATAAAATTAATGATGTTATCCTCGTTGCTAAAGAAAAGTTAATCAAAAAAGCTTCTGCTTGCTTAATTCACCGTCAAAAATGTTAACAAATTTTTGGTAGCTTGATTAACCGAAAGTTAAATGAATTGGGGTAGATTTAAGTTGTTTTTCCTGATTTTTCCCCGCTATAGGAGAGGGGGCGAGCGAGTTATAAAATTATTGTTATTGCTGAGTAAGCAGATATATTTAATTTCAGCCAGATTATGAGCGAAAAGTGTTTACATACTTAAATGAAAAAACATAATTCAGCCCGCTGGAAGGGTTGGGATAATATAAGTTTTGTGAATGTAATCTTTCGGCACGAATTTATTGTAGGATAATTTAATTATTAAGTTTCCGTAAATCTAATATTCAATCAATTAATGTGCGTTATTACAATGCTGACGTTTGCAATTAAACTTTCAATGGGTTGCGATTTAAGAATAATGAAATTAGTGCGTCGTTTACTGTTTACGAGGTTTTGTTACGCCCGACAAGATAAAGCACCAGTAATCTGACTGAAAGTTTAGAAAAGGGAATGTTAATTGAAGAGAACTAGTTAATTACTGAGAAAAAATTCTACAGGTACGATGTGACAATACTGTAGGAAAGTAGGAGCACACTCATGCAAATAATAGTGATATAAATTGCACCCACGGTGAATACGTATTAAGTAAACGTTTCATTGTTAGTGACAACAGTATCGAAGTGAGATGCTAATTGATGATCAACGTGTGCGTGTAATACGTATCCACCTGACTGAAGGGCGCGGGGGGGGACGAGGAGCACGGGGGTCTGAGGGGGAGGCGTGGCGGGGATTAGGGGGAGGGGTGATGCATGCGTGTGTTGGTGTCGCGTACCGACCGGCGGGTGTGGTGTGCGTGCGCGTCCCGGCGTGCGCTCGTCGCGGCGGTCGAGCTGCCACTGGGCGGGACGCGCGCCGCAGCCTCTCCGGACCCGTCGCCCGCCCAGTCGCCCAGTCAATCTCTCACAGAAAACTTTTAATGCGAGATGCAACGATTTTCATACTAACGTTTAAATCTTAACATTATTTGTAAAAAAAAAATATTTTAATAATGACTACTTCCAAAATTGTTTGATTACCTACTTGAATAAATTACACAAGTAAGGGATTAAAAATAACCTCTAATCAGCACAGTGACTCTGTCTAATGGAAACGTCCAACGAAATGGAATTAGGGTGTGTTGAATGTTTTGACGGTAAAGAGATTTTCGTAGGTATATTTGGTTGAATAAAACCTGCGTTTTATAAGGATCAGTGGCGATTAATTAAAAATATACTGAATTGTTAATTACAGGATGGAGGTAGTTGAAGCGGAATTAGTTATACGGTGTTCTATTTTCCGACTAAGGTCCATTTTATTGTGGTTTAGTGGAGAAAGCTTAGATCTAAAGCCTTTGCCTAGTGTTGTGCATTGTTTACGATGTGGTTGCACAACCTACATGAATATATTTACATCAAATACAGCACATTCCTCCTAATTGAGCTCTTTGAGAGGCGCTTTTGCTTTGTTTCTGACTGTTCATTTTCACAGCAAATATAATTAAGGCTTTACTTAAATAAGTGCTCTGAATGTGCTTGAATGCCTGGCCCTCTTTGCTCTTACTTATTCCGTGAGAATTAAAATAAGAAAAATGCTTGGACGAAGGTTTAGTTGGTTCGCTTGGATTTACTTTGTGGTCTAATGAACAACGCTCATTTTGACAAAGGTATTGGATGCACAAGTGATGCTGAAGTCTCAACACTTATTTATAAGTTGTAAGTTAAAATTAAATTTGTTTCAAAGTCGCAGTAGTTTGGAACTATATTTAAGATCGAGTTTATAAGCCTGTAAAAAAAGTCGGCAAATTATTTTACAGTGAATTTCAAAAGAGTTCGATTACCTTAGTGTAGCTTTACTGTAATTTAATGAAGGAAAAATATAGTAAATATTGGTTGGTTTATAGGGTAACTGGAATATTTTTTTTCTTTACCACCAAATAAGGTTTTCTTTGCCCACAAAACATTTCCTCATTGTGGCTATCTAAGCCAATAAATCGCCAGTTCAGTTCACTGAGTATTGCCCGTTTCTTATTATTAGATGAAATTATATTGAGTAGCTTTTTCCCAACAAAGTAAAGTGAAATGAGAAGTGTTTTATTCTCATATTTCACATTATAAAACTATGTACATACCACCACCATTTATTTAAATTATGAAGACAACATTATTTTATTTTTTTTATGAAAATACTTGATTTTCATACTAACGTGAAACTTGATTTTCTATGGGTTTGCACATCTAAACGGATTTGAATAAAACTTGGCACATGCCATATGATACTTATTATCCCGATATTTCCATGAGATTGGGGACTGACTTTTGCGGGTGAAACTGTTAGTTAGTTAGTCCAAATATATTTCGAAGCTTTGACGAAAACTCTTGATAATGATTTCCTTGAGACTACCTCTTAACAGTGTATCTTAAACCGATAGCTCTTATACGCCACGTCCAATATATTTGCGTTAACTACGTGAGTGCTCTTATTGTTTCTATATATAACTTCTCCGCTAATCATTTACGGAATAGTATTAACTCTGACAAAGGCGTTTTTATTAAATAAGCTTAAGGAGCTTATCTTAAATTGGGTAGCTCGTGGATGGCGGCCATTTCTTACTGATGGAGATTCCTTTGTGTCTCAGTCTTCACATCAATCTAAGCATAGTCAGACGCTTTAATGCCTGGGACCGCTCTGTCCTTAGGATTACACCGATTTAACCCTTAGTGTGCCGATCGTGGATCTACACAACACAATCAATGGCTTTATTGTTTCTGTAATTACGATATTCGACTGGTTAAGAGACTCTGATCCTTGAATTTCGCCACGTCTTTAAGGTAAGAAAGAAATAAGTCTTACCTTAAGGTAAGAAATATCGACTGCATCTACTTTAATTTTGAAGTGAAACTTCTTTAGGCACGCTTGACTCGCAGTTTACTCCCCAAGGGAGTAAACTGGCGAAAGCGTTACGAAAAATGATAGAAAAAAAAATGATGAAGGCGAACGGAAGCAGAGTATAGTCCTATTTCGTCTGTACTACAAACAAGGAGTTGGCTCATGTAAATATTGCATGACATGTCGAGTATGAAGTTGTGAGTTCGCATCTCGCCGAAGGCAATATATATTTTTTGGATCTTTTTAAGATTTGTTAACAATTAAGTCGAGTATGAAGTTGTGAGTTCGCATCTCGCCGAAGGCAATATATATTTTTTGGATCTTTTTAAGATTTGTTAACAATTGATTACCTAAGAGCACAAATAATTTATAAATTTCGGTCTGTTCTGGCCTTTATATTGTTTTATATATTTTTGCTGAACATTTCTGATATAATTGAAAGAATAGAAGCTTGAAGATATCGTCACAATACGATAATTGGACACAAAGTACAAATTGTTTTCGAGCCTCATAAGCTCAATTATTAAGCTAAGTACCTTGATTGATTAAGAACTATGAATTTCTTCGAGAACATGACGCTGCGAACATCCCCCGATCATTGATTACCTCACCCCCCCGTGGATTATCTCGGGAACCGGAGGTCGTGGACTACCCGAGTTTGGGGTCCCCTGATTCACGAGGAAGAGCCCGACCCTTTGGCCCCGTGGGAATCCACTACCCCCCCCCCCCCCCGACACCCTTTAGTTACCTCACCTCCCCGTGGATTATCTCGGGAACCAGAGGTCGTGGACTACCCGAGTTTGGGGTTCCCTGAATCAGGAGGAGGAGCCCGACCTTTTGGCCCCTCGGGAATCCACTCACCCCCTCTCCCCCTACCCCTCCCCCCCGCAACCCAACGAAACCTATCCCCCCCCCGACCCCCTTTAGTTACCTCACCCCCCCGTGGATTATCTCGGGAACCAGAGGTCGTGGACTACCCGAGTTTGGGGTCCCCTGATTCAGGAGGAAGAGCCCGACCTTTTGGCCCCGAGGGAATCCACTTTTTTTTTCTTTTTTTTTTAAATTGGAGGTCTATGCAAAAATATTAATTTATAAATGAAAGCATGAAATAAATTTAAATATTTATAGAAAATTAATATATGTATATGTGTATACATGTATATATTGTACACACATATATATATATATATATATATATACATACAGATGGTGCGAAAGAAGTTTCACTTCAGTCGTGTGGTCATAAGCACACTCGTTTTTTTTTAATCATATCGTTTAATGTTTATTTCAATATATCCATTTCCCGAGTAGTTTGGCTTGATTTTAATATGGATTGCCAAGTCATTACAGGGCTGTAGTTACATCTATTGGAAACTTCGTAAAATATAAAATAGCTATTAGAGAGATACCTTTTTTGTAAGGTATAAATGACAAAAGTTTAGATAGAAAACAAAGAAACTTACTGTGAAGGCAGTACCCGACACTGACCAAACTCAGAACTGTACTCTAGTATCCAAATCCACTCCATCAATTTATATAAACAACACAAGCATCGGCCTCGTCTCGCGTGTAGATTATATATCTAGTTCATTAAGTTTTTAGGTCGTCAAGTATGAGGGAGCGAGAATTCATATCTCGACTTAAGGCTCAGCTTATATACGGAGACGTGATCTGGAAATGTATCGTCATTATACCCAGGAGGTCAAATTTATTGACGAATGTCGTCAGGGAATGGCCGCCGCCTGACTTTTATCGTAATAACCACATATATTCCCTATTGTTAACGCTCTAGTTCTGTTTTATTTATTTGAACGAACGTTCCGTTTTTCTATAGAAATTCCATAACTTCTGCGCTTTATTTTGGACGATTCAATAGGGCTGATCCTGTATTTTTCACTTATTATCTCAATCGCGTGTTCATGCTCTGTATTTTCGATAAAATCTTTGTTAGTATAGACAGAGAGAAGATTATTAGTTTGTGAAAATACTGTAAGCAAGCCTTCATTGGCGATCCAGTCTATTTGATACAAAAGTCAGGTTTGCCATCCGTCTATTTTAAAGATAAAAGTAACAAAGTCTACATTTGAGATTGTGACCGAAGAATAAGGTTGTTTTTAAGTGTGGGCTGTTGATAAGTATTCCCCTCACGGTGTTGTAAGGGGGTGTTGGCTCGGCGCTGGTAAACACGCAGACCTGTTGCGCGGCGGGCCGGCAGTCACGGACGGCTTACAGGCGGCTACGTAATGTGCTTTAGTATTTTGTGAATAAACATATTTAAGTAACAAATGTTTTTCTTCATCGTTGTTAATATGAACGGGCTTTTATTTTATTTTTTCTTTTAAAAAAAGATCGTTGCCCCACATTAGGAGTTACTTCTTTATTGTGGGTGCGTTTACACCCAATTAAAATCACATATATAAACAACAAACAGTCGTGGTGGCCTAGTGGTTAAGATATCCGCCTCTCAAGTATGAGTATGTGGGTTCGATTCCAGGTCAGGTAAGTAGCAATGCAACTTTTCTAAGTTATATGTACTTTTTAAGTACATCTTGGACACCAATGACTGATTACAAGGTGATGGAAAACATCTTGAGGAAACCTGGACTTTAGGTACCTATACCTTCTCTGTATGAGAGGAGACCTGTGCCCAGCAGTGGGACGATAAAAAGGTTGATGATTATGGTGATACGAACAGCTAGAGTCAGAACCTGTAGGCCATACAAATATTTATTCATTGACCTCCTATGACACGCAGCACAGCAGCCGATCGCTTAGCCACAGCACCAACTGTATCGTGAACAACTATTCTTGGTTATAGATATGGAGAAATATACTACAGAGGTAAAATTTGTAAGGATTACATTGGATACATATTCAGCGTTTAGTATTCCCGCAGATGGAACACAAGTCACCTGTCTCAACCACGCGGGTGTCATTTGTCTTTGAATTTTACGTTCTAGAACACGCCGGTTTTCTTGACGATGTTTTCCTTTATCGTTTTGAGAGCAGTATATTTATTTATTTATTTATTAAAACTTTATGCACAAAGAAAAACATTATACAATGGCGGACTTAATGCCTTAGGCATTTTCTACCAGTCTACCTTAAGGTGATGCAGAGACAAAACATGGTAGGTGCAACGATATGAAAGAGAAGTTAAAAGAGAAACACGAAAAAAAAAATATAATAAATACATACATACAAAATATAAACAGTAGAGAGAGATAAAAAAATAGAGAAAAATAATAAATTATATATTTGATGAATCTGCCAATTTCTTGCGTAAGTACTCCTGAGCTTTAATTTTAAAAGTATACCGACTGTTCAACGTCCTGATATAGTTGGTTAGTTAGTTTAGATGTAGGAGACAATCTTTGGAAATCCTACAATTCGCCCAAGTTGACTGTGCACTTCGCTCTGTGACGTCATTCGGACGGTACCGTTTGTAAAACATGAGAATTATGTTAAAAAATATAAATTTAATTTTTTTTATGTTAATAAAAGGTCGTTATGATGATAAAGCATCATCATACTAGATCATTTTACTCATGATGTTTAGCAAATAAATTGATAGATGCGGACTGAAATACAATGTTGGTGCAACCAACAGGTTTCACTAATGTGTCGAAACAAACTTAATAAAAAAAATTTAACAAAGCAAAATCTCAACAGAATCAGTAATAACAACAGGGGATTTAAACTGTATTTAGACATTTGTAACAAAGATGCTAACGCTACTCATCGCTTGCGGCGAATGCGGGGCGCCGCGCGGGAAAGCGGGAGAGGGGTCGCATTCCAGCAAGGTGCAGAGTTAACTTGCGCGAGTTATAATAATATTTTTTATTTGGCAGATAACTTAACTATTGCCGAGTGCCTTATGGTGTGGTTTATAGTGTACCTAGTTGACGTATCGATGTATATATTACGCGGGCGAACTAGTGGGTAGAAGCTAGTGGATGTTGTCATTAACTAGCTTCTTCCCACGAGTTCCCCCGCATTAGAACCATGTTTCAAAATTCTTATATCTGTGACTGAGACCCAGGCCACCTCGCTGTGAGTGGGAGTAGGTCGTTATTTACAGTAAGGGTCCAAAAGTGGAGTACCGCTTTTAACACTTATTGTTAGAGCAATAAAGTTCAAAAGTGGTAATGCACTTTTGACCCTTACAAAGCGAACAGGTTGAGCTTTTTTGAATGATCTTAGAGAAAATAAGGTTTTGAGTCTTTGAGAGGTGTGAGCCAACTGTTTCAGAGCCTGAATATCATCCCTATATTTGACAAATAGGGTGGGACAGCATGGTGAAATGAGCTAAAATTAAACAAGACTCCTTAGGTGCGTCATATTATATAATAAAGTGAGTGTTGAACGACGACACACTTACTCGTGTACACGTATACAATGTAAGAAATTAACAAGCACCGACGTGTTTATTGGCAAAATGTGAAGCGTCTCGTCGTTGTAATGATTTTGTTTTGTTTTCTCTTTTGAAGCCAATGTGCATGGTTTTTCTTTGCTGCTTATTATATTGTACATCATCAGAAGCTTATTGCTAAACATAAGACTCTCCATATGCTGTTCATCAGCTTTCATTCAGCTACTACCAGTCACTCTGTGAAGACATTGCATTGTGCAGACTAAATCGAAATATAAACTTATTAAACAACCGTAAAACATAAAGAAATGTTATTACTAACGGGTAAGCGTTTATTCTATACAAGATAAATTACTCTTACTAACCAAGGTTAGCAAGCCTTAGTTTTATTAATATTATTTTATTGTGTACCACAATCCATAAAACATGTTTAATATAGTACTTTGGAATCTATGGGAGCAAAAATTCACCATGAGCCTACCATATCTCAGCTTTATTGGGGTCACCTTCTTGTCTAATTGGATGCAGATAAATATTGGTATTTTAGATGGAGATCCCTATCTGACCGCCACAACTCAGTTACAGAGATAACAGACCCTTTGGCAATATATGGATGGATACTACACTTTTGGGATCCATACAGACTATCGCAGATGGATCAATTGCTTATCCACTTTAGCAAGTATAGTTTAGCCACGAGGCTGTCACGGGAAGGGGTTCCTGAGATAGTTAGAAATATGTTTTATGTTAGGAATAAAACAAGTACTTTGTACTAAAGAAAGTCCTACACAACCCGAACAATCGTTGCATTTAAATGCAATTTATAATTCGTTACCTATTGTCAGCAATAAATAAAACGGATCATATTGAAACCTTTAGTAAGGATACGAAGTATCGAATTGGAGTGTTGACGTCGATTAATCATTCGAATGCGAATCGATTGTCACTTGCTACGAGCTACGCGCTACGAGTTTAATAAACGGGGAGCTTTGCGTAGCATATACGTAGCCGTGTAGCCGATATACGCTTTTCCAATTGAACTGTTTTTGTATATTTTTCAGGACTTTTATGCTTTTCTAAAAGAAAATATTACTTACTTAATATAAGTAATTACTTAATATAATTGGTGAAATATGGAACAACTATAGGAGCACCTATAGTTGTTCCATATTTGTTGTTGCAATGGGTTATACAGGGCTTTTCATTAAGAGCGCTCGAACATTGAAATGAAATAAAACAATCTGATTAAGTGATATTACCTCATTTTTTATTACATTTTTAAAGAATATTCAATGACATTATGTGTGGAAAATAATATTAGCCAAATGGCCACTGCGACTCCGCTGTAGATGGTGTATTCTGGTGGATCAATTTTGAAGGACGTCTTCGCATAAATGGGGCTCAATTTCACGAAGAACGCGAGTTATGTTGGCCTTTAGGGCAGCACTTGACTGTGGTTTATTTGCACACACTAGAGATATCAAGTAGCCCCACAGAAAATAATCGAGCGTGTAAAGTCACACGATATCGGGGGTCAGTTGCTGTCGCCACCACGCGAGGTGACGAAGCCCTCGAACTTCTCTTTCAATAAATTTAATGTTTCCCATGCTGAATGGCAAGTAACGCCGTCCTGTTGGAACCACATGTTTGTAAGATCCATACCACCTACCCTAGGCCACAAAAAATCTGTTATCATCGTCCGATATCGGTCGCCATCACAACGCACGGAACGTTAGGCGTATAGAGCACTGATTTTGATACTAAATTTTTATAATTTCTACGCGTTGTTGAAGCGTGTAGCGTTCCATGGTGAAATGTCACGACTAAATATGTATTCATGCCAAATTTGACAGCTATCGCATTACCAAGATCGTCGCTATGCGCTGTCAAAGTTCGAGCGTCCCTATTGAAAAACCCTTTATTATTTCATGTACAACATTTAATTAATACCGTGCATTTTAGTGAATTGGAAAGCATACATAGCTCTTACTTAAATGAATGTTACATCAATAAACCAGGACATACTATTTAACGGAAATATTTACGTAAGGCTGAGGCTTTAGATCCTGCATTCCTTCAGTATTCACAAGTCTTTACAGAGACTAGAGTCAATAAATTCAGCACAGCAGTAGTATCCTTACTAATATATAAAGCTGAAGAGTTTGTTTGTTTGTTTGATTGTGCTAATCTCAGGAACTACTAGTCCGATTTGAAAAATTCTTTTTGCGTCGAATAGCCCATTTATCCAGAAAGGCTTTAGGCTTTATATAACATTACGTTGTGACCAAAAGTAGCGGAGCATAACTAAAATTGAAAATGTATTTTTGGGTTAAAATAAAATGTTCAAATAACGATCTCCACGTGAACGAAGTCACGGTCGGCCGCTAGTCTTTCTACATATTTAAACCGTCCATAGAAGTGCTCATCGGCTAAAAGTCTACCGTTAGCTTTTGAGAGCCGGTAGTCTGTATAAAACACTAAGCAGGGAAGTTGGTAGACTTGTTGCGCCGGCGGGTAATCAACTTGAACACAAGCACAACTCGCTATTAATTTATAACTTTCAATTGAGTATGTTGAAGAGCTCTTTATATTAAATGGATGACTGAATGTTGGCACATGTTTTGATGTTATGTAGTCTGCGTTATGTGTAAGATTCTGTTGCAGGTTGACATTTTATTAAAAGTAAACTAATTGCAATAATTTTAAGGATAGCAGTATTTTTTTTGCCATAAATTTGTGTATGTATTGTTTATATTTCGTTGTATTGTTAAAGTACTTTTTATTTTAACGGTCTCCAAAGCCTGGAGCACAGGCGTAGAGTAGCCAGCCTTTCGGTGTTCTATAGAATACATTTTGGTGAGAGTGCGAGGGAATTGCATGATTTAATTCCTCCATCTCCGTTCCACCATCGGACGACCCGTCGTACGGCCAGTTTCCACCCTTACGTTGTTAACACCACTACGATCCGGACGAAGCGTTTTGCCTCCTCTTTTATACCGCGTACATCGTGGGACTGGAACAATTTGCTAGCGGCGTTGTTCCCGTCGGACTACAATTTGAGTGTCTTCAAGGCTAGAGTGAATAGGCTCTTAATACACTAGCTCGCTTTACCATCAACGATTGTATCACTGCTTACCATCAAGCGGGATTACGGCATAGCATCGTCCAACCGCTCTATTACCTACTTCGTTTACGATAGCATTTTCGGCTTTTATCCCTTTTCTTGGCTCCTAATGGTCGTAAAGTGATTTTAAATAGCCTTAAACTCCCACAAGAAATGGGCTGTCAACAACACAACGTCAACTATTTTCTATGTTGTAATATTATAATTATACATAGGTGCTACTAGGTACTGGTATAGTTGTGGTGGCCTAGTAGTTAAACCCACTAATGTAATTTTTAGTATATCTTGGACATCAATGACTGATTACAAAGTCAAGGAAAACGTCTTGAGGAAACCTGGACTTTAAGTCTGAAATCGATAACCCCGCATTGAGCAAGCGTAGTGATTACGCTCATTCCTTCTCTGTATGGGAAGAGACCTGTGCCCAGCAGTGCGATTATAAAAATGGGTTGATGATGATAATGATTATGACATAGGTACTGTCAAATATTAGATATGCAAGTACGTCAAAGAAAAATCCCTAATCGCCAATGTTATTTAAGCCCATTGTTGAAGCAGGCACACATTATAGGAAATACATATGTTTTCCTTGTGACTGTCCCACTAAGTGCCAATACTAGATCCTTCTATATTGGAACTACAAAACAAGATGATATTCAATAATAACAAAGTCTTTTTTCTAGAATCCCGGTTATCGGAAAACTTGTCAATCATTATTATCTTACGCGTATATTCGTCTACATCATAATCATATAAGTATCATATTGTTTACATATAAATTTACATATTGTTTTAGGTATACTTACCTTATAGTGTGGGAAAATTTTGAGAGAATCAATACTATTAAAGTATTAATTACTTTATGGTTGCTTTATATCCCGGTAGTACATTCCCGTGGGTTAATTTGCAACCTCCACGAGGGCGAGGATTTTGCCAAGAGTTACTAATTTATTAATCCATTTATTGCTGGTAATTTACACCCATTTGCATAAGCTTAGCATAATGTACCTACAAAGTTGCCTCTGTTGAGACTCTGATCTCTTGTCTTCGAGAGGCAGTGGGCTGTTATAGCTAAGCGGACCCATTGAGGGTTAGTAGATGTCATCTCCTCACAATATTTTAATACACCCTCTTGAGAGCAGTGGTGATGAATTTTTTTTTTATATTTATAAACTAGCGCTTGACTGCACTCCCGTCTGATGGTAAGCAGTGATGCAATTGTTGATGGTAAAGCGCGCTAGTTTATTAAACCCATTCACTTAAAAACTTAGTGAATAGGAAGGAAGACGGCAGTTGAGCGAGATGGTGCAATGTTAAACCCAACAACACGACCAACGATGCTGCGCCAGAGGGAGATTGATGTGGAGACCCTCCACGACCAAACTCCCGACACAACAACATTTGACGCATCGTACCCGGCACACATCGCAACACTACTGCTCAGACCCGTCCTCCGTATACACAGTTTGAGTCACGTCCTTAAACTCACAAGTAAGGGCGCTGGGCCACTTCTGCTTTATTCACCCTTTTGAGAGCAATGGTGATAAAATTATATACAGAAAGTTTGAGTCACGTCCTTAAATTCACAAGTAAGGGCGCTGGGTCACTGCTACTTTATTCACCCTTTTGAGAGCAATAATGATAAAATTATTTACACAAAGTTTGAGTCACGTCCTTAAACTCACAAGTAAGGGCGCTTGGCCACTGCTGTTCATACACCCATTGCCAAAACATAGACAACATCAAAATAAATAAAATATAAAGCCTCCTCTATAAAATAAATAAAATAAAACATACATACTCCAATAATAACTTAGAATTTTATTGATAAAGATTATTGTAAGTATATGTTATTGTAAGCATTTGTTTACAAAAACAAATACTCACAACATTTTATTATGGAAAAAATTCACGCTATAGCGATTATCAGAAAATTATTTCCTCCTTTATCTTGTGACAAGAAAAATGTAAGATATCTTGAAATAAATGTTCCACATTGCCCTGAATACAACGAGAAATCATCAGGTATTCATTCAGCGTCCAGTGGAAGATTGTAATTTAGTGTATATTGTTTGAAGTGTAAAAGCGACGCGACTGTATAAATTTGTATTGTCTTGTCTGAGTAACGCACAAAAGATTGCAATGTATTGTTATGATGTTTCCTGAGATTTCTGTGTGTAATTGGAGGCTTTAAGACGATATTGTCATAATATTGTTTGCTTGTAATGTTGTTGATAAGATAATTACAAACAGACGGGCAATTCTCTTAATTTTAAGAACAGAGTGTGAATCACTCTGATCTGAGATGATCTTTCTCTCTCTCTTTAATTTCTCAACATTTTCACATTGACTGTAAGATTACGATTAAATTTAGAATATTTTTAATTACAGATGCGGTCTTCAATGCTCCTGAGATTAGCGCGTTCAAACAAACAAACTCTTTAGCTTTATACAACATAATTATTTTGTTTATGCGTAACCCGAAACACGTGTCCAGTATTTTTATGATAAACCACAAAGTTATGAGCTTGCTATTCTACTTGGTTGTCCCAACAAAAATATGGTCAAAGGTCCGCTCGTGCGGGTGAGCGCGGGACGTTGACCTCTGGCATCAGATGTAGCGCCCGCGAGGACTATGATCTATCGTAAAGTTGCGTGCGCGCGCTCGGTATCCAAACAGCAACAATTGCTAAATGTATTTGCGAAAAAAGATAATATAACATGGTGTAAAAATGATTGGAATCGATTTAGTTGCTTATTCTGAACAAACTGTATTCAGGTTTCGCATAAACAAAAAATTAAGTTGTATGTTAGTATAGATTAAAAAAAAAATCTTCTTGGTGTTATTTAAGAAGTTATGTGAAATGCGAGTAAATTATATTATACTACTTGTGACCCGCCCCAGCTTCGCTTGGGTGTAATGTGCAATGCTGATACTAAATACACTAAAGAAAAACTGTGAACGTTGTATAAAAAACACAGCGGCCCGCTGCTCCCGCCCCGCCTCGGCAGTTCGGTACAGCCGTAAACGCGACGCTCCGTAATTTTTAAATCTGTAATATTTTCGAAAATATTCATTGAAATCATATACTGTAAAGGGCGATATAGATCTATATTAAATCAACACTGTATTTAAGGTATTAAATAGTATTAAATTGGATAAGGTTTACTGCTGTATTGGTTAAAATCGCTTCGAAAATTAGTCTGTATTTGTCGTAAAAAGTAAATGACAAAAAAATGTTATTGTGGGATATCCATAAGAGATAGATACATATATACCACCTCAGACTTTTCTGTAGACCTTTTCAATGTGTACAATATATTTTAGTACATTATTTTGAAAAATCTCGTAGGTTTCAGCCTGCGTTTCAGTGCAAACGTGGAAAAAACAATAGTATTTCTCCGCAATTTAATGGACGTTATTATACATATAAAGGAAGCTTTCTAATCACTCTATCTATTAATAGAAACCGCATCATTATCCGTTGCGTAGTTTTAAAGATTTAATCATACAAAGGGACATAGGGAAAAAGAAAGTGACTTTGTTTTATGGTATGTAGTGACGAAGGCTATTGAACTGTAAAAATGCCGCCTCTAGGTGAGCTCTGTACTTTTCGTTTTTTAGAAAACATCATTATTACGTGATATCATCATCAGTATTTGCTTAATCTTTTCCTCACTATAGGTATTGAGGTCAGTTTCCAGTCTAACCGGGTGCAACTAAATACCAATATTTTGGATGAAGCTATTACCTGTCTGATCTTTGGGACTCAGTCTCACTGCGTTATAATATAATAGCCTTGCCAAGAATGGTTGTCAGTTATTTATGAATTAATAAAGAACAACATGGTCGATGGGGCAGTAAGGTTTTGGAGTGGCGACCACGTACTGGAAGGCGCAGCGTAGGGAGGCCCCCAACAAGGTGGACCGATGACTTGGTGAAGGTCGCGGGAAGCCGATGGATGCGGGCAGCACAAGACCGGTCAGCGTGGAAAGCCTTGGGGGAGGCCTTTGTCCAGCAGTGGACATCCTTTTTTTTTTTTTTTTTTTTATTAAAGTATAAACCAGCGCTTGACCGCAATCCTGCCTGATGGTAAGCAGTGACGCAATCGTTGATGGTAAAGCGCACTAGTTTATTAAGAGCCTATTCACTCTAGCCTTGAAGACACTCAAATTGTAGTCCGACGGAAACACCGCCGCCGGCAGATTGTTCCAGTCCCTCGATGTACGCGGTATAAAGGAGGAGGCGAAACGCTTCGTCCGGATTGTAGAGGTGTTAACAACATAAGGGTGGAAACTCGCCGTACGACGGGTCGTCCGATGGTGGAACGGAGATGGGGGAATTAAATCGTGCAATTCCCTCGCACACTCCCCAGAATGTATCCTATAGAACACCGAAAGGCTGGCTACTCTACGCCTGTGCTCTAGGCTTTGGAGACCAACTCGAGTTAAATCAGGGTCACCAATCAGCCTCTTCGCACGCCTCTCCACTGAATCCAAAGTGGCCAGGTGACACTTAGCAGCACCAGCCCAAATGTGGCTGCAGTACTCCACACACGAACGGACCTGTGCTTTGTACAACATTAGAAGCTGCCCTGGTGTGAAGTACTGCCGGACCTTTGCGATTACACCAAGTTTTCTGGCAGCCACCTTGGCCTTGGACTCAATGAACCGCCCAAAGTTTAGGTTCGAGGAAATCTCAATACCCAAAAGCTGAAGGCGGTCGGTACACTCCAAGGATACATTCCTAAAAGTAGGAGCCAAGGTGAACGGGGTCCTTTTGGCGGTGAAAAGACACGCCTGCGTTTTGGCGGCATTGAATGCTACAAGATTGGCATTGCCCCATTCGGAGACTGCCTGAAGTGCAACACTCGTTCGCTCTACCATGGCCTCTCTTTCGGACCGGATTGATTCCCTACTAGCCCGAGCATCCGGCAGGTATCTCTCCATAACTGTGCTGTCATCTGCATACCCATAGATACCGAGCATCAGCAGATCGTTAATATGCAGCAGAAACAGAGTTGCAGAGAGAACAGACCCCTGAGGAACACCGGCATTAGTCGACATGGGCTCAGATGAGCATCCGTCGACAACAACTCGGAGGGACCGTTCAGTCAGGAAGTCTTTTACCTAGCCAGTCAGGCTAGGGCAAATGCCGTACGCTGGAAGCTTACTCAAAAGGCCAGCGTGCCATACCCGGTCGAAGGCCTTCGAGACATCAAGGGAGACAGCAATTGCTTCCCCATTCCTCTCGAGTGCCTCGCCCCACAAGTGAGTGGCATACACTAGTAGGTCCCCAGTTGACCGATTGCGGCGAAACCCGTACTGTCGGTCACTGAGGAGATCGTGACCTTCCAGGTATGCCAAAAGGCGCGAGTTCAATACACGCTCCATAATTTTGCAAAGTATGGAGGTGATCGAAATCGGCCAATAGTTGTTAGGATCGGCACGACTACCCTTTTTGGGCACGGGCTGCACGTTGGCAAGCTTCCAGGACTTGGGCACTATACCAGTCCCAAACGAGAGGCGATACAAGCGTGTCAATACAGGAGACAACTCGGGCGCACATGCTTTTAGAACAATCGCTGGTATACCATCCGGACCACTAGCCTTATTCACGTCCAGACGACACAGTGCTCTCAGAACCTCCTTGTTCCGAATGCGAACCTCAGGCAGTGAAGTACTGCAGTGGGGTAAAATAGGTGGAGTAGCACTGCCAGTATCAAGACGCGAATTATGGGCAAAGAGAGATGCAAAGAGACCTGCTTTCTCTCTCGCTGTATGAGCCAGTGTTCCATCAGGCCTAACCAGCGGAGGCAGTGAGGGCCGACAGAAGTTCACCTCGACCGATTTGGCAAGGGACCAAAAGATCTGCTACCGGAAGGCTGCGCAGATAACTTGTTGCCAATATGGGTAATACGGTCAAAGCGAGCCTTCTTTAGCGCCTTTTTGTAGGACTAGGCAGCACGGTTAAAGGCTCTCTTCTTTGAGCTTAGATCCGGAGCTCCGCGGTCACGAGCGTCAACCCAGGTGAGAAATGCCGTGTGCTTACGCTGTTCAGCTTGGGCACAATCGGCATTGAACCATGGGCAAGCCGAGCCACCGACGGGCACGTCATTATAGGGAATAAAATATTCCATAGCTTGACGCACCACATCGGTTATAGCATCCGCACAGCTCGACGGATTGCTAGAAGAGAAGCAGACCTGCTGCCAAGGATAAGACGCAAAGAAATGGCGCATCTCATCCCAGTCTGCTGACCTGTATCGCCACATTCGCCGTTCACCACGAGAGTCGTGATCTGGTGGGGGAGAAGGTCGACACAGACTTCACCAGACAGTGGTCTGAAGTTCCCAACGGTGAGAAAACTGTTACAACACACCTGTCCGGATCAGTGGTCAGCAGAAGGTCCAGACAGTCCTGATGGCAGGCATTGAAATCCCCCAGAGCGACGAAGTGTGCGTCAGGGTGCCGCTGCAGTGCATTGTCAGCAGCCTCACTGAGGTGGTCAAATAAACGAGTTGTCTCCTGATCACCGCTGTGCGATCGGTAGACACAAGTGTAAACAATTTTGTCCACACCAGTGTCAACCAACAGCCATAGGGACGAGAAATGAGGGTCTTCGAGGTGACGGAGGCGCCGGCAACAAATGTCGTTGCGGACATATACACAGACCCCAGCACGAAATGGTGCTCCAATGCGTATCCCGGGTAGCTGAGATATGCCGCATCAGACGGACATCTGATCTGGGTCTCCGTCAAGAAAAGTAGATGGGGCTTCTCAGTCTCAAGGTGGTGATGTACTGCAATGAGATTGGAGTGCAGACCTCGAATATTAGAGAGGTGCACTTTGAAAGAGAGGACGTGCGCCCGCTGTACACACCTACTTTTCTTTTTAGACCTTTTCATTTAAAAAAAAAATTGAGTGAATAGGAAGGAAGACGGCAGTTGAGTGAGGTGATGCAATGTTAATCCCAACAATGCGACCAACGATGCCGGGCCAGAGGGAGATTGATCTGGAGACTGCGGGGACGCCCGAACCCTCCCAGGGATCGCCATCGGGTCCTCTCGTCCGGTCGCCAACCGGCACGATGAGGCCACCCTGGGATTTTTCGCAGTTGGCGGGGCGGCCTTTCGCATGTGGCTGGCACACTACTTGGGCCCCCAACTACCTGCGGTCGGCCAGCGGAGCACCGTGCTTCGGATCCCGCTACCCTCCACGACCAAACTCCCGACACGACAACAATTGGCGCATCGTACCCGGCATACATCGCAACACAACTGCTCAGACCCGCCCTCCACTGCTCAGACCCGCCCTCCAAACGGCTTCACCAGACATCATGCCGGAACACGACGAATCGCTTGGCGGCATGACTTTGTCTGGTGGGTGGTGATCCATAGGCTGAAGAAGAAGAAGAAAGAACAACAACACATGTTTGAAACAACACTACCCCTTTTTGGAATAAATTACTATAGGGTACAAAATAAAATCTCACAATAGCTTATGTAGATAAACCTTATCGGCCATTTAATGTAACAATGGGTAATAAAAGTTCCCTAACTAATTTAGTATGCATCCCTCGATGTTTTTGACTTTACATTTTAGGTGACTTGCTTATAAAAAATAAATAGGTACCTGTGTTTGCACATATATAAAAACTTTTTGCAAAATGTTGAATTTAGTTCTCAAACAGTATTAAATTGCTGAGGCGTACTAATATGATATGTGACACGACTTTTAGTGCTTTGTCGAAACCTTCGCCCAACTTGCCGGGTGAAGTGACAATCTATTACCGAAGTTTTCGGCGAAATTTAGCTAAAGAGTATGTTTACAATAATAATAAAATCACGCGTGTTTTTCGTATGGCTTAAGAAGATATTGGCGCTGATTCTCTCAACTAAAACTACTGTACTCAGATCATCGGCGTCGTGTTTCGCTGACTGGTGACGGTAGATGATTATGTGCTGTGGATGATGTATTTTGATGGGTGATGGATGATGATGGGTGATGGATTTTCAGTGGAAAAAATCCAATAACATCCAATTGCAAATAATCTAAAAGGCCAAAGTTTCCTTCCGTAGCAAAAGGTGATAAATTTCGAAAAAAAGCAACTTATATCGAAACCCCCTTTTAATTTTCAACTTTATTTTATTTTTATTATTGGTATTGTAGCGACAATAGAAATACACACTGGTATAATTTCAACTGTTTATAAGATATAGCCCGCTAACAGACGGACGGAAGTGCCGATAGAAGGGAGGGCGGTACTGCATGGACGGACTGCTGATGATTAGCGACAAGGTCTAGTAAACATCCTTTTAGTATGAAACCTTAAAAACTACAGAAAACTAAAAAAAAAAAACACAAAGAACAGCTAGTACACAACAGAACACGAACGAATTTGTACATCAATTTAAACTTTGGAAGCGTAAACTGTGTGAATAGTTTTGCACCCAAGCCATGTAGCATCTCGTTACTTACTATGCGAACTTCCACTTCGTAACATAGTCAAACTCTTTAGCGGATTGACAACAGCTGTCTTTGAATAACATAATTCATGGGACCTTAATATTTACTTAGCTTTTGTTGCAGGCCTCGTTCACGTTTATTTCGAAAAATATTTTAACGTACTATTGTATAAAATAATAATATTGTAAAAGTTTAATCTGGTTATCTATACTAATATAAAAGCTAAAGAAGTTAGAAGAAGAAGAAGCTAAGTTTGTTTGTTTGAACGCGCTAATCTCAGGAACTACTGGCCCTATTTGAAAAATGTTTTTTGCGTTGGATATTCCATTAATCCAGAAAGACTTTAGGCTATATAACATCACGCTGCGTTAAATAGGAGCGGATCATATAAAAAACGGGGACGTAGTCGCGCGCGGCCGCTAGTAAACTACATGTGTGCCAAATTGCATCGAAATCTATTCAGCCCTTTTTGACTCAATCCGGAACATAGATTTAGGAAAATAGAGACAAGACATTTTAAATGATGTATGCCAATACCAATTCAGCCAGTTCAGTGATACTTAAGAAAAATGTCTTCTTTTTTGAAATTCATTAAATAAAAACCCGTGAAACCAAATCGAAGCAATCGATATCTTCCTTATAAAAAGACGGCTGATTTCAGAGAATTTAAAAATATTCTTTGATTCCTTTGCTAAGTCAGCTTTGTCGTTCAAATACCCCTCGCCCGATCCCAAGAGATTTGAGCTATTTACATTCTATCGGGTATCTTGTTTTACTTTCTACGTATATGGTAAAAAAAAATTATCTAGCAACCAGCGTCACCAGGTATGTTGGGTATCAATAATAAAGACGACAAAACAAAAAAAAAAAAAGATTTGATGATAATTTATTTTGAGGTTAACAGCCACTGGTATTTTAGTTTATGTTATTTGATGTAGGTATGAGTTAAGAAAAAAAAAAAAACATCCTATCACGCCAGTGCAGTGCACAGAAACAAAATTTCAGATAATTAAACTGATATTTCAAGCACATACACTACATCACATTTCAAGGTGAACTAACGGTCACAAGGTCGTTGGTCCGCCTTCACAACAAGGCTGCACAATCCCGATGGATGCAAGAACCGGTCGATGTGGTGGTGCTTGGTGTTATGTCTACGTTTTACAGATCAAATGATAGGTAATGATGATGATACACGGCAGAAGGTCGGCCTCAAAATAACTTATTACGTTATTTTTATTTAAGGCCACATCAGCTGCCGGCAGAAGTTACCACCCACCAGACAAAGTCTTGCCGCCAAGCGATTCGTCGTGTTCCGGCATGATGTCTAGTGAAGCCGTACGGAGGACGAGTCTGAGAAGTTGTGTTGCGATGAGTGCCGGGTAAGTTGCGCCAAGTGTTGTTGTGTCGGGAGTTTGGTCGTGGAGGGTCTCCAGATCAATCTCCCCCTGGCGCAGCATCGTTGGTCGTGTTGTTGGGTTTAACATTGCACCACCTCGCTCAACTGCCGTCTTCCTTCCTATTCACAACGTTTTTTTAAGTGAATGGGTTTAATAAACTAGCGCGCTTTACCATCAACGATTGCATCACTGCTTACCATCAGGCGGGATTGCAGTCAATCGCTAGTTTATAATAATTAAAAAATAAATGATATTGTGGTGGATGCTAGGAAACTTGGCGATAATGCAAAGATGTGTCGGTATTTGACACCAGGACAGCTTCTAATGTTATACAAAGCACAAGTCCGTTCCTGTGTGGAGTACTGCAGGCACATTTGGGCTGGTGCTGCAAAATGTCACTTGGCAACTTTGGATTTGGTGGAGAGGCTTGCGAAGAGGCTAATTGATCACCCAGATTTAGTTCAAAACGAACTCCAAAGTCTAGAGCACAGGCGAAAAATTACGAGCCTGTCGGTGATCTATAGTAGGGATGTAACGGAGGTAGTTATATCGGAACCGGAACCGGAATCGGAGTTTTTAATTTGGTTTATTGGAGTCAGAACCGGAGTCGGAGGCAGGGTCAGAAGTGGTGGTAGGAGAGAGATTTTTTATTTAAACACAAAAAACACTATTCAGTCATCTTTTTCATTTAAATTTATTATTGTAAAATTTAACACAAACAGTGAAAAGAACACAACAACAAGAAATTAAATGAAGTTAATTAAAACCCAAAGTAGCATATTATTGAACAAACGCTTTAAAACAAATTATATCAAATGTGTTGACTTCAAAACTAGCCAAAAATCAAAACAAATGTCTATAACCTGTGAACGTGTTGTGTGGTAACAAACTAATAGCAAGTGAAAAAATAATTGACGATAGAGTGCACGTAGCAGGAGTCAGGGAATTACCCGCGTGATATGTAAACCTGCATCGTTTGTACCACCGATTGGATCGTTCGATCCCAACTAGTCGCAATCATTTGACAAAAATGTGTTCGCCGATTAGGGGGCTGCTCATAACAGTAGACAGGCCGCCGCCGCTATGTTATGCTTTATTAACCTCCGATTTAAAAATATCGGAACCGAAGGTACGATAATAATCGGAAGTTCCGCCTTCAAGGAGCCGGAGTCGAAGCTCCGTAACATCCCTGATCTATAGGATGAATTTTGGAAAGTGTGCGAGGGAATTGCATGACTTAATTTCCCCATCTCCGTTTCACCACCCGTCGTACGGCGAGTAACCACCCCTAAGTTGTTGACACTACACCACTATAATCCGCACAAAGCGTTTCGCCTCGTCTTTTATACCGAGTACATCTGGGGACTGGAATTTGCCAGAGGCGGTGTTTCCGTCTGACTACAATTTAAGTATATTCAAGACTATAGTAAATAGGCTCTTAATAAACTAGCGCGCTTTATCATCAACGATTGTATCGTTGCGGGATTCGGCGGGATTGCGGTCAAGCATTAGTTTATAATTATAAAAGAAAAAGATATCTGTACCAATCACGTCTGCGATGGTGTGGTTGAGTCTATGTTCAACCCCCACAATCTTTACCCCGCGGCATGTTGAACCTCTAAAATTACGTTTGCTAATTTAATGTGACCTATAAATAACCTTTGTGTGTATTACGCTAGATAACACACCTAAACAGATTTACGAAGCTTCTAATTCTGCACAAAGAATCATTGCTAGTGAATTATAGGTTAGAGTCTTTGATGTCTAATTGTAGCTACTACGGCCATATATCTCATCTAGTGAAGCTGATCGATAGACCAACTATTTCTGAACGAATCTCGCCAACTAGGTGGATTAGGAACGCATGACTTGCTGTAACAGTGCTCTGTTTACTGAAACAAGAAAATGTTTGGGCTGTAAACTGTTCTGTAAGTTCTTATATGAAGCGAATTTAATAATCTTGGGATTATAGGTAGGTACATAATGTTGTGTGTAATAAGTTGTGAGGAATTTTCAAGGTTCAATTCAGAGAATAAGAATATTATAAGAGATGGGAATTGTTAAAATGTTTGTATTGTAAGTAATGGTTGTTCAAATATATTAGATAAGTAATCTCAAGCAATCTCTTATTTTGTTAAACATAGGCATGATTACAGATGTTCATTCTCTAATAATATGTAGGTACACAGTGTAAATATTTTGCTAATAAACTGATAGAAGATTTGAAAAAAATGTAAGTCATGATTGTCATCTATCACACAAGATGACACCCCAAACATTTTTTTGTTATTTTTTTGAGGTTTAATGTATTTACTTTGAAAAATAATTGAGTTTAAATACTCTCAATGAATGTGCGCAATATATTTGTTGAAAAAATGGCAGGCAGCATGAGCGTGCGTGATCCATCGCCACTTATTCGATGTCCACCGCACACAGAATGGATGGAAAGCAGCACATGAAGTGATTTTTGTGCTCCGTTGGTACATGGCGTTTCAATGTGAGGATTCTTTTTCAGCCTATATAGGACCACTGCTGGACAAAGACCTCTCCCAAGGCTTTCATTCCATTGGGGGGTTTGCCATAAATCCCCACGCGTGGCAGGTGGGTTAGGGATTGCAGGAATTTGATATTCCACAGGAAAACCGCTGCTGCCCGCTTCCTTGGTGAGAGTTCCCTTAGTCGCATCTTACGATCCCCACGGGAAGATATGGGTTGGTAAATAAATAATAATAAATAAATAGTTCTCGTGTTTCTGTCCCAATGAAAAGCATGTGACTATTGTTTATTTAATAATAAAGCATAGAAATTTGGGGGGTTGTGGCTAAGTATAAACAGGCTATGTCGATCAGGTTAAGTTACCCTTGGGACTGTTGATAAGTGAATGAGTGACTATCTACACAAACCGAGATCCCTCCATGCCTCGGAAAGCACGTTAAGTCCTTGGTCCCTGCTGGTGTTTGTGGATCCTTGATGATAATAATCGGTACCTATATGCGTTGTTAATAGAGTCCTAAAATCTGACGACCACTCTAACGAAGGTATATTACCTAGGAACTGGGTCGTGAAGGTCAGATAGGGTGTCGCTCCATTTAAATCTTGCTTCGGATTAGGCTGAAAGCCATTCCCAGGGAAATCCGTGTGCAGTTTCTGGCCTACCATCGGATGCGTCCCCAGGTGGCGGATAGGGGAACGGCCCCCAGATATGGGGGTTACCGGTTTACCGGCGCGGACCAAAGCCAGACGCGGGGACCGCTTCTGCGGTCACACGTGCGGCGGGTTGGCCACCAGTCTAGGTGAAATGACAGGACCCGAACTCCGGGACCGGGTAATGTGGAGTTATGAGGAACAGGGTGTAAAGTTCACTCATCCTCTATAGAAAAGGGAGGATCCTCCGACCAGACTGGTATTATCTAGCGGGCACTTGCCCACCGGTTGATGTCGTGTACTTGTATGCGTGCTAGTTGCACAGTAAACTCTGTTTGCGAGATGCAGAATTTTCGTGACGTCAGTGTGACTTGCTGTTCGCATGTAGCGTTGTAAGTACCGCTAAAATAATATTATGTAAAAACTAATAGTGCATGTTTGCCTGTAAGTAATTCTTGCACTTATAAACAAATTATTCTATAAACAATTATTGGCTTACCTTAATAAATAATAGCGTAAATCGAGGGACTGGAACAATTCACCAGCGGCGGTCTTTGCGTTTGACTAGAATTTAAGTGTCTTCTTATGGCTATAGTGAATGGACTCTAAATAAACTAGCGCGCATTACCATCGACGATTGCATCACTGCCTGGCACTAGTTTATTGAAAAAAAAAACCCTTAAATGTTTTTATAAAAGTATTTGTTTAATTTTATACAATTTCTAAACGTGTTTCATAAATTTATTTTTAAATCACATTTTCAATAAACTCAAGCTCACTGTAAGATCTTAAAACATTTCGAGGGAAAAGCTTTCCCTGCAACTTACATTTTATGTACAAGGAGGCTTTACTCGTTCTAGACGTCCTAGAAATGTACCTATAAATGTAGGTAGTATAAATCCTTTGCGTTGAGCTGACTTCGTGCCTGAATAGGATTATATTATATAGGTACTTCGTAATGAAAGATGGAAAGAGGTTAATCTTAGAAGAACGAAAGTCTTCTTGTTACAATAAGTTTTTGTTTTTTTTTATAATTATAAACTAGCGCTTGACTGCAATCCCGCCTGATGGTAAGCAGTGATGCAATCGTTGATGGTAAAGCGCGCTAGTTTATTAAACCCATTCACTTAAAAAACTTAGTGAAGAAGGAAGACGGCAGTTGAGCGAGGTGGTGCAATGTTAAACCCAACAACACGACCAACGAAGCTGCGCCAGGGGGAGATTGATTAGAGGCGAAAGTACTCGCGTCATTGTACCAATGGCGCGAGGAAGAGCGGACACGGGGCTCCAGTCCGGTGCAGCGACAGATCGAGCTGCGCCGAGAGGAGCTCCGCCAGGTCCTGGTGGCGGACTGGCGGCAGAGGCTTATGCGCCCTACCGCCGGCCTCGCTACCGTCGAGGCGATCCGGCCAGTACTCGACGACTGGCTCGGGAGGAGGCACGGCTCCCTGTCGTTCAGGGTGACGCAGGTACTGTCGGGGCACGGCTGCTTCGGCAAGTACCTGCGTCGCTTAGGCAGAGAGCCGGACGCTCGGTGCCACCACTGCGTCCAATGCGGGGAGGACACGGCGCAGCACACGCTCTCCGAGTGTGTAGCTTGGGAGGAGCAGCGCCGTGTCCTCACAAATGAAGTAGGAGGCGACCTGACGCTGCCGGCAGTAGTGCGGAGGATGGTCGGCAGCTCAGAGTCGTGGGACGCGGTGGTGTCCTTCTGCGAGGACGTGATGTCGCAGAAGGAAGCTGCGGAACGGGAGAGGGAGATATCAACTCCCTTCCCGGGCCGCAGAAGACGCACCGGGCGCCGAGGAAGGGCGGATAACGCCCTCTTCCGCCCCCCATGAATGGGTCCAGGGGCGAGGGACATGGGGAAGTCCCCGCCCCCCTATTGATGGACCCCGAGGCGGAGGCGCGCGCGAGTGTCGGCGCGCGCCTTTGAGGTGATGCACAGGGTAGTTTAACACCCCACTACCCCGTGCAGGAGAGGAGGCCCGGACAGACCGGGCCAGCACGAGGGTGGGGCCGTGGAAGAATTTAGACTCCCGCGGCCCCACGCGCGCTCGTGATAGAAGACACACCGGGGTGGTTTTAGTCAGTAAAAGTCTGACATACCCCGTCGCCCTCCCCAGGGCGGCGGGCATCCTATGAGGATTTCCACCCCGGCAAAAAAAAAAAAAAAAAAAGGGGGAGATTGATGTGGAGACCCTCCACAACCAAACTCCCGACACAACAACACTTGGCGCATCGTACTCGGCACACATCGCAACACAATTGTTCAGACCCGTCCTCCGTACGGCTTCACCAGACATCATGCCGGAACACGACGAATCGTTTGGCGACAAGACTTTGTCTGGTGGGTGGTAACTTCTGGCGGCAGCCGATGTGGCCAACCACCGAGAAAAGTATATATTAACATCGAGTTATTGCTTTATCTATGATGAATAACCTGGGGGTGATTGCGTAATTATTACCAACAACAGCAAAGATCTTCATTTTGATAGTTCAACAGAAAGAACAACATTGAACTTATAAAACCATGGATGAGCAATTGGGATACGAGGAAGTAATAGTACCTAATATTTCGTTTAATCGTTTGAATAAAAAAATAAATATATATACGGACAAATCACACAGATTGAGCTAGCCCCAAAGTAAGTTCGAAACTTGTGTTATGGGATACTAACTCAACGATAATATATTTATAATAGATAAATATATAGATAAACATCAAAGACCCAATCAGGAAAAGATCGTTTTCCATCATGACCTGGCCGGGGATCGAACCCGGGGCCTCCACGTCGCAGGCAGGCGCGCTGCGCCACGGAGGACATAGGAATATTGTTACTGAGTTGCAAAGTTGTGTTAAAGTTCATAATATACTGACATTTTCGGTGTATTAAATACACTTTCAGGAGTTTGTTTAGTTTATAAGTTGGAACATAACATTGAATTAAATTAATTCAATTAGCATTGAAATTGCAAATTGGTAATACAGGTACTGGATATGGAAATGGCAAAGAAATTAAATGAAACCGAAGAGATAATGAGCCACCTAAGCAACCAAAAAAATAAAAAAAAACCATCTTTCTATTCAAATATACTTGCAGGGTCGTGGCGACATGACATGATGATTTTATAACGACATTTCAAAGACCTGGCATTTGAAAATGCAGAAAACGTAGTTCGATTTATCTGGCGCTGTCTCAGCTTGAGCGCGACTTCATCGCTAAGGGACGTCGTTAAGCGCGGCTGTCAGGATGTCATCGTAGCGCATTTAATCAGGAGCGAAGACTTCTATGAAAATCACATTTCTCAATTCGATTCAATTTTATCATTTCCATTTGATAGAATTTGTTCAACCGCAAGTTCATTGGGGCACAAAATTGCGTAAATTGTTTCTGAAACACGTTTTTTGTTGCGGGATGATTGACATTCACATGGGCAATGCGGAATGTTGCAGTGTTGGAACATCGGCATTTGATGCAAATGTTCAGTGTAACCATGGAATCCGTTTTGCTCAATTTCTGCACATCAACTTCAATTTTCAAGCCTCGGGTATACTAGGGCGGGTACTTTCTGTCTTTAAACATGACGCGCCAAACTCAATCTACGTGTCACTGCAACGCTATAAAGTGTGTCCTTTAACAGGCCGAAATACCTAAAGTGGAGCGAGATATGTGGTGGCCTAGTGGATAAAACACCCGCCTCTCAAGTATGAGTGTGCGGGTCCGATTCCAGGTCAGGCAAGTACCAATGTAATTTTTCTAAGTTATATGTACTTTCTAAGTGTAACTTGGACACCAATGACTGATTACAAGGTGAAGGAAAACATTTTGAGGAAACAACTTGAGCAAGCGTGGTGGTTACTCTCAATCCTTCTCTGTTTGAGAGGAGGCTGGTGCCCAGCAGTGGGACGATAAAAAGGTTGATGATGATGATGAAGCGAGACATGTTCCTCCCGCTTCGAGAACGTGCATGTCTTATGATGAGTCATAATAGTAAAGAAAATATTCTATTTAGTTGGTCATTCAGATTATAAAAAAATATTGGATACGTATATTTTGTTTTATCAAATCACTAAAAATTGACAAATATAAAAGGCATCAAAGATCAGGAGTGGTGGCTGATGCCACCACTGTTCGCTAAAAAAGTGTAGCGTGCAGTGGCGTCACACGAGTTTTCAACGCGCTGTGTCGTCTTCATTTTTTGTTTATATTAAAAAAGAAAAAATACGTGTCTAGTACTTTTTGGAAATCTGACTGACGGACTAATTCGTTTTTTTTAGTAAACTACCATATTCTAAGAAATGTATTGTAGGTACTGTGGATTGTTTAAGTTTAGTTGGATCCAAGGGTAGATTCGATTGTGAAGAGCTTTGTATAAGGTGGTAATAACGGCTCGATGAGGTTGCTCTGATATTGTCCCTGTCTATAAATACGGAAGCCCGACCCTTGGTGGGGATTCTTGGGGGTCGGTCCGAGACACTTTCAGTTAAGTAACTTAATATTTCTTATAACTCTTATGTGCCCTATTGTATGTAATGTAATTTATGTACTACTTATGCAGGTATTCTTGATGTTACTAATATGACGATGTGTATTGCTGCTGGTTCACATGTACATAATAGGGATGTTTCGTGAGTAAAAAAAAAAATTCTATTTAGCCCGTCATTCAGATTATAGAAAAATATTGGATACGTATATTTTGTATTATCAAATCAATAAAAATTGACAAATATAAAAGGCATCAAAGATCAGAAGTGTTGGCTGGTGACGTCACTGGTTGTGACTGGTTGTGTGTAAAAGTGTAGGAAGCAGTGATGTCACACGAGTTTTCAACTTACTGTATCGTCTTTATTTTTTGTTTATATGAAAAAAGAAAAAATACGTGTCTAGTTTTTTTTTGGAAATCTGACTGACGGACTAATTCGTTTTTTTTTATAGTCAACTAGCCTATTGTGTTATTAAGTGCTTTATGTTTTGTTTTGGATGGGACATCAAATGACCTCTTCCGCTCTGGGTGGAGCGGAAGGGCGTGTCAGACTTTTACTGACTAAAATCCACCCGTGTTTCTTCACTGAAACTACACTAAAACACACCCGCAACCCTGGCCCTGGAGGCATCGGTCCTCGTGGACCTCGTCACGATGTGTTGACATCTCTTTGAGGCGCGCGTGAAACATAAAGCGCTGTCGACCCGGTTAGGGGGCGCAAGCTGCCCGTCGTCGCTCGCCGCCCGACGCCTACGGTAGCCGGGAGTTCGATGATCCCGACCGGCAGCGTCTCCTGGTTATTATGTGCCTTCTATCTTAGTTTTTATAAGGTAACACTAATGTAATTATGTGTTTAAAACGTGTCTTATGTCTTAAGCTTCTTATACAGTATGTTAAGAAAACCCTGTCCGACCCATAAGGATAATAAAGGTTAGGTAAACACATGACCAAATATAATATAAAATTTTACGTACTTACCTAATCATCATAGTACCAATATAATGAATTTTGAAATAATCTTTTTTTCCCGCGAATTAATTCCAACTTCCCCGAAATTTGGTAATTTTTAAAAAAGCGACAACACTGGTATTATTATGAGCGAATAGCGATGCGACCACGTGCCACGTGCCCTGCCGCCCGCCGCCCGCGGAAGGGTGCTTAACGCACATTTATTAAGTTACCTCTTTTTGCGAAATAATATTTATTTTTTTAGGGGGATTTTTTTTTGAGTTTAGCCTGGTTTTGAATCCATTAGTAGAATCAGTTATCGATACCTAACAACACCTTCACGGGTCGGACAGGGTTTTCTTAACATACTGTATAGTATTGCTACTGTAGTATTTCATACATGATGACGTGTTATGTGCTTTTTTACTTACGTATTTTATATTGCTGATGACTCTAAAGATGTCCAGTATGAAATGTTATAAGTATCTAAATATATACATAATGTTTCTCCTATAATATCGATTGAATCTTATTTATTATAACTACACACTATTTCCCTTCTTAACACGCGCATGCGTCCCGCGTCATGTCTCGCCATTTGGAGGGTTGAAAAATGTTCCGTTACATTCTCACTAGACATTCACAAAGTTGTCAGGCGTCATGGACCGCAACATGTGGCTACGTTTGTCCCCTAGTGAATTCCAGGCTTTATTCATGGTAAACAAAGAACGTGCACTATGTTTTCAACAAGATTTGATTCTGTAGGAAAAGATGTTCTGCAACAGTACGTCAACTTTATTTTTCACAACTCCGCATAACTGATTTGCTGCCTTATTTATCAGTTATGCAGGCTTTAATATCAGCGTACTGAAATTCGTCGAATTCTTGGGTAACTACTGAAGCGTAGTGAAATTTCTACCCGTTCTGGTTAAAACTTGTTAAGTCAGCGAGCTACTTAGTAAAATACTCCTTGTTTTCTAAGTTGGCTTTCCATGATTAATTTTATCGTTCTGAAATTTTAATTTTCTTTTGCCTGATTGGCAAGACCAGATACTGAAGATAACCTTGTCATTTGTTGGGTTAGCAAGGTTGAATGGTGGTGCTTTTACTCTCATGATTAAAAATTATGGATATGGTTACGGATTAATAAATGGTTATTGCCGCGCGTGACTTGTGTTTTTGCCGTATTGCCTAAACTGCGTGGTGAATATTATAATTGTGATGTTGGAACTTAAAGCTTCTATTGCTAACACAGGTAGCGGGCTATAACCCCCCATGCGAACCCAATACAGGTTTGGTAGATGTGTAGTTTTGGTTCTGAGATATGTTGTTTTCTTTTACAGTTTCTTCTTCGTCCAATACGTAACGTAAAATGTGCAAAATATTCAGTTACCAGCGTACACGGTACAAAGGATCAAATCAGGTTTTTTTCGTCGTGCCGGGGTCTATTAGGACCGATGCCCAGCGCCGCGGGTTATCAAGAGACACGAGAGATCCCTGGCATAGCCAGATGAAGGAACACGGGATGATTTAAGTCAGTAAAAGATGGTGACGACCTTTCGCTTCGCCTAATAAAAATAACGTATCTACTTCGATATATAATTTTACATCTGCTTCGTTAACATGAGATGTTTTAGCCACAGAGCCGAACTAATCTTTAGTTCCGACAACAATGGGGCCGGTCTTACCATCAAAACTTAGGTACCTGGCAATGGTACAGTTACCAAAAGAGACAAGTAACATGGGTCGGCGGATATTTTTGAAGTTTAGTAAGAAATCAATAGAGGTTTTCGAATAAAAGTTTAATTAATTAATGGAAAACGAACAGTTCATTTGTCAAATAAAATTAATATCTATCGGTTTCTTACAGACCACCCTGGTTAATCATTTCTATTGGTGACTGTACATGCCTACCTACCCACCATAATATAAGCAAAGCCCAAAGCCTGGAGTACAGGCGTAGAGTAGCCAGCCTTTCGGTCTTCTATAGGATGCATTCTGGTGAGTGTGCAAGGGAATTGCATGATTTAATTCCCCCATCTCCGTTCCATCATCGGACGACCCGTCGTACGGCGAGTTTCCACCCTTACGTTGTTGACACTACTGCGATCCGGACGAAGCGTTTTGCTTCTTCCTTTATACCGCGTACATCGAGGGACCGGAACAATTTGCCGGCGACGGTGTTTCCGTCACACAACAATTTGAGTGTCTTCAAGGCTAGAGTGAATAGGCTCTTAATAAACTAGCGCGTTTTACCATCAACGATCGCATCACTGCTTACTATCAGGCGGGATTGCGGTCAAGCACTGGTTTATAATTTATAAAAAAAAATCTATGTATATTCCGGCACCTTTATGATATAGGTTTCGAGGTCTGGTCCTGTATTCGGACTGACATGGTGGCGTTTTCGTACAAACCCTTGGGCTGTACTGCAGTCTCTCCAGCGGTGCCAAGTAGACTATCGGTATATTGAAGCGCTGAAGGGTTTGTGCGAAAACGCCACCATGTCAGTCCGAATACAGGACCAGACCTCGAAACCAATACCTCTGCAGCGTGGTGTCAGACAGGGAGATGTTATCTCTCCGAAACTGTTCACCGCTGCATTGGAGGATGTCTTCAAGGTTCTGGACTGGAAAGGACTGGGCATCAACATCAATGGCGAGTACATGACACACCTTCGGTTTGCTGATGATATCGTAGTCATGGCTGAGACCGCGGAGGACCTGAGTACAATGCTCGAAGACCTCAGTAGGGCCTCCAACCTAGTCGGTCTTAAAATGAACATGGGCAAGACGAAAGTCATGTCTAATGCCCATGTTGTACCGACTCCTATAAAGATTGGAGACTCTGTTCTCGAAGTTGTTGACAGCTACGTGTACCTGGGACAAACTATCCAGTTAGGAAGGTCCAACTTCGAGAAAGAGGTCAATCGTCGAATCCAACTCGGCTGGGCTGCTTTCGGGAAGCTACGTAGAATCTTCTCGTCCGAAATACCGCAGTGTCTCAAGACAAAAGTCTTCGACCAGTGTGTGTTGCCAGTGATGACTTATGGAATTGAGACGTGGTCGCTAACAATGGGCCTTACAAGAAGGCTCAAAGTCGCTCAAAGGGCAATGGAGAGGGCTATGCTTGGGGTTTCACTGCGCGATCGAATCAGGAATGAGGAGATCCGCAGAAGAACGAGAGTAACCGACATAGCCCGAAGAATTGCAACACTGAAGTGGCAATGGGCTGGACACATTGCCCGTAGGACCGATGCCCGATGGGGCCGACGGGTTCTCGAGTGGCGACCACGCACCGGAAGACGTAGCGTGGGTAGGCCCCCGACAAGGTGGACCGACGACCTGGTGAAGGTCGCGGGAAACCGCTGGATGCGGGAGGCGCAGGACCGGTCGTCGTGGAGAACCTTGGGGGAGGCCTATGTCCAGCAGTGGACGTCTTTCGGCTGAAATGATGAAATGATGATGATGATTTATGATATAACACTACACTGGTTCGAACCGTTAAGGTTGCTAGGCGACAGGGTATCCAGATAGTTGAATGCAAATTAAAAAGGTATTATTTTTACTTTGTAACTTTATAGGTTACAATGTAGGTAATAGTAGAAATAGCTACTACATCAATCTGTGTAACTTTGACAGAAAAATGCGGTATTTTACACAAATTTTAATCCTATCACACGAATGTACTTTATTTTGTTAGTGCTCTCATAATATTTTTCATCTGTAAAGATTAATGAAATTATCTAAAAACTCATCTGTCCATAAAAAAACCTGATTTTCTAGTCTGTCAAAATTACCCATATAATGACGATTACATGGGTAACTTTAACCCACATTGATAGAAAAGCAGTAATAATTATATTTTGAATTAATTTGGGTAAAATTTGTTTATGTTTTTCTTATAAATGTAAATGACGAAATTAAATCATTAATTTCCAGTTTTCTTTTATATATTTTATAAAATAATCAATACAATCAGTTTTAAGACGTTTGGCATTTTGATACAAATTTTAAATGAGCATTAAAAACTTTTAGAAACACGTTTGAGACATTTTTTTTTATAACTACACACATCAAAGTTGTCTAGGGATCAAGCATTTTTATGCGGATTTCTTGAGATTGAGATGTGGCTTTGTAATAAATTTATGATTTTATAAATTTATATGGATCCTTTTTGGTGCATTTCATAATTTGAATCAGGAACTGTGAATCAAATTCGAGTAAAAGATGAAAATCAGCTGTCAATATTTTCCCTATAAAAACATACAACGCATTGAAGACATTATTAGTGCTACTGTTTCCCTACTACTGATTAAAACCAACGTTATTATGGAGCGGCGACGTCATTTAAGCAGGGGAGAAATGCTCAGAGCCGTGGGAATGATAGAAGCTGGTTCCCGGCAACGTACTGTGGCTTTAGCTCTGAATACAAGTCAGAGTGTTATCAGTCGACTTTGGACACGTTACCGAAGCACTGGTACAGTGGCTGAGCGCCATGGAGGACGGTATCGCTGCACCACACGGAGACAAGACCGATACATTCAAATCTTAACTTGAAGAGCTCCAACAATAACCGCCATGATGTTAGCCGTGAGGCTTCATCACTCTTCAGGGAACTTAATTAGCGACCAAACAGTCAGAAACCGCTTGCATGAAGTGAACCTTCATTCCCGAAGACCGCTACGGGTACCACCTATAGCAATGCACAATCGTAGGATTCGATATCAATGGGCTCTTGAACACAGAAATTGGGCAGAAGAACAATGGCGTTTCGTGTGCTTTTCTGATGAGTCTCGTTTTGGTATGAGACCGGATACAAGACGTATACGACACTGGAGAACCCCTGGACGCCAACAGCGATTAAAATCCTGCCAGGAAGTCCATCCTTATAGTGGTGGAAACATCATGGTATGGGCGGGTATTTGGATCGTCGGAAGAACTGAGTTGATTTGGATCAGAGGCAACCTCAACGCTCAAATTTATGCTGAGACGATTGTATCAGACGTCATCGTTCCTCTACAAGTGCAAATCGGTCCCTTATTTCAGTTAATGCATGATAATGCACGACCGCACACCGCAAGAGTTGTAAGACAGACTCTCGCCGCAGCTAACATCAATGTCCTGCCCTGGCCTGCTCAGTCGCTAGACTTGAACCCGATTGAGCATGCATGGGATATGCTACAGAGAAGAGCTCTGCCGAATATGGAGGGTATCCAGTCGCAAGAAGACCTTTTTTTGTTGTTGCAACGAACATGGGCGGCCATTCCACAGCGTGATTTGGATGAACTCATTTTGAGTATGCCAAACCGATGTTCTTGTGTTGTTAGTGTTCGCGGTAGAAACACGGATTATTAATTGTTTAAGTTCCCCAATAAAATTTTAGAGAAAACTGTTATTTCAGTCTTTTTTTCGAACTTTTGTGTTAGTGGTTCAAATGTCAAATATCCCTTTATTAGGAAAATGGCAAATTTCTTTATTAATGCAAAGGTGACTTGGTTTATCGTTACTGTGACAAACGAAAACACTTTATTTGATGAATCCTTAAAGAAAATTTTAATTAATATCAATCAGGAGAAAAGTTATTGCAAAAATATATGTTGATCCCTAGACACTTTTGATGTGTGTAAGTAGAAAAGAAACTAAAATAATAAAAAAAAAAAACGTTTACGGAGCTAGTTTAAAAATATAAAGCTACAAGAAGTATTTGTAAATTGTATTGGTATCATTCGAAAAAAAAAATCGAAACGATTTTATGGTCCCACTGTCAATGTTACCCGAATCAATCAAAGTTACCCAGATTGACCGTAACGGCTAGGTCTGAGTTATAGATATGTTTTTAGGATCACTGTCAGTAGATATTCAAGTTTGCAGCTTCGAAATACTTCTGTGAATTCTCAATATAAGTCTTAAAATATACGTTCAGGTAGATCTTAAAGGGTTCGATGTGACTACTCACTGCGCATCGATTCAGACTAAAATAACTTTATTCCGGACCTGCGCTTCCTTCAGTATCCCTTGCCGAAGTACGGTCAAGGGTAAAATTTGTACATAGACACACCATGCATAGTATATTACGCTGTGATACATGGAGTTCAAAGCTTATAGAAGATTTAAGACACTCATTAGTTAAAATGCCCAATAAGCATATAAAATTATGGATTCAATTTTGTATTTAAAATATAAAAATATTTTTTTAAAATTTTGTGTTCTATAATCATTTATTTAACTTCATTATCAATCTAAATTTTGTCTTTACATTCTGTATGAAATGTGTGATCACGTTTATGTCTATAGTTTCGGTTATGATTAGAATTATATTCTTCTTCTTTTTTCAAGATGAGATTCAATCTCAATTCTTGATCAATAACCTCTATGGAATAGATACCACAATTTTGCCAATAACACGTGTAACAAATTATAGAAATTCTTTGAAAATTTTATTTCACAATAATGGCGGATATCGCCAATGACAGTTGAAAAAGACGGCCGTGTGATCCGTATATTAGGGAGGTTTGAGGCAAAGTCATGATGTGGCCACTATGCTGCGATATTTCAATGTTCTTTATGAATTATTTACTGAATGCACTTTTTACTAAATAAATCACGCATTTTTATTTTGTAAATGGTACTATAAATAATTTTAAAAGTCCAATGAAAATGCGCGTGACACTCATCTTGGCTTTCCCGTCGAAACTCCAGGATTATATTCTGTCCTGCACTAAAACTATGAACGAAAAAAAAATAAAGTAAAATTACGAATTGTCACCTGTCAGTTCTATTAGACAAGGCAAGCTAAGCGTGGTTTTTGAATGAAAAATAAAGTGCAAATATAGTAGAGAAACATTATGAAGCAAAAAACTTGTTGCGCAAACACCAAATAAATTTGGATAATGGCAGAAGAATGAATAAATAGTAGAAACGCTCAGTCAGTTCATCACACATGCAGGCAAGCTCTCAGGTGTAGTGAGCAGATTAACACCCTCGGCGCCTTTACAATGATTGCCAGCATTGACCTACTTTCGCTCCCACATTTTTTAATCTATCTTGTTGGCGAGGGCTAAAGGGGAAAGAGGTTAAAAGCTTTTTCAGACGCTGCACTCATGCGGGGATGTTGGAGAATAAAAGTAAACGAAACTCCTGCAAATGTCAATACTTATAACAAATTTGAAGTCCAGATTCATGTATGTTATTACACTTTCGGGATTTAGACTTTATATATGTATGTACAACTATAAAGATATTTTGTTTGAGTAAAAGTAGATATCGTCAAACGGGGTAAATTTGTTTTTGTTCGTTTTGTCACCCTTGCATCCCGCAAGGGTGACAAAACGTTGAAAAGGATTTCAACCTTGAAATAATATCGTTTGCCGCCCGAAAGCACTCAAATGTGTTTATTGTATTATAATTAACAATTAAGTGCCCTCTTTCTCCCTGTTTTACAGGTGCGTACCTAAGCTGGGTATGGGTTTTTGAGTGATCTTCGTAGATCAGCATAAGATGAGAATTACAGCAAAATCCATGCTCAGCAGTGGACTGCTACAGATTGTTTATAATAACCACTACGTATTATAAAACAAAGTCACTTTTTCTTTCCCTATGTCCATTTGTATGATTAAATATTTAAAACTACGAAACGAATTTTGAGGCGGTTTTTAGTAGATAGTGATTAAATATGAAGGTTTATATGTATAATAGCATCCATTAAATAGTAGAGAAATACTATTATTTTGAGGTTTCTAATGTGATGTCGTAAATAATTACATTTTTTTCGCGTTTGCAGTGAAACACAGACTGAACTCTACGAGGTTTTCAAAATAATGTACTAAATATTGTACACCTTGAAAAGGTCTACAAAAAAGTCCGGGATGGTATATGTCTATCTCTTATGGATATCCCACAATAACATTATTTTATCATTTACTTTTTATGACAAATACGGCTAATTTTTAATCAATATAGCATTAATACTTATCCAATTTAATACCTTAAATATATTATTGATTTAATAAATAGATATACTGTATCGCCCTTTACAGCATATTTATATTACAGATTTAAAAATTGTGGAATGTCGCGTTTGCGGCGGTACACATCGCGGCGTTCACGGCTGTTTTTTATACTATGTTCACAGTTGTTTTGTAGTGTATTTAGTATCAGCATTGCACCTGTGCGAAGCCGGGGCAGGTCGCTAGTGTAGGTGTCTTATAGTATTTTATAAAATTTAATTAGGTTTTAAGGAAAGCCTGAATTCCTCTGTTCCGATTAGCGAACACCCCTTTTAAATGGGCACGAACGAATGTCGATCACTATTATAGAGAGCGAGTACACAATTCGTCGAAATGGGAATCGCATAAAAATCCGGAACGATCCGGTGCGCTGTCATGTCGAGTGTGAGGTGCCAGTACCATGCATTGTGTATCACTTGTGAGCTTTGTGTGATAAAAATCACATCACGACGAGTGACGCATTTTAAATTACGGTTTACATTTTGAGTATGATATCTTCTTGCTTTGAAATAATAAAAAATAGTAGGGGGAGTAACCAAATATCTGTTCCTACCACTTGGTACTATGGAAACTTCGGGAATTTCTTGCAGAAGAAGAGCTTTATTCTGCAAAAAATAAAGGCGTTCTGGATTTTTTTCACAGTTTGACAGTAATGTATATATAAATAATAATATCATCACCTTTTTACTTGTAGACGTTAATGATGGTACAGATATTGCCATCTCTTTTTCGCTCTGAAACAGTTGATAATTTTTAATTTTCAATGATATGGGTAACACAAATTTTAAATATAAACGTGTCCACAACTCGATTTATATTCTGATATATTAGCTTATTACCGGCACGCAAATGGTAGGGCGGATATCTCACCAAAAACTAGTTAAAGCATAACGCTGTACAGCGACAACGCCCTTTTCAGAATAGCAGAGATTCTGGTGCGCTGAAAATATAGACGATGTAAAATATGAATTTCAGAAATAATTAATTTGAGGGTTTAGGTAGTCCCAGGACACGAGACAACCCACGATCAAAGTCCAGTGATATCACGAGACTTCAAAAATTCTCAGAATAAAATTAGAATCTAGTTTGTTTTGGGCCAGATATACCTACCTATCAAAAAAGCAATTAGACTTTTTGCTGATTCAATAAGATAAGCGAAAAAAGAGTGGTAACTGTGTTCATCCTGAGTGGGCTGGTAACGTCTTGTTTCTCATGGTATTTTGTTCAATTTAAACTAAATGACAAGTTTTTTTCTGATTCCGTCGAATGTGTTTCCAATTTTTCTAATATTGCCACAGACAAGAAATTCATTCTACCGTATGATTATTCTACTTATCGCAGGGAAGCGCTGATTGCAGGCCGCGATTTTGGAAATTCTCGGGGGGGGGGGGGGGGGAAGAGGGAGGGGGGGACTGTGTCCAGCAGTGGACTTCATGTGGTTGAGATGATGATGATGATTTTGATAGTTGATTCTACTTACGACACAGGCCTCCTTATAAACGCTGCTTAAAGTTAACTAGTGATTAGCGATTTATTAATCATACTTACATTTTGACCTCTTAACGTCCCTTATACCTTAAATCGCTAATCACTAGCTAACTTTAAGCAGTGTTTATGAATAAGGGGGTAGATGTCTCGGATTTTGGATTGAAATTCTTGTCAATATGAAATTTAACAATGATATGTTCACAACCGCAAAAAATAAAATAATATGTAGACATAGCCATTTTGAAAAGAATGCCTAATAAACAAAAAAAGAAAAATACAGTCGAATTGTGAACCTTCCCTTTATTTGAAATCTGTTAAAAACCAACATGCCTAAATAAGCTTACTTAGAGGAGATGTTGTGTAGTAATCGCCGATTCCATGGTCTAATCTATAAAACGCCGGTGACTTGAGAGGAGACAACATTATTTCACACCATTAGCTACCGTCAATTTCCCGCCCGCCGACTGATGGCCGACGCAGCCCTCCAATTAGCCTTGCCTTTCCCCTCTCGAGTTTCTCGGTTCGATCGCATTTCAAGTAAAATAACATCCGGCTTACGATGTCAACTTGTCTTACAGATTCTGTATTTTACATAAAAATAATTATTGTTGTCAACGCTTCATAACGATTATTTATTTATAACTTTTCGTACAAAGGTGGGCTATGCGTTGGGCATTCTCTATCAGTTAACTAATGGTGTTGATTAATATATATTAGGTTTGGTAATGCTAATTCTCCATTTTTTTTGCACGCATTAAGGTCTAAATGGTAAGTAAGAAATGAAAAGCTATAAAGTTACTGCTAAAATTCAAACACCAGGAAATCCTTTAGATGATGAAACAGGTTTTTTTTGTTTGCTTTTGTTTTCGAACAAAACATTAAGCGTACATTGCCTACGTAATATTATTTATTTATCTCCGACGTGGTCGCAGTTCCTAGCAACTGTTATTCTTTTTTATTCGTTTTATAAAATCAAATAAAATTGTTCGAATAACAAGGTAACAAATGTGCCTAACAAGCGAAAACTAAATTCTATCCTGCAACGGTAACGTTAAAGTTTATGTCCTGAAAATAAGTGCTCTTTGAGAATAACGATATTCGAACAACTCTGCTATTCAAAGTATTTTAAGGAGTAACAAGAAAATATTTATAAAAGTAAATTTTCAAGCTTATTTTATATTTTCCTAAGGAAATACTTCGGGACGACCGACTTACCTGTACCTACAACGATATTACCGATATCCACTATTGTTTTCTTGATATGTGTATGTATTGAATTAAATTGCAACAAAAAAAAAAAAAAATCATTTATTCTAGAGTATAAGAATACCAATAAAATTCGCTTGAGCTGAAGACAAGAAATACCTGCTTTAAGCATTATGATCATAACCGGCAGATGTACGTCTTTCTAGTGAAGGTTCTTTATAGTGATGAAGAACCTGAGAAAAAATGTATCTTCATAGAAATATTCTTCCGTTACTGCGGTAGTTCCGCAAGAAATCGTATCTTCGCTTCCGCACAATTTTAGCGGAGATATAACGGAGGTTTATTTACGTATTTATAAAATAAATAAAGCGCCAGCTCGACACCCGTCCAGCCGCGTTTGATCGTGAAATTGTCAAGAATCAACTAGTGCGAGACGGGAATGCGGCAAAAACAATTTGTTTCTCCTTAATTTTCATTACTAGAAGGTAATATTTTTTTACTAAGTGACCTACTGTTAATGTACGTATTTAAAATAAAAAAATATATTTGAATTAACCATAAATTTAATTTTTTTCTATATCTACTTTACAATCTTAAACAAGGCCTCCGTTACAACCTTAAAATATACATATCTCTGTGAAGTTGAGATTCCACAAAGATACATTTTACTGTCAGATTATTGTGCGATTATTTCCTTTGCCGTGAATTCCTAAGGCCGTGTGCACACGAGTGAACAAGAACATGGTGAACATAAACTTCGGCTACTTCGTTCGCATGTGTGTGCCACTAACGAACAGTGTTTGATGTTCGTTATATTAAAGGTAGAGGTACACACGTGCGAAGAAAGTTGTTGATGTTCAAGTTCACCATCTTTTTGGTCGTTCGCGCGTCCACGGCTTTACGTTTATTTTGTACGCTGTGTTGTACTAAAGTTTGAAGGACGCTGGGCTCTATTAATTTTGCTCTCGACGTTCGAATGTAACCCTCAGTTCGAGCTCAGGGCGCTTTTGTAATTACTTCCAAACTTTGGAGTTATGCGACCGTGGATTTATTGTTTTCTCAGCCAATTTCTCGTTACAGAATCCTTTAATACTAATTAATAATTACTTTATACACTTTATTCTTAATTTTTGAAGAATTATTAGTTAACTAAACTAATACCGGATGACAGCTACAACGAATTTCTGAAATTCAGTAGAGTAACTATTCCATAACAAGTTCATTTAGATATCACGTGACAGGAAATGAGCCGACCATTAATTATTCCGGATTATAATGATATCTGTGAACAAAGCTGTCACGTCACTGCCGATTCAATGAACCTGCAATTCAGAATGACCACCCGACTGAAAATTTAAATTTTAATGACGCAAAATAAATATAGAATTCGATTCGAGCTCGGCGGTTCGGTTTTAGTAGAAGTGAGAATATAGGATTTCTGGTATGACTTTTTATGTTTGAGACAGAATACATTGATACATTACAGCAATTACAAAAAGTAGTTAAATTGCAGTCGAGAAAACGTACGTATAACCCTCAATTTTCGCGAAAAAGCATCACAGTATGATAACGATATTTAATAGAAGAAAAATTAAAAACAAAATTTAAAAGTAAAAGGCCATTATATCGACGAATTGGGATGTATCCAAGGTATGAAAATCAAAAAAATTATTAGTCCGTCTTCTAGATAAATAAAAAAAAAAAAAATAAGACCCGTATTTTTTATTTTGTCGAAATTACCAAAAACGACTGAGATATAGCGTATTAAAGTTACGGAGTGGGGGCTAAATACGTCACGCCGTGGTATATTTTGTACCACGGCGTTACGTCATGCGACATTTCAAATCAATGTATCTTCCTAAGTATTACCTAATTCACATGTACAAGTATATAAAAGAGGAATGGAAATAACTAGAGTGCAAAAGTAAGTAAGAATGAGTAAGTATTGATGAGTATTCCTAAGTATTTGAATGAAAGAAAAAATAAAAAAAGACCTGTTCAATATTTTATATAAATCTATTCGGTGGACATTAAATTATTTTTAAGGATGTATCCTTAAAAATAATTTGTTGTTTTGTAAAATAATTGGTTGTAACCCAATTGAAGGAGTTGGATGAGAAATCCAACATACGCGCGATTTGCCATAAGATCGGCTGCCGGTAGAAGTTACCACCCACCAGACAAAGTCTTGCCGCCAAGCGATTCGTCGTGTTCCGGCGTGATGTCTGGTGAAGCCGTACGGAGGACGGGTCTGAGCAGTTGTGTTGTGTAGCTTGCCGGGTACGATGTGCCAAATGATGTTGTGTTGGGAGTTTGATCATGGTCCATCCAGATCAATTTCCCTCTGGCGTAGCATCATTGTTGGGTTTGTTGTTGGGTTTATAAATGAGCATCACTTCGCTCAACTGCCGTCTTTCTTCCTATTCACTAAGTTTTTTAAGTGAATGGGTTTAATAAACTAGCGCGCTTTATCAACAATGATTGCATCACTGCATACCATCAGGCGGGATTGCAGTCAAGCACTAGTTTATAATTATTAAAAAAATAAAAATAAATAATTGGCAAAATATTCTTTAAAAAAACATCGAAATCCGATAATTGTGGGTTAAACGTTTTTAAAGACAGGGCCGGAGAGGAGACCGTACCCTGGTCTTTGTTCAATATTGCGAAGCGTAGAATAGTTGAGGTGCGCACATGTCCCGCTACATAACAGGAACGGACGACTGCAGGTCAAGGCTACCCAAACTTTCAAATATTCTCAATGAACCTTGAGCCTTCACACTTTAGTGACAAAGATGAAAATTTAATAAAGAAATTTTACAGATTGTAGTAGCTTGATATGCTGTCATCTGTACAACGTTCAACAATCTATTCTAGAGCTCAGTAAAATTAAATTTGTTATACCGTACAGCATCGCAACCGTGATCAGTGAATGCCTGGAATTCAAGCTTCAAAATCCTTGTGCCTGGCACGAAATAATTTTGCTAAACGATTTCTATTGTTAGCTTAAATTTATCATAATACCACTGTACGAGTACCGCGTATCCCAAATATTAACTTAAATATATGCAGATAAAAATTAAATGGTCGCTCACAATGGGCTTCATACGAAGGCTCAGAGTCACACAAAGGGCAATGGAAAGAGCTATGCTCGGAGTTTCTCTGCGTGATTGAATCAGAAATGAGGAGATCCGCAGAAGAACCAAAGTCACCGACATAGCTCTGTGAGTCGCTAAACTTAAGTGGCAGTGGGAAGGGCACATTGATCGTAGAACCGATGGCCGATGGGGCAGTAAGGGTCTGGAGTGGCGGCCACGTACTGGAAGACGCAGCGTAGGGAGGCCTCCAACAAGGTGGACCGATGACCTGGTGAAGGTCGCGGGAAGCCGATGGATGCGGGCAGCACAGGAACGGTCAGCGTGGAAAGCCTTGGGCCAGGCCTTTGTCCAGCAGTGGACATCTATAGGCTGAAGAAGAAGAAGATGCAGATAAATATACAGACTTTCACATAGCCCATCTGACCTTCACAACATAGATACGGTAACACAATACCCATTGGTAAGACTAGGTGCTTGATCACGTAGACTCGCGGGCGCGGTGGCGGGCTCGGTCACGAAATATCAAACAAATGACGAAATATCAAAGTGTTCACGTATGAAACGCACGTGCGGTGTAAGTAGCGGGCTAGCAGGCGACCGGCGCGCGCGGCACGCTCGCTACAATTACAAACGCGAGAGATGTTTGTGCGTGTTCACGTTAAACTAGCGGCAGAGCGCGCGATTACCCCGCGACGTCAGGTAAGATCAACCAGTTTGAACTTATGAAATCGCGCAAACGCCTGGCGGCTAATGTGAACACGAACTCGCAACGTCTCCGCGCCCGAACCCGCGCCCGCGCCCGCGCGTTTCTACGTGAACAAGCACTAGTTGTAGGACTTTCGTGCGTCTGTAGCGATTGTCAAACTTTTACGAATCACAGTCAGGACCAACGGCTTAACGTTCTTTCCGAGGTATTGATTGGTATTTGATTGTCCGAAATATAGTGAGCATTTCAATAAATTCCGACAAAGAAACATTCTGGGTATTCTGACCTCACTTTGTATTGTTCTGATTTTCTACGAAATTGCACGAAAATAAATTGACAAGGCGGAGAAAACCTCGGTACTAAGATAACTGGATAAAGCGTTAAAGCACAAAACTAAGTGAAAGAACATTAGCCAAAGTAACGTGGCGTGTAAAATCACATCACAGTTATTTTATTGAGAAAAGTGGCGTGACCAATGACCGGGAAACGTTGTTAGTAACCCCTGTCACGGCTAGCAACTTTCCTAAAAGCTCCTAAGAAGGCACCGCTAAAGTTATAATGTACAAGGGCTGAAATGGTACGTTGGGAAATTTTGCTATTGTATAAAATTCATCGAGATTGTAAAAGTCTTATATAGAATAGTACTCAAATACAGAAACGGAATACAGGATGTATTAATCTTGTATTTCTTTAAGTAAGCTAGGCAGAAAAGCGTAGGACAACCGCATTATGTTGATTCCCATAGTACCCTGTATATACCCCGTCTATTACCATGGGAGTCAATATAATGTGATTGTCAATCTTCTCCTCATATTTTAAGTATTCTAAGAAAAGTTACCATAACTTTCTATCTACTTTTTCCCTTTGGAGTCATCATAAATTTCTATTTCTCCACGTCATCTGCTTTTTTCGAGTCATTGCACGTATTTTATGACTTTTCTTTTCGGGTTCAATCGCATGTAAAAACGGAAGATGGAAGTATTTAAACGAAAACTTTTCGTGTCAAGATGAATGAATGTTTCTTATTTAATTGCTTACACCAAGACCTACAAAATGTAATTGATTTCCAGTTTGTTCAGTTTAAGCTGAAGTATCTATGAGTGTAGGATAAACGTTGGTCAATTGCTCGCAAGCTTCAATCAGCATTTGGGACCTCAAGCGGCTTGTGTTGAACCAGCTTACCTTTTCGACACAGCATCGCTTTATGGGCTTTGTCTGCTTCAACACTGATAAATTTCTCCGTCTAGTTAAGTTATCGGTCGAATTAATATTTTTCACCTCGTATCAATGACATAAGGTTCAATATTGCGTGACATGTGTTAGTAACTTTCAACCCATCTTGAGACCTAGGCATTATAGAAGTAAGATCTAAAAATGCATAGCTAGGCCTGAGGTGGATATCAAAATTACTAGAAACTCATCTTCTGTGAACTACCTGTAACTACCTGATGATTGTAAAACAGAGTGTACTCGAAATTAAGCGCTATTATTATTATTTCTAGACAGATCTGGAATGTTCTATGAGCTTCCATATAAAAAGACAACAGACAGAAACCATTTACAGCGATAACTGCAACGAGAGACTTCTGTACACCGGGTGACTTCTGTAGTGTTGTGTGTTTACGACACGGACTTCGTGGACGTCAGGGAAGACTTCGGTGCGACATTAGCTACGTTCTACTTGTTATTGTCTACTATCGACTATACCTTCGTTGGCAATAAACTTCGTAACCCTTAACTTTTAATACCCCTAGTCCGTAAAAGTATGTTATTCCTATCTATTCAGCGAAATAGCGCTGTTATCGGTAAACAAGATGCCGCCGAATTGCTTTTAGAGTATATTGAGCTCAAGGGGAAAGTAAATTGACTGATGTATCTCTAAGTGGAACTATGCTTTGGTGCTTATGATTGAATCTGATAGGAATGAACTATATAATCAAATATTATATTTAGTAAAATCAAAATTATGTTTTTTTTTTTTAATAATTATAAACTAGCGCTTGACCGCAATCCCGCCTGATGGTAAGCAGTGATGTGATCGTTGATGGTAAAGCGCGCTAGTTTATTAAGAGCCTATTCACTCAGAAAAACTGAGCGAATAGGAAGGAAGACGGCAGTTGAGCGAGGTGATGCAATGTTAAACCCAACAACACGACCAACGATGCCAAAGGGAGATTGATCTAAAGACCCTCCACGACCAAACTCACGACACAACAACATTTGGCGCATCGTATCCGGCACACATCGCAACACAACTGCTCAGACCCGTCCTCCGTACGGCTTCACCCGACATTATGCCGGAACAATATAGAACAAGAAAACAACATATGTTAGTAGTTAAAACCTATTTTTTTTAAATTTTAGTCACAGATCGCTATTGTAAAGTCTGTTTTAAAGATACCGATGACTTGGTGAAGGTCGCGGGAAACCGCTGGATTCAGGAGGTGCAAGACCGTCGCATCGTGGAGATACTTGGTCCAGCAGTAAATAAAATAAATATATACGGACAAATCACACAGATTGAGCTAGCCCCAAAGTAAGCTCGAGACTTGTGTTATGGGATACTAACTCAACGATACTATATTTTATAATAGATACATATATAGATAAACATCCAAGAACCAGGCCAATCAGGAAAAGATCGTTTTCCATCACGACCTGGCCGGGGATCGAACCCGGGGCCTCCACGTTGCAGGCAGGCGTGTTGACCGCTGCGCCACGGAGATCGACAAACAGTGACGACAGTGGACGTCTTTCGGCTGAAATCTCTCATCATCATGATGTTAATGACAGATTTTAGCCATTTCATTGCAAAAATACATAGTAGATATATAGGAGAAAGAGAATAAATTAAAAGTGTTTATTTCAAAATGGATTTGAGTGTGCATGTTTCATAAATATTTCATAGTGACGATTTTTGGATGTTATTCTGAAACTGAAAAACGTAAGCAATCAAAACTCCATATTCATTAATATTCAGCGTTCCATTGTCCACGAAAACCAACAACAATAACATTTAAAAAAAAAAACAAGTGTTTTAACATTCATCAAAATGCAATAGTTTGAAAATGGAAAACAAAGCTATTTCGTGTATATTAGTAATTGTAATCACTATTTAATCGGCTTCATTTTTAATTTACAAATTTTGAAGCAACAAGAAAAAAGGCGGAAATTAAACCTCAAACATAGATATACAGTGCGCCATTCAGGTTGTTCGGCTGACGTCTGACGAAGCTTTTAGGACAAGTCTGGATACCTATATTAAATAGATATCTCTAGTTTAGTGTCTATTGCAATGATGGTGACTCACGATTAATGGAATATTAATTCGATTTGCGTACTTCGACTCGTATAAATATTCCTTTAGATAAATAAAAGTAAAGTTTTTCGGATGCTGATTGAGACATAATTAGTCACATTATTATGGACTTTAACCGTCTTGCCGTCGCCATTGTGTCAGTATTTGTATTTCGAACTTTATTTAGATTAAGGCAACGTTCTTAATATAAAAGAAACAATCAGTACCGAACTAAGCTGTCATGTTTATATAAAGGACTGCATTTCTATAAAGGTTAGGTGCATAATTCAAAAACCACACACATCAAAAAAGTTTAATTTAAAAATGTATTTTCGCTTTAAATCCTTAGTATTTTCTTATTTACATTATTTTTAATACTTTTTGATCTTAACACCAATTGTTTTTTTTTTAATATATAATGTTAATTTATATAATAATTACGTGTAAGGTGCCTAATCAACTAAAATTAAATGGTTGTACATAACACCGGCCGCCGGCAGAAGTTACCACCCACCAGACAAAGCCTTGCCGCCAAGCGATTTGTCGTGTTCCGGCATGATGTCTGGTGAAGCCGTACGGATGACGGGTCTGAGCAGTTGTGTTGCGATGTGTGCCGGGTACGATGCGCCAAATGTTGCTGTGTTGGGAGTTTGGTCGTGGAGGGTCGTCAGATCAATCTCCCTTTGGCGCAGCATCGTTGGTCGGGTTGTTGGGTTTAACATTGCATCACCTCGCTCAACTGCCGTCTTCCTTCCTATTCGCTCAATCTGAGTGAATAGTTTCTTAATAAACTAGCGCGCTTTACCATCAACGATCGCATCACTGCTTACCATCAGACGGGATTGTGGTCAAGCGCTAGTTTATAATTATTTAAAAAAAAAAACATAAAGTAATACAGTGTGGCCTCCTCTGTTATTGAGAACCTGCTGACACCAATTATTCATTGTTATCCTGCGGCAATAAATTGCTCCCAATGAAATGTTAGTAAGTTAATCAGTTATTGGGTTGTTGTCACTCCATCCAAGTCCGTTGAAACACGTCTCTAGAGTATGTCCCATGTATGGTCGATGGGGTGAGGCCGCCGATTGTGCAGGCCAAGGCAATACCAGGATGTTTTCCCTGTGTATCAAACCGTATGCGAACGCGCATTGTCATGCATCAACCTTAAATCGGAGTCAAGCGTTTGTGCCAATGGGCGAACTTAGGCCTTAGAACACTCTCAACGTAATTTACAACGTTCATGTTACCATTAACAAAAACGAGCTCAGTTCGTCTGTTCTTCATAATACCCGCCCATACCATAAACATGAGCCGTTACTCAAAAGCCGTTGCATGGATGCAATCCTTGAACGCATCTCATTCTTTCAGTATTTCCAGGACGACGGTACACTCTTACCCTTCTAGTATCAGGCTGAACCCCTTGAAAAAAGTTTACATAGGTATTACCTACTTGGTAACAAATTATATAATCATTATTGATTATAATTAGTGGCAATGTGTATCATTTTGACAGTTCAACAGAGTTCATTGCATTATTTTCGTTGTTGATCAGACACATTTCGAATATATGGAGAAATTGATTAGCAATATTCTTCAAAATAATTCCAACTGATTGTAATAGTGTATTATGCAATTAGGGGGCTAGTCTGAACAAAATCCTTGTTTTGTAATAGGGTAAGTGTTTTTGAAGATTTGTTTTCAGATAATTATTTGTCTGTAGAGGAGTAACTGATTTTTCTTTAGGAAATTAAACTTTTTTTAAGGGGTGAATAAAGTAGGTACCTACCTACTTACTTCTATCATACCTTCATAAAACAATTTAGTGAAACAACACCCCTGCGTATCATAAAAGTAAATAGCTTTTAAATTACGTCTCTGATATTTGTATTATTCACGTTTTTTCTGTCTGGCAAGTAATGAGAGAGTAGAAAAAATTGAAATCCAATTAAAAAAAAAATACGTTGTCGATTACAAAGAAGACGTAAAAGTGCAAACGTTTTATAAACATTGGAGAAAATTGAGGAAACTTTCCTACCGTTTGTGTAAGTTCGTATTTTGTTTTTTCCTTAACTTCGATAGGTACTTCTGCAGATTGAGTCGGGGACAAAGGCGGCGACCTCCCGCTCCCTCATTTCTGTCCGGAACACTGAGATTACAGACGTCTTCGCAGACGGTACCTAAATACACTTGTTTTTTTAAGGAATCTTAAGTGCTTTTGAAATAAATTGAAACACTTTTGACTTTGTTCTGGCTGTTGTAATGGTTATTTAGTGGAGTCTTTAAATGTTTCATGTTATTAAAAATGATCTTGAACATACTTTTTAATAGTATTCTAATGTTTTTTTTACATATAGCATAATGACAAAGAAATTTCTAAAAAAAATGCCTAACGGCACCGATTCTATTGTCCACATACTAAACTAGGCACTTAGATTTAAATCCAGTGTTTTTTCTTTCTGTTTCATTATGAAAAGGATAAAATCATCGACATATACTGGTGGACATGCCTTAGAGATGAGAATTGTGGCGCTTCGAAATAAGAGAGGAAAGGAATTTTCGTCTATCTTTATCTCTCTCATAATCATCAATCATCTATGAGGAAAGAGATAGTGCTAGACCAAAAGCATAGGCCATCTCTCTCCTTCTTTTCAAACCAAAAAAAAAAATACTGCAGATTATACGCGTACGGCATGTCCATTAGTATATGTCTATGGATAAAATATTAGTTCTGTCAAATTAAGATATGCCATAGACAGTTTAGACGTGAATAAAAACATGGCGTCTAAAAACACGTCAATGGCCCCAATTTCCTGGTTCACGAACTAAATAAAATTTAAGTTCAGCGCATCTTTTTCTTTATATTTATAATATTAAGAAAAGGAAATAATATAAAATGGTAGTCATTTTCATGTTACCATTAGCAAAAACGAGCTCACGAGGTTTCCTTTTCTTAATATTATAAACCTATCAAATTGGTCCGCTCTTGACGTAAATTGACGTATTTTTGTCGTTATGTTTACAATCAAGTCTAAACTGTCTATGTTTATCTTCTATCTTTGGACTTCGTGTCCGATTTAAATTTTCGAATTAAAATTTTCAAAGAATTTCTATAATTTTTTACACGTGTTATTGGCAAAATTGTGGTGTTTCTTCCTCAGGGGCCATTGATCAAGAGAAGAAGAAGATCTTCTGTCCTTTTCTTAATGAAATAGAAAGAAAAAGATGGCCTTAACTTAAAATTAGTTTAGATTGTGGACAAGAGAATCGGCGCCAATATAAAATAAAAAAAAAAAAAAATTTTTTTTTTTTATAAATTATAAACCAGCGCTTGACCGCAATCCCGCCTGATGGTAAGCAGTGATGCGATCGTTGATGGTAAAGCGCGCTAGTTTATTAAGAGCCTATTCACTCTAACTAATATTTATCTTTAACTAATATTTATCTTCTGTCATTTTCTTAATGATATAAACGGAATAAGATGCACTGAATTTATATTTAAGTACTTAGTTTAGTTTAGTTTGTGAGCAAGGGATTCGGGGCCAATCTATACTAATATTATAAATGCGAAAGTGTCTTTGTCTGTCTGTCTGTCTGTCCGGCTTTCACGCCAAATTTGCTACACAGATAGTCTAGAGCCTGAAAAAGGACATAGGCTATATAACATCCCGCTATGACCAATAGGAGCAGAGCAGTAATAACGCGGATGTACATATTGCTCCCATTATTTTAACAGGCGCTTATTTTATATCAACTGAGCTCCGCGCGCTGTAAATTGAAGTCCACGTGGACGGAGTCGCGGGCATCAGCTAATATAAAATATAATTAGGAAGGGTTGTACCAAGAGCTAACTCTCATGTCGCCTTAAAAAAAAACTCAGTATTTTTACAGGTTTTGTCCCTCCAGAACATAACAAGGTAAAATATTAATGGTGCTGTGGAAGGTACTCATAGCAAAAGAGGTAATGAAACCGTTTATTGCAATAAACTATCTCCGTAATATCAATTTATACAGATACCTTCCGCTCACAGTTATTATTGGAAAACTGTTCTGCCATCGCTCGACGCCCAAGAGCTTTAATAATACAGCTACGATATAGTATTATAGTATTACCTATAAACCTATGTTATTTTCTACTTCACTTTAATATTTATCATACACAATATTTTGTTGCAAGTTTATACTACATCTTATTGATCGAACACGTGCAATGCAATTCTGTAGCCATCTCACCCTGTGAACTTATGTGAGGTGAGTATGGAGTGAGTTGACATAATTCCAATTAATTGATACTGTAGACAACTCACAGTAAGGCCATTTCACCTTTTGGCATGCCACAATAACGGTGCTAAATCCCCTTTTTGAGGAGGGTCTCACCTTTCGACTCACGCTGGTCCTCACCGGACACCCCTGTTTTGGTAGGTTCCTGTTCCGCATAAGGCGGGAGGAAACGCCAGTGTGTCACCACTGTGGAGATCGCTCTGAGGACACGGTGGAGCATACGGTTGAGGCTTGCTCGGCTTGGGTAGAGCACCGCCGTGTCTTCGTGGTGGCGATCGGCGGCGATCTCTCACATCCGCCGCGCGAGTTTATGGCAGGGCTTCACCTCCTTCTGCGAAGCAGTGATGCTGCCAAAGGAGGAAGCGGAGCGCGTGAAGGACCGGATCCCACCGCCCTCACGCCTCTAGCCGACGCAGCAATCGCCCTGGTCGGAAGACAACATCGAACCGGTCACCGTAAGCGCGGGCTTGCGAGTGGTGAGCAGCTGGCAGCTCGCCGCCCGGTAAGGACCAGGCCCGAGTCGACGGCGGCGCGTTGTGTTCCACACGCGCCCTCAAAACAAGTGACGAAACAAACACGAGTGGGTTTTAGACAGTAAAAGTCTTACACGCCCTTCCGCTCCGCCCAGAGCGGCAGAGGTCATTAGATGATTTCCCATCCAGAACAAAAAAAAAGCGACTTCACCTTCACTTCAGCGACAATCAATTGGCTGGGCTTTCAATAAAACCAATAAGTTAAACGTACCTATGCTCAATAAAAATGAAAAGCAATTAAGTGAATTTGTTTCACTCAAGTTCCATCTATGCTTGAGTGAAACAACTTTACTTCATTGCTTTTTGTAAATAGGTACCTATTTGGTGTTTAAGTTGCAGGTGACAGGTGACTATAGAAGTTTTATTTGTACTAGTTACGCAGTAATCGGTAATAACTTCTAATTTTGTTTTAAAACGAAACGCGAGTTGAAACGTTTCTTTCTATATTATTACTAACTAAAGTTCTAAGTAATTGATTTCAATTTTTTTATAAATTATAAACTAGCGCTTGACCGCAATCCCGCCTGATGGTAAGCAGTGACGCAGTCGTTGATGGTAAAGCGCACTAGTTTATTAAGAGCCTATTCCCTCTAGCCTTGAAGACACTCAAATTGTAGTAATAGACTTATAAGCAATTCAGCTGTAAGTAAATTTTTATATTACGAGATGGTTTATGTTATAAATAAGAACAGTGTCATTATTCACTTTTACATGGTTTCGTAGCGCATTTTTAGAGTCTGATATTGATAAAACAGTTTGTTCACGTCTCACATTCAAGAAACGTAACTGAAATAATAAGTAAGTTTTAACATCAGGCTGTGATTACGCACGTACCGGAAAGTGTAGCGTCGGACATCTACCGATTAGGTGGTCGGATGACCTGACCAAAATCGTAGAGAAACGCTGGATACAGGCCGCGTCGAACCCGTTCTTTTTGGAAATCCTTGGAGCAGACCTATGTCCAGCAGTGAACTTCATGTGGCTGAGATGATGATGAGATTACGCATGATATATTAATATATTTTAATAACAGCCTATTTTAATGACTTCATACCACAAAACTACAATACAATATTTGTGTCAATATAACAGCAGCCATAGAAACCCGATGGTGTAGCCGGCAGCCGGGCGGTATTGATCCTGCCGACTATGATTCCGTAAAAGCGTTCACTTTGACAGCGCAGTCAGCGATATTCGAGCCAACATGAAGCGGCTATCATGGTTTTATGGTTCTTTATCTGAAATGGAAAACGTAATCCTTATAAGAGTACTTAGTAGTCCGTCTGTCTAGACCCTTTGTTGAAGATTCTGAACTTTAGTTATCAAGCTGAATTTAATAGAGTACTTTAGGTTGCAATCCCTTGAAGCTAAGCAAACAAGCTGCAAGCCCTTGGGGTATACATACAGGATGTATCTGACATCGTAACGCAAACTTCGCGGAAAGGCTAGACCGCATGCTACTAATAAAATTATGATAGTCATTTATGTCGTTAATGAACGGTTACAGAATTCACAGTGTATAAAAAAAAGTGTCGGCTCGCCCTTTGAACGTTGCAAGCGTGCCGCCGTGTGGATTTGTAGATATGATGTTGATCCCTGAAGTGAACTCTATTAAATCAGCTGATAAGATAATTTTTCGAGTTTTACTTTCAGAGCGCTTTTTTTGTGTAATTAGCGAAATGATTAATTTTTACTTTAAAATCTTATTAGGTTATAAAAGTATAGCAATTATGAACGGTCTAAAGTGAAAAAAACGAGTTATATATTTTTTTAATCATTAAAAAGCCGACGAGAATTTCCACCACTGGGGGGTTCAGAATCATATACTGGATTCATGGTACTCGTTTGTGCGTCGATGTCAGATACACCTTTTATATGTACATACATATAATACTAGCGGCCCGGTACGTGCTTCGCTACGTATAAAGAGAAATAATAATAATAAAAAAAATAGGTAATTGGAACATGAAACTACCGCAGGAACGACATAACAACATTCTGGCACTGTCAACACTGAAAAAGTTTCAATTTGACAGCACATTTCCCATCTCAAAAAAATTCTATTGTTAATGATCCATCATTTATTGAATTCATTTGTTATAAAAAAATGTGATAAATGAAGAACCGCTCGATGAATAGTCCAAACAAAGTCTAAACATTAGGTTTCGATAGGTGAGCCCATTATTGAGTTATAAAATTACAACGAAAAGTGGCATTAATTTTTATACAAATTGGTGATGACAATACGACAAGAAATTAAACATCGTGTACTTCACCACATTCTCAGTCTACTCATAAAAATTATATAAATAATCCATTAGTTTAGTCACAGGAAATTATTTTTCATTATTCACATTTTCTACATAATGTACATGTTGATAAGCAAGCGCTTACAGGTTGATGACCGCCGCATCCAGCGGTAGGTACTAAACTTAATAATAATGACGCGAAAAAAGCAAGTCGATACAGGACCGGCCGGTCTTTTATTTTTGTTGCTAGGATTTTTTCTGTGGTTTAGGATTATTCTTATGAATCAGCATTGTCTGTGTTTTCATTTATTGTCGTATTACCAGCACCACTCTGTATATTAGGATAACTTATCTTCGTTATTTTATTATGATGCCGTGGACCTCCACGATGATTTCGATGCTATAGAAAATTTTGACAAGGCAAGGGTTTGAGCAATAGGACAATGTTATAATGGTAAAGCCATATCTTCTGCAAATCCTGCTATTCTGAATAGTTGTTCATTCGCAGAACAATATCGCTTAATTTACTCATGTTTGTTCCGTACTATCTATTCGTGGCATTGTTCGGCGGTGACGTTACCGCATGCATTGTTTGCACATTGATTTATGGCCAGGTGACCTTTCAGCGTCGGTAGTGCGAGCTAACTGCAGTTTATTAAATTAAAATTTAAATAGGCATCTAATATATATGTACATATGTCTGGAAAAACAAGAAAATGAAGAAGATATATATAATATGTTAAGAAAACCCCGTCCGACCGACCGTCCGAAAAGATAAATAAACACATAGGTAACAAATTAAAATATGAAATTTTAGATAATGATCATAATTACAATACTAATGAATTTTGAAATAATCTTTTTTCCGCGAATTAATTCCAACTTCCCCCAAAATTGGTATTATTTAAAAAAGTGACAATATCATTTTTTACTGTATTATTATGAGCAAATAGCGTTACGACCACGTATCCTCCTTTTTGCGAAATAATGTTTATTTTTTAAGGGTTTTTTTTTTTAAGTTTAGCCCGGCCTTGTAAGTATTAGTAGAATCAGTTATCGATACCTAACAATACCTTCACGGATCAGACAGGGTACATATCTCTCTCTCTCTCTGTGTGTGGTCATGTTTAAGAGACACACACCGTTATAACTTTTTACATGATTACAATATTAGTGAAATGGAGGAAGTTGTTCAGTTTCTTGGTCTATACCCCGAAGTGTGTTTTTATATTTCTATGTCTATACCCTGCCATTTGACCACACATTTTCGCTGTACTTAATTTTTTCCTTCATGTTTTACATCAAAATCAAAAGTCATTCGTTCAGGCTGAGAATTACCACTTTTTGAACGATATTACATAAGACAGTTCTCCAAAACGTTATGTTTAATTGTTGTTTGTTATTGCCCATGTGGTCCCGGCCTTAAAATAGTACCAACCCATATCTTCCCGTGAGTGTCGTAAGGGAACTCATACCAGGGAAGTAGTGGGCAGCAGCGCTTCTCCTGTGGAATTATATCAAACTACTGCTATCCCCAACCCACCTGCCAAGCATGGGGATTATGGCATAAATGCAATGAAAAATTTGGGGGAGGCCTTTGTCCAGCAGTGGACACAGTGGCACACAGATGTCTGTGTGCCTACGTTATGTACCTTTTTATACGGCGAACACATTATGATAATGTTATCATAATGTGTTCTATAGGCTGAAGATGAAGAAGAAGAAATTGTGATCGATATTTAAATCAAATTATGCGCAGTGAGAATATTTAAGCGAACCTGATGGCGATGTTTCTCTTCTATCTATTAGATTTTATGTATAGATTATAAGAATAAGGTAAACTAGGTCTTTAAATAAGCTCCTCGCCTACCTCGCTAAGCGCGCACTCTAATTTTAAACGACGCGAAACCTTCTTACCTTGTTCCTAGAACTGCCAGCTTTAATGTCTGTCCTACAGAAAGTTGATTCCAGAATTAGCATTTTAGAACTTCTGTTCAAGCCTCGTTATCCTTGATTTATTGAATTGCAAACTAGTTGAAAAACAGCTTAATTAGACCTCCTCAACAGGAGATGGGACTGACAATTATTGCTGAGAGTTCAAAGAATGAAGGTATGTTTTAGATTTCAATCCTTTGTGTTTGTTCCGGAGTGCTCTTGACCCATTTTTGCCGAACTCGAGAAAAAGGGGAAAGTACAGAGAAAATAGTTTTAGTTTGTATCATAGGACGTACACATAAAAACGGTGTTTACAAGGCATTTTGTGATAAACATGACACTGGCTATGTAACACTACATATTATTAAACAAAGTCACTTTTACTTTCCCTATGTCGCTTTGTATGATTCAATCTTTAAAACTAAGCAACTGATTTTTTAATAGATAAGAGTGATTCAAGAGGAAGGTTTTTATGTATAATAATATTCATTAAATAGTGGAGAAATACTATTATGAGGTTTCTAACACATGTCGCAAAATAAACCTATTTTTTTGAGCTTACATTGCAAACGCTGGCTGAACCCAATGAGATAGATCACAATAATGTACTACAGTACTGTAGACCTTAAAAATGCCTATAAAAAAGTCTACAACAATATATATCTACCTACTGTAGTTTCTTCATTATGACTACTTCTTTATGTTTGAAAAGTTAATTAAAATGCCAGTCGAAAGTTCCTTATTATTAATCCTTATCCAAATAAATTACGTCACATCAAAGGTAATTTCAGTAGCAGCAGATCTCTTTTGAATTGGTTGTTTCATTCAGGAGACATCACGATTTATTCAAAATTAAACACCAGAAAAAATCTGCGTGCCGCTCGCGCCCGTGCCGGCCGCCTGCTACTTGAGTATTTCTCTGCCTAAACCGCGGAGGGAGTGTGCCGAAGCGGCTACCCCAGTAGGCTTTCATTCTTTTTGAAGGTGGTAGAACTGGCTATCCATGGACAATAAGGTCGATGTATCTTGCAGAGTCAGATATTGGGTGATGGGCGGCACAGTAGGCATTATTTTTATTGAAGGGCCACAGTTTCTTGAGGAAGGCTTAGGTACCTATATCATTTGTCCACGTGCAAAACCGGGGCAGGTTACTTATAAGATATTTTATGTATTATTTTTTCTTTTACTCTTCATCTTCATATTACTTAAACACACACCTGAGTACACTCATCATTCCACACGTAACACACACAATCATGCACCCTTCTCCATACATAAACACCAACTCACTTTTATTTGTATATTTTCTTTTTAACTCATTAACTTTGAGCTTAGTTTACTGTATTTTGTTTTATTTAAAGTTGTTTCTAACAAATTTAGTTTTTAGGTTAGTTTACTTTATTTTGATTTTCCTTTTATCGACATAAAGTTGCTCGCGTTAGCTTAATTTTTTAAGATATTAACTTATTGAGAAATTGGCACTGCATGCCGAGATACAGGTTTTACCTAGTTCGGTTGCAGATGCTCCTATTATGTTGCGTATGTATTATATAGTTACTATGTTTTATGTTGCTTTGTAGTTTGCATATTTATTGGTGAATAAACTTATTATTATTAGATACGTTCAGACGTCGAGGGGGTGCTCGATATAGCATGGAATAGAAAACTTATATTTTAAACAGAAGTCCACATTACATGGTCCAGATTACATGGAATGTATTTACATAATATAAATTGAATGATGACTATGATGACATATGCACTTGAAATGCTACAGAAGTCCAAGTCTCGTAACCTCGTAAAGTGGCAATCACTTCCAAAAAAAGTAGGAAAGCTTGATATTAGAGGCATATTTGTCATTGAGATATTCAGGAAATTACTTGAGACATTTTGGTAATACTTCCTCAAGAATATCGGCGAATATCGAAAAAAAGGTACATAACGTAGGCACACAGACATTATCATAATGTGTTCGCCGTATAAATTATAACAATGATGTTATTGCGTCCCAGTTATTATGTTATAAAGACGGGAGAAACGAGGCATCTTAATAACACAGTTACCGGCGTGAGTGTGTCGTATTAAATCCCGAATTCAGGATGATGTTTCCATGGGCCTTTTGTTAGATTTGTGTTGGTACCTACCGACGATTTTCTCCTTTTCCCTACCTGATTTCAAGGGTGGATAGACCACATAAATATAGTTGTTTTATTCCTTTTTTTTTAAACGTTGCCCCACACTTGTAATTTCTCCTGTATCGTGGGGGCGTTTACAAACATATAAACTCACATACACAAACATCCAGACTCGGCACAACTAGTTGTAGGTACGCAACAAGCAGCGCAACAGTCAATCGCTTGACCACTGCGCTTACAGTGCAGTCGGTATAGTTGGAACGGAATTAAAAATACACCTTTTTTAAATCTTGAGTTCGATCCGTGGTTCGAGAATAGTGTTCTTGATATTTTTATCAGGAATTTCCTAGTATCATGTATTACGGAACGTGGATTGGTCTCTTCATAGAATACAGGGGCAATAGTCAGCTATTTTTATAAATTTGTCATTCCGTGCTTAAATGTTCGTAATCTGCTAAATTCACAATGATCGATCAATTATTTCAGTCATGTCGTAATGGAATGGTGATAGAATGACATTGTCGTATTGCCATTATAATAAAACCCTTTAATAGTAATGATTTTCGAAGAAGTAATACTCAATTTGAACATTTATTAATATAAAGTGCAGTGTCAGTGATTAACTACTGGATAGTTGTAATGACGCCATTTTGTTAGTAACTAGATCACAAAAATCGCTCATTATAAGATCACTGATCGTCTATTCTCACACTATTGTAATAGCAGACTAGGGCCCCAGCGGTGATGTTATTAAGAGTGGGGTTATGTAACTTTGAAACTGAAAAGAAAAGCAAAACACCACAACCACATTCACAAACAAATCCGCATCAAATTCATTCTTAAAAACCATAGATGGTCAAATGTTTGTCAATGAGGAAAAGTTATATATTGTATCTGCAGTATGAAGAGGATAGAGTATGTAGGTAGAGTACACCGCGATGGGTTCCTCGAAGACCGATGCCTAGGTTTAGGGTTGCGGGTTAGTTGAAAGAGAAACCGTAGCTTTGGAGCACAGGCAAGTGGCGGAACACTGGTGGGTTTTAGTCAGTAAAAGTCTGACACTCGATTCCGCTCCGTCCAGAGTAGAGGTCATTTGATGATTTCTCATCCACGCCAAAAAGGGATTCGGATTAGTTGAAAGAGAAACCGTGGCTTTGGCGTACAGACAGGTGAAAAGTCTGAAAATGATTTCCCATCTACACCAAATAAAGGATGTCAGTATATTCTCACTTTGGTCGTTCTTGTAATCTATTTACTCAGACGCACTAACTAAATCTCGGGTAAGCGGATATCCATTTGTTTTTCTTTCCTCAATGATTGGCCCCGTCTTCGTAAAGGGAAAAGTCCAAGTACTTCAGAAACGATAAGCTTTTAGTCGGTTTATTAGTTGGTGGGTCAACAGTTTGAGGTATAGTATGAATATTTCAATACAATATGACCCGCCAGTAATGGGTTCTTGGTATTTGACCAGCCAGTGTGCCTCGCACGAACGCACGGTATCCGTAACATAAATAGACTTAGAAACATTAGGTCGTATGTAAATATAGGTAAGTCGTCGGACCTATATACATACATATACGACCTAATGGTTCTAAGGTCGAGAAAATAGAATGATTTTAAAAATGAAAATACTCATTTGATTTGTTTTGGTACCTACCGACGATTTGCTCCTTTTCCCTGCCTGATTTCAGGCGTGGATAGACCACTTAAATATTGTTGTTTTATTCCTTTTTTTTAAACGTTGCCCTACACTAGTAATTTCTCCTGTATCGTGGGTGCGTTTACAAACATATACAGTATGTTACAAAAACCCTGTCCGACCCGTGAAGGTGTTGTTAGGTATCGTTAGCTGATTCTACTAATGCGTACATAACCTGGCTAAACTAAAAAAAAAATACCCCCTTAAAAATAAATAACTTAAATAAAATAAATAGGTAATTTCATGGCAACACAGGCACAGGTCATGACCTCAGTTGACCTCATGCATGTAGGTATTGGTAGTCTAACCACGTTTATCGACTCTAGAAAGAAACAATGATACCTACTTAGGCAGCTCGTGAAAAGAACTTTTTTTTAAGTAGGAAGGTCGTCTGACCCTCCGAATGTATCTTCGAATTTCATTCGATGTGCACAATGGCTGTGGAGGAGATGTTGTTCCATATTTCGTTCACTAAGAACGATACCGGCCTGGCACCGTCCCACGAGATTAGCACGGTGTTTCACAACGTTAGTCCACTCCTACCAATCCACTGCTCGCCGAACTGATAGTGGAGGTACTCACGTACAGGTCGGCAAAAATATGGTGGGGCACCGTCATGCTGGAACCACATTGACCAAGAAGTAGTCACATCCGAATCGTTCAACACCTGATCACAACACAACACAATTGCAGTTTTACTAGGTACCTTCCATCAGCAGGTTACATTACGTTAGAAAACTATATGATCGGACGTATTTAGAACGGACGCGATGTCTACGCGAAACTAATAAATTTAAAATAAAAATGATTTTTATTTCATAAAAATAGGTACTCTAACTGCACGGCGGTGCCCTTTGACTAGAGGTGTGAAAGTATTCAAAATATTTCTCGTATCGATTTTTGGTATCAATTTTGTATTTCAGAATTTCACGCATCGATTCAACATCGCATGGCATTCTTTAGATTTTAGAACTTTCACATAACTTAAATCAGGTGAACTTAAATGCTTTACATTGTTTATAATATTCTCCTAAAATCGTATTTCATAAGACCTTTCTAGTTCCTATTTACTAATAATAGGTACTTGTGTTACAATATTGTTATGAATAATTAATCGATAATCAAAAAAAGTACTTTTACCATTAGGTAATCTGCGTTTTTACAACAAATCATTCGAACAGGTAAAAGTTTCGAATAGTAGCGACAAAAACAAAACGTTATTACGCAAAAACTAGTACAGCTCTAATTATTCCTTTGCGCGTCGGCGGCTAGACACACTGACGCCGCCGACAGTTATAAGGTCTAAAATGGTGTTTACACTTTTTAAATTCCCCGAATTTTGGGGAAGTTACAGTAAATTCGCTGGTAAAAAATATTATTTCAAAATTTATTAGTATTGTTACTATGATGATTATGCAAAATTTTATATTTTATTTGGTCATTTGTTTACCTAACCCTTATTATCCTTGTGGGTCGGACAGGGTTTTCGTAACATACTGTATAGTCACATACACAAACATCCAGACTCGGCACAACTACTTGTAAGTACGCGACAAGCTGCGCTTACCGTGCAGTCGGTACCTATAGTTGGAACGGAATTAAATTCACCTTTTTTAAGTCTTGGGTTCGATCCGTGGTTCGAGAATAGTGTTATTGATATTTTTATCAGAAATTTCTTAGTAGCATGTATTACGGAACGTGGATTGGTCTCTTCATAGAATACAGGGGCAATAGTCAGCTATTTTTATAAATTTGTCATTCCGTGCTTAAAAGTTTGTAATCTGCTAAATTCATAATGATCGATCAATTATCTCAGTTATGTCGTAATGGAATGGTGATAGAATGACATTGCCGTATTGCCATTATAATAAAACCCTTTAATAGTAATGATTTTCGAAAAAGTTATATCTTAATATTGACGCGCAAACTGTAACTATGAGCTCAACGCGTGATTCTAAACCCAAGTGGTTTCACAGGTCCACATTTCACGTCGGTTATAAAAGAATGACTGACTTTTTAAAAAATAGTGCAATATCCGCGTGAAAAACGAGGTTAAAGTGTAAACGTGTGTGGAAAGGCATTTTTAATAGGCGCTTTCTGTGCTGGTATATTAATTTGACTTAGTTTTTTTCACACACATTTCGATGACGTGGACAGACATGCTTCATTGCATCGTCCGACACGACCGCGCGCAGACCTCTCTTAAACTTAATAACTTGTTAAAGAATATTTTTAAATATATGTCGGAGACAGGGACGGCAAAGCGGTAGGGTCGACAGCATCTTGGTGTGGTGGTACAGGTTCCGTTTCGTAGGTGAGTTTTGAATTAAAGCACGACGTGTAGATATACCCTCCAATCTTCATAGTAACAATTTGAATAGGCAAACCGACAGTTTCGGTTCGGAGAAGTGCCTTGGTCCGCGTCTCGATGCAAAGTGACCGTTCGACGAACCCCACTTCCCAAAGCGACTCTGTCCATGTGACGCCATCAGAAAATAACGTCACAAGCGTTCGCCCCTCTACTACGTAAATCAAATCAGCAACTTCTATTAAAATTATATCGACGATCTCCGACATATATATTTAAAAATATTCTTTAACAAGTTATTTGGTGGTTTAGCAAGTTATTTATAGTGGACTGTATACTATATAGTAAACGAGTACAGTCCTCTTGCCCTTAATTTATTAACTTATTAACATCTGAGCCTCAACAGTTTTAAGATTTCACTCCTATCTATAGGTTTGGCGATAAGGGATAGAATTGTTCTTGTCATATAAAATTAACCCAATATATTGTCAGCTATAGTATACGGGCTGGTATCCGGAACTACGCAAATTATTAATATAATTTTGTTTTTTTTTTAAATGTGTCCCACACTAATAATATTACTCCTGTATCGTGGTGCGTTTACAAACATTTAAACTCACATATAGACTACAGGCCCATGTCCAAAAATGGATGGGTCATATGAACCACCAGGTGACGTATATAGGACGATATAAAAGCATAAAATAATAAGATTCAGCTCTATGCCGTCACTTGTAAGCTGTCCAACTGAGTGCTGGTGAGAATTCAAAAGCGCAGGTAGAGTGAGTACCTTTTGGGGATATATATTTTGAACCCCTTCAAAATGCTATGTACTTAGGTATTTTTAAATCGGAAAACCTGATATTAGGTATGCCGATGCATTCCACTAGTTTCTATGATAAATCCTTTACTGTACAAGCAGTTCGGCTATGGAATAACTTGCCCGTGTCCGTAAGGCGTGCTCAAACACTGTTTACTTTTAAAATTTTGATAAAAAAGCACTTCCTCTCTCTTTAAACATATTAATATATTTTATGTGCTCTTGCATGATATTTATTAAGTAGATGTATAAATTTATTTAAACTAGTATGATAGACTTAACGTATATATTTATTGTATAATCTATGTAAATAGTACACTGTAGACTATCTACATTTTTTCTTTATCCTTCCCCTTAGAATTCCATCCAAAGGTTGTCTGTAAAAGATCGCTCTCAGCGATAAGACCGCCCATTGTGTCACCCTTTGTAAAATATTTTTATTTATATTCTGTAATCTATATGGTGTACATAATAAAGAGTATTCTATTCTATTTAATTAAAATTGTCCGAATTTATGTTTATAAGTTTAGGTCGTTAGTTCGTGCTAGGCCCTAAGACTTCGAAACATATTAATTCGATTCTGGGAATTTCGGCTATTCTGACATCGATAACATAATTCGTCGTTTATTCGAACTGAAGTAAACTAGTGATTAGTATTCAAGTTAGTCTGTGTGCCGCGGCTTGGCATGGTGCAAATTTAATCAGTTTCGAACTTGCTGGTACCTACACTCTGATTCACTTACAAGTTTCTGAGACTTTGTGTACAGCAGTCTTTCCCAAAGTGGGCAATAAGGCCCCCTTGTGGGCGCTGCAGGTCTCAAGGGGGGCGGTAATAGACCCAGAATGAAAATGGGGGCGTTGTGTTTGGGGAGGTGATTTGTAATTTTATTTAGCTAAGAGGCCTCTTAAACAACGACTGCAAGAGCTCTCGACTCTCAACAACAATTTGTGAACATCAACTAATATGAATTAAAAGATTGCTTAAAGTCGGTTCTATATTTCTCTCCGCGTAGTTCATATCTGTCCTATTTTATTGAATATAGAAAAAATGAAAATCATTTCAATCGGTCGCTCCGTTTCGTAATGAAAGTAGACACAAACAAACAAATAAAAAGGCAACAGAGCACTCTTTTGCATTTTAATAGTTATTAGTACTCGTAGATATCTATCATGTTTTAACAAGTTTTTGTTAAATAACCCGAATTGTGCATTCCTATATCAGTCGGCTGGTTCATTGAATACTTGTTCGGACTTGTTGAGTACGATTGAGCGTCGAATGAGAAAAATGAGTTTACGCATGTTTGTTTTATTCCTGTCGGTGCGTGCTGCTTAAGCATTCCTATATAAACAATGTAATATTTATTTTATTTTCATTTGTGGTCTCGCGAAGTTGAACGTATTTCTCAAAGCAAAACAATATCGGAAGTAAAAAAGAAGAGATGGCAATACTGTCCGGAATATATTAAATTCGGATTTATTGAAAATTCCACAAACCCATCGTCGCCTTTGTGTCTTCTATGTCTAAAAACATTTTCGAATGAAGCAATGAAGCCTTCAAGGCTGCAAGATCATTTGAACAAAATGCATCCAGATAAGAAAGACAAGAATGTAGCATATTTTCAAAACCTAGAGAAGAAGCATAATACTCAGCCAAGTGTAGCAAAACTATTTTCGGCGGCTGCTAAGCAAGATGACGACGGACTTCGAGCTTCGTACAATATCTCTTTGTTAATTGCTCAAAAAGGCAAACCACATAACATTGGAGAAGGGTTAATATTGCCAGCAATAAATGAAGTATTAACTACTGCGCTTCAGAAACCGGCCGTAGATATTATCTGAAAAATTCCTTTGAGTAATAATTCTACTCGTATGCAAAGACGAATTTATGAAATGGCTGAAAACATTGAAGAATCATTGTGCGATCACCTGAGGACAAGTCAATTCTCAATTTAGCTCGATAAGTCCACTTTACCAACTAATGAAGCATTATTGTTGTCTTACGTGAGGTTTATTAAAGATGAGAAAATATGTGAAGAACTATTATTTGCTAGGAATTTAGAGACAAAAGGTGATACCATATTCAATAGATTAGAAAAGTTTTGCGATGAGAAAGAGATTCCTTTGAAAAATATTATTTCAGTTGCTACGGATGGTGCTCTGGCTATGACAGGGTACCATAAAGGCTTCATAGCGTAGTTAAAAAATAAAATTCCAGATGTCCTTGGTGTACATTGCGTTATTCATAGACAACATTTAGTTGCTAGAAACTTAAGTGAAAAACTATTTCAATCACTGCAATATGTCATCAAAGCAGTCAATAAAACCCGCAACAGCTCTTTGAATGATAGATTATTTTATAAGCTTTGTGTTACTAATGACGAGGATTTCAACCGTTTGTTGTTTCATACTGAAGTTCGTTGGCTATCAAGAATCAATTGTCTGACTCGATTTTACAACCTGTTTGACTCTGTTAAAGAGTTCTTGGAAACCAAAGATACAGAATTGCACGACAAACTCATAACATCAAAGAATGATATAGATTACATGACAGACCTGTATAAATTGTTCAACGACATGACCCAAAAAGTATCTGGGCAGACGTTAGTTTCACAATTTTCCAAATTTATCAGTATCAGTAGTAGTAGTAGTAGTAGTAACGACGAATTGTTTGCCTACTGCCAACATTTGGAAAACCTCCACATTGACTTCACCGGACGATACCAAAACATTTTGAACTTGGAAATACCAGACTGGGTGTTGTTTCCGTTTTCAAATGTCAACACAGTAATGTCACCTCAGCTGGAAGAAGAACTTATAGAATTGACAACAAACGAGGAAATAAAAATCAAGTTCAAAAATGGTTACCAAGAATTTTGGCTACAAAAACCGATCCCGCTATTATACCCTGGATTGTGGTCAATCGTTCAACGATTCTTGATAGCATTCCCATCGTCATATTTGTTTGAACGTGCATTTAGTGCTGTGACAAGACTACTTACTAAAAAGAGAAATCGTTTACTTGTTACCGAACGTGGCGACTTGCGACTGTTGACCGCCTTCAGCTTTTGGGTGTTGAGATTTCCTCGAACTTAAACTTTGGGCGGTTCATTGAGTCCAAAGCCAGGGTGGCTGCCAGAAAACTTGGCGTTATCGCAAAGGTCCGGCAGTACTTCACACCAGGGCAGCTTCTAATGTTGTACAAAGCACAGGTCAGTTCGTGTGTGGAGTACTGCAGCCACATTTGGGCTGGTGCTGCTAAGTGTCACCTGGCCACTTTGGATTCAGTGGAGAGGCGTGCGAAGAGGCTGATTGGTGACCCTGATTTAACTCGAGTTGGTCTCCAAAGCCTAGAGCACAGGCGTAGACTAACCAGCCTTTCGGTGTTCTACAGGATACATTATGGGGAGTGTGCGAGGTAATTGCACGATTTAATTCCCCCATCTCCGTTCCACCATCGGACGACCCGTCGTACGGCGAGTTTCCACCCTTATGTTGTTAACACCTCTACGATCCGGACGAAGCGTTTCGCCTCCTCCTTTATACCGCGTACATCGAGGGACTGGAACAATCTGCCGGCGGCGGTGTTTCCGTCGGACTACAATTTGAGTGTCTTCAAGGCTAGAGTGAATAGGCTCTTAATAAACTAGTGCGCTTTACCATTAACGTTTGCGTCACTGCTTACCATCAGGCGGGATTGCGGTCAAGCGCTGGTTTATAAATTATTTAAAAAAAAAACTTATTAAACAGCATCAGATTCATCCTTCACATCAGTTTTTATATAACGATTTCTTATTTTAGTTATATTTTTAATAAAAGATACTCTGTTTTAATACTATAAAGTTGCGTTTCAATAATCATTCTTATTGGCAGGTAGAGCTTGTAAGAGTTAACTTGAGACCTAAGCGCCGTTGTATGTTACCTATTGCGCCCAGGTTTCAAGTTGCGGGTTATAGTAAAAGTTTCGTTTAGAATTCTCCGTTAATATACATATATAGGTCACAATAATTAATTAATTTAATTTGAAGTTATAGTGGTTTTTAAATAGGTGAAAAAATGGGGGCGCTAAAAAAATATTTGTTCTCAAAGTGGGTAGTAGACAAAATAAGTTTGGGAACCACTGGTGTACAGTATAATATGCGACGCTTTGATTTATAATGTACCTACCTACTAGTGAACCGCCACGGCTTCGGCGGGTGCAATACTGATACCATAGATATGATACTAAATGCCAAAGAGTATAATAATACTAGTGTTAAATACATTACAGAAAAGCTGTGAACGTTGTATAAAAAACATAGGTAGTACGACATCACATTAGAATCCTCAAAAATAATAGTATTTCTCAACAATTTAATGGATGTTATTATACATATAAACTTTCCTCTTTAATCACTCTATCTATTATCCGAAATCCGGAATCCGTTGCGGAGTTTTAAAGATTTAATCATACAAAGGGACGTAGGGAAAAAGAAAGAGGCTTTGTTTTATAATATGTAGTTATTACGAGCTGATGCTTATTCAACCTTGCTAAAACTAATTGGAAAAATAAGTTTTAGTCAATACTTAAACATTAATTAAACAAGAACATAGGCACTACGAGGTAATTTGATCGAACCAAGACATGAAATGTCTGAACAATACAATAGATCAAGATAATTTTATTTTGCAAACATGGGTAAGTAACGATGACAAAAAAAATAATAATGTAAAATGACAGGTTCAGCCATATTATATATTACCATTTAGGCATACCTCAGCAGAGCTTCCCAACAAGTGGGTCTAAAGATGAACACGGATAAAACGAAGATCATGTCGAACTCTCATGTCGCACCCACTCCAATTCTAGTTGGTTGCTCTGCACTCGAAGTTGTTGACGAGTATATATACCTGGGACAAACAGTCCAACTAGGTAGGTCCAACTTCGAGGAAGAGGTATCTCGTCGAATCCAGCTCGGCTGGATAGCGTTCGGGAAGCTACGATACATCTTCTCGTCGTCCAAGATACCAGTGTCTCAAGACTAAAGTCTTTGACCAGTGTGTGTTGCCAGTGATGACTTACGGAACTGAAGCATGGTCGCTCACAATGGGCCTCATACGAAGGCTAAGAGTCACACAAAGGGCAATGGAAAGCGCTATGCTCGGAGTTTCTCTGCGTGATCGAATCAGAAATGAGGAGATCCGCAGAAGTCTGCGTGTCGTCTCTGCGAGCCGCTAAACTTAAGTGGCAGTGAGCAGGGCACATTACTCGTAGAACCGATGGCCGATGGGGCAGTAAGGTTCTGGAGTGGCGGCCACGTACCGGAAGACGCAGCATAGGGAGGCCCCCAACAAGGTGGACCGATGACCTGGTGAAGGTCGCGGGAAGCCGATGGATGCGGGCAGCACAAGACCGGTCGGCGTGGAAAGCCTTGGGGGAGGCCTTTGTCCAGCAGTGGACATCCATAGGCTGAAGAAGAAGAAGGAGATTTAGGCATGATTTGTTATTTACACCACAATACACTGATTTGTTATTTACACAACAATATAATTAAAGATTTGTATTTAATCATTACAATGACTGTAGATGGTGTAACATAATTATCATTATATTTGTAATCATTACAATGATTGAAGATGATGTAACGTAATTACCATTAATATAATTATTATTATATTTGTAATCATTACAATGATTGTAGATGCGTGGTTCGATCAAATTACCTATTGATGTTTAACTATTGACTAAAACTTAGTTTTACTAAGGTTGAATCAGCATCAGCTCTATATACTTATTTATACATTCAGAAGCTAACGTTGTTTGCTTAGAATAATAGGTGTTATTAATCTAGCGTTGTATGCCAATAACGTACATATCTGCAGATCACTACAGATACATTATTGGCATATAACGTTAGCTTCCACGCATCAGAAATACACGATGTATGGATTTCTAATCAATGCACTTAATCAGCTTTGTCTGTTGATTGAATGAGTCTTTAACGACACTTTTACAACAAGCTTCCCATGGACATTCGAAACTTACCCATTAAACGATTTAAAAACCATATAAAGACCAAACTTTGCAAAAAGCGGTATTATAAAATTACAGATTATTTAGAACACAAAAAAGCTGGGGACTGAGCTGCTCGCTCTGTTAAGCATTGTTATTAAGCAACATGCGTAATTATAAGGTAAATTATTGTTAACATTCTCATTTTTTATGTCTGGACTTGAAAAAAGACGATGATCCCTGAGTTTGTTTCGGCTATTTCTTCTCAGAGGTAGTCAGTTAGGAAATGCCGGCTTCATCTAGTTAAAAAAAAAACATGACGTGTAAAAGTGATCTTTGATCCTACTTGCTTAATAAACGATTTCATTTCATTTCATTTCATTTCAACGTATTCGGGTGTTAAATGTTGATTTATAGCCAATTTCCATTTCAAGTTTTAACTTTATGGATAGCTACGTCCGGGCAACCAACCGTTGAGTTCGAGTTCTCGTCCGCACTTAGAATCCTTCTAACTTTTGGTATTTTAGTACAGTCATTTGGTAGTTTTACCTGGAAAGTTTTCCGGGAGTTTTGCAAATTGGCAATTTTATAGATTTTGATGTGTTCTTTTCGAATTTCAACTTTGCCACCTCGTATTTTTGCCGCTCGCGCCGCCATATTGGAAAAATGGCGTCCAAAAGCAGTTTTTTGGCAATATCTCCTTTCCGACTCATTTTACGATAAAAACAGTTATAAACAAAATGAAACTACAGGCAATTACCTACAATTTATGTATTAACCTTTTTTCCATAAAGTCAATAGTTTTGGCGTACGAGCGCCGCAAAGTATACTTAAACACTCATTTTGGTCAAAAAACTCATTTCCACACCACCTTGAGGTAGAGTAATCGGTGCGTTTTTTTTTATCGTGGTATCCCCAATAGGCCTAATCCACATGCAATTAAATATCCTGAAATTTAGCGCATTCTCCTTCGCTTTGCTGTTCCTGATGAACCAGTGTCTCGGATTCATTGTCTGTAGTAACAATCGAAACGTCACAGCCCGGAATTTCGTATGCATCATCCGCGATGGGATTATCAGTTTCATCGATCGCAGTTGTGGTTGAGGAGACGTGACGTCGCTTCCTCTACGCAAGGATGCTGCGATTAACTTTTCATTATTATATCGTTTTCGACATGCATCGTGAACCACTATCGATCGCAGTCCTACCAAAAGCTTATCCTTATTGTCCATTCTTTTAATACTTGACTTACGAAAAGTCTATATATATATTATAATATGCAGATATTAGAATATACAAATATATAATATACAAATATATAATATACAGATATTAGACTACACGTTGAAAAACTGACTTACTATGGCCTGTCCTTCGCAGGTATAAGGGAATTTAGGGAATGCGTCGTCTTTATGTCGAGCCCCCTTCTCTCTCACTTACGAAACATCTGCCGGTAGAGCTCAATAAAAATACATATTTAGTCTGAGTCATCAGTATACGTCTATCGTTTCACAGTGTCGTTTACATTTATAAAGCCATGGCTTCTAATGAAGTAACCTGTTTTATTTGTGCACAACCATTGGAAGAGAGTGAAGTAATTAAAGTGAAGGAAAAAGGATTGGAGACGATAGTGGTTCACGATGCATGTCGAAAACGATATAATAATGAAAAGTTAATCGCAGCATCCTTGCGTAGAGGAAGCGACGTCACGTCTCCTCAACCACAACTGCGATCGATGAAACTGATAATCCCATCGCGGATGATGCATACGAAATTCCGGGCTGTGACGTTTCGATTGTTACTACAGACAATGAATCCGAGACACCTGGTTCATCAGGAACAGCAAAGCGAAGGAGAATGCGCTAAATTTCAGGATATTTAATTGCATGTGGATTAGGCCTATTGGAGATACCACGATAAAAAAAAAATGCACCGATTACTCTACCTCAAGGTGGTGTGGAAATGAGTTTTTTGACCAAAATGAGTGTTTAAGTATACTTTGCGGCGCTCGTACGCCAAAACTATTGACTTTATGGAAAAAAGGTTAATACATAAATTGTAGGTAATTGCCTGTAGTTTCATTTTGTATATAACTGTTTTTATCGTAAAATGAGTCGGAAAGGAGATATTGCCAAAAAACTGCTTTTGGACGCCATTTTTCCAATATGGCGGCGCGAGCGGCAAAAATACGAGGTGGCAAAGTTGAAATTCGAAAAGAACACATCAAAATCTATAAAATTGCCAATTTGCAAAACTCCCGGAAAACTTTCCAGGTAACCACCATTTTTCGAACCAAATGACTGTACTATTTGGATAAAGTGAATTTCGTAAACTTAGCGAAAATTCCGTTCGCTTCATGCAACATCACTTTGTGAAGTTTGTGACACTACACGATCCTTTTTTTCATTTTCCTGGCATGTAAAGTATTAGATACAAAAGTGGGATTGTTTAGAAGCTTCGAATTCAATAAGCTGAATTAGCTCTTTGTAACTTTAACTGATCAAACTAAACTTAATTTAAGTTCAATGCATCATTTTTTTCTATTTCATTAAGAAAAGGACAGAAGAAACATTTTAGTTTAGTCCCGTCAAATTAGTCCGTGCTTGACATAATTCGACGTATTTTTAATCGTTATGTTTTTAATCACGTCTAAACTGTCTATGAATATCTTGATTTGACAGGACTAAATTAACATGTTGTCCTCTTTCCTTTTCTTAAATGAAAGTGAAGGAAAAATATGCACTGGACTAATATCTAAGTACATAGTTTAGTTTCTGAAAGGAATCCGCACCAGTGACAATATCTTCCGACATGATCTCGAAGGCATGATAATGAAACTTGGAAAAGATACTCGGTTCGGTATTGGTATTAAATATAGCTTAGTTTTCTTATCATCCCACTTTCTTTTTTTAATAATTATAAACTAGTGCTTGACTGCAATCCCGCCTGATGGTAAGCAGTGATGCAATCGTTGATGGTAAAGCGCACTAGTTTATTAAGCCTATTCACTTAAAAAACTTGGGAATATGAAGGATGACGGCAGTTGAGCGAGGTGATACTATGTTAAACCCAAGACCAACACGACCAACGATGCTGCGCCAGAGGGAGATTGATCTGGAGATTCTCCACGACCAAACTCCCGACACAACAACATTTGGCGCATCGTACCCGAAACATATAGAAAACATAACTGCTCAGACCCGCCCTCCGTACGACTTCACCAGACATCATACCGGAACATGACGAATCGCTTGGCTGCAAGACCTTGTCTGTTGGGTGGTAACTTCTGCCGGCAGGCGATGTTATGGCCTACCACCGAGAAGAAAGAAGATTATTATAATAAAATTAGAGTTGGATATTTAATAACAAGTGGATATAAAGGAGTACTTAAACTGTTTTCAGCCACATTGGAAAAGTATTTTCCCGTAAATATTTCACGTGTGGTCACACAAAAATGAGCAAAATGCAGAGCTGTGTGGTAAACAAGGTATATAAAGAGTGTCGATCACAAAAATATGCCGTTTCTGCATATTTTAAAGCTCGTTATTTATGTGTCATAACGTTGAATACTGTAGTGGCGCCCGTCGCTAAATAAGGCCGATCGATCTGATGAATTACTAGTACTACGCTTGTCGCAGTAGTTTGGATGATGAGTGACCATTTTTACATACCGAGTAGCGCCCTCGGCAAGCTCGTTAAGCCGCTGGTCCCGCAGGGTGATTGCTTAACACACTATCAGTAGCAATGGGTTTCATTGTGACAGTTCAACAACATTCATTGCGTTATTTACATTGTTGACCAGAAACTTTTTCGAACATATGGAGTAATGGATTAGCAATTTGCTTGGAAAAGATTCCAACTGATGGTATTAGTGTATTACGCAAATAGGGTGCCCGTTGTCATTCGTGAACCTTTGACGGTCGTTCGGGTAGTCAGAAGGTATATCTTATTGCCCATAGTAACAGAGTTATGGAGGTCAGATAGCTGATAGGCAGTCGCTCCATGTGTGGAAAAGGCTAGATAGATAATAAGCGTCGCATACTGTATATCATCTATATAACGTTTTTTTTCTTTATACGAAGCCTGAATATACATAGTTTGTTCAGAATAAGCAACTGAATCGATTCCAATCATTTTTACTCCTTGTTATATTTTTTCCAAATAGATTTAGAAATGGTTGCGGTATGGTTACCGAGCGCGCCGCGCAATATACGGTAGATCATAGTCATTGGCGCGCGACAACGTCCGCGCAACAGCTGACGCCACAGGTCAACGCACTGCTCGTTCGAGCGGAGAGTTGACCACATTTTTGTTGGGGCAACCAAGTAAGATAACAAGCTCATAACTTTGTGATTTTTCATGATATCTTTTTGAAATTTTGTACATAGATTCTTTACTTAAAATTCTAGAATTCGGGTTTGGCATAGACAAAAAATAACATTGTATATGTAGGATTGTAGGAACACCTCTATATAGCCTTTCATTGCACTATGATAAAAAAAACATATAAACTGTTACCAATTTACTTAAAACAAAGCAACTATCCTCTAAGTAAGTCATAGCTTATTTCCCGGGAGTTTACGGCTTACGTAATTGGAAGATACGACCCTTCTTCAGCTAAAGTTTTATTTTCTCAGATTCCACGAGTAAGCAATTATTTTCTCTCGCCTGTCGCTTCCAACTAAGATAGGTCCTCTAGTACTAATTAGTTGCGACTAAGTGTCATGTTTACCGCGAATGTTCTTTGGAACCCATTTACTTAGGAATATGCGCTGATAAAACATGATGTTTAGGATTTTGGGTATCAGATTACTCAGGAAATATATTTACCAAGATACGTGGCTTGATGTGGTTGAAAGGCATGATGATAATGTAATTAATTAACCAACGTTGAGATGCTCTCATTTTAAAAGGGTTAGTTTCTTTACATAAGCAATTTTATTCCTAGATGCGCAGGTTTATTGAGCGATGGCTAAATGCATCCTTACTTTCGCTACAAAAGAAAATAGCAATTTGTAAGCTGCGATCGTTACTGAAAGGCACAAAATGTCCCACACGTCGATGCAAGGTTGAAATATCAATAGAATATCGAACTACTGCGTTATTAAAATGAAACGAAACGCGCCTGCCTGCGACGTGGAGGCCCCGGGTTCGATCCCCGGCCAGGTCATGATAGAAAACGATCTTTTCCTGATTGGCCTGGGTCTTGGATGTTTATCTATATATGTATCTATTATAAAATATAGTATCGTTGAGTTAGTATCCCATAACACAAGTCTCGAGCTTACTTTGGGGCTAGCTCATTCTGTGTGAAATGGTTGATCCAAATAAAAAATCAAAGACATCACTTGTTCGATGTATTTGTTTCATCTGCGGTCTGTTTGCATAACCTATAGCTAATTGTGACCTATATTTAACCTGTTGTTTAATTAAGTCGTAATTAATTATGTTTTTCTCTGAGCTCAATGTAGGGAAATATGTTTGGGTTGCAGACTGAACAGGTGTATGTATAATGTATGTATGTTACGTAATATAAGATTATATGAAGTGAAACCAACGTTCATTTAACCTTTGAAGTTAATTAAGAACACACTCTCGAAAGTGTTCTCTTAGACTCCCTTGGAAAATTTTGTATGATAATCTTTATTATTAAAATACATTTTTTTTATAAGAATAGCACATTTATTATTTGAAGTTGTGTACAATACATTATGGCACTTCGTTGCGCATTATTATTAGATATTATAATCTTTAATACTAAATGCTTATAAATATGAAAAAACAACGTACAAAATACTGGTTACACTGACACGGAATCTCCGAAATACTAATGAACAACATGTGTACGCCTGTGATCCTCTGAGGGGCCGTCACGTTTTACCCCAAAACGACAAGGACGATATTGAATCCCAACTTCCATATAAAACAATGGCAAAGTTGCTCGTCTAGCTATTTAAAGCCAGGGCGGGATCTTCTAGAGAAAACTTCCCAAATACCCGAGACTTCGCACCAATGCATGTGGCGGTTGAGGTGTGAGGTTGATCTGTTAGCCGTGGCCTCTAAAGTGGTTTCGTTCGAGCAGTCGGCAGGCGTTGCAGCAGTACTTTCTGAAGGGTGGCACGAGGCAGTGCCTCGCGAGTTGATCGGTGTCAAACAGTTCGCAGTACTGCGTGGTGTCGGCGGGGGGACAGGCGGGGCGGGATCGCGTGCCGCAGTGGCGCACGCGGCAACGCCGGTGTCGCTCCCGCGGTCGCGGCCCGCACAGAAGCTCGTCTGGTGCGGGGCACACGAGCGGGCGGCGAGAGAAGCCGCGGCCGCATGTTGTGGAACACTGCAAACATCACATAATATTGGGTGTAAAGCTCTATAACGCTGATGGATTTTCATCTATCGGCTTATTTCCTAAAGTTGAAAATCGAATAGCTCAACTTCACGAACTGCTGGGCAGTTGAGTCACTTGTAGGTACTACTGGCAATTTTCAGTTATCGGAGTGAAGAGTTACAAGTACACTTCCTAAGTATATTTTGGGCACCAATGACTGATTACAAGGTGAAGGAAAACATCTTGAGGAAACCTGTACTTTAAGTCTGAAATCGCTAACCCTTATTGAGCAAGCGTGGTGATTACGCTCAATCCTTCACTGTATGAGAGGCGAGCTGTGCCCAGCAGTGGGACGATAAAAAGGTTGATGATGAGTGAAGAGCAACTAAAAATATCAAAACATTGCGCTGCTCTTAAATAGTGCACGTAACTTTCCAAAGGCAACTGAAGCTTCCAGTTATATGATCTACGATATTACACAGTAAGCTCATATAATCCTATCCTATGAACTATTTCGTATTAACCAATAGGATTATTTGAACTTAGAGTTTCATTGATGCTTTCAATTATTATAATTATTTAAAAGCATATTTATTACAATCGCGAATCATGTTTTAATTAACATACCTACTACCTGACTGTATCGCGGACTACTATAGCGCATGAAATTATTATAATTCTCCGTAGGTATCACAATAATAAACACTGACTTTCACCACACTCATAATAACATTCTCTAATGAAATTGCTAACCGCCAATTAGCTGCGGCTGTAACAGTTCCACTAGTAAATCAAACTAATTTGCAGCTACAACGATTCATTCCTGTTTCATGAAATGCTTTGCAAGGTTTCCAGTTAACTATGTAGGTCTCACCACTCAGCACAGTCGTGACAACTCAAGTTCCGATTTCATATGTTCTGATGCTGCGAAGACAGCAAGGAATAATAATGTAGGCAGCGTTCGGGAAGCTACGATACATCTTCTCGTCGTCCAAAATACCACAGTGTCTCAAGACTAAAGTCTTTGTGTGTGTTGCCAGTGATGACTTACGGAACTGAAATGTGGTCGCTCACAATGGGCCTCATACGAAGGCTCAGAGTCACACAAAGGGCAATGGAAACAGCTATGCTCGGAGTTTCTCTGCGTGATCGAATCAGACATGAGGAGATCCGCAGAAGAATCAAAGTCACCGACATAGCTCTGCGAGTCGCTAAACTTAAGTGGCAGTGGGCAGGGCACATTGCCCGTAGAACCGATGGCCGATGGGGCAGTAAGGTTCTGGAGTGGCAGCCACGTACTGGAAGACGCAGCATAGGGAGGCCCCCAACAAGGTGGACCGATGACCTCGTGAAGGTTGCGGGAAGCCGATGGATGCGGGCAGCGCAAGAAAGGTCAGCGTGGAGAGCCTTGGGGGAGGCCTTTGTCCAGCAGTGGACATCCATAGGCTGAAGAAGAAGATGTTGCGAAAGTTATCATTTTCAAGCTTGAAAGCATCTTTGTAAAAAATACACCCTGGCTATACATATAGGCCACTTATGGCTTCATGACTTTTTCATGAAGGTTCCATTTACATTTATATACGGCTCGCTCTACATGTTGACGGTTGGTTACGCTCGGGTCTTATGTAGATAGGTAACAACATACATATTTACGTAGCAAAAAATCCAGAATTTGTTCGTCACCTTATTTTTAAGGGTTAAGTATATAATGTACATACATGAACTATATTACTAGCAATCTGGCTATGGAATGACTTGCCCTTATCGGTAAGTAATGCTCAGTCTTGGCCCACTTTTTAAACTACCATAAAAAACGCTTCCTTTCTCTTTAAATATCATCATTTTATTTTATTATCTCTCGGTTCATTTTTATTAATTGATATGTATGTTTATTCATATTAGTATGATAAACTTTATGTATATGTATACAACAAGTAATGTAAGTAACTCACACCATCAAACACCCCAATTAGTATATTTTGTTATAATCATAATACATACACTGAACTTTTAATTTAACATGTATATAGTTATATCAAATCTTGGACAACGAGGACCTGCCCCCCTAATCGGCGAACACATTTTTGTCAAATGATTGCGACTAGTTGGGATCAGTTGGGATCGTTTGGACCGCCCATTGGTCCGTTCGGTCCAAACGATCCCAACTAGTCTCAATCATTTGTCAAAAATGTGTTCGCCGATTAGGGGGCTGAACGTTCTGTGAATAAGGTTTTTTTTTCTTTATTTTGTATTGAAAGGTTTTTTATGAATACAAGTAAAACAGCGATTTTAAAAGCCTGTAAACAAAAGGGGTTATGACAATTACTTCCGTAGTTTTAATTATTTTTGGGATCAAAGATTACATATCGGTATTAAAAATTATATAAACCGATTCAGTAAGCGATCCTGAACAAACTATATTCAGGAAGACCGTTAATTAATTTACATGTTGTATACATATTTAGTCGTGGTGGCCTAGTGGTTAAAACACCAGCTTCTGAAGTATGAGTGAGGCAAGATGGCAGAGTCAGGCAAGTACCAATGTAACTTTTCTAAAGTTGTATTTACTTTCTAAGTATATCTTGGACACCAATGACTGGAGGTGAAGGAAAACATTTTTAAGGAAACCTGGACTTAAGTCTGAAAGCGCCAACCCGAATTGAGCAAGCGTGGTGATTACGCTCAATCCTTCTCTGTATGAGAGGAGACCTGTGCCCAGCAGTGGGACGATAAAAAAGGTTGATGATAATGATACCTATTTATTGTATAATATAATTTGTACACCGTACACTACCTACAATATTTGTATTCCCTTCCCTTTGGTATACCATACAATCTAAAACCTTCATATTTATGTTCTGTAATTTATATGGAGTATCGAATGCCGCTGCAATATTAGTACTGCTTTAATGTTTGAAAGCTTATACCGCAACAACACAGGGAATATTTGATTCCCGCGTGTTTGACGTTGCTTTGTTGTCGGCAGTTATTCAAATTATGTACTGAATGAGAGTTTCTCGTTACTTCTGTAAGTGTAGCTTGATGTCGGTTTTAATTAGTTAGTATAGGGGCTTATGAAACGATGGATGGAATATACATCGTTTCACGAGCCCCTATACTAACGTACCGACGTAACTATTATGTGTGTGAATAATGGTATGTTTGACAAGGCGGTGACTACGGGGATGAGAGGTACGGAAGACAAATACATATAGTGACGACCCCAAATAAATTAGGAAGATGGATGATGGACAGGAAAATGATGATTAGGGGTTCATAATCTAACTAAGGTGTGACCTGATGAAGTTCTAATAAACAAAAAATGATTCAAGAGCTCAGGTATCCACTATGCACAAAGTGTGAAAAAGTTAGTTTTCTACAACCGGTTTAAGCTTGTGGTATGTCAAAGTTTAATGTATATAACCTTGTGTAATGTATATCATATGTAAAGAAAACCCTGTCCGATCCGTGAAGGTATTGTTAGGTATCGGTAACTGATTCTACTAATGCCTACATAGCCGGGCTAAACTTAAAAAAATGCCCCTAAAAATTAATGTTATTTCGTAAAAGGAGGTAACTTAATACATGTGCGGTAGGCAATAGATGCGCGGGCGAAGAGGGGTAGGGCACACGGCACGCGTCGCATCGCTCATAATAATACCGTCGAAAATGATGTTGTCAGTTTTTTTAAAAACTATCAAATTTTGGGGAAGTTGGAATTAATTCGCGGGTTCCTTATGGGTCGGATCGGGTTTTCTTTACATATTGTATACCATGTGTAATATAAGTACCTGCGTCCAGGGCAACTCCCTCCAATATACAGGACATGGCAAGCGGTTGCACGGCTGCCGTGTTTCCGGCTTCGGTGACTTACACATTGCAGGAGAAACGCTGTTCTTAATCAGTTCTCTTCTCGATGATGTACTGCGGAAATAACAATGTGCTCAAATTATATTATAAAAGATACTCGATAATGTTACTCGATTGAATAAAGTCGAAATTGTTGCTATAAGTTTATTGTACTGAGCACCTGTTAAGACTTTTCGTTTTACCAGAAGGTTGTAATTGCTATATAGCCTAAAACTTTGTACCTACTGCTGGAAAAAGTCCGGACGAAGGGCTGGCCTCGTCTTTTATATCGCATACAACGAAGGCTAGGAACCATTCGCTTGTGGCGGCCTTATCGTTTGATTCGAATTGAATTGTCTTCAAAGCTAGCTTAGTGCGCTTAGCATCAATGATTGCATCATTCATTACCATCAGGCGGGATCTTTGACCATGATTGGTATTAGTCTTTTAATGAAACAGATCCGTTTAATTCCAGTAAACAAAAAAAAAAAACAAAATTGTTCGAGGGGCACAATATTTAAGTCTGTAAACTCATTCTCATCATCCATTCATCATATCTCTCTCGTTCGGGAATATGTACTGGTCAGGTTAGCACGTACGCAATGCATAGATCAATCTTTTCCTTCGTCTTGCATAAATTATTGTGTAACAGTGGTATACGATAGTGTTCATAATCAGCTGTACTCATTCTAACAAGATTCATATGCTTTAATTACTTTCGTGGTAGCTTAATACATATATTCAATAAGCCATCAGCTTTACCTATCCGTGACTTATCATTCAAGCTAACAACCAAGGTATGAGCGACCCTTTTAACAGCGCACATAACAAAAAAACTCGTAACATATTGTGAATGCCCTAGAGGAAAATATGATATGTCTTTACCTATGAAATTGCCGTGCTGCAGTACTGGTCCTTTCAAATCAAAATAATTTTTGTTTGGCTAAGAATTCTAATTTAAAATTAATTTTATTTTAAAAACATGGAATTATTTTTCCGTAAGTAATCATTATTACCTGATGTAAACATTTTGTATCTCATTTTTAGTGAAAAATGGAGAGAAGTACTGGACGTAGAAAATGTATGGATTACGAACCTGACGTTGAGCGGCACACAAAACAGCTGCCTCTCCTGCACGCCATCCTCTCCGCACGTGGCGCTGCACTCCTCCCACTCGCCGCTTGCCCACGTGAACTCACAACTGTGTGGTATAACAAAAAGTATTGGTTTCTATGTCTACGTAGAATGTAGTCTCTGTTTGTAATTTCATTATAAGAACTTTCTACCAAACGCATAAGCAAGTATTTACGGTACATATCTATACTAATATATAAAGCTGAAGAGTTTATTTGTTTGTTTGAACGCGCTAATCTCAGGAACTACGGTTCCGATATGAAAAATTGTTTTTTAGTTGGATAGCCCATTAATCCAGGAATACTTTAGCATAGTATAAAGAACGAAGTAGGTTATCTCCGACCCAATCCGAGATTTAATTGCCTACTGTCTTAGGGTTGTCACGATTAGCAAAATTTTAATCCAGTGTCTATAAATTGGCAAAGGTCGGAAAGATGACGACTGTCCGCGCTTCGTCGGATACGGTTGTCGCTCAAACCGCTAATCATAAATATTTATAGAATAAGAGCTTATATGTTTAAATTATTTGCTTAGTATTTAGTATACATATACTAGTCAGTTTTTTGTATTTTTTTAATTAGTAATTGAATAGTAGTTTTGTACACATAAAGGACCATATTTATTTTTATTTTTAATTAATACAAATATAAATACTACAAACATATCTATTGAATCACACATTTATTACAAAATTACAAATTAGCTACAGAAAAATACTTTCTTCGGTTTCAACTATTATGAAACGCCTTGTTATTAAACTTTAATGTGTAATACATCCGAATCCTTATAAATAACTTTTGCAAATATAATTTCAGAAAGCATGGGCAGGGCGGTGAAAAATGTAAATCTTTTATTTGTTCATAAATAGACATACCAACTTTGCAGTTTATGTGATCATTTTAAAATACTTTTTGGAACATCTGCTCCATTCTTTTAATATTTTCTACAAAGTCGTCAGGCTGAACCACTAATAAAATTTGGTTTCAAGAATAATTTTTGTAGGGAAGGTACCTAGATTCAACACTTAAATTGCAAAATTGCTGTTGTTCGCAATCCTCGTGACGATCCATGCATTTTTTTAACAAGAACACGTGACGCGCGAACTTCGTCCGGTGCTAGCCACGACTAGCGCACTGATAGCACTCTAATATTTGGTTTAGGTGTGCGTGCGGCGATGTATAGATACTATGGCGCACACATACAAGCCGCTCGCGGTGCATTTGTATGAAGATAACCTACACTGTCCCTCTTTATACTATGGCTTTAGGCTATATAACATCACGCTGCGACCAATAGGAGCGGAGCATAACAAACTCCACGCGAACGAAGTCGCTGGAGGCCGCTAGTTTAAAATAAATAAAAAAACAAATTTTAAACATTTTTGCTTGTTTCGGTTAATCAACAACATTCATTGCGTTATTTAATTGTTTAGCTGACAAATTTTCGAATTCAAATGGGGTTTCTCAACAGGTGGGCCTTAAAATGAACATGGACAAAACGAAGGTCATGTCAAATGTCCATGTTGCGCCATCGCCGGTTTATGTTGGGAGCTCCATCCTTGAAGCTGTAGATCAGTATATATATCTGGGACAGCCGATCCAGATTGATAGTTCCGGCTTCAAGCACAAGGTGTTTCGACAGATTCGATTCGGCTGGACAACGTTCGGGAAGTTTCGTAGTAGTGTATTCTCGTCCAAAATACCTCAGTGCCTAAAGACAAAAGTCTTTAACCAATGTGTATTACCGGTGACGACATATGGATCAGAAACGTGGTCCCTCACTATGTGCCTCATAAGAAAGCTCAAGGTCGCACATAGCTATGGATAGGGCTGTGCTAGGTGTTTCTCTACGTGATCGAATTAGGAATGAGGAGATCCGTAGAAGAACTAAAGTCGTCGTAATAGCCCAGCAGATTAGCTCTCTGAAGTGGCAGTAAACATAGCTCGTAGATCCGATGACCGCTGGGGCAGAAATGACGACCACGTACCGGCAAGCGCAGCGTCGAACTCCCACCGACTAGGTGGACGGATGATCTGACCAAAATCGAAGGGAAGCGCTGGATGCAGGCGGCGTCCAACCGTTCTTTTTGGAAATTCTTGGGGGAGGCCTATGTCCAGCAGTGAACTTCATGTGGCTGAGAAAATCATGATGACATTTTCGAACAATTGAACCAATGGATTGGGAATTTCCTTCCAAATGATTCCGGTCAGTGAGCTAGTCAGATTTTGACAAGACTTTTGCTTTCAGTTACCACTGGAGAGCTAATGTTATAAAGCGTAGCTAATTATACTTTGTTTTAGAAAAAGAATTTCGAATACGCGAAAAAAAAAATTAAAGCCCAAGAAATCCACTTTGGTTTTTCACATGCGACACATCGCTAGCTTTTAAATAATTATAATAATAAGTTTATTTAATAACAACATACATAGACAATGTTCTGCAATAACTTGCTTGATGGTGAGTGAAGTCTAAAAGTCGTGAAGGATCTGTTATGCAGAAATGACGTAATCTTCTGGAATTTTATCATTTAGTATGGACTGAACTACTTTTGAAACATCTTTATTTAATTGCAACTTATGTTCTGAATGAAAATATTAGCAGCACTTAACATATCTTCACAGCTTTATTAGAATATGCTGTTTAATATAAAAGCTTATATCATCATACTAGCCTAGTTTAATACAAAAGTTCGGGGCTTAATACCAAAGACCGGCTAAAGAGCATTTTCATGAGTTCTAAACGATTTTAATGGAATTAATTCGAAAAACAGGAAAATATAAGGGAGTTAGTTTGTTCGCCCGTCTACCTTGTTTAAATCACAAATTGAAGATAATGACAAACTTGTAGAAGATCAAATAGATTTGTGATTTATGAATATTTAACGAAAATACCTTTTTGGGTTTGCAGAGAATTATTAATTAAGGTCGGCTGCCATAATTAAATATTGTGTTGGCATGGATCGGTGTATTCGATGTCAGTACGTATAATTTTTTTATAACAAATGCATGGACAGAAGGTCAAATCAATAAAAAATAAGATACTGTTACGGTATAGAATATAATATTGCCTTCATCATCAACCTTTTTATCGTCCCACTGCTGGGCACAGGCCTCCTCTCTTATAGAGAAAGATTGAGTGTAATCACCACGCTTGCTCAATGCGTGTTGGCAATTTCAGACTTAAAGGTTACAGTTTTCCTCAAGATGGTTTCCCTTCATCTTTTAATCAGTCATTGGTGACCAAAATATACCTAGAAAATACATATAACTTAGAAAAGTTACATTGGTACTTGCCTGACCTGGAAATGAATCCGCACACTCATACTTGAGAGGCTGGTGTTTTAACGACTAGGCCACCACGACTTAATTGCCTATGTTATTGTATTTGTCTCGGTGAGAGAGCTCCGTAATCCAACACGCGTGCCCGGTGCGGGTTCCTAGATGTCTTCGAATTTTGAGCCTCAACCGTTTTGAGAACAGTTGCAATTATTTCGAAGCATATTGCTCTATATGTTCGTAAATGTGTCTGTTCAACAACGTAAGTAACGCAATAAATGTTGTTGAACTGTCGAAATGAAACTTATTACTACTGATAGTGAGTTATGCAATTATCCTGCAGTGATGGTATATTGGTTATGGAATATAGTTATTATAAAGAAGATTGTTGAGTCTACAAAATTTCTTCCAATGTTCTCTTTTTTGTTGAACAGACTAAAAATATTTTGATTTGTTTGATTGCTACATGTAAAACACTGTTTAGTAGTCAAGCACAATTCTTTCCTTTTATAGAGTTTATTTTGTTCTTCAAAGCTTCAGTCTTTGAGGCTTAGTAGCAATATTGGCTTAATCAATTTGTTGTACAGTCTGCTCCTTATTTGATGGCGGTTTTGAACATGAGGTGAGTTGCTGCACAGTAATAAAATAATATATCAGCGGGTTGAGTTTGGGTTGGGATTAAATACATTTTAATGACGTTTCCAGCTTTTAGCGATCCCTTTCATCTTAGTTATTGAGCATGACTATTGATTCTTCTATGTGTTAATTTTTGGATATTTTTAGCGGATTATCTACACATGGCCGTACCCAGCGTCTGGCCTAGAGGAAGGCAAGTCAGGCCTAGGTGGGGGCAAGTCAAATTTTTAGAGTGAGTTATCTTTGTGCGCTATAGTGGCACGCGGTTTTTTGGCAATTACTTACACAGTACATTTTGTTAGTGTCTCATCATTTCAGCCGAAAGACGTCCACTGCTGGACATAGGCCTCCCCCAAGGTTCTCCACGACGACCGGTTCTGCTGCGTGGTTTATTTAAATGTTAGAGATAAGTCCTCGTTTATACCTTCTTTAGTAATTAGGACTCCCATACATGTTTTGTGAGATTTCCAGTGGCGGGCAGCTGCTTCCCCCTTGCCCCACTTAGGTTCGCCCATGCTTCTACACCTTTCCGTTTATTATAGCCTGCTTTACGACTCACGTAAAATTTTTGATATTTGCGCCACGTGGCTCATATGGAAATTAATCATACCGCTACTGCACGAATCGATAACGTTGTGGCGTGTTGCATGGGGTGCAATATATTAATCAGCTGCCTCGTTACGTTCGTGTAATTATACTCAGTCAATACGGAAAGGCGACGATTTAGACATTTGTTAGTTTATTTAATTAGAAGTTGGCACGCAATTTGTGGATTATATTCTAATTTGTAGTATTTGTTATTGAACTGATGTAGGTAAATGATGTTTTGTTTTTTGTAAATCATTGGTGTAAAATTATTAACTTCAGCTCTGTAATATGTTTGTAAGTAGGTGAAAAAACAAAGTTTGATTGTAAAGTGCAAACAAACTTTGTTCTTCCTCCACACTAAGATTTTCTCCAGTGTCGTGGGTGCGTTTACAAACATATAAAATCACATACAACGTTTTTAACTTCTGTAACTTTTATTATACATATCACTGGGCATACCGTAATTCTTTTCAACCAAATATATTAGGTATTAATAACAATGTAAACTTTGATAAATTGATACAGTCTGGATGCGCATACGTCAAACTGGCCCTTCCTTAAAGTTGCCGCTATGTAAAAGGTAAACCATTGTTGAGAATGATATTCTCGTCGTTTTTATATCTTGTTTTTGTTTTTTATATTCCTGTTTGTGTTTGTTTAAACTGTTCTCTCACTATGTAGATTTAGATTTTTATTTTAGTTTTTTGTTATTATTATTATTGCATTTTTATTTTTGTTTGTACCGGTTCTCTGGACTCTGTTTCACATAGGGTCGCAGCATTATGCTGAGCGATAGCCGTTTTGCGTGGATGTGACGCATGTCAACTATAATCACTCTATTGTTTTTGTGCACTTTTATGTCATGTTTACCGCAAATAAACGTTTTTTCTTTCTTTCTTTTCTATACACACACATCCAGACTCGGAACAACTAAGTACTTGTAGGTCATACAAATATTTTGTTTAGTCAATAACTTAACGAGCGCTAATCATGCAGTGAAAAGATTATTAAGTGTTTTTGGTATGTGTACCTGTGTGTATTACAAGCTTCGAACATGACGGGCGCGCATTTGTGGTCGCGCAGGCATCGCGGACGAACCACGCGCACTCCACCGCCGCACGAAGACGAGCACGGACCGCGCTCTGTCGACCATCTGATAGATACAACAGAACAACTTGAGGCTAACTTTACAAGATATACAGATTTTATTTAATATTTTTTTTTAACATCTGGAGTATCTAGGTGTCTCATTTCAGTTTGCGTTTAGAACTACAATCGTCTTGCAACAAATGTTTGTACCACCTGATGTGGAGGCATGAGGAACAGGGAGTAAAGTTCACTCATCCTCTATAGAAAAGGGAGGATCCTCCGACCAGACGGGTGTTATGTCTGAAAATTGGGAAGTTGTATATGTATGCTAGTTGCACGGTAAACTCTGATTGCGAGATGTAGAATTCGTGTGACGTTAGTATGGCGCTTTGTTTCTTTGTGGCGTTTGTAGGTACTGCTATACCTAATTATTTAAATCGTCGCTAAGATAACACTTTAGTTGGGTCTAGAGGTATATTTGGAGGCACCTCTTTAAGAGCCTTTACACACTGTCGACTGGTGGTCGGCGACTCGGTCGATGGCGACTGTGACTTACTATAGTTTAAATATGTAGGTGCTTACGTACTTGGTCGTCTGTCGCCCAGGCGACTCGCCCTATATTTTGGTTGCTGATGGACTGAGTTACTAGCGACTAGTCGACAGTGCGTAATGGCTCTAAAGGAAAGCCTAATTAAGATTTTCAAGATCGTTCCAATTTGTACCCGGTATACAAGCCAACACTTATTATCAGGTACACATGCATTGGTGGCGGTATTTTCCGCAAATTGACATCTCAATAAATGTTTGAAAATCTGCTAAATCTTCAACTCTCCAAGTTTTCTAAATGGGAAACGACCAATGGGACCCAGCTCTAGCTCCACTACCTAAATATATATTTTTGTGAAGTAGGTACAGTATTTAACAAAATATCGTCAAACTTTTGTATACAGTAGCTACGTAATATCGATTTAATTATCCCTTTTATTATCGTTAGCAAAATAACATACAAAGTAACAGATATTAATGGTTATCTGGCACATACATCGGTAGTGATATTAATACCTGTAGTAGCGCAGTGCACATTAACCACACGTGACAGCCGTTCCGTTTACCCGATGTTATGTTAAATAGATTTATACATAATGTATAGCCGACACAAAGGCGTGACCTTTAAAGGGTGAAATTGTTTGATCTAACTTCTTTGAAGTGACAATACAGGCTGTATCTGACATCGTAACGCAAACTTCGCGAAAAGGCTAGACCGCATGCCAGTAATAAAATTATGATAGTCATTTATGTCGTTAATTACAGAATTCACAGTGTTTAAAAAAAAGTGTCGGCTCGGCCTTTGAACATTGCAAGCGTGTCGCTGTGCGGGTTTGTAGGTATGACGTTGATCCCTGATGTGAACTCTATTAAATCAGCTGATAAGATAGTTTTTTCGAGTTTTGTTTTCATTGCGCTTTTTTATGTAATTAGCGAATTAATTAGTTTTTACTTTAAAATCTTATTGGGTTATAACAGTATAGCAATTATGAACGGACTAAAGTGAAAAAAAACTACATATATATTTTTTTAAATCATGAAAAAGCCGACGAAAAGTTCCACCACTGGGGGGTTCAGAATCATGTACTGGATTCATGGTCCTCGTTTGTGCGTCCAGGCGCGTGCGCTCCATAGAGGCAGATAAGCACTGCATACCCTAATAGTTTTCTAAAAAAACATATAATAATTTATAATATACTACAGTAAAATAATTTATATAAGTACTACAAACTTAAAACTGAAAGACTTTGTTAATCAGTTAGTGATAACACTGCCATCTATTGGGGCTAGTGCGCTAGATCGCTCATAGCGATAAGACCGCCCATTGTGTCACCCTTTGTAAAATATTTTTATTTATGTTCTGTAATCTATATGGTGTACATAATAAAGAGTATTCTATTCTATTCTAGTGCTAACTACTAACACACATTAAAAATTTACAATGCAGCCCGTGCAACTCGCTTTCGTCGCGACGCCCGCGCCCCTTCGCGTAGCGGCGTAAGCAGTTACAAAATGTGCCTCTTCCATACGAGTCTGTGAATAAAATTATTTGGTTGTGTGCGTAAACTGTTGCGTACGTGGGCGTGTAATTTCATTGGGTTTATAAGGCCAGGATAAGCACAGCTTCTAATAATGCGACGAATTTAAGAAGTTCAGAAATATAGCATGATTGTTGTTCGTTCAAATACCTTTTTATTTTATCAGCTTATGTTGTTGCGTTATTGGTGTAATTGGTTAAATATGTACCTATATTGGTTGTTTTAAGCGGAATTGAATATTCATTTATTTTGGAGTTTTTGGTTTAACACAAAAGAAAGGTTGTCTTAATAAAAAGTATTATGATAATTATATGTGGTTAGCAGGCTGTGTAGTGTGTACACACAAATAAATTGTTTTGTTTCTCGTGTAGGTATATTATATTAAAACGCGGCATTGACAGTTCGTCGTTATAAAAACTTAAAAGACCTTAAGTTTTTCAACCTACTTGCTTTTGAATTTCAATTAATAATAATAGTGTAAGTAGTGTAAGTAATAGTGAAGTTTACAAATTAGCAAAATTTAATAGTTATGATTCCAATGAGTAGTGCATTGCGCATATTTATGAAACACACAGGGCCAAAGCAGACTCATAGATTTGTCTATATTTCCATTTTAAAAGAACGTTTAGCGATTTCAAAACGATCTTATATATATTTCATTTTTACAGAGTTATTTAAAAATAGATAGGCGCGTTGATTTAATTTATAGATAGTAAAAAATATTTTTTAAGTTTTTTGAGAAATAAATTATTACTTATTTACAGTTGAGTTAGTAATACCATTTCATTGTATTTTGACAGCCTCCATGGCGTAGCGGTAGCGAACGCGGCCGCTGCGTAAGGAAGTGCGGGTTCGATCCTCGCGCAGTGTAAATATTTGTATGCATGAATATGAATATTTGCACTGGTCTGGTCGTGCCTCGGAAAGCACGTTAAGCCGTTGGTTTCGGTTGCCATACGAACATCTAGTGGCAGTCGTTACAGGTTGTTGGAGCCCACAAAAGTCCAACAATTGGTCTAACTAACAAATTCTTCGATTTTGCCTTCGGGTTGTGGAGGTCAGACGGCAGTCCCTTCACGGAAAATGTCGAAATTTCGCCAAAATCAGCTATTAGACTGGAAAAGCGGACCCCAGACTCCAAAGCTTTGGATGCGACTGGTATTAACCCTAAGATGATGATGATGATTTCATTGTATTCATTTGGGCAAAAAAAATACCTCACATCCCACGTATATCATTTATTTGACTTGTTCTTATCATCAATCACATACTTAGGTATTCATTGTAGGCACGCACAAATATCAATTCAATGTTGACATGCGAAAAAGTACGCGACTATGTTAAATTGAAACTACGTCTACATTACGTTTTTTAAGTTTTACCATATATAAGTACAGAGATTTGGGTAGTGTATGTATGCATACCCTCAACAAAATCTCTGTGCACGCCCCTGTGTGCGTCGATGTCAGATACACCCTTTATGTTTTTTAAATCATGACAAAGCCGACGAAAAATTCCACCGCTTGGGGGTTCAGAATCATGTACTGGATCCATGGTACTCGTTAAACTTATGGACTAGTCTGACCGTTAGTATCCACGTCTCGGCACCGTAAGTCATGATGGGTAGGAGGCACTGGGGGAAGATTTTAGTCTTCAAACATTGGGGTATGGGCGACGAAAATACCCGACAAAGTTTACCAAATGCTGCCCATCCCAACTGGATCCTTCTATTTGCCTCGTAACGTTTACCATATACCTACCTACTGCAAAAGGATCGATACCCCAAATTTCCAAAAAAGACACGAGGGAAAGTAATAGGTGACTTATTGTCTACAATAAAGGAATCTACAGAACTTGACACAATTAAAATATTTATAGAAAGAAGTATTCTAGTACTTAATAGTGAAGGTACAATCGAATGCAAAGTTGGGAGACAATGGTCCGATTCCCTAGTTCTGTTCACAATCTTCTTCTTCCTAATACACTAAGAAATATTATAAGAACATATAAGACATTATTATAAAATTAAATTGGCGTATTTTTAAAATGGATAGAAAATAACATATTAATTTAGTTCTACCAAATTAAGATACTCCATAGGCAGTTTAGACGCGATTAGAAAACATGGCGAATAAAAAAACTTTTTATACAAAAAAACAACCGACTTCCAAAAACACTACAAAGTCAAAACTAACTAATTTCGGAAGTCGGTGTCAAAAACTAATATACGAAAACCAAAGACACCGACTTCCGAAATTAGTTATTTTTTACATTAATAAATTTTGATTTATATCTGTGCAGCCATGAATTTTAAAGTCTCGTACGAAGTAGTATTTAATAGTGACAGTGATATAACGGCCAGTACGTGATATCGTATACATATATGAAATATTATCGAAAAAGATTTCGTAACGTAGTCATATTTTCACGAACGACCTGACTCGTGACACGAGCGGGTATTCGCTTTGCATTAACGAGTGCGCATTCGTAACGATATCAAATAAAAATTCCTGTAATCTTATCGTTTTTTGTTTCTTCAATAACGAATACCTACAGTACGTTTTATTGCTGAACCAGTCTCCTAAGTCACTTTAGTTGACACCTAGTATAATGTAAGTGAAACGAGCGAAAAACTCAATTATGATAAGAGGGAGACTAAAATTTCCACATGAGAAGTTTTCTCAGCTGTCGCGTCGCTCATGTAAAAACAATGCTCGGGACGCAAGCGAAAAGCGAGGAATTGTGACAAGTTTTTTCATTAGCCCAAGTTTTTGCAGATAAAGTTATTTCAAGAACACTAATCGAATTAATTTAAGGACATTTATTTTTACATGTAGGAATTAATTACAATAGACGAAGCTGAATATAATTATACACTATATAACGTTATTTTTTATTAATGCGACACCTGAATATATTTTGTTCAGAATAAAAAATGTTAAATTTAAGCATGTTATATTTTTTCCCAAATACATTTAGAAATTTTTGCAGTATGGTTACCGAGTGCGACACGCAGCTTACGCCAGCTGACGCCGAGGTCAATGCACCGCTCTCCCGAGCGGAGCGTGGACCATATTTTTGTATATAAAAATACTGGACATGTGTTTCAGGTTTCGCATAACAAAAAATAATGTCGTATACCACGTATTCATAATATATAGAATACATATATTTGCTGAGCATGTATTAAATGTCATTTGATTATCTTTCTTTCATTATTAAATAAATTAGTGTTTTAGAAATAAGTTGTGTTGTGATGATATCTAAACAGTTATTTATACATATCTTTATCAACTGGGCCTTTAACTTATATAGGCAGAACAGCACTGCGGAATCATTATGATCATCATTTTGTCAAATACAAAATTAATGTTAAAGTGAAACTATTTTTGAAAATACACATAGTAGGTACGTACTCAATGCGGTACTCAACTACAAACTACTAACGAAAATTGTAATACCAAACATTCCCAAGCCGAGAATTCAGCCAAGAATAGATTAATGATGGCTATTAATTACGTTCAATTAGTTTCGAGACAAATAAACCAAGCCAAACAATAGTAAGATAGGGTACATAGATAATACTAAACAAACAATACTCACTCGTAAAACTACAACATAATTAGAAAATATAGGCTGAACTTTCCTTATAAAACTATCTACATACAAATCAGTAGTAATAGATGTATTGGCAAGAGAGTTTTCCGAAAAGAGCTCGATTTGGCCAGCGAAAGGTAACTTTTGTTTCACTTAGTAGCTCTAAGCAAAGTCTGTGTCGAAGTTTATAAGATGCATTAAGGAAGCTTGTTCCCAGCGATATGGCGAGGGATTTGCTCAACTTGTAACGTATACATAAACATTTTAAAGTGTAGGACGTTACAACGTTTATGTATATTTACATCATACTTTTTGTAACAAGTATTCTTCAGAGCTATATCTTTATAGATAAAGTTATTTGTATAGTTGGGGTTTAGTGAGAATGTTTAAATGTTTAATTAAATTGAAGTGTTGTGAAATTTAAAATGTTACAACCCTTAAGATTTCACAATCCTTAAACTATAAAAGAGGTAGTTTTATTTTCATGTCTGCGTGTACTGCTACACGTTACAGAAACTGAAAGTCTCTATTAATGGCGCCTTATACCTCCGTAGCCGATGCAGATGGTGTTTGTAGATCAACAACAGATTTCAAAACACAATGTCAAAAGAAAACAATTATACAAAGTATTGTCAAAAGTCAAGAAACACAGTATCTATTGAAACGGAATAAAATGAAGAGAAGGAAATTAAAAGTCACATTGAGTACAAACTTCAATCGATGTGCTTGGATACTTTTTCTCCTTAAAAATTAATGAAAATTGTTCCTTTGATTTTACTTAAAGAGAAGCAATCACCTTTGTAGGGTTTCATCATTATCAGCAGCGTTATAGCTTAGTATAATAATAAATTGGTATTTTTTTGCATAAAACAATACTGTTGAGAACCAATTGGTAGACAAAGAGATTTAACAGCTAGTTCATTGTTTCTTCAATCTATTTGATCTAAACAAGATTCATGAAACTTAATTTTATTTCAAGTTACTTAACGAGGAAAGTTTTCATTAAACTTCGTTATCTTAAATAGTAGGTGGGTAATTGAGTATTTATTTTAAAAGGGATTCTAATAATTAGAATAGAACCAGCCATTTTAGTTCTCTTGGTGCCTTATTTGCACCCATGTACACAACATTCTGCTGTATAATTCGGTAAAATACATTCAAATTATTAACCTCATACATTCAAATAAAAAAATAATAAAACTCTCTCTCCGATGTTTGTTTCAGCAACTTAGAAAGCAACAACGGGCGAAGGAAGCTGGATCTTGTCACTTTCTGAGGAAGGAAAGTTAGCAGATAGAAAACCTTCAAATATTCACCTGTACTCCAAAGGTCTCGTACGGCTTGCAGGTGTGCTATAGTTCACTGACACTTCCACCATCACTGCTTCTCCAGATAACACAGGACGTTCAGGAAAAGCCTACGCAACAGAAAGTCATTGGTTATGATTGAATTGTAAAACGCGTAATAATTTCAAGAGTGAAAGTAAAGCTGAAGAGATTTTTGCTTCTATTTTTTTTTTAATAATTATAAACTAGCGCTTTTTATGTTTGTGTAGCTATAGACTTTAAATTACCCATTCACAATGTCTGTCTCACCCCTCAGAAAATATTGTAATCAATGCACCTTATGTCAATGGCATAAGTTCAATATTGCGTGACATGCCACAGATTTGGAATGTACGATCAGCTGACCTATATAAAGCGCCGTGACGCCAGCGTCAGCTGACCCATGTATATAAAGCGCCGTGACGCCAGCGTAGAGTTAGTCCCCGCGACCTGGTAGCGGACGACGACCCCATCGCACCGGACTGACTTCCCAAGTGAGCCTCACCCAGGTTACACGCGGCTCACTTGCACACTGAACCTCCACATTATACACACAGTCGTCGCGCAGCGTGTGCTAGGTTAATATAGGCACATTTGCGCGGCGAACAGTCACTCACTACTCCACGACGCCAGACTCACACGTTGACACCGGCGGTGTTACATAAAGGGTGTATCTGACATCGACGCACAAACGAGTACCATGGATCCAGTAGGCCTAGTATGAGTTTTCAATACGAAACTCGCTCGACGATATCGAGCGCGTTTGGTGCTCTCATTGGTTGAGAATTCTTACGACCTTGAAGCGGGCCAATCACTGAGTCAAACGCGCTCGATATTGACGATCGAGTTTCGTATTGAAAACTCATACTAGGCCTACAGTACATGATGCTGAAGCCCCTAATGGTGGAATTTTTCGTCGGCTTCTTCATGATTTAAAAATATATATATGTCGGAGAACGTCGATATAATTTTAATAGAAGTTGCTGATTTGATTTACGTAGTAGAGGGGCAAACGCTTGTGACGTTATTTTGTGATGGCGGCACATGGACAGAGTCGCTTTGGAAAGTGGGGTTCGTCGAACGGTCACTTTGCATCGAGACGCGGACCAAGGCACATCTCCGAACCGAAACTGTCGGTTTGCCTATTCAAATTGTTATTATGAAGATTGGAGGGTATATCTACACGTCGTGCTTTAATTCAAAACTCACCTACGAAACGGAACCTGTACCACCACACCAAGATGCTGTCGACCCTACCACTCTGCCGTCGCTGTCTCCGACATCAGAAGTGGGATAAAGAACTACACTGCTCACAATCTTGTTATATTTCAAGGAACAGAATGACAGTCACTTTCTGCTAATAATTTTTATATGAGGCTGGAAGTGAACGTCACGTTACGAGGTGCGCTCAATTGCTGACACAGAAGAGATCGCTCCGCGTGATAGTCCGCTGCAGGAGTGCGCTGCAGGAGTCCGCTGCAGGCGTGCAAGTGCGGCTGGGCGCGGCGCTGTAGCGACAGTGCTGGCTGTTGCTTGGCGAGGGAGGTGCGCTTGCGGAGCGCGCTTCTAGCTGCTTGGTGAATCGCATTAATGGCGTGTGACGCTGCTGGAGCTGCTTGCGGCGCAGCCGGAGCTGCGTACACTTTGCGGAACGCCCAAGGTTTCAATTCAGGACAGCATCTACTCTGCAGGCGATGAGAAGAATTCAGGACAGCATCTACTCTGCAGGCGATGAGAAGGTTTCAAAATATCCAAAACGTTTGTGGTAACGTAATGGGATTTTATGAGAGCTCAGAGATGTCTGCAACGGTTGACAACTGCCAAGTGGCAGGTGTTTGTGGGAAGTTGCCATAATCCGGTGAGTCGTATTATTTTTATTTTTATTTCGGTGCTGAATGTTCTCTTGTCAAGCTATCTGTAATTTCATTGGTATACGTAACACGCGATAGTACGTATACAGGTTAAGGGTAGTACCAGCGTTGTGTACTGAACCATTTCTTTGCGACATGATAATAAGAGTTATTTGCAAATTTTATTTCTTGTACTACCCGTATTCTTTGTTATAATGGGCTGAGAAATTTTAAATCAGGATTTTAAAATTATGTCTGGTTAACTAAAGTTCACTGTGGCCTATAGTTACGAGCTCACTTGAGCTTCTGATAGTATGTGTGGCTAGACTATTAAATCTTCCCAAGAGAACAAGCGGTAACGAACATAGAAATGAGTGCTATTTACGAAAAATGTTAATTTGATAGAAATGAGCTAAAGTAATGAAATTTAATATTGGTGAGTTGTTTGATGGCGATAATGGCGATCGTTACCTATTGAAATCGTTGATTGGAAACAGAACTTATAAGTACCCCACGATCGCATAAGTACGAAAGATTTTTCCAAGTAATGTCTGCTGAGTTACATTTTCATAATGTAGAAGATGGTGAGGAGGGTGCCTCCGCCAGCAAATGAACACGTATCATGGCTATGTGGTCGCGCTGCACGCACTAGTCTGTAGTCGTAACTGCAACCCAGTGAGGGGTTGTTCAGGGGGCGATGGGCAGCTAGTGGTGTGGCGGGGACCTAGGTAGATATGGTCGCACTGCATGCACTAGTCTGTTGTCGTGACTGAAACTCAGTGAGGAGTTGTTCAGGGTACGATGGGCAGATGGTGGTGTGGTGGGGACTAGGATCTCAAAGGAGACTATTAGTTGTACAGTCGTGTATTGACCTGGGAGTTGCGGACTCTTGAGTTGGTCGTATCACATGAGGTGATGACGATATGGTCAGGTCAATAACGAGTTGTCACTAGCTACTGTGGTAGCTGGGCGATGATGTGTTTTCTTTTTGACAATTATGATTATGATTTGATTATTATGAGGCTTGGAGGAACCTTTTGTTTTCTTTTTGAATTTTGATAATTATGAGGCTTGACGGAAGCTCTTGCGTTTAAGTTGTTAAAATGAATAAGCTTGTTTGGTTTTCTAATAGTCATTGTAACTAAACGTGACGTGTGACGGTCAGGTTGGCCGAGCGCTCAAAAATGCTTCAAAGTCGGTTTTCTGTGTTTTTTTAAATTTGTTACAGACATGCACGAGGACGTGCAACGGGAAATATCGAAGTTCGGCCGGAATCGACGGTTGGCCTCGTGAAGCGTATCCCGGACTCCGGGGCTGTGGGAGCTTCGGATGCGACTGGGATTGGCGCTGGGATGATGATGATGATGCACGAGGACGTGCAAATCGTCAGGCTGGCCGTGTCGGAGATCGTCGATATAATTTTAATAGAAGTTGCTGATTTGATTACCATCAGGCAGGATTGCATCCTGCCTGATGGTAAGCAGTGATGCAATCGTTGATGGTAAAGCGCGCTAGTTTATTAAACCCATTCACTTTAAAAAAATAGTGAATAGGAAGGAAGACGGCAGTTGAGCGAGGTGGTGCAATTTTAAACCCAAAAACACGACCAACGATGCTGCGCCAGAGGGAAATTGATGTGGAGATCCTCCACGACCAAACTCCCGACGCAACAACACTTGGCGCATCGTACCCGGCACACATCGCTTAAATAAATACTTTAAGAACAATAATACAAGAAAAGATGAAGAGTTTTTTTTGCTTCTTCTTCAAAAAAAAAAAAAAAAAACTCTTCAGTTTTACTTAAAAGCCGAGAATAAGCCAAATGAAGTCTTAGCAAGGGCAGGTGATGTTATGCGATGCAACCCACCCGGTTGGGAGAACAACAAGAGGTGATGGATGATTTTTATAAAGAGCCATACCTAATTTCGTGCCATTTAGATTATACCTTTCAAAAAGGCAATCACGCACTGAACTTGTTTAAGTTGATAGCTAATATCCGTGAAAAAAGAAAATATACTAGGACCAAACCCGTAAAGCATCACATTTCCGAGATATTAACGATCAAGATTGATTATGTGACTTCCATATTTTTTTACCTTTTTTTTTTGTTTAGATGTTTTAAATAACCTCTCTGAAAGAACAAAGTTTTTTCAAGCGGTCAAAGTTGCAAGCAAAAGCTAATTTGTTAATAGACCAACGTAATTATAAATTCAATTTCCATCGTTAGTAATTTACCTACTCGTATTTTAAAAGAATTGCAACGAATTTACGTAGAAATATTTATGTAAGCGTGTACGTCGATTTTTACACGCGGCTGAGCTAAGTACCCATAACTCTGAAAGCTGGGAACAAGTTATGGCGATATAATGCAAACAGTATCAACGTTTCATAACACTCTATGTAACATTAAACACATTTCGGTTAAAATTAACACGTGTGTAATAGACTTGTAGCGGTATCTACAAATGCCACATACGAATACCGCGTCATACTGACGTCACACGAATTCTACATCTCGCAACCAGAGTTTACCGTCCAACTAGCACACATACAACTTCCTAACATCAACCGTTGGGCAAGTGCACCCGTCTGATCGGAGGATCTACCCTTTTTTACGGAAAATGAGTGAACTTTGCACCCTGTTCCTCATGCCTCCAAAGACTCTTTGTTGTTTACGGACCAAGTGCGAGCCGCATTCACGCACGAAGGCTTCTGTATCAAAGGGTAAAAACTGGACCATATAAAAACTATTACATAATAAGTATTCGTATTCTTTGACAGTTTTTACGAGTTGTCAGAAGCCTGAAAGTCTGCCCACCAGTCTCATGGTGTGTCCATCCATAATCAGCCTATACAGTATGTTAAGAAAACCCTGTCCGACCCGTGAAGGTGTTGTTAGGTATCGATAACTGATTCTACTAATGCATACAAAACCGGGCTAAACTTAATAAAAAAATCCCCCTAAAAAGATAAATATTATTTCGCAAAAGGAGGTAACTTAATAAATGTGCGTTGACCACCCTTCGCCTGCCGCCCGCGGGGGGCGGGCGGCAGGACACGCGGCACGTGGTCGCATCGCTATTCGCTCATAATAATACCAGTGTTGTCACTTTTTAAAAATTACCAAATTTCGGGGAAATTGGAATTAATTCACGGGAAAAAAAGATTATTTCAAAATTCATTTGTACTGGTACTATGATGAATACGTAAAATTTTATATTATATTTGGTCATGTGTTCACCTAACCTTTATTATCCTTATGGGTCGGACAGGGTTTTCTTAACATACTGTATAGTTCCCACGATATAAGCTAAATATGGAGAGGGCGTGGGTCGTAATCTACCACGCTGGCCCAGTTTAGATTAGTAGATGTCATATGCAACCAAGTTTTTGGCTCTAGGCCATGCTGGTTTGCCACGTTTTCCTAAACCGTTTAGAGAGCAGAGGTGATGAAATCATTTATACATAGAAAAGCATCTGATGGTGGACGTTACGTGGGTAACAAATGTCTTGCCATGACGCCTCCGCCAGGCCGGAACAGGCAAGGTGGACCAAAGAAGTGCTGGCTTGACGCCGTAAGAGATGACATGCGTTTCAACGATCTTATGCCACGGGATGTCAGAGATCGTGCGAAATAGGAGGAGTAAGTGTAGGAAAGCGGACCCTGGGTACCAACGCGGAAGCCGCGGATGCATCCGGGATTATACGCTGAGATGATGATGATGATGAGTAGCACCTGATGGGGTTCAAGCCTACGATCTACAACTTGTAAGTCGCTATCGATACTAGTAAGGCACCGCTACTCTCAAAGGGTATCACACTACCCAGTAATTGTGTTGTGGAGGTTAGATAGGATAGGCTAAAATACTGGTATCCAGCTGAATGTAGAAATGTAGTTAAGAAAACGCTCGGCAGGTGCTGTCAGACATTAGTATCTGGCATGGGCGTGGGAAGCCCATGTGTGGGGCTCAGAGTCACACAAAGGGCAATGGAAAGAGCTATGCTCGGAGTTTCTCTGCGTGATCGAATCAGAAATGAGGAGATCCGCAGAAGAACCAAAGTCACCGACATAGCTCTGCAAGTCGCTAAACTTAAGTGGCAGTGGGCAGGGCACATTGCTCGTAGAACCGATGGCCGATGGGGCAGTAAGGTTCTGAAGTGGCGGCTACGTACTGGAAGACGCAGCGTAGGGAGGCCCCCAACAAGGTGGACCGATGACCTGGTGAAGGTCGCGGGAAGCCGATGGATGCGGGCAGCACAAGACCGGTCAGCGTGGAAAGCCTTGGGGGAGGCCTTTGTCCAGCAGTGGACCTCCATAGGCTGAAGAAGAAGAAGATGGGCGTGGGCATGGGCGTGGGCATGGGCATGTGGGCATGAGTTGCTGGAGGCGGCAGCTGCCCCCCGCCTTCTCCTATAAAATGAACTTGTATGTATGAACTCTCCTAATTAATAATCATAGTATAAACGGGGGCTTATACAGGATCATTTGCGTCTATTTTCCCTACACACCTATACTACAAATATCTAATATTGTGTCATGTAAATGTGCTTGTGTAGTTTGTAAGACAACATACATAGCTCGACCCTAAAATCTGACTCGGTCTTTTGGAAGTTTTAAAGTAGTACGAGTACGAATAGGAAGGAAGACGGCAGTTGAGCGAGGTAATGCAATGTTAAACCCAACAACACGACCAACGATGCAATGCCAAAGGGAGATTGATCTGAAGATCCTCCACGACCAAACTCCCAACACAACAACATTAGGCGCATCGTACCCGGCACACATCGCAACACAACTGCTGAGACCCGTCCTCCGTACGGCTTCACCAGACATCATGCCGGAACACGAAAAATCGCTTGGCGGCAAGGCTTTGTCTGGTGGGTGGTAACTTCTGCCGGCGGCCGATGTTATGGCCTACCACCGAGAGAGTATTTCCTCCTCTGGACCTGATGACCTCTCGCAACTGATTTTGAAGCCCGTCCATTATGTCTTGGATGTCGCTTTGGGGGATGTTTTAATAATTAATAAGTGCAAAACATTTACCCTTCGAAATGGAAAGCACGTCGATAGTAACCCATACGTATTAGACTCTGGCCAAGCAATAGATCCCCTATCACAAAATGACACCTACAAATACTTAGGTTTTGAACAATCACACCAGATAGATCAGAAACAAACAAAAAATAAAATAATCACTAAATATAAACACAGACTCAACATGCTCATAAAATCACAACTGACGTCGCGCAATTTAATAAAATCCATTAATTCATTTGCTATTCCCATTCTCACCTACTCTTTTGGAATTATAAACTGGACCAAAACTGATCTGACTAAATTACAGCGCTGCATAAATACAACATTAACTAAGAACAGAAAGCATCATCCACGATCCTGTGTTCAAAGACTCACACTACCGCGAGACGAAGGAGGACGCGGTCTTGTAGACATAGAAAACTTACACAACAAACAAATAACTAACTTAAGAAAGTTTTTCATACAGAAGGCCCAACAATCACCCCTACATAAAGTAATCACACAAACAGATAAAAAAAATTACTCCACTTAACTTACACGCTATTGACCCACAAACCAATGAACGTATTACCAATAAAGCAGAAAAAATAGCAGCTTGGGAACGTAAATCTCTCCATGGAAGACACCGCCTCGACTTGCAGCAACCTCATGTCGATATCAAAGCATCGAACGCGTGGCTGCGGCGAGGCGAACTCTTTCCTGAGACGGAAGGATTTATGATTGCCATCCAAGATCAGGTCATTGACACAGCCAACTACCAAAAATTCATAATTCGCAGACCCAACTACAATGACTCCTGCAGACGATGCCATGGTGCGTCCGAGACCATCCAACACATCACAGGTGCATGTAGAGCCATAGCCCAAACCGACTATAAACACCGCCACGACCAAGTTGCTGCAATAATCCACCAATCACTAGCAATCCAAACAAAACTTATTACAGACAAAGTTCCCTACTATAAATACAAACCACAGGTAGTATTAGAAAACAATAATTTCAAGTTATACTGGGATAGGACCATAATCACAGATAAAACCATATACAACAACAGACCAGACATAACTATGGTAGATAAAGAAAATAAATTTGCGTACATAATAGACATAGCTATATGCAACACCCATAATCTTACTAGCACACACACTGAAAAAATTGCAAAATACACAGAATTAGCCATAGAGCTTAAAACGCAGTGGAACATCACCCACACCAAAACTATCCCCATCGTAATATCCAGCACAGGTGTCATCCCAAAAACCCTACACAATAGCCTTAACACATTAAACATTAGCCCGTCTACTTATCTTCTACTACAAAAAGCAGTTATTCTTAACACATGCAGGTTAACCCGAAAATTTTTAAATACTTAATTTAATTCAATCCTTTTTTACTCAAAAGCACTTGGCTTCGGCCCGTGCCAAATTCGACCCACACACAGATGAGAGATATTTTTTCAAAAATAACGAGGAATAATAATAATAATAATATTTATTTGCGAAAAACATGGTATACAAAGCTGTTTAAATATAAAATGAGCTCATGTTTTGCTTAAAAATTAAGCATGCAAAATTATGATAAAATGTTACAGTTTGTGGTCCAAAAATTCCTTAACAGTATAAAAAACGTTTTCATTTAGCCAGTTATATAATTTAATTTTAAATAGTCTGCCATTTAGTTCTTTTAGTGCAATTGGTAATTTGTTAAATATACATACACACATAGCCACACAGTTTTTATTGTATTTAGCACTTCTAGGCAGATCATCTAGAACTAGTTTATGTAGGTCACGCCGACTTCGTGAACATACTTCTTCCGCTGCTTTGAACAGTTCTTTATATTTCTGTACAAACATACATACTTCATATATATACATCGAAGGCAATGGTAGCAAACCAAGCTTTTTAAATATTGGTTTACAGGATTCCTCGGATGAAATCCCGTATATGGCTCGTATACATTTCTTTTGCGCAATAAATGCTCTATTGAAGTCAGTACTATTTCCCCATTTTATTATTCCATACCGCAAAGACGATTCAACGTATGCTCGATACGACATTACAGCCGTTTTTATATTTGTTATCCTTGTAATCTGTCTAAGGGGATACACGAACTTATTTACTTTACTGCAAACATGCTCTTCCTGCGCTTTCCAGTCCAGATGTTCGTCTATTAATACACCTAAAAACTTAGTTTGCGTCACCTGGGTAAGTTTTGGTATGTTCAACTTGAAATTGAGTTTATTATTATAATATTTATTAAATTGTATGTATACAGATTTTGTCAGATTTATTGATAAATTATTGTTATTTAACCAATTAATTAGATTAGCAATTGTAGTATTTATGTCAATTTCATGATCAGCAGTCGATTTAAATTTTTTGTCAGCAGTTACAATTATGGAAATGTCATCAGCATAAAGAAAGCATCTATGATTAGTCACATCAACGATATCGTTTATGTACAGTAGAAATAAGATGGGACCCAAGATGCTACCCTGGGGCACACCACTTTTTATATACTTATATTCAGATGTGTACTGTAACATGTCTCCACTTCCGGTGAGTTTGGTGACCGCGACACATTGTTGTCTGTCAGTTAGATATGACGATATCCATTGATGTGATAGTCCTCTAATTCCGAGTGTCTCTAGTTTTTGCAATAGGCTAACATGTGAAACCCGATCGAATGCCTTCGACAAGTCGAAAAATAGTCCTGTTACTAACTGGTTTCCGTTCATACGTTTGCTCACTGATGGTGTTTGGAGCTGGTGTACGATTCCGGATTAGTCTTTTGAGATTATCCCTCACATGCTCTATTGGGTTCAGGTCAGGCCTGCCACAAAAGTAAACAAACCGCGGGTATAATTGTTAAGTTTAAAGCAGATATAGTTAACATAAACAAAAAATATTGCTTAAGATATGAGTGGACGGTTAAATGTGCCCCTGAGTGTAGAAAGAAAAATATGCACTGAAATTCAATTTAATTTAGTTTGCAAACAAGGAGTTTGGGGCCAATAAATTAACCAAAGCCATTGCTACTATTAATGTGTTACATAATTATCCCGCAGCACTCCGCCGCATGGACGACCGCTTATTCGTTCCCTTTGAATAAAATACGATAGAGAAAAATGAGATATAAAGTGTGTAGCGTGAGCCCCAATTAACTTTAGCGGCGCAGTTGAGAGCGTTGTTGAATAATTAACCGGGCCGCGGATCCGACCCTTATCATCCCATGCTTCGCTTCACTACACTTTCCATAGTTTAGTCTCTTTGTATAACATGTTGTGTTGAGCACACAATTACTGAATTATCTTGTTTCTCTTTTGATTTGAAAGTTATAACTGAGAGTGGAGATAAAGGGCGGCCGGCCGTGAAGCGGGATCTTATATATAAAATTACCGTCGTAAGCGCTGACATTTATTATTTCCACGTGGAATACTCGGGGTTTTATGTTGATGTTAAATTATAAAGCGGTGTTAGGTGAAGAATGAGGGGATAAATACGTAAATTTTGGGACGGTAAATAAGTCCGGTTGGCGCACTGGTTAAGCGATTGACTGATGCCCTGCGTTTCGAGTTTTCGAAGAAATATTTGTATGATCTAAATGTAGTTATGGGTCACCTACGATCATCATCATCATCATCTCAGCGTTAATACCAGTCGCATCCGTAGCTTTTTCAGCTTTGGAGTCTGGGATCCTCTTTACCTAACTGCTGATTTTGGCTAAACGATATTTTCCGTGAAGCGACTGTTGTCTTACCTCCACAAATCGAAGGTGATATTGAAGCATTGCAGTTAGACCAATTGTTGAACTCTGACAACCCGTAACGACTGCCATTTGATGTTCGTATGGCAACCGGGACCAACGGCTTAACGTGCTTTCCGAGGCACGACCAGACCAGTGCAAATATTCATTTTCATGCATACAAATATTTGCACTGTGCGGGGATCGAACCCGCGCCCCTTTGCGCAACGGCCGCGTTCGCTACCGCTACGCCATGGAGGCTGTCACGGGTCACCTACTATATAGGAGAAATTAAAGAACGACGAAGAGAATACTCTTTATTGTGTACACCTGTACACCAGATAAATTACAGAAAATAAATATGAAGTTTTTATAATGGTCGGTCTTATCGGTTAGAAATAACTTTTACAGGCTACCAAAGATTCAGAGTAAAATGGCTTCGTCGTTTATCAAAACAACTATGCTGCATAGAACTTATGAAACAGCATAATTATTTTTATAATAGACGACAAATTTTAACGCAAGGAATTCTGAATCAAGTGCTGTCTCAATGCTGACACATTATGCGCAGTTTTGCCTAGCGTACTAGTATATATTTTAAGTAATTCCTTCATCCAACCAAGATTGAAGAACCTTACAAAATGGTTAATGACTCACAGAAACTCGATATTGAAACTTTAGTAAATTAGTCAGTAAGTATCCTTTTTCCATCATCATCATCATTTCAGCCAAAAGATGTCCACTGCAGGACCTATGTCCACGACGATCGGTCCAGCGCCTCCCGCCTCCCCTTTTTCCAATATTTAATTTAAATTAACTTCTTCGAAATACACTTTCCTTTGATATAGAACGTGTATAGGTAACCTGTTCAGCTTGGCTTAACTGAGACAGGTATAAATCCTTGCATAATTCTCTACTCAAGTCACCTTTATTCGTCGTGAGCCAGCAGCGACCCCTTTTCAAAGTATCTCATTAATACACGCTGAAAAGTTAAGCGAAAAATTGCTAAAATACTTAACTGTGTATAACTGACCAGAATGAGTTATTAATATTTACACATATTTTAACAATATCTGATCTCAATCATTTTAATTTTCTATCACCATTATCTCTGACAGAATGTTACTTTATTTAAGTTCTCACCTAATTTATAGATACAGAAAAATTAATACCGGTTCTATAAACATAATGAATTGTCTGCCATATAAAAACTGTTTCTCCGAAATTAAGGTTAAAGTTATTTTTCACTTTCATCATCATCTCAGCGTTAATCCAAGGCGCATCCGAATTTTATTTCAGCTTTGGAGTCTGGGGTCCACTTTACTAGTCTAACTGCTGAATTTGGCTAAACTTTGATATTTTCCGTGAAACGACTGTCGTCTGATCTCCACAACCCGAAGGCGAATATCGAAGCATTGTCGTTAGACCATGCACTTCAGGAGGAGGAGGGCTCCAACAACCCGTGACGACTGCCAATAGATGTTCGTATGGCAACCGGGACCAACGGCTTAACGTGCTTCCCGAGGCACGACAAGATCAGTACAATGCATACAAACATTTGCACCGCGCGGGGATCGAACCTGCCTCTTTGCGCAGAGGCCGCGTTCACTACCGCTACGCTACGGAGGTTTTCATTTCCTTTGTAGTGTCGGTTATTTTTCACTTTGTAGTGGCTTTGTAGTGGTAAGCAGTGATGCGATCGTTGAAGGTAAAGCGCGCTAGTATATTAAGTACCTATTCACTCTAGCCTTGAAGACACTCAAATTGTAGTGTGACGGAAACACCGACGCTGGCAAATTGTTCCAGTCCCTCGATGTACGCGGTATAAAGGAGGAAGCAAAACGCTTCGTCCGGATCGCAGTGGTGTCAACAACGTAAGGGTGGAAACTCGCCGTACGACGGGTCGTCCGATGATGGAACGGATGATTTAAAAAAAAAAACGAGTGTGCTTATGACGACACGACACGACTGAAGTGAAACTTCTTTCGCACCATCTGTATGTATATATATATATATGTGTGTACAATATATACATGTATACACATATACATATATTAATTTTCTATAAATATTTAAATTTATTTCATGCTTTTATTTATAAATTAATATTTTTGCATAGACCTCCAATTTAAAAAAAAAAAGTGGATTCCCTCGGGGCCAAAAGGTCGGGCTCTTCCTCCTGAATCAGGGGACCCCAAACTCGGGTAGTCCACGACCTCTGGTTCCCGAGATAATCCACGGGGGGGTGAGGTAACTACGTGGGGTTGCGGGGGGAGGGGGAGGGGGGAGGGGGAGAGGGGGGGAGTGGAGCCCCTCAGGGCCAAAAGGTCGGGCTCCTCCTCCTGATTCAGGGGACCCCAAACTCGGGTAGTCCACGACCTCTGGTTCCCGAGATAATCCACGGGGAGGTGAGGTAACTAAAGGGTGTCGGGAGGGGGGGAGAGGGGGTAGTGGATTCCCACGGGGCCAAAAGGTCGGGCTCTTCCCCGTGAATCAGGGGACCCCAAACTCGGGTAGTCCACGACCTCTGGTTCCCGAGATAATCCACGGGGGGATGAGGTAATCAATGAGGGGGGTCGGGGGGTGGTCGCAGCGTCATGTTCTCGAAGAAATTCATAGTTCTTAATCAATCAAGGTACTTAACTTAATAATTGAGCTTATGAGGCTCGAAAGCAATTTGTACTTTGTGTCCAATTATCGTATTGTGACGATATCTTCAAGCTTCTATACTTTCAATTATATCAGAAATGTTCAGCAAAAATATATAAAACAATATAAAGGCCAGAACAGAACGAAATTTATAAATTATTTGTGCTCTTAGGTAATCAATTGTTAACAAATCTTAAAAAGATCCAAAAAATATATATTGCCTTCGGCGAGATTCGAACTCACAACTTCATACTCGACATGTAATGCAATATTTACTAGAGCCAACTCCTTGTTTGTAGTACAGACGAAATAGGACTATACTCTGCTTCCGTTCGCCTTGCCCGATTTTTTTTGCTTCATTTTTCGTAACGCTTTCGCCAGTTTACTCCCCAAGTCAAGCGTACCTAAAGAAGTTTCACTTCAAAAGAATAATTGAAATAGGTTGCCGTGATAGATTAGTTAGCTTATATATTATATTATTATTAGTTAGATTGTCGTCCTCCGTGGCGCAGCGGTCAACACGCCTGTCTTTGTCGTGGAGGCCCCAGGTTCGATCCCCGGCCAGGTCATGATGGAAAACGATCTTTTCCTGATTGGCCTGAGTCTTGGATGTTTATCTATATATGTATCTATTATAAAATATAGTATCGTTGAGTTAGTATCCCATAACACAAGTCTCGAACTTACTTTGGGGCTAGCTTAATCTATGTGATTTGTCCGTATATATTTATTTATTTTATTAGTATCATCCCATATTCTCCAGTGGATATCGTAAGAGGCGACCCTAGGGAACTGTCACCAGAGAAGCGTGTAGCAGCGCTTCTCCTGTGGTATATCAAATTACTGCAATCCCCAACCCGCCTGCCAAGCGTAGGGATTATAGCAAAACATAATGGTAATTTATGCTTGTCTCGGTGGTAGGCCATAACATCGGCCGCCGGCAGAAGTTACCACCCACCAGACAAAGCCTTGCCGCCAAGCGATTTGTCGTGTTCCGGCATGATGTCTGGTGAAGCCGTACGGAGGACGGGTCTGAGCAGTTGTGTTGCGATGTGTACCGAGTACGATGCGCCTAATGTTGTTGTGTTGGGAGTTTGGTCGTGGAGGGTCTTCAGATCAATCTCCCTTTGGCGCAGCATCGTTGGTCGTGTTGTTGAATTTAACATTGCATCACCTCGCTCAACTGCCGTCTTCCTTCCTATTCGCTCAGTTTTTCTGAGTGAATAGGCTCTTAATAAACTAGCGCGCTTTACCATCAACGATCGCATCACTGCTTACCATCAGGCGGGATTGCGGTCAAGCGCTAGTTTATAATTATTAAAAAAAAAAAAATTGTAAACCTGTAGTTGTTAAGTAAATTTTTATTTCTTGCCTAGCTTTGTCTTTCATTGCTCAGTAGCTTGAACCCAGGACAATACAGTCTGTTAAAGAGTAATAAATCATTGTTCGATATTTCACATTTTGCTCAATACGACACTTAGTTTTACGCTTGACATCAACAATATCTCTCAGAATGTTATGAAGTCTGATTTTGATATAAAAAGAAACAGGATGGAAACCATCCACCATAGATGCGTATCCTGTTCCCACTGATTTAGTATACGATTCAAATTTGAACGAAAGGGTGTTTAAATTTGTCATCAATTAAAAAAATAATTGCTCATCAATGTGTTTTGATTGCGTAAATATTGATCTGTAGGAAAAACAGTTTCTTTTTATAAATGCTAAATGTCTAAAATAAATTTTGTTAAATTAAAGGTTACATTTTGCAAAATGTAAGTATTTGCACTTCGTTCATCCTTCTATCTCGTATAAGAGGCATATAATCACACGCCATTAATTCCTATTTTAATGTCCTCAAAATATTAACAATTACAGTAGTGCTTTTCTATAAAAATCACCGCACTTAGTCACTCCTGTGGACCATGGTGCGTGCCATCGTGTTCTATAGCTATCTTTCCGTAAAGACTTAGGTGAAACGAACGTAAAGTGAAAATGCTAGTGACTGACATTATCGATAAGTCATTCTATGGTCACGGTTCACGGTAAATTTTTTACACATTCGATAGGCAGTACCTATTTAAAGTTAAGGGACGGTTAAACGGTAAACTCACCATTATCATTAGATCGGTCTGGAGCCTCGAATCTGAGGATATAAAGACATCTGTGTCGGTCCTCGTCCAGCGCACGAGCGTCCCCCCTGCAACCACCTCCCCCTCCCAGCGAGACCCATCCTTTATATCTATGACGTGACTATCCACTTCAACAATCTGTAGGTTCTGAGGCACGTTTGGATCATACTTCAAGTATTTGTCCTGTTTTGAATCGATATCGTAACGTTTAGAGTGTTTCATCAGGTCTAGCATCTGTTTGTCCCGCTTTTTCTCTCGTATGGCTACGCTTAGCGGTATGGGTGTGGCGATGTGGACTGAGAGTTGGTGAGCGTCGTGCGGGATCATTGTCATTCGGGTCCAAGCTAAAAACATATTAATTATAGAGTAAGTAAAAAGATAGGCAGTAAAGATGACTTCTAGAGAACGGGAAACAGTCTCTCGTTCTCTAGACGTCATCTTTATTGCCCATCTTTTAAATATCATCATTTGAGAAAGGATTGTGTTTTTGATGCGCTGAGTAGATACATGGGAGCGTTAACGCCATTCTGAAGGTCATTAGTACAGGTGCGAGTTAGGTGAGTGAAATAGGTATAAGATTTTTTTTAAATACATTTATTACTAATATAGTGCTGTTGTACATTAACATAATATAAATCAAGGCCTGAATTAATGTGTTTTTTAAATTGTTTATTTTACAATATTCAGGTGAACAACCTTTGTTAATTGATATTTGGGAAAAAAAACCTCAACATCACTAAAAGTGGGTTTCATTTTTGCAATTCAACAATATTCATTGCGTTTTCTCCGTTCCTGAGCAGACGCTTTTTACAAACATATGCAGAGCAATGAATTGGCAATATGCTTCAAAATTATTCAATGAGAAGTAATGGTTTGTTAAGCAATTGGGGTGTATCCAAAAAATAATTAAATGTCCGTAAGATAGATTTATAAAAAATATTGAACAGGTATTTTTTATTTTTTCTTTCATTCAAACACTTAGGAAGATATATTGATTTGAAATGTCGCATGACGTAATTAGTTACGTCACGCCGTGGTACAAAACATGCCAATTACGTCTTAGATACGGAGTGAGGGCTAACCCCCACTATGTATCTTTAATACGCTATATCTCAGTAGTTTTTGGTAATTTCGACAAAATAAAAAATACGGGTCTTAATTTTTTAAATTATCTATAAAATGGACTAATTATTTTTTTGGTTTTCATACCTTGGATACATCCCTATTAGGTTGTCGTGTAAAAAATTACTTGTGGACTGCCTAAAATTGTTAATTCTACAAGTTACAGACCAATATTAAACAACCCACGTAATTTGCTTGGTTTTGATCCAAGGTTTTCTTTGTAGTGGTAAATCGTAGTCTGTGTCTCTGTTATAGTGGAAAGACTATCTTAAAGTCCGAAACTATATTGAATTTTACCACCCCATATTGGCAGTTACTTATCCCCACATAAGTTTAAGTTTATCAACTGTTTATGCGAATTAATTAATCCAAACATAGAAACCGCAGCAAAACTCAAATATCCCCACAATTGGATGTCCCAGCCGGTCTTTGACCTCCACAAAGTGATTGAGAACTTGGATTCAGTCAGACGTAGTTTATCTGATTCGTCGACTGAGCTATTTTGAATGAAATCTAAGTGAAATACTTTTCCACTCCAAACGTTCACTTGCTCCCTAAAATCTCGCTTCTAGATAAATAAAATCGAGAGGTTCAACTTATTCATTTTGTTCACGTTAAAGCGTTTGAAGTAAAAGTTTGAACTATCCAAACAATAAAATCTACTAATTGTTTTAGCAATTAAATGCCATTTAATGAAGTTTTGTTTCAAGCCATTAGAACAATCATTTTAGGACTTTGTTTCTAATTTTAAGACTGTATTGTAGGTAATTGGTTCATAATGGTTTTGGGAAGACGCAGCGTGAGTAGGCTCCCGACAAGGTGGACCAACGACCTGGTGAAAATTGCGGGAAACCGCTTGATGCGGGAGGAGCAGGACCGGTACGAAGAATGGAGTGTTATTTCAGAGTTCTATCGGCTAAAACCCAATTGTTCCTTCTAGCACCATGGGTTGGGAAGCCTGGAACATACTTGTACATTTACCGCACCCCCGACTGGTATCAGCCCGCCGCACTTAGGGGGTCCCATCAACAAGTGCAGTCGATGTCACGACCGCACAACCTCCCATTATGGCGCGCATACAATACTGCGTCCTACCTCTTTAATATGTCTATATAAGATAAGCATCCTTACCATTGCCGAGCTGTCGTGTGTAAACGTGGGTGTTGTTGTTGCAATAACCATCTGGGCACCAGTTGCAGACACTGTCTGAAGAATTGCAGTGTCCTTGTACACATGTACCCTGAGAAAAAAAACGAAAATGGTAGAAACAACACACTCGTGCATAAGAAAGTTCTATATAATAGATCTTTACTACAGTACCTGGCTGTTGATATGGCACATCTACTGCAGAAGAACGATCTGCAGTCCACAACCCATTTTCAGAATAGAATAGAATACTCTTTATTATCTACACCATATAGATTACTGAACGTAAATATAAAGATTTTACAAAGGTTGACACAATGGGCGGTCTTATTGCTAACAGCGATATTTAGAGAGAGTTTTTTTTTAATAATTATAAACTAGCGCTTAACCGCAATCCCGCCTGATGATAAGCAGTGATGCGATCGTTGATGCGAGCGCGCTAGTTTATTAAAAGCCTATTCACTCAGAAAAACTGAGCGAATAGGAAGGAAGACGGCAGTTAGGCAAGGTGATGCAATGTTAAACCCAACAACACAACCAACGATGCTGCGCCAAAGGGAGATTGATCTGAAGACCCTCCACGACCAAACTCCCAACACAACAACATTAGGCGCATCGTACCCGGCGCACTTCGCAACACAGCTGCTCAGTCCCGTTTTCCGTACGGCTTTACCAGACATCATGCCGGAACACGACAAATCGCTTGGCGGCAAGGCTTTGTCTGGTGGGTGGTAACTTCTACCGGCGGCCGATGTTATGGCCTCCAAAATTCCCACTGTTGCGATATAGACCTCCTCTCAGTTAGAGGGAGTGGGCCGTACCACGCTGGCCCAGTCGGTAGATGTTACATGTCTTCGAAGTTTTTAGCTTTAAGATATGCCGGTTTCCTCACGAGGAAAGTTTTCCTTCACTGTTTTCAAAGCAGTGCTAATGAAATGATTTGTACAAAGTAAAGCGTTGGGTTGGGGGCCTCCCTACGCTGCGTCTTCCAGTACGTGGTCGCCACTCTAGAACCTTACTGCCGTATCGGCCATCGGTTCTACAGGCAATGTGCCCTGTCCACTGCCACTTCAGTTTAGCGACTCGCAGAGCTATGTCGATGACTTTGGTTCTTCTGCGAATCTCCTTATTTCTGATTCGATCACGCAGAGAAACTCCGAGTATAGCTCTTTCCATTGCCCTTTGTGTGACTCTGAGCCTTCCGCATGAGGCCCATTGTGAGTGACCACGTTTCAGTTCAGTAAGTCATCACTGGCAACACACACTGGTCAAAGACTTTAGTCTTAAGACGTTGTGGTATCTTGGACGACGAGAACTTTTATATTTTATTTAATAACCTTTGTACTCAAATAATAATTATGTCATATTCCTATCTATCTGTGTAGCATCAATTCAACAATACCAAACTTTCCACAAAACACGGATGTGCCGCATTCTACAGAAGTATAGATACCTACTTACACTAGTAAAAGGAAAACGGTGTCACAAGCTCGGAATTGAACGATAAAAAATTAAAAAGCATTTTTCGTGTCAATTTCCTCGAGAGTTTTCCACTTTGTCCTAAAAGTGGTTTGGGCTGGGACCTCTTAATTAAGTTGATATAATAATTACTGTACTTTATTATAGGTGAGTGGTATTCAATTTGTCTTATTCTTTAATCATTTTTGATAATGGAAATTTGTGCCAACAAATTAGAATATATTATTAAGTATTTGCTAATAAAACATTTACATAATTTAAAAGCTAAACAGTCTTAAACTAACACACAATACTCAATAAATTATTGCATTCCATATTCAGTGTTTAATAAACATAAATAGTACATACAAGTGTATAAAAAAGAAGGGAAATAATCAAAGGCCATCAAAAATTCATTTTCAAAGCTGTCAATCAATTAGAGAAATTTCCCCAAAGGTTGACCGCATTGCTACTTTTTATTGGCTCTTTATTCTTTGCCTAAAAAACAAGTCACGAGAATTGTGGACCAACAGTAGGTATGCAATGTGATCTTATGGCCACAGCGAAAATGAAAACAGCGGGGTTACTGAGTAATATATTAACATTATTTGTATTACTTTGACACTTCAACAACTTTATTTAAATTATGTACTCGTACATTGCTTTTTTTTTTAATCATTATAAACTAGTGCTTGACCACAATCCCGCCTGATGGTAAGCAGTGATGCGATCGTTGATGGTAAAGCGCGCTAGTTTATTAAGAACCTATTCACTCAGATTGAGCGAATAGGAAGGAAGACGGCAGTTGAGCGAGGTGATGCAATGTTAAACCCAACAACACCACCAACGATGCTGCGCCAAAGGGAGATTGATCTGAAGACCCTCCACGACCAAACTCCCAACACAACAACAATTGGCGCATCGTACCCGGCACACATCGCAACACAACTGCTCAGACCCGTCCTCCGTACGGCTTCACCAGACAAATTTTTCGAACATGCCAACTCTTTGTCAATAGTTTAGCAATGTCCTCCAAAATGGTATATAACTGTTGATTTATAGTGTCATACACGATAAGTATGCAGGCCTCCATTTTTTAGAATGCGAAAAGAGCTTGGGTAAATGTAGTTTGGGCAATTTTAAACTTAAAACGCGTGAATAAGCGTAATCTCTTGATTTTTGGGAACTTTATTACAAACACCTCAATTCTGGAGCTTTGATTCAGCAAGCATATTTTAGAACTCGTAGCCATCGTTTCACCGTTACAGAAGGTCAAGCTTGTGCTCCATAAATATGTCGAATTTCCATACAAAGTTTCAACCCTATTGAACTCTTTCAGGGGAAGAATGTGGAAATATGCATCTTTAGGGCAGTTTCATAAATATAGCTTTGCTGCCTAATCGGCTCGGCGTCGTGTCGAACAATCTCTTTCACATATAAATATTTTACGAAAGGAAAAACAGGGTGGTTGCAACATTATCAAGACATTAGACTGAAGATATTGCTTTTATATAAAGGCGGCAAAATAGAAAGAACTTACATATTTACAATATGTAAAGAAAACCCTGTCCGATCCGTAAAGGTATTGTTAGGTATCAATAACTGATTCTACTAATGGATACAAAATCGGGCTAAACTTAAAAAAGAAATCCCCCTAAAAAAATAAATATTATTTCGCAAAAAGAGGTAACTTAATACATGTGCGGTAAGCAACCATTTCGCGGGCGGCGGACGGCAGGGCACGCGGCACGTGGTCGCATCGCTATTTGCTCATAATAATAATGGCGTTGTCACTTTTTAAAAAATTACCAAATTTCGGGGAAGTTGGAATTAATTCGTGGGAAAAAAAGATTATTTCAAAATTCATTAGTATTGTTTCTATGATGATTACGTAAAATTTTATATTATATTTGGTCAAGTGTTTACCTAACCTTTATTACCCTTTAACCTTTTTTGTACTAATATTAGGTAAGTACATTAATTTGGTTTTCGTTGAGACATTCTGCAGAAAACAGCCGGGTCCCTGTCAACTCGTCTCAGGGCTCTGTGTTAGCAGTCGAAAGGCATTCTTCGTGCTCATCGTGCCGTTTTATGCTTGTATCATGTGAAGGAGTTTCTAGAAGTCAATACATTACTGCAAAGTCAATTACCGTGTCGAAACTTTGTTTATAGTGGACTAGCTGCGCGGCGCGGTTTCACCTGCGTAGGTTTCGATATGTTCCGCTCCTATTGGTCGCAGCGTGATATTATAAGCCTAAAGCCTTCCTGGATTAATGAGCTATCCAACGCAAAAAGATTTTTTCAAATCGGACCCGTAGTTCTTGAGATTAGCGTGTTCAAACAAACAAACAAACTCTTCAGCTTTATATATTAGTATGGAAAAGCACGGTGATATAGGTGAAAGCTGTCTATGCATCTTATACATTTCTACTCTAGTGTAAAAGCCCTTAGTTTTCATGCTCGTTTTTTTTTTTTTTTTTTTTAATAATTATAAACTAGCGCTTGACTGCAATCCTGCCTGATGTTAAGCAGTGATGCAATCGTTGATGGTAAAGCGCACTAGTTTATTAAACCCATTCACTTAAAAAACTTAGTGAATAGGAAGGAAGACGGCAGTTGAGCGAGGTGGTACAATGTTAAACCCAACAACACGACCAATGATGCTCCGCCAGAGGGAGATTGATGTGGAGACTCTCCACGACCAAACTCCCGACACAACAACACTTGGCTCATCGTACCCGGCACACATCGCAACACAACTGCTCAGTCCCGTCCCCCGTACGGCTTCACCAGACATCATGCCGGAACACGACGAATCGCTTGGCGGCAAGACTTTGTCTGGTGGGTGGTAACTTCTGCCGGCAGCCGATGTGGCCTACCACCGAGAAAAAGAGTTATGTAAGAAACTCTAGTATCTATAAGCTTAGCTTCCTCGGTGGTAGGCCATAACATCGGCCGCCGGCAGAAGCGATTTGTCGTGTTCCGGCATGATGTCTGGTGAAGTCGTATGGAGGACGGGTCTGAGCAGTTGTGTTGCGATGTGTGCCGGGTACGATGCGCCAAATGTTGTTGTGTTGGGAGTTTGGTCGTGGAAGGTCTTCGGATCAATCTCCCTTTGGCGCAGCATCGTTGGTCGTATTGTTGGGTTTAACATTGTATCACCTCGCTCAACTGCCGTCTTCCTTCCTATTCGCTCAGTTTTTCTGAGTGAATAGGCTGTTAATAAACTAGCGCGCTTTACCATCAACGATCGCATGACTGCTTACCATCAGGCGGATTGCGGTCAAGCACTAGTTTATAATGATTAAAAAAAAGCAATGTACAAGTACATAATTTAAATAAAGTTGTTGAAGTGTCAAAGTAATACAAATAATGTTAATATATTACTCAGTAACCCCGCTGTTTTCATTTTCGCTGTAGCCATAAGATCACATTGCATACCTACTGTTGGTCCACAATTCTCGTGACCTGTTTTTTGGGCAAAGAATAAAGAGCCAATAAAAAGTAGCAATGCGGTCAACCTTTGGGGAAATTTCTCTAATTGATTGACAGCTTTGAGAGTGAATTTTTGATGGCCTTTGATTATAATTATTAAAAAAAAAAAAAAAAAACAAAGCTTGCACACTTCTAGACACAGCGGTGCTGTGGGTTGACTAATGAAATTGAGTTTGTATATCTATAATATATAAATAGTAAACTAATTTTACCTGAAAGCAGACGTCGTAAGGTTTGTTGTAGCTACATGGTGTACCATTGGGCAGAGCTCCAAAGTTGGACGGACCTCCACCGCCGTAGTCCACGCACCATACCTCACAGTGCTGGGATTCTAATAAACATAATAAAATGTCAGATTTTTTTAAGTCTGGACCAGCCAATTTCCTTAGCCCCCTCTTTAACACTCTAGGCGTGAACGATATTTCAAACATAAGAAAGGCATACAGTTACAAGGATAAGTCTAACTCAGCTTACAACTAAGTTACTTTTCTGTCAAGTTAAGCGCGTTAAATCAAAGCGCTATCTCCATTATGGTCTTGTTGATCTGTGATTCATAGGGGCTCACGAAAAACATTTAAGTACGCGATTTTGCAATCGTAGGCAATGCTTTCAGAATCACCATAATACAACTACAAGACCGTTTTCTGTTTAAACCAACTCTACAAAATTTGGAACCAGTATTTTTCCCCCTTGTTCATAAACTCTGCTTAAAGTTAACTAGTGCATACATTTACATTTTAGACGCTTGCACGTCACTTAACTTTAATAATCGATTATGAATAAACCCCTTAAACACTGTGGTGTTTATTCATAAAGATTGATTTAAGTGATTAAAGAATCGCTAATCACTAGTTAACTTTAAGCAGTTTTTATGAATAAGGGGGGTTCGTGTTTTCAGCATATATTTTTTCCACTGTTGGGACACAGGGCTTCTCTTGATGAGAGGGAGTGAGCCATAATCTACCACGCGGTCCCGTGCGGGTAGGTAGATGTCACATGTCCTCGAAGCTTTTGGGACTATGACATGCCAGTTTCTTCACGCTATTTTCTTTTACCGTGTCGAGAGCAGTGGTGATGAAATAATTTATAAAAAAAAAACGAGTGTGCTTATGACCACACGACTGAAGTGAAACTTCTTTCGCTCCATCTGTATGTATATAATATATATATGTCGGAGACAGGGACGGCAGAGCGGTAGGGTCGACAGCATCTTGGTTTGGTGGTACAGGTTCCATTTCGCAGGTGAGTTTTTGAATTGAAGCACTACGTGTCCAATCTTCATAATAACAATTTGAATAGGCAAACCGACACTTTCGGTTCGGAGATGTGCCTCGGTCCGCGTCTCGATGCAAAGTGACCGTTCAACGAACCCCACTTTCCAAAGCGACTCTGTCCATGTGACGCCATCACAAAATAACGTCACAAGCGTTCGCCCCTCTACTACGTAAATCAAATCAGCAACTTCTATAAAAATTATATCGACGATCTCCGACATATATATATATATATATGTGTGTACAATATATACATGTATACACATATACATATATTAATTTTCTATAAATATTTAAATTTATTTCATGGTTTCATTGGTAAATTAATATTTTTGCATAGATCTTCTATTTTTATTGAAAAACAGAACTCGTTGTAGACCTTGTAGTACCAAGCTTGCGCCACGGGCGCCTCTGTGCTTATATCCCCCACTTAACTTCCGTTCGCCTTGCCCGATCACTTTTCGTAACGCACGCGTTCGCCAGCTTACTCCCCAAGTCAAGCGTGTGTAAAGAAGTTTCACTTCAAAAAGTAAAGCGCCTGATGCGGTTCGAACCTTGTTCTAAATTTTGTGTCAAACGAATCAAGTGGCGACCTGCCAGATAAGTAAAATTTCGAAAAAGGAAGCCTTTTATATTTAATAACAATAGGGTAGTTGACTAAAACAACCAACTAGGATAGCCTCCGTGGCGTAGCTGTAGCGAACTCGGCCGCTGCGCAAGGAGGCGTGGGTTCGATCCCCGCGCAGTGCAAATATTTGTATGCATGAATATGAATATTTGCACTGGTCTGGTCGTGCCTCGGAAAGCACGTTAAGCCGTTCGTCCCGGATGCCATACGAACGTCTAATGGCAGTCGTTACGGGTTGTTGGAGCCCTCAAAAGTCCTACAATTGGTCTAACTGCAATTAGACTGGTAAAGCGGACCCTAGACTCCAAAGCTGAAAAGCTTTGGATATGACTGGGAATAACGCTGAGATGAAGATGAAGAATGGTAGTTGATTGAAAAAAACAGTCAGTCAGATTTCCAAAAAATACTAGACACGTATTTTTTGTTTTGTCAAATCAATAGAAATTGACAAATATAAAAGGCATCAAAAATCAGGAGTGGTGGCTGGTGACGTCACTGGTCGCTAAAAAGTGTAGCGTGCAGTGATGTCACACGAGTTTTCAACGCACTGTGTCGTTTTCATTTTTTGTTTATATGAAAAAAAAACCCGTGTCTAGTATTTTTTGGAAATATGACTGACGGACTAATTGGTTTTTTTTAGTCAAATACCCTATTGCGATCTTATTTATGCTCTACATAATATTCTTCTAAAACTAACCATTAGGGTGTAGGTAAGGTATGAAGCGAGCATGTTGTCGTAGACAGATGTCTGCGCGCGCGTCTCGTGTGGCTGCGCAGGTCACTCCCGCCCAACACGTGCGGACTTGGAAACCTGCGCCCTCGCAAGCACTTTCCGATGTTAAACTGTGAAATGTAAGCAGAGATTATGAAAGGAGTTTGGCGCGAAGGCCATGATGAGTGTCACGCTCATTTTTCATTGGACTTTTAAATTATTTATAGTGTCGTTTACTAAATAAAAACGCGTGATTTATGTAGTAAAAAGTGCATTCAGTGAATAATTCATAAAGAACAGTGAAATATTGTAGCCACTATGCAGACTATGCTACAATATTTCACTGTTCTTTATGTGGCCATATTATGTCTTTACGCTAAACCCTTCCTTATCGGCCACACGCGGGAATCGAAAGGAGTTAGGTTAGAGTAAATTAAGTTTTGCCTTTTCCGTTCCTCTGAACGGAAAGAAGAGAACAAAAAAAAAAAAAGTTTATGAAAAAAAGCCGGCACTGCCATCGCTCTTCTTTTTCTTCCATTAATAATTGGGGAATTTTCAATGTATATATTAAATAATAATTACTGAGTGTAACTAGGTGAGATCGTTTATTGCCGTAATTGCTTTCAAATCTCTATTAATGCATCTAAAGAAGTAGCACATTTTCGGTAAAAAAACAATATTTTAAAACAAAACCTTACCTATTATTAAAATAATTATATCACCATATACCACTCACCCTCTATATCTGCACCGTCTGAGGCGCGTACTAAGGCCATACCCGCAGTCAGCACTGCAATCACTCCACTTCCCCCAGTCACTCCACTCCGGTTTCTCATTGTCCCTCTCCCTATTGTCCAACGTATGTTCAGTCACATTTGTATGTTTCCTGTCTGGCTCAGTCTTTATAGCGTGACCGGGCATCGGCTCGCAAATGCGGTCTACGCACCACTAGAAAGAATAATATTGTTATTCATAAAAACGTGTCTGGTCAGAGGACACCCGTCATGAAACAAGTTCCTTACTCGTATAAAATATAATAAAAAGGGGCAGAGAGTATGAATTTAAAGCATCTAGTCAGGGATTGTAGAAGCTAGATTTCTCACTAGAATCTTATAGAAAAAAGGAAGTCGTATGGAGCTATATACCGTTTTCTGCTCGTTCCAATAACTAATAATAAGTAATGTATATTAATCATTATGAAGCCAATGGAGTTCCTCATTGGGACATTTTTTCGAGAAAATAGTGTGACATTAACCCCCCACTGCTGAACCCTTTACAAAAATTTGACAAGCGTGACGTCATAACATAATTAGATTAACATCTCGAAAATTCGAGCATGAAGAGCTTTCTTCACAGAAATTAATAATTTATTAAGATAAGCTTTAATCTAGTGGTATGTGCCAAGAGATGAAAGCCGAAAACCTCACTATCAAATATTTATAAGATTAGTCAAAGTAGAGTGGTGTGGGTTCGTCGGCAATACTTTCGGCTCATGAAAGGTAACGAAAGTGGACGAGGATACTGTTGATAAATCTGGTTTCAGCGAATTTTAAATTCGATTTATGAATCCGTGCAACCCTCGTTGTCAGTCTTTTACGGTCGAAATGGACACAAAGGTTATAAAACGGAAAGCGTGTCTATTATTAGATATAAAGATTTCACTTCGAAGGAAATTGATGTAGCCAGTAATATTAAAGAATCTATCTCTATATTTTTACTTTAGCACGATCTTTTCAAGATATAGTACAATAAAATTATGACTATACCGATGTCTCTCTTAAGGCTTAAAGCAGCTTTATTATAAGGAGATTAGAAAGTTCTGCAAGCTGAGGGGTAATTTTGTGTTTGTTACTTTTTGTAGTATAACTAGCTTCTTTTGTTTTACTATCTCTAAAGGGAATGGTCTGTCTTTTCATTTTAAAGTTATTTCGTTTATAAAACGTAGATAAATAACAGAGAGTTTTTATTATATAATCTACAGTTCATTATGTACACTCAAGCATATCTACTGGAGTTAAACAAACGTTTGAACTCTAGATGACAAGCTACTTCGCGAATTCCAAGAACAGCATTGTGCAGCCCTAAGAGTATAACGCTAATAACTTTCTCGGAAGTTAAATGAGAGATCTTCTTCGACGTTCAGAATAAAACAGGCTGGTTTTAAATTAAACGGGCGCTGTTCTTATTGGAATGTCCTCGGGTTGAATTTGGTTTTAAATTGTCATTGAATCTCGCTCTAGGAGCGCTATGTTAAATCTCGCCTGCGCATAGCGGCACTCGCGTCGGTGGCGGTGTTTATCTGGCGATGCCAGCACTCGTCATTTGCATAGCTTCAAAAGCATATTTGATCACAAAAGGTTTCATCGGATTTATGCGCACACACGTGCCCTCCGTGTGCGACTGATGGAATCCTTAGTAAGGTATGCGACGGCGACACGTGAACACGAATATTATGTTAAATTTTCTAGGACATTTTGATATTGCTTGTGTTAGTTTATTAATGTTGTTCGAATATGCACGCCATTTATTTTTATTAATAAATTAGTAAAATGCTTACAATCGTATTCCGGTCTGGCGGGATTAATCTCGGCTATAGCCTTATTGCCTTTCGGATTTATTATTTTAACTTTGCACTGACTTTTGAAAGTAGGTACTTGAGGAGTAGGCTTTAATTTAATGGCACAGTGAAAGTAACCTTCAATATGCAAATACGAACGTTTCTAACTTTTGAAATGGAAGGAACCACGAAACATTGTCTACAAGTGTTACTCCATTTTCTGAAACTTTTAGTGTGATTGCAGTTAATATAACGTTATTCTTTCTTAATACGAAACCTGAATACAGTTTCTTCAGAATAAGCAACTGAATCGATTAGATACAATCATTTTTACACCTTGTTATATTTTTCCCAAATACATTTAGTGATTTTTGCGTGTGGTTACCGTACATCACTCTTTTCGGTAGATAATAGTACCAGGCGGGGGCGCACAGTGAGACAGAATTAACATGTTTTAAGTAAATTATACTACATTTTATTTTATCACTTATGGCTGAATTTACGTATAAAGATATCTACCTACACTTGATCGTTACGACAGTCCAAAGCCTGCAAGTATGATGGAAAATGTTTTCACTAGTTAATTACAAACAAACCAACAGAAATCATCAAAGCGGGCGAGCGGTACGTTGACCATATTTTTGTTGGGACAACCAGGTAAGACAACAAGCTCTTAACTTTGTGATTTTTCATGATATCTTTTTGATTTTTTTTCCATAGATTTTTTATTTAAAAATACTGGACACGTGTTTCGGATTTCGCATATACAAACAATAACATTGTATATAATTTGCGTGTAACATTGTAAAGGGTGTATCTGACATCGACACACAAACGAGTACCATGGATCCAGTACATGATTTGAACCCCCCAGTGGTGGAATTTTTCATCGGCATTTTCATGATTTAAAAAAAAAGTGTAGTTTTTTTTCACTTTCACAATTCCGTTCATAATTGATCATAATTGCTATACTTTTATAACCCAATAAGATTTTAAAGTAAAAATTAATTAATTCGCTAATTACACAAAAAAACGCAATGAAAACAAAACGCCAAAAACTATCTTATCAGCCGATTTAATAGGGTTTACATCAGGGATCGACGTCATACCTACAAACCCGCACGGCGGTACGCTTGCAACATTCAAAGGCCGAGCCGACACTTTTTTTTAAATACTGTAAATTCGCGAAGTTTGCGTTACGATGACAGATACAGCCTGTATATACTTTGGTGTGATTTGGTACGTTACCTTGTTGTGACCGCATGGCGTGCCCTCGAGTGGCGGAGCGCGCTTGGTATGGCAGACGTGCGGCTTAGCGCGGTGAGCGCACCACAGTCGCGAGCAGGCCGACCGCACCTTCACTGACTTGCACACTGAGAACCTGAATAAACAGAAAATTTAACAATAATGAATGAAATAAGTAGCTATCGTAAAGATCAGCTTTAATTATAGCTATCGTTCAGAAATACTCGAAAAATTCGTCTGAGCTAAACATTAGGTTATGTGTTACGAGATTAATCGCGTAGTATGTCCGCAATTAAACTGTGCAACTTGATCGTTTTCGTTCGTGTATGCACTATTATAAATATCCTGATGTAGGTAGCTTACTATTTAAAACCTAATTTATTCTTGTTCCTTGCTTATAGTAAGCCCGCCCCCTTTTTTCGGGATGAAAATGCTCGATGTGGTGTCTCGGCATTGGACTCAGTGGTGACCAAGATCGTCCGGCCGGTCGTCGGCGGTTATGCGACACAAGTACTTCCCAATCCAATCATGCCTCGAGCGGAAGTACGCTGTAGTAAGTGTGCTACAAGTGTAGCACCTAAAACGTCAGGGAATATATCCAATGGATCACCTCAATGGTGATGAGGCTGGGGATAGGGCGTGTGCTTTTCCCGTGATTCAGTCAGCAGGACCTCGCAGATCTGCGACCAATGCTGCTTGAACTGCCGCTGCATCGGCCGCTTGGACCATCAGCTGTTCGTCACACCACTGCAACTGGTCAGTGCGGCAACCTAGGTTCTTTTCTTTCAGGTCTCAGGGAGACGGATCCCCGCCCTGAGACCTGGAAGAGGAGACAGTACATAGGTCATGGGCTGCTAAACCATGACCTGGATACATGGGAGATAGGTATTATACTTTTATCCCGATTTTTCACGAGGTCGGTATTCTTCCGGGTAAAACAGCGAAACGCAATTATTTTTTACTAAAAAGAAATAGTGTAGTAACAAGATAGAACCTGTTTTCGAGGGCACTTCGTAATAGATGGTAAGTATGATAATAGATAATAGCATATGTATCAGTGATTCATTTGCCCGCACCGCAATAGGTAGCATCCAATACATTCTAGTAAATAATCTGACGAACCAATTTGCATACAAATAGTCCGAAATGTACCTAGTTAGTGATGCGCACTTACACAGTTCTATAGATATCGATTGTGAATCGTCCGAGTTTAGATCGAGAATGTATTTAAATGACTTGGTGATGGGATATTGGACTGGAGTAGGTTTTATATAAGGTTTATTTTTTTACAAACGAACTGTAGTTCGTTCGTATCTGTAGTGTACTTCACTACAGATACGATCATCGATACAGTGTACTTCACTACAGATACAAAAGATTTACCGACCTTTATTATATATATTGAGATACTTGTTTATTTCTATCCCTACATTAATTATAGTCTAAGGAAAGGTAAAATGAAAATAATTGAAATAACTTAAGGGGGACGACTCGGTGGTAGGCCATAAAATCGGCTGCCGGCAGAAGTTACCACCAACCAGACAAAGTCTTGCCGCCAAACGATTCGTCGTGTTCCAGCACGATGTGTGAAGAAGCCGTACGGAGGATGGGTGCGAATCTGAGCGGTTGCGTTGCGTTGTGTGCCGGGTACGATGTGCCAAATGTTGTTGTGCCGGGAGTTTGGTCGCCAGTCTCCAGATCAATCTCCTTCTGGCAGTATCGTTGGTCGTGTTGATGGGTGTAACATTGCGTCACCTCACTCAACAGCCATCTTCCTTCCTATTCACTTAGTTTTTTGAGTGAATAGACTCTTAATAAACTAGTGCGCTTTATCATCAACGATTGCATCACTGCTTATCATCAGGCGGGATTGCGGTCAAGCACTAGTTTATAATTATTAAAAAAAATCTCATCGCCGCTGTTATTACTTAGTCACTAGCCGCCTTTTCAACGTTACTATTTTAATAAAGTATATAAGGTATCACGTTTTATTCACAACTAAATGAAACACGCTGCAAATTCGGGTTACAAGAGCTTTAAATTCTTATAAATTGTTTACAAACAACACCATCGAACGAGATGATAGGCTGTTGATACGCTCATTATTATTCATTGAAAATCTTTGAATAATATATTTATCGTACTTTTATTGGCTCTTATTCCGAGGGCACTAGAAATTGAAGAGCCAAGCTAATTTTAGGGCTTGGAGAATTCCACTCATAGTGAAATCAAATAGCCGCTGCGCTACGTGTCGCGAGATCGATTCCAGCACGGGAATTCGGATCTGGATGTTTGTGTATGTGGATTAATATGTTTGTAAACGCGCCCACGACACAGAAGAAATTCCTTATGTGAGGCAATGTTTTATTTAAAAAAAAAGGTGTGTAGTTGAAGGAGCGTAATATGTAACATGATCATTGATCAGCCTTTATACAATATGTAAAGAAAACCCTGTCCGATCCGTAAAGGTATTGTTAGGTATCAATAACTGATTCCACTAATGGATACAAAACCGGGCTAAACTTAAAAAAATCCCCCAAAAAAAAATATTATATCGCAAAAAGAGGTAACTTAATACATGTGCTTTAAGCACTCTTCCGCGGGCGGCGGGCGGCAGGGCAAGCGGCACGTGGTCGCATCGCAATTTGCTCATAATAATACCGGTGTTGTCACTTTTTAATAATTACCAAATTTCGGGGAAGTTGGAATTAATTCGCGGGAAAAAAGATTATTTCAAAATAATCGTTAAATAAATATAGGTCGGACAACATGACCAAATATAGTATAAAATTTTACGTAATCATCATAGTACCAATACAAATGAATTTTGAAGTAATCTTTTTTTCCCGCGAACTAATTCCAACTTCCCCGAAATTTGTTAATTTTTTAAAAACTGTCAACACCGGTATTATTATGAGCGAACAGCGATACGACCACGTGCCGCGTGCCCTGCCGCCCGCCGCCCGCGGAAGTGTGCTTAACGCACATTTATTAAGTTACCTCTTTTAGCGAAATAATATTTATTTTTTAGGGTTTTTTTTTAAGTTTAGCCCGGTTTTGTATCCATTAGTGGAATCAGTAATTGATACCTAACAATACCTTTACGGATCGGACAGGGTTTTCTTTAGATATTGTATAGATATATTATAATTATAAACTAGTGCTTGACTGCAACGCCGCATGATGGTAAGCAGTGATGCAATCGTTGATAATAAAGCGCGCTAGTTTAATACTTTATAAAAAAAAAGCTGAGTGAATAGAAAATAAAATGGCAGTTGAGCGAAGTGATGCTATTTTAAACCTAACAACACAACCAACGATGCTGCGCCAGAGGGAGATTAATCTGGAGACCCTCCACGACCGAACCCCCGACACAGCAACATTTGGCGCACTTCGCAAAGTAATGCTCAGATTCGTCCTCCGTACGGCTTCACCAGACATCATGCCTGAACACGACGAATTGTTTGGCGGCAAGACTGTGTCTGGTGGGTGGTAACTTATGCCGACAGATGTTATGGCCTACCACCGAGAAATTATTATTAATTATTCCTCCTACTGGAACACACACCTCCTTTCTGTGAGAAGGAGTAGGCCGTATTCCACCCTGAGGGTTAGTTAAGATTGTCGAATGTCAAATATCTTTTAATTTAAGTTCTAAGACAAACCAGTCTCCTTACAGTGTGTTGTTGAATACATAGTTGATGTATTGTCATATAAATCATTTCATAATGTTAATTCGATAGGTCTTTTTTTCTATTTTGACAAGCTATGTGTCAAATTATTTAAATCATACAAATAATTACGTATTCCTGAAATCATTTCATCAATTGTAAATCCCAACGAATTTCAAATATGGAAGATGTAGCTGAATTAATAACCACCTTCAACATATTTTTAAACAATCGTATTATCCTACCCTACAATATGTTCAACGTTTTTTCATTGTTTGTTAACGAACTTGGAAGAGATTTGGCATAGAGATGGTTGATAACCAGAAATAACACATGGATATTCCTGTTTATCTCGATATTCCCACGGCATCAATACTTACGCGGGCGAAACCGCGGGGCCCAGCTAGTATTATTATCCATACTCCATACTAATGTTATAAATGCGAAAGTATCTCTGTCTGTCTGTCCGGCTTTCATGCCAAAACTACTGAACCGATTGTTATGAAATTTGGTACACAGATAGCCTAAAGCCTGAGAAAGGACATATGCTATATAACATCCCGCTATAACCAATAGGAGCAGAGGAGCAGAGCAGTAACAAAAAATGTTGCGAAAACGGGAGCAGACGCGGACGTACAAATTGCTCCCGTTATTTTAACAGGCGCTTATTTTATATCAACTGAGCTTTTTAATTTTTTTCGAAATGGACATTCCCATGGAAACGGGAACCACCGCGCGCTGTAAACTGAAACCCACGCGGACAGAATCGCGGGCAACAGCCAGTAGTATTATAAACGTGAAAGTTTTTGTGTCTATTTCTTACTTTGAAATTGTTGTTATTGATTTTTTTTCTGTTTGTTTGTTTGTTTGTTTGTTATCCTCTCAAATTAGGTACTCCGATGGTATATAACTACACACCCTCGTATTCACCCACATTACATACACCCATACATACTCACACATACACCTACACTGCACACACGCAGTCCTTGCTTACATTTTTAATAAGTGGTAATGTTAAACTAAGTCTTATACCTACCAAAACTCCTACGAAGTGCAGCAAATTGTAAATGTATAACTGTAAGAGGGAGGCGCTTGTGTCTGTAACACTGTTTATAATATCACTTGCAGGTTAATGATCGCCGCATCTTGCGGTACCAAACTTTAATAATACTGGCGCGAAAAAAACAAGTCGATACAGGATCGCGCTGTCGCCAATCGGAGGTCAGTGAACCAATATTTTTAAAGAATGTTCTATTCCGTTTGCAATTTTATGCGATTTAGTTTGTTTGCATTTTTTTTTTAATTTTGATGCTAGATTTTTTCTATGCTTTAGGATTATTCCTATGAACCAACATTGTTGTCAGCACCACTCAGTATAAGGTAGGAACTACGGAGGGCAGCTATTTAAGCTTTTTTACTGTACCTATACAATATATAAAGAAAATCTTGTCCGATTCGTAAATGTATTAGTAGGTATCGATAAAGTCTGATTCGACTAATGGCTACAAAGCCGGTCTAAACTTAAAAAAATCCCTAAATAAAATAATATTATTTCGCAAAAGGAGGTAACTTAATACATTTGCGGTAGGCAATACAAGCGCGGGCGAAGGGGGACAGGGCACGCGGCACGCGGTCTCATCGCTCATAATAATACCGTCAAAAACGGTGCTGCCACTTAAAAAAAAAAACAAATTTTGGGGAAGTTGGAATTCATTCGGGGATAAAAAAGATTACTTCAAAATTCATTAGTATTGTTACTATGATGATTATGTAAAATTTCATAGTTTATTTGGTCATGACGTGTTTACCTAACATTTATTACCCTTATGGATCGGACGGGGTTTTTACATATTGTATAAATAATACTGTTCTTGTATAAAGGTTACAGAAACTACCAAAAACCTAGTTTTAATAATCTTAGCATCATAATGCATTTTAAATGAGCGTAAAGTGTCTTATTAGGATAATGATTGGTTATAAGATAGCCTTAATGTAACAAGATACTGTAAAGGCAGACTTTGTGGCTAGGATTTCAGAGCGGCTTCAAAGGAAGCGACGGACAGGACTAATAAGCTGAAGACAGCGGGTTTGTGCTCCGGGCTACAGAACTATAGTAGATAAATACATCCATTATTATACACTACTGTGTACAGGGATTAAAAACCTTTTACAAAAAATATATACTACATTTAAAATTTGGAAAAACCTGTATATCAATAATCTATATTTTGTCGTTCTCTGTGGCGCAGCGGTCTACACGCCTGCCTGCGACGAGGAGGCCCCGGGTTCGATCCCCGGCCATGTCATGATGGAAAAGATCTATTATAAATATAGCAGCGTTGAGTTAGTATCCCATAACACAACTCTCGAACTTACTTTGGGGCTAGCTCAAACTGTGTGATTTGTCCGTATATATTTATTTATTTATATAGTAATACTTCTAGATTTTAAAGATTTCACAGATCAAGCTTTGTTCCCGAGGGATTAGGTAGAGGTGTACATAGATAAAGATTCTAATATTACAAATACACTGCTTTGTAGGAAATAAACAACAATAAAATGTAATAGAAAAAAGAACTCTACTATTTCATACCTAGTAAAATTGTGTATGTTTCAGGATTTTAACAAAGCACTCTGTTGATATGCCTAGGTAGGTAGCTACATATTGACTTGACATTTAAGTAGTTTATTGATACGAAAATTAGAAGAATGTTTTAAAAATTAAATGGTTTAGGTGTGTAAAAATCGCATCCAGTAAAGTTAGGATACATCCAAGGACTGATCCTTCATTTAAGTTCATACGACAAGCTTTCACGGAATATACCTATTCAATTTTCAGTCACCTGCCATAGGTTGATTGCCCCTGAATATAATATAATATGTATGAATTTACTGCAGAGTGGGGTGGGTGTCTGTGTGCTGAACCAAGTTCCAGTGTGATTGTATTACAGTTAGTACTGAATATCAGTCACGATACGCTTTAGTGTATCAGCTGAATATTTTGCTTTAATATATTAAGGCAGTGGTGTCAATAGGGTATTTGACTAAAAAAAACTAATTAGTCCGTCAGTCAGATTTCCAAAAAATACTAGACACGTATTTTTTTCTTTTTTCATATAAACAAAAAATTAAGACGACACAGTGCGTTGAAAACTCGTGAAATCACTGCACGCTACACTTTTTAGCGACCAGTGACGTCACCAGCCACCACTCCTGATCTTTGATGCCTTTTATATATGTAAATTTTTATTGATTTGATAAAACAAAAAATAAGTGTCTAGTATTTTTTGGAAATCTGACTGACAGACTAATTAGTTTTTTTTAGTCAAATACCCTATTCTCCTGTTCAGAAACTAAATTTAAGTTCAATGCTTCTTTTTCTTTCTATTCTATTAATTAAGAAAGGGACAGAACATAAATACCAGTTTAGTCCTGTCAAATTGGTCAGCGCCTGGCGTAAATCGACATATTTTTAGACGCCATGCTTTTAATCACGTCTAAACTGTCCATGGAATATCTTAATTTGCCAGGATGAAATTTTCTGTCCTTTTCATAATAAAGTAGAAAGAAGACAATGTACTGATCTTAACTTTATGCCAGTATTTGGTATGAAAACTGAACTTACGGTAATGTTTATTTTACAAGTGATATTGTGTACAGATTCTAGGGAAGTTGATATAGCTAATAATAATACATATGTAGTGTTTTTCGCTTTTTCCGTTCTTGTTTCAGTTTGCTGTGTATGGTTTTTTTTTTGGAAACAGTTTGTTTAAGTTACGGTTTTCAGAAAAGCGTTAACAGCACATAACGGCCACAGAGACAGCTGTCATGAATATAAAGACCGCGGCAAAGATTTAAATCGCTAAAGCTTGTTTAAACCTTTGCTTGTTAAAGCAAGCGGTGAACCGTCATATAACAATGGCTGTCCAAATACAGAGCGTACTTTTACACCTTTATTTTGTTAAAAATGACAGTTTTCACGGTCAGTAGGTAGGAAAACGGTTCCGTCAAGTAATGTAATATTACTTGACGGAACCGTTTTCCTAGGAAACCCAAGCTTAACGGGAGGTTTACAAACATTGCACGGAGGGTTGCTGTATTAAATCGGCGGCAGCGGGATGATTGGGTCGCGTACATAACAGAAGCAATGGCTTTCAATTTGACAGTTCAACATTATTCATTGCGTTTTTTTATATTGCTAAGAAGATTTTTGTTTCGAATATATTAAGCTATATTCTTCAAAAATATTTAAGACTGTGACTGGTACTATGTTACGCAGTTAGAGTATATGTTAAGTCAGTGAAGCTTCTCTTGTTACCGATCGTTCGTTATCAGATTTCAATACATTTTTTATGATAATTCTTAGTCAGCCAACTGATCAGAGCGCAGCTACGTATACAATATGTAAAGAAAACCCTGTGCGATCCGTGAAGGTATTGTTAGGTATCGATAACTGATACTACTAATAGATACAAAGCCGGGATAAACTTAAAAAAATCCCCCTAAATAAATAAATATTATTTCGCAAAAAAAAAGGTAACTTAATACATGTGCGGTAGGTAACCCTTCAGTGGGCGACGGGGGGCAGGACACGCGGCACGTGGTCGCATCGCTTTAATAATACCGTCAAAATAGTGTTGTCACTTTTTAAAAATTACCAAATTTGCGGGAAGTTTGATTTAATTCGCGGGAAAAAAGATTATTTCAAAATTCATTAGTATTGTTACTGTGATGATTACGTAAAATTTTATATTATATTTGGTCAAGTGTTTACCTAACCTTTATTATCCTTATGGGTCGGACAGGGTCTTCTTTATATTGTATAGGTACCTATAAGGGGTCATGACAGTTGATTTAAAAAAATGCATGTGTGAGAAGATCGATTGCCTTGGCATGTCATCATGGACCATCCTTCATCCCGGTCATTCAATCCAATTTGTATAAACAAAGCAATTTCACGCTTCATCAGCAAGCAAAGTAACAGTGAATGAGTAATCAAATTGAGTTAATTCTCGAATAACCACCAACTAACATTACTCGAGACAATCGACTATCATCCTTTGTGTCCGATAATTAGGACACGTCGCGCTTTAATGATCGACCCAAATACCGGTTAACATGTTATCTTTATGAACCAATGAAATGAGTTCGTATTACAGGAATATTTAATGAAGTTATCACATCAGAGAGTAGTGGAGGCCCAGCGGTAACGGTCATGACTTATGAGTTGTATGTAAATTAATTCATCTCCACTGATCCCATATCTAAGAACTGAAAATTTGAGAACTTGTCTACCAATCGGCAGTACCATGTCTACCAGTCTCTCTCAGAGAAAGGACTGTGTCCCCGAAGTGGGAAAATTATACTATAAGTTGTTAAAGGTATTAATTGGTATCCCCCCTCCCTCTAACAGTACGATATACGAGTACAATGTGCTGGCAGCGTTATGTAGATGTGGATAGATAATGCAATTTATCGGGCATAATCTATGCTGGCTTTTCCTATAAATTAGGCCGAGGCTCTTATGAAACATTGTTTTTGTTTTATATTCCATAGTAAAAACTTTTTTCCAAAAAAAAAAAGCAACCGACTTCCAAAAACCAAGTACAATACCTACTAATAATTTTACTAATTTCGGAAGTCGATGTCTTTGGTTTTTGTATATTCGTTTTTGACACCGACTTCCGAAATTAGTTATTTTTCACTTTGTAGTGGATTTTGGAAGTCGGTTGTTTTTTTTTTACATTTTTTAGTTGTGAAAATACTATTCAGCTGCATCCGGTCAGACTGGACGCTGACGCTAATATACTTCGGAAACGACGTATTTTTTTTTAAACAATACCACTAAACCGATTCCTACAAAATTCCTATATTCCTAAGTAAGACTTTCTTTTAACTTAAATTCCGTCTCCTGATTTTATTTGATTGTTGCATAAGCGTGACGAGTAGGTAGTTGTCCTATAATAATTTTTAATGCTGTAAATTATTGAAGAATTCCCTCGATTGCCTATGGTCTTCATCATCAGATTTACTGCAGAACATCATTTTAACCCATATACATGGTGCAAAGTTATCATCAATATAAATGCATTAAGTCCAAACACAAAGTAGCAACTGTAAACCATTGAGGAGTTCCCTTAACTGTCCTTCGTCTTGTGCTAATGACAATCACAATCATTTAGATGTAAAACTCTTATCAATACAAATGAATCGAGCACAAACACAAGGCAGCTGTTGAGAATCGTTAAGGAGTTTCCTCCACTGTCCCTCGACTCCATCATCAAATCTACTGCAGACCCGCATTATAACGCATATGGGTGCAAACTTCTCATGAATGTAAAATAATTAAGTCCAAACACAAGGTAACTACTGTAAACCGTTGAGGAGTTCCCTGAACTGGCCTTTGTCTTCTTCATCATCTCTTATGACAGCCACAACCCATCTAGGTGTAAAGTTCTTATCAATAAAAAATAATCAAGACCAAACACAAGGTAGGTGCCGTGAATTATTGAGGAGTTCCTTCGACTGTCTCACGGCTCCATCATCAGATCTACTCCAGACTTTTATTAAATTGTAGTGCTTTAAAACATTCAATGAAAATAATAAGAAATGCACTAGCCACCCCTACGATTTTTGAAAGTTTCCTTTGGTTTCTCTGGTCTTCCATCATCAGATCCTGATGTCCTTATCATAGGACTACCTTGGAAACATCTTCTATTCAACAAAAAAGAATTTTCAAAATCGGTTCATAAACGACGAAGTCGAATTGAGTAACCTCCTTCTTTTTGAGGTCGTTTAAAAAGGTATCATATTTTATTGTCTAGGGAGTAAAGTAGTGTTATAATGCATATCGTAAGTTTTGATAAGTTCAATGTTAGAAGAAAATCCTGTAGAGGTGAATGCAGTACCGTAATGACAATAAGAACAATCTTGTTCCGAACATTACAAAAGAGTAAAAACTTCAGAGGAAATCTCAATCAATAACGTTCTCCGGGATTGATTTTTACGTCCGGGAAACGATATTGGATTTTATACTTATGGTTTCACTCACAGACTGTCGTATAGAATAATATTGATATTAAGAGTATTAAAATACATTATATTAGTCGGTACGCATTAGTCAGTCAAGGCCGGAGTGAGTTCTACAACAAAGGAAAACATTTTCATGTCTGCTAATCTCGTTAAAAGGTAGCTAAAAGATTCCTTATTTAGATTCATATTGAGTTTTGTTGTTATTAATACGTTTATAATTGGTGTAATGATGTTGTCTCGATTCTATTGTTATATTGTTGATACAGGTTCCTTATTAACTCACTAAACGAATAGGGATATCTCATTGAGTTACATATTTCATCAACAGATTCTCAAAAGCTTTTAGTCTGGTTATGGCTACATTGGCTACTAGCTAAGAAAACTAGCAGTGATAGATCGACTATGGGTTTTATTAGTCTTTGACTAGATATATCGTATAGTATACCTAGTCAAAGACCTACTTTAGTCACTATACCTAGTACCTAATTTTCATAAACAGACTGGGAACGCCATTAGACATTCAAAGTTTAATTTATTGTTGTAGGTATTGTTGTCTCCACCTTCTACTGTGCTATATAGGAAAGAATCAGAAACTACCATGTCTGGAACGCACTGCAATATTTTTATAGGACAAAACGTGGTGTATCATTTGTCTCATCCTTTTCTCATGCGATACCGATATCGCCTGAGGTATGGGACAATATTCGATTTTTTTATATCTCTTCGAACACTCGCCACAAGCAATATATGTAAATAAGATTTTCTTATTCACACAGTAACAGGTACAAAAATCTCAAAGTGAAAAACTGCGTGAAAGGAGCTTAGAGTAAGATGTCAATCCCTAAAGCATTAGTTGGAATGACATCTGAGTTGAGTTTTGACGGGAAAGCTAAAATGAGTGTCACGCACATTTTTCATTGGACTTTTAAAATTATTTATAGTGTCGTTTATTAAATAAAATCGCGTGATTTATGTAGTAAAAAGTGTATTCAGTAAATAATTCATAAAGAACATTGAAATATCGCAGCGTAGTGGCCACATCATGACTTTGCCGCAAACCTCCCCCATAGACTGTTCACGCGGCCGTCTTTTTTAACTGTCATTGGCAATATTCGCCATTATTGTGAAATATAATTTTAAAGAATTTCTATAATTTGTTGCACGTGTTATTGGCAAAATTGTGGTATCTATTCCATAGAGGCCATTGATCAAGAGTTGAGGTTGAATCTCATCTTGAAAAAAGAACAAGAAGAAGACATCTGAGTTGGTTACAGAGTCGTATAGTTGCCGTCATATGATACCTATAAAGGTAGGTTTAGACTAAACGAACACAGAATCAGAACAATAGTTAGAGCATACTTTTGCTATATTCTCGACATGTTACGTGGGTACCAAATGTCTTACCATGGCGTCTACGCCGGCCGGGCCGGAACTAGCGAAATAGACCTAAGAAGTGCTGGCTTGACGTTGTAAGAGATAACATGCGTGCCAACAATCTCACGCCACAGGATGTTAAAGATCTCGCGAAATGGAGGCGAATGGGCAAGATAGTGGACGCTGGACTCTATCGCGAAAGCTGCTTATGCAACCGGGTCTAAACGCAACGATGAGACCAACAAAGGAATATTCTGTCCCTGTTAACACAGAACCTCCTACTTTACAAAAGTTGGTAAAGAGGTTTTTTACTAGAAAATGATAACGAACTTTTTTGATTAATTAATTTTTCAGTGTGATTAGAATACTCTTGTGTGGCATAAATCTACAGTGGTGAAGCTTTTTGTGGATATTTTTGAAATTTCTATTGAAAAATGGTGACTTTAGTTTCGATTTTGGACTGGTCACACTACAAAAGAACATACAGCTGCATTAAAATATTAACATTTGTTTGAAACCAATCAAAACACAGCCCGAAAAACTTTTATTTGTGTTCGTTCGCAAAAAGAATCATGTTCTTACGTCCTTTGAGCTACCGATGTCGATCCTCGCTCGGGGCAGTGAAAGAGCTCGCAGCCCCTTCAAAGGGCGGCCACCCTTTGTTACTGACCACTGTTTTCATATGATTAAAAAAGCAATGGCGATTCCAGAATTTAAAAAAACATGAATAAGTACGAGACATACTCTTAGAAATGAAAATACAAGACTTTGTTATTTTTGTTGTAGAATAGATAGGTAGCTAAAGCATTTTATGACAGAGAACTGGTAATTTTTCGCCCTGTCCGTAGCTTAGCTCAAGACTCTTAATTTTATAAAAACTATAATTTGGCATGGTAATACATTCACTTCAACAAAGTAGTATGATAAAATCATGGAAAAATAAATTTACGGTAGGCACCCCATTATATGCAAAATATGAATGTTTTTTTTTTCTCTACACAAAATGTGGGCTGTTGTTTTTATGGGTCTTTCAAAAATATGGCGGGTTTGTGAAAACACTTTTTCGATAAAGGGGATTCCTTTGTCTCTTCGTTCTGAAATAATAACATCTAAATTGCATTTTTTGCAACAGATTAGCTAGTAGCAGTAGTTTTTTTTAGAGTACAGCTAAAAGTTTTGTTTTAGAAAGAGGAAAATTCAAGATAGTAGTATTGATTTTCATCTCTAATGTTAAGGTAGTTCTTGGGATAAATTGATTCAAGTTATGGAACCATTCATTGCATTTTGGATTTTAATATTGTTAATACCACGAAATAGTCGTTAATACCTACCACTCAGTCGATATACGGTATATTATATACAACTATCTAATATCTCTAGACTAACGAAGGTGGATGACCCGGAAAAGGCATTTGGAATATGAGAATCAAATAAGTATGTGCTGGAGTGGTGCAACCTGAACTAAAGTGCGTTGTTCGGCCCATAGTCTATGTATGCTAATCTCTATTGTCTGCTTCCAATTACCTAAGGTGTTGAACATTTAGGTAGCATAGTGTAAACAATGTAATTTTCACTCCCACAATACAAATGGTTATTGTTCTGAAACTTGTGAAATGCAACGCTTTTCCCGGTATTGTTAAATATTCTGCTGTGTGATATTCAAAAGCGTATTATTGTTATTCTTAGTATTTCGATTCTACTAACACACATAACTCGAGTTTTGTTTTGTTTTGATTTTATATAACATGTTGGTAAAATTAGTTGTTCTAGAGATATATTTGGAACCACGTGCCGCCGTTGAGAGCAGATAAACAATAACAGCCATTGCGGAAAATATATTATTATTTGGAGTACCTTTATTATAGAACATATATATATACCTAGAATAACAACAACTACATAGCATAAACGAGCTATGACTTCACGTAGCTCATTTATTCTGTGTATTTGTTATGTTGCTCAATAAGATTAGAGATTAATCTCAATAAGCGGAACAATTGTTTAATTGTCTACAAGTGGTAGTAGAGTTTGTTTGGCTACGATAATCTTTTAATGTGTCTTATCACGAAAAGGTCTTGTTTTAAGTAAAACAAGTGTGGAGCAGTGGAGGTCCAGTGGTAACGGTACCGACTTACAAGTTGTGGGTCCAAATCTAGGTGTGCATTTTACTTTATTTAAATAATTCCATCAATACTGTTTGAAAACCGGTAAAGGAAAATATTGTGAGAAATCCGATATGAACGACAACATCAAAAAAAAACATCATGTGTTATCTACCAACACGTACTGGACTCGCATGGGAGATTACAGCACACTCCCTCTTGAGAAAAGGACCCCTACGTTCCAATAGAGGGAACATTGTACTCTGATTATGCTGTGTTATTCTTACTAATATTATAAATCGGTAAGAGAGTTTGTTTGTTTGTTCCGTTTTCACGCCGTAACTGCTGCACCGATTGCTTTGAAATTTTGCAGATATAAAGTTAGAAGCCCGGATTAAATAATAGGGTACTTTTTATCCCGGAAAAAAATGATGTTCCCGAGGGAAATCTAAAAAGCGCTATATAACCTAATTCCACGCAGGCGAAGCCGCGGGCGGAAAGCTAGTAAGTGTAAATTGTACAATAAACACATACATACTTAAAATTTACATTTAATGCGACAAGGGACGCAACACTTAATGCTCCAACTTTACGATCGCGTCAAACATCAGAAATAAAACCGCTCCACAGGTGGCTGAAAACTACTAAGGGGAAAACGTGCTCCTATTTTGTAGCTACAATCAACTTAAGTTACACGTTATCACGACTGACGCTTCTATTTGGTCTCCAAATATTATGCTCATTTATATTGCAATCTACCAGCGCGCCGTAGTATAAGTATTCCACGCAGCCTCCATACATTCGATTACACGTAAACAGATTATCGGAAAAATCTCAACTATAGTCTCATATAAAGCCCGCTTGCCGCCGACGACTCGAACAATGTACCACTACCACGTGTTGTGAAGAATTTTTCCTTCATTCCCGACGAATAAAGGCTGGTTCTATTTTCGCCACATACGAGACGCTACTAGCACAAAGCCATATAATACCTAATTGCAGTGTTGCATCATGGTAGTTGAATTAAATTTACAGTCCCGTTGAGCTATATCTGGATCGATTGATTCAAACGTCGTTTAAACCATTTAAACCACACATTTTAACAAGCTTTTAAATTAATTTATCAATTAACGTTTCACGTTTCCGAGTTTGTCGTTGATATACCTATTTTAAAGGTTACATAAATGATTTTAATTCTGTGAGTGTTTGTATAAACAATTTAACACGTCGAACATATTTTAAAAACTTAGATTTATAGACTTACTAAGATGACATCGGTGTTTCCTAACTAAGAGGGCACAATCTCTTTTAAAATTCAGAAAATAACTTTATATCAAACTATGTGAGATTTGAGGAAAAAATCACACAGGTTGAGTAGAGTTGGAAGTCCAATCAGTGCACGCATTTCTCAACAATCGTGCTTCTCAAGTCAATATTTAAGGAGCTCGACAATTCGACGAACGATACCAAAGAAAAGACATTTGGGTTGGCAGTATAAATTATTCAAACTACTAGACTTTCATTATTGTTAAACCAACTGAACAAACAAAAAATGACACTCATGGTCTTCGCCTTTACATTAATTATACTAGAGAAGGTACTCTATGGTAAAATTATTGTGAAGACGAAGACCAAAATATATAACAATATTTTTTAACAATGCACCTTATGTTAATGGCATAAGGTTATATTGCGTGACATTCCTTACGTAACTTTTAAGCCCTATATCTTGAGACCTAGGCATTATAGAGACAAATCTGGAATGTTAGAGTAGATTGCTATAAAGCGGTGTGACTCAGCGAATAAGTCAGTCTGAGAAGCGAAACAAGCGATAAGTAAGAAGCGATAATCGAGAATATCTATAGCGATAACTGCAACGAGAAGTCCAAGGAATACGGGAAGTAACTTCTGTGATATTGTTTGGTGTGTACAATACGGACTTTGTGGACATAAGAGAAGGCATCGGTGCGATATCAGCTACGTTCTACTTGTCATTGCCTACTATCGACTCTACCATCGTTGTCAGTAAACTTCCAAGCCCTTAAATGACATTTTAATACCCCTAGCCCGTAACAATATAATAGGGTAAATTATATATTTTACAAGTAATTACAGTTACCTAAAAACTCGTGAAAACTGTGGGTAGCTTTAATTTATTGTTTGCTTGATCCCGAATAACAATGAATTTATAGTTATTTGACATAAAAACCACCATCTGCCTAGCCTATTCCTAACTATGTTGGGGTCGGCTTCCAGTCTAACCGAATTCAGCTGAATACCAGTATTTTACCTGGAGCGACTGTCTATCTGACCTCCAAAACCCAGTTACTGAGTAATACAATACCTAGATAGACTTTTTTTTAAATAATTTATTTCATGACCATGAATACAAGTCCTTCAGTCGAATATATAAATGGATTATAACCTCTTAACTTATCCTAACTTAATTTAACCTAACCTATCTCCTTGTTCCCGCGTGAGCCGACTAGGAGGGGTTTGGGGTAAAGTCATGATGTGGGCACTATGCTACAATATTTCAATGTTCTTTATAAATTATACACCGAATGCACTTTTTACTAAATAAATCACGTGCTTTTATTTAGTAAACAACACTATAAATAATTTTAAAAGTCCTATGAAAAATGAGCGTGAGACTCAGCTTGACTCTTAAGATAAATTCTTAGATAGACTTAAATATACTGCGTGACTACCGTGAGTTTTAATTACGAGACTCGATCACACGCATCGAGCACGTTTGGCGCTCTCATTGGTTGAGAGTTCTTTCAACCTTGAAGCGGGCCAATCTATGAGTCAACCGCGGTCCATTTTGATGATCGAGCCTTCGTAATCAAAACTCAGGGTAGCCACACTGGTGGTCAGAAACTCCGACCTCTGACGATCCATAACAACTGTGAAAATATGTATATAAATCGATGAGCTTCGATTTTGTTCTTCTTCTTCTTTCTTTTCTTTAGAAAGAATACTACTTCAACTCTTCAATGGCCCCTGTGGTTAGATACCACAGTTTTGCCAATAACACGTGTAACAAATTATAGAAATTCTTAAAAAAAAATATTTCACAATAATGGCGGATATCGCCAATGACAGTTGAAAAAACGGCCGCGTGAACCGACTGCTAGGAGATTTGATGCAAAGTCATGATGTCATGACCCACGCAACATGTCGAGAATATCAACAAAAGTATGCTCTAACTATCTTCGTTCTGATTCTATGTTCGTTTAGTCTAAACCTACCTTTGTACGTATCATATGTCGGCAACTATACGACTCTGTAACCAACTCAGATGTCTTCTTCTTTTTCTTTTTTCAAGATGAGATTCAACCTCAACTCTTGATCAATGGCCTCTATGGAATAGATATTACAATTTTGCCAATAACTCGTGTAACAAATTATAGAAATTCTTTGAAAATTTTATTTTATAATAATGGCGGATATCGCCAATGACAATTGAAAAAGACGGCCGCGTGAACAGTCTATGGGGGAGGTTTGAGGCAAAGTCATGATGTGGCCACTATGCTGCGATATTTCAATGTTCTTTATGAATTATTTACTGAATGCACTTTTTACTACATAAATCACGCGCTTTTATTTAGTAAACCTCACTAAATAATTTTAAAAGCCCAATGAAAAATGCGCGTGACACACTCATCTTAGCTTTCCTGTCAAAAAGCCAACGATTCTGTTTATAACTGAGCCCGTATGGAGAAACAACCACAATTACTAAACGTCACATAACTCAATTGACAGTTTGACATGTTGTCAATGAACTGTCCTGCTGGATCTCCTTTCATTCATCAAAGTTACGAGGAACCTTGATTCCCTTATTAGTTCGTTTTATTTTATTACTCGTTCAATTTATGCTTTGTTGATTGTATTTATGGACACGAAAAGTGGCTTTTATTAGCTGTTGAATTAGTAAAGTAATGACTACCCACTTTACGAAGAGTGAAATTACGCCTTTTGTGCTTTTGCCTACAAACAATGGGCCACTCCTTCTCACGGAGAGGATGCTGGTGTCCCAGCAGTTTGTATTGTAAACGAGTCATCATCATCAACGTATTTTTATCGTCCCACTGTTGGGCACAGGTCTCCTCTCATACAGAGAAGGATAGTGCTGAATCACCACGCCTGCTTAATGCGGATTGGCGATTTCAGACTTAAAATACAGGTTTCCGTAAGATGTTTTCCTTCACCTTCATTTTCATTGGTGTCCAAGATATACATAGAAAGTACATATAACTTTAGAAAACCTATATTGGTAATTGCCTGACCTGGAATCGAACCCGCGCACTCATACTTGAGAGGCTGGTGTTTTAACCACTAGGCCACCACGACTTACACTTATTGACTTGTTTTAATTATTATCGGTAATTTTTATAAAATCTCAATTGACATGTCCATGACAATGTTTTTGACGTTTATTATTTTTATGACCTTTTAGTATCTTTGTTTATTTATTTTGTTCTGAATGAATTTATATTTATGTGATTAGTTATGTACAATTGTATGTAGAGACAAAAGCCAATTAAAATTGCATGCTTTCAGGCGGATTATGGAGATGCCAAACTATTTTATCTATCGATGAGAATAATGTCAACTACCCATTATCGCAATAAATGAGTTTGAGTTTGAGTTTGAACATATCCCGTACCTATATGTCGGCCAAATTCGATAAAGAATAGAGGTAAACAAACCGTTGCTAGGAAACGAGTAGTTTACGCCTAAAAGACAGATGTTAACAACCTTTTCTAAATAGATGATTTTCATAAAAGTAATAATTCTATTTCCTACTAATGTAAACAGTTTATTTGTTTAGATATTTATGATTTGCATTGAATGCTTAACCGATTTGAATGAAATATGACACACATGTAAGCTAATTTCCTAATAGGTTAAATTTTTAATACAAACATATTATACTTAGTCCATACTTGAAAGTATTACAATGCATGTGTTATGCAGTTTATTTGAAAGTAATTAAAATAGGCAAAATCGTATTGATAAATGCCTCAACTTTATTCATTGGTTGAATTCCACAAAATGTGTTTAACACCTGGATTTCATCCATTTTTCTTTTTTTTTTTTTGTAGGGCTATCACGTAAAATTAATGTCGACTTTTTAATGGTATTTCGAAATACCAAGTTATTATTATGCATGTTATTTTAGTGATTCTATTGAAAAATGCTGCAATAGGAATTGTTAATAAATAGTTAGCATGTTAAAGTTGATAATCATGTAAATTACAGGAGATTTGTAAAACGTGAGTTGTGATAATCCTAAATTGGTTTGTTTATCTCTATTCTTTATGGAGCTTGGCGAGAATATAGGTAGTGTTTCTCTATTTATAGAGAATACTGAAAAGTCTGAGAACTAGACAACAATTCACTACAAGAGAATTGAAGTCGTTTATTCTACAGAAAATGTATTTCTATACAGCGAATTGCAGCCTCAGGCTTGTGATTGAATTCGAGGAAATCCTGAATCCAATATTGCCAGTAAGACTCGCGCGCTGTGTGTGAAGTTAATAATAATATTCCTCGTTTTACATGAAAGCTGTAGGTACCTGCGGGGCAATGCGTAACACAATATCAGAAGCAATGGCTAACATTTTGACAGTTTAAACAACATTTATTGTCTTTTGTCAAACGCACAAATTCTTCGAAAATATAAATAGAGTAACACGTAATAGAAATGAGTTTCAATCTGATTGTACAACATTCACTGCGTTATTTACGTTGTTGAGCAGACAGATTTTACGAACACATGGAGCAATGGCTTAGCAATATGCTTCAAAATGATTACATTAATAATATATATAGGGTAATATTTCATAAGGTAAATTACCTATTTAACTAAGCATAATGATGTTGCAGTTAGTAGGCAATGAACTGTTATAATACCTATGTTGGAAGTCAGTTTTTACCTATTTTAAATAGGCTTTATTTTTTTATTTTTTTAATAATTATAAACTAGCGCTTGACCGCAATCCTGCCTGATGGTAAGCAGTGATGCGATCGTTGATGGTAAAGCGCGCTAGTTTATTAAGAGCCTATTCACTCAGAAAAACTGAGTGAATAGGAAGGAAGACGGCAGTTGAGCGAGGTGATGCAATGTTAAACCCAACAACACGCCCAACGATGCTGCGCCAAAGGGAGATTGATCTGATGACTCTCCACGACTAAACTCCCAACACAACAACATTTGGCGCGTCGTACCCGGCACACATCGCAACACAACTGCTCAGACCCGTCCTCCATACGGCTACACCAGACATCATGCCGGAACACGACAAATCGCTTGGCGGCAAGGCTTTGTCTGGTGGGTGGTAACTTCTTTATTAAACAACTGAATTGCTAAAGTACGTCAATCACATATTTTATTTTTATAAGTCTTCAAACATTTTATGCGGGCCTCTGAATCAAGAATATTATGACGTACCTACTTAATATGTGTTCCCATAAAACAGTCTTATCGTGGTTTCTTGTGGTTTCAAATGACTCAGAAGGAGTAAAAGATATTAATACTTAGCTATTGTTTACAGAAGAAATAGAGTAATGAACTATCAAGGCCAGTATTAAAACATTTTTATGAAGAATCAAAGAGTTTAACTTTATTTTCTATTCAGACACAATGGAACCGATTCTCTCGTTCAAACTACAACAAACTATGTAAATTAAATTCAAGTTCAGTGCATTTATTTTTAAGAAAAGGATAAAAGATAACATTTTAGTTTAATCCTGTCAAATTAAGATACTCTATAGACAGTTTAGACGTGATTATAAACATGGCGACCAAAAATACGTCAATTTACTTCAGGAGTGGACTAATTTGACAGTTCCAAATTTAAACTTTATCTTCTATCCTTTTCTTAAAGAAATAGAAAGAAAAAGAGGCACTGACCTTTAATTTACATAGTTTGTAAACAAAGGAATCGAGACCAGTGAAGATACGCAAATAATATTAGGTATGCTAAAAGCTTTTTCGTACGATTGCAAATAGACGGTAACTTCGAGTATATGTGTGATTGCATATGTACCACATAAACTTCTCCCTGTTTAAATTGATTGGCTACACGGAGGTCCAATTTACAGAACACTCTTTCAGTCTAGCAATAGCTTATACGTTATAGCTTATAAGTTATAGCTTTATAGCTTATAAGTTATTACTTCATCATCATTAGCCTCTAGTCGTCTACAGCTGGACATAGGCCTCCTTTATGGTATCACCTTTTTGATGTCGTCGCTCCATCTCGCCCAAGGGCGTCCTACGCTATGTTTGCCGAGACGCGGTCTCCACTCGAAGACTCGTTTACTCCAACGTTTGCCGGTGGCGCTCCTGCAGCATATGTGACCAGCCCTTTGCCACTTCAGCTTGCTAATCCTCTCAGCTATGTCGGTGACTCGGGTCCTCTGTCGGATCACCTCATTTCTGATGCGGTTCTTCAGAGAGACGTCCAACATAGCTCGCTCCATAGCTCGCTGAGCGGCTTTAAACTTGTGGACAAGTCTGACCGTTAGTGTCCACGTCTCGGCTCCGCAAGTCATGACGGGTAGGACGTTATTACTTAGCATGTAATAATGTTATACAGAAACAAGAATGCGTCTCATTGCTTTTTGTTTATCGTATACCGAAATATTTTTTCTTTGTCCCGCCTTGCAATCGTTTGAGAATCAAAAACTTATTATTATGTGCTATTTTATTATTAATTATTCATGTTCCACTAGTAGGCTAAGGCCTATTGTCTCTCTTTCAAAATTCAAACTCTGTTTGTACTGCGTCGCAAGAACCAATTCAAAATAAAAAAGTCCAGTTAATCCCGTCTCCTCCATTTGGGTCTGCCGAGATGTCATTTCCCATTAAGCGGAGCTACTGGGTCGCATATTTGGTTCTTTAATAAGTATTAATAGAATAACTAATACTTACCCTTCTCCAAACTCCGTACGGCACTGTTCATCCATCGTGAACACGTAGTGGGATACCTCTTTAGCGCCTCCCAGAACCACACCTTCGTCTTGACTTCTTTCGTGTAGACACCACCAGCGTCTGTACAAATGATAAGGTTAACCTTGTATATAATAGTTTTGGATTCGGTGGAGAGGCGTGCGAATAGGCTAATTAGAGACTCAGATTTGGTTTAAAAGAGTAGCCAGCCTGTCGGCGTTCTATAGGAAGCATTTTGGAGAGTGTGCGCGATAACTACATGACTTAATTCCCCTATCTCCGTTCCATCATCGGATGACAGTTGTACGGCGAGTATCCACCCTTACTTTGTTGATACAACTACCATCCGGACGAAGCGTTTCGCCTCGTCTTTTATACCGCGTATATCGAGGGACTGGAACAATTTTCCAGCGGCGGTGTTTCTGTCTGACTACAATTTAAGTGTATTCACGGCTAGAATGAATAGGTTCTTTATGAACTAGCGCGCTTCACCATCAACGATTGCATCACTGCTTACCATCAGGTGAGATTGCGGTCAAGCTAGTGATTGACCGCAATCCCACCTGATGTAATAATATGTAAAAGAAATAAATAAGTAAAATTAAGAAACAAGTGAAGGTCGCGGGAAGCCAATGGATACGTGTAGCACAAGACCGGTCATCGTGGAAAGCCTTGAGGAGTCCTTTGTCAAGAAGTGGACCTATAAAAGCTAAAGAAGAAGAAAGCGAATAAAGCTAAGGTGCTGTCGTCATCATTATCCTGTTCCTATCGTAATTCATTTTGGGGTCGGCGGAACATGTCCCTTTTTATCATACTTCTGTATTACTGTCGTCCAAAAGCTATAATACCGTTATCAAATAAATGCAAATTTCGAGCTATGGACAAAAAAGAGCGGAAAAAGAGAAACGAATGCCATTTCATAACTATAACTCTTATGTCAGCATAACCAGTATTTGGGAGTAAAAAAAATCTAGTTAACATGCAATTTCTTAGTCATCATATCATCTCGTCGTCCCGTATCCCCATCAGGAATATTGTCTTTCATTTTGTAACTTTAGAGCTCCTAAGCCGTAACCACTATCAAAGATCCTTCGATGAGATGCTAAGGAAAGTAATATCATTAATTTTGAGCCAATATCGTCTATGGCTTACGAGCTTACTGCTTTAATGTGGATAATGTAACCTGTCTTGGCTGTTAAGAAACATATAGCCACCTTAACTCTTGAGGTTGTTCGCTTGCTGTCGAAAACTCTCTTCTGCTGGTCTTGGAAAGCATACATTTTTAGTTTTACCAAATGCCTTTAAACAGATAGTCCATTCCTTGCCAACTAACGAGAGAGATCTATCCTCTTCTTCTTTTTTCAAGCCTTGTTTTTTGTTCCACTGCTGGGAACAGGCGTCTCCTTTTTATCTATGGCCGTGTTAGCTCGGAAAATGAAATTATACCTTCATACCACCTTTGCCTTGGGCTGCCTCGACTGCGATATCCTGCCTCAAGCATCCCGTGAGTGGTAATCTTTGCCCATATCTCCGGGTATATTCGTGAGACGTATCCAGTCCACTTCCACTTCATCCTGCCTGTTTTGTTCTTCAATAACAACAAAGGAGAAAACAATTTTTCGCCAACCACAGGAAAATGTCAGAAACGAAAATATCCTATCTTGAAGTAGGTACAGGTATAAGCCCGAAAAATGAGAAAGGTTACATAATTGTCTATTTCGATGTCGGTTGGACAAATTGGATTATTACAATAGGTATTCGGAAACGAATTGATTCCTTAAACTTACCGTACGATCTGTGTACAGCTTGTATTTTATTTACCAAATATGACGTCGACACAGCGGTATTAACATTACTAATGAGCATCGAAATATGTTGTAATGATGTGTTAGCTGTTAGTGGTCAACAGAGGCTTACTGACGTACAGGTGGTTTAATAAGTCATGACGTCATGCATATATGGCTGATAATTGGGCGAACAAACTGGCGAACGTGCCGTCTAAATTCATTCAATATGTTCAAATATTTGCTTATTTTCTGTGAATGTGGCTCTAAAACTCTGTTTTGTACTTTTAACCAAGGTATTCTCTGGATAAAGTTGTCGTTGTATGTAGCTGTAGATAAATATTATTTAGGGAGATACGCCCCAGCGTGACCGTCGTATTTGTCTTTATTCATTTTCTTTGACTTGAAATACAAATATTCTTTTCTCATCCACCTGTTGATTCCGTATATTCCCCAGTTCATTCGCCTCAACAAGTCAAACTGATCTAAAATTCCTTTTAGTAACAGAGTAAAATTATTTCGCCACATTTATTGTATGAGTAGTTGAGTACATCTGCCAACTGAACGCTACTTCTTTTGTAATAGGTTCAAATAATGTGGTTAATTTATGGGCACAGAATAAAGAGGGTTCCAGTAGTGTGCAAAAGGAATAAGAAAGAGAAAATATGGCTATTGCCCACAGTTGTAAGGAACGTTATTGTTAAGGAGAATAGCGAAACAATTTAGTTTCTGCTATAATAGTAGAAGTGAAAATGTTTTAGTTTTGTTTTATAACGGATCTTTAGGTATCACCAGATGACGTTAATGCGTCAGCAGTTAGATACCAATTACATTAATATCTCTTGCCTTCGAACTAATAACATAACTGGCAACACAACTGTAATTTTAGGTGGAAGGCGTTTAGGATATCAATTGCAGGAGGATATAACGTACGACTCTAGTGGTTCTAGACAGTCGGGCGCTTACACTAATTTTGTCGACCGCAGGCAATTTGCCTTCATTTATAGTGCCTATGTGCGTTCAATTACACTAGTGACTAGATACGTTCCATTTGCTTCTACTGTGCAGCTTTAACGATTCAAAGCGTAATTTAACAGGTTGAATCAGAGCCTGCGATAAAGGAAATCTCAGGTAGTAAGGCGCTCCTAAAATAATATTTTCTATTGTGGAATGCGTGAGAATTGTTCACGTGCTTGGGTAGCCTACGTGCTATGAATGTGGCAACCAATACAGCCATTTTGCTGCAGATTGATACGCATAACGCGAGTGCCACAAAAGATAATTAAAACGGATCAGATCGGCTAATAGAATTTACTTATACTGTTTAATATATGTATCACGGAAGCCCCCCCTGATATATTACGGCCCAATGTTTCTCGAAGAGGAGTCTCTAGAGATGTCCCAACTGTGGGAATATTTTAGGCCCATTATACTAAGTTTCCAGTATTCTAAACTGCACCATTTTAAACCTTGTGAGTCTCAACCTTATTAACTTTACACAGTGCTTTAGCTTGAGAAATAGCCAATAAATCTGTGCGTCGGAGCTCAAATTATAATCACTCTGTTTTGACATATTCCGTATTTTCGAGTTAGTGTGGCTTAGGAATGGAAGAATGATGATCAAAGATATGATGGAAGGATTGTGTGATAGATGATACGCCTAGACAGGAAGTGATTAAAGAAACGTTAACGTGGCTTATAGAATTGTATGGAAAAAAATACATGCTGTATTAGTCCCTAAATTTCAATGCGCAGGAGAATGAGATCTAAGCCTTATTTATATTTAACTGTTGCTCGCAATTTCGTCTGCGACCCATGATAAAAAAAAAGAAATTATTTTCTTTTCAAGAAAAAAAATCATCTAAATCCGTTCAGCGATTTTAGTAACAAACTTACTTTCGCATTTATAATGCGTACCTACATTCTATCACGGAACACTAGACATATTCTTTGCCAAACACTTCACATTCAGGGTTAGCATTTAGTACATATACTCGTAGAGTACGGAAGTAGTGTAGGGGATTACGCTCTGGCTACAGTTTTGGATGAAATTATGCCCGCGAGTCTGACGGTATCCGACGTTTTTGTCCGGTAAAAATTATCGACAGAAAAGGCCATAGACATCTTGGTAGTCAAACGTTACGTAGTTGGAATACTTTCTAAGTATATTTTGGACACCAATGACTGATTACAAGGTGAAGGAAAACACCTTGTGGAAACCTGGACTTTAAGTCTGAAATCGCCAACCCACATTGAGCAAGCGTGGTGTGTCCAGCAGTGGGACGATAAAGGTTGATGATGATATGATTAATTTCATACTCACTTGGACTTGTCATGGAATTGCTCTTTGGAACACGACGACCACGCGTAGTTGTGAAGCGTGGCCAAGACTGTTGGCGCCATCACTGAGCCTTTGATTGCCTCGCTTTGGCATTGGCTGTCACCGTCGTGAGTTAGTCCTAACCTGTGAAATAAAAAATAAAATAAATAATGCTAATAATCGAGATTACAACTCATTAAATTATGTAGGTAAGATAAATGCCCTTGATATGTGTGTGCCCTTTGTGTTACACGTTGTATAATTATTTTAGGTTTATATGTTTAGGTATATTTAATATTATTACTTTAATAGTTATCATATTCATATTTTATTTCCTCCTTGTTCTTACACACTATTGTCTACATTTCTGTTTTACTTCTCCTTTCGCAGGTCTGCTGGAAGAAATTTCTTAAGAAATAAGCAGCACCTTTGTACTCAGATCTTCATTTTGTTGTATCTATTTGTATTTTATTGTGTATACATAAATAATAAAATAAATAAATAAATTATTATTCCTTTATTTCCTTATATACACTTATAAATTACATTTTTAAATATTTCTACATAATATATATATATATAAAAACATTTAAAAATATAAAAAATAGTAGCCCACCGGTATCGGGAACAGGGTCCAAGCTACCGGCGGTCAGGGCTCCAGAGAGAGGAACTTCCTGACAATGCGAGCCGTGTCCAGAAGTACAGCTTTCTGAATCAAACTTTTGATCCAGCTGCCTAACGAGAGCCTCTTGAGGTGTTGGTCGAGGCTCTTGGCTATTAAGCAATTGGCTGTCACGACTATCGGCACAATGATTGCTGAATCCACCTCCCACATGTCGACAACCTCGTGAGCCAAGTCAAGATACTTGATTTGTTTATAAGATAAATTATTATTATTATAATATTAAAATTAACACATCACGTGCTCTCAGAATGCATTCTCCGTGCCATCATCATCATCATCATCATCATCTCAGCGTTAATCCCAGTCGCATCCGAAGCTTTTTCAGCTTTGGAGCCAGGGGTCCTCTTTACCAGTCTAACTGCTGATTATGGCTAAACTTCCGGTACCAACCGGTCATGTAACCGGGACCAACGGCTTAACGTGTTTTCCGTGGCACGACCAGACCAGTGCAAATATCATATTCATGCATACAAATATTTGCACTGCTCGGGGATCAAACCCGCGCCTCCTTGCGTAGCGGCCGCGTTCGCTACCGCTACGCTACGGAGGGTGTCCGAATGCATGCTGCGTCTATCGCATCATTCATATTGGGCACGATAATAATAATTATAAAATTCATTTATGTTCTGTCATAATGGTTTTCTAGTACTTATTATCTTGTAGGTATTGTTGTTAAGTTATTGTGTAATAATTGTAGATAGCCCAATAAAATTGGATACATGAACATATGTATGTACAGAAGGGTTTGCAAAAAATACCTAGGAACGTAATAGAAATACATTTGAGCTTTGATCCTTCAATATTATTGTTCAAATAACAAAATCCCAAAAATTTATGCAACCACTCAACGAAATAAAAAGTTCTCGGTGTTCAACCAAAAAACTGTGCGGGCCGTTGCAATGAAAATCCAACAAACAAAATGTTTTAGTTCAATCAAAATGTAGGTAGACAATTAAAAATACGTAGCAATTGCACTAACAAAGGAATTTTCTTTTAGAATGCAGATATAAACTCAGAATTCTATATTTAGACTTTTTCTCTTGTTTTACGAGGACAGTGACGTGCTCATGTGTATAATGCAGTATGATAGTGGCATTTAAACGGCATTTTATTTATTATTGCTCCTACTGATGATTAAAAACAACTTTACAATTTATTAGACTCCGACTTTCCTACACAAACGAATACTTGTTTAACCATTTTGGTGCATAAAACTGGAAAGGACAGATAGCAATAGGCTGGTTTAGCCTGTATGGTGGGATTACGAATCATTATCAACAAAATTTCAGCAGATCACAACTTTGACCGCTTCTGCAGTTTTACATTGATTTCTGTGGTTAATCGGTTATCGGCCTAGTAGCCCGCGGTAACCTTCCGACAGTCATCATTCCAGAACCTTTCGACCCGATTGGCCATCTATTCTGAATCATTCTGAAGCATTGTACCCTGCCTACTGCCACTTAGGTTCTCTTAAGGGTCTCTTCCTTTCTCTTTAGATCACGCATAGAAACTACAATCACAGCCGTTTCCATTTCATGCGGATAAAAAAGCACTTCCTCTCTCTTTAAACATATCATTTTTTTTTTATTTTGCTCTTGTACGAGTATAATGTTTATTAATTAGATGTATATATTTATTAAAACTAATATTATTTATTTATTTATTTATTTATTTAGAAACGAACAATTATAGCACTATTACAGAGCATTCCAATTCAGTGCTATAAGTAAGATAAATTATACAAAAAGGAAAAAAAAAAAAAAAAACATAAAACAAAAAACATAACATACATAAGGTCAGAATAATTAGTACAGAAACATTTTTAAAATATCATTATACACTAATTTCTTATAAGTCTATACCTTGTTCCATTAGGTTCTGTGCTGCTTGTAAGAACTTAGGAAGTTTTTGGCCAAACAAGTCTTCCGTACGCGCAATGACATTAATCAGACGTACGGCTCGAGACATAGGGGCAAACTTTAGCAGGTTAGTCCTAGCGGTGGGGACATCTAAAAGGCTGGGGCGACGACGTGCACTTACGTACCCGCTCGGCGCGCGCAGGCGTAGCTCCTCAAGTACCTCTGGATGTTGGAGCACCCCTAATAATATAGAGACAACATACTTCACCAGCGCAACGTCTCTTCTCACAGCCACTAACGTACCATACACTTAACGTACATATTTATTGTACGAGTATATAGTGTACTATTTACACTACCTACTATTTCTCTCTCCTTCCCCTTAGTATTGCATCCAAAGGTTGTCTGTAAAAGATCGCTTTGTAATTTTTTTATATTTATGTTCTGTAATCTATGTGGTGTACCTACATAATGAAGAGTGTTTTATTCTATTCTATCTCAACCTAACCATACAACAACAAAGAGAAATTGCATTTATTCAAGATAAGAAAATGAGAATAGCACATCTCTCTTTTTTTTATAAACCCGCCACACATTTTCCCCCACCCACTGCAACTCTTGAAAGCCAGAATCAACAGTGGAGACCGCCAGAAAAACGCCGAGCAATGAAGCTCGACGAGTCCCGGAGATTCAACTGTCACGGGACCAGACAAGGTCTTGCCGCCAAGCGATTCGTCGTGTTCCGGCATGATGTCTGGTGAAGCCGTACGGAGGACGGGTCTGAGCAGCTGTGTTGCGATGTGTGCCGGGTACGATGCGCCAAATGTTGTTGTGTTGGGAGTTTGGTCGTGGAGGGTCTTCAGATCAATCTCCCTTTGGCGCAGCATCGTTGGTCGTGTTGTTGGGTTTAACATTGCATCGCCTCGCCCAACTGCCGTCTTCCTATTCGCTCAGTTTTTCTGAGTGAATAGGCTCTTAATAAACTAGCACGCTTTACCATCAACGATCGCATCACTGCTTATCATCACGCGGGATTGCGGTCAAGTGCTAGTTTATAATTATTTAAAAAAAAAATCATATCTGTATATGCACCACGAATCCTAATCAATTTTCTACCGCTCCTAGGTGTCAATTACAGTTAAATAAACCCTAGGCCTTTTCAATGTACCGCTCTCGACTCGCGTTTTAGTTTCAAATGTAGCGGTTGCTTTGAAGTGGCCTTTTATGAAACTTACGAGTATGTCGGCAATTAGTACGGGATTGAACATGACTCAACCACCACCCAAACGTAGAACATGTTGCTAGCCGCCATATTGGGTCGGGTGTTACCAAATTGTAGCGTTACGGGAAGTGGTTAATAATGCCAATGAAACAGTTTGGTATTCGGGATTGTTTACAATTTGATTCGTGTACGCACGACCACTTATCATGCTATAAATTTCCAGTATAAGCTGACTTCTATTACTACGAAAAGCCTATACAATGCAAGGTCAGTTTAAACTGAAAATTTATATTTGAATATTTAGGATTTCGAGAAAAAGATGTAAGTAAGTATCTAGGTACACAATGAATGACTAAAGTAAGTAAAATAAGATAATTAGTAAGTGCACTCCTTCGCCTATAGTTTATCATATGTACCATGCCATAAAAGCAATTAGTTGTTAATTTTAGTTTTATGATTAGTTATATTTTAGTTACATTAGAATAGCTTGATATATCGTCGTGTATACCCAGTTTTATAATCTGTTGAACTAAAACTCTTCAAGTAGATAATTGTACAGACGACACCAGGACAAGCTACCCGCAACTGTAAATTACTCCAAATCAATCTTGAGCTTTACTCCTTTAGCGACAAAGTTGAAAATGTATTAAAGAAATTTGACACATTGTATTAGCTTGATGTGCTGTCGTCTGTACTTAGTTTTATAAAAATAACAATACTCACATCACAGATTACATAAATGACAATTATTTAATTTAATTCTTAGAAAACTGTGTTGGTACCTATGGAATTCCGCGTTTTTATTTTCGCGCTTTTCATGATTGTCATTTGTTTTTTTTTTTCGACAGGATGTCCTATTTGGTCATAGTGCTTCCATACAGTTTTTTTTTTTTATATTTTCGACCAGTTATTTACTTTATATAAAACCTTTATTATTTGTTAAGATTGTATAGTATTTACTTAATTGTAACGGTTGCGGAGAGATAACTGCCGGGTGCTTGGGCCAGTAACGAAGCAATCCGGTCCGAAAGAGAGGCCACGGTAGAGCGTACAAATGTTGAACTTCAGGCAGTCTCCGAATGAGGCGAAGCCAATCTTGTGGTATTCAACAACGCAACAACTCAAGCGTGTCTAATTTACTCCAAAAGGAGCCAATTCACCTTTGCTCCTACTTTTCGGAATGTCTCCTTGGAGTACACTGACTGCCTTCAGTTTTGGGAGTTGAGATTTCCTCAAACCTACATTTTGGGAAGTTCAATGAGTCCAAAGTCAAGGTGGCCAGGAGTTTCCTGGTCACCTTGGTTTTGGCGTTATTGCAACGATCCGGTGGTACTTCACACCGGGACAACTTCTAATGTTATACAAAGCGCAGGTCTGTTCGTGTGTGGAGTACTGCAGCCACATTTGGGCTGTTGCCACAAAATACTACCTGGCTACTTTGGATTTGATGGAGAGGCGTGCTAAGAGGCTAATTGGCGACCTAAATTTGGTTCAAAATGGTCTCCAAAGCCTGAAGCACAGGCGTAGAGTAGCTAGTCTGTTGGTGTTCTATAGGATGCATTTTGGAGAATGAGCGCGTTAATTGCATGACTTCATTCCTCCATCTCCGATTCATCATCGGATGACACGTCGACCGTCGTACAGCGAGTATCCACCATCACGTTATTAACACCACTATGATCCAGACGAAGCGTATTGCCTCGTTTTTTATACCAAGCAAGATTGAAAGAAAAATGTCATGTTAACTATAACTTCAATGTTACTTAACATTTTCCTTCAAATTGTTATATTTGTTTTCGTTATTCGAGGTAGAAGAATTGTAGTTCGACAAAATTTGTATTAAAAACGACATAATATACTAACCCCGATTCACCGAAATTAAACTAAATTTAGTTTAACTAAACTAAATTTAGTTCTTTGTGATTCATTAAGAAGAAGACAATGAATATAACTTTAGTCTTGTCAAATTAGTCAGCGCCTGATGTGAATTGACGTATTTTTAGCAAATAGACTCCCGACGGAGTATTTTAATTTAATAAGATTAAACTAATATTTTATCTTCTCTCCTTTTCTTATTAAAATATAAAGAAACATTGAGCTTAAAAGAGATGGCTTAATGGCTGCTCCAGATCTGTAAAAAATATATGAATTTCACACTAATACGTAATAAGTATCGAATTGTTTAGTGTTTAAAAATTTCTTATAAATTTCGTGAACTAAACATAAATTAGTAAAAAAAAAAAGCATAAAAGGTTTCTCAATTGTGTTTATGCATTATTTTGGTTTGACATGACACTATCAGGAGTATCGTTAATCCGTTGTATCAAGTACTATTCTTGCAATTACCTCTGTACATATTTGCTTCAAGTACCTTAGCGCAAAACCACCAGTGAAAAACGCAATTACCAATAAAAATCGTCGCAGATACCTTAAAACGCCTAGAGTAAAGTTCATAGCAATGTTATTGTATGAAATTTTTGTACTTTGGTCGTAGGGGTTACGCGATATTATTTTCAGTATTGTGCAGATATGAAAAGTTCCTAAACCTTTTTAATTACAAAATACTTACTTTCAGCTTTTCAGCATAATATATTGCTAGGAATCATGTTTATAACATGCGTTTTTATTCCGGGGTCTCTTCGATACTTCTGTTTAGCCATGTCCTTCAGTTTGGTTAGTGAACAAAAAATCGAGGCCATTATTACATTTATACTCTTCACGTAAACTCTGCCTGGATGTTAAAATAACAGGCCTACGTTATCCGTAGTTTCATTTCTCATCAGTGGAAGATATTATACAAATAAATTCGAGTACCTAAATAACGATTAATATTCTTACATGTTTACCCAAGGCCTCCCTTCGGGCAAATTAATTAATCCCGCTGAACGGCGCTAATTACGCGTGTGATCGGGGTACACGGTGTTCTGCCGACTATACCGACACGACAACGTGACGGATTAATCGAGAGCACGCTTCGGTATATTGTACACAGTTTACCTACATTGATTTGTAAAGCCACGATACACGTATCTACTGCTATGTGAGTCAGTATTTTAAAGTGGGTGGTATCATATATTAATTTGTTAACGATCATGAATTAACAGTTGTGTTGCGATGCGTGCCGGGTACGATGCGCCAAATGTTGTTGTGTCGGGAGTTTGGTCGTGGAGGGTCTCCAGACCAATCTCCCTCTGGGTTAAACATTGCATCACCTCGCACAACTGCCGTCTTCCTTCCTATTCACTCATTTTTTTGAGTGAATGGGCTTATTAAACTAGGCCGCTTTACCAACAACGATTGCATCACTGCTTACCATCAGGCGGGATTGCGATCAAGGTCTAGTTTATAATTATTAAAAAAAAAATTTAACGGTCATAAACATTAGTAAATAACTATTACACTTTAGTTTAAACTTTAGTCTAAACTTTAGATTTCGGAATTCTGTGTTCAATTTCCTGGGCGGCTAAGTCTTATTCGGGTTTAGGTAATTTTACAGTAGCAGCCGGGATTCTGGTATGCCCCTGGTTGATGGCAATGAACTGCCCCCCTATGACATGGTACTTATACATGATTGACGAAATACATTTCATTCAAAATCAACCTTTTTATCGTCCCACTACTGGGCACAGGTCTCGTGTCATATAGAGAAGGCGTAATGGTTTCCTCAAGATGATTTGCTTCACCTTGTAATGAGTCATTGACGTCCAAGATATACCCCCTTATTCATAAACGTTGCTTAAAGTTAACTAGTGATTACCCACACATTTTTGACCATCTTTCTTTAATCATCGTTTATGAATAAACGATGATTAAAGTTAAGTAACGTGCAAACGTCTAAAATGTATGTTTAAACAATCGCTAATCACTAGTTAACTTTAAGCAGCGTTTATAAATAAGGGGCTTTCTGACAAATATATATAACATAGAAAAGTTACATTGGTACTTGCCTGACCTGGAATCGAAATGCATTTAGGTACGATCACAAGATAAAATAAATTTTTGAAAAATATAATAAAAAAAAGTAATTAAAATTGAATAGAAACAAATGATTTAAATAGATTTGGTTTGATATGGTGCTCGTATATTCAATCCGGACAAAGTTTTTTTTTTTTTATTTATTTTCGTAGTGTTATTGGTCTACAGAATCGAATCGAGTCTTTAAATAGTTTATATTAGTTTACGATTTTTGCCAGTCAGTGCAGAGAGGAGAAGCTGTAGTCATTGATTAATAACATTAAAAGAGCAAATATCAAAATATTTACCATGTAATTCCTTACACAATCAAGATTTCCAATATATTAAATAAATAAATATACGGAGAAATCTCACAGATTGAACTAGCTTCAAAATAAGTTCGAGACTTGTGTTATGGGATACTAACTCAACGATACTACCTTTTATAATAGATACATTATATATAGATAAGCATCCAAGACCCAGGCCAATCAGGAAAAGATCGTTTTCCATCATGACCTTGCCGGGGATCGAACCCGGGGTCTCCACGTCGCAGGCAGGCGTGTTGACCGCTGCGACACGGAGAGCGACATTACCCTTCCACCACAATGCGTGTTCCCGTGTACCTTTCTATCTATTACATGATTCCGGGAATGCCAGCTTGAATTAACTAAAAGTATCTATGTATTTATTAAGATACCAAAGCGTGTACTTATGTATGCTTTACAAGAGGTTTTCATCATGGTTCCAACTCCTCCAGCTCCAGCGCCTCAAGTTATCCACTGACCAACCAGCAAGTTTCTATTTCCTGTGATAATACTTTCTACTCCTCCTGAATTTAAATTGTGAGAAATATTTCAGTCTGCCTGACGGTCAAATTCAAAATCTATATAACTCTCGATAACCACGTTTGAAATCATTAGATCAAGAACACAGATTTGATAAAAGATCCGGACGAAGCGTTTCGTCTCGTCTTTTATACCGCTTACATCGAAAGACTGGAACAACAATAGGGATGTATCCAAGATATAAAATAAAAAAATAAAAAAAATTACGGAGTGGGGGCCTAATTAAATGTCGCATGACGTCACGCCGTCGTACAAAATATACCACGGCGTGACGTCATGCGACATTTCAAATCAATATATCTTCCTAAGTATTTGAATGAAAGAAAAAATAAAAAATACGTGTTCAATATTTTTTATAAATCTATCTAATGGGCATTAAATTATTCTTTAGGATACAACCCAATTGCCAGCGGCGGTTTAAGGCTCTCAATAAACTAGTAGTGCGTTTTACCATCAACATTTGCATCACTAATTACCATCAGGCGGAATTGCGATCAAGCACATTATTATAATCATAGGTCGGAATAGGTAAAGTGAATTGGGGTCATTGATCGGAAACGTTATAAAAAAAATATGTATAAATTATATTAAGTCGTAAAACCGTTTCATTAGGCCATACCTTTCATTAGAAGCTAAAAATACAACATTAAAATGTATTAATGCTTCGATCGGAATTTGATTGTTTTTATTTTTCAACAAGTAAAAAATAAATTAGTTTAGTTTTGTTACCTTCCTTTAAATGAATTGAGTAGTAATAATGCCACTACCAATATTAACAATATTTACTAGGATCCGGAATTACATTCCGGGAAAATGACTTATCCACGTTATTCTTTCTGTGAACATTTAGGATAAAAGTACCAAAAATCACTCTACCTATTCCGACCTATGATTATAATAATATAAAAAGGGGTTAAGCAGGCTTGAAACTATAGTCTTTAGTCAATCATCCTCACAGCTGCTTATTTGGATGCCTATAATTGAATTAAAAACGGCTCATTCTCACAACACTATCACAAATTAAGGAAGATATCTATCAATGACACCACTGTTATTGTTTTGCACATATGTTCAACTGTTTTTCGAAAACGGCCAAGAGTGAAACGAATCATTTACTCAAGGGGCCGGAGATTTTTTTTACCGACATGGCAACTCGGATATTGAGTGTGTCAACGACTGTTGATTGTTGACACATGAATGCCTTGACCGTATTTATCTTTATTCCAACAGCCCAAACAATTAGGTTGGTGAGATAAGGTTTCCATATAAATCATAAATCATTCTGTTTGTGCCCTCTATACTAGCTATGTTAGGTACAAACAACACCGTATATGTAGCGCAGAATTAACTCCGAGAAGGTCTACATGCCTGCATTTGGAGCAGCCCAGCTATAATTATGTCTTCTTTAAGAAACGTCACGTCGTTTAAATTAAATTGTGGGTCAAGGGCTACCAAGTCCAATATATAACCCAAATTATTTTGGTTAAATGAGTTATTTCGTTTTTGTCACAAAAGACATGTTGACATGTGGGTTCTTTCTTTCTTTCTTTTATGGCTTCGCACGGTTTGTGCATTTAGCCAATGATCGGCGTGATCCGTCTTACGATGGAGGTTTGAGACAAAGTCATGATGTGACCACTATGTTGTGATATTTCACTGTTCTTTATGAATTATTTACTGAATGCACTTTTTACTACATAAATCACGCACTTTTATTTAGTAAACAACACTATAAATAATTTTATAAGTCCCATGAAAATAGAGCGTGACACTCAGCTTGACTTTCCCGCCAAAACTCGACATGTGGGTTATTCCGCAAAGATACATAAAGTATACGGAACATTTTTCTTGTTAATTGGGTCGCAGTCGTTAAAACATTACTGGAGCACAAGGTCACGATCAAGCATCAAGATTAAATTAAACAACAGAATATATAAATGACTTTCTTCGCCAGACCTTGATACTAAAAATACTAAAATAAGCGGCTTGTACATTTACAAATAATCATATTCCCGCGTACTTTCTGCGTGCCCGCCGGGACCCTTGTTCCAAAATGTGACAGATGACCGCAACGGAAATACATTTGTTGAACATACGGCACACATCAAAAGGTCAGGGCATGTGTGGAAACAGTCGGTATATTTAGAACTGAGCGCTAAATGAGCTCAAAATACGCGAACCGGCTGCATAATGCATGAGACGGTACGTAGACGAACTCTCAGCGATTGCTAACTCTCAGTTTTTTTTTTTATAATTATAAACTAGTGCTTGATCGCAATCCCGCCTGATGGTAAGGCCTGATGGTAAGCAGTGATGCAATCGTTAATGGTAAAGCGCGCTAGTTTATTTAGCCTATTCACTAAAAACAACTTAGAGAATAGGAAGGAGACGGCAGTAGAGCGAGGTGATGCAATGTTAAACTCAACAACACGACCAACGATGCTGCACCACAGGGAGATTGATCTGGAGATCCTCCACGACCAAACTCTCGACACAACAACAACATTTGGTGCATCATACCCGGCACACATTGCAACACAACTGCTCAGACCCGTCTTCCGTACGGCTACACCAGACATCATGCCGGTACACGACGAATCGTTTGGCGGCAAGACTTTATCGTGGCCTACCACCGAGAAACTCAGTACTCATTCATGTCGTCATTTTCCTTCTGGCTGCGCTGGTCTACACTTACGTCATTTGGATGCAAGTGTCAACCCTTTTGTGACTCATCGATGTTCGATCTACTGTTATCTAGGCCTAATGTTAACATCAAACAGTTTAGATAAGCGGGTAATATACTTTTATGAGCCTTATACATATTTTAGGAAGTCTTAAGACTTTTTTTATAGAATAGAGTAGTCATTATATAGTGAGCACATGATTCCAGGAAAAAATCGTATAAGATAAACATTCATACCTATAAGTGATGTCATTGATCTAAGAGTAGGTAATTGATTAAGGCAAGGTATCCAATGGCAGTACAATGATATGTCAAATATTTCAACAAGCTGACAGTATTAGAATGACATCAGACGACGGCAAAAATCTAATGTAACTTTACCAAGACGACACAACTGGAACAAAGTATTTTATTACAAAAAGAATTATTTTAATGTTGTTTATTAAGTAACAACCATATTTGGAAATGTAAGTACTACCCACACAGTGGTAGTCCATAATGTGGATGTTGCTTTTTATAATAACCCTGCTTACGGTATGATAATAACAATAAAACTGGTCATAGTTGGGATAATTACTTAGTTATGGCAAGTTGCTAAAGTTCTTTGTCTACATTTGTAAGCTTAAAACCGTGCTCGGTGTAAATATAAGTTACGCACCACATTGTAGCAGCAAAAATCCTTACTAATATTAAAAATCGGAAAGTGAGTTTGTTTGTTTGTTCCGCTTTCACGCCGTAACTACTTAACAGATTGCTTTGAAATTTTGCAGACGTAAAGTTAGAAGTCTGGATTAAATAATAGGGTACTTTTTATACCAGAAAATATCGATATTTCCGAGGGAAATCTAAAAACGCGATATAACCAAATTCCACGCGGGCGAAGCCGCGGGCGGAAAACTAGTAATAAATAGCTGCAACTCAGAAATATTTTGCTAATAAAATGTTTAGCAACTCTTTTTTGCTAATTCGGCCTTCTTTTGTTGATAGAAAGCCATGGAGGAGATCTACGACGGAACGAGCGAGCCTAGAAGATGCCTGTTCACTCCTGCTTTGAAGTCCGGACCGGACGAAGCGTTTTGCTTCCTCCTTTATACCGCGTAGGTACATCGAGGGACTGGAACAATTTGCCAGCGTCGGTGTTTCCGTCACAATACAATTTGAGTGTCTTCAAGGCTAGCGTGAATAGGCTCTAAATAAACTAGCGCGCTTTACCATCAACGATCGCATCACTGCTTACCATCAGGCGGGATTGCGGTCAAGCGCTGGTTTATAATTTATAAAAAAAAGCCAGACGGATTAAACGTGGAAGGAGACACGAAACATCTCCCTAAGAGCAATTAAAAGTCTTTGATTCTTAATAAAGTTTAATTACAAACTAAATTAGTTCCACCTAGTTTCTATAAATACAGGAATAGGACAACCTGACGGCCGTGTCTTCCTTGAGTCGTGCTACTCGTGCCACTCTTGCAATTTACGTGTTAATTTAGTGCCGGAACACACGGGCTTCCGAACTCGTCAGCACTGAGATATGCTCGCGAGATGAGTATGAGAAAACGATTATGGAAGGTTGTGGTAGTTACTTTCAGATCATTTATCAGATTTATTATTAAAAGTCACTCATGGTATTCAGGGTAAAATGTAATTTAGCTTTCAGTATCGATTGTATTATAATTAACTACAATTGCAATGTCATTCATTTTCACATTTCATCAATATTCATCCCGTTGTTTAGGTTGTGGAACAGACAAATATATTTTTTCAAATATGTCTACTGAGCAATAGTAATCTATTGCTCATTAGATATGTTCGAAAAATTTGTCTCATTTGGATTATTTAGGAAGGGGATCTGCAGTTTCTAACTCAACTACAAGGAGCTTTATTATTTGTTATTTCGGTGCTTTTTTTTGTCGTTAGACACGACACAAAAGATTAAGAACCGGAAAAAGATCATCACACTTCAAGATAATTACGACAATCTCGGTACACTTGGTACCGTTAATGTACTTATAAGTGCTTCCAAACGGCACCAACACTTAGCATTTTCGTCCCGTTTCATTTGAATTGCCTCAAGACATTGTAAGTGATACATATGCATAGCGGCATTCTGCTTTACTTGGCAGTGACATCAACCTTAGGCTTCTGTCTCAGCGCCGGCGATAACGAGAAACAAATAGATCTAGCAAATAAAACAAGCTGACGAAGGACGAAGAAATATAAAGTACGCGACGGCACACCAACGAAGGTCCTGCCTGAAGTTCTCTTTTGTCATTGCGACAAGGGAGTACTCGCCCAATAATCTATACTAATATTATAAATGTGAAAGTGTGTTTGTTTGTCCTTCCTTCACGCCGTAACTAAGCAATCAATCGACCTTATTTTTTGCATACAGTTAGTTGAAAAGATGGAGAGTAACATAGGCTACTTTTGGTCCTAAAAAACATCAATTTCCTAAGGGAGATTACTGGAATATTTGTATGTGTACACTAAATATCCTAATATTATAAATCGGAAAGTGAGTTTGTTTGTTTGTTCCGCTTTCACACCGTAACTACTAAGCCGATTGTTTTGAAAATTTGCAGACGTAAATTTAGAAGTCCGGATTAAATAATAGGGTACTTTTTTATACCGAAAAAAAAATTATATTCACGAGGGAAATCTAAAAGCGCGATATAACCGATCTCCACGCGAGCGAAGCCGCGGACGGAAAGCTAGTATATTATATTTATACATACTCGGAGTAATCAGGTAGGACATGAAGACCCTAACTAGATTCGAAACTGTTATCATCATCATCATCATCATCAACATTTCAGCCGAAAGACGTCCACTGCTGGACATAGGCCTCCCCCAAGGTTCTCCACGACGACCGGTCCTGCGCCTCCCGCATCCAGCGGTTTCCCGCGACCTTCACCAGGTCGTCGGTCCACCTTGTCGGGGGCCTACCCACGCTACGTCTTCCGGTGCGTGGTCGCCACTCGAGAACCCGTCGGCCCCATCGGGCATCGGTCCTACGGGCAATGTGTCCAGCCCACTGCCACTTTAGTGTTGCAATTCTTCGGGCTATGTCGGTCACTCTCGTTCTTCTGCGGATCTCCTCATTCCTGATTCGATCGCGCAGTGAAACCCCAAGCATAGCCCTCTCCATTGCCCTTTGAGTGACTTTGAGCCTTCTTATAAGGCCCATTGTTAGCGACCACGTCTCAATTCCATATGTCATCACTGGCAACACACACTGGTCGAAGACTTTTGTCTTGAGACACTGCGGTATTTCGGACGAGAAGATTTTTCGTAGCTTCCCGAAAGCAGCCCAGCCGAGTTGGATTCGACGATTGACCTCTTTCTCGAAGTTGGACCTTCCTAACTGGATAGTTTGTCCCAGGTACACGTAACTGTCAACAACTTCGAGAACAGAGTCTCCAATCTTTATAGGAGTCGGTACAACATGGGCATTAGACATGACTTTCGTCTTGCCCATGTTCATTTTAAGACCGACTCGCTCGGAGGCTCTGCTGAGGTCTTCGAGCATTGTACTCAGGTCCTCCGCGGTCTCAGTCATGACTACGATATCATCAGCAAACCGAAGGTGTGTCGCCATTGATGTTGATGCCCAGTCCTCTCCAGTCCAGAACCTTGAAGACATCCTCCAATGCAGCGGTGAACAATTTCGGGGAGATAACATCTCCCTGTCTGACACCACGCTGGAGAGGTATTGGTTTCGAGGTCTGGTCCTGTATTCGGACTGACATGGTGGCGTTTTCGTACAAACCCTTCAGCGCTTCAATATACCGATAGTCTACTTGGCACCGCTGGAGAGACTGCAGTACAGCCCAGGTCTCGATCGAATCAAAGGCTTTTTCGTAGTCCACAAACGCCAAGCAAAGGGGTAGGTTATACTCCTCGGTCTTCTGTATAACCTGCCGTAGCGTATGTATGTGGTCTACTGTGCTAAAGCCCTTTCGGAAACCGGCTTGTTCGGGTGGCTGGAAGTCGTCAAACCTGCAGGCGAGACGATTCGTGAGGACTCTCGAAAACAACTTATAGAGATGACTCAGAAGTGAGATGGGTCTGTAGTTTTTCAAAAGGGTGCTGTCACCCTTTTTGAAAAAGAGTACCACCACACTTCTGTGCCATGCCTGTGGCGTTTTTCCCTTGACTATGACGGAATTAAATAACTTCTGAAGGGCCCTAAGGATCGGTTCACCACCCGCCTTCAGCAGCTCTGCCGTTATTCCGTCATCGCCCGGCGCCTTGTTGTTTTTAAGTTGTTTCAGAGCCAATTGAATCTCCTGCAGGCTGACGTCCGGGATATCTTCGGTGTAGTGTCGGGTTAATCTTGCTCTAGGGTCTTCAGCAAGATTTAATGCGGGTTTTGTCGTCGAAGTGTAGAGCTGTCCATAGAAATTCTCGACTTCCCTCAAAAGCTCGGGCCCGGACGTTATGATCCTGCCGTCGTCAGTCTTCAGCTTGCTTAGCCGGCTATGCCCAATAGTCAGATCCCTAGCGAAAACTTTAGAGCCTCTGTTTCGCTCTATGGCCTCCGTTATACGCTCGGTATTATACCGACGTAGGTCGCGCTTCAGAGACTTTGAGATCTGCTTATTGAGCTGCCGGTATCTGCAAGCATCACTTGACGAACGCAAAACCATCTCACGTCTATCCTCCATGAGCTCGAGAGTGTAGTCCGAGAGCTTTTTAGTTCTATTTGTACGGCGGGTCTTAAAATACTTGGTCCCGACCGTACGGACAGCTTCTACAAACCCGTCATTGTATTCGTCCACGTCACCACTTAGGCATTCGAAGCGATTTTGGAGCTCGAGCTGGAAACCTTCGGAGTTATGGATCTGGATGGGTGCTGGCCGGAGCGTAGACTTCATCAGGCGAGATCTTTCGGACACTATGTTCAGATTCAATGTGCCTCTGACCATACGGTGATCGCTGCCGCATTTGAGCGAGTTGATAACTGAGACATCATTGAATATGTGCCTTTTTGTCGTCATAATGAAGTCTATCTCGTTCTTAGTGACCCCGTCGGGACTGATCTAAGTCCACTTCCGCTGTTCACGCTTCTTGAAGAAGGAGTTCATCATAAAGAGTCCCTCCCTCTCCATGAAGCCAGCCAACATGTGGCCTCGGTAGTTCCGACGCCCAAATCCAAAATTTCCCAGTCCGAGCCCCTCACCGCTCCGTTTTCCCAGTTTAGCATTGAAGTCCCCCATGATAACGCTGTAGTGAGTTTTTGAGCTATGTATGGCTTTAGAGATGTCCTCATACATAGTCTCTACTTCATCGTCGGAGTGTGTCGAGGTCGGGGCGTATACCTGAATGACCTTCAGCGAATACCGTTTGGTTATTCTGAGTACCAGGAACGCCACCCTGGTCGACACACTCTCGATCTTCACTACATTGTCCACAAGGGACCTGTGGACGAGGAACCCGACACCACCTTGGGACTGATGGTCGCCCTCCCGGAAATAGAGCAAGTTACCGGATTTAAGGATTATCGAGTCCTCACCCTCTCTTCGGACTTCAGATAATCCCAGGACACCCCATCGTAACCTGCTCAATTCTTCCTCCAGTTCAATAACCCTCTCGTCGGTCCGCAGTGTGCGCACGTTCAGTGTTGCCAGGTCGATCCGTCGTTGATTGTGGTAGCCGGATCTCTTCCGGAGATTCTTCGCACCCCTTGCCCCGCCGTTACCTTGGCCGCTACCACAATGACCAGGAATAGCGGAGCTGCCGGGGACTAGGGGCCTTGGCTTAGTCGTGTGCATCATTATGGGGGGGGGGGGTTTGCCATAATCCCCACGCTTGGCAAGCGGGTTGGGGATCGCAGGATTTGATATTCCACAGAAGAAGCGCTGCTGCCCGCTTCCCTGGTGAGAGAGTTCCCTTAGTCGCCTCTTACGACACCCACGGGAGGATATGGGTTGGTACTATTCTAAGCCCGGTACCACACGGGGCGAAACTGTTATAATATGTAGATAATAGTGTGGTGTACAAATCTACTAAGGGCTGATTGTTATAAAGACATCGCCAGATAATTTTATTCCTCTACTTCTTCTCCTCAGACTATACAGGTCCACTTCTGGACAAAGCCCTATCCCATAGCTTTCCACAATGACCGGTATTGTGCTGACCGGTCATTGTGAATTCACAAACTGATGAATGTGTATCGCCCACTGCTATTTAAGTTTAGAGACTCAAAGAGCTGTCGGTGACTGGTTCTTTTATGGATCTTCTCATTTGTGATTCAATCGCGCAAAGAAACTTCGAGCTTAACTCTTTCCATCGCCCTCTGTGTGCCTTTGCCTTGTTGCGCGACCACGTGTCAGTCCCGTATGTCATCACTGTCAACACACACTGCTCAAAGACTTTAGTCTTGTGACACTGTGGTATCTTGGACGACGAGAAGATGTAGCGTAGCTTTCTAAACGCGGCCCAGCCGAGCTAGATTCGACGAGACACCTCTTTTTTTGAAATTGCAACTCGTTAACAACTTCGAGTGCAGAGCAACCAACTAGAACTGGGTGGGTGCGACATGAGAGTTCGACATGATCTTCATTTTATCCATGTTCATTTTCAGACCCGCTTTTTGGAAAACTCTGCTGAGGTCACCAAGCATTTTGAAAGCAATAATCATTTTGATGTTTAGAAAGTGCTTCAGATGTCGATTTTATTCCAGGCATGGAAATGAACGGTCGAATGAAAATCAGCGCTTACAGAAATTACTGTTATTTAACTAACACCGGACCTACTCGTAGGAATAATCTTTTATACCTTTCTTGAAAGAAAAAATCGCGTCGCGTCCTCGTCCGTAGTGGAACAGTTGCCTAAGTATTGAAACTACTCTGTTCCACATTGCGATCACGTTGCCAAGCAATTTAAATTCTGATTACATAATTCATTTATTTTTATGTAAACAAGAAGCCTGCAATTAATACGAATTGTTCTAACCACAATGATTTTTAAACTGTAGCGTTGGATGGTTGGTGAACTATTATATTATTGGCTTTCGGTTTTTTTCCAGCACTTCGTAATGATAGATTGTTTGAAACTATTGGTAGTATATCTTGGACACCAATGACTGATTAAAAAGTGAAGAAAAACATCTTGAGGAAACCTAGACTTTAAGTCTGAAATCGCCAACCCGCATTGAGCAAGCGTGGTGATTTAGCTCAATCCTTCTCTGTATAAAAGAAGACCTGTGCCCAGTAGTGGGATGATAAAAAAAAAGGTTGATAATGATGAGGATGAAGATTGGTGGTAGGCGTTGTTAATAATCAATTTAAAGTGTGAAGATTTTATAAATATTTTTCCATGTAGCGTTAGTTTAAACACTATGCTGATTGTTCAATGGTCTAAGGGCTGACCTTCTTTTTGAGGAACTTTCACATAAGTATTTTCTTTATAAAAGTGTTCCATACATAAGATTAATTTTCCAGATAAAAGTTATTTTACGAAGTTATTTCATAATCGCTAAAAAACAATTATTTATTAGCCTTAAACTTGGTTAAAAACATACAAGGAATAGCATGTAGTTACAAGCAACGACGAGGCGGAGTGGTTCCGGGAGGCCATGTCCGACATATGTGACGTGGCAATGCCCCGAGTCCAGCCCGGACACGCCCGGCGTCAGGTGTACTGGTGGTCGCCGGAGCTGACGTCTTTGCGCAGGGCGTGCTTGGCTGAGCGACACCGGTACACCAGGCATCGCAGGCTCCGTATTCGTCCATCGACTACGGAGGCCAGACAGGCGGAGCTTTACGAGGGATACAGAGTGGCGAAGAGATCTCCGAGCGGAGATCCAGCAGGCCAAAGGGCTGGCCCATAAGGGGTTGCTGGGGACTCTAAACAGAGACCTGTGGGGATGCCCCTATAAAATGGTGCGGGATAAACTCCGCCCATGGGCTCCCCCGCTGACGCAGAGAGTCTCCGGCCTCAGCTCGTAGAGGACGTGGTGAGCGCTCTGTAACCCTCACGAGGGGAAAATACTCCTCCATCCATGGCTCCACCTCCTGCGGTGCCTGATGCGGACCACAACACCGACGACGACGATGCTCCAGAGGTGACAGAGGCTGAATGACAAAAATACCGCCCCAGAACCCGACCATAACCCAGTGCTGAGCACCCCACAATAGCGGCGGTAAATCCCTCTTTGAGGAGTGGTTAGAGAGGCGCCACGGCGCCCTCGTCTTCATCCTGACGCAGATCCTCACCAGACACGGTTGTTTCGGGAGGTTCCTGTTCCGTATAAGGCGGGAGAAAATGCCAGGGTGTCACCACTGTATAAATCGTCCTGAGGACACGGTCGAGTATACGGTGGAGTTCTGCCCGGCTTGGGTAGAGCACCGCCGTGTGGCCACCACCTCGTGGCGGCGATCGGCGGCGATCTCTCGCATCCGACCCTGGTCCAGGCCATGGTCTGGAGCGAGAGTGTATGGCAGGCCGTCACCTCCTTCTGCTAAGCAGTGATACTGGCATAGAAGGAGGCGGAGCGGGAATATCAGCGCCTTCAGGAGACGCCCTGGTCGGGAGACAACACCAAGCTCCTGGCCACTGGTAAGGACTAGGCCCGAGTCGACGGCGCGTTGTGTTTCACGTGCGCCTCAAATAGATGTCAGCACATCGTGACGGGGTCCACGAAAACCGATGCCTCCTGGGTCAGGGTTGAGGGTTGGTTAAAAAAGAAACCGTGGCCTTGGCCGTCGTACAGGCAAGTGAAGAAACACGGATGGGTTTAGTCAGTAAAAGTCTGACACGCCCTTCCTCTCCGCCCAGAGCGGGAGAAATCATTTGATGATTTCCCATCCCAACAAAAAAAAATCATTGTAGTTACGAGCTGCAGGACAGCTTTTCATTTAGTGTAGTGACATATCTGCGAAACGTACGGCGCCGAAAGTTCAGCGGCTGAAGTGTCAGTCGCAATATTCAGTTGTTATGACAAACCAAACGGTTAAAACGCGTCATCTTGTTCAGCGCGCTACGCGACGCGCACGCGCACAAAACACGCCGAACGTTCAGCTACGCTACGCCCGCCGAACTATCGATCGCGCAACGCATCGCTCCGCCCGAAGGATGGTTAGGCCCTACGCTGTGTGATGATGTGTCATAGAGTACTTGAAATACACTGCGAGCGTATTTAGCCCAACTTCCGGCGCCGTACGTTCAGCAGATGTGTCGCGACACTTAGTTCGAATTAACAGCGGCTCCCAAACTAAGCACAGCCTGTATCTCGTTGACCCCAAAAAAACAACGTAATATCTGTTGTTCTACTCACAGCAACTCACATTTTAACAAGACAGCTTTCAAAATTCCATTAAATCAACCTATGAAAGTTACTGCGCCGGAGTAATGAGATCGTCAAGCACCGCGACACGATGCGACTCAGGCGCAGCTTGCGCATAAAACGTACATTACCTTCATACCATTAACGACTTTTACGACAAACACCAACTGGTAGTCGTAAACTTTGCTATCAACGCTTTCCCGAAATTAAATGAAAACTTAATGGATTACTTTATATGACGAACTTAACATGCAAGTTGTTTTGTTGCCACTGCCAAAAACAGGAACTTAAAAAATGTTTTTGAAAGCTGAAGTACACAGTAAGCTGCGAATAGGATTTTAGGCCTTTGGTTCACTGCACTATTTTTTACGGTAAGCCGTACCGTAGAAACAAGGTGTTTGTGTAAGCTTCTATAGTAAGGCTCGACCGAGATAAGTTTTTCGTTCTCGGTGGGACCGAGACCGAGAATAAAATAATATCTAGGCCGAGACCAAAAACACAAAAAGCGTGAAAAAAAATGTTAAATGACATTATACATATTTACATATGTTTTCATAATAACATAAAAAAAGCATTTTTTCGGAATTTTCGCTCCTCAAAGAGATACAATTGTCTTGTTAAACAGTTATTCACTTGCTACAGTAGTAGGTATTGAATTCGATTGAGCACTTCTTCGTGGAATTTATGTGTGATACAATTTTACATAAGTATATATGTGTATGATAGACTGGAGTACACAACCTTGGTCGTCAATATCAATCAGCTGGCAGAGATCTGTACCAAAATAGATGAAAGCTCAAAATTTTTTTTTCCCACGAATTAACCCCAACTTCCCCGAAATTTGTTAATTTTAAAAAAAGTGACAACACCGTTTGGACTGTATTATTATAAGCGATGTGACCACGTGCCCCGTGCCCTGCCTCCCGTCACCCGCGGAAGGGTTGCCTACCGCACATGTATTAAGTTACCTCTTTTTGCGAAACACAATTAATTTTTTTAGGGGGTATTTTTTTTAAGTTTCGCCCGGCTTTGTATCCATTAGTAGAATCAGTTATCGATACCTAACAATGCCTTCACGGATCGGACAGGGTTTTCTTTACATATTGTATATATATTAAATATAAACTGAGCTACTTGGCAGACAGGATGGTTAAATGATTGATCTTATGTGAAGGCACCTCCCTTAGATGCTAATAACATCCTGCGATTATCTAAACATCTTCCAATCATGACGATTATACCAATTATTCTTCTGTAACCACTCATTGCTCGATGTTAACGGCTTAGTAATTTTATGTGCACAGTTAAATCATTATTACGGGCGGGTTGCCGAACATAGAGTCAATTAATGTCCGCTTGAAGGCTTTGCCCAAAGTTTTCATTGTGTCTGTTAAATTACAATAAAGCTCTATGACCTTTATTATCTATGATAGTACAATAGTTCTGCCAATCCTAATAGAGTTCTCATTAGTCTTTTTAGAACAACACCTTAATTGCTTAATACATTTCAATAACAATTTGAATTGTTATGAAGAATATTGCAACATCATTACTTCGTAAGTTCAAAAGTTTTTTGCTCAATAACTTAAATACCACAGAGAATGTTATTGAACTATCAAAATTAAAACCGTTGCAGCTAAAAGTGTATTATTTATGTATTCTTTCGCACATGAATTTTACAGAGGTGGACTTAATGCCTTAGGCATTCTCTTCCAGACAACCACAGGTGGTGAAGAGCTTAGATGGCAGGTTTTAGTTGAAAAAATATAAAGAAAAATATCTCGTAAAACTATTCAAATAAATACTTAAATAAGCTATATACCTACACATACATACTATTACCAAAATTTATACTTATAATATATATTAAACAAAACTAAAATTTGGGAGAGAGGTGTTGAAATGACTCTACCCTAATTGTTGCATTTTCAACAGTCGCTCTGCAATTTTCGTTTGAATGCAAACCGACTGGCGGCCATCCTGATATCAAAAGGAAGCATTTCACAGAAGAATGGATTGAATATGAAATGAAGAGTGTACAATGTCAGACGTATGTGAAGGACAGAGTAAGGGAAGATTGCAGATTCATAGTGTGTGAAGAACATAGCCCCACCTTGCTGATTGCCTTGTTATAGTGGTGGCAAGTGGGATTGCTGAGAAATTTTGGCTCTTTTTGAAAAATTCCCAATAGAAATTTCACAGTAATAACCAGGTTTCCTAAGTAGCCTAGCAAACGGCAATACACTTTCCTTTATTAGATTAGAATTAAACGTAAACGAACGACAAGTCCATGTTTATTTTTGGCTTTGTTAGAAACTCATTTGTACCTTTTAAAAATATCTCTTTTAGCCAACTTTTAGCCTTTTAATCCTTTTTTTTTCTACAGACAAGTCAATAAATTATCTATGGTAAAATATATGGCCAATATTATTTGTTATTCTTATCAATAAAAAGTATTGAATTCGATTGAGCACTTCTTCGTGGAATTTATGTGTGATGCAATTTTACATAAGTATATATGTGTATGATAGGCTGGAGTACACAACCTTGGTCGTCAATATCAATCAGCTGGCAGAGATCTGTACCAAAATAGATGAAAGCTCCAGATTCGTGAGTGATGAGCCGACTCGATGAACTCGATTTATTTGAATGTACGAGTATATTTATTGGAGTGCCTTACTATAATAACTGGTTTAAAGATAGATAGATAGATGTTTGTGAATTGCTGGATTGCTATAAACAAAAATGAATCGTTTTCATTACCAACGGTAGCATTTTTATTGCCTAAATGGCCACATAAATATACAGTATGTTAAGAAAACCCTGTCCGACCCATAAGGATAATAAAGGTTAGGTAAACACATGATATAAAATTTTACGTAATCATCATAGTACCAATACAAATGAATTTTGAAATAATCTTTTTTTCCCGCGAATTAATTCCAACTTCCCCGAAATTTGGTAATTTTTAAAAAAGTGACAACACCGGTATTATTATGAGCGAATAGTGATGCGACCACGTGCCGCGTGCCCTGCCGCCCACCGTCCGCGGAATGGTGCTTACGCACATTTAATAAGTTACCTCTTTTTGCGAAATAATATTTATTTTTTTAGGGGGACTTTTTTTAAGTTTAGCCCGGTTTTCTATCCATTAGTAGAATCAGTTATCGATACCTAACAACACCTTCACGGGTCGGACAAGGTTTTCAACCTTTGAGAGCTGCTTCCATAATACAATCTACTAGATAACACAAAGCTATGATTTTTTTTTTAATAATTATAAACTAGTGCTTGACTGCAATACCGCCTGATGGTAAGCAGCAATGCAATCGTTGATGTTAAAGCGCGCTAGTTTATTAAGCCTATTCACTTAAAAAAAATAATAAATAGGATAGTAGATGGCAGTTGAGCATGGTGATGCAATATTAAACACAACACGACCAACGATGCTGCGCCAGAGGGAGATTGATCTGGAGACCTTCCACGACCAAACTCCCGACTCAACAACATTTGGTGCATCATACCCGGCACACATTGCAACACAACTACTCAGACCCGTCCTCCGTACCTTCACCAGACATGATGCCGGAACACGACGAATCGCTTGGCGGCAAGACTTTGTCTGGTGGGTGGTAACTTCTGCCACAGCCGATGTTATCGCCTACCACCGAGAAAATGAATTGTTTATTCCGTCACTAGTATAAAAGTCTTAATTGTAACCAATAATTGCTCGTAAATTTTAGGAGTCGGCCATTAGTACGAGTTATTACTAGTGAGAATATAAGATGTAAATTTCTTTTATTTCTTATATTAACATAAACAAAACATATCAATCCATTAGTCTCTTTGTTCGACGTTATTTTAAACGAACCACGAATTAGTCGAACAAATTAGTACGATTATAAAGAAGGGAACATTAAACTCCGCGTCAAAAATGTACACAGTTTTTTCCGAATAACAATTATCCACTTTAAGGAAAACGATCCTCAATTCCATAACTTGGTGTTACCACCATAAAAATACCATTCGTTAATTTGCGTTGTGGCAATCTCAAACGGACCAATCGGGTGCTAATTAAGAGGCGGACTGAAGGGTTCTTTGTAGGGTTCAGTACACTTTGAACCCGTGGTCCCACACTGATTCACTACTTTATCGTCGGTCGCTACATTAGGATAAAAGATATTTTATGACGTGAACTGGCGAGTGGAGAATGAGTGACGCGGCCGCGGTACGCACTTCGTGTACAGTCAAACAAAGAGATAAGTACATAGACAGCTACTCGATACCTATAAATAATGTACTGAAACGTTTAGTCCTTAATATTAATCTCTTAGGCGCATTTTTACTTTTAAAATGTATTCATCCTCCTTTATTCATGAATAAAAAATCCGCAGCGGTCCTATATAAACATGTAACATTTTATATACCTACGACCGCTGCGGAATTTTAATTTCTTCCCTCCATTTCTGTTAGTTTAAAAAGTATTACTTACTATTATTAAAATATTAAAAGGAAGTCAACAGCGTAGTCGAAATTGCCTGTATACCTTAAAAAAAAAGCCTCAAACCATTTTTGAGATGTCAAGAAGTCGGTCAGTTACTCGGCTTAAACTATTCAAGGTATTTTTGAGCTGTCATGAAGTCGGTCAGTTACTTAGAAAGATGGAAACTTTTTTTTACATTATTATTAGATTTTACAAGTAAGTGATTAAAATTAGAAACAAAAGCAATGTAGAAAGATTAAAGGAAGTCCCTGCCAATAAGGCACTTTTGAGTTGTCAAGAAGTCGGACAGTTCCTCAAAAAGATGGGAACTTTTTTTATGTTATTATTCGATTTTACAAGTATGCGAAAAAAATTAAAAACAAAAGCGATGTAGAAAGATTAAAGGAAGTCCCTGCCAATAAGGAACCTGTTTTGCTGGCTGTACTTACATAAAATGTTTTAGGGCGCCGCAACAAAAGGCGAAGTGAAGTATATTTAAGCGACGTATTGACGTATTCCTAAACGTACTGCAACAATTTTATGGTCCCGTAATAATATATTTTATGTATTTAATTAAAGTGAATCAATTACCCACCCATGTTGTTCGTTTGATGTGCCAATAAAACTCGAGAAAACATTGATTTTCAACTGCTCGTATAGTACAGTTGACGATGTTTTGCAGTCACTGAAAGTTATTTTGCCTGTATTATGAATGTGAAAGTTTGCGAAAATATTTTGCGCCGTCATTCAAATACGGGTATGTTTGTCACTTAGGTACAGACGACGGCACATCAAGTTACTGCAATCTGTCAAATTTCTTTATTAGATTTTCAACTTTATTGCCGAAGGAGTAAGGTTGATTGAGAATATTTGAAGTTTCGGGTAGCTTGACTACCTGTCGTCCGTACATATGTACGTAGATTGTTTATATGACTACATGACTACATGCGACTTTTGACCGAGTAAAAAAAAAATTTTTATAAACTAGTGTTTGACCCCGATCCCACATGATGATTGATGGTATGAGAACGTTTTCTGAAAAATATGGGAATCATCATCATCATCATTTCAGCCGAATGACGTCCACTGCTGGAAATAGGCCTCCCCCAAGGTTCTCCACGACACGGTCCTGCGTCTCCCGCATCCAGCGGTTTCCCGCAACCTTCACCAGGTCGTCGGTCCACCTTGTCGGAGGCCTACCCACGCTACGTCTTCCGGTGCATGGTCGCCACTCGAGAACCCGTCGGCCCCATCGGGAATCGGTCCTACGGGCAATGTGTCCAGCCCACTGCCACTTTAGTGTTGCAATTCTTCGGGTTATGTTAGCTACTCTCGTTCTTCTGCGGATCTCCTCATTACTGATTCGATCGCGCAGTGAAACCCTAAGCTTAGCCCTCTCTGTTGCCGTTTGAGTGACTTTGAGCTTTCTTATAAGGGCCATTGTTAGCGACCATGTCTCAGTTCCATATTTGTCATCACTGGAAGGCCTATATCCAGCAGTGGACGTCTTTCGGTTGAAATGATGATGAATGATGATGATGGTGATATTATAGTTGTGACTATTATAGTCTACATATTATTGTAACCGTTTGTAACATCTAAAACATAAATCTTACGTCAAATAGTTGAAGTCAAGATGGCAGGCGCCTCTATCAATTTATGTGTATTTTATTTTCAGTAAAACCGAAATGCGTCATCCTATCGTAACGTAACTACATGGAATACAAAGGGTTTTGTTCTTAACTACATATAACTTCCGTGTTGTGATTCAAGATAGACTTAATAAATAATATCTATTAAACAATAACACATTTTTATTACTAAGTAGTCCTTAACAAAGAATAATAAAGATATCAAAAACAGTCTACAGATGGCAGTTAACGAAATAGGGAACGTAATATATGGCTGGTTTGTGCTAGATGTCATGAGAAAATAGAAATGTGTTTTCTTTTCTTTCAACCAAATTAGTAGTTTTGATTTATAGGAGAGGAACACAGCAATTGCGTCAGAGAAAATTGAAATACTGTTATTCATGTTTTACAAGAGGTTATAGAGACTAGCAGTGGCTTAGTGATATCAGACGCGACTAACAAGTTGTAGGTAGGTAGTTCATCTCTACTGATTTAAAATCGGTGAGGAAACTTGTCCTAGAGCCGAAAGAAGTCATGTGACATCTACCTATCCGCACTGGACCCGCGTGGTAGCTATAGGTTCTGCCAGGACTCTATCACCGAAAAGAGGCCTAAGTGTGTCCCAGTCGTGGTGGCCTAGTGGTTAAAACACCAGCCTCTCAAGTATGAGTGCGCGGGATCGATTCCAGGTCAGGCAAGTACCAATGTAACTTTTCTAAAGTTATATGTATTTTCTAAGTATATCTTGGACACCATTGACTGAAGGTGAAGGAAAACATCTTGAGGAAACCTGGACTTTATAAGTCTGAAATCGCCAACCCGCATTGAGCAAGCGTGGTGATTTCGCTCAATCCTTCTCTGTATGAGAGGAGACCTGTGCCCAGCAGTGGGACGATAAAAAGGTTGATGATGATGATGATGTGTCCCAGGAGTGTGAACATTTTAGACTGATTATGTTACGGAGTAAGTAGATAGATTAAGAAAGACATACCGAGATGCAGGCTTTTGGCTTTTAGTATCTTTTGTCTATGGCTTGGAAAATGTTTCCAAATCTAATTTTGGTGTACGTCGCTGCGCTAGGGACGCGGTTGCATATATGTTCGACGAACGCCAGCGGATGAATAGCTAGCCTAATTTGCGAAGGAACCATTGCCAGCCCAGTCATTCCTTCAATTGTGGTTCATTTTAGCTTACCGAGAACTCTTCTATAAATAAAACTACAGTAATATCTGATTAGCCCTTTCATATGGTATGGTCAACATACATACATAAGTATCCCTCCACGGTCGCCATTTTACCGGTCGGGCTGAGTGCGGCCATTTCTGCACTGCTCATAAAATATTTTCGCCCTTGACGTAAATGAGTTGGAAGAACGTGCTTCTATTTAACAGTACAGGAAAACTTTATCAGGCGCTGCTTAATGATAAGCTGAAGTGATATTGAAATGCTATAGATTTTTGAAAATAATATTAATGATATCAAATAGGAATATGAGAAAAAACGAATTTAAAACTTTCAAAATCTAGTTGCAGGTTTATCGCGGCGACAACCAAATGTTAAAAGTTAAAACGTTGTCCAACTTGTAGTGAAATAGAGGTAATTTTGACAGATCGATTGTACCAACACTATTTAAGGATTAGATAAGTTTGCTATCTTATCGACGTCCCCACCTTGTATATATCAAAAAAAAAGTACAAACACTAATGAAAAAAATATTAAACGGAAATTGCATTAACTTTAAGAAATACCGAAGATAATACACACGCAGGACAATTTATAAAAAAAAAATCTCTATAATTATTTATGTAATTAAAAGAAACATAAAAATTCTAATATAATTATTCAGAATAAACATAGCTGCGTATTTCTCAGAGCTTCAAAATAAAATCAGAAAAATACAAATATGTTTATTAAACATGAGTAGGTACATAAAAAGCGACGGACACCAATAAAATCTCTTTTAATAAATATTTTCCTGGACATTAATTTTATAAGGAACGCGATGTCTTATTACTGTCCTGTTAGAAATTATAATGAGACAAGAGAGTGATCAAATAATTAATAGACCATTTTAAATTCTTCAGTATGATTCAGGGGTCATGGGGCGAGTTTCTAATTTGTTCCAAACTTATAGGTACTACTGTGTCGCGAGACTTGGTTTGGACGGAACTTGGCCAACAAAAAAAAATATTTTTTTTTGTAGTGGAAGGATAAAAAATAATGTCAGAAGAAATGTAATTTAGAAGTTCAGGTACCTAAATATTATAGATAAAAAAAGATAACACATTTCTGTTATACTAGAAGCATGATCTTCTTTCAAAACTGACAGATTTCATACTTAATTCAAATTTCAAATTTAGAATCATGGTTACTAATGTGTGGCCTTAAACATCGAGTCATGTTTCATCATCAGTACATACATGATAATTAATATGAAATAGTAGTAATATCTTCGTGGAAGACACAACAGTCTAGCAGACAGGCGCATCCGCCGACATACCACGATTGGTATGTCCCTTCACACTTATTGTTTACGACAAAGATTCATTGATTGAGGGATTGACTGCATTCAAACAATTCTTCATAAAAGAAGAATTCGTATGCGTGGTCCTATGAGCGAAAAAAGGTATAATTTATGCAGGATAAAGTGAGTCGCACAAACGCTACATTCGATTTTTTGCGTACTTTCTAAGTAATGGATAAATGAGCATATCCATTGAAGCCTTGATTTGAATTTTATGTCGGTGGACTCATTTTGAGGGACGGAATCGGATCTGAACAGAAAGATTACTCACAGATGTGCTAACTCATGTGCTATGACGAAGGCGCTGGTTAGACCCTCATCTCGATCTATGGCTGCCGACCGAGTTCTCGAACAGACTCCACCGACGGGGGCAAAGCCTGAGGGCCCTCCTAGTTGTGCTCGTGTGAGCCATATTGCAGCATCCCATCCAGTGTTTCCTGTGAATAGTCAATTGCTTTAAAAATACAGTCCGGGTAGTATAGAAGAATGAATGAATTCAGAAATGACTAATGACATGGCGGGACGGACTCATATTCTTTCTAAGAGATTGAACACAATTAGCCAAAGAGAAGCCCTTAATAATGACCCTTACAATAAAGGCTTAAAATAAATCTATCATCGTGTTTAACATGATGTCGTTTTCATAAAACATCGAATTCAAACAGCTTAGAAGCTTACATTTTGGCGACAGGAATGATAATGTTATGTAATATTGAATTAACACACATAGACAGACGAATTAAATTATTCAAATTTATTGCGTAGGCGCTAAATAAATGTAAAACTTTTGTAATAAATCGTCTGTAATTAAATATTTCATGTTGTAGTTAGATAAACACTTAGCAGTATTTTAAAATTCAATACCTGTGTTCACTTAAATAGACGTATGTAGCCCATGGTATCTGTTTCCTCCATTATGTATCATGAATATATACGCCCAAACAAGAAAGAAATTTGTGGAGAAAAAGTGGGACATGTGTCATTAAAGCATGATATCAGAGTTCTGATTTAGTGCTCACAGCGGAAGTTGTTATAACGCTAGAAGTTAAATAAATCTTAGAATAAACCGTCATATATGACGATATACTGACTACTGCAAATTTTCGGGCGTTTTGACGTATTTAGGTAATAAATGTATGTAAAATATTTAGGTAACAAATAAATATAATTAAATAAGAGTCAAAAATATGTATACTATACCTGCCGGTAACTTCATCAAATGTTTGTAATTCCACTTATTCACTGCTTCCAGAGACTTTCTGACGTTGCCATACTTTATAACATAATCCTTCTCCTCGTACAGATAAAGTTTGTTGATCACGAGCGTCATATTCGAGTTCAGAGAGGGATCGTTGAAGATGGCACTGACCTATAATGTATTACATAAAGATTCAATGAGTTTAACCATGCACCGACAGCGTCGTACCAAAATAAACAGCCGCACGCATCCATTCTGCGGCGAGCTTCCATACTCACGATGTTCATTAATGCTAGAATATAGTGCCTCACTCTCTCGTTGCCGTGGAACTTGAGCATCGTATGATCAGCCACGATGGCCATTTCGAGCCATAAACCTTTGACACCTGGAACATTAATCACGATATTGGACATCCAGGACACAACTAATCGGCTTCTTCAAACTGTTAACACTATAACCACACCTGAAACTGGTCTACTGATAGTTATCGGTCCTCGAAAGTAGTCAGTATCGGGATAAACACTGTGTCGAGGTCGCACGTGCGGCTCCGGTACAGGATCGTCCTCATCGCCGAAGTCAAGTTCAAGGTCGTTAACCGTGTCACCCGTGAGATTGTACGCGGCTGCCAACTCGGATAGCTCCACGTCACGTCTGCGCAGCACATGCGCCGAGCCCTCCTTACGCGGCGGCTGCAGCATGAACTCCTCACCGCCGACCTGCAGCAACCCGTACAGCTGACCATCGCAATCTGTCACCGTCGCAGAAGAGTGCTCCTCATCTATAACTTTGCCTTTGTAGAACTGGCACTCATCGTAGTAAGGAGATCGTATCTGTCTGTTCTCTTGAAGCTCCAGACGCCAGCCGAGGAGCTGGAGGTGGCGGGTGCCGCTGTCTGCTGCATGCCTGCGCACGCGCGGTGCGAGCACAAGGGTGCTGGCCGGCGGGGCCCAAGCGCCGGCGCCGGCCGCTGCCGAAAGGAGCATGGCTGCCCACAGCCAGCGCGGCATCGTCCGCGCGCCGCCGCGAGCTCCGCCTCTCTGCCCAACGCCGCACGACGCGCTGCGCTTACGCATCTACGCACATGGCGGGCGTCTCGTCGCGCGGAAGGTAAACGACTCCGCGACTTATAGATTGCATGTGCTTCATGCCTCATGCGTCATTTGTAAACAAAGGGCGAGCGCCTGTTTTTGTTTTATTCTCGCCTAGCGTGTAACGCGCGGTTATGTCTGTGTATGTAGTACATACTACTTCTGTTTACTGTGATACTACACAGTTATAACCGCACGTTTCACGCACGCGCGCTTTATCGGAATTAATCGGAAGTAAAACATGTTAATGAAACTTCCATTTGATTTCTTTTTGGTAAGTATATATGATTATTTACCATACGATGGGTTGTTTCCTCTCAATGCGAAAGTTATTGCTAAGTCTGTAGTAAATATTGATAACAGTTGTGCGATAAATGTCAAGTGCATGAACTTTTGCTCTGCTAATTGAGCTGATAGTGCTCCGCAGAGCAACAGTAATGTTTTCAATTATTTATTTTACGATAAGTTGTATTGCGTCACTGCTACATTGGATACGAATTTTCGACTGACTCTGCACTCATGTTATATCAAACTACCGAATTAATTCCGGATGAGCGCTTAAAATGAGCATATCAATTTATTGCCTTACTTGCTAAAAACTTATTCACAATTTATTTGTATTCCTTAATGTAGATTATTACAATGGCTTAAACGTAATTCCGAACCAGTAGAGCGCTAAAATTCAGGATACAAATTAACAATAGCCATTATTTAAATGTTAATTGGTATTGAATGTTTTATAGCCAAACATTTTTATTTATATTTCTTTAATAACTTACTAATAATTTGATCGTATGTTTCAGGATCATGTAAATAGGTACTTCCTTAATGATCACTTCAACATATTGCGTGTCGATATCCATGCCACTCTATTTACTTTGGGTAAATAGATGCTAAAAGTATATAGTCGTCGTTATATTTTATACCTTCGAGCTTGGAATAATTTCAATCTTCAATAAATAATTTAATTTAGACACATTTTAGACTGATTTACAAAGTGATTTAAAACGTCTCGAGGAAAGCTGGACTTTAAGTCCGAAATCGCCAACCCGCATTGAGCAAGCGTAGTGATTACGCTCAATCCTTCTCTTTGTGAGAGGAGACCTGAGCCCAGCAGTGGGACGATAAAAGGTTGTTGATGATGATGATGATGATGAGACACATTTTGGTGATAACTTAAAGCACAAAAGAGAAAAGGCAGTTTAACAAAAAAGACATATAATTTAATAATGTAGTGCAATAAAGTAACGCTAGACCCCATAGTAGGATATTCTGGTATCGTAGGATCTCGGCAAGGCTTTCGTACGAATTTCTATATTAATAAATCAATGAAAATATTTTAGTCACGTGTACTGAGTAGCGATGATGCACGCTCCATACACAGTAAGCGCATTCTGCGTGTATTGTGTTATGCTATAACCACACGCTGGCATAAAGTGACCATATGGTTAATTCTGTATTTCGCAAAGAATTGGGTAGATTTGTATAATATTCAGAAATGAGTGAAAATGTTTCCGCATCAGAAATGAAGTGATCCGACAGAGGACCAGAGTCACCGACATAGCTCTGAGGATTAGCAAGCTGTAGTGGCAATGGGCTGGTCACATATGCCATAGGACCGACAACCGTTGGGATAAACGAGTCCTCGAGTGGAGACCGCGTCTTGGCAAACGTAGTGTAGGACGCCTTTGGGCGAGATGGAGCGACGACATTAAAAAGATGGCTGGTAATGGCTGCCGGAGAACTGCTCAGGATCGAGCTTGTTGGTGTGCCATGGAGGAGGCCTATGTCCAGCAGTGGACGAATAGAGGCTGATGATGATGATGATGGATGTATAATATTATTTAATAACTACTTATTCATTTTCTCACTAAGTTAATTGTAGGTTGGTAATCATAAAGACTTAAGACTGCCACGGACAACTTCGAAATTGAAATTAACAATAATCACTTTTCCCGACCCGAGGATCAAACCCTAGTCTCGACAGCAAAATATTAATATTAGTTTAACTCCATTCGTATCACACTATTCATCGTTGACTGCCTTGAGGGACCCCTTCTATATTTAGAACCAGAAGACTTATTTATTTAAAATTCTTACGTCCACGAACATATATTTTGTGTCAATTAGTCGCAGATGTCACATGTGTATGTCAAAACTTCCGACGGTTCCCAAAGTGTGGAAGCAGCATTAGTTGAGTACAATACCATTGCTAGTCATGTTATTGACATAATACATATCTTGTTTCACAAGCAAATTATACAATGCAGACAGAAAAATGGATGTTAAGATATTTTTTTAAATTGAATATTTAAATAAGTATGTAAACATACATGTTTAATTTACGTATTGTTGCTGTCAGACACGTTTCAGGATCAGCTTCTTCAATTGCTTTTTTTTTTGTCAAAATGTTTTCCTTTTTGCTTTTTGCTGTATACCAGCAAAACTAAAAAAGTAACTGAACGATGTTCGTAGAACCAATGACCGATGAGGTAGTACGGTTATGGAATGGCGGCCATGTACTGGAAGACGTAGAATAGGGAGGCCCCAAACAAGGTAGACCGATAATTGTGAAGGCCGCGGGAAGCCGATGGATGCGGACAGCACAAGACCGGTCATTGTGGAAAGCTTTGGGGGAGACCTATGTCCAGCAGTGGACCTCTATACGCTGAAGAAGAGGAAAAAGTTAACTCAACAGACATTTTCCTATACAACTTCAAGTTCTTACAAAACTCCCACATAAAAAAGCACGTTCAGCTTCGTAAATTCACAAACTAGAAAAAGAACGGCGAATTTTCAAATTCTTCTTTCCGTACACACCTAATTCAGAATATTACAATCATTTTACAACCAAACATATCCAAATCGGCCTAGCCGTTCTGAAGTCATGGGCTTACCAAAAAACATCATTTTATTTTTATTACGAACTAGTAGATAGATTCGGATGTCAAAACATTTGACAATGGATATCAATTCTAAGAATGTGTATAGTAACTTAATTTGAATAGTTTGTGTGACGGCGCGGCATCCGAAATCAATCAGGTTGCAGATTTCTTATTGAGATTGATATTAGAGAACAATTTCTCTTATTTCCTTAGCACTTTGTTCTTTATCTCTTAGAGCGTATAAGGTCAAAGTAAATTAACTATCTACATACACGACCGGTATATACAACATATATCAGTATGTTCAGTATATATATCACGAAGGTATACATTTGAGGGTGTGGAACACACTCACAAACTGAACAACTTTCTCCATTGGGTCAACATAAATCATCATTGTATGTAATCACGAAAAAATACTCAACTATCGACTGTAGAAAAACTGTTTAGAGGGGCAATTCCCGTGAGTTTAAAAACGTTCACCTTCTGATTTCAGGCTCAATTTGCCAAAAAATACTTCAATTTCCCAATGTTGACAAGTTTTGTCATTTTTTTGTCAACGAGATGAGACTGCAATTAGATTTTTAACATTATAAATGACGATCGTGGGCCCCCTTTTTTGTTTGGGATGGGAAATCATCAAATGACCTCTCCCGCTCTGGACGGAGCGAAAGGGCGTGTCAGACTTTTACTGACTAAAACTCACCCGTGTTCACGTGGCCATGGTTTCTTTTTTAAAACCGCAACCCTGACCCAGGAGGCATCGGTCGTCGTGGACCCCGTCACGATGTGCTGACATCTCTTTGAGGCGCGCGTGAACCACAACGCGCCGTCGACTCGGGCCTGGACCTTACTGGGCGGCGAGCTACTCACTGCTCACCGCCCGCAAGCCCGCGCCTACGGTGGCCGGGAATTCGATGTTGTCTCCCGACCAGGATGATATGCGACACTTGGCCCCCAGGTCCATAGTCTGTACCACAACCTAATAAAATGTGATCATACATTTCTGACACACGCTGTTTTTTTATATAATAATTATAAACTAGCGCTTGACCGCAACCCCGCCTGATGGTAAGCATTGATGCGATCGTTGATGGTAAAGCGCGCTAGTTTATTAAGAACCTATTCACTCAGATTGAGTGAATAGGAAGGAAGACGGCAGTTGAGCGAGGTGATGCAATGTTAAACCCAACAACACGACCAACGATGCTGCGCTAAAGGGAGATTGATCTGAAGACCCTCCACGACCAGACTCCCAACACAACAACATTTGGCGCACGTACCCGGCACACATCGCAACAGAACTGCTCAGACCCGTCCTCCGTACGGCTTCACCAGACATCATGCCGGAACACGACAAACCGCTTGGCGGCAAGGCATTGTCTGGTAGGTGGTAAATTCTGCCGGCGACCGGTGTTATGGCCTACCACCGAGAGTTGGCAAACCATAATTGCTGATTCATTTCCTTTAATATTCTTAAACTAGACTATTATTTATATATTATTTTATACAACTACACGGATATAGTTAAGTACTTACTAGCTTTGTAGAATTTCTTGGAGTTATAGTGCAAATGACAATGATAACGTCACTGGGCGTGAATAGACGGAATTTCGTGACAGAGCATCACTAATAGGTTATTGTTAACATTTACCGCACCCCTGAAGTTTCGTGTAAGCCTGTGTAATTTACTCTTTGTTATAGCATGACAATACCCGGAAACGTCCTTATATACAAATACAACTCTGAAAATGTAACTATATAAAATAACTTTACGATTGTGTTTTCCCAAAGGGCTAAGCAGTGAGGAGACCTTATAACACACCCATATGTCTCCACTAATATTTAAGTCCCAGGTACTAGAGGGCGAGCCTATTTTCATAAATCAAGCAAATATTGACTCCGGGAAGCTATTGTAAAATTCGTGTAGAAAAAACCTAATGAAACCTTAACCAACCTGTAAATCGCGTCTAAAAACTGTTACCCTACACTTGGAATTTCTCCTGTATCGTGGGTGCGTTTACAAACATATAAACACACATACGCAAACAGCCAAGCCCGGAATAAGTATTTGTAGGTCATACAAATATTTGTTCCGTGCGGGAATTGGACCCGAGACCGACAGTGCAGTCAATCGCTTCACCATTTCACCAATCATGCCATCCTTTTAATTTACAGGTGAGCTCACGCTCTCGAAAATCTCCAGGTTGAGCTCATGCTCAAAAATTACTGCTGGAAAAAACAAATAGGTATAAGACAGGCGTTTATCTTAGGTCGAATTCTACCAAAGTTTTATACCTAGAATCAATCTTATTCAAAATAAGATTAATTCTAGGTGGATATGATAAAACTATGATTATTGAATGAATTTTGAATTTTTTAATGATTACGCAAACTAGGACTGTCTGATGTCAATTTTACTCCACGGATAAAATACGGTCATACTTTGGTCAAATCAATCATTTAACGATTTTATTTATAACAAATAATGTTAGGAAGGTATCCAAACACAAAATATTGAACACATAGTGTTTATTTGTTTAAAATTTTATGTACACACATTAAATAAAAAGAACAGAATAATTGGTACCAACATTATGCTTATTTTTATAGAAACCTCTACTAGACTACTTGTGATAGTAAAGTAGATAAAGAGGTGTAGACAGCGTGTATAAAAATAAAAGAGAAATAAAATACAAATTTCTAAAAGTATTCACATATGTAATATATTTTAAAAAGCTAACAGACTTAAAAGATTAATGTGAGTGAGTATATAAAAAGGAGGAGAAATAAACGGCATCCTAAAATTGGATCGCATAGTTGTCAATAGATAACGTGCCCAAATGGCTGGCAGCATTACGACTCACAAAAGAAATAATCCTACTAATATTATAAATCCGAAAGATTGTGGGGATGAATATATAAAGGGTGTATCTGTCATCGCCGCACGAGTACCATGGATCCAGTACATGATTCTGAACCCCCCAGTGGTGGAATTTTGCGTCGGCTTTTTCATGATTAAAAAAAATATATAAGTAGTTTTTTTCACTTTAGACCGTTCATAATTGCTGTACTTTTGAGATATAAGATTTAAAAGTAAACATTAATTAATTCGCTAAATACACAAAAAATTGCAATGAAACAAATCTCAAAAACGATTTTATCAGCTGATTTAATAGAGTTCACATCAGGGATCAATGTCATACCTACAAACCTAGTTCAAAGGCCGAACCGACACTTTTTTTTAAACATTTTTATTTCTGTAACCGTTCATTAACGACATAAATGACTATCATAATTTTATTAGTGGCGTGTGGTCTAGCCTTTTCGCGAAGTTTGCCTTACGATGTCAGATACACTCTGTATAAATTTAAAAAGTAAAAAAAAAATGTGCAAGTATATAAAAGAGGAATGGAAATAACTAGAGGGCGTGAAAAAATTCATCCGCATCGCTGTCAACAGGAAACGTGCCCAAAAGGCTGGCAGCTTTGCCACGTTGTATGGCGATGCTGATTCTTTGGCCAAAAAATAGCCCAGTCCTCTGGTCACGTGAAGAGTCGATTAGACGTTTGGCGATATCCCGGAATAACAAATGTGCACTCGGACCCCATGGCCCTAGTGTTTCAACCCCAAACGGCTCGAACATATAGGTTCTAATAAGATTGGAGTACTTCCGCCGTTTGAGGTTTTTTCGCACTTGCAGCAGCCGCTGCAGCACAACTCACCATATTTGGAAGATGGGATGGCGCAAGGGTATCGACACACGTTGCATCCCATACCAAAGGCCTACCTACCTTCCAAGGCATTACAGTCATTTCGTCTGGTCTCTTGCCATCGTCGCGTGTCAAGCCGTGAGGATCTAAAACAGCTGGCACGCCGGCGGTGACAAGAGCACGGCGGATAATATCATTGATGCTGGCGTGCCGTGCTATCCGACCTGCACTTTTACTGCAGGATAAGCCATGGTGTCCGAAGCAGTCAACACCTTCACCGCATTGGCAGCGATGCGGAGCCACACAAGGGGCGCCCAGACGCAGACAAATAGCGAGCCGGAAAGTGGCGTCACCCAGCAAAGTTCCTATGTTGGGTGACGGTAACGCCTGAAGCCAGAGACCCGATTCCCATTTGCCCACAGTCAGTAGGCAGGCACGCTCAACAGTATTGGTGGACGTACTAATAACATTATTCCGCACCAACCTGCAGAGGGGCTCATCCCACTGCCTCTGAGAAGATGGGTTCACGGGCAGATTCGTATCTGGGCAAGTCATTTTCCAGGCGTTCACCGCGTCGGTCGAGCACGGCACTTCAGAGTCGACCAGGGATGAGGCTAAAATCTTCCCGGTTAACTCTTTAGTGCTGTGGACAGAGGACAGGAACGATGGTAAGCTAATACTGGTAATTTTACGGACGCCGAGGCCACCTAAGCGGATGGGAAGTGTGGCTTGCATCCACGCACGGTCGGCCAAGGCCACATTTAAAATGGTTGTTAGTGTGTTGCGAATAATTTGGTCAATTTTGTCCAAAAGTTGTGGCTGCTTCCATAAAGGGGAAGAGCGTAGATAATATATAAAATTTGGGCCAAAACAACAGTATCTAATAAAGGTGAAAGCCGAATGCAAAAAATTCCTGTATATGGATACTCGTAGATGGATGTTTGTTTATTACTCTTTCAAATAAAAACTACTACATTTGGAAGAAATTTGGATCACACAGATGTAACTGACTTCCAAGATGGTATACAGAGTAGTGCTGACGATACGACAATAAATGAAAACACGAACAATGCTGGTTCATAGGAATAATCCTAAACCATAGAAAAAAAAACCTAGCATCAAAAATAAAAAAATAATGAAAATTTCAAACAAACTAAATCGCATAAAATTGCAAACGGAATAGAATCCTTGAAAAATTTTGGTTCACTGACTTCCGATCGGCGACAGCGCGATCCTGTATCAACTTGCTTTTTTCGCGCCATTATTATTAAAGTTTGGTACCGCAAGGATGCGGCGGTCATTAACCTGTAAGCGCTTCCTTAGCAACATGTACATCATGTAGAAAATGTGAAAAATGAAAAAAAAATTGTTGTGACTAAACTAATGGACATATTTATATGACTTTTTATAGGGAGACTGAGAATGTGTTGAGGTACACGATGTTTAATTTATTGTCGTATTGTCAGTACCACTCTGTATAACCAGGAATAGCACCACGGAATAGAGAATAGCACATAGGATACTTTTTATAGTGATAATCCTACGGGATCAAAACTTATGAGGGGAAACCGCTCTGCACAGCTATTATGAGAATATAATTACAGACCTACACACTCCTTAAATAAAATATCACTAGAATGTAAATAATTATAGTGTAACTAGCCACCCCTCCGGCTTCGCACGTGTGCAATGCTGATACTAAATACAATATAATTAAAATCATGTGCTGTAAAGGGCGAAATAGACCTATATTTAAAAAAATAGGGGTGGATTACCCTTAACATTTAGGGGGATAAAAATTGATGTTGTCCGATTCTCAGACCTACCCAATATGCACACAAAATTTCATGAGAATCGGTAAAGCCGTTTCGGAGGAGTTTAACCACAAACACCGCGGCACGAGAATTTTATATATTTGATTAAAATAACGAACCATCAGAATTTATTCGCTTTGTCATAGTAGTGTATGTTTAACAAACTGCAACATTTTAACAGTCTCTAATGTCAGGCGGAAGTGAATACCACAGCCTCACGGCGTGCACCGTGAATTTGTAGAAATAGAAGTTGGACAAACAGATATTTATTTGCTTAAATATAAAACACTGTTTAGTTCATGCATTCAAACATTTGTTCGCGATTTTTAATCAACTAAATAAGGTTTAAAAGTAATCACATTTGTAAACTGAAATCAAATTATGTATTTATTTGTTTGAGCTCCTCTTTCGGACCTTTGATTACCAAAAATCTGTTTAGACGAGACTTGTAATTATGTAACTTTTGTAGTAACGGACGAACCATGTCATCTGTGAGTCCTTCTCTGCCGAACAGGAATGAAAACTCTGCAAGGTTCGGTTCCTTTTCATACTTCTTATTTGTATCACCTTGTTGCTTATAAGTGAAGGTCAAAATAACACCTTCATCACCAGCGTTTCCTTCACCAGTAAGACAAAATTGCCTCAAATTGTTCGATATATACATTCCAACATCTCCAACGTGACTGATTTGATCTTGCTTAAAATCTTCGATATGAAATCCTGGATAGTTCTTCAAGTAATTCGACAAAGTGCCCACGTCTGCTATTTTCACTGATGCATCGCTTAGATCTGGACTCCGACCTCCGATTGCCTGAAAATTATGTAAATGTTTAGTGTACAGTGCATAGCATGTGTCTTAGTTATCACCATCATCCACAGCTCGACTTTACCAGTTTCTGGTGATACGCCTATCTCTTGTACCAATCATCACTACCCTGAATCAGCCTCATTCAGATTTGCGTACAATAGTTACAATGTCGTCATATAACATAACATAAAATATGTGTTATTAAAAAAATAAATCCCCAATATATCATGTGTTTGCCATATCATGCCAATGTCATTTCATTGGCTTCATCATCAACCTTTTTATCGTCCCACTGCTGGGCACAGGCCTCCTCTCATACAGAGAAGGATTGAGCATAATTACCACGCTTGCTCAATGCGGGTTGGCGATCATTGGCTAATCACGATATAATTATATCTATTAATGTACTTTATTTAGCAGATTCCAAATATAGCATAATAACACAAAAAAAGCAATTTCGATTATCTTTCTAGAAGTGAAAATCTACAGGGTTGGTTAATGTTGAAATTCAAACTTTATATTCATAAATACATGGTTTAAGTTGATATAAGGTTAATATGATATTAGTTAATATTTATATAATATATGACATGAGAATCCTCTGACAAATTGCGAACAAATTATAAATATTTGACAAATGAATGCTGTAAATATTATATTATTTTCACAAACAATAATATAATGTCAAGTAATCAACCGCGTCATTGTCGATTGGTAATGTAAAGAGAGAACAGAAAATATGTTTATTTGCAATAAATATGACGCATATAAAAAAAAATACACAAAGAAATGACAGGTTGGGGGAAAACATGCGTCATATCCAACCAAAATGGCCATAGAGTCTTAACGTTATGCTGATGTCGCAGTTTAAAACCAGGGCTGGGGCTCTGTCTCGTTTAGAAGAGACAGCACTCCAGCGCCGGTTATCAGCGATAGCCGGCGTAGACGTGATAACGACAACCAGTCCAATACTACGCTTTATAATGCTGCCTCATATTTCTGATCGATCCACTCTTTGATAATAAGTCCAAAGTGTCTGTAATTGATTGAATTGAATTAGAAGAATGCTTCGATTAGACTTATTTGTATAACTAGTGCTTGACCGCGATCCTACGTGATGGTAGCAGTGATGCAATCACTGATAAAGCGATAATAGTAAAGCGCGTGTTGGTAATTTCGCCAAAGTCGGATATATTTTGAATAATTATGGAAAAATTGACAAAAATTTTAAACTTATCCTCAAGTATAGATATTTTTTTTTTTTTGTAGAATTTGCATTTACTTTTTTCATTTACCTTATAATTTGTAGGTGAAAGCTAAAGGACCTTAAGTCACATTTTGTAAATTATTCAATAGAACTCATTAATGAAGTCTACTAGTTAGATATTAAAATCGACCGTGTATAAAAAGTAAATAGTATATCGTTGAATATAAAGAATAGAAAATAAAGAAGAATATACAGTACCATTCTGAAGTTTTATTAAGCTAATAAATTGTGATATATTTTTGACAAATATGTATTAAAGGCTGTATTATCGGACTTAAGGATCTTTTACTTTGAAGTTTTTTAAATATCTTATAGTATAACGGTAGTTACGTCTCTCCTGTATCAATAATGTATAGTAAATTTAGTTATTTTATAACTTAGGTACGACACAAAATCATTGAAAAACACACTTATAAGTTTTACTGACCTGAAATGAAATAACTTTATACATTTTATTATTATTTATTGCCGCCTATTCTACCACGTCACTAATCGTAGGAACAGTATGAATTGCTGCCAGCTCCATTGGGTTGTCATGGAAAATTGGGGTGGCCTTCTTTTTTCGTTCAATAATAGAATGTACACCTTCATATGAGTATGATCCTTCAGAAGGTTTTTTTTTATAAATTATAAACTAGTGCTTGACCGCAATCCGTAAACCGCTAAAGCGCGTTAGTTTATTAAGAGAGGAAATTGTTCCAGTCCCCCGGTGTACGCGGTATAAAAAACGGGGTGAAACGCTTCGTTCGGATCGTTGTGGTGTCAACAACGTAAGGGTGGAAACTCGCCGCACGACAGGTCTTCCGATGATCGATCCGTATTTGTGGTTATTACATTGTATGTTTGGTATTTTAGCTAATAATCACAAGTAACTCAATATGATGATATGTATGTTTCTATTTTATCCTGCATAATTATTATGGGCTCCTAGACTGGAACGGGCTGGGGCTACCCTAAGGCGGTTCCTCTCCAAACTAAGGGGACCAAACGCCTCCTCCCGGAGCCTCTACGCGGGGGCCGTGCGGTGCATGGATCTTTACGGGGCTCTGGTGTGAGAGCGTTCCCTGAGGAAGAGACCAACTGGACGCCTGACCCCGTCCCAGAGGGTCATCGCCGTTCAGCTGGTCCGGGGATACCGCACGGTCCCCGCTGAGGGGGCGAGCCTCCTCCTCCTGGGATCTGGAAGCCAAAGAACTCGCCCACATGTGGAAGTGGCGAGAGGAGGCAAAAGGAGGCAAATATGGGGTATAACTCCGGGTTGGTCAAGAAATTTGCAATGGATACAATGTATCTAATAACACTTGGCTGACCCGGGAATTAAATCGAAGACCCCATAAGCAACAGTTGTTTGTGACCACAATACCCACAAACAAACAAATGTTATTGATTGGGCACGCCACAATAGCGACGGTAAGTCCACTCTTTGAGGAGTAGCTAGAGAGGCGCCACTGCGCCCTCACCTTGCGCCTGACGCAGGTCCTCACTGGACACGGCTGTTTCGGGAGGTTCCTGTTCCGTATAAGGCTAGAGGAAACGCCAGAGTATCACCACTGTGTAGATCGTCCTGAGGACACGGTCGAGCATACGGTGAAGGTCTGCCCGGCTTGGGTAGAGCACCGCCGTGTCCTCGTGGCGGCGGTTGGCGGCGATCTTTCGCGTCCGACCCTGATCTGGTGCGAGAGTGCACGTCAGGCCGTCACCTAATTCTGCGAAGCAGTGATACTAGCAAAGAAGGAGGCGGAGCGCGTGAGGCAGCGGAAATCCCAGCGCCCTCACGCCTCTAGCCGTCGCATGAGATGGCCTAGTAGGGAGTCCACATTGAACTCCAGGCCACCGTAGGCACGGGCTTGCGGCGGTGAGCAGTGGGCAGCTCACCACCCGGTAAGGCCAGGCCCGAGTCGACGGCGCGTCGTGTTTCACGCGCGGCTCAAAGAGATGTCAGCACATCGTGACGGGGTCTACGAAGACCGATGCCTCCTGGATCAGGGTTGCGGGTTGGTTAAACAAGAAACCGTGACCCTGGCCGTCGCACAGGCAAGTGAAGAAACACGGGTGGGTTTTAGTTAGTAAAAGTCATTCCGCCCAGAGCGGGAGAAGTCATTTGATGATTTCCAAAAAGAAAAAGCTCTTTAACCTTTCACCTACAGTATTTACTATCTGCATTATATATATATTATTTTTGTATAGAGGATCCACAAAACGCAACTACACGCATGAGTGCGTAAAAATGATGATGCAGATCTGCACATCAGAAAGTACGCGTAAGTGCATTGACACGCAACTTGCAGCATGATGAGTGGCAGTATGATAATCGCCTTAATCATCTGATGATTGGTTAAAACCAATAACTGCATAACGTTTATCGAGTATACACGATGACGACATTACAGTGCCATATGTCGCAATATACTTTGGATCCGGTTCTCACATTGGTTACTACCTATTAATCGAAGTGATTTTTTGTAGTCAGTAATTTCATGGAGCAATAAGCAGAGGGAGAGTCTGTTTTCATAGTACCTATAGGCTATATTGGACGACTGTAACACTTACTAAAAGGTATAAAGTGTTTAAGTATGTATCTACTAAAAAAAGAAGAAGATAGCGTGGTCCACTGATTTATTTTACAGTTTTACCTGTATCTAAATAAGCATGACGACCAAAGATTAGTTCTATATCAAACTTGAAGAAAACTTGTATTTTTTTCTTTAAGAAGATGAACAAAGTGGTTAATAATACTACACTGCAGAAACAACGCCAAGTTATTCGTATGTCAATTGTTTACACAAGACATGTTTTTAATAATTCTTGCTATTTGTACCTAAAATGGGTGTAAATGTACTATTGATGTATCTGACCAGGATATTTCCTAGATTTTTACGTAGTAGACAATGGACGAGAATTTTCTAGTATTTATTTTATAATGTAGGATTTTAAAACACCATAATTGAATTCCAAAATTATTCCAACACATGTTAATTTATTATATCTACAGAAATAATTGTGCTGTAAACTTACCTGTATATTAGTCAACGCCAAAAAATATGCCACAACATCCATGTTGATCTTTTTTGATAAAGAAATTAGATCAAATTCTAGAACAATGTACTACGTGTCCAATACGTACCGCCTCACTTAGGTCCGTTCACTTCGTACACTTCAATATATTTGAGGCCGCATCTGTTTTACACGATAATTAATATTAGTATTCAGACTTCTTTGACGAATTTTTCAAGCTACCTAAAGGTAGAAATGTTTTCTACGTATGTTAATGAGGCGGTAACAATGTGCTAATTTATATGATAATGTCCAAGGTGGTTGGTTAGACGAAGAACAAAACCAACTTAAGATCAATATTTTTGCCTACGTGCATTTTGATCTGCACCCTAATAGCAAAACACAATTGACTAAGCACTAACAATTAGAATAATTTCAAAGCATATAGCTAATCCATTGCTTTTCTTTCTTCTTCAGTCAAAAGAGGCTCAATGCTGGACAAGGGCCTCCCCCCAGGATTTCTACAGTGACCGATTTTGTGCAGCTTGCATCCATCGGTTCCTGCGACCTTCACCAGATCATCGATCCACCTTATTGGGGGGCCCTCAATACGCTGCGTCTTAAAGTACGTGCATTCATCCGTTCCTCAATGTTCGAAAAATGTATCTGCTCAACAAAGTAAATAACGCAATAAATGCTGTTAAACTGCTAAAATGAAACCCATAACTACTGATAGTGTGTTATGCAATTATCCTGCTGTATTAGTTACTAGTTTGGTCGCACTAACATATGTTAGGAACGTTTTACCTCGAGGATTATAGTTGAAAATAATCGCTGTGGCTGTAACTTTGACATAGTTACCCATTAAAACGAACACTTTGAAATAAATGTTCGGTAGCGTAAAAGGTTTTGCGCAGCCATGGAATGAAATATGACCTAAATACTTGACCTACATATTCCACCTACCTTACTGGATCTGATTATGGACAGTGGCATTTTCGCTTGAGGGAAAACAACAAATATCATTTATAATCCTGCTTTATCAACGGTAATTTCATACTTGGCTAAACTGGCTACAATAATTCATTTTTAAATCCGTTCCATTTTCCATCAAAGTTTTCTTTGCGATTTTATACAAATGTTTTTTTTTCTTTTTGGATATACACACATACTCACATTTTAGCCAAGGTTTTAAAATAAGTACTCCTATTGCTTCGTTGGTTACATTTCATTTTGCATCATTTTTAGCGCGAAATTAGGGTTGTATCTTCGCTCGAGCAATCGGATTAAAAAAGGTGGCATGCAGTATGCGTAACTTAATAGAAGAACGTTCAGTAATGGATCCAGGCTAGGTATTGCGGGCTGACAGCAGTCGGAGTCTGCGACAAGTACAATCGCCGCAGACTCCGACTGCTGTCAGCTGGAACAAGAGAATTTTCGTCGATAACGCATAACGCATAACGCGGCATAACGTCCGTTCTTCTCAGATGGATATGTCTAAGAGGATATTCGCTCCAAAAAGAAATAAAGGAGATGTAAACATAACATATGTTAAAACTTGCCTGGATTGTTATTGTGAATCTATATTACGACTCGCTTTTTAAATGTCTCTTAAAGTATGCAATGAATCTACATCCTATGCGTATATCTACGTGTTTACGTCGTTTGTATGAATGATCGATTTTTTCCAGAACTTCTCATTGCCAAGTAGCAGGTGTAGGTACTAACAAGGCCTCAAAACAAACACTGAATACGTTTGAAAGTTTCAGGTAGGGCTGTCGCTATGCTAGGACTGAATATTTTATGGATTTCAGTACTTTGTAGTTAAGAATTTTAAAATGTTGTTGGTCGATAACTGGCTCTTTGAGCGCTGCAGTGTTTAAAGGTGTTATATGACAAAGAATAAAAAACGTTTGCGTTTCATTATAATAATTATTTTTGTATTTCAATATGAATAGGGTCATAGTAAAAAATCCAATACTATATTTGCGTTACATTGTGAACAAATGTAGCAATTAAACTGTTAACCTTAGTTCATAGATATTAAGCTAAATATGCTTACACCCTTAGGTATATAGCAAAACGTACCCGCTCTTTCATCGTCTTGCTTACCCGCACTTTCGCCTACTCACTCGCATGCCTGTGGGCGTGCTGTATGTATAGCCTTAATCCTCTTTTTTATTATTCTTTTATTACTATTATTTAGTTTAATTTTGTATAAAGCAAGTATCTTAATGAAACTTATTAAGTTATGGAAGAGCGGAGTCTCCTAACACAGGCTTTTCTGCTTAAAAGGAGGCTCCAATCACAAGACTGTAATGTTACTTGATGCTGAAATAATAAACAATTATTATTATTATTATTATTATTGCTTTTAAGATTTTTCCCGGCGTTTTCTAAACAGAGTGCTGACTCATATATGTGACATGAAACAGCACTTCATATAAAAAAGCCATAACCCTAACATCAAAAACGAAACATCCTTTAAGCGCACATTTTCTTAGTATAACTTCCAAGTCACACGCTTTAAAAACTCTATACTTGCTGTATACAAAAAGTACATAATCATGCATACATTTAATAATAGTAAAGCTTGTATTCTGTATAGGCAGAGTCTTACAATATTATAGTACGGGTATACTGTAACTTTTCGCCAGTTATCTGGTACAAATCTGAAATCTGGGCTGTTACTATGAAATTTAATACTTTTCTCTGATCTGGGGACCGAGTTCATGGCCCCATGCTCAACAGTTGCGTTTGAGAGTACTTGATTCATCATCATCATCAACCTTTTTATGGTCCCACTGCTGGGCACAGGGCATACACAGAAGGATTAAGTGTAATCACCACGCTTGCTGAATGCGGGTTGGCTGCTTGATTAACAATTCATATTTTTTTCTTGGGCGATTTAATTTGTGTCAGCTATTCTATCAGCGTCACTCACGTCACGAAACGGCAGCACTCATATTGTCCAGACACTACCGTTGTCATTCGCTTGGCTTTTTTATTTACCATAACATTATCTATTCTGTGTTTGAGTTCGCTCGGATTGGACCATACCCTTACCGTCACCGGAACGTCACGTTCAGTTCTAATAATGTCGTTTCTGGGTACGTCTCATTGCTATGGACAAACACCCTAAGAGGCACAATAAAGTTCGTCACATCAAACCGTTTGTCATTCTTAAGGCGTGGGTCCACCGTAGCACACGGAAAAGCTACGCACGTGTTAAACTTCGTTTGTAAAAACAAGTATGTGGTTCTGTCCCCTTCTCAAGGCTATCTTCATTTTTTTTTTAATAATTATAAACTAACGCTTGACTGCAATCCCGCCTGCTGGCAAGCAGTGATGCAATCGTTGATGGTAAAGCGCGCTAGTTTATTAAGGTAGTTGAGTAAGGTGATGCAATGTTAAACCCAACAACACGACCATCGATGCTACGCTAGAGGGTAATTGATCTGGAGACCCTCCACAACCAAACTCCAGGCACAACAACATTTAGTGTATCGTACACCCGACATCTTGCCGTAACACGACGAATCCCTTGGCGGCAAGACTTTGTAACTTCTGCCGGCAGCCGATGTTATAGCCTCCACCGAGGGTCCATGTGGGTCAACCTTTCCACTGGAGTACACGAATTGTGACCCGCGACATTATGTATAGCATGTCACAGCGTACGTGGAGGCTTCACATGCGCTACTGCAATCCAAGGATACGGGCTGCGAGAGATTGACGAGCAAACTTAACACACGAGCGTAGCCTCTCCGTGCGCCGTGTCACGTTATATATGTACGGAGTTTGTTTCCACTGGAGTATCCAGTGAAAACGTAGACCCACTTTTCAACACTAATTAATACACCCAGCCAAATTTCGCCACGTGTCGGTGGACAGAGTGCGCACGGTGAGCCCACGCCTTTATATTGATATCTGAAACACGTGTTTTGTTTGAAGCGGATATGGATGTACTCGTAGTACTTACCTACGTGTAATCCTCGGGTTGTTGAGTGATGGGCAGCATACTGTCGTGATCAGTTCATACACTTCTTTATGCTATTATTTATTCTAAGTTTGTCTTTGAGTACTTTTAGTACGCGTTGCTCTCGGGTTTTGTACTACCATAGTCATTTAATTTTATACAATATGTAAAGAAAACCCTGTCCGATCCGTGAAGGTATTGTTAGGTAACGTTAACTGATTCTAATAATGTCAACAAAGCCGGGCTAAACTTAAAAAAATCCCCCTAAAAAAAATAAATATTATTTCGAAAAATCGAGGTAACTTAATGCATTTGCGGTCGGCAACACGTTAGGGGTACATGCGCGAGTGTAGGGGGGCAGGGCACACGGCACGTGATCGAATCGCTATTCGCACCGTCACAAATGGTGTTGTCACTTTTAAAAAAATACCAAATTTTGGGGAAGTTGGAATTAATTCGCGGAAAAAAAAGATTATTTCAAAATTCATTACTATTGTCACTATGATGATTATGTAAAATTTCATATTTTATTTGGCCATGTGTATACCTAACATTTATTATCCTTTTAGGTCGGACGGGGTTTTCTTTACATATTGTATATGTTCTTCGAATTTTAGGATGATAATCGAACAAACAAACTTTTCTTGTCAGTACAAGAAAAGTTCGCTTGTTCGATTATTCTTTCTATTTTTTAAAATATGCTGTGTTACTACAGTTTTGAAAACAGCATTTTGAGAAATTTAATGTAGTAACACAGCATATTTTAAAAAATAGAAAGAATCTCAGTGATTTTTTTTTTAAGCAGTGATGTAATTAGTTTATGGTTAAGCGCACTAGTTTATTAAGATCCTATGCACTCTAGACTTGACGACACTTAAACTGTAGTCCGACGGAAAGACCGCCGCTGTCAAATTATTCCAATCCCCCGATGTACGTGCTATAAAAGACGAGGCGAAACCCTTCGTTCGGGTCGTTGCGGTGTCAACAACGTAAGGGTGGAAAGTCGCCGCGTACTCTTTATTGACCTCCTTTGAAATTGATATACTCTATTTCTACTAATAAAAAAAATATAAAAATGGCAACCCTAGACATAAACCTCCTGCCTTTGAGAGGGATTGGGCTATTACCTACCACGCAAGCCCCACGCAAGCAAGTTGGTAGATGTCACATATCTTTGAATTTTGGTTTATTGAACAACTTTCCATTCACCGTTTTAAGTAGTGCTAGTAATGAAATAATCTTTAAAACGTGAAGCGCCTGACTAGGTTTAGACCTACGACCACCATTTTTCTCTCAACGAACTATTCCTAACAGCAGAGTTTTCTTAGTATTATATTACACTAGCTGCGCCGCGCGGTTTTACCCGCGTAAGTTTCGATATGTTTTTTTTTATATGCTCCGCTCCCATTGGCCAAAAGCCAAAAGCCATTTTTCAAATCGTACCAGTAGGTCCTGAGATTAGCACGTTCAAACAAACAAACCCTTCAGTTTTATATACTTATTAGTATAGATTTTTATTGTCATGTGTACATATACTATTAAATAAAGTTGAAGAGGAGTAAAGTTGAGGAAGAGTTTGTTTAAAAATATATATTATTTTTCGTTTCTAAACCAGAAAATATACCAGGGGACCATGAAATAAACTTGAAATCAAATTGATAACTTTTCAAGAACACTAGGAAAAAGTTATTAGGTACACCTAAGTACTCACACCAAGTTAATATAAGTTAGGTCTAAAGTTATAAGACCTAGTTGTAAGTTAAATAGGCCTTGGAAACTTCGTCCGGACAAATATTGTAGACCAGTGACCCTCGTAATAATTTATTGGAAGACTTGGCAAAGTGCCAATGTTACCCGTAATGGGGGTCTGGTCCTAATGGCCGTAGCCTGTTTGGCGAAATATGCGATTTTTCGTGGTTTGTGTTTGCTCTGTGTTCGCTGAAGAAATTGAAGGAAATTTACTGGCCACTTTTGGGTATTTAGGTCCTGCTAAATCCAACTCCGCTCGACTGAGAGAGCAAAGCGACTGCGGCTGACGTGCGCTAAACTATATCTAAAATGGACTCAGTTACTTAGCTATTTTATATTTTTAGGATATCAAAATCGAAATTAAGAGGTTTACAAAAAGAGAAATAAATTGTTCAAGTAATATTTTTTGGAAAGCAAAATTAAAATTGTTAGAGGTACGAACATGGTCTAAAGATAGTTACTTCTTGTAGCTTATACTGATATCCGTGTGCTGACTTCTACTCTTATTGTTATGCTAATCAAGTAGCGACGGTAACAACAAAGCATAGTGCTACACCAGCAGAATACTTTTGCTAATATATTCTTAAGTTCTTTGTTAAGTCAACTTTTATGTCTATAGAAAATAGATTTGCATGACATGACATAATATGCTGTTTTGATATATGAGGTTCAAATACATGATATAATCTATCTATTAGTACCTACTAATAGATAGTAATAATAGAACTGAAGAGATTGTCCGTTTTAACACGCTAAATATCTGGAACGACTAATCGGATTGAGAAAATATTTTTGCATTTGATAGCTAGGCAATATTTTTTATCATGATACGATGCAATGCTAATTGTGAATGCGAATGGGACTGAGGGCATAAAGAAAGTCAATGATATATTCAGAAGAAAAATTTAGTATCGAGACTGTTCATCTTATCATCATCATCTCAGCGTTAATTCCAGTCACATCCTAGCTAAACTTTTTCAGCTTTGGTGTCTGGGGTTCTCTTTACCAGTCTAACTACTGATTTTGGCAAAACTACGGTATTTTCCGTGAAGCGACTGCCGTCTGGCCATCGTACATTAGTTATTTTTCACAAGTGTGTCCTGTACATTATGACGCTTCACATGTGATGCTGAAACACGGACACTAGTAGTCGGGCTACCTTATCCTGTAGTGGAGACCGCGTTTCCGATAGAGTAGTTTAGAGGCATCAGGAAAAGGTGTAAGAGTCACTCATCCTCCATAGAAAAGGGAGGGTCCTCGGACCAAAATGGGTGCTATATCTAGCGGACACTTGCCCAACGGTTGATGTTGAAAAGTTGTATACAATGCTACACCGCTTGCGAGATGAAGGATCTGCGTGACGTCAGTATGATGTGTTGTTCGCATGTGGTGTTGTAGATACCGCTACATCACTCCCCCTCCGTTATATCTTGCGATGCTTACCAGGCCAACTAAGGTTCTAGTGAGTAGGAACCGGTTGTCGCATAGATAGTTCACAGTGAGTCGAACTGGTGAGGTGATCGCTGCGGGGCGCTACCCAGCTAGATGGACCGGCAGAATGTTATGACGCACCCTGGCAGAACTCTATGCTTAGCACTGAGTTAAATAATTGAAGTATTTTTTATCCGACTGCCAGGGACGGTTAACAGAATACGTAATAAACCCTAAATGACGGATGTCAAGTTAAATAATCGGAGTTCTTCTCCTCTTATCTTCCGTGTGCAGTTTCTGGCTTGCCATCGGACGCGTCCCCAGGTGGCGGATAGTCGCGAGCGTAACTTATATCGTTTGAAGATAGATATAATAGTAAGTTATTATATGTAATCCAATAATATGACTCTTGCTTGAAATATCAGTCAATTGGATTATATATTTAATGTTTAGATTTTAATGATTATAATATTGTAAATGAATATCTACTTGGAACGCTTGGAATATTTTGTTCAACATACAACTTTACTTTGACTGCAAATTGCAAAAGAAAAAAGTATTTTAATTTCGCGGGATACCTCGTGCATTTCTCTAATTAACTGACAAAAATACTTTTTATTCAATAATCTATTTTGAAGTTTTCTTCTTCGCAGATTTGATGAAATAAAAGATCAAAAAAATATTTCTTTCGGTGTTTTATTTCATCGAGTAACGTAACAAGAATACTCAAAGCGCTATAGCAAAAGTGAAGCCTTCAACAGCTGGAACATAACAAAGTTTTACAGAATAAATTCCCGAACTTTTTTCATAAAATACAATGTTATCTGAAAGAACATTATGACGCAGAACTAGATAAATTTTAATTTCGATGAATTTTGCTGAATGAAGCATGAATCAAAAGTATAGTTGTTTCTTGCCTTAAACTTTACTACCTCGGAGGAGGCTCTTTATTATTCGCACCTGCTGTCGTTTAGATAGGCAAAAGCTTTATTAATTGCTCACATTTATTTTTTTATCTTTTACTACCCTGTACCACATTTGTGCAAAGGACTTCCCCAAATACTTTCAGGCACTCTGTTTAGAGCTTAATCACGATGCAATGTGATGATAGGCAATTCATGTTCCAAGCATGTTTGATGTTTTTAAACCAAATAGTTTTCATAATATCGTTAACATTAAAGGTAGCAAGCACACTTAAACGATTCTGCTCCAACACCGCTCTAAAATAAGGCGACCCCTCGCAGTCCGCGCGGCGACAGCTAGCAGACACCCAGCAGTCCATGCGGAGACTGCGAGCAGACGCCCAGTTATCCACCTGTCGCCCGCTCTAGCTTTTCGCGATTAGCACAGTTCGCGATCGGTTTTGTATTGAAGCAACTCGTCTTTTTTACAATGTCCCGATTCACAACGCGCGAAACTACGATGGGGCGGATTACTTGACTGACTGAGCCACAAAGTAGTTGGACTGAGAGCCGAGCGGCAACCAGCGGCGACGCCGTGGGCACGATGCGGTGACTGCTAGCAGCCTGTTTGTATGTATAATGTATAATATATCTAAAGTGCAATATTTAAAGCCCATATTTGAATAATATTCTGTTTACCGGGTGGGAGCAGAGTTGTAAAAGTGTGATTGTGAAACAAAGGGAGATTGGGTCTGCTTCGTTGTTAAATATCTAAGACTCTATGAATAGATAACAGCTGCCCATGAGTCATACAGAATAGACAGCGGACAAAGAAATTACGTAAATGAAATTATGGCGGCTTCTATAACATCACGTCATGCGAACTATGAACTTCATTGACGTCAAGCAATTGCAACGCACAAGGAAAGTTTACATCTATCATCACACAAATAATACAGACATAATACCCGGCTGGTGTTTTTTCTCTCTGTATGGTAACTTTATAACTAAAAAGCGCAGGCGCAGGATTCGAAGTATCCCCGAGTTTGGTCGGGGGAACAAGACATTTCACAGAGACGAAGGCGTGGGTGGAACCTAGTTCCTCTTTAAAATGATGGATTGCAAAGACCTCACATTAGTTGGTACTAATGACACACAACAAAACACAAAACCAACAGAGGACCCTGTGCATTAGGAGTGTCGTCCATGGTCCAGCAGCTAAAGAAACCCGGTGACGAAACGCCAACGGTAAGTGCACGTGTGTTGTGTCCTATTTTTCGTACGATCATAATTGGTCGTGCTGGATCCATTGCATGTACAAGTGCATAGCAGATAGGCAGTACAAAAAATACAGTTCTGTTGCAATGTACTCAGCAGTTGTGTTGCGATGTGTGCCGGGTACGCCAAATGTTGTTGTGTCGGGAGTTTGGTCGTGGAGGGTCTCGAGACCAATCTCCCTCTGACGTAACATCGTTGGTCGTGTTTTGAGTTTAACATTGCATCACCTTGCTCAACTGCCGTCTTCCTTCCTATTTACTCATTTTGTTTGAATGAATCGGGTTAATAAACTAGCGCGCTTTACCATCAACGATTGCATCTCTGCTTACCATCAGGCGGGATTGCAGTCAAGCACTAGTTTACAATTATTAAAAAAAAGTTCACTAAATGGAATAAATTATATTTTTCCTAAACCCAGTAATAGCGCATCCATTATTTTTTGGTGGGGCGAGTGATCACCTCATTACTCCAGACAGTGAAGCACGTGCCTGCGATATCCTACTCACCCATCCTGAATAGTACCTACGCAGCATCCCCAATGAGCTGACACTACAACAAACAAAACAGTGTACAGTAAGGGTCAAAAGTGCATTAACACTTTTGAATTTTATTGCTCTAACAATAAGTGTCAAAAGTGGTACTCCACTTTTAACCCTTACTGTACATACATAATTAGCCTATAATGTTCCCATTTCTGAGACACCTGGAAGACAGGCCTCCTTCATAGGAGGCCTATGTCCTCTTGAAGGAGGAGTACTTCAAGAGGAAGGACTTCCTCTTGAAGGACTCCTCCTTCAAGAGGAAGTGAGTTATTACCATGGCTCAGTGTGAGTTAGCAGATGTTTAAATTTTTGGTTCCAGAACGAGCCGGTTTCATAACGATGTTTTCCTTCACCGTTTAAGAGCAGTGGTGGTGAAATTAGTTACACAACAAAATAAAATGCCTGTTTGTTTATATCACTTAAATCGGGGTCAATGAAAACCCAGAGAGGTTTCCACTGGCAGCCAGTAGTAGATAACAGATAGAGCTCTTTCAAAAAAAACTCATCCAAGTAGTAGTAGTACTTAAACTACAACTATGTCTTCCATCAATCAGAATAGAATTGATACTCCTTATTATGTACTCTTTACAAAAGGCGACACAATGGGCGGCCTTATCGGTAAGAGCGGCAAGCAGCCTTGCTGTGTTCCACTTTGAAGGGAGCCTGCAGGTTTAATCAGAGAGAGATATTTAAGCTTCCACTGTAGGATAGTAAAAGAGCTAAGATGCCTCAGATATTTCAAATATCCAGTGGTGGTGCAAATCTTATTACGTAACAAGATTCTGCTGAATTTCATTACTTAATTTTCATTTAGCGACCTCTAATTACTAGTGTCATAGGAAACATAAACGTAAATGACCTGACACTTCTCCGTAATTCAGCTCCTTAATCCTCCTTAATAGGTACAGGAAGATTTTGAAAACTTTGAAGGACAGCGATTACGCACCCAAAATTCCTTTGATGCAATCATTAAATAAGATCGTGGATGGTATGAGTGAAAGTTGTTATCCTTACGCTTGATATTACATTTCCCTAATTGAATATAAACGGTGCCGGCCACACCATAGTACAAAATTCTCCTTCATCACTTTAATATACAAGATGTAACAAAAATCCTGTTGTTCCTTCAACCTACGTTTTAAGAATCGGCATACGGACGTAATAAAACAAGTAATTTAAAAAATTTTCAACAAAAATAATTAAAATAAATGTTTAATTATTAATATTTATAATCTGTAACTGATTTCTTAGCTCTGCAATTCTGCATGAAGAAACTAGACATAAGTAGAACGTTCCCGCCAATTTAACTTATAAAATCAGATATCCTAAAAAAAAAATTCGAATTTGTCGGTTTGGTAATAGGATTTTTGTTACATAGTGTATAAAATGTAAAACCATTACTCCCGACACCGCATACACTGCCCGTTATTGTATTGAAATGCGATGCACAACCTTACTTATAGATTTAAATGACAATTAATAGTGATACCGGATGGTGTACGCAACCATACTCTAATATAAAAAATTGTACTCTATTTCACAAGATAACACTTTTTAATCTACAAAACCAATAGAATTCGCTAAAAAAATTCTATTGCATTAATTTGATTAATTAAATCTATCACGTTAGGATTAATTGAATAAGTTATCCCATTTACGGTCAGAATCATCCTTTCTACCGGACACTGACACTACAATCAAGGAGCATGAGTTGCGAAAAAACCTAACTGATCTGGCTATCAAAAAAAAAATCTAACTTAGCGGAGGAGCGAAAATACTGGGGTTCGATTTGGGGCTCACGAGCCTTTCTATATAAGTCAACAAAGCATTTCTACCATTTCTGCACAAGTCTATATAGTAAATCCTATTTCATAACCGAAATTACCCGAAGCAAAATGTCTATAAAGGAGACGGGCGAAAGTTCATAGAAAGTTGGGCCTGAATGTACAGCAACGATTATTGCATTAAATCATTTCAATATTATTACTATTTAAAAAATAAAACTTTATTTATAATGGCAGTTTGGGAGAAAACCGAAATAGGGTATTATTAGCTTGCAAAAAACTAACCTCATTTGCTTTTTTATGAGTTTTCTTAGAAGCTGTCAGCGCTCATATGGCATATTTAAGTAATTATTCAGACTTTTTTGTAGACTAGATTTTATCAGAATGTATTTTTATTACATTAACACATCGTGAGTGTGGTTTCCAAAGGGCCGGCGACGCGTAACAGCATATTAAATGTTACAAAGATGGAGGTTAAAAAAGAATTAGGAAAACCATTTACAATCTAATTAAAGAAAAGAGTAAACGGAAATAAAAATCGCATTTCTCTTATATTGATTTATTAATCGTATTAATATACAATTAATGCTGGAAAAGGAGGCGAAGCTCGTGAGGGAGCGGGTCTCTCAGCGTCCTCACGCCTCTAGCCGAAGCAGAAAACGCCCTGGTCGGGATACAATATCGAACTCCCGGCCACCATAGGCGCGGGTATGCGGAGTGAACAAAAAAAAAAGAATCAAAATCAAAAATCAATTATTCAAAATAGGCTGAGAATCAGCACTTTTTGAACATCGTTATTACATAAGATAGTCCCCCAAAACGCCCACCCATCAACACTTCCTAGTGCTTTCGCTGGGAAGAATAAGTGGTGGAACAAACTCTCCAGCGGCACAGCTGTCTGTTCATTTTAAAAAAACAAGACTTTATACAATACTATGTAGGTACAGTAATGAAGACCAGAAAACAACAACAATGAAATTATTTATCATATGCCAGCTAGCCACGCCAAAATACCAGCAAAGCAAAAATAAAAAATAAAATATCATTAAAATGGAAATGTAAATAAGTAAAAACTAATTACTTAAATATAAGCCCCAGGTATAAAGGGTGTGACAGCTCACATATTTATGCATTGTGAAAAAGAAAATTATATGAACTCGTATGTATCTTATATTTCTCCAGAATTAGCTTACTGAAATTCTGGAGAAAGATGTCATTTACAGAATAATATGCCTTTAAACAAAGCTTGGATTTGATTTGCGCTTTAAATGCATTGTAAGGCAAGTCTAGCAAAGCAGAGGGTATTTTATACAAACATAACAACCAACTTCCAAAAAAAAAGCACTACAAAGTGAGATAAACGAATTTTGAAAGTCGGTGGCAAAAAGGAATGCATATGTTCACGATCATGATGTCTTTGGTTTTTATATATTCGTTTGTTAGCTACATCAATATTAGACTGTGAAGTTGATTCATCATGTTCACTTGATACATCTACTGATGCTGAAGATCCAGATGGTCCAGTCATTAAATGATGAGCATTTCTATCAGCTCTCACCCAGCAACAATGACATATGAGAGCTCGAGCTCTTGAAATCTAAAAAAAATAATATATCATGAGTCTTTTTCTAAAAAAAGAAGTAATACATACATGACTCAGTAGTCTGTAAGCAATTCTGTAAGACCTAATATTTGTAAATAATGTAACTTCTTTGCTAGATACTAACTTAGATACACTGTTTGTTACGGTCCCACAGACAAACCGTGAAAACGGTTTTGCGGTTTTGTGCTTTTATCTCAATGTATTGTACACTAGGTTAAGAAAATAAATAATAATAAAGTAAATCTCTTCTAATCTACACCTTCTGGAAATACAGGCTGTAATATAATTAGTTGTTTTTTTTACACTAACTTTTGGCCTAACTATATGATAGTTTCCTTTTCCATTTAATTTTTTCTCATGAATGTGACACTAATATACAAAAATGATTCTGTAAAGCTGACTGCTATTTCAGAGATTAGTGTGAAAAAAATATAAAAAATGGTAGTATAGATAGTGTGTGTGTGTGTGGTAGTACAAAATACAAAACAACTAAACCTAATAAAAACTTACAGTCTGAGGCAATATCCATTCAGAAATGACTGCATGAATTCTTCTTTCACGTTCGGTGTTAGTGTGCAATGAATGAGATCTTGCCCGCAACACTGAATGTCCACAGTTCACACACACTTGGCGATGTCTAGTCATAAGAGATGGAAGTTGCTCATCTGTGCCCAAGGCAGTCACAGCTAAATCTCTGCATCCTTGGCAAATGTGATGAGATCTATTGACCTACAACAATATTAGATTGTTATTTACAGCTTCAACAAATAAAAATTACAGAAATAGGTATGATGCAGAAACAGCGAGAAAACTGTATCTTTCAGAATTGCGTGTATATTACTTCTTACTGACATCGTGGTCAAACTTGGATTATATTATATTAATGCTTTCATATAAGGTTATTCAATTTAACTATTGTTTCATTGAATTGTTGAATTCTTAAAGTTATAAAAAAAGAACTATCTTCCGTAATTGATAATCAAACTGTAAATATTACTTGGAATTTAAATAACTCAAGTGCATTATAATGAGATATATATATATATATATATAGGAATATTATTATTGAACCTGGCTTCAATAATATACCTATATAATCGAAATAAATGCGTGGGTCGTCGGTCAAAACAATAACCGTCAGAATCCTAAATGCGTAGCCAAAGCTGCAAAAAAATATAATAGCACACGATTCACGAAAACAAAATATGGCAAATTCAAAGCCGGAAGGGAATGATATGTGACGTTTGTCGTCACGTTGCCCACCAGAGTTTTAGTTGCCTGTATAATTAAAAAAGTATAATTAATCGATTATCAAATCGAACCGTTGATCAATTTGTTTTAAGATGTTTTTGTTAATAACGAAATAATAGATAATATAATTAAGTGCTTTTATTAAAAGATTTTCTAAACCGAATCGGTAGAAATATACTGATTCATTTTTAATTTTATTTTTATTTTTGTAATAATTTGATTTATCGATTATAACTTATTAACGATTGGTATTTCATCTGGTAACATTCTTGAAAAGTGAAAGTAAAGAAAGTCAGTATTATTTACGTTAAATAATATCTTTTATATTCCGGCGATATCAGAATTAGTAATAAATGATTGAAAACAAAAAAATAAATGAAAATTATTGACAAATAATTCATTGGTGTACAGGTCAGGCCCAATTTCGCCCGTCTCCTTTAACCATATGAAGTGATCTTTTTTAGAAGGCTGCAGAAGTCTTGATTTGCCTTTCTAAAATCTGATATACAAATTTTATTTTTATAAATTATTAACTAGTGTTGACAGTAATCCCGCCTGATGGTAAGCAGTGATGCAATCGTTGGTGGTAAAGCGCGCTAGGTTATAAAGAGCCTATTCAGTCGAGCCTTGAAGACACTTAAATTGTAGTCCGACGGAAACGCCAGTCCCTCGATCTTAGTGCAGCATGTGTGAAGATGGACTGAATATCGTATAAAGGTCGCGGAGCAGTCGTTGTGACATTGCTTGGGTCTGCAAGATAATTGCGTAACACATTACCAGTAGCAACAGGGTTTCTTTTTGACAGTTCAACGATATTAATTGTGTGATATACGTCGTTGATCATTTTTATGTAAAAAAATATGATTACGTTCCAAATTCAAAACTTCGATCCACATTTTTTGCGAGCTAATTAAAACTATCGTGTCTCTTTGAAAAATGGATTTGCGTCGTGACAGACCATTTTCGCGCTATAATTTTATACAATTTCAAATAGGCGACATTTAAAACGGAAGGATATTAGCATATCGTTCAGTTTTGAATAGGGACAACGGCGAGGAAGGTGAATATTACCTGCAAGGTGATTTCTGCACATCATCAACTTATGAGGTGGATAAACGAGAACAAGATATGTAATAGCTCAAATTTCGTAGATATATGGCAAACTTTACCAATTTTTCTTCGAAGGCTCCAAAACAAAGACTGTGCTATCAACGTATCTTGTAACGTTAACATCTCTTGTGAAATCCGATCGTAAAAAGAATAATGAGATTAGTATTCTAAGGTACCTATGTAGTTTGATGAGGCAATTATAAACCAACCCCCTAATCGGCGAACACATTTTTGTCAAATGATTGCGACTAGTTGGGATCGTTTGGACCGAACGGACCAATGGGCGGTCCGAACGAACCCAACTAGTCGCAATCATTTGACAAAAATGTGTTCGCCGATTAGGGGGCATATTTAGCCATTATTATCACTAGTTCCTACCTGGCTCCTGCCCTCATCTCATCACCATCATCATCATAATCTTAGCATGTAATCCCAATTGCATTCGTTTTGGAGCCAGGGGTCCGCTTTCATACTCATTCGCGATCTCTAGTATCCTGTGGGGTGAGATTGTTGGCACACATTTCATCTCTTACAACGTCAAGCTAGCACTTCGTTGGTCTACCTCGCTTGGTCCGGCCCGGCGGAGGCACCATAGGAAGACATTTGTTAAGTTTTCGTAAGACGTGACCGTACTAGCGTAGGCGACCCTATTGCAGTTTGTCTGCTATGTCACAGACATGAAGACTGACTCCATCAGGCCTCCCCTCTGTATAAAGGATTGCGTCATAATCTACCACTCAGTTCAATGTGGGTGGATAATTAGATTTTGGTTCAAAACGAGTTGGAACATGTCCGTATTCTCACAAAATTTACTTTTCAGAGCAGTGGTAGTGAAATTGTTTATATAATGTAAAGCTGAACAAGACTCTGAACAGGCTCCCAGACGTTTCTTCGTAAAAGAACGAATTTAGCCAGATTATAAGTTAGTATCCAAATATGGAATAGTCCATATTTAGAGCCCACAGATTGTCCATATTTGAAAATTTCAAACGGATCAAAACGTATATGAACTGTTTGTACTAAACACATTGAGATAAGAAATAACCCCTAGAAAATCAAACAAACATGTAATTAATGCACAGTCATAATATAAAATATTATTTCCAATCAGGTTTAAAAAATACTTACTCGTTACGTACCTAAAAAACTTTTCTCACTGCGCTAAAACAAGAGACTCACCGCGGCTACTGCGATCGCCCGACTTAGAAGTCGAAACCTGTACCTACACGAGTACAATGATGGAAAGAAACAGAAGACCACAGTCTTTTGCAACTAGGGATATTCAATTACGAGAAATGATGGAATTCCATTTTAGGATATTATTTCATATCTGCTTACTTTCCTAATATCTAATTATTTAAAATTTTGTTAATGTTAATTTCTAAGTATCTACCAAACTTAATAAGGACTTGTTTCAATTATAACTGTCCATATTAAATATGTACCTCAATCCAACCTGATGGTAAGCAGTGATGCAATCGTTTATGGTAAAGCGAGCTATTTTATTAAGAGCATTTTCGCAAAAAAAAAAAGAACGAATATGAAGGAAGACGGCAGTTGAGCGAAGTGATGTAATGTTAATCCCAACAACAAGACCAACGATGCTGCGCCAGAGGGAGATTGATCTGGAGACCCTCCATGACCAAATTCCCAACACAACTGCTCATACCCATCTGGCTTCCCCAGACATCATGCCGGAACACGATTATTGAAATTATAATTATTAAATATTTTCAATATTATTAGCATTTATCTGGGTTTGAATCAATGGCGTAAACGAATGTAATAAAACGAATAGTAATAATTAAAAACATACTTCCACTAAGTAGTATAGGCAAATATTTTCTTTTCGAATAGAAAATTGCCAAATCGACGAATGTCTAATAAGCACGACCCTCCAACCTCATATATTATGTACACCACTTCCACCTGCCAATGCCTTATCCTTTACCAATTTGGGACCCTCAATATAGATTGTAACTGTACCTACTGCCCTAGAGATCCCAAACACATATCCAATCCTCTCCAATAATCGGCATTCAGTTCAGCGGTAGTAGGTTAAATAATATCCGTTGCTTTTAAGCCGTATTAATTTCACCATATTTCAGTGAAGAAGGTTTTCTATCGTTTTTAGGTTCAATATTGAAAACGTTACTCACTTATATAACTTGGTATCCGACGCAGCAGACAAGTAAGCTATTCTATGCTATTTCTCCAGCATTGAGGCGCTCCGTATTGTCTTTAAGTCAAAAGTTTGGCTAAAAAGACATTAAATTCATTTGTCTGATATGGTGGTTTCAAAGTTTGGGGTCGAGTGTTGTACAAACCTACTTACTACCTAGTATTAAATATAGAAAATAAATCATTTATAGTTTAAGACCTTTAATTCTCAAAAAAAAAGGAGTACAATGAGAAACACAATTTCTATAAAAAACACTGGTTACAAAAGTAAACGTTCCTTGAAACCAGAATCGGATCATTATACAGTATTGTTATTTGTTAGTTATTGACTTATTATTGTTAGTAAATAAGGTAAGTTACGCTAAAATAGATTGAAAAGATTAGAGTCGAGCGAGTGTATAAGATTTACTTAAATATATATTTTTTAATGGTTGTGGGTAACCTGCAAAAGTAAGATTATGAGTCCCTATTACGTGTCGAAACGCAATTTCTATCAAAGTTACTATTGAAGGCATCTATTACTTTTTGATGTTAATATTTGTTTGGGCTTTCAATTTAATATGCGTTTTGCTAGTGATATTGTTAATGCGAAAGTTTGCGATGATATATATGGATATGTAACTATAGATGTTTGTTACCCCTTCACACTAAATCATCTAACGGATCCGAATAAAAACCCGGCACACATTTAGTCTATAACCAGGAATGAGGCACTTTTTATCCCGATATTCCCAAGGGATCGAAACATATGCGGGCGAAATCGCTAGGCGCTGCCAGTAGTTTATCAACTATGTAAGCAATCCGTGTTATTAAGACTATGATAGTTGGAAAGTTTTCATAATGTGAAATTTTAACTTCTTTTTAAATAATGGAAAAGATTGTATTTCCTTAATGTCTTTTTTGCAATTCGTTATACATTTTGGCGCCTTAACACTTAATGTTTCTAGTACCATAGTTGGTTCGTGGTCTGCTGTATAGACAGATCTCATTGGCATTTCTCAGTAACCGAGTCTGGATTTGAGTTTTTTTTTGTAAAAATTTAATTTAAATTATTTGAGAATGTGTATCTTTTGTCAGTATTTTCCGTACAAGGATGCAGGTATGGAATTTATATATTTGAGCAAGTGTCATTAATTTTGTTTTATGGGAAACTGTTTCGGTAGGCGATAGGTAATTAAGACGAAAGAGCAATTTAATCATTTTATTTTGAGTGATTTGCAAATTTTGTATGTTGGTTTTAGCAGCAGAGCCCCAGACTTCAATTAAGTAAATCAGGTAAGATTTGTCGAGGGAATTGTAGATTATATACTTTACTGCTTTAAGAAAGCAACAAACTGAACCTCGCAGTACACCCATCAATGATGATAATTTTGAACGCATATTATCCAAGTACAGTTTCCATGTTAGGTGTTTATCTAAAATTAGACCAAGATATTTCACCGATTCTACTTCTGTTAACGGTTCATTATTGACGAGTATTAGTTGGAAATTTTGTAACATGTTTATTTTTAGCACTAAATATCATAAAGTTGGTCTTAATCACATTAATAGTCAGTAAATTATACTGAAACCAAGCAAATAAGATATTAAGGTTCTCTTGGGCTCGACTTACAATTTCTTCAATTTCATTGCCAAAGTAGAAGAGACAAGTGTCATCGGCATATAATGTTATATCTGCAGCTAGATCTAAGTCTTTTATATTATTGATATATATTAGGAAAAGCAAAGGTCCAGTAGGGAACCTTGTGGAACTCCGTGAGTCATTAGTTCAGAAGTGCTTTTAGCCTCACGAATTTTAACTATCTGGTGTCTATTAGCGAGATATGACTCAATTATTTTATGTACTGATTCCTTGATGCCAATATCATGCAGTTTTTGTAGGAAAAGTTTATGGCTTATCGTGTCAAACGCTTTTTTAAGTCAATAAATATACCAAGAGCTATTTGTTTTTTGTCTATTTTACATTTCAAGTTGGTAACAAGGTCTACACAGGCTGATAGTGTACTTAATTTAGAGCGGAAGCCATACTGTTTATGATAAAGGAAATTGTAAGAGCTCAAATATTTTAGAAATGACTGGTAGTACCGAGATAGGACGATAGTTACTTGGGTCCGATTTATTGCCAGATTTGAAAATTGGACTCACTTTAGCGATCTTGAGGGAATCAGGAAAATATCCGGATTTAAGGCAGTGGTTAATGCAGGTAGTTAATTTCTCGAGTACAACATTTTTAATACTTTTCAGAGACTTGCGCGAGATGCTATCGAGACCAGCTGTCATATTCGTATTTAAGTTATCAATAATCTTGCTAACTTCCGTAAAAGAAGCAGGGGCAAATTCTGGTATGCCAGAGTACTTAGGTTCTATTTTAGTGCTGTACAACTGTTTGTATACTTCAGTGTCGTGATATTTAGGTGGTATTTTTTTGGTAAATCAGCGCCTATATTGGCAAAGAAGGAATTAAAGCTAAAGAAGAAAAAAATTTTAGGTTTTTTGTTGATGCTCAAAGAGTTAATTATTTGCCACATTTTAAGTGTTTTTTTTGGAACAGTTTTTTAAAAACTTTGTAGTAGTTAATACTTTTAGCAGTTTTAATTTATTTTCGGACTTCCTTTCTTGCTTCTAATAATTCTGTCTCCATGTTTTCTTCCTTTTCTTCGCATAGTGTCGTATTCCTGGCACTTAATAAGTGATTCCTTCTGCTTTTTAAATCGATAATATCTTTGTTGATCCAGTCTGACTTTTGTCTGACTGTTTTTTCCGACTTGTAAATAACACCTATATCTAAGCAAAATCTGTTGAGATGAATCCCTAAAAAATGGTTGTCATCTTCACATAATTCATCAACGAGGTTGTGCTGGAGAATGGCATGTACATATATCGAGATACCGCCTCCTCTTCCCATGGCGCGGTAATTATAGTAGTGAGTGTAGTCTGTTATCATAGCACTCTCAGCCTCAGAGTGACTTTTTATCCAAGTTTCCATCAGTAAAATTTGGTGTAGAGTGCTTGAAACAGATTGGATTATACATTTTAATTCATCTAGTTTCCCTGGACTCATTATACTGCGCACGTTAGCGTATAAACATTTTAGAGATCTTGTCGTTGATAACATTATATTCATAGCATGAATATTCGATAGTTGGTGTGTGACATTACTTAGGGGATCATTTCTTAGGTCAACATTAGTTTGCGTTAGTTTTTTTAAAGGATTTTATGATTTTAGGAACGTCTTTAACATAGTTAATAGTGAGGTTTTCCTCGCCTTCTTCTGTTCTTTTATTTAGTTTAGCTCGTAATTTTAACATTTCTTCTTTCTGTAGCGGTGTTAAGTCGGAGTAACATTTGATGTTGTTTGTTAATTTGAACCAAACAAACTTTTATGGGGCGAGATTTATTACTGTTGTATTTCCCCAATCGAAAATATTTTGTAGGTTTAGTACAATTCGGGTCCGCTAACTTTATAATCTATATAACTTCTTGTTTATCGTATTCACTTCTTTCGACCGAATTTCCGGAGGTTATTTCCCATAGTCCACTCAAAACTATGCTTTTCTCCCTTAGGAAGCGCTCATGAATTTCAGAGATCATGGTTTCATGTGGAAATATCATTGTTGACTGTATATTGCCAGATGCAGAAGCTATCAAGTTTTCGATATCGTTTGTCAGGTTACTAATTTTGCCAATATCATGCAGTTTTTGTAGGAAAAGTTTATGGCTTATCGTGTCAAACGCTTTTTTAAGTCAATAAATATACCAAGAGCTATTTGTTTTTTGTCTATTTTACATTTCAAGTTGGTAACAAGGTCTACACAGGCTGATAATGTACTTAATTTAGAGCGGAAGCCATACTGTTTATGATAAAGGAAATTGTAAGAGCTCAAATATTTTAGAAATGACTGGTAGTACCGAGATAGGACTATAGTTACTTGGGTTCGATTTATTGCCAGATTTGAAAATTGGACTCACTTTAGCGATCTTGAGGGAATCAGGAAAATATCCGGATTTAAGGCAGTGGTTAATGCAGGTAGTTAATTTCTCGAGTACAACATTTTTAATACTTTTCAGAGACTTGCGCGAGATGCTATCGAGACCAGCTGTCATATTCGTATTTAAGTTATCAATAATCTTGCTAACTTCCGTAAAAGAAGCAGGGGCAAATTCTGGTATGCCAGAGTACTTAGGTTCTATTTTAGTGCTGTACAACTGTTTGTATACTTCAGTGTCGTGATATTTAGGTGGTATTTTTTTGGTAAATCAGCGCCTATATTGGCAAAGAAGGAATTAAAGCTAAAGAAGAAAAAAATTTTAGGTTTTTTGTTGATGCTCAAAGAGTTAATTATTTGCCACATTTTAAGTGCTTTTTTTTTTTGGAACAGTTTTTTAAAAACTTTGTAGTAGTTAATACTTTTAGCAGTTTTAATTTATTGTCGGACTTCCTTTCTTGCTTCTAATAATTCTGTCTCCATGTTTTCTTCCTTTTCTTCGCATAGTGTCGTATTCCTGGCACTTAATAAGTGATTCCTTCTGCTTTTTAAATCGATAATATCTTTGTTGATCCAGTCTGACTTTTGTCTGACTGTTTTTTCCGACTTGTAAATAACACCTATATCTAAGCAAAATCTGTTGAGATGAATCCCTAAAAAATGGTTGTCATCTTCACATAATTCATCAACGAGGTTGTGCTGGAGAATGGCATGTACATATATCGAGATACCGCCTCCTCTTCCCATGGCGCGGTAATTATAGTAGTGAGTGTAGTCTGTTATCATAGCACTCTCAGCCTCAGAGTGACTTTTTATCCAAGTTTCCATCAGTAAAATTAGGTGAAGAGTGCTTGAAACAGATTGGATTATACATTTTAATTCATCTAGTTTCCCTGGACTCATTATACTGCGCACGTTAGCGTATAAACATTTTAGAGATCTTGTCGTTGATAACATTATATTCATAGCATGAATATTCGATAGTTGGTGTGTGACATTACTTAGGGGATCATTTCTTAGGTCAACATTAGTTTGCGTTAGTTTTTTTAAAGGATTTTATGATTTTAGGAACGTCTTTAACATAGTTAATAGTGAGGTTTTCCTCGCCTTCTTCTGTTCTTTTATTTAGTTTAGCTCGTAATTTTAACATTTCTTCTTTCTGTAGCGGTGTTAAGTCGGAGTAACATTTGATGTTGTTTGTTAATTTGAACCAAACAAACTTTTATGGGGCGAGATTTATTACTGTTGTATTTCCCCAATCGAAAATATTTTGTAGGTTTAGTACAATTCGGGTCCGCTAACTTTATAATCTATATAACTTCTTGTTTATCGTATTCACTTCTTTCGACCGAATTTCCGGAGGTTATTTCTCATAGTCCACTCAAAACTATGCTTTTCTCCCTTAGGAAGCGCTCATGAATTTCAGAGATCATGGTTTCATGTGGAAATATCATTGTTGACTGTATATTGCCAGATGCAGAAGCTTTCAAGTTTTTGATATCGTTTGTCAGGTTACCAATTTTATTCACCAAATCAAGTTTTGAAGATTCCAATTTGACTAATTCATTCTTAACCCTTTTTTGTTCCTGAGAGAGTTGTTCTATAGTCATTTTAATATGTGTGATTTGGTCTGCAATTGTCGATACTTGTAGAGATATTTTGTCCAATTTATCAGTTTGTGTTTGGGACATATTAGTTAAAATAGATATAATTTTAGTCTCAAACTGATCGAATCTCTCAGAAAAGTCATTATTAAGTGTCTTTCTTGTGCGACATGTGACTTTGTTAATTTCTGTCTTCGACTGCCATAACTGTCTAAGTGTCTAACCTGATGGTTGTGATTGTGATTCGCTACGAGTCGCTATCAACTCATTGCTATCGGCACACGTAATTTGATCCTTGGTTGGTGATCGACGTACGGTCATTGTATGAAGTGCGTATAGTTACTTGTCTCTCACTCACTCACTCAATCACTCAATTATTTCTAGAGTATCACTGACAGTATTTTTTACATTTGCAGGTAGGTAAAAACAAAACACTATAATATAGTGTTTCTCGTATCTATTCTTTTCCGTGAAAACAAGTACTGTTCAACTGTTTTAGGCACTTTTCGTGACAGATCTTGTCAGGAAAACTACTTCACAGATCTTGATGTAATATCTTCACAAAGTTTATTTCCACTTTTATTTACTTTACAGATATTACCACTGTTGTTATAGTTTTTCACTTATGGCCTATCCATATATTACACAAACATAATCCGTTGTAATTCACACACGCATCTTTGAGTTCAATGCATTTTTAGCACTGAACTTAAGTTATTTTATTTTTAAACAAAATTTTTGTGCAGTGCTAGATGATGACGTTAGTAACAGTTGCCGCCGACCGATATTTAGACAATCTTTAGTGATAATCGGTACCGCCATTTCGTAGATTAGCCGAAACAAACAGAGAAAATAAAAAATATTCGTCAAAATCCGTTCTCGGTGGTAGGCCATAACATCGGCTGCCGGCAGAAGTTACCAATACTCAATACTCAATATCTTTATTGCTTTAAAATACCACCCACCTAGCTTCTCTTTTAACCACGACACGAATTTTATAGTCGATCAAAAATAATTTTATTTATTTGTATGATATACTCCGGCAGTGTTAGGTACAGTATACCTCGAAAAGGTTCTCCTGAGGGTAATTTATGCCCTCAACTTTAGTCAAAGCTAAGAAGAGCTTTGTGTCAAATTTTAACAAAGGCCTGAGGGCACACGAGATAAAAGAGCACTGTTGTCTGTCATGTTCAAGTTCACTGACCCACAGTTTCTCTGCCGCCCCTTTTCGCTAGTTTCTTTTAAGAGGTGGTTAAAGAAAAAAATAGTGAAATTGTATCTTGTTGAAAAAGTGTGTTTTAATAATAGATATAAAGTAATAGTTATTTATTTGTTGTAATAATGGTTATAATAATAGATTAGATTTTCATATTCTGTGAAAATTTAAATTGTTTCATGATTACTTTTCAAAAGATATAGCCCCTGTCAGACGGACAGGCGACGGACGTGTCAAACCTCAGTAATAGGGCTCTGTTGTCACCCATCCGGTGCAAAACCCTAAAATCAGTGTAAAACTCACGATAATACTTCCTCATATTGTGTCAATAAGTCAACCAATTTCTTTTGATATTTATCCACAAACAACTCACTCGTAACCAATACCTTTCTCTTTATATCGGAAAAGGAGGCGGAAAAAATATTAGAGTATTATCACCTACACTATGTATGAGTGAATAAACAGGGAAAAAAAGCCATAAAAATTGCTTTTTTTTTTTGTTGTTCTTGAACAATGAACATTACATTAAGGAAAAAAAAACTTGAAATACACACAAAGTACCCAAAGTAGCCAAAAGCCTCGTTTTAACAGTATTGTATTTGTTGTGAATTTTTTTATATATTAGTTTACAAGTATTTTTATGTTATAGTTTGTATTGTATTTTCTATGGGTCCAAGTGGCTTGAATTAAATAAATAAGTGACCACACCACCACAGCCTCCTACATACAGGGTGAGAAGGAACAACGATGCATAAACATGAGTTCAACATTGCAGACGTAGAAACTTGTCGTCGGATATTTAAAAAAATATTAATTTGTATAAAAGAGGAAAGATGGTTTAAATTTATGATAGGCCTCATACGAAGGCTCAAAGTCACAGAAAGGGCGATGGAAAGCTCTTAGTTTCTCTGTGCAATCGAATCCGAAATGAGGAGATCCACAGAAGAACCAAAGTCACCGACATAGCTCTTCGAGTCGCTAAAATTAAGTAGCAGTGGGCAGAGCACATTGCTCGAAGAACCGGTGGCCGATGGGGCAGTAAGGTTCTGGAGTGGCGGCCACGTACCGGAAGACGCAGCATAGGGAGCCTCCCAACAAGGTGCACTGATGACCTCATTGTGTAATAGACTATTACTATCAATGGGAATCATTTTAGAGGATATTGCTAATCCATTGCTTGCATATTATCGAAAAATATTACTACTCAACGACGTAGGTAACGCAATGAATGTTGTTGAACTGTCAGAATGAAACCCATTGCTACTGATAGTGTGTTATTCTATTACCCTGCTGGTGAAGGTCACGCGAAGCCAATAGATACGGGCAGCACAAGACCGGTCATCTTGGAAGCCTTGGGGAGGCCTTTGTCCAGTAGGGGACATCTATAGGCTGAAGAAGAAGAAGTATGAGTATAAACAACATTCAATGTTCCTAATGCAGGGACACAGGCCTCTCTGTGAGTACGATTGAGCCGTAACACCACGTGGTAGCAGGCGCGTGCGCTCCTTAGAGGCATAAAAGCACTGCATACCCTAATAATTTTCTAATTCGGAACACCCGAATCGTATTATAATATAATTTTTGTACTACAATACATTCTGTTAAAACACTACACTGGTGATAACGCTCAATCCTTCTCTGTATGTGAGGAGACCTGTGCCCAGCAGTGGGACGATAAAAAGGTTGATAATGAGGATGATGATGATCTATGCATACCCTCAACAAAATCTCTGTGCACGCCCCTGCGTGGTAGGCCATAACATCGGCTGCCGGCAGAAGTTACCACCCACCAGACAAATGAAATGAAAACTTTTATTAAGTAGGATCACTGATCACTTTTACACGACACAAAGTCTTGCCGCCAAGCGATTTGTCGTGTTCTGGCATGGTGTCTGGTGAAGCCATACGGAGGACGGGTCTGAGCAGTTGTGTTGCGATGTGTGCCGGGTACGATGCGCCAAATGTTGTTGTGTCGGGAGTTTGGTCATGGAGGGTCTCCAGATCAATCTCCTTCTGGCGCAGCATCGTTGGTCGTGTTGTTGGGTTTAGCATTGCACCACCTCGCTAAACTGCCGTCTTCCTTCCTATTCACTTTGTTTTTGAGTGAATAGGCTCTTAATAGACTAGCGTGTTTTACTATCAACGATTGCATCACTGCGTACCATCATCGGATCAAGCGCGATCAAGAACGGGAGTCAAGCACTGGTTTATAACTATAAAAAAACACGCCATTTTCACGTCACATTTGTAAAGCTAAAGCTAAAAATATTTTTTTTTTCTCTGTTCCGTGCACTCAAACGAAGTCAATTTCGGAATGCGGCGTTTGTACCTGTCGAATTCACACCAGCTTTTCACTAGTTCCTTGTAAAAAGAACGGCATGCAATCGCGTTTCACGGCACTGCCTTTTAATTTGCTTTTGTAATGGAAGCTTTTACCACAGTATAGATAGGAACAAAAGGTATTTAGGTTTTAAATATTCCTACAGCGAATGCAAACACACCCGCCACTACGCACACCATACGTACTACGAGCTCGTACAAATGTAACACAATGACAACACGTGGACAATCCATCATTTGTGTGGTCATAGTTTAATCAAGCAGACCATATTTGGTCGTAGAAATTAGCCAGCGGGCGATTCCGACTATAATATGAATGAATCAATCACAACCACTAATGGGGTTTAGCCACACACCACAACTTAAAATAAACGTTGGTTCGACTATTTCTTTTGATTTTTCAATTATCACAACGAAACTGAGACAATTGGCTTGTATCCTAAAAAATAATTTAAGGACCGTCAGATAGCTTTATAAAAAATATTGAACACGTATTTTTTATTTTTTCTTTTATTCAAATACTTAGGAAGATATATTGATTTGAAATGTCGCATGACGTCACGCCATGGTGCAAAATATAGAACGGCGTGACGTAATTAGCCCCCACTCTGTAACTTTAATACGCTATATCTCAGTAATTTTTGGTAATTAAGACAAAATAAAAAATACGGGTCTTAATTTTTTTTATTATCTGTAAGACGGACTAATTATTTTTTTGATTTTCATACCTTGGATACATCCCTATTGCAGTGACTATCCAATCCTTCTTATATTGTCACTGCGATGCAATGTGTTCTAAGGCTTACTTTTACCTCAAAAACAAATCGCATTGAGTGCTAATAAACTTTCCTTTTCTGTTAACTGTTTAAAGATAAAAGAGATAGTTTTTTTTTTTATTTTCGATATATTGGGTACTAGCTTTTCGCCCGCGGCTTCGCCCACGTAGAGTGCGCTTTTTAGATTTCCTTCGGGAATATCAATTATTTCCGGGATAAAAAGTACCCTATTGTACACCTGCAAAATTTCAAAGCAATCGGTTCAGTAGTTACGGCGTGAAAGCGGAACAAAGAAACAAACTCACTTTCTCATTTATAATATTACTAAGGACTAAACTTAGGATGAAAATCAACATTTTTCAAACCTTAAAATAACAAAAAATAGTTCCTATAACACCTTCCCCCACCACTTCCTAGTGCTGGTAAGAAAAAAGAATTACTTCTTTTTCAACAAACTTCCCAGCAGCACAGCTGTCTGTTCAGTTAAATGCATTTAGTAATTAATTTGTGGTGCAACTAAAGTTTGTATATTAATTCTAGTTTCCATATCAGAAACAAGATTTTTACACTAAACTAGGTATTTGGGCTTAAAAACAATCCATAGGCCTTAGTATGTGTAAGCCTTTTTTCGAGTGTTTTATGCAGCAGACCTTTTGAACCTTTTTTATCATGACTTAACGTTGCACCGGATTTTAGGAACACTATGAATGGATACAGAACAACGATGGTTTTTTATTAAAATGATTCGCATTATCATAGCATTTTTACTTTAAAATTTGTGTTAATAATTCTTGAAGCACGACCATCTGCACCTGCTTATTCATAGAGACAATTTGGGTTTATGTTGCGGTGATCTTTGATTGTGGACTTACATTATGGACAAATTGGGTCAAATCCATGTCAAATGAATCAGGTAGAAGAATGATGTTGATATATTTATTAGGTACCTTTGAAATTCCACAAAACATTCTTCAAAGCAGTCTGGTGGGGTTGCAAGATCACCTTTGTCATGTTGACCATAATATAGGACGCGTAGTGGAAAGTCTAACACACTATGATGTAGCTCAAAGCGTAGTGAATAGGACTGCCGACCAACTCGTGCAGGAGCTTTAAATCTACCACAGTTGAATTTCTCTTCATCTATCAATAATATTTGTCTTTTTTTGTTTGGGATGGGAAATCATCAATTCAGCTCTCCTGCTCTGGGCGGAGCGGAAGGTCTGACGTTTACTGACTGAAACCCACCCGTGTTTCTTCAGTTACTTCTAGGCCAGGGCCACGGTTTCTTTTTTTAAACAACCCGCAACACTAACCCAGGAGCACAACATAACGCGCCGTCGTCTCGGGCCAGGTCCTTACCGGGCGGCGAGCTGCCCACTGCTCACAGCCCGCCAGCCCGTGCCTACGATGATGGGGAGTTCGATATTGACTCTCGACCAGGCCATCTCATGCGGCGGCAAGAGGTGTGAGGGCGCTGGGATTCCCGCTGCTTTACGCACTCTACTTCCTCCTTTCCTAGTATCACTGCTTCGCAGAATTAGGTGACGGCCTGACGTGCACTCTCGCACCAAACCAGGGTCGGATGCGAGAGATCGCCGCCAACCGCCGCCATGAGGACACGGCGGTGCTCTACCCAAGCCGGGCAAAACTCCACCGTATGCTGGACCGTGTCCTCAGGACGATCTACAAAGTGGTGACACCCTGGCGTTTCCTCTCGCCTTATACGGAACAGGAACCTCCCGAAACAGCCGTGTCCGGTAAGGACCTGCGTCAGGCGGAAGGTGAGGGCACCGTGGCGCCTCTCTAGCCACTCATCACAGAGAGGACTTACTGTCGCTATTGTGCCGTGCCCAACAATAATATTTGTCTGTAATCCATAAGTTAATAATATACTCTAATTGTATTTTTGTGGGTTTTGTGGTCACAAACAACTGTTGCTTATGGGGTCTTGGATTTAATTCCCGGGTCAGCCAAGTGTTATTACGTTTTATTCAATGCGAATTTCTTAGTAACACAAGTGTTATTAGGTTGTATCTCGGAGTTTGGAACTTGCCGAAGTGATACCCAACGGCGCAGGGGTTAAGCCGTTGGCTCCGTGACTGATCTCCCTCCGGTAGTGTCGGATTCTGGTCTCATCTGATGATGAAAGATACGGTAGAGAGTGTGCACCTGTGTTTATGCACATACTTGTGTACTATGGTATCTCCCACACCGCTGAAGGTTGGTCTGTGATGAAATTGGTCGCCGTAGTCGACATTGGATGAAAATGGTTTTCTAGGAAAATTAGCACACAGGTAGTCAAATTACTACGCCCCAAAGGGTACCTATAATTGGCAAACTCGTATAAACAGCAGTATAAACGAGACAAATACTTCCATATTTATGAAGGTTGTGCCTAAAGTTTTAAATTAAAGGTGTCCATGTAATAAAGTTGGAATAATTTAAGTTGTCGTAGTCCATATTGCCATGAGTTCAGGTAAGTGCCATAACTTAATATGTTAATCTCTGAATTAAAAATAGAAGATCTACTGCAAAGTATTTCAAAAGGTAAGTAAGTATAGACTGGAGTAATTACTTCTAATGGAACATCGAGAATTCGCCGTTTAAACTGAATATCGAACACGACCTCCGCTGTTTTTGTTACAATATCATTTTGTTGTTTCGAATGCTTGAATAGTCTTTATTTCAATACAGAATAGGTTGAGAATCAGCACTTTTCGAACTTCAATATTACGAAAGACGGTCCCCCAAAACACCCGACCTTCACCATTTCCTCGTGCTAAAAAGAAGAAGTGGCTGAACAAACTTCTCAGAAGCACAGTTGTCTGTTCATTTAGAAGAGCTTGATTCTATACAAGAGTGAATATGCAAAGTAATTAACTTTATGAGAAATTTAACATTTAAAAACGCTGTTCCACAGCCCCACATAAGGAATTTCTCTGGTATCGTGGATGCGTTTACAAACATTTAAACTCAGATACACAAACAGCCAGGCCCGGAACAACTAATTGTAAGCCATAAAATTATTTGTTTGGTGCGGGAATCAAACCCCCGACACGCAGCGCAGCAGTCGATCGCTCAGCCACTGCGTCAATCGTGCCGTCAAATATTTGTCACATTAAGATTCAGACATTTATCATACGAGTATGTTACTTAGTCACGTATACAAAGAAAAATTATACTCAAGCAGATAATTAATCGAAGTAAAACAAATAAACAATTAATTATTATAATATTGCATAAGATAAAAATCCCCTTTCGCTATACAACGTGTAACATAAAGCGTATATACTTACCAAGGGCATGTCATCTTTACATGATATCAATAGATATTGGAAGGGTTTTTTAATCCTATCTCTTTATGTTAGGAAGTTACGAGAAAAAACACCGCCTGTGATAGCCTACTACCATACTAGGCGCACAGAATTTTTGAAGACATTTATCGTGATTTTGGCAAATATTGTGAAGTGTAACGATTAGTTATTAAGTATATAGTGTGGTGTACGTTTGTTATGATTTCAATTTAAGAAACACACGGAATCTATATTTAGTATAAATTTTTTGAGTATTTTATTTTGAGTTGTAAACCTTCCGATATCATTTGATGTCATGTAAAGATACCATGCCCTTGGTATGTATATACCCTTTATGTTACACGTTGTATAAGGAAGGAAAGGAGTAAAATCTATACTAATATATAGAGCTGAAGAGTTTGTTTGTTTGTTTGAACGCGCTTATCTCAGGATCTACTGGTCCAATTTGAAAAGTTATTTTTGCGTTGGATAGCCCATTAATCCAGGAAGGTTTTGGGCTATAGAACATCACGCTGCGACCAATAGGAGCGGAGCATAACTAACTTCACGCAAACGAAGTAGCTGGCGGTCGCTAGTATTAAATAAAGTATCTAATTTCCGTAGTCATCAGACGAGTTAATCGGATTTGCGGATGCAGTGCCCGGCTTTAATTCCGCACCGATTACATTGCAGTACGAAGCTTATATTCAGTTCCAACTTGTAAGCTGATATGTACCCATCATCTACTCGTAAATTTTTCAAACCTTTGTGTTGAAGTGCAGGGGTGGCCTAGTGGTATTGTCCACAATTTACAAGTAGTAGGTCGTAGGTTCGAATCTCGTCAGGCGGATTCAAGATCATCATCATTTCAGCCGAAAGACATCCACTGCTGGACATAGGCCTCTCCCAAGGATCTTCACGACGACCGGTCCTGCGCCTCCCATATCCAGGGGTTCCCCGCGACCTTCACCAGGTCGTTGGTCTACCTTGTCGGGGGCTACCCACGCTGCGTCTTCCGGTGCCCTGGGGCATCGGTCCTACGGGCATTGTGTCCGGCCCACTGCCACTTAAGTATTGCAATTCTTCGGGCTATGTCGGCGCATTACATTGTGTAAATTATTTCATCACCATTGCTCTCAAAACAGTGAAGGGTAACATCATGAGGAAACCTTCATGTCTTAGAGGCAAAACTTCGATTACATGTGGCATCTACCAACCCGCATTGAACCCGCGCGGTAGATTACGGCTCACTGTCTCTTACCGAGAGAAGGCCTGTATCCGAAGAGTGGAAACTTTATATATATGTCGGAGACAGCGACGGCAGAGCGGTAGGGTCGACAGCATCTTGGTGTGGTGGTACAGGTTCCGTTTCGTAGGTGAGTTTTGAATTGAAGCATGACGTGTAGATATACCCTCCAATCTTCATAATCACAATTTGAATAGGCAAACCGACAGTTTCGGTTCGGAGATGTGCCTTGGTTCGCGTTTCGATGAAAAGTCCTCGATCGACGAATCCCACTTTCCAAAGCGACTCTGTCCATGTGACGTCATCACAGAAATAACGTCACAAGCGTTCGCCCCTCTACTACGTAAATCAAATCAGCAACTTCTATTAAAATTATATCGACGATCTCCGACACGGCCAGCCTGACGAGTTGCACGTCCTCGTGCATCTTCATCATCCCAGCGGCATTCCCAGTCGCATTCGAAGCTCCCTCAGCCCCGGGGTCCAGGATCCGGTTCACCAGGCCAACCGCAGATTCCGGCCAAACTTCAATATTTCCCGATGCACGTCCTCGTGCACGTCTGTAACAAATTTAAAAAGGCACAGAAAACCGACTTTGAAGCATTTTTGAGAACTCGGCCAACCTGACCGTCACACGTCACGTTTAGTTACTATGACTATTATAAAACCAAACAAGTTTAATCATTTTAACAACTTAAACGCAAGAGCTTCCTTCAAGCCTCATAATTATCAAGATTCAAAAAGAAAACAAAAGGTTCCTCCAAACCTCATAATTATCAAATTTCAAAAATAAAACAAAAGGTTCCTCCAAGCCTCATAATTATCAAATCAAAATCATAATCATCAAAAAGAAGACACACCATGGTTCGCTACCACAGTAGCTAGTGACAACTCATAGTTGACACCCATATCGTCATCACCTCTTGTGATACGACCAACTCTAGAGTCCACGACTCCCAGGTCAACACATGACCGTACAACTAATAGTCTCCTACGAGACCCAGGTCCCCGCCACATCACTAGCTGCCCATCGCCCCCTGAACAACTCCTCACTGAGTTGCAGTTACGACTACAGACTAGTGCATGCAGTGCGACCATATCTACCAGAGTCCCCGCCACATCATTAGCTGCCCATCGCGCTCTGAACAACCCCTCACTGGGTTGCAGTTACGACTACAGACTAGTGCGTGCAGCGTGACCACATAGCCATGATACGTGTTCCATTTGCTGGCGGAGGCACCCTCCTCACCATCTTCTACACTATGAAAATCTAACTCAGCAGACATTACTTGGAAAAATCTTTCGTACTTATGCGATCGTGGGGTACTTATAAGTTCTTTTTCCAATCAACGATTTCAATAGGTAACGATCACCATAATCGCCATCAAACAACTCACCATTATTAAATTTCATTACTTTAGCTCACTTTTATCAAATTTAGATTTTTCGTAAATAGCACTCATTTCTATGTTCGTTACCGCTTGTTCTCTTGAGAAGATTTAATAGTCTAGCCGCAAATACTATCAGAAACTCAAGTGAGCTCGTAACTATAGGCCACAGTGAACTTTAGTTTTGAAATAAAGACAAACCAGACATCATAATTTTAAAACCCTGATTTAAAATTTCTCAGCCCATTATTACAAACAATAATTGGGTATTACAAGAAATAAAATTTGCAAAAATAACTCTTATTATCATGTACAAAGAAATGGTTCAGTACACAACGCTGGTACTATCCATACCCTGTATACGTACTATCGCGTGTGTACGTATACCAATGAAATTACAGATAGCTTGACAAGAGAACATTCAGCACCGAATTCAAAATAAAAATAGTACGACTCACCGGATTATGGCAATTTCCCGCAAACACCTGCCACTCGGCAGTTGTCAAACGTTGCACACCAGACATCTCTGAGCTCTCATAAAACTCCATTACGTTACCACAATCATTTTGGGTATTTTGAAACCTTCTCATCGCCTGCAGAGTAGATGCTGTCCGGATATCTTCTCATCGCCTGCAGAGGCTTAAGTCTTGAAACCTTGGGTGTTCCGCAAAGCGCACGCAGCTCCGGCTGCGCCGCACGCAGCTCCAGCAGCGCCACACGCCATTGATGCGATTCACCAAGCAGCTAGAAGTGCGTTACGCAAGCGCACCTCCCTCGCCAAGCAACAGCCAGCACTGACGCGCGCCAAGCATCAGCTAGCACTGTCGCGCACCAAGGATCAGCCAGCACTGTCGCACGCCAAGCATCAGCCAGCACTGTCGCGCGCCAAGCATCAGCCAGCACTGTCGCGCGCCAAGCATCAGCCAGCACTGTCGCGCGCCTAGCATCAGTCAGCACTTCACGCCTGCAGCGCACTCTTGCAGCGGACCATCACGCGGAGCGATCAATGCGCCAGCAAGTGAGCGCACCTCGTAACGTGACGTTCACTTCCAGCCTCACTGCCCGTACATCCAGCATTTACAGAAGTTCATACAAAGACAATGAACAACTACACACATAATGGCAGAAAGTGACTGTTATTCTGTTCCTTGATTTATAACGAGATTGTGAGCAGTGTAGTTCTTTATCCCACTTCTGATGTCGGAGACAGCGACGGCAGAGCGGTAGGGTCGACAGCATCTTGGTGTGGTGGTACAGGTTCCGTTTCGTAGGTGAGTTTTGAATTGAAGCATGACGTGTAGATATACCCTCCAATCTTCATAATCACAATTTGAATAGGCAAACCGACAGTTTCGGTTCGGAGATGTGCCTTGGTCCGCGTTTCGATGCAAAGTCCTCGATCGACGAATCCCACTTTCCAAAGCGACTCTGTCCATGTGACGTCATCACAGAAATAACGTCACAAGCGTTCGCCCCTCTACTACGTAAATCAAATCAGCAACTTCTATTAAAATTATATCGACGATCTCCGACATATATATATTTTTTTTTATTCATTATAAACTAGCGCTTGACCGCAATCCCGCCTTATGGTAAGCAGTGATGCGATCGTTGATGGTAAAGCGCGCTAGTTTATTGAGAGCCTATTCACTCAAAAAAACTGAGCGAATAGGAAGGAAGAGGGCAGTTGAGCGAGGTGATGCAATGTTAAACCCAACAACACGACCTACGATGCTGCGCCAAAGGGAGATGGATCTGAAGACCCTCCACGACCAAACTCCCGACACAACAATATTAGGCGCATCGTTCCCGGCACACATCGCAACACAACTACTCAGACCCGTCCTCCGTACGGCTTTACCAGACAGAATGTGGAGAGGTTTGGTGAAGAAAACATTTTCAGAACCTTATATTTTAAAAGTTTACCCTGTTTCACTCAGAAAGTTGTTTTTAATTACTAATGAACTACTTCGCAGCGTATGGACCGAAACAAGGTGGACCGATGATCTGATAAAGGTCGCGGGAAGCCGATGGATGCGGGAAGCACAAGACCGGTCATCGTGGAAAGCCTTGGGGGAGGCCTTTGTCCAGTAGGCGACATCTATAGGCTGAAGAAGTAGAAGAAGAATGAACTACTTCTAAGTGTAGCAATACACCTACTGAAATAACGTCGTGTAATTATCATTTATATTTATTTAACCCTAAGAATGATGATGAAAGGTGAAAAGATGGTGATGGCTCACCCATTATGGTAGCTGATCCTTGATGTTGACTGATCCCTTCTGTATTTTAAATTACTGACAAAATAAAGTAATGGAGACAAATTTCACAAGTGGTTTTTTCTCTATTGAGATGTGAAATGTAAATTGAATGCCAAAATTTGGAAATACAAGAATGAACAACCTAGTTATGTGGGAAAATGGGAACTACAATAAAATTGTAAGGTCAAAATATTATTCTAATAAAACCTAGGGAAAAACAACAATAACTTATGATCTACTACAACACAAATACAACCTCAATAGTCAAATATTGAGGTTCAATAGATCATAAGTTATTTATTTTGCGTTAATAATTCGACTAAGTATTCAAATTTAAAAACGCTGATTATGTTTTTTATAAGACTGTTATACAGTATGTTACGAAAACCCTGTCCGACCCGTGAAGGTGTTGTTAGGTATCGATAACTGATTCTACTAATGCATACAAAACCGGGCTTTACTTAAAAAAAAAATCCCCCGAAAAAAAATAAATATTATTTCGCAAAAGGAGGTAACTTATTAAATGTGCGTTGACCACCCTTCGCCTGCCGACCGCGGGGGGCGGGCGGCAGGACACGCGGCACGTGGCCGCATCGCTATTCGCTCATAATAATACCGGTGTTGTCACTTTTTAAAAATTACCAAATTTCGGGGAAATTGGAATTAATTCGTTGGAAAAAAAGATTATTTCAAAATTCATTTGTATTGGTACTATGATGAATACGTAAAATTTTATATTATATTTGGTCATGTGTTTACCTAACCTCTATTATCCTTATGGGTCGGACAGGGTTTTCGTAACATACTGTATATTCTGATAAATAAATTTCAGGATTGTCAACAAAACTTGGTACCTATTTACATAGATCTCAAATATTTTGTTGGTGAAGTCGACAAACAAACCATCATTATCATAATTCACGTCGCCTCCCATTTTCCCGTATAAGTTTTTGGTTGGTTAAGTAGTTTGTTTTCAGTACAGTGTTGTTATTATTTATCAAGTTTCTTATGAAATAAGAGGATCGTAACTTTATCGAATAACAGAATTTTAGAAAAACAAAAATACTAAACTATATATACAATAAGAATTAAAAAAATATATCTGGGCATGCCCTTTATCATCAGAATCAGCCATATCTTCCATAAATTATAATGTCGTAGGTATCAAGATAGAATCACTAAAGTCACAATCAAAAGTCATTTAATCTCACAAAATATCTTCCTTGCAGAAATTCACTAAAATCCATTCACCAGTAATTTGAAAATCACTTAGTCTATCACTTTAATCAGTTTTAAAACAATAGGGCACAAGATTACTTGGAACAAAAGCGATTCGTCGCATACGTGGTGCGCTCGCCGTTGACGTTCAAATCCAAAAGTCCAGGTCAACATGGCCACGCTGACCATCACCACGACGCTCCGCCAGACTGACAGTTGTCAAATCTCGTTCCGAAGTATTTCTCAAAAGAGGCGCGCTAATGACGCGCCGTCATATATATTTAACGGATCTGTGTTTTGCTTGGCTTTATAATAATAAAGACAAGCAAAACACAGATCCGTTCGTGTGTGGAATACTGTAGTCACATTTTAGATTCGGTGGAGAGGCGTGTGAAAACGCCAATTGGCGACCCAGATTTGGTTTAAAACGTTCTCCAAAGCCTGAAGCACAAGCGAAGAGTAGCCAACCTATCGTTGTTCCATAGGATGCATTTTGCAGTGTATTCGGGAATTACACAACTTAATTTCCCCATCTCCATTACATTATCGGACTCACGTTATTAACACCACTACGATCCGGGCGAAGAGTTTCCCCTCATCTTTTATACAGCGTACATCGATGGACTGGAACAATTTACCAGCGGCTGTTGCCGTCCGACTACAATTTAAATGTCTTTAAGGCTAGAGTGAATGGGCTCTTAATATACTACCGCTCTTTCCCAACAATGATTGCACCATTCCTAATCATCAGGCGGGAGTGCGGATAAGCACTGGTTTATAATTGTAAAAAAGGCAAGTCGATAAACGGAATCAAAGAAGGCGTTCTCCAATTGTCCAGAGAACTTGTAGGTCATCATCATCATCATCATCTCAGCGTTAATTCCAGTTGCATTTAAGGCTTTTTCAGCTTTGGAGTCTGGGGTCCGCTTTATGAGTCAAACTGCTGATTTGGCTAAACGTCGATAATTTTCCGTGAGGCGACTGCCGTTTGACCTCCACAACCCGAAGGCGATATCGAAGCATTGCAGTTAGACCAATTGTTGGACTTTTGAGGGCTCCAACTACCCGTAAAGACTGCCATGTTCGTATGGCAACCGGGACCAACGGCTTAACGTGCTCTCCAAGGCACGACCAGAACAATGCAAATATTCATATTCAGAGAACTGAATATGAATATTTGGACTGGAACAATTCCCAGCGGCGGTGTTTCCGTCGGATTACAATTTGAGTGTCTTCGAGGCTAGAGTTAATAGGCTCTTAATAAACTAGCGCGCTTTAGCATCAACGATTGCGTCACTGCTTACCATCAGGGCCTGTAGCCAATGTAACATCGCTTCGTAGCGAAGCGAAATCGAATACCAAACCAACAAATGGCGGGAACGATTGACCGCATGATTTATCGCGTCACGTGGTCAATCGTTTTCGTTATTGGTTGGTTTATAATCGTTTTCGTTATTGGGTAACGCGACGAAAGTTGTTGAAATGTCAAAATAGTACTGATAGTTTATTACGCAATTAGGTTGCATGTTGGAGAGGAGTAAAGCAAAACTATTGAATTAAAAAAAAAAGTTTTATTTGATTTTTCAGCTACTAATCTAATATTCTATTCTGTGGAATTAAGGAATAATGTATGCGTGGATAGCGGTCGTGTCACTAAAACAATAATCAATGCACTGTCCTACTTGTGTGCTGAAACTATTTGTGATTTGTTCGATTTTTGTTTTCATACGTTAATATTGCAATTAATTGTGTCGAAATCGCAGCAGCACCGTCAATGCACTGTAGGAAGTTTTCACCAACTGGAAAGAATATTTCATAAATATATCTAATACATAGTATAGGAAAATTGTGGTACTACGGACGACAGCAGGTCAACTTACCCGAAACTATCAAAAATTCCCAATCGACATTGAGCCTTAAAGGTTTATAAATAAAGTTGAAAAAGATTGTAGGAGCTTGATGTGCTGTCGTCTGTACAAAAATACGTAGTCCTAAAGAACGGCATCGTATTAGAAGGCTATTATTTTTACTGACACTTGATGTCACCTAAATAAAAGTGTACCTAGGTACTTTCAACTCCTTCAAGCGGATTTTCAACTCTGGGAACTTAGACGAGCTATCATATATAATCCTAAAAAGGTTTCGAACATTTTTACAAGGAACCTGGCATATCCTCCCGCCGCCATTTCTCATAAAGAAAGAAAAAACAATAAATTTATTTTATCCCGGTTAAGCGAGGCACAAAAATGTATTTTTGATTATTTTCGTAGTTCTCATAGGGCAATCTTTACCTCCAAATATATCGATAACGTGACGCTTTAGGGTTCCATATTACTTGATAATTTTTGTTTGTATAACTTTCTTCTACCCACCCATATTATATGCTATATTTATCGCCTGAGGAAACTTTTAAAAAAATGTAATGGCGAAGGCCCGGTTGTGCCACATGAGTTCGACCAGTGTTTTCTAGTGTTAGTAATAACCGTCAAAAGCTACGCATTTAGGAATTGAAGGTAGCATAATTTCCCATTCAGTGAGAAAGCAGAGATTTCAGATAGCAGGTGTGCTTTATTCTGAAACTTTTAGCACCGAATAAGAAACAAACAAATTAAACAGTAACCAGTTGTTTGATAAATATAATTAATTTAGATATTAAGGTTGGAAGCCACAGAGCAGTTAGCCGCGGGCAGGCGGGTGCGACCACAATAAGTTAAACGAGCCGTGCGTGTGCCCCAGGCCGTATGTCTATGAAAAGGCGTCTTTATTAACAATTACAGGATAACACGAAAACAAAAATGCATCTTTATATATATATATATATATATATATATATATATATATATATATATATATATACGGACAAATCACACAGATTGAGCTAGCCCCAAAGTAAGTTCGAGACTTGTGTTATGGGATACTAACTCGACGATACTATATTTTATACTAAATACATATATAGATAAACATCCAAGACCCAGGCCAATCAGGAAAAGATCGTTTCCCATCATGACCTGGCCGGGGATCGAACCCGAGGCCTCCACGTCGCAGTCAGGCGTGCTGACCGCTGCGCCACGGAGACCGACAAAAAAAAAAAAAAAAAATCATACTAAATATTTTGGTTATCTCGCAGTATTTTTAGTGATTCTCATAATCATTTGGTGGTTTACGCATCAAATGCGAACGATATTAACGAAAAAGTTAAAGGATTTGGCGAAAAATCACTGATAGCTCAATGACCTTCTCTGAAATAGCCGTCTTTCAGTCACGTTCGCATAGTATTTCTATTCAATGAATCAGATAACCCTCGGGGAATATTTTACTTTGGAATAACAGCATTTATTTCAAAGAACTTTTTAAAAGCTCCATTCCAGCAAGACTTCAAACAACTTTGTACAAAGTAAATTGTCAAACTTTAAAATTGCTTCGAGCTTTCTCGTTCAATTCAACTTACAGTGGTATAAGAAGTGAGGGAGAGGTTGTACATCCCTCCTGCAGTGAGGATCAAGGGTTTGTTGGCCCTTGCTATTACAAACAAGATGGTTGAACGCACTCCAGGTAGTTTGCAGACTCCTCCGCATTCCCAGCCTGAGCAGTATATCGCCTCACCTACTTTGACGCTCTGGAAAGAAGTGTGTTTTCTATGGATTTTTTTTATTTTATTTTTTTTTTTGTTGCAGACAAATCACACAGATTGAGCTAGCCCCAAAGTAAGTCCGAGACTTGTGTTATGGGATACTAACTCAACGATACTATATTTTATAATAGATACATATATAGATAAACATTCAAAACCCAGGCCAATCAAGAAAAGATCGTTTTTCATCATGACCTGGCCGGGGATCAAACCCGGGGCCTCCACGTCGCAGGCAGGCATGTTGACCGCTGCGCCACGGCGTTTTGTTTTCTATGGAATCTATTTAATATAGAACTATCTTTCTTTTCCCGGCTTATAGAGCTGCGAGTTTTTGTATACTACACTTACAATTATTACAATGCGTTTCGTATTATCAATTCTAAAACAAGTTTGATCCTTTAAAATGAACATTAAGATTACACTCGTTACAGATAAGTTTTTACAAATGAAAATTAAAGAAAGAAAAAAGGAATAAAATTTATTTGGACACAGTTCGTGAAATCCGAAATACAAAATAAAAAGGTCAGCCTGACGGCTACGACAAAAAGATTAATTTCAGTATTAATAATAGACATATATGTACCAGATCACTCTAGAAAGTATTGCGACAAAAAGTTTTTATGTATGAGAAACTGGCCAGTTATAATTTAAAAAAAAAATGTTTTTATTTATAACTTATAATAGGTATGTTCCGGAGTTTTGGCGGGAAAGTCAAGCTGAGTGCCACGCTCGTTTTTCATTGGACTTTTAAAATTATTTATAGTGTTGTTTACCAAATAAAAGTGCGTGATATATGTATCAAAAAGTGCATTTATTAAATAGTTCATAAAGAAGAGTGAAATATCGCAGCATAGTGGCCACATCATGACTTTGCCCCAAACCTCACTCGTAAGACGGGGCACGCCGTCTTTTTCGACATGAATAATTCATAATTACGTGACATTGGCTAAATGCACCAACCTTGCGAAGCCAAAAATAAAAGAAATAAATAAATAGGTACGTTCCAAATTCAAAACTTCCCTCCACATTTTTTGCAAGCTAATTAAAATTATCGTGTCTCTTTGAAAAATGGATTTTCGCGCTATGATTTTGTACGATTTCAAATGTCACCTGAAACTAAACGAATCGTACGATTGACTTCAAATGGCATTAATGGATGAAGGATCTTCAAGGCAACCGTGTATCGGTGGCGTAATGAATTTAAGCGCGGTCGACTAACTTTGGGAGATGAAGAAAGAAGTAGGCGCCCTTTGACGACTGTTTCAGAAGAAAAGGTGCCAGTAGTGGAAAGTTTGATCCAAGACAATAGACGAATTACATATTAAGAAATTCAGCATAAACTGCAGATTGTATCGGAAAGCCTTTACGAGATGCTACACCATCTTCGGTTGCGGAGGATAGTTCCACGCTGAGTGAGGCACAATCTCAACGATTGCCAAAAGCAGGCACGGGTGGAATGGTGCCACGATATGATAGACAAATTTGAAGCAGACTTGTCTCAGCGTGTTGACGACATCGTTACAAGTGGAATCTTGGATTTACATTTGGATTTGGATTTGATGTTACAAGGAACACCATTAAAAGTGGTCTTTCAATTTAAATACATCGGTCATGTGGTGACGGATTCTCTCATAGATGACCAAGATATAGATAGGAGCGCAGGGCGTTGGCAGCCCGATGCAACATGCTTGCTCGCAGGTTTGCGCGGTGTACTGAGCAGGTAAAACTGACGCTCTTTAGAGCTTACTGCCAGTCGTTTTACTCGAGCAGCTTGTGGGTTAGGTATACGCAGAAGGCTTACAACGCTCTGCGCGTCCAGTACAATAATGCGCTGAGGATGTTGTTGGGGCTGCCTCGATTTTGCAGTGCATCAGGCGTGTTCGCGGAAGCGCGAATTGATGACTTTTATGCCATCATACGCAAACGGTGTGCTTCGATGTTGCGGCGATTTCGGGGCGGCCCAAACAGTATCCTAGCTACACTGGCGGACAAGGTCGACGGACCTTTTATTAGGCTCTGGGCGGACAGACATATGCGCGCACATATTCATGTCGCCAACTTATGTTGAACTCTGTTTCTCTTTTTACTAACATAGGATAAGTTTTTTTTTTTTCTTACTAACAATATATGGGCCTTGCCTGAAATAAAGAATTTGAATTTGAATTTATCAATACGATCCAGAAACGAAGCGTCAGTAGACGGTTTGGATGTTTCAAAACGAATCAACGCCTATCAAAGTGAAGCGATCTAGAAGCGGGGATAAAATTTTGATCGCGAGCTTTTTCAGTTTGAATAGCTACTTGGTATCAATTCCTTTACGAAACCAAAGAAGCATTTACGCTAAATGATATATTACCAAATGCTTGACGGAAGTTTTCGCTGTTGCGAGCAACATGTGACCAAACACAGGGCTCGGCGGGTTACTGCTTCACCACGTCAATGCGCCTGTCTACACCGCAATCAAAACGAGGGACTTCCTGGACAGTTCACCGGTCAAACTCCTGGATAACCCTCCTCTCAGCCCTGACCTAGCACGGTATAACTTCTTATTTCAAAAATTAAAAGATGAGCTCAAAGGGATACTTAATTTTCGTCGCCGGATGATGCGCTGTCAAGGTTCGAGCAGGCTGTAAACGAGGTGTCTGCTTCGAACTGGGAAAAGTGTTTCGAAAACTGGTTCAGACGCATGAAACTTTGTATAGAGGCTGGAGAGTACTTTGAAAAGGTATAACAAAAATATCTACACTATAAAATATACTTATTAAATAACTTAATATACCTATAGAATATGTAAAGAAAATCCTGTTCGATCCGTGAAGCTATTGTTAGGTATCGTTAACTGGTTATAATAATGCCTACAAAGCCGGGCTAAACATAAAAAACCCCCTAAAAAATAAATATATATTATTTGGAAAAAGCGAGGTAACTTAATACATGTGCGGTAGGCAACACGGTAGGCATACATGCGCGGATGAAGGGGGCATGGCACGCGGCACGTGGTCGCATCACTCATAATAGTACTGTCTAAAATGATGTTGTCACTTTTTAAAAAAATACAAATTATTGAGGAAGTTGGAATTAATTCTCGGAAAAAAAAGATTATTTCTAAATTGATTAGTATTGTTACTATGATGATTGTGTAAAATATCCTATTTTATTTGGTCATGTGTATACCTAACCTTTATTATCCTTTTGGGTCGGACGGGGATTTCTTTACATATTGTAGAACATTGTTTTTTTTTATTATCGCAAAACTTTCTGAGTATCCCACATATAATACTTTCACTGTAGGTACCTACACAAAGTAGACATAATAATTATGTGAACCATCTGATTTACGGGATAATTTACCTGATTTGTAATCTCCTCACACCAGCGGCAAATGATGTAAAAACCAAAAAGGTTGTAGCCCAAAAAGAGGAAATACGTTAAAGCTTTTGTGATGTTTTCGTCTATAGTCTGAAAATAAGTTATGACATAGTATAATTCATGTGGTAAGTGCGAAGTTTCCGAACTGACTTATGAGAATAGCCACAATTTAAGCCCTCGGGCCTTCAACAGCATTAACTTTTGATGTTCGTAATTTAGGTATTGAAAAACTTTTTTCGAAGTTAACGGTTGCTTAGTTTATTTATAACTTTGTAATGCCTGAAATGCGTATTTATTCTCTTGATAATAACAATTGAGAATTTGAAATGCAAGTTGCTCAAAGTTAAATAATGCGGAGTTTTATGAACATTTAAAGGGACAAAGATTGATGAATCAGTTACAATGAACTGCAAACACATTAAGAGAACTCTAGTGCCAAACAATTTGAAAAATAGGTATTTGAAGAAACTATTGCCGTCACGTCGCTTCCTAGCTCTCCCCGAAAAGTGCAAAAGGGACAGTTGCAGCTCAAGCTGATTTTACCTACAAAAACGGTGACCAAAAGACACTTCGTATACTGCTGTTTTCTTTTACTAACACCAAACTAAATTTTGATATAAAAATAATTGAGTTCTGCTCAATTATTTTTATATCAAAATTTAGAATACATAAAAAATAAAAATACTTATAAGTATACCTATGCTTCTATTATTTTCTTTTTTGTCAAAAACTTATCACTGGGTTATTTTTCGTGATTTTGAAATAGCATAATACTTTTATTAATTAAATTTTGAAAAAAATCAAATGAAAGGGGCACGTATAATCAAGGTATAAAATTGTAGAAAAAAAAATGCTCTAAAAGCGTTAACCACGAAGTAATTAGCAGAAATAGTTTGTATAGGGAAAGTGCCACTAGACTCACCATGGTCGCCTGATAGCCGATGAAACAAATGAGTGTGCCACTGGCGGCTAACTGGCCCAACATTGGACCGCTCAGCGTATCCCGCAGGTTCATTGTGTTGCTGCACAGTTACAATGGATAATGGTCATCATCATCATGATCAGCCTCTAATCGTCCACTGCTGGACATAGGCCTCTACCAAGCAAGCTCGATCCTGAGTAGTTCTCCGCCATCCACTACCAGCCACCTTTTTGATGTCGTCGTTTGATCCATGTCCATCTATGTCCCATCCATGTCTCCATGTCGTAATGGAATATTATCATTGAAACAGGGGCGATCAGTTATCGCATAATGATCGATTTCGACAAGTTTGGTATTCTGCTAACCAAATGGCGTCATTATATCTTTCCAGTGGTAAATCACTGACACTCCACTAGATATTAATAAATGTTCAAAATAAGCAGTAGTTTTTAGAAAATCGTTTCTACTAACGGGTTTTATAATAATGGCAATGTCATTCAATTACGAGGCAACTGACCGAATTAATCGATCGTTATAAATTTAGCGCAAATGACAATAATTAATATAGAACGTTATAGAATGACAAATTTATAAAAATAGCAGACCAGGGCTCCAGCACCCTAATTGTGTAACGTCCCTTTACTTTTAGTTAGAATCATTTCGAAGCAAATTGCCAATCCATTGCTTCATATGTTCGAAAATGAGTCTGCTTAAAAATGTAAATAACGCAATGAATGTCGTTGAACTGTCAAAATGAAACCCATTGCAACTGATAGTGTGTTATACAATTACCCTACTGGTAGATAGATAGATAGATAACACATTTATTTGATGCAACAAAAAGGTCACAACACAGGCAAGACAGGAAAAAAGTACATCAAGAAGGGTGATAAACAAAACGTAAAAAAAAATATCAAAAGAAAAATAAAAACAAATTCACCTCTAGACGCCACAGACATTTAAAACGGTCCCGAACACAACTTTGCGGCGTATGTGTCATGGTTGGACCAAATAGGAGTCCACCTCAGCATGTGTCAGGTAGGATACCCGACGCTGGTATTCTGCTGAATCCCGTTAGTGACACACGGACGCCAAGAAACGGTAAAAGACTTAAACCAACATTACAACCACACATAATGACATTTCAAGCATTACTTTTGAAATTTTTGCTGACTCCACATTTTATAGGCGTTTCGTATATATAAGTCAGCTCATGCTGAACATAGTATAGCTTAATGTGTTGTCGTGCGCACATATGGAGTCTTCTAACACGGCCATTGGACAACTAAACTAACATTTTATCTTCTGTCGTTTTCTTAATGAAATAGGAAGAAGAAGATGCTATAAACTTTGATTTAGTTTATGAACAAGGGAATTTGAACCACTATCTTCTTAAAAGGAGGCGCTATTCGTCAACAAAATATAAAGAACTTTGGTGAATAAATAAACATTGTTGTATATAAAACTAGTTTTTATCATAACTGGCGGAATATCTATGGACACCTCTGCCTAACCCCACGGGGAAGAGTGCGTGATGATATGCTATCTATTCATTACTTCCAGATATGAGTTATGTTTAGAGAAAATTCTATACCGAATTAGTAGCGCTACTGAAACAACTACTAGGTACTATTGGGTTTACAGGCGTGATTTTATGTAACAGAATTGTTGAAAAATCGTTTCAAGCATTATCAAACTAAAATAATTGAAAGACCGTTTAAAGCATTATCAAACTAAAACAGTTGAAAGAGCGTTAAAATCATTATCAACTTGTAATTATTCCACTGTTAGGGCACAAGTTTCAGGAAGATGGAGTGGGCCTGTGTCAAAAAAATCTGCCTGAATTTTTGCACTCAATACATGTCAATTTCTTTACGATTTTTTCCTTCACCATTTCCAGAGCATGGTAATGAAACGATTTACATAAAGTAAAGCGTCTGTTAGAAATCACACCTACAACGCCTATGTCACGGTCGTCACCACTGAGCCTGCTGAAAATCGTGTACAATATTTCAATTCGAGAATATTCATCCTTACGTCTGCCAAGTATTTAAGTCACCTACGTCATAATCAGCACGCCTTGCATTATCGACGCAACTTTCATATTTGTGCCTTTGTCTTTACATCGGAAATTTCTTCTGTATCGTGGGTGCGTTTACAAACGCACATATTATCACACAAACAGCTAGACTCTGAATAACTACTTGTAGGTCATACAAATATTTGTTCCGTCGGGGAACCCGCGGCACGTAGCGTATCAGTCAGTCGTTTAAGAGGGAACTGTAGTGGTGCTTTCTCTATATAAACGTATTCCGCTATTTTCTTCGTGGATAATGCTTTTAGAGCAATTATATTTTTTTTTCTGCAATTTTACATCGTGATTATACGTGTCCCTATCATTTGATTTTTCCGAAACTTAATTAATGAAAGAAATACTATACCTCAAAATCGCGATAAATTACCCATTTTTACCGTGATGTTCAGATGATTATTAGACGAAAGAAAATTAGAAAGTGATAAGTTTTTGACAAAAAAAAAAGAAAATAATAGAACCATAGGTATATTTTTCCACTAAATTTTGATATAAAAATAATTGAGATCTGTCGTGTTTTGAAAAAGAAAACAGCGTAATACGAAACGTCTTTTTGTCAACGTTTTTGTATGTAAAACCGGACTGAGCTGCAACTGTCCTTTTCGCACTTTACCAGGAGAGGTTGGAAGCAACGCGACGGAAATAGTTTCTTCAAATACAAATTTACCAAATTCCTCGGCACTAGAGTCCCCTCTTAACCACAGCGCTAGACCGAGCATTACCTATTTTTGTTCCGTGTATGCCAATGGTATCGATTCCCTTCACAATCTAAACTAAATTTAAGTTTTCTTTTCATTTGTATTTGATAACAAAATATCATTATATAAAATATTATTTTAGTCCTATCGATGGCATAAAAAAAATGTAATTTAAATAAATAGTAACATTTAAGGCAGTAACCACGCTAATTCATCTTCGTTCATAGAAAACAACGATTTTGTATACCTACAAAGGCTGAAGAGAGCTGAATAAGCGTCGTTAGTCCATAATACATTCATTATCATTTATAAATTCATTAAACAATAACGCGAAACCATTTACGTGTGTTAAATTAATATGCTATATTTCTTTATCAAAAGTTAGGATTTATTCATAATTGTGAATATTAACTGGGCCCCCGAATACATTTCGAACCTGTGGGAGTATCAGGATCCGGATCAGCATCTGTGGGATGTGAAACCTGACATTCAGTGACGTTCAGTGGTTTTAGCATGAAGGACCAAAATACATCTATCCATGCAGACAAACTTTCGCTACGTTTGAAATAAAGATGTTTAATTCAGTATCGTGGTGGACCCAAATCAGCTTATGAAAAAAAGTACTGGTCCTCCATTGTTTTGCCCTGTGGCAAGATAGGATAGGATTTTCATATAAAACATTAATCCAAGCGTAGTTTTATGAGTCTGGGGATTATATATACCGGGAAAATGTGCTTAAAACGATAAAAACAAAGAAAAAATATTTCCCATTGTGTATTGTAACAATAAAACAATGTCAGCATTAGTCTACACATTATATATTATACTCACTTTTTTAGCCTGTGGTCACGTATAGTGAAGAAATATCTGTATGAAACGTGATATTACGCTTTTATTTTATGTAGGGCAACGATATTCTCGGATTTAGGGTTATCGTGTCAGATCCGTTTCGGACCCGTATCTGATTTCGGATCCGTTTGTTCTCCGTCTCAGATTCCGAATCCATACAGCGTAACACCGTGATTTGCGCTCAACGAAATTGAAAAAAAATACGTGACAATCATTTAAGTAAGGTTGATCAGGTTCGTTTCGAGATTATTTTGTCGATTTTGTTTACTTTGTTTTCCTTGATTGAGGAGAAGCTTTTGTTGAAAGATAAACAGTGTTGCTTCTTTTACTTTTGTTCTCCTTAATTTACGATCTGTTTTCGAGCTACAATCAGATGTAGTCTTCGTGGAAGATTGTTCTTTTTTGGCCATTCGAATATTCACATTATGTTACTCTGCGTTTAATTTTCATCGTCTCTGAGCCAAGTTCTGGGTTTGTCATCACTTTAAGAAGATTATATAAGTTTGTGTGTTTAGAACTTAGGTTCTCTCTTAACATTGCTACGCTTTCCCTGTCTCTGTATACTTACATATACAGGTCTCCCAAAGTGATAATGCGCATAGAAATCTTCGTCACTGTTCGGCAACGGTCGTATTCCCCGAGTGTTCGGAAGAAGATATGTATATAGAGTGGTGCACTTAACCACTCCTATGTTTACATTGTTCATATAGTTCTTTATTCAATTTTAGTATTTTTTTAATACTCGCTTATTTCTGTGTTCCTTAATCACCAGGTTACTATTGAGTTTGTCCTTAGAGCTACTACTACGCCGTATTTTAGGCAAAACTTTTTGGCATAATTTTTGATCCGTGTATTCACTAAATCTATGGTTTCCTAAAAGAAGAAAGCCACCACTTAATGGCCGCAGTGACGACTGTCATGAAAATGATGGCATCGGCCGGGTGTAACTTTATGGCGTCAATAAAACGCTCTCTAGGGAAACACCCACTTACTTTCACAAATAACGTTTCAGGGACGTCATTTGACAGAGAAATGCGTTTATTGACAAAACAGCAAAAGAAATACACCTAAAACTATAAAAATAAAAAAACTTACTTTAAAATGCCAAAAGGGCCTCAGCTCAGCATAATGTCAGATGACAACACAAAGTGTGCCATCATCTGACGCTGATTTTCAGCTGCAACCACGAGTGACAGACGCCAGAATTACAAAAACATATCTATGCATATCTATGCTATTTTACAGAGTTTTCAATCCGCAATATTAAAAGTGCTATAGTTAGATGATAATAGTAATACAAATAATAAAAAAACTCAAATGAAATCAAATAAAAATGTTGTGACGTACTTAAATGTGTGTTTGTGTGTGTGTGTGTTAAATATATTATAATTAGTAAATGTTGGAGACTCTGATGTTGGAGACTTTGATAACACAATAGAACCCCTCTAATCCAACATTGGATGATCCGCCACAACGGTTGGTCCGACCATATTTAGGCTCGCGATACTTTTCTTCTCGGAGTGGAAGATCCCGGCTCGTAACTATACTTACATCTAAAATAAGGACCTACTTGGAATTCCCGGCTTACTCCGTCTTGTTGTCCCCATAGAGTCGATGTAAATGGTACTTTTAGATTAGTTGGGCCCAGTGGATGGCCGTTGTAATAGCAGCGGTGGATTTTGTTAGAGTTTTCCGGTTATTCCCATTATTAGAAAAATAAATTGAGGAAGTTTTATTAGTAAGTTGATATACAGTATGTTAAGAGAACCCTGTCAGACCCATAAGGGTAATAAAGGTTAGGTAAACACAAGACCAAATATAATATAAAATTTTACGTAATCATCATAGTACCAATACAAATGAATTTTGAAATAATCTTTTTTTCCCGCGAATTAATTCCAATTTCCCCGAAATTTGGTAATTTTTAAAAAGTGACAACACCGGTATTATTATGAGCGAATAGCGATGCGACCACGTGCCGCGTGCCCTGCCGCCCGGCCCCCGCGGGCGTCAGACGAAGGGTGGTTAACGCACGTTTATTAAGTTACCTCTTTTTGCGAAATAATATTTATTTTTTTAGGGGGATTTTTTTTTTTAAGTTTAGCCCGGTTTTGTATGCATTAGTAGAATCAGTTATCGATACCTAACAACACATTCACGGGTCGGACAGGGTTTTCTTAACATACTGTATACCTACGCGTAAATAGGCCTCAAGTAATATTGGCCACGCAAAGAACACACAATTTCGCGTCTAATACCGTTATTCATTTTGACAGTTCGACAACATTCATTGCGTTATTTATGCTGTGGACCGCCATTTTTTTTTTTTTCACTACATCGAAAATCTATTCATATGTCAAAAAAACATCTCATAATTATTTAAACTATGATTGTAAGTCATGGTGTTTTACTCAATTAGAATGCTGATCTGTGAAAGTAAACAAAAAAACTGAAGTATTTATGATCGTAACAGGTCGTATGTATCAAAGGCATAAAGCACAGAACGACTTTATGCCCTTGATTTCGATCTCAACTCTATAGAAAAAAAAAAACAAATATATTACAGTTAATTCACAGTTAGTAATAATCTTGGTGGAAAACGGAGGAAAACTGACAGCAACCTTATCACAAGGGCATTATACATAGGTCACTGAGATTTTGACAGTGATACAAATTAAATACAGTGGTAAAATAAACATGTGTGGAAAAAATGAACGACGAACTGACGAAAAATGAGTACGTACTTTGTTAAGCACCTCCCTTTTTGTTTGCTTTTTGTAAACAAACCCTTATTAAACTTTTGATTATGTTCATAACATTTACCTTAAAATTTGCTTGTGTTGTTGTACCAACTCGCCCAGTCTCTTTGTGTATTTATCTGTGAAACTTTTGTTGTAAACTAAATTGTTTTCAGCTACATCTGAAACAGTCGTTAAAAAGTTTAAGTTGTTAGTTCGTTTTCAAAGAGAAATAAATATATTGCGATATTTTATTTTTCCAAGCTTTGTATTTTCTAACTATAAAGCTACAGCCTATACCTAATGATCCCACTGCTAGGACACATGCAGGCCCAGTAGAGCAGTGGGCAACTCGCCGCCTGGTAAAGACCAGGCCCGGCTCGTAGGCGTCTTGTGTTTCACGCGCGCTACAAAGAGATGTCAGCACATCGTGACGGGGTTCACGATTCCCGTTGCCTCCTTGATCAAGGTTGCGGGTTGGTTAAAATAGGAACCCTGGCCCTGGCGCACAGCCAAGTGAAGGAACACGGGTGGTCTTTAGTCAGGAAAAGTCTGACACGCCCTTCCACTCCGCCCAGAGCAGGAGAGGTCATTTGATGATTTCCTATCCAAAACTAAAAAAAAGCACCAGTGCGGGTTGTTAGTTCACATATCTTCGAATATTTGGTTCCTAGACACGGTGGTTTCTTCACAATGTTATCCTTCGTCGCTTTGGAAACAACAATGGTGTTTTAAATTACATAAAGACAAAAGACGTCTGCCTAGGTTCGATCGTTTGTGTGTTTTTGGTCGTATTAAATCTTGTGTGTAAAATGAAATTTTTGATTTTGGTCACCAATAGCTTCTCGATGTATCAATGTTTTAATTTTTTTTACAAAGTCATAAAGATGCCAGAGCCTGGAGTAGAACAAAAGGAGAGTAAAATATCAATTAGGTCGGGAATTTCATTTTGCAACGGCCCGCTTAGGCCACCAGTAATTAAAAAGAGTAATGTTTGCTACTGTACATGAAATACCAGCTCACGAAGGAAGTGGCCAAAAACTAATATTTTCTATTTTTAAGACGAGCAAAGTTTAACAATATTCTTATGCAACAATACTATAGGTGAAACTAGATTGTGATCTAAAGCTCACATACGGTTTTACTAGATCGAGCTAACGTGTAGAGTAAAAACTACGGCATGGATTTTCGTCCACACATTCAACATTCATCGAGTGTCTCGTGCCGTTCAGTATTCACTGTTAAGCGTTTTATTTAATTCCATCGAGCCGGCTAGATGCGAGCCCCCGAGTTGTGAGTTTTACAGTTCCCACGTAAATTTTTACTCGTTTTAGAGTACGAGTAAAACTATCGAGTAATGCTGAATATGCCGAAAACATCCTGAGAATTGAACTAAATTGCAGTCAATCGACCTCGAACTGTTGATACTGATCGACCTCGAACGTTTGATACTGATCGACTTGGAACAGTTGACGCTGTAGGCATAGTATGAGTTTTCAATACGAAACTCGAACGTCGATATCGAGCGCGTTTGGCGCTCTCATTGGTTGAGAGTTATTACGACCTTGAAGCGGGCCAATCGCTGAGTCAAACGCGCTCGATATCGACGATCGAGTTTCGTAATAAAAACTCATATTAGGCCTACTGATCGGTCTTAAACAATTGATACTGCTGGACTTTGAGCAATTGATACTTATCATCTTCGAAAACTTGATACTGATCGACTTCGAAGAGTAGATACTGATCGACTTCGAACAATTGATACTGATCACCTCAAACCATAACCTACTGTATACTCACGACATTTTCTTTATTTATTCAATTTCTACACAATTTTTAATGTTACCTTAAGCCACCAGCACTCACCAGAACCAGGACCATACCTTCAAATCCAACCTTGCAGTCTCTGAGCAAGTTCTTAAAGCAGTCGGACAGCACAGTGATCTGGCACAGCAGGTGTAACAGATGAGTCTGCATCTTCAAGTCAGTCACCATCACGAAGTGAGAAATGTATAAGAAAGATATCACCACGGCCAAGTAGGTTATAGGGTACCGAACGGGCGTCATGTAGTTGAATGGAATATAAATACCCACTATGAGGTTGTACTCGACTTCATCTATAAGTGGGAAGATGAACCTAAAAATAGCAGAAGAGAATAGAATATTGCTAGTGGTACCTCGGTGGTAGGCCATAACATCGGCTGCCGGCAGAAGTTACCACCCACCAGATAAAGTCTTGCCGCCAAGCGAATGATATCTGGTGAAGACATACAGAGAACGGGTCTAAGCAATTGTTTTGCGATGTGTGCCGTGTACGATGCGCCAAATGTTGTTGTGTCGGGAGTATGGTCGTGGAAGGTCTCCAGATCAATCTCTTTCTGGCACAGCATTGTTGGACGTGGTGTTGGGTTTAAAGGTACATCACTTCGCCCAACTGCCGTCTTCCTTCCTATTCACCCAATTCTTTTTTGTTTTTAGTGAATAGGCTCTTAATAAACTAGCGCGCTTTACCATCAACGATGGCATCCCTGGTTGCCGTCAGGCAGGATTGCAGTCAGGCACTAGTATGCAATTATAAAAAAAAAGAAATAGTACTAAGTAATACAGAAATATCTATAAAAACAGAATAGTATATATAAAAACAGAGTTGCAAAAATGAAAAAGTAAGTCTTCAATACTTCTAGTAGCTCAAAATACGTTTTTTATCTCGGAATTTGAGACCCCAGCGGCTCCTCCAACCTTCCACTCTGTTACCGCTCTGTGTAAAAATCTCTCGTGAAATCGTTTTCAATCATTTTAATAACTTACCAAACTGCAAGACAACAATTTCCTAAACCTAAAAGCAGTTTCAAGTATCTCTCAGTAGTTTTCCACCAAAAGTCCACCAACTTCTTCCGATCCTCTGTTGAAATATCGAAGTACGAAGATTCCATGGAACTGGCCAGTTTCTTGTAGAAGTCTTCATATGCCATCTAAAAAAATAATATCCTAAATATTTTGTGAAATTTCTGCGTTTTTCGTTTGAAGTATCCGTCATCATCAACATTCTTATCCTTTCGTCATCCTTTTTATCGTCCCACTGCTGGGCACAGGTCTCTTCTCACACGAAGAAGGACACCACTAGTTACTTGACAGGTGGCCGTACAAAACCAGGGTTTTTTAGGAAACCGGATCTTAATAATAGGTATAAGGCCGCTGCCTCGTATCTTGCGTGCAGCGGGGCGGCGGCGGCAGCGGCGCGGGAGCCGGGCGGGCATCGAAGACCCGTTCTCGAAACTACCGGGCAGATCGCGCGTTACTATAGCCGCGTAGTGTTGTGTTCATGATTGTGTCGACGAGATATTTGTTTTTATTCGCGAAAGAAATGTCTGAACAATGGCGGCAACATCTTTTTGATTCAAATTATTCCTAACGCTCGATCACCGCTCGCTGCCCGCCCGCTGCCCGCAAGATTCGAGCGCGAGAAGTACACCGCTCGCTGCCCGCCACCGCGCCGCTATTTTCGAGAACCGGTGCGTTTGATTTTACGCATAAGATCCTGCGCCGCCGCCGCCGCCGCCCCGCTGCCCGCAAAATTCGAGGCAGAGGCCTAACGCCCGGACGCTCTGTGACGTTTCCCTTCATTCTTATGAACTCAAAACTTAAATGAGTCCATTTTGACGAATTGATTCATGAATTTCACCTTCACCTCTGTAATCCCCAAAGGATTAGGTACAGGTGTACCTATTTACACCCACATTGCATATACAACTATGTTCTGATTCTTCTTCCCCGAGTCACTCCTTCCGTCCTAGCATAATGATAAGTTTTTTTTTTATAATTATAAACTAGTGCTTGACCGCAATCCCGCCTGATGGTAAGCAGAAAGCGCGCTAGTTTATTTAGCCTATTCACTAAAAAAAACCTAGTGAATAGGAAGGGAGACGGCAGTTGAGCGAAGTGATGCAATGTTAAATTCAACAACACGATCAACGACGCTGCGTCACAGGGAGATTGATCTGGAGATCCTCCATGACCAAACTCCCGACACAACAACATTTGGCGCATCATAACCGACACACATCGCAACACAACTGCTCAGACCCGTCCTCCGTACGGCTTCACCAGACATCATGCCGGAACACGATGAATCGCTTGGCGGCAAGACTTTATCTGGTGGGTGGTAACTTCTGCCGGCAGCCGATGTTATGACATCGTTGGTCGTGTTGTTGGGTTTAACATTGCATCACCTCGCTTAACTGCCGTCTTCCTTCCTATTCGCTCAGTTTTTATGAGTGAATATGCTCTTAATAAACTAGCGCGCTTTACCATCAACGATCGCATCACTGCTTACCATCATACGGGATTGCGGTCAAGCGCTAGTTTATAAGTATTAAAAAAAAAACATTCTTCCAACGACCCACAAAATTATAAAATAAGAAATATAGTAACACACACAGAATGAGATAGAACGACAACACAAAGTGATTTTCTGAGTCGTTGTAGCATATTTAGACATGACTAAATCTAATTTAGTCATAAGTTTCATTAATCATACAATACTACATCGCAACACAACTGCTCAGACCCGTCCTCCGTACGGCTTCACCAGACATCATGCCGGAACACGACGAATCGCTTGGCGGCAAGACTTTATCTGGTGGGTGGTAACTTCTGCCGGCAGCCGATGTTATGACATCGTTGGTCGTGTTGTTGGGTTTAACATTGCATCACCTCGCTTAACTGCCGTCTTCCTTCCTATTCGCTCTGTTTTTATGAGTGAATATGCTCTTAATAAACTAGCGCGCTTTACCATCAACGATCGCATCACTGCTTACCATCATACGGGATTGCGGTCAAGCGCTAGTTTATAAGTATTAAAAAAAAAAACATTCTTCCAACGACCCACAAAATTATAAAATAAGAAATATAGTAACACACACAGAATGAGATAGAACGACAACACAAAGTGATTTTCTGAGTCGTTGTAGCATATTTAGACATGACTAAATCTAATTTAGTCATAAGTTTCATTAATCATACAATACTACAATTCTATTATTGTTACAATAATATTAGGTTGTTCCTTTCCTGCTTCTACTTAATTTTCTTTAGTCTACAACACGCTTACTAAAACGAAGTACATATACACCTATTTACTAAGTATTTAATTTTAGTCCTACATAACTCTGTAATTGTTTTCGTTATTGAACTTCCTCTAAAAGTAGAATAGTTTATATTTTCGGCACATATCGCTTAAATATGACGCATTTGGAATTGTACGAACTAAAATAATATTGAAGTGAAGGCTCGCTGAAGATGGAAGGAGTGGAGGAAGCATTTGCCCAGAAGTAGGATAACGTAGGAGAGCGAACAAAAAAATAACTTGCAGAGAGTTATATAAGCATGACCTTAATCCATACTCCATACTAATATTATAAATGTGAAAGTGTGTTTGTTTGTTTGTTTGTCCTTCCTTCACGCCGTAGCTAAGCAATCAATCGACCTGATTTTTGGCATACAGTTAGTTGAAAAGATGGAGAGTAACATAGGCTACTTTTGGTCCTAAAAAAACATCAAGTTCCCAAGGGAGATTACTGGAATATTTGTATGTGTACACCAAATATCCTAATATTATAAATCGGAAAGTGAGTTTGTTTATTTGTTTGTTCCGCTTTCACGCCGTAACTACTAAGCCGATTGTTTTGAAATTTTGCAGACGTAGAGTTAGAAGTCCGGATTAAATAATAGGCTACTTTTTATCCCGGAAAAAAATTATGTTCACGAGGGAAATCTAAAAGCGCGATATAACCGATCTCCACGCGAGCGAAGCCGCGGGCGGAAAGCTAGTCTTATATACTTATCAAGGCTATTAGACAATAACCATCATTGTTAATTAGGCAGTAAATATGATAGCACGTACTATTTCCTGGTATCATAAAGATAACAGGAAATGACTTAGAATAAGCACCCTTTGTATTACAATAGCATATAAGGTTTTTATCAATGAATAAAGTTAGTCTTAATCCGCTCTTCAAGCTGAACACTTGTCTTTTTTAAAAAGCCTTCGCCTCCGCCCACAACCTAACTGGCGCAGTCGGTACGTCGCGTTCTTCGGTTCCAGAGGAAGATTTCCGTAATCCTAGATTCCGTGGCGTGATCAAGAACCTACCGTGGGCAGCTCGCAGAGACGACGGGCAGCAGAAAAAGCAAGATTAGAAAAAAGAAGTTACGGACGACTCAACAGCCTTCTCATCGGCTATGCTCGTGGGGTAAGCATTAAATCTGATTATTCCCGAGATCCTTTGTTTTAACCATTCCTAGCACTAAAAAGCAACTTTTGCGTGTTTCTGTGTTGAGGTATTAGTATTCATTGCAATACAACTTTTTATCACTGTCTCTCATACATAGTTGTCAACTGATTCTAGAGATTAAAATGGCTCAAGATAAGAAGACACTTGATAAGAAACCTATGATTGAAGAGAAGTCGATTCCCACAGACTACTCTACGTTCTCGAAACTGTTACCTAACTATGACGGAAACAGGAGAACACTAGCATTTTACATAGAAGGTGTAGAAAATGCACTGGGACTCATAACCAATAAAGAAGATGCGTGTATAGCGTGTCTAATAAGAAACAAACTTACAGGTAAAGCTGTTGAAGCTTTGTCTGAAAATCCCGGCACAAAATCCTGGGAAGACATTAAATATGTCTTACAAAAAAAATTCGGACAATTTAGGACCGAAATCCAATTGGTCCAAGAATTAATGATAGTTAAACGTGAAAATAGCTCAATAGATGCGTCTGGAGATAAAATCAGGTCCTTAATGAGTACCCTCATATCAGCGAACCCCGACAAAAAAGATTATTATGAGCAAATGGCTCTAGAAAATTTTCTAGACAAATTAAATCCCATTACAGCTATCCTGATAAAACTAAAATGTGTACAAAACTTAGAGCAGGCTATTACAGTAGCAAAATAAGAGGAGATCAAACTCAGGGCTAGACGTAGCGAACAAAATAAAAATAGCTACAAACCTAACCCAAATAACAAATCTAATAAATCAGCTGGCTTTCAAAAGAAAACATTCAGTAAAAATAATAATAATAATAATCCAGAACAACATAAAAAACTTCATTTCCAAAACGAAGTGGAGGAAGACGAGACAGATGATGCGACTCCAGAACAGGAATCAGAAGAGGCGTCTGAGATAGTAGAAGATGAAAATTTTCTCACAAAACTAGAAAGACTACATTCCACATTAGCTGAAATAATTAGAGTACAAAGAATATCGGACAAGGATGACACTACAAACTTAATGAAATACGCCATGATAGCGTACAATAACACCATTCATTCATCAACAGGATTCACACCCTTCGAGTTACTCTACGGACACACCGATAGCAGAAATGCTTTAGAGCTTCACTGCCCTAAAGAATTTTACCAAGAGTGCGTAGTTAAACACAGACAAATAATGGAAAATACACAGAAATTAATTAATAGCAAACTTACACAAGACAAACAACAAACAATAGATAGATTCAATAAAGACAAAGAAACAGCACAATTTAAAGTAGGCGACGTTGTTTACAAACAAGTAGCAAAAACAGCTAGAAGCAACAAACTAGAACCTAAATATTTAGGACCATACACAATAGTTCGTTTACACCCAGAGCAAATAGCGGAGATGGTAGGCAAACATGTGAACGCAAAAACAATAAGAGTTCACTTCCGCTTACTAAGGCGTCCTGAAAATGTTTCAGGAACGCCATCGCCTTCGTCGCAGTGCTCCGGCTCGTCGCTGCCACAGCAGTCATACAGCCAATAGACAATCACAATGGGATCCTAGTAATAACAGAAGCTAAAGCACAGTATCAGGTAGACACATACCATCTGGCAATAGTATATAACACAACAAAACTAAGAGAAATTTTCCTAGATATCTGCAGTAACTTTTACACCATGAAATTGAATCAAAATAGCTCCGCAGACATAACAGCACTAATTAAACAAATAGAGTATCGTGTTGATACTATAGAAAGTAAGTTAGTATATTTAGGCTTAGAAACCGTAGGGTTTAGATTAGGATATAGATATAAACGTGGCCTTATAGATGGGTTAGGCACTGTAGTAAAAGCCATCACTGGTAACCTAGACCAGGACGATGCGACAAAGTTTGATAATGAAATAAAATCAATCCAAGCTTCGATAAACAACAATAGAGCCAACCAAAGAAAAACTATTAGTATTGTACAAGATTTCATGAAGAACTATGAAATTAATCTAAAACACATCAAAGATAATCAAGAAAAAATATATAGGGCAATAGACAGATACTCAACGCAGGAAACTGAGTTCAAAACCAATTACCTGACAACCAGTATTTTCAATAACATTGCAAGTTCACTTCAACAGCTTTATGACACATTAGACACACTAGAAAATGCATTAACATTTGCACATCTAGAAAAGATGCACCCTAGCATTATCGACCCTTCATATTTAATAGAAGAATTGAATAATATTCAAAACGAAATAACCGGAAACCTAGCATTTGCCCCAAATCTAAACAACATTCAGCTATGGGAAAAAGCTATTACAGTAAAAGCTTATAGTACCAATGAAACTATTAACTTCATACTAGACATACCAATAGTTGCTGAACAACCCTATAACCTCCTACATCTCTATTCTATTCCGAACAATAACAATACTATCCTGATACCTAAAAATCCTCTCCTTGTATTGGGAAATAATGAGTTTGCCTATCCTCACGAGCCATGCACGACGATAGTGGAAGACGAAGTCATTTGCAAACACCTAGAATGGAACACTCTACTGCACTCAGACGATTGCTTAGCCCAACTCATCCAACATCAAGAACCACACAACTGCACCTATGCAACTGCAACCTTCGAAAACAACATCATCCAGCAAATCAAGGACAACAGCTGGATAGTTATCATAAAACAAGAAGAAGTCATCAAAACAACCTGCGGTAACAACGTGCAATACCAACGCAACAAAGGCGTCTTCTTAATCACAACAGACAACAACTGCAAGGTACAAGTCATGGACAGAACTCTTACAACGCATCAAAGGTACATAAACGTAAAGGAAACCGTACCATTACCACGGGCACACCAAACACCAAAAGTCCTACCAATGAAAATTAAACTAGAAAATATCGAATTAGACAATCTGAAGAAAGCCATTCAACAATCAGAAGAAGTGGAGTCTTCAATAATAGATCCTGTAATCATTACCAACACACCTAGCTGATCATCGATATCATTATATATAATAATCATAGTAACAGGAAGTGGAGCAGCAATCTAAAAGTTCTGGTGGAAACCAAGATCAGCACATCTTCTGGTCCTGCAACATCCTGAAGAAGATGCAGTCCAACTTCAGTCGCAACCTTCGGCGCGCCTTCATCTTAAGGGGGGAGGAGTTATATAAGCATAACCTTAATCTTATATACTTATCAAGGCTATTAGACAATAACCATCATTGTTAATTAGGCAATAAATATGATAGCACGTACTATTTCCTGGTATCATAAAGATAACAGGAAATGACTTAGAATAAGCACCCTTTGTATTACAATAGCATATAAGGTTTTTATCAATGAATAAAGTTAGTCTTAATGCGCTCTTCAAGCTGAACACTTGTCTTTTTAAAAAGCCTTTCGCCTCCGCCCACAACCTAACTAGAGTTGTTTAAAGTATTTAACGATACAAATGACATAATTATGTATTGTCAAGCTTGCCCAAAGTTTTAGTTTGGAATATTCTAAGATAACAATTATTATTTGATTTTTATTTACCATATTCTTGTATCTGTAAATGGTTATAAACTGTAAAACCGTAACGTTGATAGTGGCTGCCACTTCGTCAAAGCTCGACGCTTCCGTCAATCCATACCACACTTCGCCGCACACCAAAAGTGTTATCATCAACTTCACAGTGTTACTGTATACCAGGTAGTATATATCGTGGTCCATATTTGACATTCCTGGGGAGGAGAGGAAAGTTTTCAATTTAAGCTCGTCTACATGAGAAGAGTTTCTCGCCTCGAAACTAATACATAGTACGGTACTTGCATGTCTAAAAGAACTAACTCGGTAAACGTAATGTGAGAGTAGGACGCCGTCAAGCTGGTGGTGCGACGACCTTCGTATGATGGCTGGTAGTAACTGGATGAGAGTTACCGAAAATTTAGTAGATAGACGTCAAATTGGTGAGGCCATGTCCAGAAGGCTGATGATGATGATGTTGTCAGAGTGGTAACTGTCCCCATTTACCGAGTTGAAGGTCATGGGTTTGAATCAAAGCGATGCAGTAAAATATAGCGAGAGAAACCAGCATTTCCCATAACCGAACACATATGACATCTACTAAACCACAGTAGCTTATGGATTAAGACCCATCCTCTCTAACAGAGGAAATAGCATGTATGTCCCAGTAGTGGACACGTCATAGGCTGATTTTGTTCAAAAGCAAGTCTTCTTTTCTTGAAAAATAAAACCTTAATGTGGGTGATAGACGTGCGAGTAAGTACGCGGACTTGTGGCTCGACGACCTTTTTCGCCTGTGTGTCATCTTAAAAACCCGTACTTAAAAATTGCCACGCAAGTTCGCCGGTGATCCTACCTGTAGGCCTAGTATGAGTTTTCATTACGAGACTGGATCGTCGATATCGAGAGCGGTTGACTCATCGATTAGCCAGCGTCTAGGCTGTAAGAACTCTCAACCAATGAGAGCGCCAAACGCGCTCGGTGTCGACGATCGAGTCTCGTATTGAAAACTCATACTAGGCATACTGTTTGAAATCTTACTCGTAGCTCGTCTCGGCTCGTACGTGTGACAGCGCTACGAGCCGGGAGCCGCAAAAGTTCTTCATACAGCGGTTCAGGCATTCTGAAATAATTATTGAAATCTTTCTTCTCTTCACGTTATTCTCTTACAAAATTCATGTGCAATAAACGCTCTTTTTTCGTAATGCAGAGCTTTACCCACACTGTCAGTATGGTATAATTCCCAAACAATACAAAGCTTCTTCTCTCGACGACATCGCCATATATGAGCAAGCTTCACGTGTGTCACCGACGTCGAGCCGAGTAAGTTCACGATCTTAAAAACCGCGTACTTTAAGTTCCTATCACTCACTTAAGTATTTGGATTAAAATCATAGTTCAAGAAATTCGGCCTCAGAGTCGCGTCAAACAGAATGAAAAGCAAGTTGTTGTATCTCAGTAAAGTACAAGTCATCATCATAATCATCATCTCAGCGTCTATTGATTTTGGCTAACCTTCGATATTTTCCGTGAAACGATTGCCTTCTGACCTCCTCAACCCGCAGGCGATATCGAAGCATTGCAGTTAGACCAACTGCCAACAGTTTGAGGGCTCAACAACCCGTAACGACTGCCATTAGATGTTCGTATGGCAACTGGGACCAACGGCTTAACATGCTTTCCGAGGCACGACCAGACCAGTCATCCAATCACAACATACAAATGTTTTTTTTTTTATTCATGCATACAAATATTTGGACTGCGCGGGGATCGAACCCGCGCCTCCTTGCGCAGCGGCCGCGTTCACTACCGCTACGCCACGGAGGCTGTTATCAGTACAACTAACGTGTGTAAACAAATAATAGCGAAAATAATTGTCTGGATTGTTTGTCACTCTTAGAAAACTCGCAAGGACAGACTCGCCTTTCAACGGGTGAGAAACACACCGTGTGTAAATGATCTTTTAAATTGACTAGAGCAAAATGGAGAACGTTCCAAGTCTGTGACAAGTTTGAACTATGTAAGTGCAACTTGCTCCTTGGCACTAGACTAGTTTCTTGGATGAACATTAAGATGAATTGACTGGCCTGAAGTATGACATTGTTGATAAATGTGAACAAATATGAAAAACGTGTGTTATTACAACTGGTATGCGTAATTTATGAGTTTGTTTGCGTTCGTTATTATAATTTACTGGTTACAATTGACCTCTCTTTTGTCAAACAGATGGTTTTGATATAGATAACAAAAGGAGAATTTGCGCCTTTTTAAATGTTTCGTCTGCAGTACCTACATTGGTAGGTATTATAGACATAATTAGACTAATGGACATGCCATACGCGTATAATCTGCAGTATATTTTTGGTTTGAAAAGAGTGAGAGAGATGCTTTCGGTCTAGCACTATCTCTTTCCTCATAGATGATTGTAGGGATGCAACGGATATCCGGTAGCTATCCGCTATCCGGTCTATTCGGCCGTCCTAATACTATTCGGCTGAATACCGGATAGACATCCGGCCGAATAAAGTGATACTAAAGTGATAATAAGTATAATTAGTTTAAGATTTATATTTTTAATCTCACAATAGTAAATGAATGTAATACAAAGAAAATGAATTAATTAGTACTCACACTGCACTAAGGGCAAATTATGGTGAATGAATACTAATTTCTCTGCATTGGGAGGTAGCAGGCGGTTGCGTCATAGCTAAGGAGATTGAGTTGCTTCATAAATAAGGCCAGCTTCAGAAAAAGTTTAGCAAACTTTCTTAAATTTGGGTATTGTTTGGCGTTAGCTGCCCACCAAGAATAAGGGTGGCAATCGCGATTAATTCGCATTGACTTGAGATAAAAATCCAGGTCACAGGTTATCGCCACCTGCGCAAACGGCTAAGTCCCTCCTGATATCCGGTGGCCGGATATCCGGCTATCCGGCCACATGGTCGGCCGGATATCCGGTATCCGGCATCCGGCCAAACTGCTATCCGTTACATCTCTAGATGATTGATTTTGAGTGAGATAAAGATGCACTTTCCTCTCTTTCTGTCCATTAGTATAATGTCGTTCATTTTGATATAATCTTGATAGAAAAGCAAGGCTATTGTTATACAAAATAAGTCAACAAAAAAAAAATCAGTCGAGGGTCTGGCCGACAGAAGTATTAGCTTTTATTTTAAATATAATTAAATGTTGTTATAAATCATTTGAGACTTTTTGCAAATGACTTCCGGTACTCAAAACACTGTCTCTGAGTAATCAACAGAAGTCGTTGCAAACTGGAGTAAAATAATATTTAATGTTTATTTCCGGAAGTCGTTTAGCAAGCCAGCTGGTGACTGTTTTTAAAAGTGTAAAAAGGATATTAAAGCACATCGCGGTGAATTTAAAAAATTAGTTCTGTTTAAAATGAAAGCGAGAAGGTTACGCCGCTCGTTTTCTTGCCCAAAGCCTCATCATCATCAACCTTTTTTTTTACCGTCCCACTGCTGGGCACAGGTCTCCTCTCATACAGAGAAGGATTGAGCGTAATCACCACGCTTGCTCAATGCGGGTTGGCGATTTCAGACTTCTAAAGTCCAGGTTTCCTCAAGATGTAAGCCTCTCTAGTTTCTTATAAAAGTGAAAAATCAATTATTAAAAAACACAGAATAGACAAAAAGTAAAAAACAAAAAACGACCGCGGTGTTGGGTCGGTTGTGCTCACGCGGACTCAATGCTTTTTCCTCATACAACAATAAAGAAGTTTTCACTTCAAAAAAATAATCAGCCTATGTCTTTTACAATAATGGAACACAAGCTTCCTCTCAGTGACAAGGAATGGGCCGTAATCCATCATACTGGCCTATCATCATCATCATAATGGCATCATAGTGGATTGGTAGATAATATCAGTCATGTACCACTAAAAGTAACATAAATTAAAATCCATTTATTCCAACCAGCACCCTAATTGCCAACACACTATTACTATCAGTTGGAATCATTTCGAAGTATATTGCTAATCCATTACTCCATGTGTTCGAAAATGTATCTGGTCAACAATGCAAAAAACGCAATGAACGTTGTTGACTTGTCAAAATGAAGCCCGCTGCTACTGATAATATGTTACGCAATAAGCCTGAAGAATCAGTACTTTGTGAAGTCCAAAATTATATACATAAAATACTCCCCCATAATGCCCTTTACTAAGAACATGAAGTGGCGCAGAAAATCCCCAGCAACACAGCTGTTTGTTAAGTAAGACAAAGTGCCATGTTGACGTCATGCGTTTATTGTAGACGCACAATTTTGGTATTTCTAAAACTACCTTGAGCCCGCGTCTTCCTTTACGTGAATTTAAAATGAAAAGACAGAAACAATTTGTGTTTATTGCGGCTCGCACCGGAAGGTACTAACCTAAACACATACATACCAAGTCACTCAGAAGGTATTGCGAAAAAAGTTTTTATGTATGACAAATTGGCCAGTAACTTATTTAAAAAGTATGATTATTTAAAACTAATAATAGGTATGTTCCAAATTCAAAACTCCCCTCCACATTTTTTGCGAGCTAACTAAAATAATCGCGTCTCTTTGAAAAATGGATTTGTGTCGAGACCATTTTCGCGTTATGATTTTTTAACGATTTCAAATTTCGCCTGAAATCAGACGAATCTTACGATAGACTTCAAATGGCATTCATGGATGAAGGCCCTTCTAAGGCAACCGTGTATCGATGTTATAATGAATTTAAGCGCGGTCGACTCACTTTGGGGGATGAAGATTGTAGTGGTCGCCCTTTGACGACTGTTACAGAAGAAAACGTGCTAGCAGAAAAAAGAAATTCAGCATAAACTGCAGATTATATCGGGAAGCCTTTACGAGATGCTACACCTGCATCTTCGTTTGCGGAGGATAGTTTCACGCTGAGTGAGGCACAATCTCACCGATGGTCAAAAGCAGGCACGGGTGGAATGATGCCATGATATGATAGACAAATTTGAAGCAGACTTGTCTCGGCGTTTTGACGACATCGTTACAGATGGAATCTAGGATTTTTCAATACGATCCAAAAACGAAGCGCCAGTCGACCGTTTGGGTGTTTCAAAGTGAATCAACGCCTACCAAAGTGAAGCGATCTAGAAGTGGGAGTAAGATTTTGATAGCGAACTTTTTCAGTTTGACTGGCTACTTGGTGTCAATTCCTTTACGGAATCAAAGAAGCATTAATGCTTAATAGTATACTATCAAATGCTTGGCTGAAGTTTTCTCTGTTGTGAGCAACAAGTGATCAAACAAAGGCCTTAGCGGGTTACTGCTTCACCATTGCGTCAATGCGCCCGCCAACACTGCAATCAAAACAAGGGACTTCCTGGACAGTACACCAGTCAAACTCCTGGGCCACCCTCCTTACTGCCCTGTCCTAGCACCGTGTGTCTTCTTCTTTTTCCCAAAAATAAAAGATCAGCTCAAAGGGATACAATTTTCGTCGCCGAATGATGCGCTGTCAAAGTTCGAGCATGCTGTATACGAGGTGTTTGGGGAGGACTGGAAAAAGTGTTTCGAAAACTGGTTCAGACGCATGGAACTTTGTATAGGGGCTGGTGGAGAGTACTTTGATAAAATTTAATAAAAATGTATCTATAGAACATTCTTTTCATTATCGCAAAACTTTCACGTAAAAACAATTTTTAAAAAAATCTAAAATAAGAAAATAATCGTGAAATTGGTGAAATTTCATGTTTGCCCTACAACCCTCCCATGCTTTTACTTCGTTTTGCCCTCTTCAGCTTCATTATCAGGATATCGTTTACCTCAAATCCCAATCCCATCTACAAAACTAAGGGTCAGCTAAAATCACGTAGCTACCGCAAATACCCAATAATTTCTTTACCTGCTACATACGCAATCCTATAGGTCGACTCAAAGAAGACTGTTTCCCAACGCCCGCTTGATTGGTCCAAAGCCTTTGTGTGAGTCAATCTCCTCCAAAGATTTTTGACGAGACCCATTGTGGGAGAACCTTCCGTTAACAATGCTCGAGTGTCTGGTCCCGTCTAGTGGGTAACTACTGTCAGTGATTAAATGTAAAATTTATGTCGGTGCGTTTCCATTGTATGAGGATTATCTTCGAGTTTTGATTAGATTTGAGTGAGTTTTGTCGGATCGTCCTTAATGAAGTTTGAATAATTTTACTGTAGGATTGGTTGGACTTTGTTTCTATTACAGAAAAGAATGCAGTGGTACCTATAATAATTAATAGAAGGTTATTTTATAAGCTAGTAAAAATATTATACTATTTTTTGGCCGCGACTTCGTCCGCATAAAATTTCTTGTTCCCGAACCACCCCATCCCATTGTATCGCTGCGCTCTCACTTCATTTACTCTCAGCGTTTTTCATGGCTTTTAATATGTTTGATCAGCTTCTAAGCGTCCTAAGCAAATGCATATATAGCAAATGGCGTGTAGCCTAAGTGTTCCAAGCCTCAACACTTAGATTATCGAATACAAACATATTTTCTCTAATTCAAATGAGTTAAAAAAAAATTTCACCTTTATTATTATAGAGAGGTTTAATAATTGTAACCATGATATTTGGCACCAACGACAGTCCCATATGTGGTTCAGAAGAATCTGTCCATTCTTTGGTTGCCTGGAAGAAATCGCATTAGCGATAAGGCCACCCATTGTATGTTTATGTTCCATGTATTTTGTTCGATGTTTGATTGGTGTACAATAAAGAATAAATAAATAAATAAATTTAAAAAAAGTTAGGTAGGCTATTGCTCTCAGAAATTCTATCTCCATCCCAGTTAAAATTTTGGTACTTTCTGGCAAGCAAGCAACAACGTCCAAAATATTTTTATTCCTAGGTTTATACATCAAGTAAACACGAGAATCTATCTATGTCATAATCATTGCTTCTAACATTGTTGAAGGAAACCTTCAATTATCCCAACTAATTCGCTTTACAAGTATTTGAGAGAATCCTTTGTTAAGGATCAAATTCAATCCCGAATTTACATAATATACATGAATAATACCGCTAGCTAACTCTATTGTTCTTTATGCTCCATTGAAAACAAAAACAATAAATAATGTAAAACTATTTAAATCACTCCCTTTCATTATATTCAGATTATGTTTATCCATTTTAAATCCATTAGCAGCAATTATTGAATACGCTAAATAAAATAAAACCGATCAGTTCCAGTTGAATAATTTATTTGCTTTGTAACAGTTCATATACTTTGATTTATACAACACTGAATATATCACAAACATCGAGAGCTGTGGTTACAGTCTTAACATTTAGCTATCTTAATTAATTTATTCATTATACAGATATACAGAGTCACCATGTTAACTGCGTCTTTTCCTTCAACGTCTTTTATGGTAACCACACACAAAGAAAAGAAGAAAATATGTACAAAATAAAAGTTAAAAGAAAAGAAAAGGAGGCTCTATAACCTAATTTCCCACGTTTTCTGCAGTTTACAGGTCAGTGTCAGATTAAAATATGATTCTTGGCCGTAACAAATATTTGAGGATTATACAATATGTAAAGAAAACCCTGTCCGATCCGTGAATGTATTGTTAGGTATCGTTAACTAATTCTAATAATGCCTACAAATACGGGCTAAACTTAAAAAAAATCCCCCTAAAAAAAATAATATTATTTCGAAAAAGCGAGGTAACTTAATGCATGAGTGGTAGGGAACACGTTAGGCATGCGTGCGCGGGTGAAGGGAGGCAGGGTACGCGGCACGTGGTCGCTTCGCTATTCGCTCCGTCACAAATGGTGTTGTCACTTTTTTAAAAGTTACCAAATTTTGGGGAAGTTGGAATTAATTCGCAGATAAAAAGAATATTTTAAAATTCATTAGTATCGGCACTATGATGATTACGTAAAATTTCATATTTTATTTGGTCATGTAACAACCTAATATTTATTATCCTTTTGAGTCGGACAGGGTTTTCTTTACATATTGTATACATTAAAATCAGTAATTTAACACAAGAGTTTGATCTGGCCTTAAGTTTCATGGTTTCATGAAGCAGACAACAGAAATGAAGAGAATTGTATTAGAGCCTAAAATATAATCATATTATTTAGATAGAGAAAGATGAAGAGGAATAACTCACGCCAGGAAAAAAGTTTGAAAGTATGGAATGGTAAGTATTGCATTAAAAACTGCTTCAATTCCACCTCAATTCTATTCCATTACAAAACACATTTTTTGCCAGACTGACATTGTAAAGAAAAAAACAAATAATAATATATTTATTTATTTTTCTTAAAATTTATGACTAATTTATGAGCGATTCCTCATGGTGATATTCTTAATTATATTTGATTCCATATATTATGCAAATAACATTTATTTTAAGGACTCAATTGGACAATTAATGGGTTTAAAAATAAATTTAAATCCATTCCCGAGTAGTATTTACTTTTATTACCATAGGTTTGAAGGGTTATTCTTGATTATTCTTCTAAGTGTTTTAATCTCTGTTTCCATCTGAACTCTACAGACAATAAAATATCTTATTCTAAATAGTAGCGTTTTTACAAATATTCAGATTCAATGCAGGCATTACAATAAGGTAGTTGACTAAAAAAACTAATTAGTCCGTCACTCAAATTTCCATAAAATACTAGACACGTATTTTTTCTTTTTTCATATAAACAAAAAATGAAGACGACACAGTGCGTTGAAAACTCGTGTGACGTCACCGCACGCTACACTTTTTTGCGAGCAGTGACGTCACCAGCCACCACTCCTGATCTTTGATGCATTTTTTATTTGTCAATTTTATAGATTTCATAAAACAAAATATACGTATCCAATATTTTTCTATAATCTGAATAACGGACTAAATAGTTTTTGTTTTATCCAGGAAACATCCCTATTTATCGGTGACGATTTTTTGTTAAAATCGAAATGCGGTGTAATAAATGTGCAATTAATTTTATAGGCCACAGTCGAGACCCGTCACTAGTAATACAATTCCTATGGCAACTTAATACAAGTCGCATCGCGCACTAACGCGGCGCCAGTCTGAATCTAATAGCAATCGTTCGCGTCTTGGTAAGTAATGACGTTAGATCAAATAATATCTACTTAATCGTGACAAAGGATATTCAAGACAAAGCGATGGCTGCAACATTTAGAATGCGAGCGCCTCTCGTAGAAGACAGCAGCTTACTTGTAAATCTTAGGATAAAGGACACACATTTCAAATTAACTTAGTCTACGGCTCCAGGTACATATAAGTAGAGAAGTTTGAAGATTGTTTCTTCCTTTCTTTTAACAATTGGTAGGAAAGTTTATATTCTATACATTCTTCCGACAAGCTTAAAATTACAATAATCTATGGGTTATTTACTAAGGAAATCTATTCTCCTCGTCGATTTCATAAAAACCAGACTCTAAATTTCAGCTGAGCTACACGGCTAGTACTATATAGTTCCAGCAAGATCAGCTGTTGAAAAAAAAAAATAAGCTGGTATTGCAACAACCACAGATACAGATTACACCATCCATACAGTTGTAGAGAGTTACAAAATCAATGCCAGTAATTGTGCCGAAAACACATAAAGTAATAAACAAAAATGGGCAGCAACTTACAATGATATTATAAGATTCATTTACAGATCCAGGTACGTAATCTTAGTAGCAGTGACTGCAGCTGCAGCGGCTAACGTAGCAGCAACTGCGACCACTGCAGCCGTCGAGCCCATGGCTTTGACTGCGAACCCCATGATGAAAGACACGAGCAGTTGGGCCACGAACACGCAGCTGCTGACGACGGCAACGTCTGTTCCGATGCCACGCGCCTCTCCAGAACCGCCGCCAGCGCTGTCCCACTATTGGAGAAAATGGGAAATGGTAGAGATAAGTTGTTTTAATTTTAAACTAGACGAGTGATTAGAGACATACATACATAGCTTCCTTATTGGTGATGTTGCTCGGAAAGGCTAGGTGCATGCTACTCGCAACCGGCGTGCGTACCAGGCAAGCCAGGGGCAATATTAAAAATTTCAAGAACGTCCACCATCTGATCTTAATTTGTCAAAAATCGGGTCTGAGCAGTTGTGTTGCGATGTGTGCCGGGTACGATGCACCAAATGTTGTTGTATTGGGAGTTTGGTCATGGAGGGTCTTCAGATCAATCTCCCTTTGGCACAGCATCTTTGGTCGTGTTGTTGGGTTTAACATTGCATCACCTCGCTCAACTGCCGTCTTCCTTCCTATTCGCTCAATCTGAGTGAATAGATTCTTAATAAACCAGTGCGCTTTACCATCAACGATCGCATCACTGCTTACCATCAGGCTGGATTGTGGTCAAGCGCTAGTATATAATTATTAAAAATAAAAAATAAAATAAAAAATATATTATTTCTTATTATTTTCTTTTTTTTTAAATAAAAACGTTGCCCCATACTAGGAATTTCTCCAGTATCGTGGGTGCGCTTACAAACATATAAACTCATGTGAGTTGCTTATGTGTATGTAAACAAACAGCCAGGCCCGGAACAACCACTTGTGGGTCATACAAATATTTGTTCCGTGAGGGAATCGAACCTGCGACACACACCGCAACAGTCAATAACTTAACCAGTGTGCTAACCGTGCAGTATATTCTTTTTTTTTTTAATAATTATAAAGTAGTGCTTGATCCTGCTTTTTCTCCCCTTGTACGAAACAAAACTTGACAAACCAGCTATCAAAATGCACAAGATTTATCGGATATTCTGCCTCGTCTAGTTTACATTCATATATAAAGTAATTTTTTTGGAAAAAAATAATATGTTATTTAAACGCTCACTATGAGAGCGGGCGCAGGCCGCTCTTACTTCTTGACTAATGTTTGTTCTCTGAGATAAGAGCCCCAATTCTAGTAATTTGAAATGTTCAAAATCTAGTCGCAGTGGTATCTCGGCGATAAACAAATGTCAAAAACTTTTCAAAATCTAGGGAAATTAAACGTATTTTTTGACACTTTAAGACTAGGATTAGACTATGAATGTTTTTAAAACTAGTAGAACTATACAATATGTAAAGAAAACCCTGTCCGATCCGTGAAGGTATTGTTAGGTATCGATAACTGATTCTAATAATGCATACAAAGCCGGGCTAAACTTAAAAAAAAAATCCCCCTAAAAATAAATATTATTTCGCAAAAAGAGGTAACTTAATACATTTGCGGTAAAAAGCCCTTCCGCGGGCGGCGAGGGACAGGGCACGCGGCACGTGGTCGCATCGCTATTCGCTCATAATAATACCAGTGTTGTCACTTTTTTAAAAATTACCAAATTTCGGGGAAGTTGGAATTAATTCGAGCGAAAAAAATATTATGTCAAAATTCATTAGTAGATATTGTTTCTATGATGATTATATAAAATTTAATATTTATTTGGTCATGTGTTTACCTAACCTTTATTACCCTTACGGGTCGGACAGGGTTTTCTTTACATATTGTATAATCTAATACCAATAAATACTAGTAGGAACTAGATACTTTTGATTCGATACCAAGTATTAATTGAATGGAATCAATTTTGCGATACATACTCAATATCGAAACAAAATTACTTGGTATCAAATCGAATCATCATCACATTATAATATTCAATTATGAATAGAAATTGTAATTAAGAGTGTAGTGGCTCCAAATTTGCCAAGTGCTGTGAAAATGGAAACCTTGAATGACCGAAAGTCCGGTTAAGTAGTCACGGCCTCTAATGGTCAATTACGAGATGCCATAACAAAAAAAAAAGGACCAAAAGTATGTAACAATCTCAAAAATTATACAAATGCTTAATTGCTTCACTACAGAACTGAATAGTATTACTCCAAACTCTGCTATCGTTAAAAAATTAAGGATGTTTTAATGTGAAAGAAGAGGATGTATGGGATGATTCAATTAAACGCTTAAAATTTAAAAACCTGCAGTTCTAAGACCCCTCTGCATGCGGAAGAGCTATTCAAAAACTTAGAACTATGGTTGTCGGATAACTAAGTAGCCCAAGAAAGTACTAAACTATCGATATCAGTAAGTATCGATCCTTTGTTTAAGTAGTTTCGAAAACAGATTTGAATACTATCGAAATGAGTAGCTATCGATACTTTGATGGTATCAGAACATCCCTTTTTTTGGGATGGGATATCATCAAATGACCTCTCCCGCTCTGGGCGGAGCCGAAGCGCGTGTCAGACTTTTACTGACTAAAATCTACCCGTGTTCCTTCACTTGCCTGTAGGCCAGGGTCACGGTTTCTTTTTTAACCAACCCGCAACCCTGACCCAGGAGGCATCGGTCTTCGTGGACCCCATCACGATATGCTGATATCTCTTTCAGGCGCGCGTGAAACACAACGCATTGCATTGCGCAACGACGCATTGCGGACGGCGAGCTGCTCACTGCTCACCGCCCGCAAGCCTGCGCCAACGGTGGCCGGGAGTTCGATGTTGTTTCCCAACTAGGGCGTCTCCTACGGCGGCTTCTGGCGTGAGGACCCTGAGATTCCCGCTCACTCACGCGCTCCGCCTCCTCCTTTGCCAGCATTACTGCTTCGCAGAAGGAGGTGACGGCCTGCCTTGCATGGTCTGGACCAGGGTCGGACGCAAGAGATCGCCGCCGATTGCCGCCACAAGGACACGGCGGTGCTCTACCCAAGCCAGGCAGCCCCCAACCGTATGCTCCACCGTGTTCTCAGAGCGATCCACACAGTGGTGACACCTTGGCGTTTGCTTCCGCCTTATACGGAACAGGAACCTCCCAAGACAGCCGTTCCTGGTGAGGACCTGCATCAGCCGGAAGGTAAAGGCGCCATGGCGCATCTCTAGCCATCCTCAAAGGGGGGACTTACCGCCGCTATTATGGGTTGCGACTATCGCACTCTCCAACTCATGAGATCACGCCGGAGCTCTGTCCATCGTAATGCGATTTGTCGTGAGCGGAGATATACCCTGGCGTTTTATCTCCTCTCGGAAATCCCACATTTGGTCGAGGGCTTTGGCCTCCAGATCCCATTGCGGCAATCCGGCATCGGAACATCCCTACACCTGAGATTTTGACTAGATATTGTACATTTTTAATTACGGAAATTGGATTTCAGGATTGGAGGGTAACGAACGGCCCCTGCTATCATCCTTACTCCTTATGTAAGGATGGTAGCAGTTATAGATAGGTAGTTTATGCCTACGCCATAGGAATAAGACCTGAGTTTATGATTGGACCCAGATTATGTAAGTCAGGGCTTTAAAAGGGACTGTGACCCCTGAGTTTAATCTGAATAAGTATAATTGATATGATAAATGTGTTTAAAGAAAATAAACTATTTATCATTTATGTTAATAGGTATTATAGGTTTGTTAAGCTTGGACCAAGTAGTATAAAAGAAAGGAGTATACTATAAAGGAGAAAGGAGAGAAAGGAGAATACAAAAACGCTCACAAACGAAGCATAAAAGAACTTTTCGGGAGTTTAAAATATTGTTTCTGAATACCTAATAAGATTTCTTCTAAGCCGAAAATCCAAGAAAAGTGTGGGTTGCTTCCAAGGAAACCAGAAATTTTTGGTATAGGAAGACAAATAAAGATAAGGAAAATTGCAAATAATAAAAATATAACCACTTTATAGGAAGATCATATTATATTTTGCTAGTTTGCTTTTCAGTAATGGATACAGTTTCAGAGTCGTTTAGCATTGAATTTTTGATGCATGATCATTCTTAGCTGCAATTAGCGATCGTTTAATCAATTACAGGGCACGTTCTGTTTGAAGTTCCATGAATATCGCACATCAAAGGATACATACGCTGAAATAATAATTAATTGGTTGGTTGCTTTAAGCTAAAATACAGAAGCAATAAAATGAATTGACATTTTGAAGCGATTTATTGAAAGACACTGTCTTTGACACAAATTCGGCTTATTTATTCACGAAACGAATGCTTTTACCCTGAAATGATTGGTAGTTTTTTGAAATAATACCCACATGGTACTTAGAAGTGTTAATAAAGTAAAATTTTATAAGACCGTATTGCTGCAGTCCTTTTAAATGTAGCATGATGAGTTATATTTTAGTTGTGACATGCTAAAACATTTTATATGACCAACTAGATGCTGCCCTCGACTTCGGCCACATGATAGGTGACTGCAAATTCCTTCTCGAAGTGAGGAAGCCTGTGTCGCAACAATAAAAACGTTATAACTGAAAAAAACTATCATTTTGTCATTACAAACAGAGATTCAAATGTATGTATAGATTTCGTCGATGAAACAGTGCGTGAATTACCTATGATGCAATAGTACGCAACAATGATGTCAATATCCAAAGTGGTGTCGCGTCATCGCGACCAAGTTGGACTACTGCTAGTGCGGTATAAAATAACAATTAATATACTACCAACGCTGCGATGGAGATGACTCATCTGATGGTGTGTAACCATCAATGTCGTACCTACCAAATATCACAAGCATTGCAGATGTGTTACTATGTCAGCGCTGTGATTGTTTTAACTCATCTGATGGTATATAACCATCACTGTTTAACAAAATACCTATGGATAATATCAAGAGATTTGCAAATGCATGCCAAAAAAAAAACATCTTCAAAGCCGGACACAGCAATATTGCATAGCAGTATGTAAAAGGTATTCATGATGATGAAGCTCCCCGGACAAATCACAAATCTGACCACATCCCACTAATCTACATTCTCTTCCTATGATCAGACCAAGATTACGTATTCACGCTAAGAGACTGACCTTTTTTTTTTTGTTTTGGATAGGAAATCATCAAATGACCTCTCCTGATCTGGGCGGAGCGGAAGGGCGCGTCAGACTTTTGCTGACTAAAACCCACCCGTGTTCCTTCACTTGCCTGTGCACCAGAGCCACGGTTTCTTTTTTGACCATCCCACAGCCCTGACCCAGGAGGCATCGGTCTTCAGGGACCCCGTCACGAAAGAGACTGACCCTTGAGTTTGTTTCGCCACGTTTACTCAAGCCTAGTCTGATAAGCAATGTCGACTCCATCTTGGAACACAATATGTGTAGCGAAGATAAGCATGTTTGTAGAACTCTTCGGTTACTAAATAAAGAGCTCTGGTTCTATTTAATACTCACCATACCAGTAGCGTGATAGTGTGCAACCAGTAAGTAAGGCATGGTGAACAGCGTGGAGTACATTACACCAGCTGTCCAGCTGCATAGGAGGACAGCGGCTTTAGCGCGGATGGCGCAGAGAGCCACCATGCCACAGCTGTAGGTGCAGAGGCCTCCGACGTAGACACGCTTAGCTCTGAAATATTTACATAGAATACCGTAATAATATAAAGTTATAATTATTGCTCAATTTAAATCCTAAGAATATAAAATAAAGTTGCCGAAATACAAGTTTTGGCTTGTATTATATACTTATGAAACTTGCTACAAAGTCAAAACGTTATCCTAATTTTACTGTAGACTTTCTCTGGGAAAGGAATAAGGAAGGAAATTGTTAGGAATAGCTCCATGATTATATTGTAACAACTTATGTAACTTCTGTTTAGTGATATTGAATTAGCAAAAGACCAAGTTTATTGGAAATAGAAAAGGCTAGAGGAAACAGTGGCTGGTGTTTCGACTACTGTTTTCAACTACATTTTATTAACTACATAGAATAGAATACAGTTTATTATGTGCACATATAAATTATAGACATAAAGGGCCTTGTCACTAAGAGCGAATATTTAAAGACCACCTGTGAATGGATACAATTATGTATATATCATACATTATTTTTCCATTAACAATGGTTGACTATCATAAAACACCACCAACTCATAAATTGCATTAAAAGTAATATATAATTTAATCATCAGTTCATTACCACGAAAGCCATATTTTCAGACCTGGTATTAACGCTAAGGACTTTAAGAGAATCAAATGGATACCAAAAGCTAATTAGTGGTTTATGGTCGAGCTTGTACTAACAGACAGACGGCTGGTGTTGAGTCAGATTAATGATACACATGCAGATTGGTTAACTAGCAGATTAGTTTTATTTTATTTAGATTTAAGCGTGTCGGATACTTGGAATATGTATGTCATCGGTTAAAATTGTTGTTTGTATTAAATGACGTGAGATTGTGTCCAGCAGTAGTCTGTTACTTTAGTCCGTTGACAATGATAGTATAATATGTCTCAGTTCATCAGCACCGCTCTAAAACGATGTAGGAAAATATCGTGGGAAAATCAAATGTCTTAGAACCAAAAAAAACATGAAGACATGGCATATACTAGCACGAACTGTATGGAACCACCCCTGTGATGGATTACTGCTCAATCCTTCTCACCTGGAGAAGGCCTGTGTCAGTCTGTGTGTAGGTTGTGGAGCGAGGTTAGATAAGCCTTCTATTAAAATTAAGATTCTACTTCACCTAGTTAAAGTAAAGGAAGCAGGCGACTCGCATAAAATGTCACTCATTCTTTGCAGCCGCCGTTCCATTCTACGCATTAAGTATTTAATTCAATGACAAAGTGATTTGCAAAGTTATGATATACTAGCTGTGTCCCGTGGTTTTACCCGCGTAAGCTTCGAACCGAAAGAGCTGTTGATATAAAATAAGCGCCTGTTAATATAATGGGAGCAAAATGTACGTCAGCGTTTGCTCCCGATTTCGCAACATTTATTGTTACTGCTCTGCTCCGATTGGTCATAGCGGGATGTTTCATAGCCTATATCCTCTCTCAGGCTCTAGGCTATCTGTGAACCAAATTTCATTACAATCGGTTCAGTATATTTGGCGTGAAAGCCGGACAGACAGATAGACTGACAGAGATACTTTTGCATTTATAATATTAGTATGGATTAGTAAGTACCTCTAATCTATATAGGGCCCTATATAGATTGAACTTTCTAATCAATCTATATAGGGCCCTATGCAACCTAGGGCTCAGGGCCTCTAATAAGTTAAAGACAGCCCTGGCAGGCAATATAGATGGGAAAATGTAAGGTGAGTGTCAATATAACCTAATGATACAGCAATCGTTTATATTTGTTTACAAGATATGTTTAAGATTTCGGCTAGCCACAAACATTACAGAGGTAAGATGCTCGTGAAGTGATAAAAAGTACAGGTATTACCTATACTTTTGGGACATCAATATCTGACGACGGAAAGAGACTCTATATATATTTTTTTCCGGTAAATAAATATCAAGATATGACTCGTATGATTCAAACTAGCGACGCCAATTTCCTCGGACCATTTGTCGATCAATTCAATTTTATCAAGAGTAATGCTAGGTTCACACGTTTTGAACCAACAGCTTTTTTAGGTTTGTAAACTGCTCGCAATTACGTCTGCATGCTGTTTCTTATTGCCTCATCGCATCGCATCGCCTACTATTACTACATTTTCTATTTGAGTCAGTGGTAGTTTTTTTTTTATTTTTCTCAGCTCCTATGCGGCCTAGCGTTGTGTTAATGTAGCTACATATAGCCTTCCTCAAGACTTAGGCTATCAAATGCAAAAAAAAATATTCGCATACGACTAGTAGTAGTTCTGTGATTAATATGTTGTACATAATAAGGAGGGTTTTTATTTTGAGATTCATAGATGAATCATCGTCGAACCTGACCAATGTAAAATAATTTAAGTAGGCACTTATAGGTATTGTAGTGAGAAATAAAGTTGATTGATTTTTTACATCATTGAACTTCTAACACTTATCTGATATATACATGATACAATCTGCCTTTAAATAGGGATGTATCCAAGGTATGAAAATCAAAAAAAAAAATAGTCCGTCTTATTGCTAATAAAAAAAAATTAAGATCTGTATTTTTTATTTTGTCGAAATTACCAAAAACTACTGAGATATAGCGTATTAAAGTAACGGAGTGGGGACTAATTACGTCACGCCGTGGTATATTTTGTACCACCACGGCGTGACGTCATGCGACATTTCAAATCAATATATCTTCCTACTTTTTTTTATATACGGACAAATCACACAGATTGAGCTAGCCCCAAAGTAAGTTCGAGACTTGTGTTATGGGATACTAACTCAACGATACTATATTTTATAATAGATACATATATAGATAAACATCCAAGACCCAGGCCAATCAGGAAAAGATCGTTTTCTATCATGAGCTGGCCGGGGATCGAACCCGGGGCCTCCACGTCGCTGGCAGGCGTATATTTGAATGAAAGAAAAAATAAAAAATACGTGTTCAATATTTTTTATAAATCTATCTGATGGACATTAAATATTTTTTTAGGATACAACCCAATTTTTTGCCACTGTCATTTGCATTGCTTTCGATAAATTCTTTGACCTTTCCGCAAGAGATCTAAATCGGTTGTTACATACCTACGTTACGACAGGCTATTAATAGTCCTCCTTGGTTCTAATGCAATAAATATAAAAAATCCGTACCTAATCTCTAAATCCAACAATCCCACAGTGTAAACCTCCCTTCCTGTAACCTACTCACAGATTCTAGACGAGCTAAGCTTGTAACGTTATCGATTTTTAAATCACCTCGAAGCCAGCAAAGTGTCAGCCAGGAAGAACGTCGCAAAGTCAAGGATCCGCTGATCTCATTACAATGAGATAGTGTTTACTAGAAATACCTACAACAGCTGTCAAGTTGAAGGGTTAGCTGAGATAACGGCATGATTGCATGAACGATTGCCAGATACGAGAGATAATTTAATTAAAATAATAATAGTATGTATCTATTGTACCGTTTACACATGCAGCGCAAATGATGACTCTTTATCCTTTGTCATTATTTTGAGGAAGTCGCAAGAATGGCCCAGTATGGACTTAAGTATAATCAAAATATAACACAGGTCTCCTCTCTATAAGACGGTAAAAGTAGGTGGTCTGTAAACATCTACCAACCCACATCTAAACAAAGACGAAGAAGAACATTCGCCCTGCCTCACAGTCGAACTAATATAGGCAACTCTTCTCCCATAAGCCGCATGCTTTCTTTTGCCAACTCTGTTAGTGGTGATGTGGATGTCTTTGCTGGTTCTATAGCCTCAATGAAAGCTAAACTCAAAAATTTAATGTTATGATTATTTAGTTTTCTTTCTGAGATCTTATTTTATTTTTTATTTGTTTTATTTTTGTTTATTTTATTTCTGTTCTCTTTTATCAATTTGTAAGTTTTTTATTAACAGCACCTAAGTAGTTTATTTTACCTGTGCATGTTAGATTCACATCTAGTAGGTGTCAATCAGATGTATTATGTTATGATTAATTTTTTGTATGCATGATTGTACACCAGTTTTGTGAATTATATTAAAAAAAAAAAAAAACTGGTCCTAAGACGTGCCGGTTTCTTCAAGACCACCTTTACCGTATTGAGAGCAGTGGTACCTAATAAAATTATTTACTCATTTGCCTGTCTGGATTGTAACCCACTTGTTACATCTCGTAAATCGAAGCTGTTACCACCGTACCAGCTCTCCAGGACTGACATATTAAATGATTGAATCATTAAGCTTGATTTCGTGTTACAGTCGTGCGTGAATTATATCAAAAGTTTCAGTTGTAAATCATAATTGAAAAGGGTTAGGTCGACTAATTTGACTTAGCTTCCCATTATGTGAGTAGATGTCCAACAAAATTTACAACAGTTTATAAGTCCTGGCTCCAATTGGTGATATTTTAAGCTAATTTCATTAAAGTAATTTAGTAAATTGTGCGCGAAAGTTTGTCTAACACTCACAGGCAGTATTTCCTTTGTCGTTATCATTTGAATCTAGAAATAAGATTTTAATTATATTTCAAGAAGGTTTATGAAAATGACGTAGCTTTATTGTAGAGTTATTAATAATGATTATTAGGGTTTTGTACCCAAAGGGTGCCAACGAGACTTTATTAATAAGCTTCCGCTGTCAGCCCATCTGTCTGTCAGCGAGTTGTATCTAGTATAGAGTGTGAAATGGGTAAACAGTTGAAACTATCACAAAATGTATATGTGTTTCTATTGGCGCTTCATAGCCTCTAAGGGTGCTTACATAAAGAAACAGGTTTCCGGGACAGACAAATCTGTGCGGGTCAGTACCGACCGGTGCAGGGTCAACTTGCATAAAGAAACGAACACGTTTAAACCTGTTTCTTTATAAGTGAGCGCATAAGTAAACAAGTAAATATTATACCTGCACCGGTCGGTACTGATAATTATATCTTAATATAATTATCAGTACAGACCGGTGGCACTTTAAAGTTAAAGAGCTTAGTACCCTAATTACGTAACACACTATTAGTATTAGTTGGAATCTTTCAGCTTCGTTTACCTACTTAATTCACCTGAGCTAATTCACTTAGGTGAACTAAACACATTTTCAGTAAACACTTGGGTGCATTAAAATTAATTTTAAAAAAACTTTATTCATCTGGATGCATTAAAATTACCCCTTCGTTTACTTAATCCACCTGATTATTTATATGCATGAATATGAATATTTGCACTGGTCTGGTCAAGCCTCGGAAAGCACGTTAAGCCGTTGGTCCCGGTTGCCATACGAATATCTAACGGCAGTCGTTACGGGTTGTTGGAGCTCTCAAAAGTCCAACAATTGGTCTAACTGCAATACTTCGATATCGCCTTCGGTTTATATAGATCAGTCGGCAGTTGCTTCACGGAAAATATCGAAGTTTAGCCAAAATCAGCAGTTACACTGGTAAAGCGGACTCCAGACTCCAAAGCTGAAAAAGCTCCGGATGCGACTAGAGTTAACACTGAGATGACGATGATGATGACTTAAACGTAAATTTAATGCACCCAGGTAAGTAAGGTGAATAAAGTTTTTCTAAAGTCTTTTTAATGCACCCAGGTGCAGTTTACTAAAAGTATGTTTAGTTCACCTAGGTGAATTAGCTCAGGTGAATTAAGTAAACGAAGCCAATCTTTCGAAGCATATTGCTAATCCATTACTCCATGTGTTTGAATACATGTCTGCTTATCAAACTAAATAACGTATTGAATGTTGTTGAACTGTCAAACCCATTGCTACTGATATATATTACGTATTAACCCTACTGGTTCACAGGTACTTATTAGGTGCATTAGAAACTAACAATGAAATATTGGTATATTGTCTTTATATTTTCTAATATTAAAACTAAAAAGTTTGATTTTGAGGCCAAATCTCTAAAACTAGCGATCGGATTACAAGAATTATTTCTGCATTTGATAGACAAATTATTTACGAAGTTTCACACAACGTCTTCAAGCAGTTGAGCTAAAATAAATGAATCCAGAAAGAACACTAAGTGGAAACGAGACCATAGGGTCGGGCCCAAATCTAAAATTACATGGGGACGAAATCAGACGCTACTGGTGATGAATATACCAAAATGATGTTGTGAAACAGAACCAGGCAAATAGCAACTTATTTAATAAATATTTTTTAAGAAGAGCATACTGACCCGATTCGTTTTATGAGTCGTTCAATAATTGTGGAGTAGCAAGCACAGGAGAGCGAGTACATCGCCATGCCCCAGCAACCGAAACGGACCCCTTCCTCGTAGTCCGTACGACTGATACTGCCCACAGGCGCCTGAAATTAAAGTTATAGCAATGTTGAAGATAAACAATAATACATTTTGTTGCTCATGTAAATTTATAAGTGTATGACATCGCTGAAATATTTCTTTTGCGATTTCTTTGCCTTGAAACGTGTCTTTCCTTAATATTACAGACTTGTCTTGAACCTCTCTTTTTTGAAGCAGCAATCTATCAGCTAGTGTGTTAAATGCCGCTGTATTGACGTCATACCGCTTTCCACCCCACTAGTGTTCGATTTGCAGCAAACATTTTTGTAGGCGCTTCTTTTCCTTGTGCCTTGTGTTACATACACAAAGTGGTAATCCAGTGATATTTTCTCCAATATGCTTCACACTATTGCTTAACTTATCATATGTAATTTCCCCATACATGACGTTGAGATAACATGTGGAGGTGACGTTAACCTAAAGATAATAATAAAGCCAATATGTCTGAATGAATCATAAACTTAAAACTATCCATATCTCATGTTACTGCGTGACCGAGCGGGAGCCGATCAGAAGACGTGAAGTAGGTAAAGTGAGTAGCAGGTATGCGAACGATATAGAAGAGCAGCCTAATTGCGTTACAGTCAGAATAATTATGAAGGATATTGCTAATACATTGCTTCATATCTTTAAAAAAATTGTCTGCTCCACAAAGAAAACACAGCAATGAATGTTATTGAATTATCAAAATGAAATCCATTACTTTTGTTAGTATATAACGCAGTCAGCCCGCTGGGTGGTGATGTAGACCACGCAAGTGTTAAAGATTGATTTTATTGATTGTACCTACGTGAAGCAATTCAACTCGCTGTCTATATTCCGGTAGCTGTAACCAGACTTGGAAGTTTTTAAACCAGGTTATACATGCATAAAAGTCCATGAAGACAAGTGACAAGTCTCAAGTGAATATGTTACTTCTAAGCAATGTCCATCATTGTTATTATCGAATGCAACATCGCTTACCAGAGGAGAAGCTGTCAAACACGAGTCTGTAAAACATAACAACTAAAAGACATAATACTGACCGCAGGATCTCCTCCAAAGACAGCTTCTCCAACGAAGTCAGTGAAGTACAGAGAGTAGCAGACATGAGCCATCCAGCAGAACAGGTTGGTGAGGCAGACCACGCGCAGGGAGCTTGGCATCATCACGATAGACTTCAAGTAATGGCTTAGTGTGAGGTTTTCACCACCGTGACCAGCTTCCACCACGTTAATGCCAACGCCACTCTGTAATCAATAAAGAAACCAGGTACAGTGAGGCACAATTGGAGCGAGAGGCCTGTAGATGAGTTAAAACAGCCGCACGAGTCGTAAAAGGGTCAGAGTCACATAAAGGGCGATGGAAAGAGCTATGATCGGAGTTTCTCTGCGCGATCGAATCAGAAATGACGAGATCTGCAGAAGAACCAAAGTCACCGACATAGCTCGAGTAAGTAATTGAGTCGAAGTCCCTGGCTTATTTGCGCACAAATAAGTCTGGTGCCTTAAAATCGGGTGATCAGGATGGGCAGTCAAAATGAGATTATTGGTCGCTAAAATTGATTGTTTGTCAAGCTGTGTGGCATATAGTGCCGATCTATTGAAACCAGTAGCAACCCTTGCCATCCCATTCATGAACAATGGACATCACGAAACTCGATTATTGTGCTTTAACATAACTCGATTACGATCAATCCCGATATTTTTTTTTTTTATAAATAGCCGTCTTCTATTCTTCTTGCATGGCAAGAATCTTTTTTATCGTTTTATGTATTTCTTTATTTCTTTTTTGTTTGCCTCCAGTGAGCTGTTATTAGGCTTGTGATTTTTTGGGGTTGCTCTTTTCCCCGGATTCTTTTCATCTCGTCTTATTTTATACAATTTCTTAATCTCTATTCACTACTTTACTACAGTCTTTTCCATTTACATTAGTCATCTTACCATTTATATTATAATTTTATGTCTTGTTTTTGTTACATTTTCTAACAGGTCACTTATAATTATTATACATTTATCCTTGCCGACGGCCTTGCTGGCTGTGCTGCTCATCTTGTACGGTTCCGGTCAATACAGATTTTTGCGATTTTGAGGCAGAACCGCTCCAGATACGGCCTGGAGTGTTTATCGGCCATTAGGTCACAGATAGTTATTTCAGTCAGAGTTATTCCAGTACTTACTTCCAGGTCGTATCTGTTGCGGTTGTGCCTCGGGCATTCAAATAATAAGTGCTGTATAGTCTCATTAGCCTGTGTGTCACACACACAGGCCGGACTACTCTTCAGTTTAAACTTGTGCAGGTACGCGGCGAAGCCGCCGTGACCAGTCAAGATTTGCGCCCAGATAGACGTCCTGTCGAGGCATTTCAGGACCTTGCGCGCGCGCACCACATCGGGGAAGAACATCCGCGTGACTCCAGCCGTGGCCCCGCCGGTGTACCTCCCGTTCCAGACAGCTACTGTGCCCTCTCTCAACGTCTCTTGACGTAAGAGACTGGACACCTGTCATACGCCGGGGCGACCCTGGACTGGGCCGCCGCCTGCCTAGCCAGTTCGTCGGCGCGCTCATTGCCGGGGATCCCGACATGAGCTTTCACCCAAAAGAACCGGAGGAATTTACCACTCCCCTCTTGCTCCCTGATATTCTTACGAATATGGGTAGCAAAGGGATGGTGCGTTTCCGGGTTTCGGATCAAGTCGAGCGAGGATCGAGAGTCGCTGAGCACCGCCGCGCAGTCGAAGCCTCTCAGGACAACCAGGTTCGTAGCCCTGGCTATCGCGAGCAGCTCCGCCTGAAAGACGGTACACATCAATCTCGATATTATGAATATATAGATGAATAACTTCAGCGCGTTCTTTCAGTATACGTGTACTGGTCCATCGTATAAATTTACTTTCACTGATGCTTCAATAAGTCGTGATGTCCTAGTGGTTAAAACACCAGCCTCTCAAGCATACTCATACTTGAGTGGCTGGTGTTTTAAACCCGCACGCTCGTGCGGGTTTGATTCCAGGTCAGTCAAGTACCAATGTAACTTTTATATGTACATACTTTCTAAGTATATCTTGGACACCAATGACTGATTAAAAGGTGAAGGAAAACATCTTGATAAAACCTGGACTTTAGGTCTGAAATCGCCAACCCGCATTGAGCAAGCGTGGTGATTACTCTCAATCCTTCTCTGTATGAGAGGAGACCTGTGCCCAGCAATGGGACGATAAAAAGGTTGATAATGATGGTGATGATGCTTACAACGCGGCATGGCATTAGTCGATCTGACAGCGTTGTCGAAAGCTACAATGTTGCCAGGTTGCTTCCACATTAAATGGCTACATTAAGCATCTTCTCAAAAACCTGAACATTGGAATTCATCCAATAAATTCGATTCTAATTTAATCTTCTTTTATTAATAAATCTTTAGATAATATGTACTTTCTATAATAAAATTATGCCCCAATTAACTCGTTTAATATGAACATTGAAAATTGGCTCGGGTGAGCGAGCTCTCATAGAAAGTATTTTACCCATGATATGAACCCTCCCTAATTGATTGGTAGGCAGGTAGAGTTTCCTTTACTTTTATGGGTAATAGACAGGGGTTATTAAACAAAAGAGAACGCTCGTTGCTTCGAGTAATCGAAAAGAAAGGAAAGGATTTACGTCGGGAACATGTTACATCCGTTAATGAATTGGAAGTTAATAAAGTGGATCTAAGTCGGACGATTTGTTTTGAAAGGGTTGGCTTCTCGGTTTTGCACGTGTATAAAGTTAATTTGTATGACAAACTCATTGGTTTTAACTCGTATCCTAAACGTAAACGGCGTACCCCTCCTCATTACGTACTCGTAGAAGGATATTTGTATGATTAATAAAAATAATAGCTGGGTCTAAGCAAACACTCAATCTAATATTCACTTGTGATACTTGTAATAGTTTTTTTTTTTTTGTACTGTACCATATTTGAGTTCTTTATATTATGGAGATATGGAACATAAAAGCTTTGACTTTAGCTGATGTTTTATTATCCGTCACCTCGTGCATCAAGTTTAGATGAAAACCAGCTTTAGGCACTCGTTACCTGGCATGTTTGCTGAAAAATTTTGGTGCAGCCGCAAGGTACATTTTCCTATCATTTTCTAACATTAGTCTTTATACTTTCTATTTGATTTTTATTGGTTGCTATCTGATATATATGTCAACATAAATAATGTATTTTCTTCCTATCTTTTTTTTACGAAAACAATTCTAAAAATGTAGAACATACTCCTGGAACCTACCTATGCATGGTAATTTCTTACGTGAGTTTCATAGAATGCTTGAACCTTAAACAGCGATTTTCAACACCAAAATGAAGTATCTTTTCGCAGAAATTATTTTCGTGAAATGCAACTAACAATATGTTTGATGTACAGAAACCAAAATTGACGATTATGATGTGGGATTTAAGAGAATATCAGGAAAATGGACAGCTTTCACATCGGTAACTCTACAATCCCTATTACAATAATATAGCTAAAGAATTGTTTTGTTTTTATCAAAAACGAGTAATTTAACGAGTAGTTTATTTTATCAAAAATGAACTACTGGATAAATTCTTTATCAATTATAATATCTATATTCTAAGTATCTTTATTATATTTAATAAAGACATATTTTAAGAAATACTATTTAAAAACAGACCTTAAGAGAACAGTCAAAAGAATCAAAATCAGAAACAACGCTAAGCGGAGAATGAGTAATTACGCTGGCAGGAGATACAATGCCAAATCGTGACGGGGTCCACGAAGACCGATGTCTCCTGGGTCAGGGTTGCGGGTTAGTTAAAAAGAAACCGTGGCCCTGGCCGTCACGCAGTCAGTAAAAGTCTGACCCGCCCTTCCGCTCCGCCTAGAGCGGGAGAAGTCATTTGATGATTTCCCATCCCAAGAAAAAAAAAAAAGAAAGGAGATGCAATGCACAAGGTAAGGTGAGGGAACAAAAATTTCTACGAGGACGAAGCTACGAGCAGCTAGCTAGATTATAAACATTCGCATCCACTTTACCTCAGGTTGATTCAAAGCTCCGTACATAACATTTTCTTTCTTCAAATTCTTCTCTTGCCCTTCAGTGCCTTCATCGAAGCTCTCCTGGATCCTTTCAGTCTCTGCCTGTTTCCTGAATTGCTCCTGCTCATTCAGCTCCAATAGAGGGATCTCTTTGAAGCTGGTGATGGTGGCAGAGACGCAAACGATGAAGATTATGGTGATGAGTGAGAAAACTGCGCGAACATGGCCGCCGAATATATCGCCTGGAAATTATTTTGAGATTGAACTTAAAAGTGGATTAGGATTTATTTAAACCTTTTGAAATTCAAAAAAGGTTCATCATCATCATCAACCTTTTTATCGTCCCACTGCTGGGCACAGGTCTCCTCTCATTAGGGGAGATTCTCTTAGAGTCTCTTCCTGGGATTTGCCTTACAGGCAGGGAGGGTTTCGGAATTGGTCTTTTAAGTGGAACCGGGACCACCCCTATGCGCAGATGGTAATCACCGGGGTGGTTTTTGTGAGGTAAAAATCCCACACTACCCGACCTCATTCCTAGGGTGGTAGGGTGCCTTTTGAAGGATTAATCCCGAAAACAAAAAAAAAAGGTTTCCTCTCATACAGAAAGGGATTCAGCGTAATCACCACGCTTGCTCAATGCGGCTTCGCGATTTCAGACTTCTTCTAAAGTCCAGGTTTCCTCAAGATGTTTTCCTTTACCTTTTTTGTAATCAGTCGTTGGTGTCCAAGATATATACTTACATGAGTAGCCAGGGAGGTTGCTATTGTGAATTCTTGATGCCGTCCGACAAGACGTCTAATATAAAGCTGAACAGAAACGGACTAAGGACGGATTCTTGGTGGATTTCGACGGTGATGGGGAAGGGTTTAGTGTCGCCAACAGCGCTCCTAACAACGGAATCGGAATGGAGGTATATGTCTCGAATTATGTCAACATAAGCTTCTGGTTTGCTTTGGACCTCAGCGCCCACCAGATCACCCCGGGAGGGACACAGTCGAAGGCCTTCTGCATATCTAGAAAGAGATTGCTGCGCCTAACCAAAGCGCTGTAAGTTGTGAAGAATGTCTCGTGTCACTTACTTTCAAAGTGCTGATTCTCAGCCTAGTTTGAATAAATGAGTTTTGATTTTTAATATAAGTCGGGTTGACTTGGAGGCAATGGAGATAATCTATATCTATACTAATATATAAAGCTGAAGAGTTTGTTTGTCTGTTCGTTTGAACGTGCTAATCTCAGGAACTACAAGGTGTCTCAAAAGTAAGTTCACATTTGCTTATCTTATTACGCGAAAGCAACTATTCTGAGGGGCGCGGGGGGTATGTCAGTCGGTAGTCTGGCTCTTGGGAATTTAGTCGCTATGGAGCGTTTCTCTGGTGCGGACCGTGCGTTGTGCGTACGTGAGTTTTACAAAAACGGTAATTCGGCGACTGTAGCGCGTAGAAAATTCTGCAGTATTCGACATATTCGTCACTTAAATGATGCGCCTAGCACTCGTCTCATTGCAAAATGGGTTGAGAAGTTTGAAGAGACTGGGTCAACTCTGGAGAAACCAAAATCTGGGCGACCAAGAACATCAAGAACAGCCGAAAACGTGGACAGTGTTACTCAGTCTATTCGAGATGATCCAAACCTCTCGATTCGGAAACGTGCTGTTGCTTTAAATGTGCACAGATCTTCATTATGCCGCATTTTACACAAAGATTTAAAGCTGCACCCGTACAAAATTCAGTTAGTGCAAGAACTGAAGCCTCAAGATGCTGGTCAGAGGCTTGCCTTTGTAAATCAGATGATTGAGCGCTTTCCAACGTTCACCAACATCTTGTTTTCCGATGAAGCCCATTTTCACCTGAATGGGCATGTAAACAAGCAAAATTGTCGTTACTGGAGTGCAACCAACCCAAAACAAAAACATCAGAAACCGCTACATTCACCCAAAGTCACCGTATGGGCAGCGATGTCGGCGCGAGGAATTATCGGCCCTTACTTTTTTGAAGATGGAAGGGGACGCACACTCACAGTGAATTCAGAGCGTTATGTGGAGATGTTAGACGAGTTTTTCGTACCCCAACTGCAAAACTTTCCTAGTTACAACCAAAGAACATGGTTCCAGCAGGATGGAGCAACTTCACACACGTCCAACAGATCTCTGCCTCGAGTTCGAGAAATTTTTCCGAACAAATTAATCCCCAGGCGAGGTGACATAAATTGGCCTCCACGGAGTCCCGATTTAACGCCTATGGATTTTTCCTGTGGGGTTATGTCAAATCAAAAGTTTACGCTAATAAACCGACTTCCCTGGCACAATTAACAGAAAATATCCGTCATGAAATGGCAGCCATCACGGAGACTACCTGCCGAGCTGTCATAGGCAATTTTAGTGCCCGACTAAATGAATGCCGAGAGCGCAACGGTTTACATTTGGACGATATTATTTTTAAAAAATAAATTCCCAAACAGTGTACTTCAATATAAAATAAACATTTTTTCAATAAAGCTAAGACTTTTCTTTTAAAAAAAGATTTAAATGTGAACTTTCTTTTGAGACACCTTGTACTAGTCCGAATTGAAAAATTTTTGCGTTTGATAACCCATTAATCCAGGAAGGCTTTAGACTATATAACATCACGCCCCGACCAATAGGAGCGGAGTATACAAAAAAACATATCGAAACGTATGCGGGTGAACCCGCAAGGCGCAGCTAGTGTTATAATATAAAGTCACTCAAAGGGCTATGCTTGGGGTTTCACTGCCTGATCAAATCAGGAATGAGGAGATCCGCTGAAAAACGAGAGTAACCGACATAGCCCGAAGAATTGCAACACTAAAGTGGTAGTTGGCCGGGCACATTGCCCGTAGGACCGATGCCCGATAGGGCAGACGAGAACTCGTCTGGCGACCACACCGGATGACGCAGCGTGGGTAGGCCCCCGACAAGGTGGACTGAATACCTGGTGAAGACTGGTCGTCGTGGAGATCCTTGGGGGAGGCCTATGTCCAGCAGTGGAACCCTTTTGGAAATGATGATAATGAGGGTTGACTTATATTCAAAATAAAAACTCATTAGAACGAACAAGTTCAATCAACATCAATTGCTATAGTGAGGTTCTATTAGGTTATATTACTGCCTATAATATAGTGGCTATTTTTTTGTAGGTACACCATATAAATTATTGTACATACTCGTACATATAAAGATTTTACAAAGAGCAAAATTTTAATCATATCACAGTAATCCGACTTTCATTACGCTGGTTTAATCTAAATGTAAATATTTAACAACTATAATCAGTCTACCCCGGCTTCTAATAGAACTTACTTAGGTCGCCGTCCAAGTAAAAATTAAGCTGCGCGGTCATTGAATCATATTAAGTTAACTTAATTATATTAAGGCTGGCGAGCACCAGGTATTACTGAAAATTTTTATAGCAACTCAAATAAATAAGAGAGCAGCGGTAGCCTAGTGGTATCCGGCGCGACTTACAAGTTGTAGGTTGTAGGTCCCAACCCCATCAGGATTTTTTAAATAATTATAAACTAGCGCTTGACCGCAATCCCGCCTGATGGTAAGCAGTGATGTGATCGTTGATGGTAAAGCGCGCTGGTTTATTAAGAGCCTAATCACTCAGAAAAACTGAGCGAATAGGAAGGAATTGAGCGAGGTGATGCAATGTTAAACCCAACAACACGACCAACGATGCTGCGCCAAAGGGAGATTGATCTGAAGACCCTCCACAACCAAACTCCCAACACAACATTTGGCGCAACGTACCCGGCACACATCGCAACACAACTGCTCAGACCCGTCCTCCGTACGGCTTCCCCAGACATCATGCCGGAATACGACAAATCGCTTGGCGGCAAGACTTTGTCTGGAGGGTGGTAACTTCTGCCGGCGGCCGATGTTATGGCCTACCACCGCGAACACCAATCTTTACTTTGTGTCAATTATTTCCTCAACACTGCTCTCAAAACGGTAAAGGAAAACACCGTGAGGAAACCGGAAAAAAGCTTCGAAGACATGTGACATATACCAACCCGCACTGGGCCAGCGTGGTAGATTACGGCACACTCCTTCTTACTGAGAGAAGACCTGTGTCGCAACAGTAGGAACATTATAGACTGCTTATGTTATGTAAATAAATAAAATATAGCGGAACATATATTATATGGGTGTATCTGACATCGTAACGGAAACTTCGCGAAAAGGCTAGACCGCATGCCACTAATAAAATTATGATAGTCATTTATGTCGTTCTTTGCTCGGCCTTTGAACGTTGCAAGCGTGCCGCCGTGCGGTTTTGTAGGTATGACGTTGATACCTGATGTGAAATCTATTAAATCAGCTGATAAGATAGTTTTTCGAGTTTTGTTTTCATTGCGCTTTTTTGGGTAATTATATAGTGATTTAATTAATTTTTACTTTAAAATCTTATTGGGTTATAAAAGGACAGCAATTATGAATGGTCTAAAGTGAAAAAAAAAAACACGAAAAGCCGACGAAAAATTCCACTACTGGGCGGTTCAGAATCATGTACTGGATCCATGCTACTAGTTTGTGCGTCGATGTCAGATACACCCTTTATGGTGGCTTGTTTATTACTGGTAGTCAGAAACCTGAAAGTATGATAACTAGTATAACAACAGTCTTACTAAGCGGTATTACTGTCGCTCCATATAAAATACTAATAGATAAATCTGGTTAAACTGAAAGCCGACTCCAACCTATTCGGGGAAAGGCTAGGACTGAACGTCGAAAGCATGCTTCCTCGAGATGGGTTGGCTATTATATCTTCTTTTCAGGCCATAGAGATCCACTGCTCGTCAAAAGCCTCTCCCAAAGGCTTTCATTTCAATGGGAGGGTTTGCCATAAGCCCCATACATGGCAGGCGGGTTGGGGATCGCAGTAATTTGATATTCCACAGGAGAAGCGCTGCTGCCTGCTTCCGTTTAGAGTTCCCTTAGTCGATTAATAAACAGAGTAATATTACCTATTACCAAGCAACAACAGTGTGACACAGTAAAGGCACCGTCCGAGTGATTTGTAGGTCATTGGTTCGACCCCTGTGATATAGGTAGTGATGAAGAGGAGAAGGATGCAAACAAACACAGAGTTACGTGCTGCTCGTTAAGAGTACTATGGAGTTAAGGCCTACTTTAAGGTTAACTGAACTATGTAGTGTACATGACAAACGTGCCAGACCACCACCCCTTTCAAGGTAAAGAAAACAAAATTAAGTCATAATATAAGTTACAATAAATTCTCACTTTTATAATAGAACTTAGTTTAGCTAGCCACTTTGTGTAATTTATAATACTTCTACTTCCCTCAAAATGGTGAAGGAAATTTTCGCGAAGAAACCGGCACGGCCAATAACAACAACAAGTAATCTACATAGATAGATCGATACTCGATCTATCTATAAGTCTGGGTTTCCTATCAATAATTGCCCTTTACCGATACCAAAAATTGATGTTCGAAATAAACTTAGAAAGTACAAGTAGCTTATTATATTATATGATATTTACCTAATCTGGTGTCGTCCCAGTTGATGCCTCCTAACGCGTACCCCATGAAGCCACCTAGTCCTGCCATTACTGTAAACGTGCTCAAACCTTTAGCGTGGTCCTCTGCAAAAAAAAAGGTTATTTATTAATTTTATTTTGTACAGAAAACATACACCACATAAACAGTACCCTTAACCAATATACAATAGGGTGTTTGACTAAAAAAACTCTCTAGGCTCTTAATAAACTAGCGCGCTTTACCATCAACGATCGCATCATTGCTTACCGTCAGGCGGGATTGCGGTCAAGCGCTAGTTTATAATTATCTAAAAAAAAAATAATCCTTCAGTCAGATTTCCAAAAAATACTAGACACGTATTTTTTGTTTCTTCATATAAACAAATATAAACAAAAAATGAAGACGACAAAGTGCGTTGAAAACTCGTGTGACGTCACTAGACGTTACACTTTTTAGCGACCAGTGACGTCACCAGCTACCACTCCTGATCTTTGATGCCTTTTATATTTGTAAATTTTTATTGTTTTGATAAAAAACAAAATACGTGTCTAGTATTTTTTGGAAATCTGACCGACGGACTAAATTTTCCACTAGAATAAAAAACCTAAAATGGTAAATAAAATAATACTTAATTAGAATATAATAAAAACATATATCTATTACAAATTTTGAACCTATCAGAGACTTTCAAAGGACTGAAAGCAGACTTGCCTACCTGTATATGCATGGCGGAGTTGACTATGTCTAAAGCCACAAGTGGACATTTATTACCACTCTCTTAAATGAAATAATTTTCATTTTATTTCTTATTGTTTTTTGATTTTGTTCCTGTCCCTGTCCGATCCGTGAAGGTATTGTTAGGTATAGTTAACTGATTCTACTAATGGATACAAAGCCGGGCGAAACTTAAAAAAAAAACATCCTCCTAAAAAAATTGATATTACTTCGCAAAAAGAGAACTTAATACATGTGCGGTAAGCAACCTTTCCGCGGGCGGCGGGGGGCAGGGCGCGCGGCACGTGGTCGCATCGCTATTCGCTCATAATAATACCGGTGTTGTCACTTTTTTAAAAATTACCAAATTTCGGGGAAGTTGGAATTAATTCGAGGGAAAAAAGATTATTTCAAAATTCATTAGTATAGTTTCTATAATGATTACGTAAAATTATATATTATACTTCGTCAAGTGTTTACCAAACTTTTATTATCCTTATGGGTCGGACTGGGTTTTCCTTACATATTGTATATGTATCTATTATAAAATATAGTATCGTTGAGTTAGTATCCCATAACAAAAGTCTCGAACTTACTTTGGGGCTAGCTCAATCTGTGTGATTTGTCCGTATATATTTATTATTATTTGTACGTAAGTATATGCATAACGAAGTCGCTATGTACTTATTGTGTGACATTCTGCATTTTTACAGTCATTTCTCACGGTAAATATTTAAGAAATAAATATCAACTCAGAGATGAAAATGTAAGTATAAGAGACTCAAACAGACTTTCACGCTCTCAAGTGGCCTTTGAAAATTTCTTCGCAGATATTCCCGTATCGAATACTTGATTTCTAAGTTCACACCTACTGCTGTAGTCATTGATTAAATAAAACGTTCTAGATTGTGATTCTGCATTACACTTCCAATTTGTCAGCGGTAAAGATATAATAAAAACCTATCACACGTAAATGTTAAAAAGACGCCAGAATTACATACAGGATGTATATGACATCGTAACGCAAACTTCGCGAAAAGCCTACACCGCATGCCACTAATAAAATTATGAAAGTCATTTATGTCGTTAATGAGCGGTTATAGAAATCACAGTGTTTAAAAAACTGTCCGTTCGGTCTTTGAACGTTGCAAGCGTGCCGCCGTGCGGGTTTGTAGGTATGACGTTGATGCCTGGTGTGAACTCTATTAAATCAGCTGATAAGATTTTTTTTTTCGAGTTTTGTTTTCATTGCGCTTTTTTGTGTAATTAACAAATTAATTAATTTTAAACTTTAAAATCTGATTGGGTTTTAAGAGTATAGCAATATGTATGTATATGAATGTTCTAAAGTGAAAAAAACTACATATATTTTTTTTAAATCATGATAAAGCCGACGAAAAATTCCACCACTGGGGGGTTCAGAATTATGCACTGGATCCATGGCACTCGTTTGTGCGTCGATGTCAGATACACCCTTTATAGGGCAATTCTGTGGACTTTGCTAAATCAATTATAATTTAAGTAAATATCATTGTCGCAACTACTGTAGCTGTTATATTTTTTGACAAATGCGTGCACTGATTAGACAGGGTTTCTTCAGACATCGGCTGCCGGCAGAAGTTACCACGCGATTCGTCGTGTTCCGGCATGATGTCTGATGAAACCGTACGGAGGATAGTTCTGAGCAGTTGTGTTGCGATGTGTGCCAGGTAGGATGCGCCAAATATTGTAATGCCAGGAGTTTGGTCGTGGATGGTCACCAGATCTATCTCCCACTGGCGCAGCTGCCGTCTTCCTTCCTATTTACTCACGTTTTTTTTTGAATGAATAGGCTTAACAAACTAGCTCGCTTTACCATCAACGATTTCATCTTTGTTTGCCATCAGACGGGAGTGCAGTCAAGCACTAGTTTATAATTAATAAAAAAATAGTCTTCATATTAATATGATCTGACTACTTTTTTACTTTTAATTAAGTCTGAAATTTAAAAAAGGCTGTGACGTCTGAGTTAGTTTCCGCCTTTCTTATAATAGTCAGAAATCACAAAATTCTTCTAGTAAATGAAAATACATATGATTGACTTGGAAGTGTTTGTACAAAACTACTTACAGAAAGTAAATCATTTATCACAGATAATAAGTAGATATATATGTACATTATATATCACTAGTATACATGTAATATAAATAACATGAAATCGTCGTCAGTAGACTTGAAGCTTACAAAACTGTGTACAATATATTATACATTACGAAGAAAATTAAGGTTTAGGTCAATATTTGTTGATGCTAGTCTTACAGTATTATATACCAGTTTAAATACGTTATAAATTATTTTTATTCACCTTGGACGTTTACAGTAATATACTTTTAAGTATAAAGCACGTGCTTTTACTGTTACACGTTTATTTACAGTGATAATAATTATTCGTTGGAATCAAACGTTCTGTTTATTTTTATTTAGAAAAGGTAACTTACTTATATCTAGTGAAACGTGAATTACAATAGATTTGCATGGTCATAAAATAATGTCCAGGGACATGTTTTGCCCTTTAAAGCGTATACAAATAATATTTTATTGGTCAAGTTAACCATTTGAATTTACACATAACAAAAAAAAATGTAACCTACTGTGGTGGTCGCACAGAACACAATTTATAAGAAATTTTAAAACGGATTATAATCAAATACGACCATCTAAAAATTATATTAGTCTTGTCTCTTGACTTTTGGGTTGTCATTATAAATAACTGGTGCAGAAGAATATAGTCTTACGGATCAGTGCCGCGATTGATCTTGCCAAACATAAGTTATCCTGCCGATTGTGAATTAAACCTTTGATAGTTGTTTTTAAAAACATAGTTAGAATTGGTTTCTAGGAAACTAGCCATTTCAAAAATAAACGAGAATGGCAGATTTCAAATATTATAGGTATTTAATAAAAACCGGTTTCCAACTACCAATTCGTTTTATTTAGACTAAACATGCAATTTACCCAAAATAAAGGATGTCTCTGACATCGACGCACAAACGAGTACCACGGATCTAGTACTGATTTTCAGATTCTGAACCCCCCACAGGTGGAATTTTTCGTAGGTTTTTCCCTGATTTAAAAAAATAATATGCTGTTTTTTCCACTTTAAACCGTTCATAATTGCTATACTTTTATAACCCAATAAGATTTAAAAGAAAAAAATAATTTATTCGCTAATTATACAAAAAAAAAAGCGCAATGTGAACAAAACTCGAAAAAATATCTTATCAGCTGATTTAATAGAGTTCACATCAGGGGTCAACGTCATACAAACAAACACGCACGGCCGCACGCTTGCAACGTTCAAAGGCTGAGCCGACACATTTTTTTAAACATTGTTATTTCTGTAACCGCTCATTAACGATATAAATGACTATCATAATTTTATTAGTGGTATGCGGTGTAGCCTTCTCGCGAAGTTTGCGTTACGATGTCAGATACGCCCTGTATTACTTCGAAGCCCAACATTAAGGTGGCTGTTCCGTGGTAAGCTGTGAAATGCGTAGTGGTATTTATGGTGGGTTATAGTTGGTAGAATGTTTAGGCAGAAGAGACGTTTTTATTTAATTCTTCATTATGCGCTTTTTAAGGTGAATATCTAATGTTTACCTAGTAGTCATCGGATAGATGAGGTGGGTTGTCGTGTACTAAGACTGAAAATCCAAGGTGTAAAAGTAAATAAAAAAATATGTTTATCTTTAGTTTAAAAAAAGAACAAAGAGAACTTGCGTCGTTTCTTGTTACATATATATCTACCTATTTACAACTAAATGTACTTATAGGTACACAAAGAAACTATCAATATTCCTAAGTTAATAATCATGTCGCCATGGCAGAAGCATATCTATACAAATCCAAATATAAACGCTTGGCACCGAGATAAATCAATCACAACCAGACATATACTGATAAAGAGCCTGTTTTACAGATCATCACTCTCTGCCGACGGAAAAGCTGACAAACACACATCGCAGTCACATGTCATGACGTAGCACGGACGAATATGAAAATATTATTCATTTTTACACAAACTAGGTGAAGGATTTTACTTAATAAATAACCTAACCTGGATTGTATATCACAATCACAATGTTTTTATTATACTTCACTAACAACAAACAGTAACAAATTTGATTCAAAGAAATTGATCTGATTCACTTTGACGTACGTTTCTGACTAATTACAAATTAAGTCAATGGTTGAAGTGTACTGTGTTTACCTCTCTGGAAAACACACATTATTGTCTCGTACCTCTCATGACAAATGCTTAAGGCTATTCTATTTTTAGCAACATCCAGTCAAGTAGACACTTTAATGACTAAATTCTCTATTAAATGTGAAAAGATACCATGTTTAATGTTTACCCACTTGAGAGAATAGCTTTGTTAAGTGCTCGACGAGTTGTTCACCTCTAGAGAACGAAAAAGACCCATCAAATAGATATCGACCGAAAATGGATATTTGGAGGAAACTGAAACTGGAAAAAACCGAATATAGTTAATAATTTAGAGGCAAGAAGGGCAGGGTGTAAAGTTCACCCATCAGAATCACGATCAGCGTAAAAATATGGAGGAACTGAACAAGCGCACAACGCAGCACTTGGCTGCTTCTTTCATTTAGTACTTACTTTATAATTATTATTTTTTTAATTATAAACTAGTGCGTGACCGCAATCCCTCCCGATGGTAAGCAGTGAGATTGATCTGGGGATCCTCCACGACCAAACTCCCGACACAACAACATTTGCCGCATCATAACCGGCACACATCACAACACAACTGCTCAGACCCGTCCTCCGTACGGCTTCACAAGACATCATGCTGGAACACGACGAATCGTTTGGCGGCAAGACTTTATCTGGTGGGTGGTAACTTCTGCCGGTAGCCGATGTTATGTGATGACTCGGTCGTAAAAAATAATGGCTTTATACACTGCACTTAAGGCTGATTTAAAATTAATTGTTATTTTTTTTTTTTGCCTACTTTTGACTTCTTAATACTTGTCGCCATTTTTGATAAGAAAACTCTTTTCTAGTATAAAGGGTGTATCTGACATCGACTCACAAACGAGTACCATGGATCCAATACATGATTCCGAACCCCCAAATGGTTGAATTTCTCTTCAGCTTTTTCCTGATTTAAAATATGTATTTTATATATGCAATTTTTTCACTTTAGACTATTCATAATTGCTACACTTTTATAACCCAATAAGATTTTAATGTAAAACTTAACTAGCTAATTACACAAAAAAGGACAATGTGAACAAAACTCGAAAAACTATCCCATCAGCTGATTTAAATGAGTTCACATCAGGGGTCACCGTCATACCTACAAACACGCATGGCGGCACGCTTACAACGTTCAAAGACCGAGCTGACACTTTTTGTTAAACAATGTGATTTCTGTAACCGCTCATTTACGACATAAATGACTATCATAATTTTATTAGTGGCATGTGGCCTAGCCTTTTCGCGAAGTTTGCATTACGATGTTAGATACAGCCTGTATAAGTGATCGATGCTCATCCTCCATAGAAAAGTGAGGATCCTGCGACCAGACTGGTATTGTCTGGCGGGCACTTGCCTAATGGTTGATGTCTTGAACTTGTATGCGTGCTAGTTGCACAGTAAACTCTGCTTGCGAAATGCGTCACATGTAGGTACCGCTACAATAAAATCTTCTGTGTTTTAAATAACTTTTAGTTTTGCGAAAGGTAATTAAATTTAAAATATAATAAAAATGGTGCAGATTCCCTTGTCCACAAATAAACTGAATTTAAGTTTAGTACACCTTATTCTTACTATTTCATTAATAACAGTTACTGGGGAGTTTGTTCCGCCACTTCTCCTTCGTAACGAAGGCAAGGCTAGGAATTGTCGATGGGTGGGCGTTTTGGGGGACTGTCTTATGTAATACTAGCGGCTGCCAGCGACTTCGTTCGCGTGGAGTTAGTTATGCACAGCACCTATCGATCGCAGCGTGCTGTTATATAGCCTAAAGCCTTCCTGGGTTAATAGGCTATCAAACGCACAAAGAATTTTCCAAATCGGACTGTAGTTAATGAGATTAGCGCGTTCAAACAAACAAACTCTTCAGCTTTATATATTAGTATAGATGACGTTCAAAAAGTGCGATTCTCAGCCTAATTTTAATAAATGACTTTTGATTTTGATTTTGAACAGGGCAGAAGATAAATATTAGTTTTGAATCGGGCCCATTTTAACTTATTATCCCTTTGCAAGGTTTGATGTCATGTACGGGCGACAGCAAGTCAACCAAACGAAACTGTCGAATAATTTCAAACAACTTTGAGCTTTAAGTCTTCAGCAATGAAGATGAAAATCTAATAAAGAAACATAACAGATTGTAGTAGCTTGATGTGCTGTCGTCTGTACAAAAACTAAAATCGTCAAAGTTAATTATCAATGATTTTTAATCATTGTAAATTATTTTTCAGCTAAAAACAAAAAACATGCTCTTTATATTATTTTGACTAAAAACGTTAACATTAATATTCAGATACGAAATTCGGTCAGGCTCTAATTGCAAATATTATCGTCAGGTGACCAGACTAACTGGGTCAATGCAAATATATAATATGAAGTTATATTTCTTTCTATTTAAACAAATCTGACCTGGAACCGTCACGTCAAGAAGATAAGCACGCGCCGGGCTCTGGCAGGCATCTGCATCGAAGTCCAAGAAGACTGTGCCAAGGACTGTGAAGAGAACTCCCCAGGGGTGGTAGTTACTGTGTTCTCTGTCTAGGGCTGAGCTTCTGGGTCCTAATGCAGAAGGAACTTCTGTTCTGTTCAGTGGTAACTCGTCTCCAAGAGCGTAGCCTATATCTTCGCCATTGGGAACTAAGATTAAACCTGCAAAATATTTATTGTGTAGGTATACAAAAATAAACATACCTACGATTCATATTTAATTTTGAAAATATAAATTATCTTAACTATCATTCATTTTGAATATGATAGTTACCAAAAATAGCCCAAAACACAAATTAAGTATACAAAACTCTCGACAAATAATATAATGAGATCAAATATTTTTCTTGAACAAAAACGTTGTCATTATCTACGTCTTTTGATTAATATTGAATGAAACTGAATATACACTTCTAATTTTCGTTATCTCTAAATTTACAATTTATGCATTAACTAAGGCAACAGGTTTAGATTTCCTCAAGCTATGTAAATTAGCGCTGAAATATTGCTTGAATTTGACTAGTGCTAGCAAGTTCAATAATTATTCTTGAAGTTTAACAAACATTATTCATGGCTTATTTTAATCTAAATAAATCCTTTTACTTCTAAAACATTTCAGAAACCTTTTGCTGCTGTCATCTAAATATAACCACCATAAACCTTCTCCACCACCATAAACCACCATAAACCTTCTCCATACGAGGCTTGATATATAGACATGTCACTTTAGTGAGTTCGCAAGAGTTCTTTTAATGACACTGTGCTATCCAGCATTCTAGTGGCGTTTCGCTCTGTTGCAGTCAGTTGGAATCATTTTGAAAATAGCTGCTAATCTATTCCTCCAAATGTTCGGAAATATGTTTACTGAACAAACTTGTATCAAATAGTGTTGTTTTAAATTTAATATTATTTTTTAGTTTTTTATTCTGTTGTTTAAATTTTATTAGATTTGTTTTAATTAAATTTTATTTATTATATGTGTAAGTTTCCAAAATGTATGTCAAATGTATCCTTTCTGCCGCATTAGGTTAAGCAACCTGTAATGGTACTACCATTACAGGTATGTTGCATTACAGGTTGTGTTACAGTGTATGATTAAATAAATAAATAAATAATAAGCTGCTATTTTTTATCTATTTTAATTTTTAAAAAGACGAAGTGAAGCTGTCTTTCTGTCCAATGACTGTTTTGATTAGTAAAAAAAAAAAACAAAAAAATATATTAAATATTATTAAAAATTTGGACGAGAATGAATGAACTCTGGTAATGATATCGACACTCCTGTCGCACATTCATGTTACATACTTAAGAATATGCGACATACGATGTTGTTTCATAGTATTTCATTTTACAAACTTTTAAATGCCGATTTTATTGTCCTATTTGTTAATAATAAACATACTTAAAACAAACTCAATTCCCTGTCAGTCTCATCATCAAGTTGAGCTAGAAACAAGATAGTATTAAAAGAGAAAGGCTAATCAATAATTTTCGTCACAAAATGTCCTTGTATCTGAGTTAGGTTCTAACGCCCTTTGCTTCTCCCAGTTCTGCCTCAAGCATTCCTCTCGCGTGACAATAAAATAATAGACCTTTATTACTCCACTTGATTTTCAAAAGCAATAATTAGGAACATTTCGTTTTCTCCCGAAGTAATAAATGTTTATTTAGGATTTAGAGACCCAAACAGCGAAAGCCTACATTACAAATTTAATTTAAACCTTTAGACCTTTGGGTCAATTGGTGCTCAAATCTTTAACAAACAGGTAGGCGATGTTTAAAAAGGTTTTCATGCGTAAAACTAATTAGGTAAGTTTAATATCTATATCAAAGATAGTTTGTTTATATTGATGTTAAAGGAAACAATGCTCTTTAACATTCACACAATGATGTACATACGTTATACAATTAGGGTTTTAGATGAAGACAAAGGTGAGTAAATTTAGCACATTTTCGATGCGCAGCTGATTGACAAACTTCAGACGACTCTTGTCAAAAGCAAAAGAGCGCGCGTCATATATTTTTAAAGGAAGCTTCTGGAATGTTCTAGAAACTTCGACTCATCCTCTTTGGTAGGTTGAAAAAGGTTCGCTTTAAAGCTCTTAAATACTTCGAATTTACAGGTTTAATTTCTGTGTGAAACGATAGTAATAATTCTGATTAAATTGTAGTTTCTTCACTTAAAAACTGCCTTTGAAACAAGGAATACTTTAAAAAAAAATAATACATACGTATTTACTTACCTAATAATACTCCAACAGACATCAGAACTATAAAAGGTCTTCTTCTTCCAAACCTCGATCGGCAGCGATCACTGAGTGACCCCAGTAAAGGGGTCATGAAGAACCCAATTAGGGGTGACAGTGCCCACACCAGTGTCATTTGTTGATGAGGTACCCCTATTTGTAGCAGGGTGGGGGAAACGAAGGCCGTTTCCCCGGCGTATGAGAACTCGATTCCCATTACTGCCGCTGATATTCGCATCAATTCGATACGACTTTTTCTTCTGAAAATGACTTATTTTTACATAGGTACTCTGTTAGAAGAAGTTGTTCCATATTACCAACTTCCTCGCATAATTTGAAGGGTTGACAGTCGATCAAATTGGATTATCTACCGATATCTAACGCGATTAGTAGCTTATATTGGCTAAAACATCAATATTATAACATTACTTTCTGAGTTCGTTCGAAACGCAGGTCTGGGAGGATCGTTATTTTATTATGATCAGTGGCGTATTTACAAAATTTCAAAGTAGGTATAGGTTGTAAGGTGTTTGCCGCAATTTTGCCTCTACAATTATCCTAGATTATTTTTACTATCCAAAGATTTCGTTAAAATTGGACATAAAATAAATTTTATGTATCTTTAATTCAATCAAAGCTGAATCATGTGCGATTAATTATGCGAATGCATGCTAACGAATCAGCGGTTGTCAATCAGCGGATTCACGAGCCATACAATGCCAAGTGAGAGGGGCAAATCATCGGTAAAATGTATTAACAACAGCATCTGCAAAACATTAGAAAACAGAAAACCGTCACATAGAAATCTTTTTGATTTCCGAGCAGTGAAAGCGGTCCCCTTTGCGGCCACAAAAATATGTCGCCCTAGGCTGAAGCCTACTCATCGTGCTTATAAATCCGCTACTGATTATGATGATGTTTAAAAGCAAACTTAGACGCTTTACCTGTTATCCCAATTAATACATCGACTTGTCATACATATTAAGTTTGATATAAAGTAAACATGTCAGTATATTTACTCCACTATAATATTAGACTTCGATCTATCGCTCCGAACTATGTTATTATTTGATTTGTCTCATACGTGGGAGTGAGTTGTAAAAGTGGATATGAAATTGAGTTACGTATCGATTCTTTGCTACACTTCAGTCACTAAATAATGAGATTACTAGTACTTTTGCCATGTGCCCGAAAACACGTTGGATGTTGGTTAACGTATGAGATCATTAAAGAGTGTAATCGTCAATCAATTTAAACAACGACCAGAATATACCACATTTTAGGCAACAACAAATAGTTGTTGAAGTAATCGTTCTAAACAGATATATTGTACATAGATCCCTGAAGATTATTTGAAACGGAGCCCAACTATCATAAACAAAGGATCACCATCAAACTAACTCTATAATTACATAATACGAATTGTATTATTTATAAGCAAAGAGAGGCCTATATACCCCGTATTGGGTGAAGTTAATCTATGAATGATGTTCACTTCCTGCACCAAAAATAAACAGGCAAGTTACCGATAAAGATCGCTGTAAGCACTATCCTGCCAGACCCTTTCCCTCGGCTCATCAGAGTTGGGTATCCCGAACAGAGACTCTGCGACGACATCTCGAACGCCTCTTGGATGTTCTTCTTTCCATCTGGACCAGCGCTCACGGTAGCGGTCTCGTACACCATGTAGGCGACCTGTCACTCCTTGGTACTCATGTAGCTTATCTGCCATGGTTGAAGACTTGCAATGTCACACGTTGATGATCATAAGGTGTAAGGATTCTCTTCTCGTTAAGAGAGATTATCTAAGGGAGGAGGGTATTTCGGAGGCCTAGGTTGGTGATGGGCCTATTATAAGCACAAACAGGTACTTATTACATACTGAAGAACGTGTTTTCGACAAGTTATTTAAAATGTCCTGGGTTATTTATGTATTTAAATTTGGTACAAAATAACACTGATAATGAGAAAATTTAAGCTATCAGGTGATTCTACAAGTTCTTTCAAAATTCGACTTTTTGACAAAAAGTCACTATTAAAACAAAATTAAAATCAAAATTCACAATCTAAAATCCAATTAACACTTCTAAATAAAACTTTCCGTTAATAAATAACAAGCGTCGATGCCACAATAGCGTAAATAGTTGACGGCAAAGTTATCGGTCACACTGGGCACTGTTAGCGGGCACGCTGGGCTCTGTTAGTGGGTAGTTACCGCGGGCACGGACGGCGGAAGTTGACTGGGCGCGCGCGCCGCCCTCGCTCGCATAGCCGCCCGCCCAGCATCTACTGACCGATGTCGATATTTTTTACTGGAAGAGATTCTTTAGCCAACCAATTTTATTATAAAGAAAAGTATCGGTATTTTTGAAAAAATCAAATCAGCCCAAGTAAAGGTGTATCTCAATATATCAGTAATTGTGTTTCCAAAGTGTTTTAAATTTCATTTTCGAGTTTATTTTTGCGTCTTCATAACAGCTGCCAAATAAATATTTCTAGTTAAACTCGGACAGGATAAGAAGTGATTTTCATTATATTAAATTATACATAAATGTGTAAGAAAATACTGGAAAAATAATTAATTATACAAAAGAAGAAAAAACACAAATCATATTTTTAACTTTCAATATTTAAAAAGAATTCTCCAGGACGATACGGAAGAAGTTCAGTTACTAATGCGTAATAGGTTCGTACATATTTGGAATATAGGAAATATATACGGAACCAACTTCAAACATAAGAATTAAACTTACTGAACTGACATAAAATGATTGATTTACAACAGAGACCTCAAAAAATGTCTTAAAATATCTTACGAAAAAAAAAGAAGAATAAAAATAAGCGAAATAAGCTCATTCCAAAATTAAACCACTTATTGTAACCATAATATCGAGATACCAGGACAATAACAGAATTTAAATGAAAATGTTCCTTCGATTAGGACTGGCTGGAAATAAAATTGTCTTGAAAGTCGCTTCTCACATTATATTTCCCGGTTCCCCGCCTTGGGGATTACGCTTATTGCGTCCCAGGGAGTCGCCGACTGATTGTATCCTTCCAATACGGCCTTATATAAACAAACTGATTGTCTGTTCATCTTATTGCTTTTGCGACTCGTTTCTATCTTTAGACTGACGATCAAATTGAAAGTAACGCTGCGGATTTACCAGATGAAGCCGTTTATACGGGTGATGAATCCTTATCGCAATTTTATTATGTGTTGGATACTTTTCGCGTTTATGTAAATGTATTTTGTGAATTAAGGTGTCGTGTCTGGATTTTCAGAGCGGTGTTTTTGACATTATTTTTATATAATTATTTATGAATTTTGTGGAATGTTAATATTTGCATTTGATAACACTGAAAATTTGTTGTAATTCTTCAAGTCATCTTTTATCTTAGTGTCAGTCACAAAGATATCTAAGTGCAATAGTACCTAAAAGAACGTATTTTTTTGTCATATCTGTGAAGAATATTGTATTCTTTTTGTAAAGATTCATTTAGATACCTATTATTTATTTTTATGCACACTACTATCGCAGATATGATGGATGCGATTTCTTTAAAAATACGCATTACCTTTATAAAAACATATGCATCTATTCCTTTCTTTTTGTTTGTTTATATGTGTATAACTGTGTACCTACATAAATAGTTAAACAATTAACCAACATATTACACGATATAGATTGTTCTAGTTACATAGGTATGCGTCCTGGACATTAATGTATATTTCAAGTTATCTGACAAATATCAACGATTTCATGTGGTAATACAAAATAAACTCGTGAAACATGTCACAATGTAATCCTCATTGAGTAAACTCGACGATCTACACCATAAAAATATAACTGAAGCCCCAGCGTAATATTTACTTACGTGTGTGAACTTGGCAATAAATAAATGCGTAACTATTTGCCTTGTGAAAATAATTTACAAGGCGCTATTTATAATGAGACATTAATGTGGACTAGTTGTTTGCAGTAGCTATTTGTACAGCATTGTTCGATGTATCATAATAAACAAGGCTAGTTCCCGCACGATGCGCCGGCGCTACCCTCGTGACTAGAACAAAAAGAGACCTATATTTATACTGCTCATTTAAATAAACTTTTGTAAAAACAACCGTGAAAATTAAAGAAAGAAATGACAGGAATGACATTCACAATGATAGATGATGCGCATAAAATTGACAGTTGTGATTTGTTAAGTTTTGCGCAATAGACTAAAATTGACTATCGAATTATTCACGCATATCTGAGGGGTATTACAGACATATTTCAGTTTCAGACAGTTACTTCTAATTTCCCCAGACTTTGACATTTGACTTTTACAGGGTAGTGTTAATAAACACTACAGTAACAGACATTTGACTTTTTTTTCCCTGAGATGACACTGAAAATAGATTTTGATTTGATTTAGATTACAAGAATTGTTTACTTAACCTACAGAGCTGGAGAAAATATTTATAGTGCACTCTTATAAATAAGATTTATGAACTTATTTGAACGAGATATCATAAATTAGGTACTATAACATAACTATCGATATTATAACATAACTATCTTGTCACAGAAGTGCCTTAATTAATTTCATAATGCTTTGTTAGATGTTTAGTTTTGTTTAGTCTGTAGTTTAGTAAAATTGATTTACTTCCGAGCGAATATCAAAACCATTGTCATGAAGGTAGACCTTGAAAGGACTATTACTTACATCGAGGTTCTCTGAGACAAACCGAATCTACTTAATAATTATCTTAAAATCCACTGACAGAGAACGTACTGTCGATACCACTGATGCAGAAATATGAAACTTTGAACAACAAAAGTAAATAATAAGAAAGGGATTTTGAACATGTATACCCTAGGCCCTAGGGATTATCCCTATGGTTCAAACCTCTATACTTTGTCAGACCTCTATGATTGTAATTGGGTAAGTATTGGAATAACAAGATATAAAATACTATCGTACCAGTGCCACAGCTCTGAATGTCATACATATGTAGAGAATGAAATTTCAAAGGAAGTTTTTTTTTTTCTCGATGGTAGGCCATAACATCGGCCGCCGGTAGAAGTTACCACCCACCAGACAAAGTCTTGCCGCCAAGCGATTTGTCGTGTTATGGCGTGATGTCTGGTGAAGCCGTACGGAGGACGGGTCTGAGCAGTTGTGTTGCTATGTGTGCCGGGTACGATGCGCTAAATGTTGTTGTGTTGGGAGTTTGGTCGTGGAGGGTCTTCAGATCAATCTCCCTTTGCATCGTTGGTCGTGTTGTTGGGTTTAACATCGCATCACCTCGCTCAAATGCCCTCTTCCTTCCTATTCGCTCAGTTTTTCTGAGTGAATAGGCTCTTAATAAACTAGCGCGCTTTATCATCAACGATCGCATCACTGCTTACCAACAGGCGGGACTGCGGTCAAGCGCTAGTTTATAATTATTAATTATTCGTAATTTACCTTAAATTATAGAAATCTAATTATCATCAACCACATCGACCTATAAAGTTACGAAATTATTCATTCAATGCGCTGTCCAATACACAAAAAACCCAAGGTCGCATTCCAACCTTGATACGTTCAAAGGCGGTTTCCAACAATCAGCCTTGCTTATCAATCATGAGCGGACAGGTGACAGCGGTCTTAACACAAGATAAGACATTGAACTACAAGTGTTAGCTCACTAAAGAAAGTCTTCTAAAATTGGATAACGTTTTTTACATACCTGTTATTTTTCCAGACACTATATATTATATAATTATCTGTCGTTATGTGCACTAGGATTTTATAATTTATCATTCTGACGTTACTTTGCTTCAGTCTGTGTTTATCAGTTTCAGTTCTCGTCCAAATTCGTCCCCCCTGTTATTTCTCTTGGCATCTTCTTTTGTGTGTGTGGTAGATTTGTTTCAGGCGCTTTACTTTGTGTATATTATTACATCACCACTGCTCTCAAAACAGCGAAGGAAAACATTGTGAGAAAACCGGTATATCCTAGTTTTCTCGGTTTTCTCGGTGGTAGGCCATAACATCGGCCGCCGGCAGAAGTTACCACCCACCAGACAAAGCCTTGCCGCCAAGCGATTTGTCGTGTTCCGGCATGATGTCTGGTGAAGCCGTACGGAGGACGGGTCGGAGCAGTTGTGTTGCGATGTGTGCCGGGTACGATGCGCCTAATGTTGTTGTGTTGGGAGTTTGGTCGTGGAGGGTCTTCAGATCAATCTCCCTTTGGCGTAGCATCGTTAGTCGTGTTGTTGGGTTTAACATTGCATCACCTCGCTCAACTGCCGTCTTCCTTCCTATTCGCTCAGTTTTTCTGAGTGGATAGGCTCTTAATAAAGTAGCGCGCTTTACCATCAACGATCACATCACTGCTTACCATCAGGCGGGATTGCGATCAAGCACTAGTTTATAATAGTTAAAAAAAAAAAAGAAAAAATTGTGGACATGTGACATCTACCAACCCGAACTGGGCCCATGTGGTCAATTCCGGTCCACTTCCTCTCACCGAGTGGTGGCCTATTTCCCAAGAGTGGGACACAGGCCTCCACTCACACAACTTTATATGCTGAATATTTTTATTATGTTATATGTTAAAAGTTGCGCAAAAATAAAGGGTGTATCTGGCATCGACGCACAAACGAGTACCATGGATCCAGTACATGATTCTGAACCCCCCACAGGTGGAATTTTTCGTCGGCTTTTTCAAGATTAAAAAAATATGTATGTCGTTTTTTTCACTTTAGACTGTTCATAATTGTTGTACTTTTATAACCCAATAAGATTTTAAAGTAAAAATTAATTAATTCGCTAATTACATAAAAAAGCGTAATGAAAATAAAACTCGAAAAACTATATTATCTGCTGATTTAATAGAGTTCACATCAGGGATCAACGTCATATATACAAAACCGCACGGCGGCACGCTTGCAACGTTCAAAGGCCGAGCCGACACTTTTTTTTAAACGCTGTGAATTCTGTAACCGTTCATTAACGACATAAATGACTATCATAATTTTATTAGTGGCATGCGCTGTAGCCTTTTCGCGAAGTTTGCGTTACGATGTCAGATACACCCTGTATAGGTAAAACAATTGAATGGTATAATGATTGTTTTTCTTATGCTCCAGTACAAATACTTAACTGAAATGTTCTTAAAGAACAATACTGAACAATATTTGCCTACTTTTGATAACACTTCCTGCGCTAACGCAAATATAAGATCAATCACGTGTAACATTTTAAACATAAATCCAGATGTATTCAGAATCGCGTAAATCTTACACATTCTTATCGTAATGCTGTGAAAATGAGAAAAACCCGCATGATTCATGGATATATACCTATATCCGGTTCTTCTAAGTCTTTAAGGAGGTTTAAAGTTTTTGTTTATAGACACATGATCTTTATCAAGTTTAGGTAGTCTTCTATTTTGTGCCACTGACACAACAGTTTTTAAAATATTATTGGCTCAAAATTTTGCCACGTCCACTGCATTAATGGCGCTAGTGCAGAGATCACTTTGGCTACATGTTTTGGGGCACAAGACATGATAGGAACAGTATCTTTAGTATGCAAAGTGGATGAGATATATGAAGGAGAAGACTTGTCGTCCCCAAACGTAGAAGGGCTGAAGAATGAAGATTTTGACCTGTGGACACTACTGAAGTGTAGAAAAAATCAATGCACTTTCATAGGTGAACAAGGATTTGCGAAATTTCAGTCTTAGAGACTGAAATATTAAGGAAAATTTATATCATCTTGATTTATCCTCATCCTCATCATCATCACCATCTCAGCGTAAATCCCAGTCGCATCCGATGCTTTTTCAGCTTTGGAGTCTAGGGTCCGCTTTACCAGTCTAACTGCTGATTTTGGCTAAGCTTCGATATTTTCCGTGAAGCAACTGCCCTCTGACCTCCACAACCCGAAGGCGATATCGAAGCATTGCATTTAGACCAATTGTTGGACTTTTGAGGGCTCCAACAACTCGTAACGACTGCCACTAGATGTTTGTATGGCAACCGGGACCAACAGCTTAACGTACTTTCCAAGGCACGAAACAAATATTTGCACCGTGCGGGGATCAAACCCGAAATCATTTTGATTTATCCAGACTTCCAAAAACCGCGAAGAAAAATACCAATATGTTTAATCTTTTCTCACTTAATATTTAAACAAAGTAGTTCTACATTTTATGTATCTACCAGTGCGATGCTATTATCCGTGTATTGATATTCTTGAAGTTAGGTAAGTGATGGCTGGTAATAGGATTGATCGCTATTACGGCTTCATTAGACGTAGCTAAACTGCTCTTCGTACGTCACGCACCGGTAGTGTAGGACTATAGTAGCTCTGACGTGGATGTAGATACATACATATTGGCTTTGTAGATAAGAAATAATGGAATTTTAAGAATTCAGAAGTGTAAAATGAACTTTAAAACAGTCAGTTCAGTTGTCAAGGTTCCGTGGATTAGATATTACACACACTGATGAGTTTCAAGCAAATCTATCCGGAATTAAGATTGGATAGCTAAAAAGATCACAACTGATCATAGATAATGGGTATTTAACTTTTTATGATAGCTTTCACTTTGAGACATAGGCACAGATGTAGTGTATATAACATATGTCAGAAAGGTATGGTCAAATTCAAAAATGATTTTCAATTACCACGAAATCTGGAGTTGTCGATTCGCCCACGATTTAATAGACTTCGCACAAGCCGCCTGTGGACAAAAAAAAAAATTTAAAAATGCCCATTCACCCGTTTCGGTGTGAATATTCATGAAAATCGACTAATAAGCCAAATAATATCAGCCATCCCATATATTTGAATTTAGAAGGTAAAGTTCTGCATGGGAAAGTTGAAAATTTTCCGAAATTATGATTTTGAAAAGTTGTTAACTTTGGGAAAAGTTGTATATGCAGTTTATGGAATGTGTGCATTTAATTTGCCATAGTTTGCCCTCACCGAAACACTCCCTAAGAACTACTGTAATGAAATGTCTAACGAGATAAAAACCAATAAAAGGGCAATATATAACTTTTAAAGTGTTCGAAACAAGCCTTCAGAATTTTGTAGAATTCAAGTACAAGACAAAATTGTTAATGAACAACTTAGGACTTGTTAGTTTAATTTGTATGTAAATTATTTAGAAGACAATGGATCGGTCCGAGTTCGTTCATGTTGCTCAGCAGCGTACCAGCAACAAAATAAAGTATTATCACGTATTTAACCAGTCGTTAGTTAAGCTATTGATAGTTGCGCTGCGTGTCGCGGGTTCGACTCCCGCACTGATCAAATATTTGTATGACCTACAAATAATTGTTCCGGGTCTGGCTGTTTGTGTATGTGAGTTTATATGTTTGTAAACGCACCGACGAAACAGGGGAAATTCCTAGACTGGGCCAACCGTTTAAAAAAAATAGGCTCGAAAAGCTGAGCAACCAGGCTTATCCAGGAGTATCTTATTACGAAATAACTGGGTTGTGGAGGTCAGATAAGTCATCACTCCATGTTGAATATTCAGCTGTATTCATTCTGATTGAACAACAACAATCATTATCATCATTTCAGCCGAAAAACGTCCACTGCTGGACATAGGCCTCCCCAAGGATCTCTACGACGACCGGTCCTGCGCCTCCTGCTTCCAGCGGTTAGCGAGAACAATGTAATTGGGAAAATGCTAAGCAGATGATGTTTTTTTTTTATTTTTGCGACATATTCTCGTTCGAGTCTGCTCGACTGTTTCTACTTCCGAGCAATTTCAGTTTGTTAAGTGAAAAGAGCAAGCAACAGACGTCGCGTCGTCAGAAAATAACTATTAAGAAGTTCAGAGTCATGTAGGTAAGTAACAAATGTTGTGTTAGGATCAGGTGGCTACAGAAAACCTAAAATACCTATTGATTTAATAAACCGTTTTTTGACAGGAAAGCCAAGATGAGTGTCACGCGCATTTTTCATTGGACTTTTAAAATTATTTATAGTGTAGTATACTAAATAAAAACGCGTGATTTATGTAATAAAAAGTGCATTCAGTGAATAATTCATAAAGAACATTGAAATATCGCAGCATAGTGGCCACATTATGGTTTTGCATCAAATCTCCTAGTAGGCGGCTCACGCGGCGGGTCTAAGCAGTTGTGTTGCGATGTGTGCCGGGTACGATGCGCCAACTGTTGTCGTGTCGGGAGTTTGGTCGTGGAGGGTAGCGGGATCCGAAGCACGGTGCTCCGCTGGCCGACCGCAGGTAGTTGGGGGCCCAAGTAGTGTGCCAGCCACATACGAAAGGCTGCCCCGCCAACTGCGAAAAATCCCAGAGTGGCCCCATCGTGCCGGTTGGCGACCGGACGAGAGGACCCGATGGCGATCCCTGGGGGGGTTCGGGCGTCCCCGCAGTCTCCAGATCAATCTCCCTCTGGCCCGGCATCGTTGGTCGCATTGTTGGGATTAACATTGCATCACCTCACTCAACTGCCGTCTTCCTTCCTATTCACTCATTTTTTTTTTCAATATGAAAAGGTCCAAAAAGAAAAGTAGGTGTGTACAGCGGGCGCACGTCCTCTCTTTCAAAGTGCACCTCTCTAATATTCGAGGTCTGCACTCCAATCTCATTGCAGTACATCACCACCTTGAGACTGAAAAGCCCCATCTACTTTTCTTGACGGAGACCCAGATCAGATGTCCGTCTGATGCGGCATACCTCAGTTACCCGGGATACGCATTGGAGCACCATTTCCTGCAGCGTGCCGGGGTCTGTGTGTATGTCCGCAATGACATTTGTTGCCGGCGCCTCCGTCACCTCGAAGACCCTCATTTCTCGTCTCTATGGCTGTTGGTTGACACTGGTGTGGACAAAATTGTTTACACTTGTGTCTACCGATCGCACAGCGGTGATCAGGAGACAACTCGATTATTTGACCACCTCAGTGAGGCTGCTGACAATGCACTGCACCGGCACCCTGACGCACACTTCGTCGCTCTGGGGGACTTCAATGCCTGCCATCAGGACTGGCTTTTCCCGTACCAGAGGACCGACCATGCTGGGAGAGAAGCGCGAAACTTCGCGCTTTCAATGGGCCTTTCCCAGCTGGTAAAGCAAGCGACTAGGGTGCCTGATGTAGTTGGTCATTCTGCCAATTGTCTGGACCTTCTGCTGACCACTGATCCGGACAGGTGTGTTGTAACAGTTTCCTGACCTTTGCGAACTTCAGACCACTGTCTGGTGAAGTCTGTGTCGACCTTCTCCCCGCCAGATCATGACTTTCGTGGTGAACTGCGAATGTGGCGATACAGGTCAGCAGACTGGGATGAGATGCGCCATTTCTTTGCGTCTTATCCTTGGCAGCAGGTCTGCTTCTCTTCTAGCAATCCGTCGAGCTGTGCGGATGCTATAAACGATGTGGTGCGTCAAGCTATGGAATATTTTATTCCCTATAATGACGTGCCCGTCGGTGGCTCGGCTCGCCCATGGTTCAATGCCGATTGTGCCCAAGCCGAACAGCGTAAGCACACGGCGTTTCTGACCTGGGTTGACGCTCGTGACCGCGGAGCTCCGGATCTAAGCTCAAAGAAGAGAGCCTTTAACCGTGCTGCCAAGTCCTACAAAAAGGCGCTAAAGAAGGCTCGCTTCGACCGTATTTCCCATATTGGGAACAAGTTGTCTGCGCAGCCTTCCGGTAGCAGATCTTTTTGGTCCCTTGCCAAATCGGTCGAGGCGAACTTCTGTCGGCCCTCACTGCCTCCGCTGGTTAGGCCTGATGGAACACTGGCTCATACGGCGAGAGAGAAAGCAGGTCTCTTTGCATCTCTCTTTGCCCATAATTCGCGTCTTGATACTGGCAGTGCTACTGCACCTATTTTACCCCATTGCGGTACTTCAATGCCTGAGGTTCGCATTCGGAACAAGGAGGTTCTGAGAGCACTGTGTCGTCTGGACGTGAATAAGGCTAGTGGTCCGGATGGTATACCAGCGATTGTTCTAAAAGCATGTGCGCCCGAGTTGTCTCCTGTATTGACACGCTTGTACCGCCTCTCATTTGGGACTGGTATAGTGCCCAAGTCCTGGAAGCTTGCCAACGTGCAGCCCGTGCCCAAAAAGGGTAGTCGTGCCGATCCTACCAACTATCGGCCGATTTCGATCACCTCCATACTTTGCAAAATTATGGAGCGTGTATTGAACTCGCGCCTCTTGGCATACCTGGAAGGTAACGATCTCCTCAGTGACCGACAGTACGGGATTCGCCGCAATCGGTCAACTGAGGACCTACTAGTGTATGCCACTCACTTGTGGGGCGAGGCCCTCGAGAGAAATGGGGAAGCGATTGCTGTCTCCCTTGATGTCTCGAAGGCCTTCGACCGGGTATGGCACGCTGGCCTTTTGAGTAAGCTTCCAGCGTACGGCATTTCCCCTAGCCTGACTGGCTGGGTAAAAGACTTCCTGACTGGACGATCCCTCCGAGTTGTTGTCGACGGATGCTCATCTGAGCCCATGTCGACTAATGCCGGTGTTCCTCAGGGGTCTGTTCTCTCTGCAACTCTGTTTCTGCTGCATATTAACGATCTGCTGATGCCCGGTATCTATGGGTATGCAGATGAGAGCACAGTTGTGGAGAGATACCTGCCGGATGCTCGGGCTAGTAGGGAATCAATCCGGTCCGAAAGAGAGGCCACGGTAGAGCGAACGAGTGTTGCACTTCAGGCAGTCTCCGAATGGGGCAATGCCAATCTTGTAGCATTCAATGCCGCCAAAACGCAGGCGTGTCTTTTCACCGCCAAATTCACCGCCAAAAGGAGCCCGTGCACCTTGGCTCCTACTTTTCGGAATGTATCCTTGGAGTGTACCGACCGCCTTCAGCATTTGGGTGTTGAGATTTCCTCGAACCTAAACTTTGGGCGGTTCATTGAGTCCAAGGCCAAGGTGGCTGCCAGAAAACTTGGTGTAATCGCAAAGGTCCGGCAGTACTTCACACCAGGGCAGCTTCTAATGTTGTACAAAGCACAGGTCCGTTCGTGTGTGGAGTACTGCAGCCACATTTGGGCTGGTGCTGCTAAGTGTCACCTGGCCACTTTGGATTCAGTGGAGAGGCGTGCGAAGAGGCTGATTGGCGACCCTGATTTAACTAGAGTTGGTCTCCAAAGCCTAGAGCACAGGCGTAGAGTAGCCAGCCTTTCGGTGTTCTATAGGATACATTCTGGGGAGTGTGCGAGGGAATTGCACGATCTAATTCCCCCATCTCCGTTCCACCATCGGACGACCCGTCGTACGGCGAGTTTCCACCCTTATATTGTTAACACCTCTACGATCCGGACGAAGCGTTTCGCCTCGTCCTTTATACCGCGTACATCGAGGGACTGGAACAATCTGCCGGCGGCGGTGTTTCCGTCGGACTACAATTTGAGTGTCTTCAAGGCTAGAGTGAATAGGCTCTTAATAAACTAGTGCGCTTTACCATCAACGATTGCGTCACTGCTTACCATCAGGCGGGATTGCGGTCAAGCGCCGGTTTATATTTTAATAAATATATATATATATATATAATTTGTTACACGTGTTATTGGCAAAATTGTCTTGTATCTATTCTTGTATCTAATCACAGAGGCCATTGAAGAGTTGAAGTAGTATTCACTCTAAAGAAAAGAAATAGATTTAATAAACTGTTCTTCGACTTTTCGACCTTGCCTTAAAGAACAACACTGAACCTTAGGTAAAAGGCGTTATCTTGCCTAAATTTATTAATTTTCCGATACTTACCAGCCTACAGAAAATACATGACCACCTTATAAAATTCCTCATGGCCTCATCTTGGTGAGAGAGATTGGACTGTAATAGCGTGGGTCTGATGTTGGTTGGTAGATGTATTATGTTCGCTCACCGAGTTACCTTTCCTTCCAAGAAATCCTTGAAAGCATTTTAAAAAGGATGAAACGCTTCTCTATCCCTTACAGCTCCGTAGCAGCAAAACGTCTGTAAGTTGTTGTTTTTGTTTTTGCTTTTCTGGTATTTTGGCGTGGCTAGCTGGCATATGATAAATAATTTCATAGTTGTTTTATTTTCTTGTTTTCATCACTATACATAGTATTGTATAAAGTTACGTGTTTTTTTAAATAAACAGGCAGCTGTGCTGCTGGGGAGATTGTTCCGCCACTTCTTCCCAGCGAAAGGACTAGGCTAGGAAGGGTCAATGGGTGGGCGTTTTGGGAGACTGTCTTATGTACCTACCTAATATTGACGTTCAATGACTTTTGATTTTGATTAAAGCTTCTTATGGTGTGTTATTTGTTAATTTTATTATAAAACTGGTTGGCTCGATAAATGTTGTTAAGTCATATAATTTAATAAAAAAACAATAACAATCTGTAGTTTACAACCTTTTCTCTAACCTACCATATACACAAAAAAAAATCGGAGCAGTTTCGGAGGAGTTTGGGTACAAACAGAGAATATTATATACATACTTATATAAACACTTACCCGTGGGTCAAGGCATTCACGGGTCATCGTTGTGTAATCTTCAACAGGAACGAGTTATCCTCAAGCCATTGGATAAAGAAAGAATCAAATTAAAACTTGGATATAAAATAACCATTGAAAGGATTTAACTCCCTTTGAAGCAAGGCATGTTTTGCATTTATTCTTTGGTAAAACTCTGATAACATACTTCCTAAGTATTTCTGTTATCTAGGTACCTACCTATGTATTATCGAAACACGAGAGACTTATTTATGATATACAATATTCATTTCGGGTATAAAATTGTAACTTTTCCTTATGATAATGTGTAAAAAAAATCTTTTTATTCCAGATAAATTCAGCAATTTATCCGGTATAAAAAGATTTTCCGGAGTATATGAAACATGTCTTCAAAGCATAAGTGACACCTAAACTCAGAGTTAAACAGTCTTATTTATTCCAAAGTCGCCCCAGTAAGTTTTAAGTACATACACTCTTTTAACTACTTAACACATGTGGTGCTTCCTTTCGCCGTATAAGTAGACGATGAAAACCCCAAACAGTTCGAAGGGCACACGTCGTTCCGACGCATCAATCGTCACTACCGTAAGGCCATGCACACACTAAACAATTTCGCACGCAATATTTCGTGATACGTGAGGTGGTTTAAAATAAGAACACCTTATTGGCTCTTAAAAAAAAAAGGATGTTGATAGCTATTTAAATAAGATGGCCTCCTTGGTAGTTTTGGCAAAAGCGACTTCTGGGCTAAGTCCCGATACACGGGTATCCCAAAAATCTAAAGTATTAAACATCTGGAAGGAATAGAAGAATGGAAGGGGGTTACTATAGATAACCATTCTCCAAGGTCCTTCTCAAAGGTGGCTTTGTAGGACTTACATTACATAGGTACCTTCTACATTGGTGCTGATACGCTTGTTCAAAAACTAAACTAAATTTAAATTTAGTTCAGTGCATTTATTCTTTCGAATTTTATTGAAATATTATATATTTATCTTCAGTAATTTTCTATTAAAAATATATATATATTAGTTTAGTACTGTCAAATTAGTCCGCGCCTGACATAAATGGATGTATGTTTAGTCGCCGTGTTTTTAATCGCATGAATTGTGTATGAAGTACTTATCTTACTTTGAAAGGACTAAACTAATGTTCTATCCTTTTCTTTGTGAAATATAAAGAAAAAGATGCACTAAGCTTAAATTTAGTTCAGTCGGTGAACAAGAAAATCGGGGCCATTGTTGCACTGCCGCGTCACAGGCCTGTCCTTCTTTCTACTAAGTAAGTGTACTTACAGACTTATAACGTAACAGGGGAAATGTAGGACTAGACATCTGTATTTGGTTTCTTCAGCGAATAATAGAGGCTAAGGGAATCGATCCATCTTAATCGGAATTAAATGGCTGCACTTGAGAAATTTCGGATCAAAACCCAATAATGCTTTGTCCGACCTTGGCTTAAAACGCAAGAAATCACGAATGTTTCACATAAAAATGCCAGTCATATTTGCTAGTGCTGTCGAAGCAGTAGATCTTTCTTCCTCCCGTCCAAGGTTAAAAAACTCTCTAGTCTCAGTAGTACGGTTGTTTTGTCCGGACCCGAACTACTGATACTAAAAAAGTCTCATGAGTACGGTTATGACGTCAAACCGAACTGTTGAGCTTGTAGCTGTAGTTCAGTTAGTGGTGGGCGGAACAGCTTTTACTTTAACCGGACTATTGATACTTTTTAAGTTACATAAGTTCGGTTTGACTTCATAACCGTACTAATAAGACTTTTTTGGTATCAGTAGTTCGGGGCCGGACAAAACAACTGTACTACTGAGACTAGAGGTAAAAAACAACCTTGGGTTGGATTTCAAAACGTGTCGTCTCACTAGAAATAATGAAAGACTATTTCAGGGCTCCAAAGGTTTCTGAACTCGCCTGCAACATTTTTATATTGATTGTTGTCGTAAATATTTACGTTTGTAACCTGGAAAAATACTTCTAATTTATATAAAAAAAATAGTAGTATAAATGTCGATGGCTTTAAGAGTGGAGGAAGGTGTCCTCTCGACGCCCTAAGCCGAGGTTCGTACCTCACAGGGGGTGCCCTTAGTGCGTAGTCGCTTTAACCTTAGTTTAGTTTTTAAATGCCCCTGGCTGGAGGCTTTAATTTTACTTAAGGCATCCACAGTAAAGTCCGATTAAGTAGTCACGGCCTCTAATAGTCAACTACGAGATCCCATAACACAAAAATAAAAAAGTAGAAGATCAAACAAACTATTGATGGACTATGAGAATGATGATATAATGAGAAACCAACTATCGAGATGACTAGAAAAGAAGTTAGAAAAATAAATGTTGCATCGATCCCAAATATATTGTGAAAAGGGAAGAAGAATTATTATTGTTTATCTAAAAAGAATACATTTCTCGGATACAAAAATATTGGAGGGTTCAGATGATCTTCTAAAACGTCTCATATCCGTTCCAGTGGAGCAGGACGTTTCTAAACTTACCAAAATCTTTGCCTTACAACAGTAGAGAATTAAGAGGATATATAAACAGCAAAAGAGTAGGCTTTTTCGACCCATCTTTATTAAGGTCAACGTCAAATTAGGGCCGACCTCTCGTTACCATAAATAATTTTTAGAAAATATTAGTGGTCGGTGTTATACAGTGTGCCTAGAGCGAGTTTTTTTTTTTATGTTAACGCGATTTAGACTTTTTATGACGTTCGGCACTGTGCTTGAGCCACTGCAAGGTCGCCGCTTGGAGCGACCCAATTAAACCGCCAAACCCGACCACTTAGGTAATACTGACTATGTTGGGGATAGTCGGATGTGATACCTAAGTAGCCCTGATCCCTTTTTTGTTTTGAAGTTCAGAATAAAAAAGGAAAACCGACCACTCTCTTATCTAAAATTGATATCTGATAAATAATAATGGACGGATACATGCGCAGAAAAACTGTAATACAAAATGATGGATTACCATATTTTTGCTACATTTATTATAAATTTATATTTTTAGCAAGGGAGGGCACGAATAACTTAGTTTTCCGGAAACTGTTCTGTTACTGTCGCTGTCTTCTTGCCGAGATATCGATGATACGCACGCGGAACCAATGTTATTTTCTGTCAAATTTTTCGCCTATGTGGCAACATTTTTGCCGTCGTGTGGTCACTTTCAAAACCAATAAGCGTGCGACAATTGTGTCAAACCCGCAGATAAAAATGTCTTCCAGAAGTCGCATTGTTACTTAGTGCACTTTCAAACAAATTGTAGATTTCATATGAGAGACAAATTAGTTGCGGAAACAAAAGTCGCTCGTGTAGGGATTGCGCCAACAAGCAAATTTCGTCTCGGCAGTTTAGGAGTGCAGAATATCTGTGAAATAAAATGACGTACTACCACATTTGTACATCTTCCTCAATTTAGATTTTTCGTAAGACTAGTATTGAGATGTGAATAAAAAATTATGAGAATAAAGTTAAATTAAATTGTCCGCCGATAGAGTAGTGGTGGCCTGGCCCAGTGGTAAAGGTGACCCAGGCAGGTCTTTTACTGTGTAATTTATTTCATCACCACTGTTCTAAAAACAGTGATGGAAACTGACATGTCCTACCATCACACATTCAAAGACATGACATCTGCCAACCCGCACTATAAGGGTTCACACGTACCACGACCACACCACAACGACGCCACGTGGTCGGGCGTATATTTTGTATTTAAAATGAATATTACAATTTACACGTACCACATAATATTGCCGTTGTTATCGACCACCTGTGTAATACGACTACATCGCAACCACATCGCGACGGCAACGCAACCACCGACGGCGGCACCGCGGCCACATCGCCACGACATGACGTCATCAACAGCGCCCACCTATAGTCTTATTTTTAATTAGACGAAGTCAACTGGCTTACTATGTTTTCAGTTTTTAATGAAATAAAATTGTGACAAAGTGAACGAAAGACGCGACGAACGACGAACGACGCGCAACGCAACCTCATCGTCATTTTGTCGTTACCACAACGCAACTACAAAAAGCCGCTGCTACACTATTCAACGAAACCACAGCTTGACCACATTTTGTCGTTGCGACTTGGTGTGGTTGTGGTATGTATGAGTTGACCCTAATCCACCTCACAGAGTGGAGACCTTGGCCTCAGCGTTTGGCTCAACATGGCTTTGTTGTTAGGCTGGTTATACAATTTTCGATATATTACTGCACGACGTATTTGTCATTAAATTTTAGTGATAGTTACCTTTAAAACTTCCTCGCTGACCTCGCCTCTATCCTGGCTACTCAATGTATGCTGTAGAGGTTACATTCATTTAAACCGTAGATACGAAACTTTTCTTCATCACTGACTCCAGAAGGATCCATCTCCGTTAAGTCATGTTATTTTATGTGTTTACTTTATTTAGGAACTTTCTTCAGAAATAAATACGATTATACTGATATTTATTTACTCATTATAAAAATGTACTATTATAACCTACAATCATACTTGCGAAAATGTCACACATGCACATATGTCACATATCTTCTGTCAGAGTGAAAAAGTATTTGACGGCATCAATGCATCAATATAACAACAAAAATGAAATATTAAAAGTATATTTCAATTGGCTCATTTTGTAGTAAAACTAATATTTGTAATCGTTGAAAGACTTAAGTAAAGTTATTATGAGATCTGCTCCTCGAATTAAGATAGTTTTAAGCCGTAATACCACAAAATATACAACGCATCTATGAATGAAGCGCGCGTTAAGCTATCGTCATTGTAAAAACAGTGAAAAGTCTACGGGCACCCAAAGAGTTTTATGAATACAACAAAGCATCGAAGTCACTTTAAGCGGCGAAGCATTTTAATTTTATAAAATGCCAACTTGTAAGTAAAATATTTTGTTCTTAGCATTCTATGAAATAAATTAGATTAAAGGCGGCTGATGTCTGTGATGTCACCTAATGCCATTCCTCTTTAGTCTATGATATGCAAAAAAATGTCATTGTCAAACCAAAAATCCATAAAACCTCCAAGAAGAAATGAAAATTAAGAAAATAACAAATTAAACTCGTAGAATAAAATAAAGAATTTAAGCAATAAATATTCCTAAAATGTATTAATTCTGAATAGTTCTACGTCGAGATAATCATTCTATAATTAAATATCAATGTTACGTCTCCCATATTAGGTAAGGAACTGCAAAGTTATTCTAGATAGCCTGTGCGTATCCTGCTTACTTCCGGGACAAAGTAAATAAAGCTGGAAATAAATAGGAACTGTCGTCATATATCAGGAAATACAAGAACAAAATCGGAAATATGTTTTTATTGGATGAAGTGTCTCGGTCATTTAATGTAACGTGTTATTTACCTTCGGAACTCTGATGTATAGGTATATCAGATGGATTTTAGCCCATTTTCATAGCGGTTTCGGCATGATGCAGGATTACAGATCAGTCCATACTCCGGTAGGGGGTGTTCACCTAGCTAGACTTTCCGCCTTTCTTAAGTGTCACATGTATCCATTTAATTTGCCTCATCCCCTTGGCCTCTGCTATGGCAATGCAACTGGATGGACACTTGGATATAAAATCACAATATATTAGATATGTGGCGATTAGGTTAAAACATTAATTGATTCCACGTATTCTACATTAGGTACATATTTTAAAATAATTAATAACATTTAACATTCTAGTTATGGAACCTTTTTTACTATTTCACGGTATCTTAGAGGTTTTGTTTTTAATTGTTGATACGATCAACCTGCGCGTTTGTATTATAAAGGGATATACAGGGTGTATCTGACATCGTAACGCAAACTTCGCGAAAAGGCTGGACCGCATGCTACTAATAAAATTATGATAGTCATTTATGTCGTTAATGAACGGTTATAGAATACACAGTGTTTAAAAAAATGTGTCAGCTCGGATTTTGAACGTTGCAAGCGTGCCGCCGTGCGGGTTTGTAGGTATGACGTTGATCCCTGATGTGAACTCTATTAAATTAGCTGCTATGATAGTTTCTCAAGTTTTGTTTTCATTGTGCTTTTTTGTGTAATTAGCGAATTAATTAATTTTTACTTTAAAATCTTATTGGGTTATAAAAGTATAGCAATTATGAACGGTCTAAAGTGAAAAACCTACATATATATTTTTTTAAATCATGAAAAAACCGACGAAAATCTCCGTCACTTAGGGGTTCAGAATCATGTACTGGATCCATGGTACTCGTTTGTGCGTCGATGTCAGATACACCCTTTAAGGAGTCTGCCCACTACACCGTATCATACCATGACCGTAATAGGAACGTGTCAGGCAAAAAAATATTCTTTGTATAGAAAAGCATGATACTATGCCCACTAGACCGTTCCGTCACCGACCCGTACCGTCGCGTGCCATGCACGGTGCGTTGATAAATGTCGGCGAGAATATTTTGCCGGTGCCGAAACGGTCCGCGCATGGCACGCGACGTTGCCAAACCGGTGATAATACGGGTTATAACCGCGTATAAGGACCGTTATAAACGCGTCTCAAATGCCTACACTGAGTAGACGTCCAGGCATTTATGCGATACTGAAACGGCTTCCTATCAATAGTCATACAAATTACGGGTGGGCAACATACGGGTTGCATACGGGTTGCATACGGGTTGCATACGGTCACCATAGCGGCATCATACGGACATTAAACGCCGTCGACTCGTTTCAGTGGGCAAAGCAAGCCGAATCGTATTACCTTCCGTGCTTGATACGTTCCTATTACGGTCATGGTATGATACGGTGTAGTGGGCAGACTCCTTTATATTATTTCACATCAAATAACCACGCTATAAATTTTGTTCGAATAACTAAACTTTTCTATTTTTGGTCATTTTTAAGAGATGTTTCACGACATGTAATAACCGTGGTAGCTAGTTATTAATGTGATACCTGCAATGCAGTTTAAAAAGCCGTGAAATATTAAAAGAAACACTTATTAGCATTTTTGCTTTATTTCAAAAAATCTTTCATTATATCAACATTTACGATAATTACAAACTGATTTGTGAAACCAATGGTCACAAAGTTTCCGATCGACGTAAATAATTGTAAGGTAGAAAAAAAAAGGTTTCGTAACATGCAAGGAGGTCGAGGTTGCCTCATAAATATTATTTGTTTCCTTATCAATGTTAGTATTCACGCTGCGCTCACCACCGACCCTACCTACTGTTACGTGGCTTGTTTATTACCTAATAATTACCTTTACACCTTTAACCGTTTCGTTTTTAAGGAACTGAACGGATAATTAAATACGAATCCTCGAGAATTAGGTACTTGCCATGTATTATTTTTACAAATGCGGTTAGTGTTCGAGGCACCTTTCAACAATATACTACATGTAAATTTATAAATGCACTTCCTGAAAATAGTTTGTTCAGAATCGTTTACTGAATCAGTTTATATTTTTAATAAATGTAAGGTCTTCGTTCTCCAAGAATTGGTATAGCTAATGTAATAAATAACAATGCATATACATGTTAAATTAAAAACCGGCCAAGTGCATGTCGGACTCACGCACACAGGATTTAAGTTATCTGTATAAAAGATTACGCGGTAATAAGCGGTTTACGATTTACGAGGTATTAAAAAAAACTACTTACTAGATGTCGTTCAAAACAATTTTCGTTGGTAGATTTTATAGTAATGTACATCATATGTCTTTTTTAGATTTTTCATTTTCTTATTTCGAAGTTAGAGAGGGGACCCACTTTTTTCCACTTTGGAAGCGTCTGTCACGCAAACTATTCGGTTTAGAAAAAAAATATTTTAGAAACCTCAGTATCATTTTTGAAGACCTATCCATAGACCCCACACGTATGTGTTTGATGAAAAACAAAATGAGTTTTAGTTCTAAGTATGGGGAGCCCCCAATATTTATTATTATTTTATTTTTGCATCAAAATCGTAATGCGGTTCATAGAATACATCTACCTACCAAGTTTCAACAGTATAGCTCTTATAGTTTCGGAAAAAAATGGCTGTGACATACGGACGGACAGACGGACAGACAGACAAGACGAACCTATAAGGGTTCCGTTTTTTGCCATTTGGCTACGGAACCCTAAAAATTCAGTGTATGTATTATGATTAGGTGTAACATAATATTCCAATTGGGGTGTGCGTTAAATACAATACAAGTTGTATAAAGTAAAAACTGGAATTTACACTAGTAATGTGGTTAGGTTAGCACTAGGCCAAATTGCTTTCAAAATAACACAAAAGTCGTTTCCTTATTGACGGGCATCCATCAGCGAATACACCTTAATGTCGAACACGACCTCAAAGGACACAAGCGTACGGCCGGGAATGCGCTTTGACTACCAAAATATGTTTACGAGCGAAATGTTAGGAAGTACGAGCTGTTGTAATGTTATTGCAAGAGGAAAACAGTACCACTTACTAAATTTATAAATAGGAAAATACTTGGTCAAATTTAACTAAATTTATTGTTTAGAATTAACTACGTAGCTCCTTATCGCATGTGGTTGAGTTAGTCAGATACAAAACACTTAAACGTCTTTTCCGATAAGTTAAATATCGATAGATCATATCTATAGTACGCATAAGAGCGATATGACTCATTACAATGCAGTAGAAATAAATGAAATGTGCCTTGTGCAGTACACAACCCTAGTGGTTCTACCAAACATGGTAGGTGGACGCACTTGACCGAAAGACGCGTAATGTGCGACCCTGTAACACGACGTTGCACTACCTACTACGAATGAGCAATTATATATTATACGTCCACATAGTCTTAATAACGTCCACGCACAATGGTCCACTGAACTGAAGGGACTGAGGGCGGAAACCAAACCAGTAACAATAACAGTAGTCTTAATAACAAGATGAAAAGTGCAATGCTTAGGTTATTCTATAGATATATATATATACTAATCTATTATCATTATTGACAAAATTATTCGTGATACTTCGACCCGACGCGTCGTATCCCCCGTTCTACTCATCTTTTTTTTTTTTATAATTATAAACTAGCGCTTGACTGCAATCCCGCCTGATGGTAAGCAGTGATGCAATCGTTGATGGTAAAGCGCGCTAGTTTATTAAACCCATTCGCTTAAAAAACGTAGTGAATAGGAAGGAAGACGGCAGTTGAGCGAGGTGGTGCAATGTTAAACCCAACAACACGACCAACGATGCTGCGCCAGAGGGAGATTGATCTGGACCACGACCAAAATCCCGACAACAACACTTGACGCATCGTACCCGGCACACATCGCAACACAACTTCTCAGACCCGTCCTCCGTACGGCTTCACCAGACATCATGCCGTAACACGACGAATCGCTTGGCGGCAAGACTTTGTCTGGTGGGTGGTAACTTCTGGTGGGTGGTGACATCTGTTTAGTGAACTTTTTTTTTATTTTACTCTGTTCCTAAAGGTCGTAAAGTGATGTTAGATAGCCTATTAGCTTCATCAGGAATTGGGGTATTAAATATATTGAGATTTTTTTAAATCTGACTGGTAGATTCTGGTGCATTCGGAGATTATACATATGAGGGATATAGTTTCAAAACCCATCAAGTCCAGTGACGTTAAAAATCCAGGAATATATATACATATACTAGCTGACCGGCAAACGTTGTTTTGCCATATAAATAATAGATTAAATTACTAAAATGGCTATTAAAAAATAAGGGTTGATCGTAGAAGGGTGAAAATTGGGGATTGTATGTATTTTTGTATGTTGTATCATAAAAAAATATAAATTAAAAATTTTGTGTAAAAATTAAAAAAAATAAAATTAGCGGTGGACTTCCCCTAACATTTAGGGGGATGAAAAATAGATGTTGGCCGATTCTCATAGATACCGGATAAGCACAAAAAAATTCATGAAAATCGGTCGAGCCGTTTCGGAGGAGTTTAATGTCGAACACCGTGACACGAGAATTTTATATATTAGATATTTGTGATAAATTTTTATAGCATTATTTAATAAAATTATGCTTCTATGTCCTTTGCCAAAATTGCTTATTTAAACAATTATTATATTTTACAAACGTATAAAAAGCAAAGCAATAATGGACTTAGCTAAATTTGAAACTGAACTTCGGACATTTTAAGGGAATGTTCTAGAACAGTGTTATTCAACCCCTTTATGGGATAGCCGTATTAGTTTCGAACACCTTCCCTCTGCTGCTTCAAACTTAGAATTTCAGTGTATCGCTTTGGGTGCCTTTGGCTTAAACAGAAAATCAGAATTTCTTCCTTCAGTCAACCACTAAAACCAGTTTTAATTTAGTGTTTGATATCATTAAGCTTTCTATAAAAACTTTTTTTACATGCCATGATATCCGACTACTGCGATAATCTACGCTAACAGATAACAAGGATTTCAATTTGAAAAAAAAATTCAAGATCGCTTCAATAGATCCATAGAGATTACCCCCCATAACCTCACATATTGTACCTCTTAATTTATACTTTATAATATAAAATAAGTATATCCAGTCAAATTTGAAAAAAAAGATCTCTTTTTGATAGCTAAATTTATTAATGAAGACTATAGGCTACTTAACCACACGTTAGCCTGATGTGCGCAACAAAAAAAGGGAGTAACAGTGCGGGGAGTCGATGCAACGGGGACCTAAAAATAAAGTGTGAAGGCACAGATTGACCGTGATTAGCATGCAACTTTTCATCGACAACTTCCCTTCTATTAAAGATAAAAACTGATGGCTTTTACTTATAAACAGAAGCCGGGGGATACTTAGGCCTAGTATGAGTTTTCATTACGAAACTCGATGGTCGATATCGAGCGCGTTTGGCGCTCTCATTGGTTGAGAGTTCTTACAACCTTAAAGAGGGCCAATCGATGAGTCAAATGCGCTCGATATCGACGATCGAGTTTCGTAATCAAAACTCATACTAGGCCTACAGAACGCACACTCTAACTGCGTAACAGACTATCATCCCAATTTGAATTATTTCAAAAGATAATATTGCTAATCCTTGGCTTTATATACCTATTCGAAAAGTTTGTCGGCTCAATAACATAAACATTTTATTACGAACGATTTTATATACGAACTGTCAAAAACTATTACTAGGTAGGTAGGTACTGTTTGTTTGTTACGGAGTTACCCCACCCTTTCAAATCATAAGCATCCCTTAAAGGTGGAGTTATTTTTTTTTACACATCCTTCAGTAATACCCTCATTCATTATGTAAGTAAGGTTGACAGTCGGTAAGACTTTTAGTAATAGGGAATAAATTCACTGCCCTAATTTTAAAAAGCATCATGACTAAACAATTTTTTTTATTTGTTGTAAACCAGCGAATCCGAATGAATCCCAGGACCCCAATCAACCACCTGACCCCAACCGGCCACCGGATCCAAATCGGCCGCCGCGTTCCGCTCAGCAACCGGGAGCCGCTCAGCAACCGGGAGCCGCTCAGCAACCGGGAGGCGCTCAACAGCCAGGAGCTGCCCAGCAACCGGGTGCCGCTCAGCCACCGGGTTCCGCTCAGCAACCGGGAGCCGCTCAGCAACCGGGAGGCGCTCAACAGCCGGGAGCCGCTCAGCAACCGAGAGGCGCACAACAGCCGGGAGCCGCCCAGCAACCGGCCGCTCTGCAATCAGGGGCCGACAGGGGTCAGCAGCCAAGGGACACTGAACAGGTAAGGAAGAACCGATACCACCAAAGCTTTGATACAATACCCTAATTGCGTAACACGTAGTCTCAATCTAAATCATTTTGAAGGATATTACTAATCCATTGCTTCATTTGTTCGAACAATTTGTAGGCTCAACCACCTAAATAACGCAATGAATGTTGTTGACCTGTCAAAATGAAAGCCATTGCTACTGATAGCTGCGATATCTACCGCTACGAGTACTCAAAACATCTTTAAAAGTTTCAAAACAAGGAATTGTGTAATACGTTTCATATTATTATTTATTTAATAGTACAATAAACCCAAGACAATTTTATCAACACAAATAACGTTTTGAAGTTTCTCTAAAACTGTACTTTATTGTTCCAAAACCTATTCCTACTACTAGTCCCTTCTTCTTACAATCCTATCGATTTTCTTCATCAGCTGTAGAACTATGATGCCTTAGTGGTTTTTGAGTTAACTTCCTACATATTTAATCCACTCTACGTACCGTTGTTTACAAAACAAGTAACTAGTGGGCTACAAAACTATAATGAAAAACTTAAATAAAGAAAAATAAAAAGAAAATGACCGATTTGCAAAAACATATTTGAAAGTATAGTAATAATAGGTATATTTGGTTTTTAACCGGCTTCAAAAAAAGGAGGAGGTTATCAATTCGACTGCATATTTTTTATATATATTCATTAATTCTACCTGCTTAAGATATTAAAGTTATTTTTGCTTTTTATAAGTTTTTGTGAAGTTTATTTGTATAAAAGTTTTTCTGTCATAGTTGCAACAGCGAGGCACGTGTGTACACTCTTGTTCATCTCAGCGTTAATCCCAGTCGTATCCGAAGCTTTTCACCAGTCTAACTGCTCATTTTGGCTAAACTTCGATATTTTTCATTAAGCAACTGCCGTCTGACCTCCACAACCCGAAGGCGATATTGAAGCATTGCAGCTAGACCAATTGTAGGACTTTTGAGAGCTCCAACAACCCGTAACGACTGCCAAGTGCCATTGGATGTTCGTATGGCAACCGGGACCAACGGCTTAACGTGCTTTCCGAGGCACGACCAGACCAGTGCAAATATTCATATTCATGCATACAAATACTATCCGCGCCTCCTTGCGCAGCGGCCGCGTTCGCTACCGCTACGCCACGGAGGCTGTCAACGTGTGTAATACACTATCCGTACTAATTTTGATAGGTCAACAACATTTAATACGATATTTAAGTGGTTGAGCAGACAAATTTTTGGAACAGATGAAGCAATGGATTCGGATCCTTCAAAGAATTCAGATTGAGGTTGATCCCTATCAACCTCAATCTGAATTCTTCCACACATCCACAGGAGAGGGTTGTAAGTCCCACTGAAGGTCCAGGTACCAGTGGAGCTGCACAATTACCAGAGGGACCGACAGCATCACGAAAACACGTTGCAATAGAAAAGGAAGAGTCACTACAAAGTATTACTTCAGTCGTCGGAGCCACATTGGATGAATTTCCGGAGCAAAAGCAATTCCTTCACCCTTCTTTTATTTGGGCAGGGCGAGAATATTTTTCTGGTAAGTGAAGTTACATTATATCTTTAACTTCAAAAACTATGTTTAATGCAGAATTATGAACAGTGTGTGATCTTTTCGTGATCTTATTGATGAAGTAATTCAGAAAGTTCAACTTCGTAGCACTTAGACGTGCGTGTGAAGGAAAATCAATTCCCGTACTTAATTAAAAACACTCAAAATCTAGTGGCAAACTCGTCTTAACAGCAATCCAATTACTTGTCAAAAATATAGGGAAATTAAAGGTATTTTTGATAGATTGAGATTGTCCTCATTAGACTGTGGAAGTTCTTAAATTATGGGAAAAGAAGAAATGTATGAACGGAAAGAGTATGGTAATTTATAATAATCTTCAACTAGTGATTCTGACGTCTCCTTGTTAAAAGATGTCATTAATAAAAACAAATCAAAGTAATCGCCTTACGGAGGCAGCTCATTACGGGATGCTTTCCTTGGCCCCAGAGGGACACGAATCCGCGATTTTCTCTTAAAAAAACAATCAGCTTGAGTAGCTCACGACTCACTAATAATCGTGTCTATAGAAGAGGCAAAAGCGCATTTTGCGGGCTTTTTAACTAGCTGTGGCTGCGACTTCATTCGTATTCATGTTAGAAAAAAATGGACTTCTGGGTTTTTTTTTTTTAATAATTTTATAAACTAGCCCTTGACCGCAATCCTGCCTGATGGTAAGCAGTGATGCGATCGTTGAAGATAAAGCGCGCTAGTTTATTAAGAGCCTATTCACCCAGAAAACCTGAGCGAATAGGAAGGAAGACGGCAGTTGAGCGAGGTGATGCAATGTTAAACCCAACAACACGACCAACGATGCTACGCCAAAGGGAGATTGATCTGAAGACCCTCCACGACCAAACTCCCAACACAACAACATTATATAGGCGCATCGTACCCGGCACACATCGCAACACAACTGCTTCGACCCGTTCTCCGTACGGCTTCACCAGACATCATGCCGGAACACGACAAATCGCTTTGTCTGGTGGGTGGTAACTTCTGCCGGCGGCCGATGTTATGGCCTACCATCGAGTAGCCTCATTGTTTCCTGAAATAAAATTTAGTAGATATGCTACTATTTAAAACATCGGAAGATCAATTCTTGTAATTAGAAACGTTGAAAATCTAGTCGCAATTTCATCTCAGTGATAGTGGCTCAAATTCTCTTGTTCACAAACTAAAATAATTCTAAGTGCATCTTTTTCTTTCTATTTCATTAAGAAAAGAATAGAAGATAACATTTTAGTTAAATCCTGTCGAACTAAGATACATATACAGTATGTTAAGAAAACCCTGTCCGACCCATAAGGATAATAAAGATTAGGTAAACACATAACCAAATATAATATAAAATTTTACGCAATCATCATAGTACCAATACAAATGAATTTTGAAATAATCTTTATTCCAACTTCCCCGAAATTTGGTAGGTAATTTTTAATAAGTGACAACACCAGTATTATTATGAGCGAATAGCGATGCGACCAAGTGCCCTGCCGCCCGCCGCCCGCGGATGGGTGCTTAACGCACATTTATTAAGTTACCTCTTTTTTTGCGAAATAATATTTATTTTTTTAGGGGGATTTTTTTTTAAAGTTTAGCCCGGTTTTGTATCCATTAGTAGAATCAGTTATTGATACCTAACAATACCTTCACGGGTCGGACAGGGTTTTCTTTACATATTGTATAGCGAAAACATGGTGACCAAAAATTTGCCAATTTACGTCAAGAGTGGACTAATTTGGCAGGCCTAAACAAAGATTTTACCTTCTGTCCTTTTCTTAATGAAATATAAAGAAAAAGCTGGACTGAACTAAAATTTAATTTAGTTTGTGAACAACGGACTCGAGGCCAGTGTAAAAAATCTAGAAATTAGAGGTGTTTTGACGCATTGAGATTGAGATCAGACTGTGCATTTGCCCTCTGCTAAAATCTATATGTATCATTTCGATATCTCCGGTTTCAGAAATTAGCTGGAACAAAGGAACAGACAAATATTTTAAAACTAATTTTTTTGTTGTAAATATGAACTATACCTACTTCCATATACATTTGATGAAAGATGAAAAACTGTTATTTCGACATGAAAACCAAACTTTATAATTTCATTTACCTATAGCGCATCTCAAGTCAGAATTGCGACAGATGTGTCCAGCCTGCATGAGCAACATCTACTAAGTTCAATTTAATTTTGTGTTTAAAATTTGTTAATCACTAAACTGAAATAGTTTCTTTATGTAGTGATTGGCCTGAACTCGTTGTTAATCTGTCATTAGGACAAATCTGATTCGTGATGACAGGATTCCGTCAACGGCCAATGTTAAATGTACCTTTCTCCATGACCAATTTTAGGCGGAAAGTTTTCTCAGTAAGAAGTGCACTTAGTTGCAACAGACTTCCTAGGTACCATAATATCGACTAATTTTGCACCAGTGTATCGAAGTGCTAAGGACACAGCACAGTTGGCACAGTCTTTTTTCTTGGATAGTTAACATATTACTTGTTTGTAATTTCCTTTATCGATTTTTTCTACCTTTGTACATATATTATGTATATGTAGAGGCTTGTTATTATCATTTTTTTTTAATTCTTTTAAATTATATTCCTTAAGTCATTATTGAATTATACACCTAACCATTATACAAATGCAAACCTTTATATAAAAATGACAACTTAGTTCGGTACTGATTGATACTTCTTCTAAAAATATTTTTTTTTATAAGTTATAAACTATTATTACTTATTTATTTATTGTATAATCTATCTAAACAGTACACTGTAAACTATCTACATTATTTCTCTCTCCTTCCCCTTAGTATTCCATCCAAAGGTTGTCTGTAAAATATCGCTCTTAGCGATAAGACCGCCCATTGTGTCACCCTTTGTAAAATCTTTATATTTATGTTCTGTAATCGCGAAAGCCGCGGGTGCAACCGGGAATATACGCTTGGATGATGATGAATCTATATGGAATACATAAAACCCTGAATACCTACCTGGAATACCTACTCTAATCTAATTGATAAACTTCTTTCTCTTCTAAATTTTATTGCACTGATACGAACATTTTCATTAAAAGATTCAGTTACGTAACAGTCGTTTTTTTGTTTGAAAATCTGCGGGTAGGTAATTTATGTGTTTTATCATATGAATGAATGATAGCAAATGATAAACCAATATAGGTAGGTATCTACTAAGACGAGATGATACTGTCACGCTTATTTGAGAAAAGCTATTCTTCCATTCCATCTTATATAATAGTTTTTTAAGAATACTCAGAGCATAACAACGTTGTGATATTGCGGAAAGATCGATCGTGGTCACCGTCATCGGCCGTCTAGATAACACAAGATGAGCGATCGAGCATCGTCCTTATCGTTATCTCGAGTGGAAGGAATCTTAGGCGGGAGCCGGTAGCGAGTCCGCATTCACACAGAAGCCTCAGCGGGCGACACGCGACATCCTTGAGGCACCGCGAGCGACGCGTGCGCCGACAGACCCGGCCTGCCCACGCGCATCCTTCCTCTAGTGTAACACGCAGGGTGACGATGAAACGTTGGTTATAGGTGACCACGGATTTATCTCTTAACGTGATCCCATATCGGACTTATAAAAGTGAAAAAGTGAATTAAATAAAATGGGTGAGTATATAATATTATTTTCTTAACAAAACCTTAAATTGCAGATACTTAATTTCAATATTTTACAATTGTATAAATTTTATGTCTTAAAATAAATTTATATTAGGTAATTAAAGTTAAATAAAATCACAATCTAGTACAATTTTATAGAAATTATTAATTATCTAAAAATCGTAAGTTGAAAATAATTCTAAATTACATGTAACAGACAAATGCAATACACACATAAAACAAAACCTCCCGAATAGTGTGCGCTTATGTCTAAAAAAAAAACAATAAAAGTCTTCGAAGCAAACATTCGCATTGGGACATTGAAAGGATCTGTCAGACAATCTTGAGCGAGCTTCACATCAACGTCGCTCAATTTTACCGTCAATTTCGTCTGGACAATAACTATTATGATGATGTCCACAAGTCAACTCGCTTCACAAATCTCTGACCACACGCTTGTCACTCATCCCAGAGACAATAATTGTTAATTTTTTGTCGAAAAGTTTACTGATAGCAGTAAGGATATTGTTTTCTTAAATATCAATAGTTTTAGATTGTTTATAAAAAGATGACCTAGCAAATCAATGTTAGATTTTTCGTAATATTATGCAAAAAAAAAAACAAAATTCTCAATATATCTCCCGCAACGCAAAGCGCCAGCATAGCCATATTTGATGGGTCTGTCTCGCTATAATAAATTAAAGATCAATAATTCTTCCATAAACTTTATAGTACGAAATTGAAAGCTAGACAAGTAGGTATTCAGCTACAAAGATTTCCTCCATGAGGAAGATAAACTAATTGTCTGTTTTAATGATCTTTAATTAAGACTACATTGTTAAGTACGCATTGCACCAGCCTCTCCAGTATGAGTTTGCGGGTTCGATTTCAGGCCCGGCAAGTACAAATGTTACTTTTCTAAAGTTATATGTACTTTCTAAGTATATCTTGGACACCAATGACTGATTACAAGGAAAAGGAAAACATCTTGAGGAAACCTGGACTTTAAGTCTGAAATCGCCAACCCGCATTGAGCAAGCGTGGTAATTACGCTCAATCTTTCTCTGTATAAGAGGACACCTGTGCCCAGCAGTGGGACGGTAAAAGGTTGATGATGGTGGTGCAATACGATAAGTTTTGTCAATAAAGGCCTTTATTGACAAAACATATCGTATCAGATTTTCTTTACTCCTCTCTTCTGTTCTAAATCCAGGACTAATACAATTAGGGAATTAATCATCTCACCTGCGTAGCTTTTTCCCAACTGTGTTGTGGTCACCTTCCAGTCTAACGAGATACAGCGTAATAGTATTGGTACCTAACTACATATCAGGCATATCGTGTTATGTATATTTTTTTTTGTACAATTTTATTAATTTTCCCAAAGGAAGGAGTTTGATTTTGAAAGTTTGCTGTTCACAGTCATCAATGCTGTCTAACATCCTTCCATGGCAATAGGCATTAAAATCAACGGGGATCAAATTAAAAGTCGTTTATTTAAATTAGGCTAAGAATCAGCAGTTTCGAACTTCAAAATTACCTAAGCCAGTTGGGTCAAAATTTCCCGATCTTCACGACTACCTTCCCAGCAATTTTGCTGGGAAGACAAACTGGTGCAACAAACTCCCCAGTAGCACAGCCTGTTCAGTTAGAAAAACTTGATTTTAAGCAATAGTAGATATTTAAAGAATTATAATTACGAGAAATAAGGAATTCAGCTAAATTATTTACTACATAAACTATTCGATATAAAATACAGCGCTCCGAAAGCACCCTATAAGTGCTTAGTTAATTACATTTCAAATGCCTATCTTCTGCTATCAATACTCCTTCAAACATATCTTACTAAGCGCTACTTCCTAGTTAACAAGTGTTTTATTGTTACATATGTTATAATTATTCAGTATGTTAAGAAAACCCTGTCCGATCCGTGAAGGTATTGTTAGGTATCGATAACTGATTCTACTAATGGATACAAAACCGGGCTAAACTTAAAAAAAAAATCCCCCTAAAAAAATAAATATTATTTCACAAAAAGTGGTAACTTAATAAATATGCGTTCACCCTTCCGCGGGCGGCGGGCGGCAGGGCACGCGGCACGTGGTCGCATCGCTATTCGCTCATAATAATACCGGTGTTGTCACTTTTTTAAAAATTATCAAATTTAGGGAAAGTTGGAATTAATTCGCGGGAAAAAAAGATTATTTCAAAATTCATTTGTATTGGTACTATGATGATTACGTAAAATTTTATATTATATTTGGTCATGTGTTTACCTAACCTTTATTATCGTTATGGGTCGGACAGGGTTTTCTTAACATACTATATACATATTATATATTATACAATTTGTATCATATTTTAAATACTACAATGTTTCCGAATTTTCAATAAGGTCGGTACTACCCCTGCCACTGGGGTTTTTTCTACTTTTACCCTTGTGCCCTGGTAATACGGTTGAAAAGTGGTCCACCGCCCGTGGCCGAGATGGTACAGTAGGCCGTCAGTGGTAACATTTTGACCTTGAGCTGGTGTAGCGCATCATCTACGAAATTTCAATATAAAACGAAGCCATCGTTTACTGGTTTTGACAACAGAGACATGCGCCCTCCTGTACGAGTAAGCCTACGTCAGAGAAGTCAAACAAATGGAAATTTTACAGTATTTACCGATGTCATTCTTCTTTGTATGTTCAAAACGCGACCATTAATTAATTTTTCCCATTCAAATGCTAAGATTATCTTTAGACGATGAGAATAACAATATCCAGTGTAATTAGACTGATTACCAAAATTAGTTGCGAAATACTAGGTAGTCTAAAATAAATCAACCGATCAATTTTGTCAACATAACACTGAGAAAAGTTAGGTGCAGTAAATTTAGAATGTCAATACTCTCTCTATTTAAATTTACTTAAGTATCACGGTCAAGTGTATGGTTATATAATAGGTAAAGAAAACCCCGTCCAACCCATAAGGATAATAATGGTTAGGTAGACACATGATCAAATAAAATATGAAATTTTACGTAATCATCATAGTAACAATACTAACGAATTTTGAAATAATGTTTTTTTTTCCGCGAATTACTTACCAATTTTCCCAAAATTTGGATTTTTTTAAGTGACAAAACCATTTTCTACGGTATTATTATGAGCGATGTGATCGCGTGCCCTGCCCCCCTTCTTCCGCGCATGTATTGCCTACCGCACATGTATCAAGTTACCTCCTTTTGCGAAATATATGTTTTTAATGGATTTTTTTAAGTTTAGCCCGGCTTGGTAGGCATTAGTAGAATCAGTTATCGATACCTAACAATACCTTCACGGATCGGATAGGGTTTTCTTTACATATTATACAAATAATCGCACTACAGTTGTTTTGAATCTAACGCTCAATTTATTTTGTCACAATTAGGCTACTTCTTCCTTGTATAAGTAAATACCCTGGTAATAACTAAATCCCCGTATTAACAATATAAATTCCAGAACATACATATGAAGATTTTACAAAGACAGACACAATGGGCGGTCTTTCTTAAATTTTGAAATAATAAAACACACCCGTTGCAAAGTTTATTCACAAATACCAAAAGTTGTCTCTGAGGTACGTCGATCGTTCTCTAATTATATTATATTAATTATTCGTAATATGCTGAAGTATTAATTATCTCTCGTAGCTCATTTATTACAAAATTTCAGAGTTAGAAACTTTTTAATTCTCCCAACTTCCGCTACATCGTAGATTACGAAAGTTTGGGAAATACCTCTTGATGAATAGCGAACGGCCTCATGCACTGCAGGCATCGATTACTTATACACTAGATTCAAAATCAGCGTAAAAAGATGGTTGAACTGAACAAGCGCACAACACATCACTTGGGTGCTTCTTTCATTTAGTACTTACTTGATAATTCTGACTTTAATGCATGCGTGTAAGGTTGAATTTGGTTTGATGTTTGATGTACCACAGACGCGGTCGTAAAAAATAATGGCTTTTTGTACACTGCTTTGTGATAAGAACTTTATACACTGCACTTAAGGCTGATTTTAAATTAATGTATATTTATTTTGACTGCTTTAGACTGCTTAATACTTGTCGCCATTTTGATAAGAATAAGTAAGTATAGTAATAAGTGATCGATGACTGCAGGCTTTAAAACTATTAAATGATTAGTTTGACTTTCGTGTAGGTTACTGAAGGTTTCTCCATTTTTAAGGGTTACCGTCAAAGGGAGTGAACCGCGGGGATATAATGTGATTTGTTGCCAAATATGACTCCTGAGTATTAACTATATTACAATCAATAATCTATAATCCGGTTAAGTAGTCACAACCTCTCAAGTTCAACTACGAGATGCCATAGACAATAAAAAAAAATCAACGATTAATTGCCCTTGTTGGCAACAAACTGTAAGTTATATTTCAAAGATAAAGTCTTAAAGTTTCGTTCCGAATCACACCGTTTATTGAATAACCCGTAGTCCGTATCTCAACTGTTAATAGGTCGTATCCAATCAATTCAACCGTCAACGATAAGTCATTTAGTTTTTTTATTTAGTGTGCTGGTTACATATACGGGCGCAACCTTCGAGCCTTCGCAATGTCAGTATTAGCATATTAATTTCACATCACTATCCTGTAACTTCTATTTAAAGTAGTATTGTATTCTTAACCATTAATTTTGCAACAATGAGATGTGACTTTAATGCCGGTCTATACATAACAATATGTACATTGTGTTTCAGTTAATTCAACCTCTAATTAGTGAACCTGAACTACAAATTAGGTACATTTCCTTGATGACTGTTTACGTCTTTGGATAATTTTCTTAAGAAGAATTGGTTCTAACAATTTAATATGTTTCATGTGTTCTTAACAATTGCTGTTATATGACTTCTAAGTAGGTATTTCAGATGATATACTTAAGTTTCTATATTATTGGCTTATTTAGCTGTGTTAGTACCTATTAAGATGGCAGTGTTCCTAACATCAGCCTTCCAAATATCATTCAGCGGGACAATTGCGTAGATAAAGCATTAACAATATCAAAAGGCTTTCGTTTTGACAGTTCAACAATATTAATTGCGCTACTTACGTTGTTGAGTAAATATCCTAACATATGAAGCAATGGATTAGCTATATCCTTCAAAATGATTCAGATTATTATACAATATGTAACAAAAACCCTATTGTTCCTTCAACCTAGGTTTTAAGAATACGGACGTAATAAAGCAAGTAATTTATAAAAATTGTTCAACAAAAATAATTAAAATAATTTTTTAATTATTACCTAATATTTATAATCTGTAACTAATTTCTTAGCTCTGCAATTCTGCATGAAGAAACTAGGCATAAGTAGAACGTTCCTGCCAATTTATTTATCTTATAAAATCAGATATTCTAAAAATAAAATCGATTGTGTCGGTTTTAATAAGTATTTGATTGTGACCCCTCGACTAGACAATTATTGCTGTTTTCTAATTATGACTTCATTAATGATGTGCTTGTAGGTAAAACTATATGTCCCTGAAAGGAACAACAGGCTTTTTGTTACATAGTGAATAAAAGTTTGTAAGGTAGGCAATTCAGGTGCTGTTGCAATGACAGTTTTGAAATCCCCTTCCTTGAGTGAAGCTATAACGCCGCAGCAATTGATTCGACGATGTCATTGTCACATATTTGTCACCTCTAATCGCTAAACACACATTGTTCTGATAAAAAGCGATGTTTAGTCATGTCAGGTTGATTTATTTACGATTCTAAAGCCCTTCATCTCGCGTTCATAATAAAATTGATTAATCATACGTCGTTGGTGTGTGTAAACAATGCTACCTGTACTTTCATTATGACAGATAAGATAACGCTGACAAGTGTTAACAGTTGAATTAAATTGTTTTAAAATAATTACAAGTGATATTTGGTTAACCTGATTTTGAGCTCTAAAATAACAGTAGCCTCAAATAAAAGAGTTGTTTGTTATAGGTAGAGGATTAACTTGGTGTGACTACTGTTTTAGACCTGGAGGCCAAATTATATCCTAACTACTTCAAAAAAACCTTCAAATTCAATTTGGTTCATTTCGTTGATTATGTTTTGACGTGACAACGTCTATTAAATTGGTACGGCGTGGAGTCATTCTCGAAAACACCGTAACGGCCGAATCTGACGCCACACGGAGTCACGGCGTCCACGCCTACTTTACCCCCACCCCTAGAGCGTGTGTCACACTCGTGCGCGAGGTCTATTAGTAATAGACTATTACCATGTAATAGACTATTACCATGTAATAGACGTTGTCACGATCAAATATCGGCAGTAGACGGAGTTCTACAGACAACCAATTTTTTGACAGATTGAGAATGAGAATGTTCTTAAAAATACGGGAATCGCCCCTTTATGCTGAAATTGTCTGTCAAATATTCATTCCCTTTCTGAATTCCATTATAGTAGGTACCTATCTAGAATATAAATAACTAGGTACCACAAAACCTATAGGTACAGTTTTTGTTTCAGACACCTATACAGGTGTCTACTGTGATTCTAGTTAATATTGGTAACGACTTAAAGGAGCCCATTTGATCTATTTTGTAAAAAATCGCCGTCAAACTTGAATGAAGTGAACTTTATAAGTTGGTAGGCTGTTATAATGTCTCAAGCGTGAGGTCGAATGACTGCTCGGTTCACCTCAGTCTTCCGGGTAAAACTTTTAGAGAATAGACTTTCTGTTCAATGAAAAAGGGTCCTTGTATTTGATGTATCAATCTATTTTAATAAAGGCAGACATTAGCACCGGATGTTTTACCTGAAGGCAAAAACGTCGTGTTTTTTATAATTTTCTGCTAGGCTTTAGGCGGCGGTCTTTCCGCCTGCCTACAATTTAAGTGTCTTCAAGGCTAGAGTGAATAAGCTCTTAATAAACTAACGCGCTTTACCATAAACGATTGCGTCACTGCTTGCCATCAGGCGGGATTCCGGTCCAGCACTAGTTTATAATAAATTTAAAGAAAAAAAAGGCAGTATGTTAATCTGAATGTGATTGACAGTCTTAACAAATATTACTTACTTATAAACTGAAAACCATAAACATCTACATTCTACATCTCTCTAAGCTCATACTGTAGTCTAATGATTAGCTATAACTCTGTATAAGTTTTGTTGATTACGGTCGCGAGTCCTACCATAAATAGCAATAATAATCTAAAAATTGCATAAAACTTGAGACTTTTTAAATTGTCGAGCTACCTTCGCTTCATCTTCTTCGATCCATGCAATAAGTTTAATATAAGCATCTACACTTTTACAATATGTATAGATCCACATTAACCTATATTTAATTTTTTTTAATGGTTACGATTATCTCCGGTGCCTAAAAAACTTAATTAAATATTATTACTGAAAATGACAGTTTTATCCTCGATCCCATATTTGTAGTCATAAATAATACATTGAACGTTTTTATCAGGCATAAATGAAAATATTTATCTGTGTTTAGATTTTAGAATTGTAGCGGTATGTCCTGAGCCAAAAAAAAAACCGTTAGATTGTGGTCCACCGAGAGGAGGCCTGTGACCCAGGATTGACATCATTATAGTTTATGTACATACATAAAATAACATTTAAGGCAATAGTACATAACATACATATGTCTACTTCAACTATTTCCTTAAATTTTCCCCCTTATTCATAAACGCTGATAAAAGTTAACTAGTGATTAGCGATTGTTTATACATACATTTTAGACGTTTGCAAGTCACTTAACTTTAATTATCGTTTATGAATAAACTCTGTGATGTTTATACATAAAGGACTATTACAGTTAAGTGACGTTAAACGGTCAAAAATGTATGGTTAAAGAATCGCTAATCACTAGATAACTTTAAGCAGCGTTTATGAATAAGGGGCTTATGTTTATTAGAAAAAAACACGCTGTATGTAATAAATGAAACACTTAACAGTTTGAATTGACTAATCTATTCGAGTGTATCCTTAATGCTAATAAATAAGGGTAGGCGTAATTTTAATCAAACTTCCTACAAAATAAAGACCGATAAAGATATATATAGCACGGTACATTCGTGACAACTTAAAATCATAGGAGACGATGAAACTGATAAGAATCGTCAAGATATAATTGACAAGTGGTGTTAGTAAATTTTATTTGCGCATCTACTTAATAGCAAGATCAGTAGGCCTAGTATGAGTTTTTATTATGAGACTCGATCGTAGATATCAAGCGCGTTTGACTCATCGGTTGGCCCGCTTCAAGATTGTAAGAACTCTTAACCAACCGGTAGGCCTAGTATGAGTTTTCAATACGAAACTCGTTCGATCGTATCGAGCGCGTTTGGCGCTCTCATTGGTTGAGAGTTCTTACGACCTTGAAGCGGGCCAATCGCTGAGTCAAACGCGCTCGATACGATCGAACGAGTTTCGTATTGAAAACTCATACTAGGCCTACAGAGCGCCAAACGTGCTCGATATCGACGATCGAGTTTCGTAATGAAAACTCATACTATGCCTACTGACGATAATATCCTCCTCTCTGTTTGAGGAAGTGGGTCGTAATATTCTACTCGGACTCAGTTATGTGAGTCCACTACTCACAAAACGGTGAAGAAACAGTTCCTGCGGAAACCGTCATGTTTTAGGATAAAAAGTCATGTGAAATCTACAAACCCACACTGGGTCCGAGTTAAAAAATTGTTTACGCAAAGTAGAGTGGGTTCGAACCTGTTAAAAGTTATTGCCTTCGTAAATGATTTTGTTGTAAAGAAAACAACAGCTGCTTCGTTTGTCGAAGTTCTTTCAAAAAAAGTTTTTTTTTTGTTTTCAATTAGGTAATAGGGATGTATCCAAGGTATGAAAATCAAAAAAATAATTAGTCCGTCTTATAGATAATAAAAAAATTAAGACCCGTATTTTTTATTTTGTCGTAATTACCAAATATTAATGAGATATAGCGTATTAAAGTTACAGAGTGGGGGCTAATTACGTCACGCCGTTCTATATTTTGCACCATGGCGTGACGGCAAGCGACATTTCAAATCAATATATCTTCCTAAGTATTTGAATAAAAGAAAAAATAAAAAATACGTGTTCAATGTTTTTTATAAAGCTATCTGACGGACATTAAATTATTTTTTAGGATACAAGCCAATTGCTGTGCAATTTCTTATTGAGAAATATATTTCTTTAAGCACAACGGACAGATGAATAAACTACATATGTTATGCGCATAAAGATGAACAAAATTTCAGTCACATGCTTAGACAAGTCGATCCACAGATTACAGAAGACAACATTATTCACTTACTATTTTGGTCTTCAACTTTCATATTACAAAAAAACAGCTTATACTTCGTAAATTCCGGACGAAGTCTGAATGGGGGGTTAGGCCACGGCAGCCACTGTATCATGTATGGTTGACTGCCGTCTAGGCCAGTAGAAGACTGCCTGTAGTGATGCCATGTAATACATAAATATTTGACAGCATGCAACTACTACACTTGCGATTGCAATCTGAATTATTATGAAGGATACCTATTTCTAATCCATTGCTTCGTAACTATGTTCGAAAGATTTATTTGCTCAACAAATAAAACGCAATGAATATTGTTGAACTGTCAAAATGAAAGCAGTACCTACCGCTAATGTTTTACGCAATAATTACTCAACATTAATTCTTTCGGAAAGTACATTTTATCTAATACTAGCTTTCCGCCCGCGGCTTCGCCCGCGTTAACTTCGGTTATATCGCACTTTTTAGATTTCTCTCGGGAATATCAATTTTTTTCGGGATAAAAAGTACCCTATCACTTAATCCGGACTTCTAACTTTACGTCTGCAAAATTTCAAAGCAATCGATTCAGGAGTTACGGCGTGAAAGTGGTACAAACAAACTCACTTTCCGATGTATAATATTAGTAAGGATATATTTGGTGTACACATACAAATATTCCAGTAATTTCCCTTGGGAACTTGATGTTTTTTTAGGACCAAAAGTAGCCTATGTTACTCTCCATCTTTTCAACTAACTGTATGCCAAAAATCAGGTCGATTGATTGCTTAGCTACGGCGTGAAGGAAGGACAAACAAACAAACAAACACACTTTCACATTTATAATATTAGTATGGATTATTCAGCTGTAATCAACACGTATACTCAAATTCTCGAACCAGACTCTTGAAACTGACATTATCAACAAGAAATAAAACAGTCGTCCATATAGTTTATCAACACTTCAGGTTGTCGGCTTTGTGAAACAAACTGAAATGTTTATCGACGGCAGTTGTCCGTTGTTAATCCCAAACTCGACCAAATATTCATTCCTAATGACATTGGTACTGAGATTAGACACACATTATTTACAAACGGTACATAACACCTTATTTATAAATAGGCTTTTTATATGTAATTACACGGTATACCTGTGGCTATGCTATGCTTAATTAGACTGTGTACCTATAGATGTTTACTTCTAGGTACTTAGGCCTAAGTTAGGATCGGGGTGCAAAGAACGATATAATATACGTACAACAAACATTTTAAGAAGAAATGAAAGTATCTGAAATTGGGTCATAAAGAACAACAAAAATTCCTGTAATAGATGAGATGGCGACTATCAATGTCAAAAATGGGGAATTATGTATTTTTGAGAGATTGAGATTAGAGTGTGTTCTTAAAATTACAAGAATTGACCCTCAGTTTTATAGAAATGACACTCATTTATCTTTCTTATTGTTTTAAGAATGAGGGTAATTCGTTATTTACTTACTATGACAGTTACGCATATTTGACACAAAACAAACTTGAGATTTTCTACGTACCCTCACACCTAAAACTCATTCACTCTAAATTAGTATCTATTGTGAGGAGTTTGAGCTTACAAAAGCTTGAAACATTTCTGCACACGACATCATCGATAGCCGTTTCTAGCCATCTCATTGCGTGCGTAGTTGAAAGCCAACCAAAAGCGTGACAATATTTTAGTTCTATTTTATTCTCTTAGTTATTTGCGGGTTAATATAGCTACAGAGTAAAAATAAAAGTGAAATTGTTTATAACAATTGAAGCACGTCCATATATGAAAATGACCACGTAATTAGTTAAATATGAAAACAGAAGTTCACATAACAATTACAAACGTAGTAATAAAGCGAGCATTATCTGTTAAGTTAAATTTTTTGTGTGTTTTTGCTCATCGCTGATCAGTTTTGAAGCCCTTTTTTTGTTTCCTATATTACAAGTTCTAATAATATGATTTTTATCTCCTTTACAGGGCTAGACTTCTTAGAGCATGGGGCAGACTTCGAGCATGCCATATCGGCAACAGGTAAATACAAAGTTTAATATTTATTATACTAGCGATAATAGTTCTAAACGTGTTTCTTAAAGAAATAGAACGTATATCTGTGTCAAAATCCAATAAGATTCAGGGCCCTAAATACACAGACAGAAGGAATTGGGATGCATGAACGGTATTGAAATAAAAGTATAGTGTATGTTTTGTTGTTTTGAATGTATTTTGTTTGTGTATGTTTTTGCACAATAAAGAATATATAAACATATAAATAATAATAACTAAATAGAATTCTATCGTTTTTGCCAACAAAGTCACTGTAGTGACGATAAGAAACAGGAAATTACAAACATCACAATAACAACAATATATTGTAACTCTTAAGAATCTGATTTGATCAGTTGCATAATTATAACACGGTCCCGTTGAATTAGTTGTCGCAAGCACTACTGCGGAGCAAGACAACATTAATTCTTAGATTAGATACTTAGGTCGGTCAATGAGTTAGTCCATCTGGAATTCCTAAGAAGCTCGGGTTTGTACACGGTTGATGGCATTAGCCTCGCCTTAAACGTTTCTGGGGTAATGTAGACGTGCAGACCACAGCAGTCCAACGTCCGAAACTGTCAAATATTTCCAATTATTCTTGAGCCTTAATGTTTTATAAATAAAGTTGAAAATGTAATACAGACATTTGACAGATTGTAGTAGCTTGATGTATTGTCGTCTTCACTATAACTAGGTACACAACTGTGTAACCTTTCGGGGATACGAAGCGTCATATATTGTATTACCAATGAACTTTTGTTTTAACTTATCAATATAACGAATGTATCAGTGCCTATTTCTTTTTCAGGCTTCGGTCGCTTCCACTTCTGCCTCATGGCGATCACGGGGCTGATATACGCAAACACGGCCATTGGCATCACTATAGTGTCGTTCGTCTTACCGGCAGCGACATGTGACTTCCAGATGACATCCGCCGACAAGGGCTGGCTTACTGCGGCTCCTATGTTGGGTAAGACCTCAAATGCAAAAGAACACAAAAAGTCTTTATTGGCAAAAAATAAATTGCCAGTAATGATGACTGACAGTTATATTTGAATTAAGAATCTGAGATCATAGTCCATTTATGGAAAAACTGAATATAAAACTTAACAAAGTTCAAAATCCATTGTCACCAAAAAGGTATTGGGACATTTCTATTACAAATGGTCACTCTAAAATCAACTAAGAATAAATAAATGTAATTAAAGTGGATAACTTATTACCTAAGTGGCGATGAGGTGAAAATTATATAAGATTATGAATACAGTTATAACTTACATTAAAATTAACACTTTAATTAACTTGTACAAATTTAATTCAAGTGTTAATTTCACAATGTTCTGCCGATCGATTTCGTAAAAATTTCACCGCGTAAAATTAGGTGAAATGATCTTTGAATGTCAATAGCGTCAGTCCCAGGCATTTGTTGAAAGAATACCTGAATTTTAGGTCACTTGGCCTAAATTTTCACCCTGAGATGGTAATAGAATATCACTGCTGGTTTGACCTTTAAACTAAGCATTTGTACTTTGGGATTTATAAAGTTTAAAATATAAATGCTTAGGTACCCAAGGCTTAGACTATAAGCTTAAGTTAGATTTTGTTTTGTGATATAGTGTTAATATGTGTTGTTTCCCTGCAGGCATGGTGCTCGGGTCATATTTCTGGGGCTGCTTGGCTGATACAAAAGGCCGCAAGGTAGTGCTGGTCTCAACCCTACTGGTAGATGGCTTCTGCGGAATCATCTCCTCTTTCGTCCAAATCCTACCCATCTTCATGGCGTGTCGATTTGTTAATGGCTTCTCGTAAGTATTCTGGCACCTAAGTAAATGGCCGACGTAAAAACTTTTAAATGAAAATTAAACTTTGATCTCTTGTAAAGTCGTCGATATTAACACTGAAATACTTTCCGGTGTCACTCTTTTTAAAATGGAAATCGTAATGATTATCCTTTAACCCTCAAGGAGTGTCTTAACAGGCTGGCTGTAAAGTTAAATAAGTATACCTAAGGGATTGGAACTTTTAAAACTCCCTCATTGGTAGTGACATGAAGATATTTGTACAGTTAATTAAGTAGATTGCTTAGAATGATCTATTTACATACATATAATGTCATGCGCCGTACAAAGCATGTTGGAAAAGGTGTGATACAGACATGCGATGCATGCACGTGACTTCTTTAGGAAGACGTCAGAAAGGCTCTGAAATGAGCGATAGATTCGCAAGTTGTTTTTATTTTTTTTTATTTTATATAATGGCATCTCGCAGTTGAACAAGATTGTCATTTGCCTAACCGGGCCTGCCTGTGGATGCCTCAATGAATTAAGGTAACCAGGTTCTCATGTAAAAAAAAAAGTTCTCATGTGATTTGCTTTTGTATGTAGGAATGATATCTATCCAATCGTGTGACATAATTAGTGTGTGAAATGCAAGGGTTGTAAAAAGGGGGTTTAAGACTAAATAATACACACACTGGTCCATCGATCAGGTAAGATAAACCTGCCATGGTTGGCCCATGGATAGGACTTCATCTTTACCTATCACCGTGCCTCGGAATGCACGGTGGTAGGTCAGAACATCGGCTGCCGGCAGAAATTACCATTCACCAGACAAAGTCTTACCGCCTTCGTTCTGTTCTGGCTGATCATGTCAGGCACGGAATACGGGTCTGAGCAGTTGTGTGGCGATGTGTGCCGGGTACGATGCGCGAAATGTTGTTGTGTCGGGAGTTTGGTCGTGAAGGGTCTCCAGATCATTCTCCCTCTGGTGCAGCATTGTTAGTAGTGTTGTTTGGTTTAACATTGTATAACCTCGCTCAACTGCTGTCTTCCTTCCTATTCACTCAGTTTTTTGAGTGAATAGGCTCTTAATAAACTAGCGTGCTTTAGCATCAACGATGATTGCAGTTAAGCACTAAATTTATAATAATAAACAAATGGCTATTGAGGACCCAGTAAACCGAAAGTCTGACAAGTCACCTTAACCAGAAACTAGGTTTGGTGGTCAGATAGGAAGTCGCTTCATGTAACATACTGGTATTCAAATGCATTCAGTACATCTGGAAGCTGACTTATGTAGTTAGGACTGAACCTAGTTACGACAAATTATATGTACTTATAGTATTTTAAGTTTTTATGTACCTATAGTATTGTATATGTTTATATGGGCCTTGAATGCCTCCGTGGCGTAGCGGTAGCGAACTCGGCCACTGCGCAAGGAGGCACGGGTTCGATCACCGCGCAGAGGAAATATTTGTATTCATGAGTATAAATATTTGCACTGGTCCGGTCGTGCCTCGGAAAGCACATCACATACTATATATTGAAATACGAACATCTAATGGCAGTCGTTACGGGTTGTTGGAAATAACTGCAATACTTCGACATTGCCTTCGGGTTGTGGATGTCAAATGGCAGTCGCTTCACGGAAAATATCGAAGTTTAGCCAAAGTCAGCAGTTAAACTGGTAAAAGCGGACCCTAGACTCCAAAGCTGTAAAAGCTTCGGATGCAACTAGGATTAACGCTGAGATGATGATGATGTTTATATGGGACTTGATGCCTGAAATAAATGAATAAATAAAAAAAAGAATAGGGCAGTGCGGTTTTTTTTTTTATTTCATTAGCCAGGTTGAATGTTGAATCACTGAAAGACATTCCCGGGAACGGTGATAAATGTTACTCACGGCACCAGAATGTTTAGAAAACGCTTCAACCTTCGTGTTCGTTGCCTCTTAATGTATTTTTCTCTTTTATAAGTAAACAATGGAGGACACAAATCATGCGGACAGACACGCTATAATTGATTCGAAGTTCACGCTTCTATTTAACAATTATAGCGAATCTACTATAATGAGGAGTAAAATGGTGTCATCAGAGTTATTAACTGAAAACCAGTTCGATTGATTTCTTTATACATACTTACTTATATTCTCGCCAAGCTCCATAAAGAATAGAGGTAAACAAACCAATTTAGGGTTATCACAACTCACGTTTTAGAAATCTCCTGTTATTTATATGATTATCGACTTTTACATGCTAACTAAGTATTTATGAACAATTCATATTGCAGCATATCTCAATAGAATCACTAATAACTTGGTATTTCGAAAAACCATTAAAGAGTCGACATTAATTTTACGTGATAGCCCTACAAAAAAAGAAAGATGTATGAAATCCAGGTATTAAACAAATTTTGTGGAATTCATCCAATGAATAAAGTTGAGGCCTATACAATTTTGCATATTTTAACCTATTAGGAAATTAGCTTACAGGCGTGTCATATTTCATTAAAATCGGTTAAGCGTTCTATGCAAGTCATAAATATCCAAACATATAGGAAGTAGAATGATTACTTTTATGAATATCATCTATCTAGAAAAGGTTGTTAACATTTGTCTTTTAGGCGTAAATTACTCATTGCCTAGCAACGGTTTGTTTACCTCTATTCTTTATCGAATTTGGCCGACATATAGGTAATGTAAACTGTAACATGCGGACAGTAAATTATCCAATTTAAACAAAATATTTAATTTCTTCATTTGTATTTTCTACTTTTTCGTTTTTAAAAATGGTAAAACCTTAGGTATGCTATCAATTCGTAGATCGTCCGCTTAATATTTTTTGATGGTCCCTTTTTGCTTAGAAACGCCAGGCAGTAGTAAGTTGAAATCAATATCAAATACTTACATACGTTAACGGGTGCTTGCAGCTTTAAAAAACTAGCTTCTAAATCAACACAATAAAAAATACGACTGTTTATGAGAAATAAGTATCCAAAATATGTACCATGGATGGCTTTATATATCTATTTATTCACGCAAATTAAACAAAACTTACCATACCTATACAATATGTAAAGAAAACTCTGTCCGATCCGTGAGGGTATTGTTAGGTATCGATAACTGATTCTAATAATGTCAACAAATCCGGGCTAAACTTAAAAAAAAAATTCCCCCTAAAAAAATAAATATTATTTCGGAAAATCGAGGTAACTTAATGCATGTGCGGTAGGCAACACGTTAAGCGTACATGCGCGGGTGTAGGGGGGCAGGGCACGCGGCACGTGGTCGCATCGCTATTCGCTCCGTCACAAATGGTGTTGTCACTTTTTAAAAAAATACCAAATTTTGGGGAAGTTGGAATTAATTCGCAGAAAAAAAAGATTATTTCAAAATTCATTACTATTGTCACTATGATGATTACGTAAAATTTCATACTTTATTTGGCCATGTGTATACCTAACATTTATTATCCTTTTGGGTCGGACGAGGTTTTCTTTACATATTGTACATCAAAAATTACCAACGTCCATTTATATGTCTTATAATCTTAGGTTTATCAGCTTATGATCATGAGTCAAATCAATCAAACAAATCCCATTACAGTCAAGTTGCAAAAATTCTAAATTGTAGGCGTAACTTATACTAAAATCGTTTTTTTTTGCAGTGTTGCTGGAGCTATGGGAATCGTCTTCCCCTACTTGGGTGAATTCCAACAGACCAAATACAGAGAGAAGATTCTCTGCTGGATGGAAATGTTCTGGACACTTGGAGTCATCTTGTTGCCATGTAAGCATCTGCCATTACCTGCTCCTTATGATTAAATGTCCACTCTATCACCCTATCGGTATTACACACTAATTACAAAGATACCTACTGCTAATTCTATGCTTTATAAAGTTGAAAACTTCGTCTACTTAATAGCGTAGGTAACGCAACGAAACAACAAATGTTGAACTGTTAAAATAAATGCTATTATTACTAATAGTGTTACACAATTACACCTTTGATTGCCTATTCTAGGCTGTTAATTGCAACTACCTAAGTCTAAGTCTAGCTGAATTACTGAGCAGCCTTTTCCTGTACTAAATCCAATCTGCCCTCGCGGTAATCCTAACGGGCAATTCTCGTATGTACAAACTATTTATTACAATATTTTACAATCGAACCCTTAGTAATTTCCTACACAGCATTGGCTATGAATACCTACATTTTTGTATATATTTCAATAACTTATGCGATTGTTTTGAAAAAGACAATACCGTAAAACAACGTGAATAGAGGATGCAGAGGTGAATAGAGAAGAAACTTCAAAATGGATTAGTACTTTAAAATAATAACCCTAGTTTGCTGCTCACAAGGACACTTAATATTTATACAATATGTACCTAAAGAAAACCCTGTCCGATTCGTGAAGGTATTGTTAGCTAGCGATAACTGATTCTGCTAATGGATACAAAGCCGGGCTAAACTTAAAAAAAATCCCCCTAAAAAAATAAATATTATTTCGCAAAAAGAGGTAACTTAATACATGTGCGGTAGGCAACCCTTCCACGGGCGACGGGGGGCAGGGCACACGGCACGTGGTCGCATCGCTTATAATATTATACCGTCAAAATGGTGTGGTCACTGTTTTAAAAATTACCAAATTTCGGGGAAGTTGGAATTAATTCGCGGGAAAAAAAGATTATTTCAAAATCCATTAGTGTTGTTACTATGATGATTACGTAAAATTTTATATTTTATTTGGTCATGTGTTTACCTAACCTTTATTATCCTTATGGGTCGGACAGGGTTTTCTTTACATATTGTATAATATACACAAAACTATTTTTTTTAATATCGCCCCTCACTAGGAATTTTTCCCGTATCGTAGGGTAGCAAATAACGTTCACAGTCTTAGTCTCGTAACCCATCAAAAATACCTCTACTTTTCCTACATTTTTGACAGAATACAAATAGATGGGCTGTGCTCCTGCAAAGCTTTTCGAACTATAATCATGAAGATACCTATACTTGCCAGGACCATGGTTGTTCGAAAGAGATCCCGTGGTCCTTGGCGCACAGCCAAGTGGAGGAACATAGCGTCGCTTAAGTTCTAACACCGCGTAACTCAAAATAATGAACTTTTCAGGAGACTAAAAAAACTGTCTAACTTTGTAAATAATAATAGGGTGAAAGAACCAGTGATGGACAAGACCCCAGTGATGGACACTTTTTAACTTTATTGAATGAAAACAAGCTTTGTACACTCATATTTTGGTATAGCAACACTTAATCTTAGAGACTGACCTCCTATTAGCCTTATAATTATGCGTCAGTGCGATCGGCCGTTTAGTTTCAAGTTGGCGAAGTAAACATTGACCAAGTTATTGTTCCTCTGGAAGAATCCAATTTTACTTACATAATCGTTAAGAAGGTGAGTCTATTTTTTTTTTTTAATTATGTGATTGTTATTTATTGTAACTGAATTCTAATTTATTTTAAAGCTAAGCATTGAAATGAGAGATAATTTGTAATTATTCGTCCCGCTCATTATCACGCATTTCTTAAGGTTAAGCCAGTGTCATTAACTGGTTCCGACATACATATTTTCTCCAGTAATGGACACTTGTCCATAATTAATTTTTTAGAAATTTCTTAAGTGGGTACACCGTTCTGATTCCTTTTTCCATGCAGTTTAATTGCATTTGTAAAATAAACAAATTGGAGTCCACGTACCAGTAAAGAACAAAGTGTCGATTACTGGATCTAATGAGTGTTCATTACTGGTTTTTATGTTTTCTTTCAGGCGCCTCCAAGAAAAAATTATTCCCCTGAATAGACGGACTATGTGGTTAAAGCTGTTCGCAATGAAGAGAAGGTTGCCATTGCTGCTAAATCATTTGGGGTGCCTCGTGTAACACTTTATAATAAAATATCAGGAAAGACTCCTATAAAGTGTACAATGGGGCCTAACAATACCTAATTTTAAATGAACATGAAGAAATTTTGGTTAGGTGGCTCTTAGACATGGCTGAAAAACACTTTCCTATTTTAAATGATTGCCTACTAGACAGTATGCAAAAAATAATAATGGATGAAATAATATCGAACCCCTTTACAAACAACAGACCTGGAAAAAAGTGGTGTAATTTATTCCTAAAAAGACATCCAATTTTGACTACAAAATTGCCGGAAAGTCTAGGTATCTATGGCTCAGGACAACGAATCTGAAAAAGATATAAGAAAGCGGTTTCAAGAAATAAATAGCTATTTAGAAGAAAATAATTTAAAAGAAATATTCAAAGACCCAAACCGAATATTCAATGCTGACGAGAGTGCATTTTTTTATCGCCAAAACCAGGCCGTGTTATAGAAAAAAGGGGATAAACATCTTTACTCTGCCTGTGGTGACGAAAAAGAAAATCTATTAGTTTTATTTACCGGAAACGCTGCTGGGCAGCTTGCCCCACCCATGCTAGTTTACAACTACGAACGAATTCCGTCACATATAATAATAATAATAATAATAAAAAAACTTTATTGTTCAGAAAATCATTACAATATTTAAATAGCACTAGCCTCCACACTAGGATTCCCTGTGTCGTGGAGACTAGTCTCCTTCGTCTAACAACATTATAAGATAGGTTCATACATAGCATCGGTCGGTATTAATTTGATGTGTCAAAAACAGGTAGTTCTTCCAGACAAATCTCACAAAAATAAAAAAAAATAAATAAAAAATATATATATACAACCTATCAACTTATTTAGTGTGTTTATTTAGTATTTTGTGATTTTTTGGTGTACCGTGTATTGTGATTGTGTGGATGTGTGATGTATGAGTGAGTTAAGGTGGGCTTAGATCAATCGAGCGAAGTCCTCATATCACTCCCGCTGCCATCCATATTATACTCGTACCTGTGATATAGTCCACTAGAAAGGAACTCTCCCACGCCGTTCGAATTGTGGAAATCTCTCAAAGTGGGGACAGAGAGCACTAGCTCGACTGGTCCAAATCAACCTTTGTGTGTTTGTGTGATGAATGTGTGTGCGTTCAAGTATTAAGGAACTTCTCCGTGCTTTCATAGTCCATTCTTGCCAGAAATTTTGAGATATAATTTTTGCAGTTATTTCTGGTCATAGGTAGTATGTCCATTTTATTATTCAGCTTATTATAAATAAACGGCCCCATATAAAGAAAGCATCTGCGGCCAAAAAATAAATTACATCTAGGTTTATCCCATTTAGGTTTATTTGCATTTCTAAGCGAGCGAATTTCGGAGTATTTTACTAGTCTCTGGGCATTTTTGTGGTACCTCAAAGTCACTGCCATAATGTACAGTTGGCGCACACGCAGAGCACCAGTTTCTTGGTACAATGTGTCAGTCGGGAAGCGCATTGGTTTCTTGAAGGTTACTTTGAGAAGGGCGCGTTGTGTCCGTTCAATTTTAATTAAATGTGACTTATGTGCTACACCCCATGTTACAATGCAATAGTTGAGAACGGATTGGCAAAGTGTATGGTATAGCATTTTTAAAATAGTTAGGCCAGTAATACGTCTCATTTTTTTAAAAATGTGTATGAGTTTTCTAACCCTGCCACTTACATGCTCTATTTGTTTTGACCAATTAAGGTGCTGGTCAATGTACACACCGAGATACCTAATGTGTCTGACTTTCTCAAGGCTTGGGCAGTTACAACTTGAAGGTACATTATTATTATCACAGGAGTGTAATATTACTGAGAGATGATCTGGGCAGGTAGTTTTAATGCTGGCGCTAAAATTTATAACCTTAGTTTTTTCTATATTTAGCGTCAGTAGGTTGTGGGTAAGCCAGCTGGAAACCAAATTTACACCCTTGTTAGCAGCCTCTTGAACCCCTTCCCAAGTTTTGTCGAAAAAGACTAGGGCGGTATCGTCAGCATAAGCAAATATTTTAGCACGGTCCAATTCCATAGTACAAAGACTGTTTATGTACAGGATAAAAAGTGTGGGCCCGAGCACACTACCCTGAGGAACTCCGTAATTAAGGTTGGCATAGTTGCTGTAGTTTTCCCCCACGCGGACCCTTTGTGTGCGGTCTGTTAGATAGGACTGGAACCATTTCAAAGCTAGACCTCTGATGCCAATGCCCTCTAACTTTTTGAGAAGAATGCGCCTGGACACCGTATCAAAGGCCTTCGCTAGGTCAAGGAAGACGCCAGTACATTTATAACCGTTGTCCACCTTATTTACAACAAAGTATCGCAGTCAGTGTGCCTGAAAATTGGGCGATAGGGAAGTATGAAAGTGGGTGGATTTGCAGCAGCATATTCTATGAATATGTGACTAATATCTTCAACCCGTGGCTTGAAAAGGAGAAAATATAGAAGCCAATTCTACTTTTTTTAGATGGCCACAAATCTCATCTTAATTTGCACTTCTCGAAATTTTGTGCACAAATGACATTCAAGTTACAGACTGTATATTTAATGATTACATAGGCACCTCTTTTAATTTAAATTAATATAATGATTCAAATTGAACTGTATTAATTTATTTTTCTCCTTACCAAATACTATCATGTCAGTCATAATTTATGTTGTTCGGTGTCGATGACTGGATGTCCATAACTGGGTAACTGTCGCCCACTGGGTATGGACAACTGGATCCTAGATGTCAATAACTGGAGATTCTAGTATTTTTTAATATTTTGTCAATTTTCTAATCACGTATTACTTATACTTCAATTGTAAATCATTGTGCGCATTCTTGAGAATATTGATCGTTATTTGCACTAAGTGCTGTTGAACTGAGTTTTGTAGTTTATTTTTTACCACTTTTTATTGCGAACATAGTCCTAAAACTGTCGATAATTGGATCATTCACCCTACCTAATATTTTTTTTGTTTGTTTTTTTTTCGAAATAACGCGCCATCATTGGTTTAATCGCTTATTTGCGATTGGTCAAATGACGCGTCTTTCGATTCTTTATCCAATGACATGCATAACACATTTTGACCATTTTTTTGAGTTCCGCGGTGTTAGAACTTACGCGACGATAGGTGGGTTTTACTCAGTAAAAGTCAGACACGCCGTTGCGCTCCTCCTAGAACGGGAGAGGTCATTTGAAGATTTTCCATCCAAAAAAAAAAGTAGTAGAGTAGTAACCTACACAGTTTTTTGGTTAAATGTTTATTATTAGATAAACAATGGCGCCGATTCTGTTGTTCACAAACTAAACTAATTTTAAGTTACGTGCATCTTTTTCTTTCCATTTCGTTAAGAAAAGGATAGAAGATAACATTTTAATTTAAACCTGTCAAATTCAGATATTCCATAGACAGTTTAGACGCGATTATAAACATGACAACTAAAATACGCCAGTTTACGTCAGGAGCGCACTAATTTGACAGGTCTAAACTGACATTTTATCTTCTGTCCTTTTCTTAATGAAATAGAAAGAAAAAGAAGCACATAATTTAAAATTAGTTTAGTTTGTGAACAACAGAATCGGCGCCATTGTCTGAATCTATCAACATTTGACATACAATTTCAGCACAACAGAAAACCAAAACTCACATTCTAAACTCAGTCTCGATTTGCCAAAAAATGCTTTAATAAATTTTCGTACCTGATTATTTTCTTGTGTATTACGTCATCGCATATTCAACAAGTTTTTGACATTGCTTGTCACTAATATGATAATGCAATTAGATTTTAAACATTATTAATTACGGGAATTGGACTTTTAACCATCTCGCAGTCACCTTCTGGGCCGGCCTCAACGGCGTCGTGCGGTGCCATGTTCAGGCACCCATTCTGTAAAGACATGCACAGCCCTAACTTTAAGGGTTCGACTAGGTTGCGGTCAACTGATTTTCGAATCGGTTGAACTATTAAAACTTAGTAGTTACGATTGAAAATTAATTCCCACAATTATTTGTTTACAGTGATCGCTTGGGGCATCATCCCAATCACAGGAATCCGTATGGAGAGCGGTGCCTTCTCCTACGACTCATGGAACTGGTTCGTAGCCGCGTGTGGAGTCCCCTCACTGTTGCTCGGCTTCTGGCTACTCTCCTTCCCTGAAAGCCCCAAGTTTATGATGGAGTGCGGTGACTATGACGATGCCCTCAATGTTCTTAAAGACATCTATAGAAGCAATACTGGCGATGACCCCGAAAACTACCCGGTAAGAACTTGTTACCCCATATTTGGTTTGTTCTTTTTTTTTATTTTTTGAAATAGCGCCAATTCTCTTGTTCACAAAGTAAACTAGATTTAACATCTGTGCTTTTTTCTTTCTATTTCATTGTGAAAAGGACAGAAGATAAAATATTAATCCTGTTACAGCTTAGAAGTAACTAAAAAAACATGGCGAAAAAAATACGTTGACTTTGACTAATCTGACAGGACTACACTAATATTCAGGAAAGAAAGAATAAAATGCATTGAACTAAAATTTTGTGAATAAGGGATTGGGGCCAATATTAACAGACAATAACTCTCTTTTAGTCGACTGGCTGTTTACGACGACTAATAGTTAGTCGTCGTAAATTTGAGTAGATACATAAGAAAAATATTGTGACTAATACCTCCGTCCTAGTCACAATATTTTAACCTTACCTACCTTTATCATCACTGTCCTTTATCCAAATTTATTTGGTGTCAGCTTAGCCCGCTCAACTTGTATTCTTATTTACGGTAAGGGTCAAAAGTTCGTTACCACTTTTGAACTTTATTGCAATAACAATAAGTGTCAAACGTGGTACTCCACTTTTGACCCTTACAATATCTCTTATCAGTCATCTCAATTATTGCATCTTTCAGTGATTTATCATTAGTTTTCATGATAATAGAACACAAATTTATGAACTGAACACTTAATTTTAATGACACGATTTTTTTTTTTTTTTTTTATAAATTATAAACCAGCGCTTGACCGCAATCCCGCCTGATGGTAAGAAGTGACGCGATCGTTGATGGTAAAGCGCGCTAGTTTATTAAGAGCCTATTCACTCTAGCCTTGAAGACACTCAAATTGGCCCAGTGGCATAGCAATTGACTGCTGTGTTGCATGTCGCGGGGTGGTTTCTCACAAGGATCAAATATTTGTATGACCTACAGGTAGTCTTAATAATTTACTTCTAAACAAGAAAAAGGATGAAACTACTACATAAATGGCGAAGAATTGAATCCTGCAAACAGCCCGGTATTTTATTTTTAGGCATAATTTGGATGATAAGCTATAGTGGTGTCCAGACATAGATAATTAAATTACATAGGTACTGATTAAGTATTTTATTCATATAATTCTTGATTTTCAGATCAAAAGCCTCAAGGAGAAACACCGAACTGTGTCAGTAGGCTCTGAGACCTCTATAAAATCCATCCGATCCTTGAGTATACGTAAACGCAAGGATTTGAAGCGATTGTTCAGTGAAATTTGGGTACAGACCAAGGCTCTGTGCAAGCCGCCTTACCTCAAATATACGATCCTCACTTGCATCATCCAGTTCGGATTGACCACAAGGTGAGAAGACGAAACGTTCTAATACAACATTACTTTTTGTTTATACGAAACCCTAAACACGTGTCTAGTATTTTTAAGTAAAGAATTAATGTACAATATTTCAAAAAGATATCACGAAACACCACAAAGTAATGAGCTTGTTATCCTACTTGGCTGTCCCAACAAAAATTTGGTTCACGCTCCGCTAGGGTGGGCGACGCCGACCGGTGCGTTGACCTCTGGCGTCAGCTGTGCGCATTACTATGATCTATCGTAAGCTGCTGTATGGGGCGCTCGGTAACCACACTGCAACAATTTCTAAATGTATTTGGGAAAAATATAACATGGTGTAAAAATTCATTTGTTCTTTTTTGTTCTATTTTTATCTTTTGCTGGTGTTTAGTTCAGTGTGTGATATTCCGGTGTGAGTCCCAATAAAACCTTTTTTCTTTCTTTGCTCTATTGGCACAAAAGTATCTCTAAAAACGTTTTCGTGTTACGATCTGCAACAAGAGTTAATACCACTGTTCGTTCTTCTTTGAACTGTTCATTAAATTTTTAACCAGAATTACAGAAACAGATAAAAAAATCATTGTGAAAAAGTGTAAATCGACTTACTTTGCAAACTGTAGGTACAACTCAGACTCCTGTCTTTTCCCTTACTTAGGGTTGATTTTTCCTACACCAGATAATTTTATCCGAGGAACAATTTTGAATTTTTAACAGGTATTCCATAAAAAAGTCAGACCTCAGCTTTATTGCAGCCGTGAAAGATAAAGATTGTCTGTCGATTGAAAAATCAGCCCATATAAAAGTATTTTTGTTACTTCTTGGGTTATCGACTTTCGAATTTTATTCCTATATTCTTATATTTTTATATACGTTTCAGTTACTACACCCTTATGATCTGGTTCCCCGAGTTGTTCAACCGTTACGAAGAGTTCGAGAAACGTTTCCCCAACACGTCTGCTTCTGTCTGTGACGTCTCTGGCATTGTGGTCGTGGACGAATACGAAGGGGATCCCTTCGACTGTCTTAAGACCATCGATTCAAGCGTATACATGCACACATTGATCGTCGGTCTCGCCTGCATCCCCACGTCTTTGTGGCTGCCTCTCTGCGTACACAAACTTGGAGCTAAATTCTTCTTGAGTAAGTGACATAATCGTTTATAATATCAGTCATTCACAAAGTTTTTACGGTACCCCTCAGTAGTAAAAATAAGAGGGCCTGTTAGCAACTATTCCCACACGGGAATAAAAATAAGGCGGCTAAAATTTTATTTCGCACTACCTTAAACGTCGAGAATTTAAAGGTGCTCAGTTCTTAAAAACCACACTGACGGTTTTTCAAATGTCGAAATTTGAATTGAAAATCCATCAGTATTTTGAAAATCCATGCGGTAAAAAACGATCTCTCTTGCGAACCTGGGCTTATTGTATTTAAACTCCGTACTCCGGCTCGCTCAAGGTCAAAGTGCCAGTGCCCTGTACTGTACTGTGCGGCCGGTACATACGAAGTCGTTGTAGGTACAGAGAGGGTGTCCATATAATAGGTAGGTAGGATGTTCATACGACTCATGCATGGCCATCATACATGGCCTTTAATAGGCCAAAATTATAACCAATAGTAACGTAACCAATTGATTTCCAGTCTTCAGTTTGGGCTTCGCCGGCGTGGTGACGGTCGGCTTGTACTTCGTACAGAACTCTACACAAAATTTAGTGCTATCATGTATCTTTGAAGCCTTGACCTCCCTCGCCATCAGTCTGGTATTCTGCGTGCTGGTCGACTTGTTCCCTACAAACCTCAGGTAAATAAAATTATGTTCATATCGTCACACACGGGGTTAAAACGGAAAATTCTGAAAAATTATCACCTGTGAACAATTCCAATGTAAGTACTAAATATAAAATCGCTTGAAACATTAATTACCGTTCGCGATTTTATTTCGTATGCGATAAAAAAAATCGCATCGTAATGTGCCCTTAGCCATTTATTCACCTGTAGGTACGGACCCCATCGGGTCGTAATACAATCCTACCTAGAAACGTGATTTTGCATAATCAGCTTATAATGTCCCCACAGCTGTCACAGAGGCCTCCCATCCGTAAGAGGGAGTGGGTCTTAATCCACCACAAGGGCCTAGTGCGGGTCCGTAGATGTCACGTCTTTGAATTTTAGGTTCACGATGTTTTTCTTCTATGTTTTTGTTTTGAGACCAGTAGATAAAATGCTTAAGATCGTTTTCCTTTATTTTTTATTAGCGTGGTCCTATTTGCCCTAATATATTCATTTATGAGCTGGTCCCAATTTCTCTATGGTAATTATTAATCCTCGCGTAATCTTACGACATAATTCCCAACCACGCGCGGTTGTTAAGTGTAATATTTTAACAGTTTAAACCATGCATTCATTTTGGACGGTTTCAGTCATTGGTACAAAGAGATAACGTTGTTAGCAGATGTGATGAGAGAAATTGATGTTTCGAAATAGGAAATTATTGAGTGGTCATAATGAATTAGGACCATGGATGGCCACTGAGTTTGTTGTTGACTATCAAGCAGTCCATAGATAACAAAATTATTTGCTAGACTATTTCCCTTGTATTTTTTTTAATAAAATTATAAACTAGCGCTTGACCGCTATCCCGCCTGATGGTAAGCAGTGACGCAGACTTTGATGGTAAAGCACACTAGTTTATTAAGAGCCTATTCACTCTAGCCTTGAAGACACTCAAATTGTAGTCCAACGGAAACACCGCCGATGGCAAATTGTTCCAGTCCCTCGATGTACGCGGTATAAAGGAGGAGGCGAAACGCTTCGTCCGGATCGTAATGGTGTTAACTACGTAAAGGGGAAACTTGCCGTACGACAGGTCGTCCGATGGTGAAACGGAGATGGGGAAATCATGCAATTCCTTTGCACACTCCCCAAAATGCATCCTATAGAAGACCGAAAGGCTGGCTACTCTACTCCTGTGCTCTAGGTATTGGAGACCGTCCAAGTTATGTCAGGGTCACCAATCAGCCTCTTCGCCCGCCTCTCCACCGAATCTAAAGTGGCCAGGTGACACTTAGCAGCACCAGCCCAAATGTGGCTGCAGTATAGTGCTGCTAATGTTTAATGTATTTTTTAATGTATTTCCCAGGGTAATGGCAGCCGCATTGTCTCTAACGGCTGGTCGAGGTGGCGGTCTCATAGGCAACCTGACCTTCGGCTACCTCATAGACATTAACTGCGTAGTCCCCATCGTCGTATTTGCGGCTTTCTTATTCCGTGAGTATCTAAGTTTGCTCGGCGTTGATAATAAAGTAATTTACACGAGGCGATGCGATCTATACCTACCTGATTTAACCAAGAGTACATATCGCACCTTTAGAACAATAGAGACCTAATTCGAAATTTGAAGATTTCAATGTTTAAATAAATTGTTACACACTCACACACAGTCCAATACACAAATACAGACACACCATACACACAATACACACAAATACTTACTCACGCTTGCACACACACATGCTTACTTTTAGTTTGCGCTCACATAGATTTAGTTCACACCTGTATTTCTTAATTTAAAGGTTTCAATTTAATTAAGTTGATAAGAAATATGTAATATGTTAAGGGAGAGCGGCCTCTCCTGGCACAAGTGTTTTCAAACTTAAAAGGAGAGGTCAACCTCAATTTTGTTTGTACCAACTTAGTTTTTAAATAAAATATTTTTCATATTTTTTTTTCCTTTTTCATTTTAATGTTGACTCATAAAATTACCTTGCAAGACCATCTTCATCGACTGTTAATAAAATAGAGACGGTTGTTCAAGATTGTTGCAACAGGTTCAAAAAGTTCAACATATCAACATTGCAATCTTCAAATTTCGGATTAGTTCTCTATTTTTGTAAAGGTGCGATATACAATATGTAAAGAAAACCCTGTCCGATCCGTAAAGGTATTGTTAGGTATCAATAACTGATTCTACTAATGGATAAAAAACCGGGCTAAACTTAAAAAATAAATTCCCCTAAAAAAATAAATATTATTTCGAAAAAAGAGGTAACTTAATACATCTGCGTTAAGCACCCTTCCGCAGGCGGCGGGCGGCAGGGCACGCGGCACGTGGTCGCATCGCTATTCACTCATAATAATACCGGTGTTGTCACTTTTTTAAAAATTACCAAATTTCGGGGAAGTTGGAATTAATTCGTGGGAAAAAAGATTATTTCAAAATTCATTAGTATTGTTTCTATGATGATTACGTAAAATTTTATATTATATTTGGTCAAGTGTTTACCTAACCTTTATTATCCTTATGGGTCGGACAGGGTTTTCTTAACATATTGTATATTAGGCAGGGTATTTGTGCACTTTTTAGTACAAGTAAAGCACACGTCGTTTCGTGAGATAGAAGTACTATACGAGTAAACTAACGTTTGGTAGTAGATATATTTTTTTTTATTATGAATTTCGTCTTGGAAAATAGGATTTACCACTACGCCCATTTCTGCGGGGTGATTGCTTAGCACACTATCACTAGGAATGTGTTTCATTTTGACGGTTTAACAACAAGTGACTGCATGTGGCACTGTGGTTGAGTTATTGACTGTAGGCCTAGTATAAATTTTCAATACGAAACTCGATCGTTCGATATCGAGCGCGTTTGGCGCTCTCATTGGTTGAGAGTTCTTACGACCTTGAAGCGGGCCAATCGCTGAGTCAAACGCGCTCGATATAGACGATCGAGTTTCGTATTCAAAACTCATACTAGGCCCACTGCTGTGCTGCATGTCGCGTCGAATCCTGCACGGAACAAATATTTGTATGACCTACGAGTAGTTGTTCCGAGTCTGGATGTTTGTGTATGTGATTTATATGTTTGTAAACGCATCCACGATACAGGAGATATTCCTAGTGTGGGGCAATTTTTTTAAGAAAAAATAATTAAAAATTCATTGCGTCATTTACGTTGTCGAGGAGACATTTTTCGAACTCAAGAAGCAATGAAAATTATTCCGATTGATATTGATAATGGAGCCGATTCCCTTGTTCAAAAACTAAACTAAATTTACATTCTGTGCATCTTTGTATTTCTATTGCATTAAGAAAAGGACAAAAGATAAAACCTGTGACAGGACTAGGTAGGTAGCTAGTCCTGCCAAAAACCTGACGTTCACGCCATGGTTTTAATCAGGTCTAAAAAGTCTATTACTAAACTAATATTTATTCACTATCATTTTATTAACTACATATAAAGAAGCTGAAGTTAAATTTTGTTTAGTTTTTTGTTTAGGGAATCGACGTCAGTGTCCTACGTAATAGCGTAGTTGAATAAAAAAAAACTAATTAGTCAGTCAGTCAGATTTCCAAAAAATACTAGACACGTATTTTTTCTTTTTTCATATAAACAAACAATGAAGACGACACAGTGCGTTGAAAAGTCGTGTGAGGTCACTGCACGCTACACTTTTTAGCGAGCAGTGACGTCACCAGCTACCACTTCTGATCTTTGATGCCTTTTATATTCGTCAATTTTTATTGATTTGATAAAACAAAATATACGTATTCAATATTTTTCTATAATCTGAATAGAATCATTTTTTTTTTACCCAGGAAACATCCCTATTAGGTTACTGACACTAAGCAGCGTTGTTGTGTGCTGCCCCCTAATCGGCGAACACATTTTTGTCAAATGATTGCGACTAGTTGGTATCAGTTGGGTTCGTTCGGACAACCCATTGGTCCGTTCGGTCCAAACGATCCCAACTAGTCGCAATCATTTGACAAAAATGTGTTCGCCGATTAGGGGGCTGGTTTAATTAGGTATGGGTGCTGTTGCTGGTGTAATTATTATCAAATTAATATACAAGGTGCCAGGAATGTAGGGAATGAGCCTATATGATCCCACTGCTGGGCAAAGACCATCCATTATTCTCTTTCTTTGTGCTGTGTCATTTTTTGAAATGTAATATCTAACCTATACAATTCTCATCCACAGTTGCTGCAATACTCTGCTTCTTCTTGCCAAAGACTGGACAGGAAGCATTAGATTAAGTTCGAGTGCTAATTTATTTATAGATAATACAATTAGACTATCTACAATACATAGTAATTATCACTGTTCAGAGTGGTTGTACATAAATAAAGGATAGGATATAATGCGAGTCTTATTTATTGTGTCGAGAAGACGCCATTGCTGTTACCAATTTACTGTGTATCAGTATGCAAATCAGTGTGTTAACTTACGTGATGAACATAACAGTATTTTAGTGTTGACTGTGTAATATAATTCAATTAAATTATTATTATATATTAATTAAAGGTTGATTACGTGCCTACTTGATTATATGGGTCTTTTTATTTCCTACAGTTTCCAGTGTAAGATGAGCAATTTTTCTGTCTCATAAATATAAATAAATGTTAAGTAATTAGCAAATTATGTTCCTACTGCTGAGTGAGACAGGCCTTTCTGTGAGAGGAGATTTTTTTTTCGTAATCCATTTGATTTGTAGATGATGACATCTACAAATCAGTTGTATGACGATAAAAAATAAATACAGAAATTAGAAAACGTCATATGAATTAAATTTTTTATTTGATGATTACACGGTTGGTGAAAGGGTTGAGTGATCGACTGTTGCGCTGCGTGTAGCAGGTTCGATCCCCGCACGGAACAAATATTTGTATGGCCATGGTATGTTTGTAAACGCACCCACGATACATGCCCAAATATAGGTTTGAACTTACAAAGTACAACAAGTACAAGTTCTTCAAAGTACGAGTTCTTTAACATTGGGCTGCTACTGCTCCCAACTGATGCAAATTAGATTTTCTTTTATACTTACCTTCGTCTCCCATCCGATGGGTAAAATACGACCTTTTATACAAACCTCTACGTAACCGCTTTATTGAATAAGTTTTTGAAAATCCTTTATATCGCTCACGTTCTCTACATAGGGAACTTTGAACAAAAGAGGTTTGGACATTTTTATTTGGCACTTGGCGTAGCTAACCTCTCGCGCCATTTTGGTAATGGCGGTCACGCATTAGATGAAAAGAAATCGCTAGCTGATACATTAACGTTCAAAGTTTATCAGTAACTCAATCATTTACGTTACTTACGTTAATATCTCGGAAATCTTACATTCTACAGTGTTTTGTCTTAATATGTTTTCTGTCTGCATTCATGTCAGTGTTCAATTTATATCGGCCAATGGTTTGATAGCCAAGAGCCTCGACCAACATCTATTGAGGCTCTCGTTAGGCAGTTGGATCAAGAGCCAGTAGGCCTAGTATGAGTTTTCAATACGAAACTCGTTCGATCGTATCGAGCGCGTTTGACTCAGCGATTGGCCCGCTTCAAGGTCGTAAGAACTCTCAACCAATGAGAGCGCCAAACGCGCTCGATACGATCGAACGAGTTTCGTATTGAAAACTCATACTAGGCCTACAGATTCAAAAGGCAGTACTCCTCGAAACAGCCCGCATCGTGAGGAGGTTCCTGTCTCTGGAGCTCTAACCACGGGTAGCTTGGACCCCGCTCCCGCCATCGGTGGAACACTATTTTTTATACTTTTAAATGTTTTTGTATGTTTTTATATAAATACTAGCTGACCGGCAAACGTTGTTTTGCCATATAAATAATAGATTAAATTACTAAAATGGCTATTAAAAAATAAGGGTTGATCGTAGAAGGGTGAAAATTGGGGATTGTATGTATTTTTGTATGTTGTACCATAAAAAAATAGAAATTAAAAATTTTGTCTAAAAAATAAAAAAAAAAAATTTAGGGGTGGACTACCCCTAACATTTAGGGGGATGAAAAATAGATGTTGGCCGATTCTCATAGATACCGGTTAAGCACAAAAAATTTCATCAAAATCGGTCGAGCCGTTTCGGAGGAGTTTAAAGCCGAACACCGTGACACGAGAATTTTATATATTAGATTTAAAAATGTAAAACGATATGTATGTATAAAAAATAAAGGGAATAATAATCTTATTACACAAAAATTGGTACAAAAAAAGTGTTAAGTCTTGACTCCCGTGCTAGGAGGTTCCCGTGCTGGTTGGATGGATGAGGAATATGTGGTGGAAACTTTCAGTGGGACAGTAAGGAAAAGTACCTTATCCTTTGTAGCTACCTACACGAAAATGAACTTGGGAGACAATCCAAAATTTCTTGTAGTGAGGTTCTCATTCACAGATTTTTTTAAGGTTTCATGCATAGCCGCCATTTTCAAAAGGCACTACAGTAGGTATGCCACGAAACTTAACAGCCCTTTCATGTTTTAGACTCAGAGGTCTAGGCCGTGCGTTGTGTATGAAATATTATAAAGAGTTCATTATGTAACTAGAAAGTTGTCGCAAAAGAAATCAGAAAAATCTAAAAAAGTTTCAGGTGACTATCGATAATAATACCGACCGTTGTTATTGTATTTAGTGATTACCAGTGTTTTTTACATACAACGACAAATTAAAATATAGATTCCTAGTACATGTCTAACTGTTCATTGCAGCGGAAGGAGTCTGCGGAATCCACCAATACAATAGAATTTTGTCAAATTAAACATGAAGCAGTGGCTTTGTGAGACTGTTTAATAACTTTTGGTCGACAACGCTTTGAGTGAGAGAAATTAATATGATTATAATTAAAAAAACAACTCAATTATAAAGATAATAATATATTTAACTTAAGTATATAAAAGGTATAAGAACTAAATTACATTTACAGATTGTTACGGCAACTAAGAATAGAATTTTAATCACAAAACAATGAATAGAATATTATGAATTTGATTCACTTTACACGATGAAAACAAAAAACCCAATTTTATTGCAAAAAAATAATTCCATTTTAAAATGCTAAATTATTAAATCTGCTCACTAGGCAGATTTATTAATTTAGCATTTTCAATATAAATTTAAAAAGTGGAAATAAAAAGATGAGCAGCTTTAAACCCCTGACAAACAAGTTTTTCTTGCCTTGAAAAAACTAGGTTTTTTTTAAAAATAATTATCAATCAATAATATTAATATAATATAAATTATTATTATTTTATTAAACTAGTGCTTGACTGCAATCCCGCCTGATGGTAAGCAGTGATGCAATCGTTGAAGGTAACGCGCGCTAGTTTGTTTAGCCTATTTACTGAAATAAAAAAAAATGGGTGAATAGGAAGAAAGGCAGTTGAGCGAGGTAGTGCAATGTTGAACCCAACAACACGACCTATGATGGTGCGCCAGGGGAAGCTTGATCTGGAGACCCTCCACGACCAAGCTCCCGACACAACATTTGGCGCATCGTACCCGGGAACATACACAACTGCTCAGACCCGTCCTCCTTACGATACGACATGTACCAGCAGTCGTCAGTGTTGTATGAATGATTACGGAAATTTTTCTACGGCGCAGTTTATACATCGTACTTCCGTGTACTGTATTTTCCAACAGCGTAATGCCAATATTACGAACGCGAATGACAGTTTGTCAATAATGATATTTAAGCAAAATCAGCTTGCTCAACATTTTAAATCCAGCTTTGTATGATTTTTAAACAGCACTATAATTGCGCAACACATTCTTCAACTTTGACAGTTCAACAAAACACTTTTGGAACTAATGAAGCAATTGATTAGCAATAATCCTTTTTTTTTTTTTAATAATTATAAACTAGCGCTTGACCGCAATCCCGCCTGATGATAAGCAATTTTGCGATCGTTGATGGTAAAGCGCGCTAGTTTATTAAGAGCCTATTCACTTAGAAGCGAATAGGAAGGAAGACGGCAGTTGAGCGAGGTGATGCAATGTTAAACCCAAAAACACGACCAACGATGCTGCACGAAAGGGAGATTGATCTGAAGACCTTCCACGACCAAACCCCCAAAACAACAACCTTTGGCGCATCGTACCCGGCACACATCGCAACACAACTGCTCAGACCCGTCCTCCGTACGGCTTCACCAGACATCATGCCGGAACACGACAAATCGCTTGGCGGCAAGACTTTGTCTGGTGGGTGGTAACTTCTGCCGGCGGCCGATGTTATGTTATATAATGATATTGCGTTACGTAATTAGGGTGCTGAAGAGCTACTATTCAGAACTATCCAACAGGCTATCGTATCGAAAATGGCACCATCTCGATAACCTGAATTGCGTTGCCCCTACAGCAAACACCTGTCGGAAGATAAACTAACAAAATTATCAGGTTTTGGGCTTGTGAACAGCGTTTAGAGGACTACTACGAACATTTATTGGTGCTCGATACGGTACGGAAGAGTATGGAATGGTTGTGAATAGCATTGCAGATCTTACAACATTACTTTGTCTCGAATCGACGAGGTCTGTACTTATAATTTTAAAACAAAACAGTGCTCATGTGGAACGAACAATACAATATAATCGGGTGGGTTATAAAGTGAAATCGTAAGGCTTTAAGCATTTAATATATTACAACATACAATTATCAGATTATGTTTATGCAGTACAGGTACCATTTCGAAATTATAGACAAAAGCCGCTGCCTGCGGCTTTCTCTGCGGTCCAGGATGAAAAGTATAGTAAGTGTATTGTGTAAAAATCTCAACAGTGAAAACTTAGGTGAAATGAAATACAACTTCACTGTAAAAGTGAAGCTATATTTCCACCGGATGCTAGGGATTGACAGTTAACTTGACCTAAGTTTTCACGAGTAGTTTTTTTAAAAAATAGGCCAGTTAGTCAGTGGCGCTGATACCCTTGTTTACAAACTAAACTAATTTAAAGTTAAGTGGATATGTTTCTTTCTATTCCATTTAAAAAGAGACAAAAGATACATTTTTGTTTAATCCTGTCAAATTAAGATATTCCTTACAGTTCAGACGCCGTCTTAAACATGGCGACCAAAAATACATGAATTTACGTCAAGCGCGGACTAATTTGACAGGTATAAAATAACATAATATGTTCTATCCTTTTCTTAATAAAATACAAAGAAAAAGATGCACGGAACATAAATTTAGTTTAGATTCTGAATAAGGGACTCAGGGCCATTGTCTACCTATGTGCGAAGTTTCATTTTAATCCATTAAATAGTAACAAATGAACATTATAAAAATGTATCGTTTTATCATTATAAATTCGTTCAGATGATGTGTGATAAAAAATACAGTACAAGTTCTTTTTCTTTTCTTTATTTTATTTTTTGGTTTCACACGGTCTGTGCATTTAGCCAATGTCAAGTAATTATGAATTATTCATGTAGAAAAAGGCTGCAGCGTGACCAGTCTTACGTGTGAGGTTTGGGGCTAAGTCATGAAGTGGCCACTATGCTGCGATATTTCACTGTTCTTTATAAACTATTTACTAAATGCACTTTATACTACATAAATCACGCACTTTTATTTAGTAAACAACACTATAAATAATTTTAAAAGTCCAATGAAAAACGAGCGTGACACTCGGCTTGACTTTCCCGCCAAAAAAACCAGTACAAGTTAAATACAACGCAAGTTAATAACCTATATCAAATTATGCACAGAGGTGATAGTGGTGCAAGTCCTATCACGTTTTTGTCTATGGCAATGGTGCCGATGTCGAGAATTCTGCCAATGTCAGATGTGATATGAGAAAACCATCTATAAAATATATACTAATGGTGATGCCGTACGCGTATAATCTGCAGTAATTTTTTGATTTGAAAAGAGTGAGAGATGGCCCATGCTTTCGGTCTAGCACTATCTCTTTCCTCGTAGATGATTCATGATTTTGAGAGAGATAAAGATAGACCGAAACTTCGTTTCCTCTCTTTCTTTGGGAGTGCCACAATTCTCATCTCTAAAGCATGTAAATTACTATATGTGGATGGAGAAAACGTAAGAAACAAAAAAAGATAAAGGTAGAAACTAAAATTCTAAATCTAATAATTTTAATTGTTAACACTGCATTTAATGTGAAACTTATTGACGACTGTTAGTAGATAGGTACGGCAATTCTTTTTGTTAAGAACGTTCACAGTCTGACGTTAGTCTCAATCTGTCAAAAATACAGCCTTTTCTACATTTTGACAATTTGTTTGTCGCCAATATAAGAATGCAATTTTCATTCTTTCAATAACCTCACAAGATATAAAAAGGCCCAATGTAACATCGTAAGTTTTTTTTAATTGTTATTCTTGTTTATTCTTGCTTCTCCAATCCACTTTTGACATTGATAGAATAGTCGACATCGGCTCCACTTGCCATAAATAAAAATAGAATAGAAGACTGCAATTAGATTGAGCGCTCCACACACCAAGCCCGGCGGCGCAGCACGCCGACACAACCCGTCGGCTTATGTTGAAAGAGGCATGTCGGCAACCTTCGCCGGCGCGTGTTGCCCGCCGACATGTCGGTGGCTTGCCGGCGGCTAGCGTACGCAAGCGCTCAGTAGCCCGGCAACATTTCAGCTGTAGTGACGTGCTAGTATTTAAACTGTCAAATAAGTTTCTGATGTCGAGCCGCCGACATACCGACGGCAAAGCTTTACGACTTGCAATTACTGAAGCCTCCAACCTAGCCCGCCGCCTAAATGTTGCCGTCATATGCCGCCGGGCCGGCGGCACATGACGGCTTTGGTGTGTAGAGCGCCTTAAGAATACCTTCAGTATTGATAATATATTGTTTACAATTTCATTGTTGGTAATATTATACAGGGATTTTTTTTTCTAGTGCGCAAAAAAATGGGTTGCTCAGAATCAATAACAGAACAAATTTGCATCATTAGTTTAAAAAAAAAATAGAATAGAATAGAATACTCTTTATTATGTACACCATATAGATTACAGAACATAAATAAAAATATTTTACAAAGGGTGACACAATGGGTGGTCTTATCGCTAAGAGCGATCTATTACAGACAACCTACAAAATACATGTTTTTATCCGCCGATAGACAACAATTATTCTTTTGAATAACGTAGTATTAGCGTCGCGTGCGCGGGCGCGGTTTGATTGTTACTATGCACTGTATTGTGTGTACTGTGTATGCCTACATATGCTCGTACTGCGCGCTGCCGCCGCCCGTACCCCTCGTAGGGCTCGTAGGCCATAGCTCGTTGCGACACCGCACGACAGTGACTCGCGCGCAAACTTCACTGCCACAGTTAACGGACTCCGTTTACGAATTGTGAATCTCTTAAAAACTTGTGATTTTTATTTGTGGGGTGAAGTCAAACGTCGCGTGTATGTGGAAGAGGCTCAAAGTCTAGGTGATCTAAAATCTAGGATTATAAACGCTTTTGACGAAGTGAAAAATGACACTACTGTTTTAAATAAACTAAATGACAATTTATTAAAACGTGCACGTTTATACCTACAAAGAGGTGGACTACATTTTGATCAATTATTAAAATACAGTAATTGATTTAAGATTGATTGACATTATTTGGGAGTAATCACCACACTCTTTCGATTTGATTACGCCCAATCCTTCTCTGTATGAGAGGAGACCTGTTGGTTGATGATGATGATGATTTAGGGTTGTAGTACAGAAGAAGTTGATTCCAATTTTTTAAATACGCCTTAACGCAGAAGTATGGATGCCAGCAGGTCAACCTACACGAAACTGTCAAACTTTCCCAATCAAACTTGAACCATAATGCTTTAACGATGAAGTTGAAAATCTAAAGAATAATCATCTAATCTATCTAAAGAAATCTTACATGTAGTAGCTTGATGTGCGGCGACTATACCTACCTATGCGTTGATTTGATGCCAATAATTTTGAATTCAATACGTTTTTATTAAAAGTGCACTAAGTCATTTTTACATAAACGTCAATCCTTAACGCGTTGTTCATAAGACATAGATTTTAAAATACATTGTGGTCTCTAATTTTATATTCATAAAATTGTGCCTTATAGGCTACGATTTAAGAACAAAAAATTAGATTAGAATTGCGTAAATTGAGCTCTAGTTGTTCAGCCGTTTTTTATCTATTTTGTTGCATTTTGATGTTCCTAAGCCCATAAAAGTATGAAGAAAAAATTGGAATTACTCTGCAAATAACAGCTAATTCGAACCTGATAAAATAGCGAACTCATGAATGAAAAATAAAGGGCGTTGACCTAAGGTCCCCGCGGCGCGGTGGCTGCCTGTGATGTTCCCGCCGTCCGCACTCCGCCGAACATGAATGGCAGCGCGCGCGGTGACCATAAAGTAATAATATTTTTATCTAAAAACATTATTTAACTATAAGTTCACAAAGTTTGCGCACTGGATAAAAAAAATATTCTGTATAGCTATCTTAATGGCAAAGTTAAAAATGAACTAACAGAGAAGTACCTGATATCTTCTGTAGATTAATCTAATCGTTTAACAATGAAAAACTTAAATGGCAGACATACTGTACTACATAAACAAAGATAGCCGAAAAATGAAAAAAAAATAAAATAAAGCCATTACCTGTGCCGCATGGCTTGTGATTGTGACGTCACAAATCAGCGCGAAGTTTGCGCAGCGCTGGGTACTTGCGGCAGTCCGAACTCGTCGACGGGGACACCATCTTTGTTGCGTACACTGTCGGCGCCGGGTTCCTTGTCGGGAGCCGCGGGGGCCTTTACTACGTCATCGAGGTAGGATGCGTCATCGTCGAGGGCTATTTCGTCACCTGGAAAAAAGGAGCGAAGTTTAAAGATCACTAGCTGCGCGCCGCGATTTCACCCGCATAAGTTTCGATGCCACAGGAACATCGGGATAAAAGTATCCATGTTACTCTTGGTTCCAAACATCCAAATCCATTGAGTAGTTTTTGTATCAACGAGTCACAAACATCTATCCACCCACACTCACAAACTTTCACATTAATAATATTAGTAGGATATACACAAACGCATGTATGTATGGTAAACGCATGCATGCAAGTATGGAGGAGCAGAAATATGGTTTGTTCAAAAAAATACCTGGTTCAAATCTAAACAAATCAACAACAAGGGAATCGACAAATTTAAATTAAATTTAAATTATGTGCATCTTTTTCTTGCCATTTCGTTAAGAAAAGGATAGAAGATAGACAGTTTAGATGCGAATATAAACATGGCGACTAAAAATACGCTAGTTTACGTCAGGAGCGCACTAATTTGACAGGTCTAAGCTGACATTTTATCTTCTGTCCTTTTCTTAATGAAAGAGAAAGAAAAAGATGCACTCAAATTTAATTTAGTTTGTGAACAAGAGAATCGGGGCCATTGTCTTGTGAACACATTTTTCTTCATTCAAAAACCAGTACCATTTAGATTGAGAATATTTGCGTATGGTATTGAAATTTAAGTTTAAAATTTAGACTGAGAAGACTGAAAATAGTTTGTCACTTACCGAGAGCATCAAGTTCAGCGTTGAGCTCATCGTCATCGATCTCCGGCATGCCGTACTGGCGACCAAGAGCTTCTTGCACCTCATCAGCCTGCTCCAACATGTCTGCTAACTCGTCGTTAACATCCTATGATTATTAAGTAAGTTGATCAGCAAAAAGTGGATGTCACAATCATAGTAGGTGGCGCTGTGGTTTCGGCCTAATGTAAGCATACAATATGTAAAGAAAACCCTGTCCGATCCGTGAAGGTATTGTTAGGTATCGTTAACTGATTCTAATAATGCCTACAAAGCCGGGCTAAACTTAAAAAAAAAATAAAAAAATAAATATTATTTCGAAAAAGCGAGGTAATTTAATGCATGTGCGGTAGGCAACACATTAGGCATACATGCGCGGGTGAAGGGAGGCAGGGCAGGCGGCACATGATCGCATCGCTATTCGCTCAGTCACAAATGGTGTTATCACTTTTTTTAAAATACCAAATTTTGGGGAAGTTGGAATTAATTCGCGGAAAAAAAATTATTTCGAAATTCATTAGTATTGTCACTATGATGATTATGTAAAATTTCATATTTTATTTGGTCAAGTGTTTACCTAACATTTATTATCCTTTTGGATCGGACAGGGTTTTCTTTACGTATTGTATATAACGTATGTGTGGTCAAAATTATAATAATTGCTAGCAATTAACTAGTTTTTATATCTTTCGTGTTTTTACAAAGTTGGTTTCTTTTTGTCTTATTCCGGTCTAATTTATAGTGTTCTCTAATTTATGTCAACATTTAGAAACCAATGTTAATGGTAGGGGTAATTAGATTGACAAACTATCAACTTTAAGTGTCCGAAAAGCGAAAATGTATGAAAATTTATCTTGAATATAATATTTTGAATTTTAAAATGCATTCGGAATTGCAGTCGGAATGGAAATAATAAAAAACGTGTGACGCTGCGAGCGGCAAGATACGAGGTAGCAAAGTGGAAATCCGAAAAAAGCATATCGAATTCTATCAAATTACCCATTTACAAAATAAAAAAAATCCAGTAACTTTCCACGTACTTCAAAGCTTCCAGCGCGGTAAACAACACACAATGGAAGTTGTATTTTTGTGACTGCTACAGCCCTATACCTACATACATATAAAAACAATCGGTTAACGATTGCTAAACAAATTCGCCCTAACAAAGTTCCGTGACGCTACAATCAATACATTTGTCCTTAGATTCTTAGGAAAAATCAAACAACCAACCTCAATAGTATCAATATTAATCTTCTTGAACTCTTTCTTCATCTGCGTGACACCATCCTTCATAGCTGCTACAGTAGCATGAGTATCCTTCAATGTTTGTGTGGCGTAGTTGGCTTGTTCCATGTTAAAGGATTGTGCCCTAAGATTGTCCAGTTGCTGTTCATACCTGAAAATTAATGAAAAAAAAAATGTCACCATAGATATCTAGATTTTCCTGTAACCTCTAAGCAGATCTATTTCCTGTATGGGGAGAACTATGTCCTCACACTAAGCCTGTTTATATGAATGTCACATGGTAAAATTTGTAAAACTAAACAAAAATACATATTTCAAATAAAATAAAAAAGAAAGTTCACTAATTCTCCAGAGAAAAGGGAGGATTCTCCAACCAGAGGGGTGTAGTGTCTGGCGGGCAATTACCCAACGGTTGATATCGGGAAGTTGCATGTGTGCAGTTGTGCAGTAAACTCTGCTTGCAAGATGCAGGATTTGCGTGGCGTAAGTATGACATAATATGCGTTGTTAATACTCCTACACACTTATTTAATATATGATAATAAATTTAGTTACATGACTTGTATCACATAAATTAATGTAAGTGTGATTTCAACTTAATCAGCGTATTGGACTTGGAGCAAAACAGCCATGACAGGCAGACACACAAATTATCCTAAAAGACAAGGTTCATTTAAAATCCTAAAATGGATAAATTGGTATTCCACTTGACACTTGTCAGCAAAGTTGAATATTTAATAATAGTTAAGAGTTAAAGAATTTCCCCTTATTCATAAACATTGCTTAAAGTTAACTAGTGATTAGCGATTGTTTATATACATTTTAGAAGTTTGCACGACATTTAACTTTAATCATCGTTTATGAACAAACCCCTTAAACACTATGGTGTTTTTTCATAAATGATGATAAAGTTAAGGGACATTAAAAGGTCAAAAATGTATGCTTAAAGAATCGCTTATCACTAGTTAATTTTAAACAGCGTTTTTGAATAAAAGGGTTTATCTCCAGACAACAATGGTCTAGAGATGAGAACCAATAGATTCAAACATTATCTGCTTATCATTACATCAAGTACAAATAAAACCGTTATAATGAATAATAAGGAAAAAATCTCATATATGTGAATAACTTTTAAATAATGCCACGAATAACAGGTACAAGGCAGGAAATTCGTGCCATTCTGGAATTCACAACATTCTTTGCCTTTTAAATAAGGTGATCATATAATACTAACAGCAAAAGGTCATACAAATGCCAAATTAAATAAATGTGCACATCTAAATACTGTTTTTTTTTTTCATAAGTATTCATTCTTTGCAACAATATGACCCTGTTTTAAGAATACATACTTATTTAGGATAAGCAAAAAAAATACCCGGACATATTTTTGTACTTGTCTATACTAATATATAAAGCTGAAGACTTTGATTGTTTGTTTGAATACGCTAATAACTACTGGTCCAATTTCAAAAATCTTTTGGCATGGGATAGCCCATTAGGCTTAGCCATTTAGGCTATATAACATCATGCTGTGACCCATAGGAGCGGAGCATTTCAAAAAATTTTAATGTATGCTGTATATTATATAGTGGGTATAGTTTCAAAATCTGCAAAGTTTTTTACATGTAGCAACATTTTTATGTCTCTAGATACTCCGTCTTTTTCCACATATTTTACATTTATCAGACCTTACCATAAACAGCTATGTCCAATAGAAAATTCACTTTAAAGTAGGCTGTTGGCTTCAAACACTGCCAAGTTCATCATAGTTTAAATCAAAAACCGCAAAGTCCAAACTAACCAATGGCAAGCTACCATTTTGGTCATGGCCAGCTTAGTTTATGTTGTATTTTTCTCGTCAAAAAGTTGAAAAACATATTAGATACTGTATTATTTTCGAAGTTAAAGTACCATACTTACGAAGATGGATACAACCCTGATCGTTGTAGATAAAAGTACAGCTAGGAAACTGTAGAGAAATCCAGAAGATTGGAAGAGAAGTCTGCAGAAATTAGGAGGTAAGTAGATACTAGAATTTAGTAGAGAAAAGTACTTAATTAAAAATACTAATTGATTTAATAAATGTGTTTTTCATTTCTGTCCCTTTTCAATATGACGATGCTTTTATCACATACGATAAAAGTATAAAATATTTTAAGTGGTTGTATACATAATACTAGTCGTAGCAAATACAGCAATGTCCACAGCATCGTCCATGTCTGTCAGATTCAAAACTAACAATGTCCAAACTTCAGTTTCAAATTCAGCTAAGTCCATTATTGTTTTGGTTTTTATATGTTTGTAAAATATGATAATTGATTAAATAAGTAACAAAACATTTGTGAAGTGATCAATTTGTCAATGCTACAACAATTTATCACAAATTTTCTATTCCTGGATTTTTAATGACACTGGACTTGGTGTGTTTTGAAACTATACCCCTCATATATAATCAACTCTTTTGGGCTTAAAATAAAATGTTCCATGCGAACAAAGTCGCAGGCGGCCTCTAGTCCTAAATAAGTAGTCTTAAACCAAGCAACCTTAACCATAACTTTGGCAATTTATTATTAGATCAACCTTAGAACAATGATTTTATTCTTTCTATTTCCTTAAGAAAAAGACAGAAGAAGGACCTTTTAAAGACGTAAAACAAAAAAACAGATGCATTGAATTTAAAATTAGCTTACTTTGTGAACAAGACAATCAGGGCCAAAATCTTAAATAATTGTTTATGAACCTCTTACAGTTGGATACAGTTAAACAGAAAGGACACAAACCTTATGTAAATTTTTGTGGTTTGAGTCCTTTTTGTTTCTTCTACTTTGTCAGTTTATAGAGGTTCACAGCTGAAAAAAGGCCTCCTTCAAGGCTTCCACAAAAACCGGTTGTGTGCTGCCCATATCCATCAGCCTCCTACAACCTTTTCAAGGGTCTACCTTTCTGTTTAACTGCATTCATTTATCATCTAGATTTAGAGAATTGAGGGCAACAAAAATACAATATTGGATAAAAATCAGGCAAGGTCATAGCCTAAGGTTGGGTCACTATGGGTGCCAAGGAATATTTCCTGGGAGGTACATCTTTCTGATAGTCTAGTAGTCATATTACTGCTGAGTATGAGGTCTTGGGTTCAATTCTTAGTTTGTTTAGTGTTATTAGGTTATCAAAAGACATTTGATAACAATGTCAAAATAAAAAATAAGCTCAATATCACTGTAAACTTAAAGACAAATACAGTGTTAATACCAAAAATTTTTTTTTTTTTTATTTAATAACTTAGTGGTTGATGAACTGGATAGAAAAAGCATTACTAACAACAAATCCACCAGTAACTAAGAATGATATAAGTTAGTAGCATATTCAATGCAACATTTAAGCTCACTATGCCACTGATAGTATTACAATTGCATTAAAATCTGGTATAATGTCAAAACCATCGCGTATTGCGATAAATAGGTAACAATGACGTGCTCTTACATTTTCTTCTGCTTCAATACCCTCATTGCTTTCTGTTTTACAGAATTCTTTGCTGGACCTTCTCTCATTTTATTCATCTGATCCTTGTATTTTCTAAGTTCAGACTCCAGTTTCTGGATCTTTTGCTCAATATTGTCTGCCCTGCTATCCACCTGGAATTTACAATCATTTAGACCAACGGTCAGCAACAGGCGGACCGCGGTCCGTTTGCGGACCGCGAAAGGTTGAACCTCGGACCGCCAAATATTATAATGTTAATTGTAGGTATGTCAAGTATAAACAAATACGTAATATTTTTGAACCAATCTAACTGAGTACATACCTAATCTAATTAATCTGTCTTACAATATCGACATCGATCAAAAACATCGCGCCGCCGAGTCGCCGCGCGCGCTCTTTTCATACGTACTTATAGCTCCGACGACCACTTGTAACTGAGCGTGAGGGGCGCTGCCTAGCGAGCGGGTTTTGTTAACACGCGAGCGAGAGCGAGACGGCATGCACTAGCAACAGCGTGCGCGAATTAGTTATTGTATGTAAATGTGATTTAGCCATTCGCTACGAAACATCAGCAGATTGAGTGTATAATTTTTAAGGTAATATGAGGGAAAGCATTTCATATTTCGCGTACTTAGCGAACTGTGGCGCGCTTGCGACTTTGTTTTGTAACAAACGCGAGCAAGTATCGAAATCGGGGGTCCGGACGCGAGGGCGGGGGAAAGCAGACTTTCAGTCGCTCGTCAGTCGCGCCGCAAATCGTGGAGCAACAGTTCATTTGTTTTGTGATTTCTTGCGTTTTAGTTGGTTTAATAAAAAATATTTTTTTACCTAGGCGTGATATGGATCCTAAAAAGCGAAAAGTGGACAGCGAAAATAGGAGGTTTTTAGAAGAATGGACTGAACAATATTGTTTTACGCTGCCTGATAGGCCTCAAGCAGTTCCAGTGTGCCTTATATGCAATAAAACTATTGCTATTGTTAAAAGTGGAAATTTGAAGCGACACTATGAAACAACACATCAGCAATTCCACAAAAACTTCCCTCCTGGCAGTGAGGCTCGTAAAGAAAAACTTCAGGCACATCTCAGTTCTTACAATAAAAGCACAAAATTACTAGTTCGTTGCATGAGCGACCAAGAAAAATCCACAGAAGCAGCGTTACGTGTGTGCTGGACGCTTAATAAACATCAAAAACCATTTTCGGATTCGGAGATAGTGAAGGAATGTATGTTGGCAGTAGTCACAACACTTTTTGAAGAAAAAAAAGATGTTATCACTGGAATTCAAAGTATTCCATTATCAGCAAGAAGCAATACACGAAGGACTGAAATTTTAGCTGCTGATATTAAGATGACTCTTCTCAAACTTCTGCAAAAGGCACCTTGCTACGCCATAGCACTTGATGAGTCATGTGACATTACTGATGATGAACAAATGTCAATTTTTGTCAGATTTCTTGACATTGAGTCTAAAACTTTTAGGGAAGAGTTGCTAACAATATTGCCGTTAAAAGGTAACACTCGAGGAGAAGATTTATTCAAGGTAATTGATGAATTTATTACTAAATCTAACATCAGTTACGACAAAATTGTGTCTCTTTCTACTGACGGGGCTCCAGCAATGATTGGCAAAGAAAAAGGTGTCATCAAGAGAATCAGGGATAAAAGTTCAGGCTTAATATCATATCAGTGCATAATCCACCAGACAGCCCTTTGTGGAAAACTTAGCGATACACTGAAAGAAGTGATGGACAGCTTGGTGAAGTTAATAAATTTTATAAGATCTCATTCCGCTCTTCAGCACCGACATTTCAAGGAGTTTCTTTTTGAATGTGATTCAGCGTATTCTGACTTACTGCAACACAACAATGTTCGTTGGCTAAGTAAGGGTCAAGTTATTGAACGTTTTTGGTCAATAAAAGAACAAGTAGCCTCCTTCTTGCAAAACTTAGATACGCAAGCAGCTAAGAAGCACCTTAAGTTCGTAACAAATAAGCACAATATGTTGATTGTGGCTTTTCTAAAAGATATTTTGAAATATCTAAATGCGCTCAACACAGAGTTACAAGGAAATGGTAAATTAATATGTGATCTGATACAAAGCGTGTCTGCTTTTCGTCGTAAGCTGGATATCTTTGAAAAAGATATTGCAAGACAAGAATTTGTTCATTTTCCGACAATTCTGGAATATAATAAGGAGAACTCTGAAGAAGACGTTGCAGTGTTTACAAAATTTTTGGCCGATCTTAGCAACGAATTTGCCACAAGATTCCAAGACTTTGCAGAGATGGGCAAGCTATCTCTGTTTCTTAAGTCACCCTTTGAAGTTGATGCAGCAGCCGAATGGACAGATGTGGCTGCCAAGTTATTTAATCTGCCAAAGCCATCACTTCAAATGGAAATAATCGATCTGCAAGAAGATGTGTCTTTGCAAATATATAAAAAGGTGTCAACTGAAGAATTTTGGGTCAAACAAGTCCCAGAAAAATATCAAAATTGCAAAAAACTTGCTATCAATTTGGCCACTATGTTTGGCTCGACATACATATGCGAAACATCTTTTTCAAAAATGAATTTTTTGAAAAACAAATATCGTTCGAGATTAACAGACGCTCACTTAGAAGACACTCTTCGAATTAGCTGTTCTTCACGAGAACCAAACTTTAAAAACCTGGCTCAAGACCGCCGATGCAATTTTTCACACTAATTTTAGGTAATAAATAGCTATACTTAATTAATATCAGTTGTTTTTTTTTTTTCTGGACCTTTTAAAAATTTTCGAGCAATATCCGGACCCTACTTAAAACTACTTGCCGACCCCTGATTTAGACAATCACGGAAATATGAATCATCGACGAAACAGCTATTAACCCTTACCACCTTATATTAGGAAAACTTACATTGCTAATGCAATCATTGATACTTGGGCCAGGCTCCTTAGGTTTTCCCCTTCCGAATATTCTGTTCATTTTGAATAATTATTTATTTCAAACTAAAATCAAAACCAAGGCGACTTGACAATAAAATCTCACAACAATTTTGACGTTTATACTTCGTTTATAAACTTTGACAGCAAATTTGGTGTTACGACGTAATAATTTAAAAATTTTATAATTATTATTAATCGGACGCCAGCAGGTCAAACTACTCGAAACTGACATTCGACCTTGAAAATATTTTAAAAAATGCTAATTATTGTGACAAGAGTTTTTATTACACTAAAACATTACTACAGTATATTATGCTAAATATATATATAACCATTGCAATCCAATATGGTTTCGTTGTGAAATAGAGATAGCGCTATACATTTTGTATAGCTTCATCTTTATCAGACACTGGAATAATGATGGTTCCAACATGTGATATAGTGCGTTTCACGTAAGAATTCCCTTCGCCGTTATGTTGGTATTCATGATTGACAGTAACGTCAAACGCTTAGATACGTCATATGGTTGTTGAAGTTTTTCGGTATTTCTATTTTTTTATGCTTTCAATTATGCCAAACACACTTAAAAGTGGTGAAAGAAAGATGGTGCTCAAAGTAAAAACTTTTTGTGAAAGTGAAAAACATAAAAAAGCGCCAATAATCCCGTTAGAATGTGTACGACAGCGCGTTGCCGCCATGACCGGTAAGTAAAATAGGGTTACCATTACATGCCTGACAGTTCCCACAGTTATCTAATAGGTTATTTATGTGCGTATTTATAAATTCGTACCTTCTTCTAGAAATGTTGCATTTATATTAAAAACATTATTTTCTAAATAAAATGTATTCATGATAAATTCTTTTGTTTTAGGGATCTCTGAAAAAACTGTTACAAAAATTACTCAAGAAGGTGAGGTTGCTGCGAGTACATCGACAAAAATTTCTACTCCGAGTAAGCATCGTGCCAGTAAAAAAAAAGTTATGCTTGATGATTTTGACCTTTGTGCATTACGTCACAAAATTCATGAATTTTATATTCTGAAAAAGGAGTTACCCACTCTCACTAAACTGTTACATGAAATGCGAAATGATGTTGACTTCAAAGGTAGTCGTACCAGTTTGTGGAGAATTATGAAGGAATTGGGATTTTATTTCAAAAAATGTAGACCCAAAAGGAAACTACTAATGGAGAGGTATGACATTGTGGCTTGGCGTTTTCGATACTTACAAGAAATGCGAAACAATCGCGTTGGTGATCAAAGACCTGTCGTCTATTTGGATGAAACGTATATTCATACCACATATTGTGCCAATAAATGTTGGCAAAGTGAAACTGAGGCAGGAGTTTACTCCTCAGATTCGAAAGGTCCAAGATGGATAATTGTACACGCAGGTGGTAAAATGGGTTTTATACACAATGCGCAATTGATTTTTAAATCTCAAACAAAATCAGGAGATTATCATGATGAAATGAATAAAACTAATTTCTTAAAATGGGTTCAAGAGAAGCTATTGCCAAATCTGCCTGCTCGCTCTCTTGTAGTAATGGACAATGCGTCATACCATACGGTAGCGGTGAACAAATCACCTACCATGTCCAGTACAAAAGCAGAAATGTAAGCGTGGATAACCAACAAAGGCCTTGCGTATTTGCCAACTATGGTCAAAAGTCAATTATATGAAATAATTAAATGCCACAAAGAACCACCTGTCTACGAAGTAGATTTATTGTTACAAGACCATGATCATAAAGTTGTGAGACTTCCTCCTTACCATTGTGACCTAAATCCTATAGAACTCATATGGAGTCTTTTGAAAAGGCGTATTGCTGAAAAAAACGTGGGTCAGGAAGCAAAAAATATTGTGAAGATAGCAGATGAGGCATTTTGTAGTATCACGCAAGAAGAGTGGATAAAAGAATGCTCCCACGTGGAAACCATAGAAGATAAGTACTTCAACGATGGAGTATCTATTGATAATGAAATAGATCGTTTTATCATTGAAGTAAAAGGTGACAGCGAAACTTCAGATGATAGTGACTCTGAAGATAGTGACGCCAGTACCATATCAGGTATAGGTCCTTTAGAGGACCACAATTATTTTAAAAAATAAAATATATGCTATACCCATCGATAATAGTTTCATTTTATAAATGCTCTTCTTATTGCCAGCATAAATATATTTTTATAGTAATTTTACAATAGAAACAACCTTAATAACCAGGTGTTGAATACATTGTTGTCTATTCAACATCTTTTTACTTTTGAAGTCTATTGAATTGTATACGGACGACAGCAGGTCAAACTATCAGATATTCCCAATCAACCTTGAGCCTTAACGCTTTAGAGATAAAGTTGAAAATCTAATAGGAAAATCTGACAAATTGTAGTAGCTTGATGTGCTGTCATCTGTACATTGTTTACATTATGAACTACATGTACACATTTGAAATATGTAATTGATAAAATTATTTGGGGTGATATATTTTTTATATTATAACATATTTTATAAGTAGTTGTTAATCTAGATTATAATTTATATATGATTGATTTAGTTTAAAAAAATAATATAATAGTGCTGTAATTAAAAAATTTTTTTTAATCAGTTGAGATCACTTTCTAAGCTTAATGTAACTCATCACTGATAAATATGTATAAATAAATAGTTCCTACCATAGAGTAAATTTACCCTGCTCTAAGGGTACCACAGTCTTCAAAACCTAGCAACATTTGTTTGAGCGCTACCAACTTAATCCCGAAGGGAACTCTTACGTGAAACGCTCTATAGTAATTACTGTTGAGGTTGAATTTTTATATTGTCTCTGGCTGATAATTTTTATAAAGAAAATTAATTTAAGTTTAGAAGTTAGATTCGAAAGACAGGAGAAAAATGTTTGATAAAAAACAAAGAGATTTAAGATAAATAGAGAGGGCATGTGACAAAATGGCATAGAAAAACTGTGATCCCATGTCTCAGTTCCGCCATCTAGTACAATATAGCGAAATTAGATCGACAATTAGAGACATCAAAATAGTAAAAATGAAAAAGGTTATATAAAATATATTCAGCTATTGCCCGGTAGGTGGCCAGTGTGGTCTATGTTGCCAGATCCGATTTAATACCCTAGTATAATTCAAATCGGGTAAATAAATATTGAAAAGTAAACAAATTAATTGAGACTAGTGTTGTACAAACATCAAAAACTGTTTTAGAATTTTATTCGCTACTATTAATTTTCCGTGACAGCGTCTATTGGTAATTTATATATGTTTTGCTTACGAATTAGTATAATACTCAGTTTATTGCGATTTTTAGTATAATAAACCTTTTAGGCCATAAAGCGCATTTTGTTTTGCAATTTTTGTTTGCATTTTGTTTTTAGCAAAATTATTCTTTTTACACGTTTGTTTGCAAATATTTTTAAATGGCAATACTAAAAACTGTAGTAGAGTTTGTATCATTTCGATATAAACTTATCGACAATATTTAAAGAAGTTTTCGCATTTTGATAGTTTGAAACAAAAAAATTAGGAAGCAGAAAATTTATAGGTAATTTCAATGTTTACAGTTGTTTATTTATATAATTATTTTAATATAATGGGCGCTAAAGTTTAAAATTGCTGATTTGTACTGAAAATCTGAATTGTTTATTTTTTAATTTTTAACTTATTCATTTAATCAAAATAGTTACCATTATTATTTATACATTGCTGCCTTCTGATAGGAAGGTCATAAATATGCTTTTGAGATAGAACTCTGAGGATCTAGACCGCACAAAATGTGTGAAAACAGAACTGCCTCCTGGGAAGAAAACTTCTTGTCACACAAATAATTGTCCAAATCACGACAAAAATGGTAGTCCACTGGAGCGAGGTCTGGCGAATAAGGAGGGTGACGAAGGGTTTTCAATTGCAGTTCCTAAAGGGTCAAAATGTTTTCTCGTGCTGTTTGAGGTCTCGCTTTGCCATGGATCAATAATGGTGAAGATTGATTCATGAGTCGGGGCTGATTTACTGTTATCTGCGTAATGTTCTAACGTGTGGAAAAACCTTACTGTAACATTTTCTGGCATAATTGAAAGCGGCAGGAGAGTAATAATGAAGGGTCAGAGCAAATTTACGAAGAACGGTCAAAATTTATGACGGGATAATTTTGTCTTAGTGGCATTTCTATTGAGTCTATCAAATATGGTTTGCATTTTTGCTGTAGCTTTAAGAGTGTTTGGCATATTTTTTTGGACGTTAAACTTTTTTCTATGTGGTCAACGAAATCCTTTAAGTTCAATTCAAAACTACATAACAAAAAAATTAAGAAACTACATAACTGTTTATGATATTTTCTTAATTTTAGTCTGATGATGCACTTATTGTTTTTGTAACTTTTCAACTTGTGCCTTCAGTGCAATTTTTCTTGGAGTGTCGAAGATAGACTCAGTCTGAAATTTCAACATTGACTGGTGTAGCAATTCGAGTAACTTCTGGGTTTATGTAATTATCCTGAAATTATAAAAATGTAAGTCGTGCCCGCATTAATCTATACTAAACTTGATAACTTGTGTTTGGTCGGCAATAATTTTAGTAATAACAAAAATATATTTTTTTTATTAACATAAAAACTAAAAAAATCTTTTCGTTCGCATCCTGTTATAACATAACATAACCAGTTGCTGAAAGTTTTTTAATTTAAATATAAGTTGCAAAACAGTGAGAGGGTCGTATATAAATAATAGAGTATTTGATTAAAAAAACTAATTAGTCCGTCAGTCAGATTTTGACTAAAAAAACTAATTAGTCCGTCAGTCAGATTTCCAAAAAATACTAGACACGTATTTGTCCTTTTTTCATATAAACAAAAAATGAAAACGACACAGCGCGTTGAAAACTCGTGTGTGGCCAGTGACGTCACCAACCACCACTCCTGATCTTTGAAGCTTTTTATATTTGTCAATTTTTATTGATTTGATAAAACGAAATATAGGTATCCAATATTTTTCTATAATCTGAATTACGGACTAAATAGAATATTTTTTTTTTAACCCAGGAAACGTCCCTATTGTAGCCGCACAGGTCAATCGACCAAGTTAAGCTACGCCAGCCGCAGTTGGTCTATGTACCCCGACTTTAACTCGACGAAACTAACGTCTGAATGAAATTTTGAACATCTTTTCTCTAATTTTAAGATAAAAAATCACAAAGTAGCTCGCAATCATTGTACTACATATACCTACCTACATATTTCATTATAAATAAGTTATGTAATTTATGTACTTATCCACTTAACCGTAAATATTATCTCAATTTGTACGGTTACGTGGAAAATTACCGAAATTAATAAGTTACTATTTCATATCTAGTACAAGGTACCGATCCTTTTTTTAAAGATCGACCGGACTTTCCAAAGTAAATATCTTCTTTTTTAAAATGCTTCGAGCATGATTTCAACGAAGCAGACGGAAGCCAATTTTCTTCTCTACGGACTATCTGGACAAATCATATCCACTTTTCACGTACAACATTATTTTTATTCGGAAACCTAAAATAACAAAAACCTAGGTGAATGAATAGTACTTATTCATTAAATTTTGTTCATTAATATGACATGATTATGTTTAAATAGAGTTAACAACAAATAAACTTGAAATATCGGAATATATTAAGTTTATTTAGCTATATTTTAAATGTCAATAAAATATAGCAATATGTTTTCAATTTAATAAATATTATCGATAACTAAATCGATAAACAACATTACTACATCTCTACATAAAAATAGTAAAACTATTCAACAATAGAGGGCGCTTATTACAATAATAAAAAAGTTTCTAGAACTATTTAAGAATTTTTTTAAATTTTAATTACAGACTAAATATAAATAATTCATACAAAAACATTCCGAAGTTAGGTCCAGTCATTTTACCATAACGAGATGTACAGTAACGCAAAGCGCAACAGGGCATATTTTCTTAGAAAATGTTTATTCTTGGTGGACACATGTTACGTCTTGACGCGGACACTAGACTGAGCGACTTTTAACCAAGTCGACAAAAGTATTGGCTTACAATTTTGTTCGTGATGTCCTGTCTATTGTAAATATAATTTTAATGTCTTTGATAAAAAATGATTTTTATAGTCTTGTATTAAACTTAAAGTGAGATTATAGGAAGAATGAATTATATTGGATTTTATTTTTAAAGCATATACTACAGGATCCCAAGAAGAGCTGCATCATATTTATTTTTTACATAATTACAACAATTACTAGACAGACAAATGGCCTTGGTGAAAGTAGATTTTTTGATCCTCTTTTCGCATAAAATGAGAATTTTAGGAAGGAGATGTTTCAGAAATGTATGGAACCTGGGCCAGCACATTATATACTTAATGCTAGGTATAGTTACGTTATATAGTTAACTGTTTTTAATGTTAATTTCCTATTTTTTGGCTTAGTTTTTTATACAGATTCAATTTAACTCTGCCAAGGAGTGCAACACAACTACTAGTAAATATTGTGGTCAGCAATTAGCGAAATAAGATTTTGACAGTGACAGTTGATTGACGTGTCATGTATCTAAGGCTATCGTAGCTATATTATCTACCATATGACTGCGGAAAAAACAACTCATGAATTCCGAACATACGGCCCATTAAATAAACACAATCAATTCAAATCAACACTCGACACGAACACAACGGGAAAATAGAACTGTCAAAGTCGCCAATCAAACGTTATAACCAGTGTCATGGCTACCTTAATAAAGGTTTATCTCACTAAAAACAGTTTTAAATAATTAATTATATATAATTGTATTCAAATTAATTTAGTAGTATTTTTATGAAAATCTTTTATTTTTTTCCTTTTTATCTATAGTATAGTGTACATAGTGGTGGCCCAAAATGAAACATCTACTTTACTTATTTTTTAATTTACGTTTATTAATTTACGAACGTGCGATAAAAGATCATGGATGACAGACGTCAGAGGTGTCGGTTCATGGTTTCAACACCCAGAAAATTCAAAATCAATGGAGTTTTGGCGGCAAAGTCAAGCTGAGTGTACCACTCATTTTTCATTGGACTTTTAAAATTATTTAAAGTGTTGTTTACTAAATAAAAGCGCGTGATTTATGTAGTAAAAAGTGCATTCAGTGAATAAATTATAAAGAACATTTAAATATTGTAGCATAGTGGCCACATCATGACTCTACCACAAACCTCCTTCCTAGTCGGCTCACGCGGGAAACGAAAGTAAATAGGTTAGGTTAAGTTAGCATTAGTCACGAAGTTAAAATCCATTTATACGACTGAAAGACTTGTATCTATGGTCATGAACAAATATTATTAAAAAGAAAAATTCAAAATCAATGTTATTGTAATGTGATTTGGGAAAAGCGCGGGAAACCTTGAACGTGGCGGGCGAGTTTATTCTGCTTCTTTAACTTTTTAGTGTAAATAATAGTATCATTTAGGTGGTTGTATATATAAATAAGTTTAATTTTACATATTTAATATAGTAATTTTATATATTTGCTGATTTAGGTAAGTTTTTTTTTCTTTTACTCTTCGTGATGGACGACGACCCAGACGACCCTGGTGGAGGTTCGCCTCCGGAGGTTTCGCTTGTAGTCACGGTTCCACATTCAGAAATGGATACAGAGGGTTCCCTTCTAGATACAGATGCTTCCGAGAGCAAAAGCAACAATAAGAGAAAACGTATCTCCTCTCGCAAAATATGCAGGCACTGTAATAAAAAACGCAGGCGCCATAAATCTTCTGAAACAATATGTGAAAATGACTGTCAATGTCCTTCTAAGAATGCTCAATCTGAATTTATACCCCCTATATCAACTAGCACTTCACAACCACTATCATCCCAACAACCCAATACTCATAAACAATCATCTGACCCAAGCACATTGGTAGGTAGAAAACTATATGAGGCGAATGATGCAGCTCCTTACACAATCCACATCCAAAAGATACAAACAAGTCCAAATGATAATGTTTTTATTCACCCAGTCTCTTTTGGTCATTTTCTAAAAAAGAATTGCATAAAAAATATAGTAAATGGTAGTCTGAAAAAAATAGGCAGAAACAGGGTTTTAATCTCATTTACCAATTTCACAGATGCAAATTCTTTTCTAGAAAATAAAACATTGGAACAATACAACTATAAGGCCTTTATACCCTCCTCATCAGTCACCCGGATGGGTGTGGTTAGAGGAGTCCCTAAGGATTGGTCTGAGGAGGATATACTGAATAACATATCTGTGCCTATTGGATGTGGAAAAATTTTAAAAGTACGACGCATCAATAGAAAACATATTGTGGATGGTAAACCAAACTACATTCCTGTTGAAACTGTTGTAATAACATTTGACGGCCAGGTGTTACCCAAAAGAATATTCTTATGTTACAACTCTCTTCCTGTTGAGCTTTATATCTTCCCAACAGTCCAGTGTTTCAACTGCTGTCGATATGGACACATCAAATCACAGTGCCGCTCAGCTCCACGGTGTTTTAAATGCGGTAATAACCATACTGGGGACAGTTGCAATGTAGATGAGGATGAGGCTGTATGCTTTCTTTGTTCCGGATCCCACTTTGCCACAAATAGGAAATGCCCAGAGTTTAGTCGCCAAAAAGCCATTAAGGAAACTATGGCTAACAATTGCATTTCATATGCAGAAGCAGTTAAGTTGCATCCTCCTGTTAACAAAGCATATTCAGAAGTTTTAACTTCTGTTGCAGTTCCTTCACCACCTTTAAGGCAAACATTTGAATCCTCCTCCAAAGGTACTAGAAACAAACAAACAAGTTCATATAAAAAAACTGTATTTTTTAATAAACCCAATAATTCTCCTAAACATAGTACAGGATATGACAAATATACTCATTCTGCCCTAACAAAAGATTATGATATTCCTTTACCATCCATTGGCACAAATATTGACAGTAATAATTCCATAAATAATAAGTCAACTAGAGATTTAATTATCATTTTAATTAATTTGCTAACAAAGAATATGTCTGAACCGTCCAACGCTGCTATACAAAGTATTAGTCAACTTTTTAATAATATCAATAATGGATCAGCTGTCAACAATCCTTCAGTGGAATTGTCGCAGTGTTAACTCTAAAAAAAGCGATTTACTACATCTTATTAATGTGTATAAACCTGTTGTTGTCGCATTGCAAGAAACCTGGTTGAAGCCAGGTTATAACTTTAAAGTCTCCCAATATTTATGTTTAAGAGAAGATAGAACAGATGGCTATGCTGGTGTTGCTCTGTTAATTCATGACACAATACCTTTTCACCACATTCCCATTGCAAATCATAGTGTTGATTTTTCTATAATAGCTGTATCTATCAATAAAATATGTTTTGTATCTGTTTATGTTCCCCACCCTTCATCATCATTATACAACGAAATAGAAACCATAGTAGCAAAATTACCTAAACCATTTTTAATTATGGGTGACTTCAACGCTCAGCACCAGGCTTGGGGTAGCTCCAACTCTAGTTATTACGGGTCAAGGATATTAGACATTTTGGATTCTAATAACCTCTGTATCTTGAATACAGGTCTTGCAACACGTCTCACTAAACCTAATGAAGGGATCAGTGCCCCAGACCTCACGATAGCCAGTCCTAGTCTTGCGCCTACAGTGACCTGGAATACCCTGCCTTCGACTTTTGATAGCGATCATTATCCCGTAATAATAACTATGACAAAATTTATCAAATCTCTATCCAGACGCCGACCAAGATTAGCATACAAAATTAAAACTTCTAATGACAGTATTGACAATGACAGATGGAGAACGTTTAGTGAGCGAGTTGAGCAGAGACTATCCAACCTTCCTGAAAATGCATTAAGTTCATCGACAATTCTGGCTGATTCTTTTGCATCACTCTTGTTGGACGCTGCTAATGAAACATTCCCAACTAAACGATGTAATAATAACATTCCGTCGCCCCCATGGTGGGACAATGAATGTTCTTTAGCAGTGCGCCAACGAAAAGAGGCTGAAGTAAAATATAAACAGTGTACAACATTAGAAAATTTTAATAACCTCACATTAATTATGAACAATACTCGTAAATTATTTAAAAGGAAGAAATGGGATGGTTGGCGTCGTTTCTGCACTTCGCTATCGCCTGACGTTTCTCCGTCATTAATATGGCAAAATATACGACGATTCAGATCAGCATTTAAGGAAACAATACCTCACTATCTGGATGAATCCGTTGCAGATAAATTTTTAGACAAGATAGCTCCTCCTTTTGTTCCACAAATGTCCATCATTTCATCTCATCTCCCTTTCCAATCTCCTGTAGAGGATGTAACGGGCCTTGACAGTCCTTTTACCCTTAAAGAATTGAAAGGTATTTTATCCTACGTAAAAGATTCTGCTCCAGGTCATGATGGTATTCCTTACTCATTCCTTGCAAATTTAAGCGACTCAAGTCTAATTTACTTTTTAAACATAATCAACTCCACAATAAGTTCTGGTATAATCCCTTCCTCATGGAAAATATACGAAGTCATCCCCATTCTAAAACCAAATAAACCACCGTTAGATCCTAACTCTTACAGACCGATAGCCCTTGCCACTGTGTTTTCAAAACTAGCTGAACATTTAGTTAAAAACCGTTTAGAATGGTATGTAGAAAGTAAAGGTTTACTATCTCTGAGTCAGTATGGATTTAGGAAAGGAAAAAGTACCATGGACAGTCTAGGGATTTTCATTACAGATGCGAGATTGGCTTTTTCAAATAATGAATCCATGCTTGCTGTTTTCCTAGATATTTCTTCTGCATACGACAATGTTGATTTAAATGTTTTGAATACTAAACTTTATAAACTAAAAGTACCTCCCATATTCTGCAATTTCATTCTTAATCTTCTCTCAGGCAGACAATTACAAGTTGACATAGGTGAATCTGAAATGAAAACAAGATTAACCTGGAAAGGACTGCCTCAGGGTTCGGTGTTGAGCCCACTTCTTTATAATATATATACCTCTGATTTAGAATTCCATATTTCTGGTAAAGCCAATATTTTACAGTATGCAGACGATCTAGTTCTTTATGTATCAGGACGCTCTGTTGAAAAACTAAGTTCCTCTCTAAACGTCGCTCTAAAATTTCTTAAATCATGGTTGGACAATAATTCTTTGTGTCTTAGTGTTAACAAAAGTAGCGCTGTTTTATTTTCTAGAATGCGTTTTCCTCCTCCATATTCAGTTGTGTATGATAATCAACAAATACCTGAAAATAGCGAAGTAAAATTTTTGGGTATCCTTCTAGACGGTAAACTTACAGGTTTACCACACTGTTATTATGTATTGGCTAGATGTGAACGTTTATTAAATTTTATGCGCTGTCTTTCTGGAGTTTGGTGGGGTTCCCATCCATTCGTGTTAAAATTATTGTATAACGCTATTATTAGAAGTATCTTAGACTATGGGACATATTTCTTAGAACCTTGTAGTGCTGTAGGTCTGACAAAGTTAGACTCAATTCAATCAAAAGCCTTGCGTATTATAACTGGTGCCATGAGGTCTAGCCCAATTAACGCACTCCAAGTGGAATCTTTGGACCCTCCTTTAAAACTTCGTAGACAGTACTTATGTGATAAATTCATTCTCAGAACTCTTCAATTTTCCAACCACCCACTTTATCAAAAACTTTTGTATCTTTCAGAAAAAATTGAATGTTCGTCTTATTGGTCAAATAAATCTCTTCCATGCTCTATTATAAGTTTCCGTAAATTTACTTCACTTCAAGCTCCCACACACCGCTCTCAGTATCTTCCAATTTTTTCTGTCTGTTACGAAGCTCTTATTTTTTCCCCTCAAATAAACTATAACTTTATATCGCTAAAGAATGATCGTTATGCTAACTCTAACTTAAACTTCATAGTCGAAAGAGACTGGGCTGATAGGCATTACATTTACTGTGATGCTTCCAAGCACCCAGTTTCAGGCACGATTGGGGTAGCTGTATATCATGAACAATATAACATTCATCAAAAAATAAAATTACCTTCTGAAACATCAGTTTTTTCTGGAGAATGTTTTGGAATTTTAAAGTCCCTAGAATACGTACTTCTTGCGAAACTCAGCAAGTCTATTATTTTCACTGACTCGAAGTGTGCTTTACAAGCACTGCAAAAGTTTCCTTGGTCAGGTTCAAATCATCCCTATGTTATAGAGGCCAGACAGCTCCTACTAAATTGCAAATTTAAAAATCTTGATGTTTTTTTGGTGTGGATACCTGGCCATCACAATATTCGCGGCAATGAGATAGCAGACAAATTTGCTAAAGACGCTGTAGATGATGGTGATAAGTTTCCATATAATAATGTTGTATCTGACCTTCACTGTCTTCCTAAAGATCATCTGTATGATGCCTGGGAAAATTTATGGAATATTTCAAGTAGTCGTAAAGGTCAATATTATAAACGTATACAACAAAGAATACCTCTCAAAGTATGGTTTTCCAAATTAAAACTTTCCAAGCTTGCAACCTCCAGTTTGATACGAATGCGCTTGGGTCATGTTTGCACAGCCTCTCACCTTGCTAGACTTGGGATTATTCACAATAATTTATGTTGTTGTGGTTGTGAGGAAGATTTGAATCATATATTTTTTGCATGCCCCAACCGTGACTCTTCTTCATTCATTAACTCCCTTATTGAACTCTCTGTCCCTCTTCCTACATCAATCCCTACATTGTTAAGCTCCTTAAATTTTGATATTTATAATTTAATATCTACCTTTATAACTATTAATAATATTAAAGTATAAGTTTTTTTATTTCCCAACTCCCAATTTTAATTTCTATTTAATATATATGTTTGGTATATCATTATTTATTTATTATATTACCACCAAACCTGATCCTATTATCCTTTGTTCCAAAATTCCGTAATCCGTTCCTACGCATTTCAATGAATTTATTTGGTTTCCCTACCTTTATACTTGTAGTGGCAAATGCACAAACCGTGCGAGCCAAATTATTAAAAAAAAAAAAAAAAAAAAAAAAAAAAAATAATGTGATTTGAAGTTTACATTATTTTCAGATAATTCAGATTTTCTATCGATATTTTGTGATTTATAGGACATTCGCTAAAAAAGTTATTTATTGCTTTTCAGAGCTACGTTTATTGTCAACAATTTCCAAAATATTTTATCGCCATGGCTACTAACGGAACGAATGGAACTATGGGTGAAGTGGTTAGTATAATTTTAGTGATTTTTATCAAAACATTCTTAATTTAATGTGCTACGTTAATAATAATAATGGTTAAACTTAAAACCTACTTTTACACTAAAAACCTTTTAATTAATAGGTTATTCAATAGTCGAAAATCTTCACTGACATTAACATACAGTTATGATAACACAATCAACAGGTTCAAGTACAAGGCCAATTTTATAAAAAGCATGTTAATTAAAATGATTAAAAGACAGTAATTATCTTATTTGGTTTGCCACAGTTAAAATTTTTGTTGTAAGCTGTGATGGAATTAGAAATCAGTGACTTTACCAATTTCTTTTTTTCTATTTCCTGAAGTCATAAATATTATTATCATCAATTATATTATTATTATATACATATTTAGAAATATCAAGGATAAAACAAACAAAATTATTATTAGGTTAGGTAAAAACATTATATGATTTCTCATGGCAGCGGCATCTAACCCCCCAATCTCTAATACCTTTTTTTTTATTCATTAAGGTTAACAATATTATATTATTATTATATACATATTTAGGAATATTAGAAATAAAAGAAAAGATTCATTTATGTCATAAAATTATTTCTAGGTGAAAATGTTATGTGATCCCTCGTGTGTGACATCTAACCCCTCTTGTACTGTTAAATGCTGGAAATGGGATGTGACACAAATAATTATGAAGAAACTTTTGCAAAACTGCAACTATGGTATCCTTATTTTGAATCGTCCAGTCTCGCAATGCCAAGAATTTATGACCAATTTATGGGATAAAGGTAGGTATTTATTTACAGTCATTAAGCTGTTATACAAATAAGGTTCATCTATCAAAAATTTGGATAAAAAAAGGAATGTCTTTAAGCAAACTAAGTTCTTTCATTATAAGACAAATTATGTTCTATGCTTAGGTTACCATTGTGCGTGGTATGGTGGCCCGTGGCCTAGAGAGAATTTTACTGATATTATTTGATATTGATGATGATAATAAAGAAGAGTTTGTTACTCAAAAATGACAGCAACACAGTTTCTCAAAGCTATGTGTTGATTGGTTTGTGAATGGCTGACTGTATATTATTAAGGTCCCTTTATGCCTCAGAAAGCATGTTAAGCCATTGGACATAGCTGTAATTTGTAAACTGTTGACAGAAGTCCAAATGTACATATGAATGGGATGTGGAGCTTCATGTTAAATTTTCATATTCAGCTGCATCCAATTAGGCTAGAAGCCTACTCTAACATAGTTTGAAAAGGGCTAGACCGATTGCTATTAACAAAGGTATATTTTTTTTTACAGCTAGTGTAAGAATGACTGTTGATGGTGGCACAAGACGATGGGACAAGTTCATAACCAGCATCCCAGATGATACAAGAGAAACCATAAAAGATCCAGACCTCATATCTGGAGACTTTGACTCTATCACTGATGAAATATTAGAGAAATATAAAAAGAAAGGTTGTAAGGTGAAATCCTGTTTTTATTACAGACATGTTTTTGCTTACTTATTTCTTTATTCATGATTATCCATTCAGACCGGAATCACCCACTGCTGGGTAATAGGCTTCCCTTATTACTGCCATACTTCCCGGTTCTGTGTGTCCACAGATTGAACATTGATGATATAAATATTATGTAATTCTTATTAACTAGCGGCTGTCCGTAACTTCATTCGCGTGAAGTTAGTTGTTTGAACATTTTGTTTTAGCCCCAAAAGAGTTGATTTCTATAAATACATTATTACATTTCTGGATTGTAATACCTACAGCATACATTTCAAATTTTTGATATGCTCCGCTCCTATTGGCCGCAGCGTGATTTTATACAGCCTAAAGCCTTACTGGATTAATGGGCTATTCAATGCAAAAAGAATTTTTCAAATTGGACCAGCAGTTCCTGAGATTAGCACGTTCAAACAAACTATTTAGCTTTATAAAACGTTATTTTTTGTTAATGCGAAACCGCACCCTAATTGCGTAATACTCCATTACTGTCAATTCTAACCATTCTGCAGCCAATTGCTGAACCATTGGTCCATATGTTCAGAAAGTGTGTCTGTTCAACAACCTAAATAACAGAATTAATGTTGAACTGTTAAAATGAAACCCATTGCTACTGATAGTATGTTACGCAATTACCCTGCAATTATAATAGTTTGTTCAGAATAAGGAATTGAATCGATTCCAATAACACTGGTTAACAATGGTTTTGCCCATGAATGATGAAATACAAAAATAGGCAGTACTTGGTGAATACTAATCATCAGTTATAATATTACAAGTGTCTTAGCTCGAGTTATCGAGCTATACAAGTTTAATCTTGTATTGCGTTCGCCGCACTCTCGCAAGTTTCGACTTGTTCGTTATTACAGCACGGCTTTACTTTACTAGATTTAATACATCATAAAGAACGTTAAGATTGCGCTGGCATTCCCTCAAAATACATATTCTCGACTCACATTTGGACGTTTGTCCTGAAAATATGGGAGATGTTAGCGACGAACATGGTGAACGTTTTCACCAGGATATTTCAGGCATGGAAGAGCGATACCAGGGCAAATGGAGTCCTGCTATGTTAGCAGACTACTGCTGGACGTTGAAGAGAGAGGCTGTACATATTACTTATAAACGGAAAAGCAATATATTAACTCATTTTTAAATTTTATAATATGTGATTTATGAATATAATGTTATCTTAAGTCAAAACATTTTTATTTGATTCCACAAAAAACGCGAGCTAACTCGACCTTAAAACTTACATCAAAATGTATGTTTAGAGGTATTCTTTCGCAATTAGCACAACTCATTTCATGGATTAACAAAACCTTAAAATTTGTTAACCAGTGTAATTATACACCATGTTATATTTTTTCCATGTTTTATTTTTTATGGTTACCGAGGGCGGTACGCAGCTTACGGTATATTATCGCCCGCGCAACAGCTGACGCCGGAGGTCAATGCACCGCTCGACCGCCCGAGCGCAGCGTGGACCATATTTTTGTTGGGACAGCCAAGTAGGATCATCATCATTTCAGCCGAAAGACGTCCACTGCTGGACATAGGCCTCCCCCAAGGTTCTCCACGACGACCGGTCCTGCGCCTCCCGCATCCAGCGGTTTCCCGCGACCTTCACCAGGTCGTCGGTCCACCTTGTCGGGGGCCTACCCACGCTACGTCTTCCGGTGCGTGGTCGCCACTCGAGAACCCGTCGGCCCCATCGGGCATCGGTCCTACGGGCAATGTGTCCAGCCCATTGCCACTTCAGTGTTGCAATTCTTCGGGCTATGTCGGTTACTCTCGTTCTTCTGCGGATCTCCTCATTCCTGATTCGATCGCGCAGTGAAACCCCAAGCATAGCCCTCTCCATTGTCCTTTGAGCGACTTTGAGCCTTCTTATAAGGCCCATTGTTAGCGACCACGTCTCAATTCTATAAGTCATCACTGGCAACACACACTGGTCGAAGACTTTTGTCTTGAGACACTGCGGTATTTCGGACGAGAAGATTCTACGTAGCTTCCCGAAAGCAGCCCAGCCGAGTTGGATTCGACGATTGACCTCTTTCTCGAAGTTGGACCTTCCTAACTGGATAGTTTGTCCCAGGTACACGTAGCTGTCAACAACTTCGAGAACAGAGTCTCCAATCTTTATAGGAGTCGGTACAACATGGGCATTAGACATGACTTTCGTCTTGCCCATGTTCATTTTAAGACCGACTCGCTTGGAGGCCCTACTGAGGTCTTCGAGCATTGTACTCAGGTCCTCCGCGGTCTCAGCCATGACTACGATATCATCAGCAAACCGAAGGTGTGTCATGTACTCGCCATTGATGTTGATGGCCAGTCCTTTCAAGTCCAGAACCTTGAAGACATCCTCCAATGCAGCGGTGAACAGTTTCGGAGAGATAACATCTCCCTGTCTGACACCACGCTGCAGAGGTATTGGTTTCGAGGTCTGGTCCTGTATTCGGACTGACATGGTGGCGTTTTCGTACAAACCCTTCAGCGCTTCAATATACCGATAGTCTACTTGGCACCGCTGGAGAGACTGCAGTACAGCCCAGGTCTCGATCGAATCAAAGGCTTTTTCGTAGTCCACAAACGCCAAGCAAAGGGGTAGGTTATACTCCTCGGCCTTCTGTATAACCTGCCGCAGCGTATGTATGTGGTCTACTGTGCTGTAGCCTTTTCGGAAACCGGCTTGTTCGGGCGGCTGGAAGTCGTCAAATCTGCAGGCGAGACGATTTGTGAGGACTCTTGAAAACAACTTATAGACATGACTCAGAAGTGAGATGGGTCTGTAGTTTTTCAAAAGGGTGCTGTCACCCTTTTTGAAAAAGAGTACCACCACACTTCTGTGCCATGCCTGTGGCGTTTTTCCCTTATCTATGACGGAATTAAATAACTTCTGAAGGGCCATAAGGATCGGTTCACCACCCGCCTTCAGTAGCTCTGCCGTTATTCCGTCATCGCCTGGCGCCTTGTTGTTTTTAAGCTGTTTCAGAGCCAATCGAATCTCCTGCAGGCTGACGTCCGGGATATCTTCAGTGTAGTGTCGGGTTAATCTTGCTCTAGGGTCTTCAGCAAGATTTAATGCGGGTCTTGTCGTTGAAGTGTAGAGCTGTCCATAGAAATTCTCGACTTCCCTCAAAAGCTCGGGCCCGGACGTTAAGATCCTGCCGTCGTCAGTCTTCAGCTTGCTTAGCCGGCTATGGCGGCCGGCCAATAGTCAGATCTCTAGCGAAAACTTTAGAGCCTCTGTTTCGCTCTATAGCCTCCGTTATACGCTCGGTATTATACCGACGTAGGTCGCGCTTCAGAGACTATGAGATCTGCTTATTGAGCTGCCGGTATCTGCAAGCATCACTTGACGAACGCAAAATCATCTCACGTCTGTCCTCCATGAGCTCGAGAGTGTAGTCCGAGAGCTTTTTAGTTCTATTTGTACGGCGGGTCTTAAAATACTTAGTCCCGACCGTACGGACAGCTTCTACAAACCCATCATTATATTCGTCCACGTCGCCACTTAGGCATTCGAAGCGATTTTGGAGCTCGAGCCTGAAACCTTCGGAGTCGTGGATCTGAATGGGTGCTGGCCGGAGCGTGGACTTCATCAGGCGAGATCTTTCGGACACTATGTTCAGATTCAATGTGCCTCTGACCATACGGTGATCGCTGCCGCATTTGAGCGAGTTGATCACTGAGACATCATTGAATATGTGCCTTTTTGTCGTCAAAATGAAGTCTATCTCATTCTTAGTGACCCCGTCGGGACTGATCCAAGTCCACTTTCGCTGTTCACGCTTTTTGAAGAAGGAGTTCATCATAAAGAGTCCCTCTTTCTCCATGAAGCCAGCTAACATGTGGCCTCGGTGGTTCCGACGCCCAAATCCAAAATTTCCCAGTCCGAGCTCTTCACCACTCCGTTTTCCAAGTTTAGCGTTGAAGTCCCCCATGATAACGCTGTAGTGAGTTTTAGAGCTATGTATGGCTTTAGAGATGTCCTCATACATAGTCTCTACTTCATCGTCGGAGTGTGCCGAGGTCGGAGCGTATACCTGAATGACCTTCAGCGAATACCGTTTGGTTATTCTGAGTATCAGGAACGCCACCCTGGTCGACACACTCTCGATCTTCACTACATTGTCCACAAGGGACCTGTGGACGAGGAACCCGACACCACCTTGGGACTGATGGTCGCCCTCCCGGAAATAGAGCAAGTTACCGGATTTAAGGATTATCGAGTCCTCACCCTCTCTTCGGACTTCAGATAATCCCAGGACACCCCATCGCAACTTGCTCAATTCTTCCTCCAGTTCAATAACCCTCTCGTCGGTCCGCAGTGTGCGCATGTTTAGTGTTGCCAGGTCGATCCGTCGTTGCTTGTGGTAGCCGGATCTCTTCCGGAAATTCTTCGCACCCCTTGCCCCGCCGTTACCTTGGCCGCTACCACAATGACCAGGAATAGCGGAGCTGCCGGGGACTAGGGGCCTTGGCTTAGTCGTGTGCATCATTTGGGGGGGGGGGGTTTGCCATAATCCCCACGCTTGGCAGGCGGGTTGGGATCGCAGGATTTGATATTCCACAGAAGAAGCGCTGCTGCCCGCTTCCCTGGTGAGAGTTCCCTTAGTCGCCTCTTACGATAGGATGGAGTAGGATAACAACCTCATAACTTTGTGGTTTTCATGATATCTTTTTGAAATTTACTAAGTACATGATTCTTTACTTAAAAATACGTTTCGGGTTTTGCATAAATAAAAAATAATGTTGTTATTAGTATAGATTTGAAATATTAAAAATAAAAAAGCGTTTTTTTTGCTAGATGAATATTAGGGACATGTTCCTACAAATAAAGTCTAGTATACTGTGGTTACATATTTTCTGTTTTTATGATATATAGAGTGGTGCTGACAATACGATAATAAATTAAATATCGTGTACCTCAACACATTCTCAGTCAACCCATAAGACATCATATAAATATGTCCATTAGTTTAGTCACAGGAAATTATTTTTCATTTTTCACATTTTCTACATGATGTACAATATACATGTTGATAAGGAAGCGCTTACAGGTTAATGACCGCCGCATCCTGAAGGTACCAAACTTTAATAATAATGGCGCGAAATAAGGAAGTCGATACAGGATCGCGCTGTCGCCGATCGGAGGTCAGTGAACCAATATTTTTAAAGGATGTTCTATTCCGTTTCCAATTTTATGCGATTTAGTTTGTTTGAAATTTTCATTTTTCTATATTTGATGCTAGGTTTTTTTTCTATGGTTTAAAATATTTGTTCGTGTTTATGTTCGTGTTTTCAGTTATTGTCGTATTGTTAGCACCACTCTGTATAAGTCTTTCATTTTAATCATTTCTCTATTAAACTTGGCATTTCATTATATACAACATACATTTTGGGGAACACTGACCCAAGAGACACGATTTTTATTATACTTTAGTTGTATCTCTTTCAGTGGGTTTCATTTAAATATTCCTGTTTTTTTTATGAATCAAACACCAGTGTAATTAATAATTTGTTTCTTTTAGATCATCCACACTCCAGATCAAAACTATACAGACTTTACAAAAGCAATCATGGAATTGAATACCCATAGTAGACAAATTGGAATAGAGGTAAGTCTAATTTTGTATTGAGCTTTTAGAAAAGGGAGTTATCCGTAGTGTTTACAGATCGAAAAATCGAAATTCCGGAGCAAATTGCGGACATCAAATGAAATGTCCGGATTTCTTTGTAATAAATCGTGCATGTGTAAAGCGAAACAAATTTTGAATTTTATACGCGGGCGCAACGACCTTGATTCATAAATTTATTTAATTCATGATTTGTTAAGGTTATTATTTTGGTTTTTACATAAATTATTAGAAATTCTTGGCGGCTTAGGATTCCGGACAAGTATTATATTACCGACCATGTCTGGAAAATTGCGGCCGTATGGCAACCCTAGTTACATGACATAGATATGTCGGAAAAGATTGTCGGTCTCTTTATCACCAGGCGCATTTTAGTTACTGTATGGGTAGAGTTGGTTACAGCACAATAGAAAAATGGATTGCGATTCAAAGCAGATTGTATGCAGATGTCCACTAGACAACGGAATCTGCACTACACGTCTCCTAGAAAACTACTGGCCTTCATGTAACCAATCTCTAATCATTTAGCGACTCACACGGGTACCGGTCGCCTGGCGCAACCAATTTTGTAAGGCACGAGCGGTGACGAGTTGACGACGCGCTCTCTTCGCGCAGTCAAACGGCAAATGTGTGGCTTTCTTCCTATGATGTAGTTGCTCGATCTCTGCCAGATCCCGTCTTCTGGTTACAATCTCAATATCTTGAAATCGATTAAATGCATCCTGGACCGCTCGCCTTTAAAAGCCAAGTTGTAAAGCTACAGCTGTGAATGGCCCTCTTTGATCCATGTGATCTAGTTGCGGTTTGCAGATCCATATAACAAGTTGGTTCCACTAGCGAATCTCACACTATAGGTACACAGTGCAAAGATACGGAACTATGTGGCTACCATGAGTTTTCATTACGAAGACTCGATCATCGATATCGACCGCGTTTGACTCATCGATTGGCCTGCTTCAAGGTTGTAAGAACTACCAATGAGAGCGCCAAACGCGTTCGATGCATATGATCGAGTCTCGTTATGAAAACTCATGGTAACTACACTTGAAAGAGTTTACAGCATAAAGGGTGTATCTGACATCGACGCACAATATCAATGCACAAACCGAAACCATAACTTCAGAACATGATTACCGTGCCCAGATTAGAAATGTTCGATCTTTAAAAAATAAGGGCTATCTATGGAATACAAAAGTGTAGGTAATCAATATCTACAGAGTCCAAATGTATGACGGAGCAAATTATGTCAAAACTTAACAAAATATGGAATAACTACTGAAATAAATGTTCTATAGGGTGCATTTTGGGAATTGTGCGAGGGAATTGCATGGTTTAATTCTCCATCTCCGTTCCACCATCGGACGACCCGTCGTACGGCGAATTTCCACCCTTATGTTGTTAACACCAATACGATCCGGACGAAGCGTTTCGCCTCCACCTTTATACCGCGTACATCGAGGGACTGGAACAATTTGCCAGCGGCGGTGTTTCCGTCGGACTACAATTTGAGTTCTAGGCTAGAGTGAATAGGCTCTTAATAAACTAGTGCGCTTTACCATCAACGATTGCGTCACTGCTTACCATCAGGCGGGATTGCGGTCAAGCGCGAGTTTATTATTTATAAAAAAAAGAAAACCACTGTTATAGCTTGTCTATAAAGTCGTGAAAATGGATGTTTCTAAAACTAAGATGTTTAAAAGTAGGACAACACTAAATCTTAGTAAGTACAAGTACATCGAATGTTATCGGCAGTCATCGATTTGTTTTGTGACTTTTTATTTATTGAGATTTGTATTAATTTTCAATTCTACTTAAACAAAACATCGAAGAAATGTGTTAAATATGAGAAAAACAAACCGGAGTTGAGCTCGGGAACTTATTTTTAAAGTTTATCATCAGTGTTTGTAGTACACCAACCTGAACAAATTTTATCAAATATGGATGATATTTATGCTTGGAACTGTTGCTAAAACAGGTATGTAATCATGTTACTGTTTGTTTTTATCTACTATATGTTTCAAATTTACTAAGTAACAGATTAAGAGTAAAATGAGGATCATTTATAGGTTAGATTGGAAATATAAGTAGACTGTATAGTGTAGCAGTTTTGATAATTTGGGTGATTTAATTTACCGTCGATTTTAAAAATGAATATATATCATGTTCGGAATTAAAATTAGTGCTATCCATCTTCTGATAGAAATTACATATTATTATTTTTAATCTTTCAGGAAAATGTGAGAGTAAACCCTTTATCAAGATTGTATGAGTTAGTTATTCGCTTAAGTGAAGATAGCAGGCTGCTGAGTGATGACAGCAGTAGCGGAGACGTTGTTAGTGACGCAGCTGACAATGAAAATACTTTTTAACGAAGAATATTTGTAATCAGATGATGAAAGCAATTATTATGTTTTGGAATACTTTTCATTGGTAAAAACACGTTAAAAATATAATAATAAATAGGTATGATTTTTTTTTATTTTATTTAAACGCCAGAGACCATAGATTTGCGTTTTCATTAAAACCAGTTGCGCTTCTAGTACAAAATAATGTGCTAGTGCTAGTATCAAAATGATTTCAGACAAGTCAACAGGGTTGCTATATCCACGACCGCAGCACCCTCATTTATTTTCACGACTTTATAGATGGACTTTATGGATGAATGTATTTCTGTCGGAGTCATTCGTTTGACTACTCAGAAAACCAGCGCCATCTCATGGTGCTAGACAGATTCTAACCTTAATTCGTGGGGGTAACTGAGAACTGTAACTATAATAATAAATAATATATAGTATAGAATTGAATATTCTCTATTATGTATAACATATAACTTACAGAACATAAATATAAAGATTTTACAAAAGGTGACACAATGGGCGGCCTTATTGCTAAGAGGGATCTTTTACAGACAACCTTTGGCTGTAATACTAAGGGGAAGGAGAGAGAGATAATGTAGGTAGTCTACAGTACGGTCACAACAAAGCTGGATTGAGCAGAGCTCTCGGGTTCATTGGAATATTGGCCATTGAATGAACATTACATATACAGGCTGCATGTGACATCGTAACGCAAATTTCGAGAAAGCCTAGACCGCATGCCACTAATAAAATTATGATAGTCATTTATGTCGCTAATGAGCGGTTACAGAAATCACAGTGTTTAAAAAAAGTGTCGGCTCGGCCTTTGAACGTTGCAAGCGTGCCGGCGTGCGTGTTTGTAGGTATAACGTTGACCCCGTTGACTCTATTAAAGCAGCTGATAGGATAGTTTTTCGAGTTTTGTTCACATCACGTTCAGAGAGTCTACGAAAAATTCCACCACTGGGGCGTTCAGAATTATGTACTGGATTCATTGCGAGTACCATAATCCCGCTGAGTTAAGTTTTGAAATAATTTGCTCTCTCATAAATTTGAACTGTGTAGATAATGTAGATATTGACTACACTTTTCTATTCTATAGCCCTTATTTTTCAAAGATCGAACTTTTCTAATCTCGGCACGGCAATCATGTTCTGAAGTTATGGTTTCGGTTTGTGCATAAAATCTGGGTAGTGAGCAAACCTTAACATATCGAATATTTTTCAGTTATCTCATGTTATTGCAGTGGCGCAGACTTCTGGCCGGCTAGACCAGATCGTGGGGAATATACAAACCCTATTTCTAGTGAAAGAAGAAATATTATTAGATCCAAACACAAATTTGTTTATAATGTCTGATGATTCTATATCATGGCTGCTAATGCCTGGCGACCACGTTATTCATGTTCCCGAGGAAACCAGGCAGCACAGGAGAGCATGGTGCTCTTTAGTACCGATCGGCGAAAATTGCCAATATGTCACTACTACTGGATTGAAATGGAATTTAGGTAAGTGCTTTGTTTAATACTCTTTCAAAATTGAACTGCTACCTCTGCCAAAAATACTAATGAGTAAAAATCTAACTACTGCTACACCTAATAAGTACATCACCCAAATTGGGTAACACACCATCCATCTCAACCAAAATAATTTTAAAGAATTTTGTTAATCCATTGCTTCATAGTTATAAGTATTCGAAAAATCTGAATAATCTAATGACCTCTCCCGCTCTTGAAGGGCGTGTCAGACTTTTACTGACTAAAACCCACCCTTGTTTTCTATCAACCAACCCGTAACCTTGCCCCATTCATCGATCTTGGGGACCCCGTCACGATGTACTAATATCTCTTTGAGGCGCGCGTGAAACACAACGCGCTGTCCAGCCGGGCCTGTTCCTTACCTTATTTATAGCCTCATAATTATAATAAATTTCTTTCATTAATCCCTTAGTGTTACGTTTCCTTATAATAGTGGCCATTTTGATTGAAAGAAAAAATAACGAAAATATTTTGGTTATTCTGAACAATGTATTTGTTTGTACAAAGTAGTCAAAAACTAAGGCATAAAAAATCATATAAAAAGGTTTTCAATTTATTCTATTGTTTAATTTTATGGTCAGTTTTGTTTTAATTTTGCAGACAACCAGCAGTTGCGGTTCGGTGGGATTGTAAGCACTTCTAATACTTTTGATGGTTCAGAGAAGGTTACAATAAAGTGCAGCCACACCTTGTTGTGGTCTATGAGGTTGCCCATGATTGGAAGTAAGTAGTTTAGTTAATTGTCCTCATTTCTTTTCAAATCAACCTGTGTAATCATTATTTCTCGGCCTTAGAGGCATTAGGTCGTATGTTTAGCTCGACCTTAAAAGCAGTAGGTCATATGTAAGTATGTATCTCGGCGCTACACATGCAAGCTACTGCATCTAAGGTCGAGCTATAAATACCAGCTAATGCTTCGAAGGTCGAGATTTGTTAACCAAGTTGACTAGCAAATGAACTTGCTCGTATCAGTATCAAAATGATAATAGTAATTTTTTGACAATTGCTTAAAATAGCTGTGTCACGAAATATTTTATTATTTTCTTTAGATTTTTTTTACACATGTAGATATTTCTAGCATTGACCACTATAATTAATGATCTACAGTATGTTAAGAAAACCCTGTCCGACCCATAAGGATAATAAAGGTTAGGTAAACACATGACCAAATATAATATAAAATTTTACGTAATCATCATAGTACCAATACAAATGAATTTTGAAATAATCTTTTTTTCCCGCGAATTAATTCCAACTTCCCCGAAACTTCGTAATTTTTAAAAAGTGACAACACCGTTATTATTATGAGCGAATAGCGATGCGACCACGTGCTGCGTGCCCTGCCGCCCGGCCCCCGCGGTAGTGTGCATAACGCACGTTTATTAAGTTACCTCTTTTTGCGAAATAATATTTATTTTTTTAGGGGGATTTTTTTTTAAGTTTAGCCCGGTTTTGTATCCATTAATAGAATCAGTTATCGATACCTAACAACACCTTCACGGGTCGGACAGGGTTTTCTTAACATACTGTATAGGAAAATAAGCGAACTTGAAATATAAATAAAATGCTTTTGATACAGCAGTATTTTTTTTTTAATCATAAGGACTAATTAAAAAGAGATGCACTTTGCTTGATTTTATAAAATATTTGTAAGTACTTTTTTAAGTACATACCTATTAAGCTAAAGATGCTTCACCATAGTTTTTTTTTTAATCATCTATTATTTAACCTCGCGAGAACTATATTTCTGTTTAATCCCTTGGGAATTAGACGCGAGTTATCGAGGTAGATATGTTTGAAATTAAAACAAAGTAGGAGGAACAGTAATAGTTATTGTTATTAATGTTATTATAAACAAGTATTCTTTGTTTCAGCTTCATGAATAGGACGTGTGTAAAATACTGTTGTAGGTGCTACCTATAGGGACAACATTTGATAGATAAGATGTTTATAAACTACTACCAGCCTTTACCAGGCGGCATGGTATGGCAAAAGATTTAAGAGGAAATGATTATAAATCTTATTTCAATAACACTAGCACACATATTGCATAATCAGCCCATAATGTTGCTACTATCATGACGCAGGCTGCTTCTCATTGCTCGTCTCTCTGGAGTGCTCCTTAATCAACCACGAGGTACCAGTGCGGGTTAGATGCGGGCGTTAGATGTCACATGCCTTTTGGTTCTAAGAAATTTCTCTAGAAATTTCCCTCACCATTTTGCAAGTAGTATTGATGAAATAATTTATAATGAGTACCATGCTTGGATTAGACCAGACAACCTATAACATGTTAGTTGCGGCCGTTACCACTGAGTACTACATTTAGTTATCTAATATCGTCACAAGGAGACCAGCATACCAGAAGAAGCAGCTCGCTGGTCTTCGTCATAACCGGCGCATAATAAAATACCAAGTCATACCATTGGGTTGGCTTAGCCATACCATGCCGCCTAGTAAGCGCCAGAAATACGGCAGTTTAATTTTGCTTTTATACTATGAATTTGTAAGTTTTTATCCTTTTAGGTTTACTTACCTAGATGTCCTAGTTATAAAGGTTGTGGGTAGTTTTACCAAACCAAGTTTGTCTTACTAAAATACCAGTTTTAATTCTTCCAGTGTTTGTATTTTGAACCTTATTCCTATTGAGGTCACGTTCATATTACAAAAACTGACTTTAGAACTGAGTCTAAAGTGTCAATTTTGTAACAAAGCTTCTAAACCAGTCGGAATAAGTTTCAAAATAAAAGGACTGACTCGACGGTACAAGTCTGAACTAAAGTTCAGACCTCGTTTTGTAATAAGTCGCAGTGAATTTTAAATTCAACCATTATTAAAGTAAGAGTTTCCAAGAATCGTAATTATTATATAAAATATATTATATTTACTGAACATTCTTAAAGATTATAAATTTGTGTTTACAGATGATTTGCTCTCATGTGTTGGTCTATAGACTATAGTAAGAATGCGAATTGTTTCGCTTAGAAATTCGAAAACGCGCTTAGTTTTGTCAGTCGTGAAATAAAATCTATTTCGTTCAATGCCACGAATAAGTATTTCCAATGATAAATTCTTACTAGCAAGCCAAAGTTAAATTAAGTCTGTAATGGCGGAAGATTTCGTGCTATAAACTAAGGAAGGTAAAGCTATGCTTTCCAAAGTCCCTCCCTGGTTAAACATCCATTACTTACCGACTGACCGAGTCAGATATTAAGTTGCCTTCAAAATGGTTGAGCTAAATGGTGCTAATCCATGCGTCATGTTTGTGACCGGGCGCGATCAGTGGTCTGGTTATCTCTTAGCTGCTCTAGCATATTTTAATTTTTGAATTGCTTTATGTCTTCCATAAGCAACGCTTTTAACGTTCACGTCTTTCTGCATCGTTATTAATTCAAAATGAATGATGTAATCAAATATTATGTAACAAATTTATGATTTTAAAAGAGTTTCCGTGGAGTTTCTTGCCCGTTCTTCTGTATAGAGACCTACGCTTTGGAATGAGCGGCTAGCTTTACCTTACTGACTGACCGACCCTTTGGGGTCCCGAAACAGGTGACCCGTGCGAACAATTCGCATATTTGAAAAATCCTTAATTTTCAATCTCAATTTTTTATAAAACCACTGAAATGTCAGTAATTTGTATATTTTTCTGGTGTAGCGGTCCAGAAAAGCTTTAAAATGATGCCTCGTTTATGGTCTGATGATGCCTGGCTTATGTATATTAGGAAGTTATGACGTACCGACAAAAAAAGCCATTGAGAAATAATATAAGTACTTATATGATAAACGCTTTGATTTGCGTTGATTCCTCTGTGCCTCGGAAAGTACGTTAGGCGGTTGTCCCTGGCTATCATTTTATACACTTTTATAGTTGTTTAAGATATTCAAAAGCCTGAATAGTCTTAGATGTTATCTAGTATCTGGGTTGTGGAGATCACATAGGTTTTCGCGCATTGCATCCATTTCGGGTGGAAGTTAACTTCATCATACTTGTCAAAGACACGATGAATGGCAAAACACCCGCTTGGCCGGTTGAATTAATTATAGAAACAAAAAGCAATTGTTTCTCACGCGGAAGTGCGAGAAACAATTGCTTTTTCGGCGCGTTTGAAGCTTCGAAGACTTAAAGGACTAAAATAACTAGCGAAATACGGCTGTAGTACACTGCAGCCTACCCATTTGGGTATATTTAGCATTATATTTAACTCATTATCATCATCCTAGCGTTCAGTCCCGGTTGCATCCGCGGCCTTCGCGTTGGAGCCCGGGGTCCGCTTTCCTGCTTTCCTGCTCAGATCTTTAGCATCCTGTGGAACTTTATATTTAACTACTTACCTGCTTATAGGTAATAGTTAACAATTGATGTTTATTTTTCTTGTCTATTATACGCATATTTCGAACACTTTAATTCAAGTGCGCGCAATCTGCGCGTACAATCTGCTGCAAGTGTCTAGAAATATTAGGAACGAATCGATAAATTAGCAAAAGCAAACGCCAGACAGACAATCCGTAAGCAGTGGGGGCAGAAACTCGCTGGCTTATTGACGTATTCCGGGCGATTGTTTATCAATAACATTATGCAGAAATACGGTTTGATTAATCGTGCCAAAAATACCTTTAAATCGATGTAGTAAACAACCTAACAGTTCATTACTTCAGCATAGCTATTTATATAACAACTCGATACGCGTTTTTTTTTTCCGAAGGTGGAAAAATCCTCATGGACTATCCCCCGCTCGGGGACGCGGAGGGGTGTGCCGGACACTCACCGGCTAAAAAACCACCTATGCAGGTCTAGGTCTTGACCCGTCGGCGCGAGTTCGACAGGTCTCTTCTCGCGCGAGCAGTCCTTAGCCGAGCGGCTGCTCTCTTCATCGTGAGTGGCGTGTGCGCACGCGTCACAACGTCAACTCAGCCATGTGACGGGCGTTGGACTCCCCGGGTGCTTCGCCCGTCGGCCATTATCATGGAGGCAGGTGGTCGGCCTCGACCCGTCTTCGACTCCGCCGAAGGGAGAGAACTCTGTGCGTCTCTCTCCTTCTCGGCCGCTTGCATTACTGAAGAAGGAGACGACTCCGAACTTGATACGCCTCCCCGTACTGTATCCAACATCAGTCAATGTTCGTAGGAGTCCTCTAATCGCTGTTTACAAGACCAAAACTAGAATTTTTTTTTAGTTTTCTAAATACTATACTAAGGGGAAGGAGAGAGATATAATGTAGGTACTTAGACAGATTATACAATATGTACGTAAAGTGTATCATACTATGTACTTAGTTGAAATAAATTTATACATCTAATTAATAAACATCATACAAGAAAAAATATAATGATATGTTTAATGAGAGAGGAAGTATTTTTTTATCATAGTTTAAAAAGTGGACACAGTTTGAGCACGCCTTACGGACACGCTTACGGACACGGGAAAGTCATTCCATAGTCGAACTGCTTGCACAGTAAAGGATTTAGCACAGAAACTAGTGGAATGAATCGGCATCTCTAATATCAGGTTTTCCGATGTTTGTATTCTGTGGTAGTACGTTATAAAGATTTGATTTTCCATTGTTTTTATTTCACGACTTATGAGCAATTATATTGATATTATTACGTACTATGACTAGCTAATAGTATACTGAATTCATCGTATTACGCTGAATATAGTAACTGTACAATAAAATAGAACAAAAAACGCAATACTTCAAATACGTGGGAACGATATTAATATATGTATAATTATGTGTAATTTAATCGTGTACGTAAATTATAATTATTTATTAATTAGTTTTACATGGTATATTTGTAATTCTGAAAATTTCTTGTTGTTAATTTTTCTCGTAAAAAAAGTGATATGATAAAAAAATATGTACTATTTATCATGACCTGATGACATTACGTCTTACCATTGTGCATTGGTTATGTTACGTAGACCACTAGGTTCGTTTTTAGTTACTGTAAGGGTCAAAAGTGGAGTACCACTTTTGACACTTATTATTACAATAAAGTTCAAAAGTGGTAATCCACTTTTGACCCTTACTGTAAAATTACATAGGTCCGTATTACAGAACGTCACTCAAAACTCAAGCTTTACTTAAGTCTCGTTTGAAGCCTTTTGATTGGTTGAAACTAGTTTTAAGTAATGTTTCAACAGAGATTAATGCTTGAGTATCCTTCTGAAATACGGACCTTAGACTTTATGGCGGCTCTGAAATGCGCTACTAGCTGGGCAGTACCTCACTTTACATTTCACGGGCAAGTTCATTTGTTTCTGCGCAGCGACTAGCGTCATGTTCCGAGCCACCATAAATTGAATTCGAATTGGACTGTACCCACTACGTACCCACGTTTGTCAATTAAGGTCTCAACCCACCAAAGCCGCTTTAGAGTTAGGCCCTCGGCTTAAGAAAGTTGAAGACTTGCAACTTTGTTTAAAATTAGGTCGGTAGCAAAACTGGGTTGTACGCTAGACCAGTTGGGCCGTTGAACCTTATAGGACCTCTTTCACCAGGGGACAAAATTTGGGCAGTATAATTATGGTAGTTTGTAACAGTTTTTATCATTCGAAGATTTACTTTAATGTGATTATATTTATTAAAATTAACGAATGATTATTCGTTAATTTTAATAAATCCTAAATGACCTTTGTAATAAAATTTAATCATCACAGGGACAAGTCTGATCTCAGTATTAATCTATCAAAAATACCCCTAATATGCCAACATTTCTTTAAGTATGTTTGTTACTGAGATCAGTACTGTTTTGATGTAAGTTCCTACCGCAAAATTATGCGATGCTAAAAGTCCAATATTTTACTTGAATTAAAATTACATGCCTTCAGGCGCAATATGGAGATGCCAAACTATGTATATTATGTATCGATGTTAATTATCTGAATTACCCATTTTCGCAATAAATGAGTTTGACTCATTTATTGCGAAAATGGGAAAGGGTTTGAAAACGTACAGGAAACACTTCAATAGTTGGTAAAAAGATTCTGAGTTTACTATTGTGTACTTGATTTTTTATTATTCCTCTATCAACAGACGATTTGTATTAGAATGAGACTTTGTCTTGGGACTAACAGGGATGTATCCAAGGTAAGAAAATCAAAAAAATAATTAGTCCGTCTTATAGACAATAAAAAAAATTAAGACCCGTATATTTTGAACCACGGCGTGACTTCGTGCGACATTTCAAATCAATATATCTTTTTAAGTATTTGAATGAAAGAAAAAATATAAAATACGTGTTCAATATTTTTTGTAAATCTATCTGATGGACATTAAATATTTTTTTAGGATACAACACAATTGAATTTACCAACTGGGCAGAGAACATATCACATGATGCTTATACGCATTGAGCATAAATGTATTGCACAAAATAATGTTGTTGCCAGTGAACTAGTTTTTTTTTTAATTTATGTTATCTACCCATTCTACCTCACATGTTGTTAATTATTGTTCCTTGTAAATTACTTTAGGTTAATTCATTAATTATGTGGTTTAGGGGAATCTGGAACTTTAATTTTAACGGTTTTTTTTGTGTATGTTAGTGATAGTTGTGCTTTTCCATGCAATTTCCTACAGCATGCGTAGCAGAATCATTATACAATATGTAAAGAAAACCCTGTCCGACCCGTTAAGGTATTGTTAGGTATCAATAAGTGATTCTACTAATGCCTACTAAGCCTGACTAAACTTAAAAAAAAACCATAAAAAAAGAAATATTATATCGCAAAAATAGATAATTTAACACATGTGCGGTAGGCAATAAATGCGCGGCCGAAGGGGGGCAGGGCACGCGGTACGCGGTCGCATCGCTCGTAACAATGGTGTTGTCACTTTTTTAAAAATTACTAAATTGTGGGGAAGTTGGAATTAATACGCGGAAAAAAGATTATTTCAAAATTTATTAGTATTAATCATATGAGTAAAATTTCATATTTTATTTGGTCATGTGTTTACCTAACCTTTATTATCCTTATGGGCCGGACTAGGTTTCTTTACATATTGTAGAAACGGATTTGGTCGGTGGAAAAATAGACAAAGAAGCGCTGCAGTAGCGCCTCGCGCCACGCGTCTAACTTGAACGCCCATTAAAATATATAAAACCAACGAAAGAATGTCTACAGTCTGTCTTTTTATCTATTTTATGGTCGACAAATTCTTGTCTATGGTGGTAATGCTACCCGTGCTGATTCTCTAGTCTGTGAACGATCGTCATAAAGCCAACGTGAACCTCTATGGAACACTTGGCTGCCGACTATCGGCAACAGCGGGCGGCGACAGATGTCGACGGCTGTAGCTTTGCCGTTGACGTGTTCCGGTGTATGAGACGAGCATTTATAGTCAATATGTATAGTGATTGAGAAGTTAGTATTAGTAACAGTGACTAACTTTCATTGCAGACCATTAGTTAATACAATATTCAACTTACAGTAGTAAGTACTATAAGCAACAGTACAATAGTGTAACTTACAGCATATGTATCATGTTTTTCTATGAATGTATCATTTATAAACTGTACAGATGATCCTGTCATAGTATCTAGTTGTGTTAATTAAACTATGGTTTCTTAAAATTGCGGTAGCCGCCACATAACGACCACAATTCACCGAAGCTTCGAATGACTTCACTGAAACCTTAATGATTCAAATAACTTGGTTGTGTATCCATTTTTTTTTTGACATCTTTAACCCCTCTGAAATTATTTTTATGACGGCCGTTATATGGCTGTACTATCGTACTGTCGCAGGAAACCTAAGCTTTACAAATACTAAAAGTACCATCCTGTGTGTACATAGCTATGTTGTTTTAATATGTGTACAAAACTGGCTGTTTTATTTATGTAAATAAGTCTAGTCCTGTTTATAATATAAAACTGTATCATATTTGTATCTTTTTCTTACATTTAACAGATAATAGCTCCGATTCTCTTGTTCAGAAACTAAACTTATTTCTCGTTAAGTGGCTTTTTTTTTCTATTTCGTTAAGAAAAGTAAAAAAAAAACAACCGACTTCCAAAAAACACTTGAAATTGAAAAATAACTAATTTCGGTATTCGGTGTCTTTGGTTTTTGTATATTAGTTTTTGACACCGACTTCCGAAATTAGTTTTTTGGAAGTCGATTGTTTTTTTTTTAATTTTATTTTACAGTTTTTAGTTGTGAAAAGTCATGTTCAGCTTCATCCGGTTAGACTGGATGCTGACGCTAAAATAATGAAAAAACTTACAAACGCACTGGTTGTCCCTACGATTTTTGAAAGTTCCTCTTGATTTCTCTGGTCTTCCACCATCAAACCCTGATGTCCTTATCATGGGACCACCTTATCAATGTCTTCTTTCCCACAGAGAAAGAATTATCAAAATCGGTTCATAAACGACGAAGTTATCCGCGAACAAACATAAAAAAAGCATACCGGTCGCATTGAGTAACCTCCTCTTTTTTGAAGTCTGTTAAAAACTAAAATTTTATCTTCTATATAACATTGTAGTTTAATCCTGTTAAATTAAGGTATTCCATAGACAGTTTAGACGCGATTATAAACAAGGCGATCAAAAATACATCAATTTACGTCAGGCGCGGACTAATTTCACAGATCTAAGCTAACATATTATCGTCTGTCCTTTTCTTAGTGAAATATAGAGGAAAAGATGAACTGAACTTAAATTTAGTTTAGTTTGCGGACATGGAAATCGGGGCCAATACCTTTGGTTATGAGGCCTGTGGATGAGTTATTTCCTCGGTCGTAGGCCACATCGGCTGCAGGCAGAAGTTACCAGTACAGTAAGTTAGTAAGTGTAGTTGTGTCGGGAGTTTGGTCGTGGAGGGTCTCCACATCAATCTCCGTCGTGTTGTTGGGTTTAACATTGCACCACCTCGCTCAACTGCCGTCTTCCTTCCTATTCACTAAGTTTTTTAAGTGAATGGGTTTAATAAACTAGCGCGCTTTACCATCAACGATTGCATCACTGCTTACCATCAGGCGGGATTGCAGTCAAGCGCTAGTTTATAATTATTAAAAAAAAGAAAGAGTAAAAACAACCGCGCAGTCATTCAATCGATGATCAGGGTGATTATGATTACAAAACACACAATCAGTAGCAATGGGCTTAATTTTGACAGTTCAGTAACATTCATTGCGTTATTTACGTTGTTGAGCAGACACATTTTCGGACACATGGAGCAATGGATTCGCAATATACTTCGAATTGATTCCAACTGATAACAGAAGTGTGTTACACAATTAGAGCGCAGGTTAAACTTGTCGCGGTTAGCCCGTATTTGGATGACCGTCATTCGTGGATCTTGGGCTCGAAACTCTTAACAACCAGTCTTGCCATGGGGTATCGTGTAAAGGTGTGAGGAACAGGGTATCATGTTCACTCATCCTCCATAGGAAAGGGAGAATCCTTCGACCAGGCTGTCACCTCCTTCTGCAAAGCATTAATGCTGGCAAAGTAGGAGGCGGAGCGCGTGAGGGAGCAGGAATCTCAGCGCCCTCACGCCTCTAGCCGCTACAGGAGATGCCTTGGTCTGGAGACAATATTGAACTCCCGGCCACCATAGGCGAACAGCGGGCAGCTCGCCGCCCGGTAAGGACCAGGCCCTAGTCGACGGCGCGTTGTGTTTCACGCGTGCCTCAAGGAAATGTCAGCACATCGTGACGGGGTCCACGAAGACCGACGCCTAGGCTAGGGTTGGGGGTTGGTGGAAAAAGAAACCGTGGCCCTGGCATATAGGCAAGTGAGAGAACCCGGGTGGGTTTTAATCAGTAAAATTCTAACACACCATTCCGCTTCGCCCAAAGCGGGAGAGGTCATTTGATCACACCAAAAGAAAAAGAATCGTCGGTCTTCGTGGTCTTCGAATTTGTCGGTCTCCGTGGCGCAGCGGTCAACACGCCTGACTGCGACGTGGAGGCCCCGGGTTCGATCCCCGGCCAGGTCATGATGGGGAACGATCTTTCCCTGATTGGCCTGGGTCTTGAATGTTTTTCTATATATGTATCTATTATAAAATATAGTATCGTTGAGTTAGTATCCCATAACACAAGTCTCGAACTTACTTTGGGGCTAGCTCAATCTGTGTGATTTGTCCGTATATATTTATTTATTTATTTAATCCTCTGACCAGACTTTTATTGTCTGGCAGGCGCTTGCTCACCGGTTGATGACGTGACGCTGTATGCGTGCCAGTTGTATGATACACTCTGCTTGCGAGATGCAGGATTTTAGTGACGTCAGTATGACGCATTTTCCGTATGTGGCGTTGTAGTTACCGCTACAGTAGCCGCTCCAAGTATAACACTGGTATACAACTACATCCGGTTAGTGTGGAAGCCGACCCCCAACACAGTTGAGAAGAGGCTAAACAGGTTAACTGAAAAAGGCAGGTACTGGTCACTACCAGTACCTAAACAGGTTAAAAAGGTAGGTACTCGTCACTACCAGTGCCTAAACAGGTTAACTGAAAAAGGTAGGTACTGGTCACTACCAGTACCTAAACAGGTTAAAAAGGTAGGTACTCGTCACTACCAGTGCCTAAACAGGTTAACTGAAAAAGGTAGGTACTGGTCACTATCAGTACCTAAACAGGTTAACTGAAAAAGGTAGGTACTCGTCACTACCAGTGCCTAAACAGGTTAACTGAAAAAGGTAGGTACTGGTCATTACCAGTACCTAAACAGGTTAAAAAGGTAGGTACTCGTCACTACCAGTGCCTAAACAGGTTAACTGAAAAAGGTAGGTACTGGTCACTACCAGTACCTAAACAGGTTAAAAAGGTAGGTACTCGTCACTACCAGTGCCTAAACAGGTTAACTGAAAAAGGTAGGTACTGGTCACTATCAGTACCTAAACAGGTTAACTGAAAAAGGTAGGTACTCGTCACTACCAGTGCCTAAACAGGTTAACTGAAAAAGGTAGGTACTGGTCATTACCAGTACCTAAACAGCTTAACTGAAAAAGGTAGGTACTGGTCACTACCAGTACCTAAACAGGTTAACTGAAAAAGGTAGGTACTGGTCACTACCAGTACCTAAACAGGTTAACTGAAAAAGGTAGGTACTGGTCACTACCAGTACCTAAACAGGTTAACTGAAAAAGGTAGGTACTGGTGACCACCAGTACCTAAACAGGTTAACTGAAAAAGGTAGGTACTGGTCACTACCAGTACCTTTACGCTTAGAACAGTTTCTAAGCATACATATATCTTATTTGCCCAATACTACGTGTATTTCACAGTCCCGCCAATTCTCCTGATAGTTACATACTCGAGTGTATTTTGTGCATATTTATTTATTGGAAGGACCAGTTCACAAAACATTCGTTTTAAAAGATTACTGTAAAACAGAATCAATAAAATTATGTAGCATATAAGCTCATACCGTGGGCCGAAATCCACCAAGCGCATCCACAAGTTATATAACTTGTGGTTGCGCTTGGTGGCTTTAATATTTCGAAGATGTTCTCGTGTAGATTGAAATAAAAACCTTACATTTTTAAAATTGTTTTTTTGTTTGATAATTTAAAAAAATATATTGGATAGTCAATCGCTCTGTCTCGTCTGTCTCTCAGTCGCTAAAACATTGATCAATACTCAACTGTACCTATACGGTTAGGTACATTGAGAGCCGGCCTCACCGCCCGACCACTAAACAAATTTTTAATTGATTAAATTATATTTTTATTACATATGTGTATTAAATCTAGGCGCATATACCTATGTAAATAAAAAATACAGTTTTTTTTTATAATAAACGAGTACTTATTAGTGAATAGCGGTACAAAACAGTACCGCTATTCACTATATAAATCCATAATGAGACTAAATTCGACGAGATTACCTAAGTGCCTCTATTTTCTTGGATAAGGCCTCAATTATTACAAATAATTGAATAAAGAATATATTTTATTATATCGCAAATGTCAACCATGGAACATAAAATCGTGAATACTTGAAAACAAGGTAATGTAATTTTTAATATATTCCTTTTATGCCAGAGTAAATCAAATGCATTTAAATTTAAGCATCTCATTAATTCATGACCGTTGCTTACTTACCGATTCATAAATTTAATATTTGACCAAACATTTTTAACGTCATTAACTTATAAATAACTTTCTGCGCTCTGTAAGTGAAGCATATTATGATACAATTCTAAATCTAAATAGCTGGTTTAATTGCTTATCAATGTACTGTAATTAATTTAGAAAACGTAATAATTATATATTTGTTACACAGACAATTACTCAGAACCATTCTAATTTTCTGCTTATGACTATAAAAAATGTTAAATTCCAAGTTGAAGTTCAATATTCTCACTCAATTACCACAAAACTCCGAGTTTACAAAGGTAATTATTTAACCGCAGTACATATCACGCAATGATGAGTCGTCGCGAGGCCGCGGAGGCTGCGCAGGAGTCTGCAGTGCTGCCAACCGCACGGCGCGATCACGAGATAGCTCTCATCTTCCTTATCATCAGCTGATGCGAGAATAACATAGACACGACTTCTTCACTTGTTTGGATTATTCTTGCGGACTATCAACGCTTTTTTAATACGTAAGTATTTTTGTTACTTTTATTAGATACCTACAAATTACAGTATTTGTGAAAATAATGACAATCGCCTGCTTTCGATACGCCTATCGGTTTTAATTAATTATTCTGAACAGAATTATTTGTTTAGCCGGTTAGCCGAGAGAATATATGATATTTTAATTTTTAAACTGTCAGTGCACAGCGCTATTTATGTTAACCATAGCGGTACCCATAAACTTTTAACTAACGTCTTATTTAATAGATTTGATGTAATAAAAAACGTTATAATAATATAATGTAGTTTACATAACCGGGATGTATATTATATCTATACGCCAAGATTATCTTCATAATTATAAAAGTGCGCGTGCGCTATGTAATTATAAACGCTCTAATCGTATAGGCACAATCCGTAAAAATTAAAATAGAACCGTAATTAAAGGTATCCGCAAAGAAATACAAAGTTAGGGAACATTTTAACGATCACATCTCGAAGTTAGCATGGTCACATGTTCGGCGGCACCAACATGGCAATATCAGACCAACGTCAGTTGCTTACCGCGCGTTCCTCGCGCCAAACGTGTTACCGTGACAGGACTGCGATACGAAACACGATCACTGGTGCGTCAAATACCTCACTATTTATTCTATCAATACTAACCAAACCTAATCTCCTACCTAATAAGGTTCATTTCCGCAGTGCTCTATGTAAACTAACAAAAATTCCTGTGTATATAATTGCATTGAATGTAACGTACGAAGCGATAGCAACCGCTTTGACTACGAATCGAGCCTTCACACGAGTCAATACTTGATGAGTTGAATCGAACGCATTTCTTCTTTACGTTTGTTGATAATTAATGGAGAAATTGTGTTTTGATAACTTTTATGATTAACTGACGATGCTAATCAGTATTCATAACAGTCTGAGAATTAAACCCTTGCCCGTGAAACTGATTGTGATAAAAGAGTAATCAATGCAGTTTATACTTTTTTATTCGAATACTTTCTTCTTTGTTTATGATGTTATTAAAAATTTAAACGTAATATTTAAATTTTGAGCATTAAGTTGTTCTGAAAATATTTGAAAAGTTTTGATAACAACTGCCTCTTGAATATTAATAATCCTACTAATTGTTATGTTATTCAATTCTTATTATTCAGTGGCTTTGAAAAACCTCTTTGTGGTTACATGTGTACATGTACATTATCAAGTTCACAACTCCAATAACTTATTCATGTCCTCTTGAGGTTTTTATCTTAACATTGCCCCTCAACGGTATCTCGTTTATAAGATATATTTTATTTGCTCTATGGCCAGATCTTGTTACCATAAATTACATTTTTAAAAGTTTTTTTTATCAATTATCCGTGTAAATATTTGGTTAATATCTATGTCTGCACCGTTACATAAACTACACATCTTTTGCATCTTATTTATAATAAGTACTGTTAAGTCAACATTTCGACTGAGCTGCTTTTTGGAAATTCTCAGGCACATTAGTCTCGTGCCCTCAACTGTTGACTGATTAGTTATTTGAAATAATTTTTGAATCATATTGTTCTATGAATGAATATATAACTGAATGGTTAATAGGTTGGTTACACACTACTGACCAGGTTTTACCTTCGCAAAGTTACCTACTCGGAACGTTTTTTTTATATCATGCCGGTTGTAAGCTGACAGTCACCTGACTGAAAACAGTTGAATGCGAGCTCTTTACAAATGAGTCTACAATTATTACTTCCTTGGATCTTATTCGAGGGCATTTCTGAATAGCTTTGTATTATACCTAATCATCGAAACTTCATGTCAGTTCTTAGTCTTTGTCACCAAACTGAACTGGTAGACGGTTGTCCTTCTATGCAGTTTTCCAGTTTATTTGTGGGTAGTTCACGTACAGTCATCTTAAAGTCCACTTCCTTCCTTCCTATCACCTTTGTTCATACTTCCTCAACAGTTTTTCTGTCACATACTGCTCAAGTTTGCTGTCAAGTTAGACAACCATGTATTCAGATAAAAGTCTCAGGTCATCATTTAAGCAGGTAACTATTACATAAATCTTTCAATCGCTTTGTCGCGCCCCAGTGATTACAAGCAGTATCTGACATGTGTGGCCATCGTTTCAGTTAGAAGCTATCAATTTAATTCTATCCTCCAGTCTGCCGCGGTGGGTCGCGCTGAAGTGTTTATTTAGCGTACGATGCGATCACTTCAAGTGTACTTCAAGGCAGGGATCACGTGCTAGATAAGGAATTTGCTACTTACCACATTTAGATAACTTATTCATCTCATTGCATATCTTTTCAAAGTGTACCACGTTACTCTGATCTCAATCAATGTAGACTTATTGCTTTAGGCATAAATATGTTATTTCAAGTTATTTCGAAAATCGCTTGTTTACGACTCACTCGGTGATAGTTTTAAATTGTTCACGTGGATAGGAAAGTTTGCTGGGCGACTTTTCAAGCTATTTATAGTTGTATTTTTAAAGACACCAGTTATGCAATGTGTACAGATGATAGCACATCATGTTAATATTATCTGTCATGTTTCTTTATTAGATTTTCAACTTTATCATTAAATCATTAAGGCTCGAGGTTAATTGAGTATATTTGGCAGTTTCGGTTAGTTTCACCTGCTGTCCACCGTATGTAACTTTTATGACGAAGGATTGTGTTTATAATTTGATAGATATCAAAATGTTAGCCGAAGTATTAGAATCAATCGACCGTTTACTTCTATAGTATAGTTGTAATATGTTACGTAAATAGTTATTACTTAATAAATCTGATATCTCAGCATGAGCAGTAAAGTGTGAAATTTAAAAACCGCCGGGCGAATCCGCTGACCGTTGTTCTCTTTGTTTGTATGAAAGTAATATTCTGTAATAACCTCAACTTGTTCAAAACTAAACACTTTTTAATAACCCTTAATTAACTGTGTAAAACTGCCAAGTTTTCGTCGTATATAGATATGCATTGTAATACAGAGTAATAAAATAATGCAGCTGTTTCATCCAGAACATTTAGTTCAGTGCAATTAAAGCAAACATTGAAATATTTCCATGAGTAATGAGTCCAAGGTTTTCCTTGTGACAACAACGTTATTAAAAACAAATGTTGAATAGTCTGTTGTAATTTCCCACTGGCGTCCTTTTCGTTCCTGCTCTGAATAGAGAAACAATTACTTTCCCTTTAAAGTTCTAACCAGGACGTATAATAACTGCGAACCTTCGTCTGCCTGTGATATACAGCTCCCATCTACTGATAGAAGAAGAATATTTTATGCTCGTACATATTTTTTTTTTACTTTAAGTACTAGGTACTGTAACTTTCAAAGTTGTACAGAAAACCCACTTTAATGTCCCAAAGTTGAAATAAGTACTCTTTTCGAAGCCCTTTGATCCAACGCTCACAAATATTGGCAAATACAGCAATAGGGTATTTGACTAAAAAAAAAACTAATTAATCCGTCATTAGATTTCAAAAAAATATTAGACACGTATTTTTCTTTTTTCATATAAACAAAAAATGTAGACGACATAGTGAGTTGAAAACTCGTGTGACGTCACTGCACGCTACACTTTTTAGCGACCAGTGACGTCACCAGCCACCACTCCTGATCTTTGATGCCTTTTATATTTGTAAATTTTTATTGATTTGATAAATCGAAATATACGTACTTATCCAATAATTTACTATAATCTGAATGACTGACTAAATAGAATCATTTTTTTTTTTACCCAGGAAACATCCCTATTGTCTCTAAAGTGTAGTTCCCGTTCAGCATATTTCAGCAGAATTGCTATATTATTTTACATGAATGTAACCATCAATATTGCAATTATGAGTTTTCTGCTGCAAAATATTCTCAACAGCAATTTGATGGGCTGTAATCTCATACTGCTACAATGTTCTTAAACGCTAAAAGCTAAAATAACTCGTTTATATCATATATTGCATTGTTTATTGCTGATAGTTTCGAAGTATTCCGGTACTTTGAAGTACAGTGCATGATTTTTCATACTAGCATATTCAAGCAGCTGCGGCTTCAATTTATTACTTCGAACTCTTGGTTTGTTATACATGTGGGGCATATGCCTAAATATAAGCATCTTACTGCTAAGAATATACGCCTTAATACTGCAAAAATTTAAACTTTCCACCCACCAGATAGTCTTGCCGCCAAGCGATTCGTCGTATTCCGGCATGATGTCTGATGAAGCAGTACGTTATGATGCGCCAAATGTTGTTGTGTCGGGAGTTTGGTCGTGGAGGATCTCCAGATCAATCTCACTGTGGCGCAGCATCGTTGGTCGGTTTGTTGAGTTTAACATTGCATCATCTTGCTCAACTGCCGTCTCCCTTCCTATTCACTAAGTTTTGTTTAGTGAATAGGCTAAATAAACTAGCGCGCTTTACCATCAACGATTGCATCACTGCTTACCATCAGGCGGGATTGCGGTCAAGCACTAGTTTATAATTATTAAAAAAAAATCATCTAAGATAAATGAAACGAGTACTGAAAGTGTCTTCTATTCTAAACGTTTTTCCTCGAGTGACTAAGTCATCACATCCATTAAAATAATAAATAGTGAATAAGTGCTCATTGTTCAAAATGTTGTTGTCTAATTCGCCTCTAAATTTAACTAGATCCTGCAACAAACTGTCTTCACGACCTTAACGCTGAAGGATCACAAGAAACAATTTTAAATGTAATTGTAATAAAAAGTATTGATTTATTACCTTCACTTACATTCCATTCCCGTAAAAATAGTCAAAAGGTCAGATAATCGGAAGTGAGATAAGTGGCAGTTAACACCGGAAACAAGCGACGAACGATTGGCCTTCGAGAGTAGAGCAACATGTTTGATGTAGATGTAGGTGATGTAGGAACATGCATACTACGTGCTTACCTTCACCGCACGGCTACGGTTTATCCTGTTCATGACGTCATAGTTCATGAAACTCATGCGCTGACCACAATTTGCTATGAATTAAGAAATTTAAGCATTTCAAATCGATCGATTTGTAACTTATTTTTACTTAAATGAAAATTTCCATATACTTATTTACAGTTATTACTGGTGATTGTCATAGTTATAGCATATTTTTTAATATTTATTTACGCCGTGCAGATTACATTGTGGCTTTGCGTGAAAATAAACTTTATGCTTCAATCGCCATCGTCATATATAAACTCTTATCGTACTTAATACTTCAAATATTGATTTACATTCTCTCTGAATGTAAATCAATATTTAAAGGTTCTTTTACTGTTCCACTAAAACCAATAAAGATATTGTTTGCTTTATCATAGTAATTTGTTCGATACTGATTTAAAGAAATATAGGACAGAGAAGATATTATTTAAACAAGTGCCATTTTTAAGTACGATTCAGTACAATGGGCTGGTTAAATTTGGAGACGCAAAAACGTTTTAGTATTTTCAGAATGTCCACAAAACCGGCGACATTGTTTAAATATTTACTAATTTACAAAATTTGCCCGCCGTTATGCTTTAAACCAATATTAGGTAGGATACGTGAACATTAGTATGAATGAGTTCGTATATGTAATTTACTGGAACAGAAGGTGTTTAGAAATGTGTAAGCGAAGACCAACAAACAAAATAGATGTACCGCCTCCTTCGTTGTTTGTGTCTGGTAAACATTACTAATCATTCTAAACGCCTTGTCAATCATTTGTTATGATAACTACTTAGCAGCCATTCAAATTATCTACTGGTAGTTACTGAAACTAAATTCTTTTGTTTGTGCTTGCGTCACCGTGTAATTATTTTTATACAGCAGTTTGCTTAGAAATTATGTATACATACATATGTATATATGTACTTCTTATATTATTTGGTAGGTTTGTAAACACGAATAAAGTTACAATCTAACATCATCATCATCCTTTTTTTGGTCGTCCCACTGCTGGGCACAGGTCTCCTCTCATACAGAGAAGGATTGAGCGTAATCACCACGCTTGCTCAATGCGGGATCAATCTAACATGTTGTTCCGTTTTTTTTTAAACTCCTACGCATATTGGCCCAAATTTCACAAAGTCCCTAAATAAAATGTGGTTATGATGTCGTCTAAAAATATGTTTGTGTCTACATCATTAAGTTTAATTCAGTTCGAATCGTTTTGTAACCAGAAAGGTAATAGGGATGTATCCAAAGTATGAAAATCAAAAAAATAATTAGTCCGTCTTATAGATAATAAAAAAAAATTAAGACCCGTATTTTTTATTTTGTCGAATTTACCAAAAATTACTGAGATATAGCGTATTATAGTTACAGAGTGGGGGCTAATTACGTCACGCCGTGGTATATTTTGTACGACGGCGTGACGTCATGCGATATTTCAAATCAATATATCTTCCTAAGTATTTGAATAAAAGAAAAAATACGTGTTCAATATTTTTTATAAATCTATCTGATGGACATTAAATTATTTTTTAGGATACAACCCAATTGCGTAACACTATCAGTAGCAATGGGCTTCATTTTGACAGTCCCACAGCATTCATTGCGTTATTTCCGTTGTTGAGCAGACACGTTTTTTGAACATATGGAGCAAGGGATTACCAATAATGCCTTAATTTAAAATTATTCCTATTGATAGGTGTGTTGTTACGAAATTAATGTGCTGCTCGAACTCGACTCTGCCTTTGTTTACTTACACCAACTTATTTTTCCGCAGTCACACAGCAAACAAAGGTGTACACGATAGCTCTATTTGCTTTTAATGGCATGAACTGATTACAGTAAAAATATAGTGCTGAGACGAACTAAGTCAACAAGTGGTAGATAGCTATCGTTTGAAAATGCCAAGTATTTGAAGGCAAAAGTTGTTTGGGCAACTTCGACGCGTCAGTTGCGTCATGCTGCATTTTTGCTTAAAGAAATGTTTAGGAAGTTGCCTTTATAACAATACATTATCATCTTCGAGAATAATAGAGTTTTGTCATAAAAACTGAACCGTAACAGCCGTTGGCCCACAAAAACTTGGCCTTGCCACTGACCGCGAACCGCGAACGATAATTCCTGCTTCATTGAATGGGAACGATCTGTTAGTCGGCAGTTTTTATCTATTCACGATATGCATTTAAACATGGTTGTTTTTAGATAAAGCCTATGTAATCACAAATTATTCAATTGGATTGGGATTAATAATGAGTCGTTCTATTTAAAATTCATATTATCATAGAAAATTCAATTTATTTATTCAATTTATATTATCATAGATTTCAACTGTTTACTAAGACTCTACTGTCTGTCTATCCGACTGTCTGTCACTAGGCTGCATCATAATTACGGATAAGATTGCTAGATGAAAATCTCTGATGATATACCTACGGTCTATTTCTGTTGCCGCTGTATCAACAAAAACAACACAGAAAAGAACAAAATAAAATATACATATTTTTGTATAGATAACGGTACGGTACCGAACCCTTTTCGGTAGGCATAAGAAAAGTTTTAACAGAACTCGCATTGCATAGAGTTTTCGTACAATGAGATGTCAACTTATATTGGAAATGTTCAATGTTAATTGATGTCTAGCCGTTTGTACAAAAAACATAATTAAAATTGAGCTGTTCGAAGGCTGCGCATTCATGAGTGCGATTAAAAAATTTATTGTACTGACGACAGCACATCAAGTTACTACAATCAAATTTCTTTATTCGATTTTCAATTTTACCTTTAATGCATTAAGGCTTATGGTTGATTGAGAATATTAGACAGTTTCGGGTAGCTTGACCTGCTGTCGTCAGTATTTCTCAGCGAAAACATTTGAAGAATGCACTTCAAAAACAATAATAGGTAAGTATTCATTATAAATCCATTGTTTTTCTTATCATTGTTTCTTTAGATAGCTCATATTAAGTACTCCAAATGCTTTTGAATATCAGCGCCATCAGTCTTAAAGGTCTGGCTTTATTTGTACGTACATAACATAATCAGTCCTATTATCTTCCTTCTACTTGGACATAGGCCTCCTCTAGGTGAGAGGGAGTGGGTCGTAATCTACCAGTGCGGGTTGGTAGACGCCATATGCCTTCGAAGTGTTTGCCTCTTGGACATGCCGGTTCCCTTACCATGTTTTCCTTCAGCAATCCCACCAACCACCCATGGCCCCACCGACTTAAAGTCATATGAGCCGAAGCGTCAGGAGACGGCTGCGGACATACCCAGCTTCCCATATGGGCGCTGCGCTGGCATATCACCGCAGCCGCTTCTTGACCCCTGTACAAATTTTGTCCCTAGTGTGCCCTCTCCCCTTTCTGGGGCGGCACTCCAGCGTCGCATCAGCCCAAAGGGCTGACGGCACAATGATGTCTTAGGCCTGTAAGAGAAAGTGTCTTTTTTTTCCATTTCGCATGCGTTCCTTTAGGTTTTTTTTTTCAATTGTATACGCATATAAATATATATATATATATTTGAGAGCAGTGGTGAACAAATAATTTGCATAAAGTAAAGCGCCTGACGACCTACAATTTTCAAGTCGCGGCCGATAAGTACCACTGGGCCACCGCTGTTCTATATCTCTCTTTTATATCTTTATCTGTGTCTAGAATAATCTATCTAATTTTCAGAAAACCTAGTCTTCGCAAACTTCGTCTTTTGTTAGTAGTTAGTCTTTAAATAAGTACGACTTATGCCCACACTTCGTTTGTCAACTTATAGCAATCATTCAATTCAGAAGTAGTGGGCATTTCATCTGAAATGCGTCTTGGTAATTGTACAGTTTGGTGGTCTCTTCTGTGTAGTTACTTTACGCTGCCAATGAGTCTACATCTTTGATCTTTGTTTTTCAAGCCCTCATAAAGACGACTTCCGCAGTTCAAATCAAATCAAATCAAAGCATTTATTTCAAATAAACCAGTTACAGGCACTTTTGAATTGTCAGAAGTTCGGTCAGTCAGTAAGGTGAAGCTAGTCGCCCATTCCAAAAAGTAGGTACCTATGGAGAAGAACGGGCAAGAAACTCCATGGACACTCTTTTAAAATATCAAGCTATTGATACAAATATTTGATTACATCATTCATTTTGAAATCAATCATGTGAGAACGATGCAGAAATATATTGTACGCTGAGAGCGTCCATTATGGAAAAAAAAACAACAATTCAGAAATTAAAATACGCCGTAGCAGCTAAGAGATGACCAGTCCCCTCTGACGGCGTCCGTTCACGAACATGACGTATGGATCAGCATCATTCAGCTCAACCATATTGAAGGGAACCTAATGACCCAACACACACGCCACCACCAGCGAGACATTTGAGTGAGCATGACATACTCTCAACAGCCATAGCACTATCAAGTCAATAAACGACTAACCCAACAAATAGATGCTTTACAGCAAATAGATCGTGCTCACACGTATTCCATGCAATTATACAATACTAAGAAATTGAATCTACACAATGCAAAGACAGTTTTGTCCAAGGTTCAGCAGCTCCAACGGTGTTCCCGAATGCTAAGTTTAGCTCCTGTGCAGCTGCACCAGTGCCGAATACCCCTGTCAGCGATGCAATTCCGTAACGTACAATATGCCTGGCTACATAGTGTGTACTGGCTTTGAGTTAAGAATAAACAAACAATTGCAAATTTAAACTACGAGAGGAAAAATCAAAGAACAATCAGTGTAAGCATAGAAATCGGACGCAGCTCAAGCCCAAGCCTTTTTGTCGTCAGTATAATCTTTAACACTATAAAATAAAATTGTTCTTTCGGCAACCGTATATTGTGTGTCTATGTGATTATCTCACCTTATAAAAAGTTTATATCTAGCCTGCGATTGTTCATGTAATGATGACCAGACATGATGGTGTCATCAAATAGATCTGATGACATCATTTGTAATCATGGAACAGCATACTCTTCAAACAAGAACGACAGTAGAAGGGTTGACGAGTTCTGAAATTATGATTACGTAATTATTGAAACCTACGTGGGTTGTATGCTATACAAATGCGTTCCTTGCGGTTTAAAAAAGAAAAGCATATAAAGAGACAATAAATTAAGGGAGTAGTCCTTAATTTATTGCTTAGGTAGGTTGTTGGCCCTTCCCGCCGTTTCCACTCAAATCTTGCCTTAGGTGTCGCATTAAATGTATTTAATATAGTGATCTCATTGATGATAATTATTCTTTAGAAAGGTTTGCTGCGTAGTAGTCGTCATTGGCGTGCGTGTATAAGCAGATGTGTGATCATGAAGCAAAAGGAGTATTAAAATATCGTAGTGGCTTTGTGCGTATGAGAAGGTGTGAGTTTAGGCAAACCACTTTCTCAATCTCCAACCTTATGCAGTTCTACTTACACGATATTAATTAGACGATTCGTGTCTAATGAAACTGTTTGCTTTAAAAAACTGCACGCATGAGTACGCGTATCGAATCTTGTGTTACGGTCGGTGGACACAACTCGTTCAAGATTTAATTTACTCACTAAAAAGTGGCGCACTCTAGCCGTAATTGGTAGCATGAGTCACTTGATGCTGATTTTACTGCAATTAAACTACACTATCAATACTGGCAGACTGATTAATTTTCTAAGCCACCTGTACCACTGCCGCTGAGGAAGCGACTAGCTATCAACGATTTTTTTGCTCATGACAAATGATTGTAGGTCCTGTGTGTAAGTGAAAGAAATACGTTAGTTGATCGTTTACTGTTTACACCGCCACGCCGATGAATACATGGCGTCAAGAGCTATCAAAAAAGATTACTCAGCGGTGTTCACTTGGTGGGCCGAAAACTCGCTGAAAATCTCACATTTTTTACAGACGTCAACCGGTCAAACCTGCCAGAAACTGTCAAATTGTGTCAATCAACCTGAAACCTAATGCTATTGTGATAAAGTGTATTGTAATGTATCTATTATAAGAAATTTTACTCATTTTAGTAGCACGATGTACTGGCGTTGTGTACAATCACGAGCACAAACAGGTCAATATTTGGCAAGCATTTTGGGTGAAAAAATGATTGCAACGTTAAATACGAAACATTACATAAATCTATGTGTTTAAAAATGCTTGTTCGTAACAACAGAAAATTGTATTAAAAATATAGGAGTAAAAAAAAACTTTTGTATAAAGCCAAGTGTACCTATACATAATTTGCAGCACTATACACAGAGTATAGAATCTTTCGCTGGTGGTCATCATGCACTCACTGCTCATTCCTTGCCGGCTTATTTTTAGTTGCTAGCTCCACTCTCGGTAATCGCCACACAATAGGACATGTCCCTAAGGCAGAATTTCCATGCAAGAAAATTGGCACGGAAAATAACTGACAACTGATAAGTGGTGACTCGTAGATTGAACTAAAAAGCTACGACTTGTCAATGTCGGTAACATATTTTATTTTTCTATCCACCTATTGCTTCGCTTGCGACATATCGACTTTAAATTGACGAAAGTGTCGCGTTGAATCTAATGTAAATGTTATATAATTCATTTTGTAGGTAGTTTTGCTGATTTTAGACCGGCACGTATATGTACCGTCTTATTACAAAACGAAATATAACTCCAGTTCTAGCCTAAATCATAGGACTTATATTAATATCTAAATTTTGTGCCATTGGTACCGTATTTGTATTTAGAACTTTATTTCTGGCTCCTCAATTACAGGTAGTAGGAAAACTTTGAGCCAGGGTTTAAATTTTACTGTAACATCTTTTTACGTCAATAAAGATAAATGATTTATTACTGTAAGTATGTTAGTACAAACATTTTTATGAGTCAACCTTTTTTTTTAACTAGATGGGAAGTCTAGACATATTCTTGGTTAGATAAAATATGAAGACATGTATGTTGTATCTAGATTCGATGTCGGAGATGGTATCTTGAACAAAGAACCACACAGGTTAAGAGGGCCCGTGTAGTCAGTAAACGCATTTGTCAGAAATCATTTATTTGGAAGTCTGTATAGTTTTGCTGATAAAATTGCGTTAAAGCTTAACAAATGGGAGGTAGAATTTGTTATAGCTGTTCGCGACATTTAGCCCATATTAGACGGAACACCATTCTTCGTTGGAACACAAAGCACGTGCTACAAACCGCTAACAATGTAGCTAATATGGCCTCCTGCTTATATAGAAAACGATCATTGTAAAATATCAAACTAAGTATTGTCCTCTCCTTAAGTAACAACGAAGCAATGTCGTTTCTGTCAATTCACACGTTACCGATAAATTGCAATAAGTAATCATAAGTCAACCTTGTGACGTTGAATGATAATAAGTGTAGTGTTGCCCCCATTTCAATCAGCGGCCGCGAAAACAAATTGCCTGCGTTTGCCCTATTGTGCTTACTACCTATGTCTGTAGGTACGTACAGGTGTCAAATATGGCGTGACACTGTAACCCGAGGCTTCAACCTATCTATAAAGTTAACCTGCACCAGGGTTGCCAACTTTTTTATATCAAATATAATATTTTCGAAGGCTGTAAAAATGTAGTGGAACGAAAAAAGAAATATCCTTTATAGGTGTGTTTTCCTACTTTCTTGAGCCACTATTAGTAGGTTTTCTATACATATCTACAGTTTTTCGCTTATTTAGTATTGAATGAAATATATATACTTATGTATTTAGAGTAGTTTCGCCAGCTAGGCCCATAATATAGTGCACGAGACTGACAATCAGCAAGGGGTATCTTCAGTATAACCCAGTAACTATTTTGTGTAGATCAGATTGGCTGTCGCTCCGGGTAATATTGGTATCCGACTAGCCGATCTGCAAGCCGACTTCAACGTAGATGGAAAGAGGCTAGGCAGCTGATGGTATATCTCTCATTTACACATTTCGGGATAGCAAAAATCTTAACCTATTTTATAATGTACGGCTGACAAGAGACCTCGCCAACGGGTTGGTGTCTATAATATAGCCGCACCAGCCCCCTAATCGGTGAACACATTTTTGTCAAATGATTGCGACTAGTTGGAATCATTTGGACCGAACGGACCAATGTGCGGTCCAGACGATTCCAACTAGTGGCAATCATTTGACAAAAATGTGTTCGCTGATTAGGGGGCTGGATCTTAATTGCGTAACATACTATCAGTACCTAGCAATGACCTTCATTTTGACAGTTCATCAACATTCATTGCATTATTTACGTTGTTGAGCAGACATAATTTTCGAACTTATGGAGCAATGGATTAGCCATTGGCTTCAAAATGATTCCAATTTATAATAATAGTGTGTAGCGTAAATTAGGGTGCAGGACACTATATTTCATAATAGAGTTGACAACCCTAATCGGTACCTAGTGTACCCCAGAATATATGCACTTAATAGTAAGTAAATAACGCCCATTGGCCGGATCAAATTAATCATGCTAAGAAATTCTTTAGCGATACGGATTTTGTTATGGTTAACTGTGACAATATTTTGTGTTATATTTTTTCCTGTTATTTAAAAACTTGAAATAACTTTTATTGTTCAGTGTAGGTATTTGGATAGACCGTGTAACGTGACCGATAGAAAATGTAATTAAGAAACGGATAAAAGATAAATATCAATTGAGTCCTGCCCAAATTAGATGCCTTAAAAAATCATCATCATCATCATCAACCTTTCCTCCCACTGCTGGGCACAGGTCTCCTCTCATACAGAAAAGGATTGAACGTAATCACTACGCTTAATCAATGCGGGTTAAGTACAGGTTTCCTCAAGATGTTTTCCTTCACCATGTAATCAATCATTGGTGTCCAAGAAATATTTAGAAAGTACACTATATATTATAATTGATATAAATACAATATATACAACTTAGAAAAGTTACATTGGTTCTTGCCTGACCTGGAATCGAATCCGCACACTCATACTTGAGCGGCTGGTGTTTTATCCACTAAGCCACCACGACATGATAAATAAATATGGCTACTAAAATACGTAAATGGGTCAAGCGCTGATTTTAATAATTTGACAAGAATAAACTGATATAATATACATCTTCTATCCTTATCGTAATGAAATCTAAGGAAAAAGTTGTTCTGAACTAAAATTTAGTTTATAGTTTGAGAATAGGTAACGCAATCGGCGTCATAGGCAAAGTTTTAATTAATTAAATTAACGAGTTTTTCTATTTACAGAAATAGGCGGGGCACATTAAACCACCAATATGGGGGCCATGTTCCGCAGCGAAGAGATGGCTTTGTGCCAGCTCTTCATTCAGCCAGAGGCGGCCTATACTTCCGTCTCCGAGCTGGGAGAAGCCGGCACTGTGCAGTTTAGAGACGTAAGTACTTAAATCTTACGCCCTTTAATAAATATAAATACAGGAGCTGGTCTGGAAATGTCATAACCGTTTGCGGGACCAGATTGCCCATTGTATTAATCTGGCATAATACGGCCTTCTCGGCCACAGTCAAACAGTGATAGTGTGGGCCACCTCAATGGACATACCCCGCGTCTTTTCAGTCCATCATGCACAACCAACTGCACCATTCAGAATTGACGAACGATTGAAACGAACCTGTTCAGGTGGCTAAAAACTAGTCGGAGAAAATTTTAACCAAATGGACAAGAAGATTGTAAATGTAAAGTTTCTAACACAGAAGTCAAGGATTTAGGGACTTGCATAAATAGAATCAGGGATGTTACGGAGCGTCGACTACGGTTCCGTTAAGTCGGAACTTCCGATTATTATCGTACCTTTTTTTTTCTTTTTATTATTATTATTAAAATATAAACCAGCGCTTGACCGCAATCCCGCCTGATGGTAAGCAGTGACGCAATCGTTGATGGTAAAGCGCACTAGTTTATTAAGAGCCTATTCACTTTAGGCTTGAAGACACTCAAATTGTAGTCCGACGGAAACACCGCCGCCGGCAGATTGTTCCAGTCCCTCGATGTACGGGAGGAGGCGAAACGCTTCGTCCGGATCGTAGAGGTGTTAACAACATAAGGGTGGAAACTCGCCGTACGACGGGTCGTCCGATGGTGGAACGGAGATGGGGGAATTAAATCGTGCAATTCTCTCGCACACTCCCCAAAATGTATCCTATAGAACACCGAGAGGCTGGCTACTCTACGCCTGTGCTCTAGGCTTTGGAGACCAACTCGAGTTAAATCAAAGTCACCAATCAGCCTCTTCGCACGCCTCTCCACTGAATCTAAAGTGGCCAGGTGACACTTAGCAGCACCAGCCCAAATGTGGCTGCAGTACTCCACACACGAACGGACCTGTGCTTTGAACCTACAACATTAGAAGCTGCCCTGGTGTGAAGTACTGCCGGACCTTTGCGATAACGCCAAGTTTTCTGGCAGCCACCTTGGCCTTGAACTCAACGAACCGCCCAAAGTTTAGGTTCGAGGAAATCTCAACACCCAAAAGCTGAAGGCGGTCGGTACACTCCAAGGATTACATTCCGAAAAGTAGGAACCAAGGTGAACGGGCTCCTTTTGGCTTTTCCTTATACAACAAAAAAAATAAATTAAAAAATTGACTAATATAATTGACTATAATAATTGAATAATGTGTTTTTTGTTTAAATACAAAATCTCTCTCCTACCACCACTTCTGACCCTACCTCCGCCTTCGGTTCCGACTACGGTAAATCAAATTTAAAAACTCCGGTTCCGGTTCCGATATAACTACCTCCGTTACATCCCTAAAATAGATGATTTAAAACTGAACAGAATTTCAATGAAAGTATTAGTTAGCCAGAAAATTACAAACGATGATTATGACAGCGACCGGTAGAAAAAAAAAGCTTGAAAGAGAGAGATAGACAGGGGTTACTTTATGTACTCGTGTTTAGCAGTTCATTCATGCGTAGTGCATGCGGGCAATAACCATTGTTTCCTCCATACTTCTTATCTAGATATGCGATTAATGTAGTCTATTGTCTTACGTTTGTACGACTGAAACAGACAGGATATCCCTAAAAGTAAGCACTACAATGCATTACAGTACTTTTTTATTCGGTTTCACGTTCCAAGTCTTATACCTGTGTTCCAATTCATTCACATTAACAATATTGATAAAAAAAAAACATACATATGCATAAGGTCAAAATGTGCCAAAATAAAACCGCTTTTACAAACATCCTGTGACATTTAGCACACACATTCACATCTAGTGGTTTGTCAAGACGAATTACGAATAAAAAAGGCTTGCATAACCATCAGAAAGTTGTAAGCGTGACGGGTTAGTTTGGGCTTGATCAGCGGGGCGAGGAGGTAAGGTTAGCAAGATGGCAATTTGGGGCCTTGGGGCCCGGTCACTCGAAGGTGGTCCTGCAAGGTCCCAACTCGCTCGCGGCGGATCAACGCATACGCATAAATTAACCGGTATGCATTCATTGGCAGTTTAAGTCAATGGTAGCAGCTCGAATATTTTCCTTATTAAGTTTCTAGGTCTGTTTTTCTAACGCATTGATAAGGTTGCGGTTCAGTTTAGGTATTTGTTTTAAATAAATTTATTACCTGCCTGGGTTGAGTTGTGAGTGAATTATTTACATAAATAAATTATAAAATAAAAATAGAAAAATGAGGAATCCTTGCGTGCCTGTATTTATACCGTTTCTTGCGTCATCAACTAAGATCAACTTGGTTATACTCAAATTTAAATTCTTATAATCTTGTGTTATCTCGACTAAGTACATTTAAATAGACGTCATTTTAAATAAGCTTAGTTTGTATGTAGTAGCAAAATATTTTCGGCTTTTATATTTACGCAGACGACGTAACTAGTCTGTATAATGTCGCAACCGCTAGAGTGATATTAATAATGAGTTAACGACATTTCGATATTGATCCGTCTAAGAATACGTAAAGGGGTCAACACCTAATACGAAAAAGTATCACAGTTTTAAAAGAAACTGTTGAGAAATGAGTTCCCAACCATTTTTTTTTTTTAATAATTATAAACTAGCGCTTGACCGCAATCCCGCCTGATGGTAAGCAGTGATGCGATCGTTGATGGTAAAGCGCGCTAGTTTATTAAGAGCCTATTCACTCAGAAAAACTGAGCGAATAGGAAGGAAGACGGCAGTTGAGCGTGGTCATGCAATGTTAAACCCAACAACACGACCAACGATGCCAAAAGGAGATTGATCTAAAGACCCTCCACGACCAAACTCCCGACACAACAACATTTGGCGCATCGTATCCGGCACATATCGCAGCACAACTGCTCAGACCCGTCCTCCGTACGGCTTCACCAGACATCATGCCGGAACACGACAAATCGCTTGGCGGCTAGGCTTTGTCTGGTGGGTGGTAACTTCTGCCGGCGGCCGATGTTATGGCCTACCACCGAGGAAGTATCTTAGAGTTTTAGTTATTAGCACAATATGATATCCTGTAACACAGATGATCTGTAACATAGGATTCTTCAAAAACCTATTTCAGGCACCAGTCTCTTCCAGTGCTGGAATATCAGTCAAACCATTGTTAATTATTAAGGAAACCAATGTTGTGAAGAGCGAGGACGAATAAAGAGTTTTTTTTTTAATATAAAGTATATTCCGTTCTTTATTCGTTCGAAAAATGTTTTTGCTCAGTAACGTAATGAATTTTGTTAAACTGTCAAAACTAAAACCCATTGTTACTGACAGTTTATTAAGCAATTATCCTGCTGAAGAGTTTGTTTAATATTTTATAAATGTTTGGAGTTGTATCTACCTGGATTTGAAAAATATTTTTGCACTTAATAGCTGGATTTTTGAGGAAGGCTAGGCTGTACAGGTGACAATACCCGTAGGAGCCGAGAAAAAAAAAACACGAAAAAAAACGAAGTGATAGCGCCGGCAGGTGATGCGACGCGGGTGGGTCAAGGAACAAAAAAATTCATGCGGACGCAGTCGAGCGCAGAAGCTAGTAAACTCCAAAAAATGCGATATATGTCCCAAAAATCATAGAAATATTAATTAATTGATAAATAACTTTAAATCCTACAAAATAAAGTTCAGATTTCACAGTTATCATGGAAATGAAGTTGATATATTTGTTTAATGTGAAATAGGTCTCCATCACTCAGCCGTATTTTTGTATTTCATCAATGCGTTACTAAGACACAGCCGAGTGAAACTTGTAGTGAAAATTCGAAGCAGTGTAATAAAAATGCAATGCGCACTGACACCGCAACTCGTCAGGATGCAATGATCCGTCGCTAAGGTTCGGCCTTCCGTAGGACCGGTTTCCGTCCACACGCCACCTGATTTACGCCACAATGCTTTCATTACCATATAATACAAATAAAAACCTTCTGACTCGGAGATAATATTTACATACTTATTACGAATACGTTATTGTTATATAAATAACTAGTTTTATTGCGCATTATTATTTATTAATATAGATAATTATAAAGAAGATATAAAATATAGTAGTACACCAGATTCGGAAACAGGGTCCAAGCTACCGATGGTCAGGTCAGAGAGAGGATCTCCTTGCAATGCGAGTCCTACAGAAGTATCGCTTCCTGAATTAAGATGTAGGTTGAGGTTCTTGGTTAATAAGTCATTAGCTGGCATGACTAAATATCGGTACAAATGATCGCTGAGTTCACATCCCAAGTCTTATGTAATATTGACGTGCCGATTCTCAGCCTAATTTGAATAAATGCCTTGATTTTGATTTCAAACATTGATAACCTCGCGATCAAAGCCAAAATTTAGTATTATTTGTTATTACATAAGTGGTGGTTGATTATATAAATTATTTCATCACGACTGGTGTCAAACAGTGAATGAAAACATCAAAAAGCATGTTCTAGAACTGCAAAGTATGTATGTCGAAGATAAATTCTAACATCTCCCGACCCGCACTGTGCACACGTCGTGGATTCGACTCGGCGCTTAGTTTTTGTTTCAGTCCGACAACACGATTTAGTGAAGAGAATAGTTTTTTAATGTTTCTATAATAATTGTTTTGTTTAACGAAAGGAGATAATGAAAATTCGTTTGACTTTGTAATGAAGAATGTGGTTGACATTTTAGTTACAATTACAAAGTGTTACAATTTCTCTTCACAGTAAGACAGGTGTAAACGACAGCACACCAAACTGTACTATATACCTGTAAAATTTCTTCATTAGATTTTCAAGTTTATCTCTAAAGCATTAAGGCTCAAGGTTGATTGGGAATATTCGGGTTTACAGTTTCGGGTAGTCTGACCTGTAGGCCTAGTATGAGTTTTCATTACGAAACTCGATCGTCGATATCGAGCGCGTTTGATTCAGCGATTGGCCCGCTTCAAGGTCGTAAGAACTCTCAACCAATGAGAGCGCCTAACGCGCTCGATATCGACGATCGAGTTTCGTATTGAAAACTCATACTAGGCCTACTGCTGTCTTCCGTACATACCTAAGACGTTGTAGTTGTGAAGTTTTATTTTAATTTGAATATGATGAGTACAATTATTTTCATAGCTAAATGCTAACGGCTGCGACTTAAAAGTTATACGTTCGAACCTAGACCCAGGCTAGGTTTGAAAGAGAATGGGACAAAGTAAATCTGAGTGCATTTAGAGATTTCTGTGAATTACCAACCGTGAAGGGAAACATTGCGAGGATCGCAGCATCTGTTTGCACCAAAAGAGAGACATTCCAAGTATAGGGCATTGTTGTTAACGAAAATGGTCATTAACGGGGAAAATTCTAATACATTGGTTCAATTGTTCACAAACTAATTTCAAGGTCAGCGCATCTTTATCTTTCTATTTCATTATGAAAAGCATAGAAAATTCTTAACAGAAAAAACATATAAGGATAGTCTATAGAAAGTCTACACGCGATTAACAACATTATAACTAAACATGCGTCAATTTACGTCAAGCTCGGACTAATTTGTTAGGACTAGTCAGGTAAAATGAAAAAAAAAAAACAATTTGTTTTTTTTTACTTGATTGAAAAAACAACATGCAAAAACTTAGCGTCGTTGTTTTTTTTTTTTTCTAAATTTGTTTTTTTTTTCTAGCCTACGTCTTAGTTCAATTATAAATAAAATTTGTAATTTATATAATAAATCCCCATATTATTTATTAATAATTCACTACTTCCAACAATAAATCACAAATTACAACTCAATTTTAATTTTTTTTTTCAATTGTTTTTGTATATCAATAAACGTTGCCAGTATTTTTTTATGAAATTTTGATACCATTTTATCAGAAAAGTACCGCAGGTTCAAGAATAAACTACTAAAATACTCTTAAGTATTAATTATATAACTGTAAATTCCATAACAGTTTCAGATTTCATGCTCTTGAAAAAAAATAATGGTCCATAAAAAAAAAACAGTTATTTTTCAGGTTTTTTTTTATTCAAGGTTTTTTTTTTCACATTAGAAAAAAACTGATATTTATCTTTTCTCCATTCCTTGATGAAAAAAAAAATGCACTGAACTTAAATTAAGTTTAGTTTGTGGACTAGAGAATTGTGGGCAATTATGTCCTTCAAACAATATCTGAAGTGCTTTAAGATTCTCCTTGTCCTAGTCTCTAATCTACCTAAGATTAGATAGTTAATACCAAGTATTCTGATGTAACTTGAAGCCTTTACTTACGGCACAAGTAGTTCAAACTGTACAGTCAGCATCATTAGTCGATTAACACAGTTTTCGAAGTCTTAATTACTGAGCGAAATATTTCATTGACATAAAAAAATGTGAAGTGATTAAAGAACAGCACTCTGATTCTGAAGTCGTGGTGGCCTAGTGGTTAAAACATCAGCCTCTTAAGTATGAGTGTAACTCTAAAGTTGTATACAGTATGTTAAGAAAACCCTGTCCGACCCATAAGGATAATAAAGGTTAGGTAAACACATGACCAAATATAATATAAAATTTTACCTAATCATCATAGTACCAATACAAATGAATTTTGAAATAATCTTTTTTTCCCGCGAATTAATTTCAACTTCCCCGAAATTTGGTAATTTTTAAAAAGTGACAACACCGGTATTATTATGGGCGAATAGCGATGCGACCACGTGCCGCGTGCCCTGCCGCCCGCCGCCCGCGGAATGGGGCATAGGTGTGCATAACATTTATTAAGTTACCTCTTTTTGCGAAATAATATTTATTTTTAGGGGGATTTTTTTTTTAAGTTTAGCCCGGTTTTGTATGCATTAGTAGAATCAGTTATCGATACCTAACAACACCTTCACGGGTCGGACAGGGTTTTCTTAACATACTGTATATGTACTTTCTAAGTATATCTTGGACACCAATGACTGATTACAAGGTGAAGGACAACCTCTTGAGGAAACCTGGGCTTTAACCCCCTTATTCATAAACGCTGCTTAAAGTTAACTAGTGATTAGCGATTTTTTAAACATACATTTTAGACGCTTACAGGTCACTTAACTATAAAAATCGATTATGAATAAACCCCTTAAACACTGTGGTGTTTAGTCATAAAGGATGATTTAAGTTAAGTGACGTTAAAAGGTTAAAAATGTATGGTTAAAGAATCGCTAATCACTCGTTAACTTTAAGCAGTTTTTTATGAATAAGGGGGTAAGTCTGAAATCGCTAACCCGCATTGAGCAAATATGGTAATACGTTCAATCCTTCTCTGTATGAGAGGAGACAAATGATGATGAGACTCGGATTCTCTCTCTCTATATATAAAATGGCAAAAAGTACGCTATCGAATAATTTCGAGGTAATCGAATTTTCTTGCTGATCGTACAATAATGTGAAAGACAGTGCGTGAGAGCTGACAAGGTTATCTACTAACGCCTACAGTTTTCTACATTTTCTATACATGACCTCTGTAGGTATTTATATTTATATATGTCGGGGACAGCGACGGCAGAGCGGTAGGGTCGACAGCATCTTGGTGTGGTGGTACAGGCCCCATTTCGCAGGTGAGTTTTGAATCAAAGCACGACGTGTAGATATACCCTCCAATCTTCATAATTACAATTTGAATAGGCAAACCGACAGTTTCGGTTCGGAGATGTGCCTTGGTCCGCGTCTCGATGCAAAGTCCTCGTTCGACGAACCCCACTTTCCAAAGCGACTCTGTCCATGTGACGCCATCACAAAATGACGTCACAAGCGTTCGCCCCTCTACTACGTAAATCAAATCAGCAACTTCTATTAAAATTAATCGACGATCTCCGATACGGCCAGCCTGACTAGTTGCACGTCCTCGTGCATCATCTTCATCATCATCATCATCCCAGCGCCAATCCCAGTCGCATCCGAAGCTCCCTCAGCCCTGGAGTCCAGGATCCGGTTCACCAGGCCAACCGCCGATTCCGGCCAAACTTCGATATTTCCCGTTGCACGTCCTCGTGCATGTCTGTAACAAATTTAAAAAAGCACAGAAAACAGACTTTGAAGCATTTTTGAGAACTCGGCCAACCTGACCGTCACACGTCACGTTTAGTTACATTGACTATTAGAAAACCAAACAAACTTAATTGCTTTAACAACTTAAAAGCTTCCTTCAAGCCTCATAATTATCAACTTTCAAAAAGAAAACAAAAGGTTCCTCCAAGCCTCATAATTATCAAATCAAAATCATAATCTTCAATAAGAAAACACACCATGGTTCGCTACCACAGTAGCTAGTGACAACTCATAGTTGACACCCATATCGTCATCACCTCTTGTGATACGACCAACTCTAGAGTCCACGACTCCCAGGTCAACACATGACCGTACAACTAATAGTCTCCTCCGAGACCCAGGTCCCCGCCACATCACTAGCTGCCCATCGCCCCCTGAACAACTCCTCACTGAGTTGCAGTTACGACTACAGACTAGTGCATGCAGTGCGACCATATCTACCAGAGTCCCCGCCACACCACTAGCTGCCCATCGCGCTCTGAACAACCCCTCACTGGGTTGCAGTTACGACTACAGACTAGTGCATGCAGTGCGACCATACCTACTAGTGTCCCCGCCACACCACTAGCTGCCCATCGCGCTCTGAACAACCCCTCATTGGGTTGCAGTTACGACTACAGACTAGTGCGTGCAGCGCGACCACACCTACTAGTGTCCCCGCCACACCACTAGCTGCCCATCGCGCTCTGAACAACCTCTCACTGGGTTGCAGTTACGACTACAGACTAGTGCGTGCAGCGCGACCACTCAGCCATGATACGTGTTCTATTTGCTGGCGGAGGCACCCTCCTCACCATCTTCTACATTTTGAAAATCTAACTCAGCAGACATTACTTGGAAAAATCTTTCGTACCTATGCGATCGTGGGGTACTTATAAGTTCTGTTTCCAATCAACGATTTCAATAAGTAACGATCGCCATTATCGCCATCAAACAACTCACCAATATTAAATTTCATTACTTTAGCTCACTTCTATCAAATTTAGATTTTTCGTAAATAGCACTCATTTCTATGTTCGTTACCGCATGTTCTCTTGAGAAGATTATGTCTAGCCACACATACTATCAGAAGCCCAAGCGAGCTCGTAACTATAGGCCACAGTGAACTTTAGTTTTGAAATAAAGACAAACCAGACATCATAATTTTAAAACCCTGATTTAAAATTTCTCAGTCCATTATAACAAAGAATACGGGTAGTACAAGAAAATATAATTTGCAAATAACTCTTATTATCATGTTGCAAAGAAATGGTTCAGTACACAACACACTGGCACAACCTTTTACTCGTACACTGTATCTGGCGCGTGTGTACGTATACCAATGGAATTACAGATTGCTTGTCAAGAGAACATTCGGCCACTGAATCAAAATAAAAATAGTACGACTCACCAGATTGTGGCAATTTCTCGCAAACACCTGCCACTTGGCAGCCGTCAACCGCCGCACACCAGACATCTCTGAGCTCTCACAAAACCCCTCCACGTTACCACAAACGTTTTGGGTATCTCGAAACCTTCTCATCGCCTGCAGAGTAGATGTTGTCTTGTAACCTTGGGCGTCCCGCAAAGCGCACGCAGCCCCGGCCGCGCCGCACGCAGCTCCAGCAGCGCCACACGCCACTGATGCGATCCACCACGCAGCCAGCAGAGCGCTCCGCAAGCGCACCTTGCGCGCTCCGCAAGCACACCTTGCGCGCTCCGCAAGCGCACCTTGCGCGCCAATCATCAGCCAGCACTGTCCCGCGCCAAGGATCAGCCAGCACTGTCGCGCGCCAAGGATCAGTCAGCACTGTCGCGACAGCGCCGCGTCCAGCCGCACGTACACGCCTGCTACGCACCTTGCGCGGACCGATCTCTGCGCCAGCAAGCGCACCTCGTAACGTCACGTTCACTTTCAGCCTCACGTTATTCTGTTCCTGGATTTATAACGAGATTGTGAGCAGTGTAGTTCTTTATCCCACTTCTGATGTCGGGGACAGCGACGGCAGAGCGGTAGGGTCGACAGCATCTTGGTGTGGTGGTACAGGCCCCATTTCGCAGGTGAGTTTTGAATCAAAGCACGACGTGTAGATATACCCTCCAATCTTCATAATTACAATTTGAATAGGCAAACCGACAGTTTCGGTTCGGAGATGTGCCTTGGTCCGCGTCTCGATGCAAAGTCCTCGTTCGACGAACCCCACTTTCCAAAGCGACTCTGTCCATGTGACGCCATCACAAAATGACGTCACAAGCGTTCGCCCCTCTACTACGTAAATCAAATCAGCAACTTCTATTAAAATTAATCGACGATCTCCGACATATATATTTCTTCGTCTAACATGGCTCCTTCAACCAACAAACTCTTTTCTTTTATTTATTTATAACATCACGCTTGTAATCCTCGATGGGTTATCCCACGAAACAAATAAAAAGACATGTCAGTAGGTACACAACAAATAAGCACACATACATAACAAATAAAAAGACAGAGTGAAAATATTAATATAAAAAGCATAGTGTTGTGACATTAACCTAATCAATACGTGCTCTGCTAGGGACCATTTGCTATTAATGTCATCACATTAAATTGACGCAAATGTCATTCGAGTCGCTAAAATCAAGTGGCAATAGGTGGAGCACATTGCTCGTAGAACCGATGCCCGATGGGGCAGTAAGGTTCTGGAGTGGCGGTTACGTACCCAAAAGACGCAGCGTAGGGATAGATCCCCAACAAGGTGGACCGATGACCTGGTAAAGGTCGCGGGAAGCCGATGGATGCGGGCAGCACAAGACCGGTCAGCGTGGAAAGCCTTGGGGGAAGCCTTTGTCCAGCAGTGGACATCCATAGGCTGAAGAAGAAGAAGAAGATTTAGGCATGATTTGTTACAATGAAGCTGTGGAAAGGAAGAGGGAGATCTGAACTCCCTTCCCGGGTCGCACCGGGTGCCGAGGAAGGGTGAATAACGCCCTCTTCCGCCCCCCATGAATGGGGCGAGGGACATGGGGAATTCCCCGCCCCCTGTTCGATGGACCCCGATGCGGAGGCGCTCGCGAATGTCGGCGTGCGCTTCTGAGGCGATCCACGGGATAGTGGGGCCGTGGAAGAATTTAGACTCCCGCGGCCCCACGCGCGCTTGTGATAGAAGAGACACCGGGGTGGTTTTAGTCAGTAAAAGTCTGACAGACCCCGTCGCCCACCCCAGGGCGGCGGATATCCATTGAGGATTTCCACCCCGGAAAAAAAAGGAAGAAGTTGCGCTGGAAATTTTCCAAAAACATAGCTGTCTGTAAGTGAACGAACAAGGCTCAGAACATGACTATGTTCTGAGCCTTGTTCGCTCATATATTAAAAGATATTTTATAAAAAAAAAGATATTTTATTATATTATAAAAAAAAGATATTTTATTATAAAAAAAAAGATATTTTCGCATACCCGCCCAGCTAGGCGGATAGACCACTTAAATAAGGTGGTTGGGAAAGACTGGATGCCGAAAGTGAACGACGCGGTGTTGTGACGCAGTCAGGGAGAGGCATATGTCTAGCAGTAGACTGTGAGAAACTGAGTCCAATAACTAGCTACAGAGAGTTTACTGAAAAGACTTCAGAACCTACGCATTAATAGAACATGTTGTGCTAAATTATAGCTCCGATTATGTATTTACAGACTGGACTAATAACAGTAATTTGTAGTCTGCTTAATTTAAAATTGCATGAGTCAGTTTAAATTTAACAATGTTGTATTGACGATAGTTAAGAATATATTCTCTCATAATAAAAAACACAGTACAAAGTCAAGGTCAAACTCAACACTTACTAGATTACCGGTGTCTGTTGTAGGTAAAACCTGTAGTACAGATCAACATAGGTACATATGTCAGCACTTGTAACAATGCTCTTGTTTGGAAAGTTCTAGTTATTGAGATTGTGATTGCAAATGCATCTCTCTATGTATGCTTATTTAGGATAGATTCGTTTTCAATGCGGCTTTCGACAATTTGCAACATCTCGGGCACTGGTGGTTCAGTGGTAATTGCCTCGACTTACAAGTAGTAACAAGCCGTGGGTCCAAAGTCATACAGGGCATCATCACTCCTGCTACCATAGCGGTTAAACGTATGTTGTAGAACAAGCCAATGCCAAAGCCTGGACCCGCGTGACCGATTACAACCCTCCCGAAGAGAGTTGGCATGTGTCCCAGCAATGTTGGAACATTATAGCCTGATTATTCTAAAACCATCCCATCAACACACCACATAAAACATCGCCTGTCTTGCGTTTAGGCAGGGTGCCTGCAACCTGAATCAGGAGGTGTGCTCCTATTTAATGGTCTTAGTTTCTGGGGCAAACCATCAGACTGAACGACCACACAATTCCGACGACGCTGTATACTACAACCGCATTTCGCCAGTAATAATGGGCACTGCCATGACTGGCGAAATGTGGGTACCCTCTAAGTTTGTTTCACCGACCTCATCTAGTTTTTAAAAATGTGGTTGACGTGTAAAAGTGCTTGTACAAACCTACTTATATAAAAATCATACACAATAACATCTGGTAATATTTTCAACAAAATTTTACATATGTTACCGGAAATGTATGAAACCTAGGAATTATATACAATTACTAGGAAATGTATACAATTCCGAAGCTATATAGGAAATGTGTAAAATATTGTTCCAAACATTATTTAATACACACATATCCTGGGAAATGTATACATTTCCTAGAAACTGTATAAAAATCCTATATCGTATTAGGAAATGTATAAAACCATGCTTTCTATGAATAAAATTAATAAAACACGTTGTTAAACTTAGAAACAGATTTATTATTAAGACTCCGGTTGAAACAATTAGGTTAGGTTAGGTTACTTTTGTTATAATCCCCGCATACTGATGGACATCTTTAAAGTAATACATTTCCGTTAGCTATTTAGGAAATGTATAGATTTACTAGGAAATGTGTGTTACAAAATTTATTTCACACATTTCCGAGCAAATTTAGGAATTATATAAATTTCCTAGGAATTGTATACAATGACGCATTACATACATTTCCGTTAACACCGTAACCGTTTCCGTAAAAAAAAAAATTAAGAAAAAGTAACTGTAATTCTTAGTTTCTTACACAATAAGATTCAATTTACTCAACAACTTTAAAGATTTTATAACTTTACTCTGAAATCAACTTACTTACAATAAAAATAAACTTGATATTTGTTTAATTTTGTAACATTACCTATTTTGAATAAACTTAAATGTACATATTCCCTTGGCCCTTTATTCATAAATGTAGCTTAAAGTTAACTAGTGATTAGCGAATGTTTAGAGATGAATGAATAGAGGGGATTATTTTCAATAAATAAATAAAATAAATAAATATATACGGACAAATCACACAGATTGAGCTAGCCCCAAAGTAAGCTCGAGACTTGTGTTATGGGATACTAACTCAACGATACTATATTTTATAATAGATACATATATAGATAAACATCCAAGACCCAGGCCAATCAGGAAAAGATCGTTTCCCATCATGACCTGGCCGGGGATCGAACCCGGGGCCTCCACGTCACAGGCAGGCGTGTTGACCGCTGCGCCACGGAGATCGACGCTGAGGTTAAAATTTTTATGTTAGTTATGGGATATTTCCAAAGACTTCTAAAAAGTGTGGCTACAAAAAGATTAATAACATCTATTGTAGATAATTGAATAACGCTAAGAATTAAAAACTTCCACATTTATATATGTAATTTACTAAACCTTTTTATCTCTGTCCAGTTAAACCCAGACGTGAACGCGTTCCAACGTAAATTCGTCAATGAAGTCCGCCGCTGCGATGAGATGGAGCGCAAGCTTCGGTACATCGAGACTGAAGTTCAGAAGGACGGGGTGCACGTACCGACCGTCAAAGAGGCCCCGCGGGCCCCCAACCCAAGGGAGATCATCGATCTTGAGGTAAGAGACATTTTATCGAGTAAGAGGATATATGGAATAGACCTGTCTTTTCAGCAGAAGGGTAGAACTACCACGGAATTAAACGTCAAATCAAAAGTGTCAAATTAGCCCAAGAAATGTATATTTTCTTAAATTTCTTGCAGTTTACAATTCAGAATTAGTTGATTGATTAAGATTAATCAAGTAATTCTAATAAACTTCTGATACTGTGGTTATAAAGGGTGTATCTGACATCGACGCACAAACGAGTACCATGGATCCAGTACATGATTCTGAACCCCACAGTAGTAAAATTTTTCGTCGGCTTTTTCATGATTTAAAAAAATATGTATGTAGAATTTTTCACTTTAGACCGTTCATAATTGCGGTACTTTTATAACCCAATAACATTTTTAAGTAAAAATTAATTATTTCGCTAATTACACAAAAAAACGCAAGGAAACAATACTCGAAAAACTATCTTATCAGCTGATTTAATAGAGTTCACACCAGGGATCAATGTCATACCTACAAACCCGCACGGCGGCACGCTTGCAACGTTCAAATGCCGAGCTGACACTTTTTTTAAACACTGAATTCTGTAACCGTTCATTGACGACATAAATGATTATCATAATTTTATTAGTTGCATGCGGTGTAGCCTTTTGGCGAAGTTTGCGTTACGATGTCAGATACACTCTGTATACCCACACCTTTTTTTTCTCTCCTTAATAATATATCCAAATAACATAGGTACACAAAGAACTATAATAAAACAACAAATGAGATAATAAGGATTAAAACTGTAATAAAAACAAAGGTATAAAATTAAATAATATGGCAAACATAAACATCTATCCAATTAACATGGCAAACATGTATATCTGTAAACATCCATAAAATAAGTGAATGAGTCACATGCATGATTTGAACCTATGCTGCTCGCTACTGGGCCGCTCATTAGAATTTCAGGAAATCATGACTGCTGATCGTAATGATATAATTCTGCAGTTAAGGTATTTTTTAATCAATATACAACCTGGCGCTGACCTGCAAATTTTAAAAAGACGTATGAAAATGGAATTTTGCGGGCTATAATAGTTAGTGTACTACACAGAATTTGACGGTTTCGACTTTCAAGCAAATATATGGAAATTCCGCATCCAAACAGCAAAGTTCTGAATGTTTCATTACGTGGCTAATACGTTCTCGTTCGTGTCAATTCAATTACTCACTACTGCGATAGTACTTACATGCGTCTCAGGTCCGCCACACAGTGGATTAAAAGGTGCAAAATGCCGAAGAATTTTACAGAAGATTATCTGATTGTTTGCCTGCCGCGGTCTTTCCGTCTAATTACAATTTAAGTTTCGTCAAGGCTAGAGTAAATAGGCTCTTAATATATTAGTACACTTTACCATGACCGATTGCAACACTGCTTACTTAAAAAAAGCTTATTAATCAAGAAAGGACATGTATAATAACCAAATAATTTTCTGAAAAAATCGGAATTTCCACATATCTTTCGTCTCCTCGCACCTAGGTATCAAGTTATTTATAACAAAAAGCTCCTTCACTTTCGGGCTCATTCGTTATACAAAGGACTTCTTGCAGCAAGGTTAATTTATTTACATAAATAAACGGTAGATAAAGATAAAGGGGACAGCGATAAGTAGCTATATCTTAATAAAAGGGTTGTTAACCTGTTCTGACCTCTTTTGTATGTGCATGTAGGTCTCTTCTCGCGAAACTCCATGCGTCATGAGCAGGGATAATGGACCATTACTCTCTCTCACTTCCTGAGTTACAATTTGTTGTTGTGACAACAAAGCACTGTTCGAATAAAACCAAGTACTGAATGGACCACTGTAAATAAACAGCACGACAATATTATAAAACCGTTGAAAACGTTTTATGTGCAGGCGAAATTCAGGCAATTTTGGGCGATAATAGTTCACGATATCGATGTTACGGTTAGTTTATTTTACACTAGGTAGGTTAGTAGTTTTGAGAGCGCAACGCAACTTTTTCTATGCTTCCATAGATTCTTCTTTCCCGACGCAAAGTAATTAAGTAATATCCAGAAGCAGACAGTCACATCTTCGAGTATACATATAATATTTATAGTGTCAGGGATATATATCATATTATAAATTTCAGTCCACTTCAAAATCACCATGTAAAGTTAAAAGTGTTATTTCGGCATTCTAAATTTAAACATGAAGGCACCTTGTTGTTCCCAATCTAGGCACTAAAACGTGGTGATTACTTGCTCTGTGGGCACGGCCTGCATTTAGGCAGCAGTATATACCTATATTTTTTTATTTTTAAATGAATGAAGACATCTGTGCTTCTGGGGGGTTTATTCCGCTACTTCTTCTTCCCAGCGAAAGCACTAGGAAGTGGCGAAGGGAGGGCCATTTTTGGGGGGACTGTCTTATGAAATTTCACGTTTAAAACGTGCTGATTCTCAGTCTAATTTGAATAAATGACTTTTGATTTTATTTTTTGATTTGATTTGATTAACATAGCATAAGTAATACTGTCATAAGAATACCATTTATATTCTCTTTCCAGGCCCATTTGGAGAAGACAGAAAACGAAATCCTGGAACTGTCGCATAACGCGGTGAACCTCAAACAGAACTATTTGGAGCTCACCGAGCTAAAGCATGTGCTGGAGAAGACTGAGGCCTTCTTCATCGCCCAGGAGGAAATTGGCATGGACTCCATGACCAAGTAAGTAACATACACAACATTTTTTTGATCATGTAGTTACATAACCAAGAAAAGTATGCGCTTCGGGTATCATCGTATAACTTCGTAAATACTAATGCACGAATGTAAGATCTAATTTAGAATGGTTACAAAAATGCGGAAATATTGTCTATTTTGTATTGCCATAAAATCTATGCCATTCCAAAAAAAAACCATTTAAAAATTTAAGTAACCTTTAGGTCTGCGGTCGAAGTAGGTTTCATGACAAGCGCATCAACTTCATATAAACGCGTAGTGTTAGGTTACAGTATAAAGAGGGACAGAGTAGGTTATCTTCATACAAACGCACCGCCGCGTCGCCGCACGTACACCTTAACAAAATATTAGAATTTAGAGTGCTATCAGTGCGCTAGTCGCGGCTAGCACCGGACGAAGTTTGCGCGTCACATGTTCTTGTTAAAAAAAAATTATGTATCGTTCCGAGGATTGCGAACAACAGCAAGTTTGCAATTTAAGTAGGTACCGAATCTAGGTATCTTCACTACAAAAATTATTCTAGAAACCAAATTTTATATTCGTGGTTCCACCTGAAGACTGTAGAAAATATTAAGAGGATGGAGCAGATGTTCCAATAAGTATTTAATTTTAGAAATGATCACATAAACTGCAAAGTTGGTATGTATATTTATGAACAAATAAAAGATTTACATTTTTCACAGCCCTGCCCATGCTTACTGAAATTATATTTGCAAAAGTTATATAAAAGGATGCTGATATATTACACATCAAAGTTTAATAACAAGGCGTTTCGTAATAGTCGAAACCGAATAAAGTATTTTTCTGTAGCTAATTTGTAATTTTATAAATGTGTGATTCAATAGATATGTTTGTATTTTTCATATTTGTATTAATTAAAAATAAAAATAAATATGGTCCTTTATGTGTACAAAACTACTATTCAATTACTAATTAAAAAAATACAAAAAACTGACTAGTATATGTATAGTAAATACTAAGCAAATAATTTAAACATAAGCTCTTAATCTATAAATACTAGCTGACCGGCAAACGTTGATTTGCCATATAAATAGTTTTCTAGAAAAAAAAAAAAAGAAATAGATGTTGGCCGATTCTCATAGATATCGGATAAGCACAAAAAATTTCATCAAAATCGGTCGAGTCGTTTCGGAGGAGTTTAAGTTCGAACACCGTGACACGAGAATTTTATATATTAGATTTGTTACCGGTTTGGGCGACAACCGTGACAACCCTAAGACAGTAGGCAATTAAATCGCGGATTTGGTTCGAAGATAACCTACTTCCCTCTTTATACTATGGTTAGGTGGTTTTACCTGTCATTTCAAAGATGATAATATGATGAATAGAGGTACCTATATAGAAAAAGGACGTGCTGTGTCGTCATTTTTAAATAATTTGCCAAAAAAAAAAAATAATTATGAAGAATAAATAAAAAACTTTAAGTGCTGTAGAAACAATCGCAGAAAGTCGACTTTCTGCATTTTATTTTATCAAATGAAAGTAAAGTCAAGGTAGTTCGAAAGTCAAGGTGCCGATTAAAATTTTAAGACCAACATTATGCATTACTGAAACTGCTAAAGACGTACTGTTGGCCGTACCAACTTTAGATTTGAATGGCGTAAAAAAAATGTTTGACTTTTACTGGAGAAAAACAATGAGGATATTAGGAATGTATTTACGCCATTACCCTTCCATTTAGTTTTTTTTTTTTTTCATATTTAGAATGAAATCAGAAGAACACATGCATAGCGTTACACAAATTCCTGATAAATTTACATAACGTACATCCTATATTCATCAAAAGGTTAGGCAAATGTGTACCTACTTATAGTACACTGTCCTACATTACGGCAGTCATGTTTAAATCTCAGTCATGTTTATAATATCACCTCGCTCAACTGCCGTCTTCCTTCCTATTCGCTCAGTTTTTCTGAGTGAATACGCTCTTAATAAACTAGCGCGCTTTACCATCAACGATCGCATTACTGCTTACCATCAGGCGGGATTGCGATCAAGCGCTAGTTTATAATTATTAAAAAAAAAAAAAAAATAATAATAGGGGTTTAGCCTACAGTAGGCCTAGTATGAGTTTTCATTACGAAATTCGATCGTCGATATCGAACGCGTTTGACTCGTCAATTGGCCCGTTTCAAGGTTGTAAGAACTCTCAACCAATGAGAGCGCCAAACGCACTCGATATCGATGATCGAGTCTCATAATGAAAACTCATACTAGGCATACTGGTTGCAAATGCAGACGCTAGTACTGAGAAATTCCAGATGGAAAATTCCAATTACACATTGCGTGACCCGAGAATCAATCGAGGAGGAAATTATTACGATTTCCTCCTCGATGGCTAAGCCGTGAGTAAAATCTAGTACGGACGACTGTAGGTCAACCTACCCGAAACTGCCAAAAATTCCCAATGAACCTTGAGCCATAATGCTTTATAGATAACGTTGAAAATTTAATAAACAAATCTGATAGATTGTAGTAGCAGTAGGCCTAATATGAGTTTTCAATACGAAACTTGATCGTCGATATCGAGCGCGTTTGGCGCTCTCATTGGTTGAGAGTTCTTACAACCTTGAAGCGGGCCAATCGCTGAGTCAAACGCGCTCGATATCGACGATCGAGTTTCGTAATGAAAACTCATACTAGGCCTACTGATGTTTTGTAGTCTGTACCTAGAATTAACGGTTGATGAAATAATTAAGCTTTTGACTGCCGCGCTGTGTGTATAAAGTCATGTGTTTTTTAAAATGAACAGACAGCTGTGCTGCTGGGGAGTTTGTTCCGCCACTTCTTCTTCCCAGCGAAAGCACTAGGAAGTGTTGATGGGTGAGCGTTTTGGGGGACTGTCTTATGTAATATTGACGTTCAAAAAGTGCTGATTCTCAGCCTAATTTGAATAAATGACTTTTGATTTTGATTTTGTGTATGTGAGTTTCTGTGTTTGTGAACGTACTCACGATAAAGGAGAAATTCATAGTGTGGAGCAATCCTTACTCCCTTCTCCTTTCTTAATATTATAAATCGGAAAGTGAGTTTGTTTGTTTGTTCCGCTTTCACGCCGTAACTGCTGAACCAATTGCTTTGAAATTTTACAGACGTAAATTTAGAAGTCCGGATTAAATAATAGGGTACTTATATCCCGGAAAAATAAAAAAAATATATATTCCTGAGCGAAATCTAAAAAGCGCTATATAACCGAATGCCACACGGCCGCGGGCGGAAAGCTAGTGTTTTAATAAAAAAGTCCTCTAAGTAAAATTACACCTTTCACAGGTCTCTGATATCGGATGAGACAGGCCACCAAGCGGCCACGCGAGGTCGCCTCGGCTTCGTGGCGGGTGTAGTGAAACGTGAGAGAGTACCCGCCTTCGAGCGGATGCTGTGGCGTATCTCTAGGGGCAACGTGTTCCTGAGGCGGGCTGAGCTGGATAAGCCGTTGGAAGATCCTGCTACTGTGAGTATTCAACTTTATTTTAGCCTGTGCAAATATAATTACCAGGTCATCGGTACACCTTGTTGGGTGCCTCCCTTCGCTGCGTCTTCCGGTACGTGGCCGCCACTCCAGAACCTTCGGTCCCTTCGGCCATCGGTTCTATGAGCAATGTGCCTGCCAACTGCTACTTAAGTTCAGCGACTCGTAGAGCTATGTCGGTGACTTTGGTTCTTCTGCGGATCACCTCATTTCTGATTCGATCGCACAGAGTAACTCCGGACTCACAGAGTAGCTCTTTCCATCGCCCTTTTGTGTGACTCTGGGCCTTCGTATGAGGCCCATTGTGAGTGACCACGTTTCAGTTCCGTAAGTCATCACTGGCAACACACACTGGTCAAAGACATTAATTTTGAGACATTGTGGTATCTTGGACGACGAGAATATGTAGTGTAGCAACACAACAAGGTGGACCGATGACCTGGTGAAGGTCGCGGGAAGCCGATGGATGCGGGCAGCACAAGACTGATCAACACGGAAAGCCTGCTGCCAGCTGTGGACCTCTTTTAGACTGAAGAAGAAGAAGAAGAAATATAAGTAGATATGTTCAAAAGCGCGTAGAGTGGGTTCCACTTTCAAAATCAATTAAGACACGAAAAAACACACTGGTTCGAATTCTATATCTTTCTTAATTCTACATCTGGTTTTGTGGATTACACAAGGCTTTAGACAGCATTAAACTTTGCGAAATATTTTCTGCCTTTCGAAGTTAATTAACTTATACAGATCTACTAAAAATATAATAATATCATGGCCAACGGAGAACGCACAATATTAATAAAACTCAAGAATTGGGGGAGAGGTTTGCCAAAAAGTGAGACAAAACGGGTTAATTCAAAAATAGTTCAAGGTTCAGTCAAAAGTTCAGAGATTTATATTGACTCTTGTATTTAAAGTTTGTTAAAGTATCCAGATCTAGGATTCTTAGTACCCTTGTTCCTTGTCACTTTAGATAACTTACATAAATAAGTACGAAAATTGTTCAGTCACTATAGTGTACAAGAGTAAATCTGACCTATAACGTTTTCACTATTGGGACACAGACGAACGCGTTTGGCGCTCTCATTGGTTGAGAGTTCTCACAACCTTGAAGCGGGCCAATCGATGAGTCAAACGCGATCGATATCGATGATCGAGTCTCGTAAAGAAAACTCATGGTAGCCACACTGGCCTCCTATCGGTGAGAAAGAGTGGGCCGTAATTTACCACGTAGCTCCAGTACGGTACTTTTTCCTCTTGTTCTATTTTTATTATCTCTGTCTACAGCCAACTGAGGCCTTTAGATATGATTCTAGTATGTACCTACCTCATATTAATTTGAAATTCCTCCACAGGGCAACGAGATTTACAAGACAGTATTTGTAGCATTCTTCCAAGGAGAACAGCTCAAGTCGCGTATCAAGAAGGTTTGTTCCGGCTTCCACGCGTCTCTATACCCGTGCCCGCCATCCAACACTGAACGACAGGACATGGTCAAAGGAGTCCGTACTAGGCTTGAAGATCTTAACATGGTAAGTTATTGTGTAAATTTTCAGTTTAAGATAAGTCACATAACGTATGTAACGAGGTCAAGTTTAAAACTTGGCAATAGTGCAAAAGAAAAGATTATAACACTTAAATATTGCTTCAGCCCAGAAGCGTAGCGTGTCTTGGCGTGGCCCCATATAATAATTTGTTTGGGGCCCCCATAGGAAGGGTAAAGATTTCTTACAATAGAAAAATAAATTGCATTTAAAAGAAATATTTATTCATTATAATTATGTATCTGTCACTTTTCCAATTTTTTTTTTTACAAAAAATTTAAATTAAAAATACACTCACTCCACAGCCTCCGCAATGAAGTACGCTTTACGCGAGGAAATATAAGTTGCTTTTTTACCTACCGATGCCATTCGTAAAAAAAAATGTTTACGCACGTTGGGAGCTCCGTCACCCTGGGCCCGTCAGATACGGCGGCGGTAGCTACCGGCTGAAATATAGTTATGCTTCAGACAATAGTTTCTATGATTTATTACATACGCCAAGAAGACGTCCGGCTTATTAAACCTATAGTTTCAAGTAGGTTAGCACCGATTTTTACGCATAACTATTTATACAGTATGTTAAGAAAACCCTGTCCGACCCGTGAAGGTGTTGTTAGGTGTCGATAACTGATTCTACTAATGGATACAAAACCGGGCTAAACTAAAAAAAAAAAACCCCTAAAAAAATAAATATTATTTCGCAAAAAGTGGTAACTTAACAAATGTGCGTTCACCCTTCCGCGGGGGGCGGGCGGCGGGGCACGCGGCACGTGGTCGCATCGCTATTCGCTCATAATAATACCGGTGTTGTCACTTTTTTAAAAATTACCAAATTTTGGGGAAGTTGGAATTAATTCGCGGGAAAAAAAGATTATTTCAAAATTCATTTGTATTGGTACTATGGTGATTACTTAAAATTTTATATTATATTTGGTCATGTGTTTACCTAACCTTTATTATCCTTATGGGTCGGACAGGGTTTTCTTAACATACTGTATATATACTAACATGATCTTTGTATAATAAGTGCACTGTTACAATATATACCATTGTGCTTTGTACCTTATTGTAAACTAATGACCACTGCCCTTTGTTTTATTTCCTGTAGTGATAATATCACTACAGGAAATAAAACAAAGGGCAGTGGCAGGGCGTTGGTATAGGTATTAACCTATACCAACGTTAAGCTCCATAAAGAATAGAGGTAAACAAACCAATTTAGGGTTATCACAACTCACGTTTTACAAATCTCTTATTATTGACATGTTTATCGACTTTTACATGCTAACTATTTATTAACAATTCTTATTGCAGCATATTTCAATAGAATCACTAAAATAACATGCATAATAACTTGGTATTTCGAAAAATCATTAAAAAGTCTATATTCATTTTACGTGATAGCAGTACAAAAAAGAAAGATGGATGAAATCCAGGTATTAAACGAGTAGATTTTGTGGAATTCAATCAATAAATAAAGTTAAGTCATTTGTCAATACAATTTTGCGTATTTTAATTACTTTCAAATTAACTGCATAGCACATGCACTGTAATACTTTCAAGTATGGATTAAGTATCATATAAATGTATCAAAAAATTTTACCTATTATGAAGTTCCTAATAGGTTAAATATATCGCTTACATGTGTGTCATATTTCAAATCATAAATATCTAAACATAAATAAACTGTTTACATTAGTAGGAAGTAGGATTATTACTTTTATGAAAATCATGTATGTACAAAGGTTGTTAACATCTGTCTTTTAGGTGTAAACTACTCGCTGCTTAGCAACGGTTTGTTTACCTCTATTCTTTATCGAATTTGGCTTAAATATAGTTAAGTTTCATGGGCAGATCTGGAGGGTTTTAATAAATAAAAACGAGAGTTGTTTAAACGATGGAGGCTTAATACAATTACAAACTGAGTTAATTCTGTCACAAAAATGTTAAAAACTTATTTCTAATATCTTACCCTAAACAAATGTTAATCAACGCTAATGTATTGTCAAGTGCATTGCCGATAACGAAAGTTGTCGCGACACACAAGTCCCGGAGGTAATAAATTTAAATACTTTCTGTGAAATGGGACCGTGGTCCTAAGACTGATGACAGATTTAATGTGAGAGCGTTATGTCACCCATAAATATCTATACCTACTAATTCAAAATAAATAAACAGTCTACCCTATACCCTTGATTAATTTTACGTGGGAGTTTCTATTCCAAATGTTTTTAATTAATATTATTTTATGTTAAACTCGTGTTAATGTCGTGGTGGCCTAGTGGTTAAAACACCAGCCTCTCAAGTATGAGTGCGCGGGATCGATTCCAGGTCAGGCAAGTACCAATGTAACTTTTCTAAAGTTATATGTACTTTCTAAGCATATCTTGGACACCAGTGACTGAAGGTGAAGGATAACATCTTGAGGAAACCTGGATTTTATAAGTCTGAAATTGTCAACCCGCATAAAGCAAGCGTGGTGATTACGCTCAATCCTTCTCTGTATGAGAGGAGACCTGTGCCCAGCAGTGGGACGATAAAAAGGTTGATGATGATGTTAAACTAATATCATCTTTATTACAATATCATTTAAGTTGATTTTAGAATGACAAGCACTCTTAAAATAATTATTAACACCTATAAAATTATAACATAAACCGAACTTTACTATGTAGAAGTTAATTTTCCATAAACTTATTCGCTTAATTATTTTTTTGTCAAATATGTTGCGATTGCCGATAAAAATGCCAATCATAGCGTCGCAATGATGTAAATTTTAATATATTTTGTGACAGAAACACTTGCATTTAAAAAAATTTTAGTTCGAATACCTATGTACGTAGTACTTGAAATGAAACACGTTTATAAGTAGTAGAAGCTCGGAAATAAGTCGGCAGCTGCATGTCTTCACCACAATATAAATATGAATTAATAATATCTTTACTGTGTCTAGACTATAACTAGGGATTTCGAATACTGCAGTTTTTTATACCAGTAGTTTTACCGGTACCGGTAGTACCAACACCGATAGCCTTACCGGTTAGAAAATCCCCTGGGATTCTCTAACAGGCAATACCGGTATTCTACTATGACTGTAACTAGGGGTTTCGAATGTTATTACTGATTAGAAATCCACCGGGATTTTCTCTCCGGTAATACCGGTATTCTATTATTCTAAGACTCCCACTTAGCATGATGCTGTGCTATATCACCCATAGACCTTAATATGAGCAAACATAAAATTCTTAACTCATCCAACAGGTTCTGAACCAAACCCGCGACCACAGACAGCGCGTACTGGCCAGCGTGGCCAAGGAACTAACGAGCTGGACCATCATGGTCCGCAAGATGAAGGCCATCTACCACACGCTCAATCTCTTCAACATGGACGTGACGAAAAAGTGCCTCATCGGCGAGTGCTGGGTGCCTACTGCTGATCTGCCAAATGTACAGAAGGCTCTGGCTGATGGATCTGTGAGTATTTCTTGCAGTCAAAACTTGCATCACCATTTACACGATTCAAGTTTCTTCATTCTGGCATACAACAAATTATTGTACAGACGACAGCACACTAGTACTACAATCTGTCAGATTTCTTTATTAGATTTGAACTTTATCTCTAAAGTATTAAGGCTCAAGGTTGATTGGGAATATTTTACAGTTTCTGGTAGCTTGACCTGCTGTCGTCCTTACATATGTAAAATGTATTTTTTGTAAACGTTATATACTAGTGCTTAACCGCGATCTCGCCTGAAGGTAAGCAGTAATGCAGTTGACGGGGAAGCGCGCTAGATTATTAAGAGTCTATTCCCTCTAGCCTTGAAGACACTTAAATTGTAATCGATTTGATCGATTCGATGGGAGGGCGTTTTGGGGGACTGTCTTATGTAATATTGACGTTCAAAAAGTGCTGACTCTCAGCCTAGTTTGAATAAATGAAAAAAAAGTAAATAAATAAAAAAATCAGACTCTAAGACCACAGCAGGCAAATGTTTCCAGTCCCTCGATGGACGAGGTACCGCGTACGAAACGTAGAGAGGAAGGAAGGTCAATAATTGTCATTCCTTCGTCTCTAAATCCATGCAAATGTTGTCTTTAGATGATGACTTTTAATGATATGACCACCCATTGTCTCACTCTCAGTATAATCTCTACATTCTCTACGGTCGCTACAGGTAAAATACAGGTAATCAGGTGCATCCGGTATGACTGAAAGCCGACCCCAACGTAGTCTGGAATAGACCAGACTACGTTGGGGTCGTCTAGGCTAGTCTAGGATAATGAAAATGATGACAAAATAAAAAATATTCTATTATATCTTATACCTTTAAACGAGCAATTCTTGTATATATATATATAATTGGAATCTCGGAAACGGCTCCTACGATTTTCATGAAATTTTGTGTGCAGGTGGCTTCGGGGACAATAAGTCGATCTAGCTAGGTTTAATTTTCAGAAAATGTCTTTTATCCACGTTTTAAGGCACTGAACAATTGCTAAACTTCTCATAAGATGCTAAATTTCGCCGCTATCCTTAATGATACGAATAGCTGAGGGGCTTCGGCATCTGATTCGGAGCTCGTAGACTTCGGGTTCAAATCCCTGGCGATATAATGTTTTTTTTTTCCTATTTTTTTGGAGTTTTAAAAAAAATAATGATGGCGTTGTCTAATGCTTTTTATTACATTTTATTGTTTTTTCCTTTTTTTTTTTAATTTAAAAAAATATAATGATGGCGTTGTCTAATGTTTTTTATTACATTTTATATAATTGGAAACGGCGTCAACGAATTTTCTTTTTCGTTTATTAAATCAATGGAAGAAATCATGTTTTGCCTAATTTGTGGAGATGCATGGTACCAGGGTCGCACAAAAGTGTAGAAGTCGAAACAATTGTGAAAGAAATGATGTTGTATATAAACAACAATATTTTTGTTGTAATTATATAATACCTGGAAGAACTTTTATTTTGCCTACTTTTTGAAGGTGCAAAGTACCAGGGTATCACAAAAGTGTAGGAGAAGTCGAAACAATGAAGCTCAATCATTTTAAAGATCAGCCTGAAGGAGCAATCGAATTTACAACAGAATTTCTCAACAGTGTCAACATTTCAGACTTGCCACAACACGAACTGAAATATTTTTATTATTCCTTTATTTCATTATAATGCACTTATAAATTATATTTTCAAATATTTCTACATAAAAAATATATAAAAAAACATTTAAAAATATAAAAAATAGTAACCCACCGGCATCGGGAACAGGGTCCAAGCTGCCGGCGGTCAGGGCTCCAGAGAGAGGAACTTCCTGACAATGTGAGCCGTGTCCAGAAGTACAGCTTTCTGAATCAAGCCTTTGATCCAGCTGCCTAACGAGAGCCTCTTGAGGTGTTGGTCGAGGCTCTTGGCTATTAAGCCATTGGCTGTCACGACTATCGGCACAATGATTGCTGAATCCACCTCCCACATGTCGACAAACTCGTGAGCCAAGTCAAGATACTTGATTTGTTTATCTTTCTCGGCTTTCACGAGGTTCTCATCATGCGGGATGGTTATGTCAACAATCATTGCACGCCGCTCTGATCGATCCACCATCACTATATCAGGCTTATTGGCAACAATAGTCCTGTCAGTGATGATGGATAGATCCTAGTACAATGTGATATGACCATTTTCGAGAACTGGGTCGGGCACATACCTGTAATACGGCACCTCCGATTCCACAAGGTTGTACTTGAGAGCAAGTTGCTGATGAATTATCCTGGCTACAAGGTTGTGTCTATGCAAGTACTCTCCGTTAGCTAGACGAGAACACCCGGAGATAATATGCCTTATTGATTCCCCCGGCCGGTGACATGCCCGACAGATGTCAACTGTGCCGTCTTTCACAATAAATCTCCGGTAATTGTTCGTCATCATAACTTCGTCCATAATTGCACATACAAAACCTTCGGTTTCCCCAAAAAGGTCACCGAATAGTAGCCAGGTTACGGACGCTTGTAAATCTACATCAGGCCCGTGATAGGGCTCTGAAAAAGCGTCCGTGAAGCTCTTTGCTCTTCCATACCTCCATGCGGTCATTGGTGTCAAGCACTACTGGTTTGCGCCAGTTCTCTTTAGCCAAGGAGAGCGGAGTGAGGCCCTTGTCAACCGCGACCACATCTCGATGCATCCCCACGTCGGTTTCTAGAAAATATTCCCTGAGACTGCATATCTCGCGATTGTGGAGAGTCTTAGCGTTTAAAAAGCCACGACCTCCACATTTTCGCGGGATATACAGCCTCATAACCGATGATCGTGGGTGATGCAATCGATTTGCAGTCAGCAGTTATTATTATTATTATTGCTAACCTTATGATACCATGCACCTCCTCAAAGTAGGCAAAATAAAATTCATCCATATAATATGATTTAATAATAATGATGAAATTCCTGGGCGACCGAGCTTTGCTGTGCGTCTTTTTTTGTGTTATAATTATTATTATTGATTTATTTACATCAGACAATTGTTCATAGTCTTCATAAAAACACATAAGTACACAAAATACATTTAAATTATTTATGAACTATTATAAATAAAATTTAAATTAAACTGATAATTAATATAGTACTTTGATTTGATATAGATGACGTTTACATTCATGGTACACGAAGCCAATGTTTGGTTTGAGGTTACACGCAGAAAATTGCTCTTAAAATATAGTGTCTTTTTTACACGAAAATGCCAAAAAGAACATTAAAAAAAACGCTTACGAACAATTTAACTCCACGAAGCCGTGACTCATCTCAAGAAGCAGAAGAAAACCTCCATGAAAACAATCTGATTTTCGCTCGTCCCACGCGTGTTTGTCAGACTTCGCACAGTGAGGACCCATTTGAAGAAGAACTTGATGAAAATCATCAGGTTTCCGCTCATCTCACACGTGATGCTAAAGTAAGATGCTTGCAAAACTTGACTAACATTTTAAGAACAGAAAGGTCTTATTTAGATGTTTCACGAGAGCGTGCAGCACAACGTGTGGCCGCCGAAAATGATGAGCAACGGGAGCGACGTCTGCAAGATATGCGGCAGCGTGCGTCAGAACGTGAAATGATTATTATTAATGAAAACCCTCAGCACACCCGCAATATAGTATGGAAGGACGTATTAGGTTAAGACCTTAAACTATGTATTGATGATAATATATAACTGATGTAACTGATTGTTAAACTATAAATACTTATTTATAATAAAATGTTAAACTAAATTGCAGTCGTAATTTTATATTTAAATAACAGTTAACAATATTTTTTAATTATTATGTCGGTATGATCGAAAAACATTAGTCAAAAAATATTATTTAAAAAATTCGCTCGTTATGTATTTTTTCTTTTGAAAATATAGACACGCGATGTACCTAACAAAAAAAAAAAGATGCCGAGCAAAGCTCGGTCGCCCGGTACTGTTATTGAAGCGACACATGACTTGTACGATGCAAGAAAAAAGTACGATGCAAGACAAAACTCTTAAACTTTTACTGGGTTGTACTTAAATTGCGTTGTGAAAATTAGGCTTTAACACTGTTATGACTTAAAATTTGGTCTAAAGATAATAGTAAAACAGAATATACATATTTACCTTAATGGTATTGTCTATCAAAAAATGTTTTTTACTATTTATTAAATCAATCTCTGGACTATTTGAAAGATTACGATAATTTATGGTGGTGGCACCATAAACTGGAGGGAAATAATTTTGAATATTCAGTAATAATTTGATTACTCAAATGGAAAGCTAAAACGAACCTCTTCGTGCAGGTCTAATAGTGACGTTGTTGCTTACAAAACTGTTGTGTTTGCATTATCTTTAATGAACATTAATTTTAGTTAGCCAATTATTCCTAACAGCACATCTGTCCTTCCAGAACGCATGCGGCAGTTCGATCCCATCGTTCCTGAACTGCATCGAGGCTGACGAAGAGCCGCCAACGTTCAACCGCACCAACCGTTTCACGCGCGGATTCCAAAACCTAATCGATTCTTACGGAGTCGCCTCCTACAGGGAATGCAACCCTGGTGAGTAAACTCAGTTTGGGATGGGTTGTTATTTTGTTTTTACTTATATGGAAGCCAATGGCTCTGATTCCCTTGTTCACGAACTAAATTAAATTTAAGTTCAGTGCATCTTTTTTTACTATTTCATTAAGAAAAGGACAGAAGATGAAATGTCACATCGTGACGGGGTCCACGAAGACCTATGACTCCTGGGTCAGGGGGTTGCGGGTTGTCCTTCTGCGAGGACGTGATGTCGCAGAAGGAAGCTGCGGAACTGGAGAGGGAGATATCAACTCCCTTCCCGGGCCGCAGAAGACGTACCGGGCGCCGAGGAAGGGCGGATAACGCCCTCTTCCGCCCCCCATGAATGGGTCCAGGGGCGAGGGACATGGGGAAGTCCCCGCCCCCCATTGATGGACCCCGAGGCGGAGGCGCGCGCGAGTGTCGGCGCGCGCCTTTGAGGCGATGCACGGGGTAGTTTAACACCCCACTACCCCGTGCAGGAGACGAGGCCCGGACAGACCGGGCCAGCACGAGGGTGTGGGGCCGTGGAAGAATTTAGACTCCTGCGGCCCCACGCGCGCTCGTGATAGAAGACACACCGGGGTGGTTTTAGTCAGTAAAAGTCTGACATACCCCGTCGCCCACCCCAGGGCGGCGGGCATCCTATGAGGATTTCCACCCCGGCAAAAAAAAAAAAGAAAAAAAAGGGGTTTGCGGGTTGGTTAAACAAGAAACCGTGGCCCTGGTCGTCGCACAGGCAAGTGATGAAAGACGGGTAGTAAAAGTCTGACACGCCCTTCCGTTCCGCCCAGAGCGGGAGAAGTCATTTGAAGATTTCCCATGCCAACAAAAAAAAAAAAAGATGAAATGTCAGTTTAGACCTGTCAAATGAATGCGCTCCTGACGTAAACTGGCATATTTTTAGTCGCCATGTTTATAATCGCGTCTAAAATGTCTATGGAGTATCTTAATTTGACAAGATTAAACAAAATTATTATTTCCTATCCTTTTCTTAACGAAATGGAAAGAAAAAGATGCACTTAACTTAAAATTAGTTTAGTGTGCGTTCAAGAGGATTGGCGCCAATATTTGTAAGCTGCTTATCATTCTGTGCCAGTAGCATTAAATGGAACTATTTGATCACAGTAAAAGGTTCCAAGATCTTTATCTTTTTTTTAATAATTATAAACTAGCGCTTGATCGCAATACCGCCTGATGGTAAGCAGTGTTGCGATCGTTGATGGTAAAGCGCACTAGTTTATTAAGAACCTATTCACTCAGATTGAGCGAATAGAAAGGAAGACGGCAGTTGAGCGAGGTGATGCAATGTTAAACCCAACAACACGACCAACGATGCTGCGCCAAAGGGAGATTAATCTGAAGACCCTCCACGACCAAACTCCCAACACAACAATATTTGGCGCATCGTACCCGGCACACATCGCAACACAACTGCTCAGACCCGTCCTCCGTACGGCTTCACCAGAAATGATGCCGGAACACGAAAAATCGCTTGGCGGCAAGGCTTTGTCTGGTGGATGGTTACTTCTGCCGGCGGCCGATGTTATGGCCTACCACCGAGAAAGTTAAAGTTAATACTTTGGTACAGGCGATGACTCTTTAAGACACATGGGAGACGCTGTCTTAAACTGAACGCATATGACAACTGCATCGTATTAGGTATATTTCAAAACAAAAGGGGCGGAGCGGTCTGCCTGTAATTTGCAATGTACGAAAATGTGGAATTTTACGGTCCACCCAAATTTGCGTTAGCGTTCAAAGAATAGATCAATATTTTAGTACAAGTGTCAAGTTGACTAACTCTAACAACATCAACTCACTAGCTTGCTGTCCAGACATCCAGTATTGTAATTACCAATAGCCTTTTATCTACCTTAAAACACTGATTTTTGAACAATAAGTATCATAAGTCTGCTTTATTTAAAAGCGTTTTAATTCTTTATTTTTGATGGATCGTGTATGTTGTTACGGAGACAGCATTTTCGAACCTATAGGTAGGTGTCTTGAGTCGTATTTCAACATTACAATTATTAATTCACAAAAAAAAAAAACACGCATATTGGTGCTCGTGCCTTTACTAGGTCTAATTAGAAATCTAAAAACCAATATACGGAGGACGGGTCTGGGCAGTTGTGTCGCCAAGCGTTGTTGTGTCGGGAGTTTGGTCGTGGAAGGTCTCCAGATCAATCTCCCTCTGGCGCAGCATCGTTGGTTGTGTTATTGAGTTTAATATTGCATTACCTCGTTCAACTGCCTTCCTATTCACACAGGTTTTTTGCGTGAATAGGCTCTTGATAAACTATCGCGCTTTACCATCGACGACTGCACCACTGCTTACCATCAGGCGCCATTGCCGTCAAGCACAAGTTTATATTTATTTAAAAAAAAACTAAAATCCAAAAGCTAAATACTATAGTAATGCTTTTTATTTTCTCATTGTTATAATGGCAGTATGTATGACTTTTTGATTTAAGTATTGTAGGTATGTGTAATGTGAAATAAAAGATGATTAGATTTTAATAAATTTTCTCCTCCCCAGCTTTATACACCATCATCACATTCCCGTTCCTCTTCGCGGTTATGTTCGGCGACTTGGGACACGGCTTTATCATGGCCATGTTCGGGGCCTGGATGGTCTGCAAAGAGGTCTCCCTCGCCGAAAAGAAATCCAACAATGAAATCTGGAACATCTTCTTCGCTGGTCGATACATCATTCTGCTCATGGGATGTTTCTCTATGTACACCGGCTTGGTCTATAACGATATCTTTTCCAAATCTATGAATATCTTCGGCTCTGCGTGGAGTGTACCGTATGATGACAAGACCATGGAATCCTATGCGGCACTGACTTTGGACCCTAAGGACTCTTATAGCGACATCCCGTACTTCATTGGTATTGATCCTATTTGGCAGGTGAGATTTTTTTTTTAGTTTTCGGCCGATTGTTACATAAACTTCAAAAACTTTTCAACTGGGTTTTCAATATTATCTTAAATTTTGTATTAGATGTGTTTGATTGGAAAATCATCTAATATATAAAATTCTCGTGTCACGGTGTTCGGCTTTAAACTCCTCCGAAACGGCTCGACCGATTTTGATGAACTTTTTTGTGCTTAACCGGTATCTATGAGAATCGGCCAACATCTATTTTTCATCCCCCTAAATGTTAGGGGTAGTCCACCCCTAAATTTTTTTTTTATTTTTTAGACAAAATTTTTAATTTCAATTTTTTATGATACAACATACAAAAATACATACAATCCCCAATTTTCACCCTTCTACGATCAACCCTTATTTTTTAATAGCCATTTTAGTAATTTAATCTATTATTTATATTGCAAAACAACGTTTGCCGGTCAGCTAGTTTAATTATACAACCACTATACAACACTTCTATACAAATTACCTATATTACATATTTAAATCATGTTGTAAATAATGTCATTAATATGTATCATAAACATAGAACCCATTACTCACAATCCGAAGGTTTTGGGAGAAAATTACTTACCCATTGCTTCATTTCCTTTAAAAATTCGTCTGCTCAACAACAGAAATAACGCAATGAATATTGTTCAACTGTCAAAATGAAAGTCACTGCCATTATTTTATTAGATAAAACTTATCTGACATTTTTTTAATTTTTTTTTTTTTTTGAGTTTTGGCGGGATAGTCAAGCTGAGTGTCACGCTAATTTTTCATTGGACTTTTAAAATTATTTATAGTGTGTAGTAAAAAGTGCATTCAATAAATAATTCATAAAGATCAGTGAAATATTGCAGCATAGTGGCCACATCATGACTTTGTCTCAAACCTCCATCGTAAGACGGGTCACGCGGCCGTCTTTTTCGACATACGTGACATTGGTTAAATGCACAAACCGTGCGAAGCCATCAAAGAAAGAAAGAACTTATCTGACTTTAACAAAAACTGTCTCCTAATAATTATTTTACATGTTTAATCCTTCAATATTTTATTTGTTTTTACAATTATTTTGTGATAGTAATATTGTCCATTTCTCAGACCGCTGACAACAAGATCATCTTCTTGAACTCGTACAAAATGAAGCTGTCCATCATTTTCGGTGTCCTGCACATGATCTTCGGTGTTTGCATGAGTGTGGTTAACTACAAGTAAGTTGATCTTGATTATTTAGACTTGTTTATAGTACCAATCAGTAAAAACATCATCAACCATTTTATCGTCCCTCTGCTGGGCACAGGTCTCCTCTCATACAGAGAAGGAATGAGCGTAATCATCACGCTTGCTCAATGCGGGTTGGCGATTTCAGACTTAAAGTCCAGGTTTCCTCGAGATGGTTTCATTCACCTTGTAATCAGTCATTGATGTCCAAGATATACTTAGAAAGGACATATAATTTATTTATTTAATTGGTACTTGCCTTCCTTGACCTGGAATCGAACCTGCACACTCATACTTGAGAGGCTGGCGTTTTAACCACTAGGCTTAGGCTAAGATGTTTTAAATAGGTTTACCGTAAAACTCAAAACGATTTCTTGGGTTCTAATCCGTAAAGACTGTCAAAAATCCGAATGATTGTCGGATATTATTGAAGTGTAGTAGAAACCATTAGTAGATATTTTTGACTGAAATTTAGATTCATAAATAAAAATTTGGTTTCTATTAGTTACATAAAATTTTATCAGATTTTTTTTTAAATGTTGCCGCACATTAGGAATTTCTCCCTGTATCGTGGGCGTGTTTACAAATATATTAACTCGCATACAAAAACAACCAGACCCAGAAAAACTACTTGTAGGTTATACAAATATTTGTTCCGTGCGGGAATCGAACCCGCAATATGCAGCGCAGCATTCAAACATTTAACCACTACGCAATCCGATTCTCACTAAACTTGAACTACATATATCCAACGTTGGTTTCCGTTCCAATGTCCGTACATTGGAACGGAAACCAACAGCGTAACGTTCTTCACGAGGCCGAGTTGGTCCCGCTACCTTCATGGATCGAATTTTACGGCTCTTGTTTAGCCATAAGGTAATTTTTAAAAAAGTGATAACACCATAATCGACGGTATTATTATGACCGATGCAACCGCGTACCGCGTGCCCTGCCCCCCTTCGCCCGCGCATGTATTGCCTGCCGCACATGTACCTATTAAGTTACCTCCTTTTGCGAAATAATATTATTTTTTTAGGGGGATTTTTTTAAGTTTAGCCCGGCTTTGTAGGTATTAGTAGAATCAGTTATCGATACCTATCAATACATTTACGAATCGGACAGGGTTTTCTTTACATATTGTATATTCAACGACAGTACATTGGAGCTGAAACCAACAGCGTAACGTTCTTCCTGAGGCCGGGTTGGTCTCTCTACCTTCATGGATCAACTTGTATGGCTTTTGTTTTACCACGAGCCCCTCCCCTGATATTACATGTATATTCATGACAGTATTTATTTGTAATAAGTTAATAACGGTTCTCATAACAAGAACGTTTGTTCCAGCTTCTTCCAGCGTCGCTATTCGATCTTCCTGGAGTTCTTGCCGCAAGTTATCTTTTTGTGTCTGCTGTTCTTATACATGGTCTTCATGATGTTCTACAAATGGGTCGCCTACAGCACCTTTTCTGATGGTAAGATATTGCTTTTTGTTGATAGGTCAAACAGTAGTCGAGTTGTTTTAACGCAAAAATAGACAGAAAATTGTAAGAAAAAAATAATGACAAAAATTTAACACCTGGACTCAGACCAAGACTACTGCACTACACTATCACACACATCATTATACCTAAAATAAGTTTAGGTATAAAAGTGTAGTGAATTTTAATTTATAGATATATATAGAGATAGAGATAGAGTCTTCGCGAGAACTCGGAAGCGTTCGGGTGTAGAAAAAAATGTCTTCTGAGAAAGTAAAGTGTGTATCGTGCAATATAGTAATAAATGAGTGTTTATGTTTTGTGCAAAACAAAATAGATATTATGGACGAGGAGAGTTTGATCCGTTTGTGTATTGGCACCTATACTGAGAAAGAAATCGCAACGGCAAAAAGTTTATTGTTCGAGTCTATTTCTACAAGTACCCGCAATATATCAAGGAGAAAAAACAAAGAGCAAAAGAATATCGAAGATATTATATGCGTCTTAAAGACAACAGACCCGGATAAAACCCCAATCTTTGTGGCTCGAGAGTTGGAGAAACTACCACCGATATCCTTTGACCACATCGATGTCTCAGCTCTGTTGAAAAATATTTTGGTTTTAAAATCGGAAATTCAGAATTTGAAACAGACTAGTGTGACGATAGACCAATTAAATAATTTAAAAGCGGATATAGACCATCTGAAGTTTGCGTCGCTGGTGGATGTAGAACGACCAGTATATGTAAACAAGAGACGTGGTGGATACTTGTTGGCAAATGATTGCGATAGTGGTCCGATTGGTATTATGAATATTTCAAAAAATAACAGCAACGAGGAAAGTACTCCTAATAATAAGAGAAATGAGAAGATGCATTGGCGATTACCGGCATTTACCCAAAATAATAAGAATGCAAGCTGTGATAGCACTATCTCTTTCGCACGCAGCCCGATCCCAGCTCATAATAATGCCATCGCTGCCGCCAGTGACGACGACAACGTCATGCAGCAGCGATCGGATAGCTCAAAAACTGTGGGTATACAAAATAATAAAACATTGTCACCGTTAAACCGGTTTGCTGAGAGTTCGCAAGCGCCTGAGATCGTCACCGCTAGCGCCAACTCATTGGATAGCCGTATCGTTACGACTGATGTAAATAAAAATAAGTCGTTAGCAGAGGTGGCGCGAAATGGTGCATTTAATTCAGAATGTCCTAAAGAACCATGGATCACAGTGCAAAGGAAGAGGCACAGAAACATGTATTCAGAGTCTGTTGTTAGAGGTAAAGCGGCTTACAAACCGGAGGATAAATTTAAGCCCGCCAGCTTGAAGATACCTTTGTTCCTCTCCAATGTACACAAAGATACATCGGATAATGATATTTTGGAGTACGTGTTTTCGAAGATTAACGAAAACGTCGTTTTACAAAAGATTAAAATGAAAACTGAAAAAGAATACAATGCGTATAAAATGTTAGTTTGCAATAACAAGTTAGACCTGTTCTTAAACGACGAGTTGTGGCCATCAGGTATAACATGTAGACGGTTCAGACCTTACAAGCACCCAGTGCCAGCCGAAGATGAAAACAGAAAGCATTCGAAACAAATATGAGTACAACATTGGTAACTTATAACTGTAAGAATGTCAAGCGTTCCGTTGAGGGTATACAGCAGTTGTGCAGATTTGCAGATATAATTGCTTTGCAAGAGACGTGGCTGCTGCCGGATGAGTTGTCATACTTGGCTGACGTACACAGTGAGTTTGGGAGTACTGGAACATCAGCTGTTGACACGACGGCCGGTATTCTGAATGGTCGGCCTTTCGGTGGAGTTGCATTGTTGTGGCGTAAGGCGCTCTTCCCGTGCGTCTCTGTGGTATCGTGTGTGAATCCTCGTATTGCAGCTATACGGGTAATAACTAATGATCGACCTGTGCTGGTGTTTAGTGTTTACATGCCCACGGATTGCGCGGAAAATGTGCCAGAATTCACAGACTGTTTAAGTGCGGTGAGTGCCTTAATTAATGATAGTGATACTGAGTCCGTATTCATGCTAGGGGATTTTAACGCACATCCAGGTGAACGTTTTTATCGTGAACTGTTAACTTTCTCCTTGGAACAGGACTGGACATGTGTGGACACTAGTAGGTTGCAGCTAACATCTGACACGTTTACGTTTATTAGTGAGGCACATGGTTGCAAACGCTGGCTGGACCATTGCATGGTTACAAGCGCAGCTTTAGATTGTATTACCAACGTATATGTTAAATATGACGTCTATTGGTCAGATCATCTCCCATTAGTCGTCAACTGCAATCTAGATGTTATTAGGCAAAAAGCACTCCCATTGAACCCAGCTTGTAATGGCATTAAATGGGGAGACAGGAACGCGACTCAATGTCTAGCTTACGAAACCTTGTGTAGTTCTAAACTTAGGCTCATTGATTTGCAAACTGATTTGCAGCAGTGCTGTGGTAAATATTGTGATATTGCCTCTCATAAAGAGGTTATAGATGATATTTATAAAGAGGTAGTAAATATCTTATGTACAAGCGCTGCTGTTACTTACAAGCGAAAGGCTTGTAAACGGAGGAAGTCACTGGCGGGATGGAACAGTAATGTGAGCGAGGCTCACAGAAATGCTAGGCTGGATTTCAGTAAATGGTGCCACTACGGAAAGCCTTCATCAGGTCCCGTATATGAATCAATGGTGCAATCACGCAAAATTTTTAAAGGAAAGGTCAAGTGGTGTCAAAACCACCAAGAACAGTTGAGGATGGATGCACTGGCAAAGCACTATGCCAAGTCAGACTTCAAAAATTTCTGGAAAGGTACTGGTAAGCTGAATCTTAGGCCTGGTATTCCTGTGAGTATCGATGGAGTTACCAACCCAAAAGATATTGCCGAGTTATTCAAAACCCAGTTTTCCACGCAGTCGCCCTTAGGGCCGCCATGCGGGGAGCTCGATGCTTTTCCCAGAGATAAAGAAGTACCAACAGTGATCTTGGCGAAAGAGGTCAGGGCCAAAATTAAGAATATGACTAGGGGGAAATCGCCAGGTCATGATGGGCTAAGCATTGAGCACTTGCAGCATGCTGGTGTCCACTTACCGCGAGTACTCGCATTGTTATTTAACTTGTGCCTGTCTCATTCCTACCTGCCCTCGGACATGATGCGGACTCTGGTGGTGCCAGTAGTAAAGAACAAGACTGGAGACGTATCGGACGGATCAAACTACAGGCCAATTTCACTGGCCACCGTCATAGCCAAGGTACTTGACAGCGTGCTCAACTCGTATCTGATTAGGCATGTTAAGATTCATGATGCCCAGTTCGGTTTTCGGGCAGGGCTGTCGACGGAAACGGCCATACTTAGTTTGAAGCACGCTGTTAAGTATTACACGGATAGACAGACTCCAGTCTACGCGGTGTTCCTGGACCTATCCAAGGCTTTTGACTTAGTCTCTTACGATTTACTCTGGCAGAAGCTAGGCGATACAACACTACCGCCGGAGCTCGCATCTCTCCTTAAATACTGGTACCTACACCAGGAGACTCGGGTGAGATGGATGGGGGAGCTTTCGGAGCCATGCAGGCCGGAGTGTGGGGTGAGACAGGGGGGACTTTCCTCGCCCTTACTCTTTAGCCTCTATGTGAATGACTTGATCGAGCGACTCAGCAGCATACGTGTCGGCTGCTATGTAGATGGAGTGTGTTTTAATAATCTGAGTTACGCGGACGACATGGTGCTGTTGGCTCCCTCGATCAGTGCTCTCCGAAGGTTACTGGCTGTGTGTGAATCGTACGCGGAGTCTCATGGGTTGATATACAACGCCAAAAAGACAGAGTATATTGTCTTCGGGTCTGGAGCCAGGTGCCCATCTACGGTCCCTCCTCTGTTCCTTAAAGGTCACCCAATAAACAGGGTGTATAAATTTAAATACTTGGGCCACATGGTAACAGATACCCTGAAAGATGATATAGATTTGGAGAGGGAACGCAGAGCGTTGTCGGTCCGGGCGAACATGCTGGCCCGCAGGTTCTCTCGATGTACAGTTTCAGTTAAAATAGCCCTTTTTAAGGCGTATTGTACATCACTGTACTCGGGGGCCCTGTGGTTCAGATATACCCAAAGGGCTTGCAACGCTTTGCGTATCCAATACAACAATGCGTTCAGGATGCTGTTGCGACTGCCGCGCTTCTGTAGTGCATCGGCGATGTTAGCTGACGCGCGCGTTGACAGCTTTGACGCAGTATGGCGCAAGAAATCTGCCTCGTTACTTCGCAGGTTGCGTAGCAGTCCCAACATCATTCTGCACTCGATAGCGGCCCGGGCAGATAGTCCTTTTGTGTGGGCATTAGCGGACCGTACAAAATCGGTTTTAGTTATTAAGTACTAACATAGGTTTTAAGTGAAATTGTTACTAACAAAATGGACCACATGTAGTCTGAATCAATAAATAATAAATAAATAAATAAATAAAAAGAAAAACCTATCGTTCCTACGAAATTTAAAAGCCGGCTTAATACTATGCTCTATCTAAACAAAAGTAATGCGCTAAGTAAAGACAGCATCTTTGTTACAATTGTCTAAATACAGTTTAAATAACAGTTTTTTCTTTGTTAAGTTATTTTTTATTATATTTGTTTATTACATTTTCGACGCGTTAGTGAAGCCTGTTGGTTGTACCAACATTATATTTCAGTCCATATGTATCAATTTAATTGCAAAACGTCATGAGTAAAATGACCTATATGTCGGCTAAATTCGATAAACAATAAAGGTAAATAAACAGTTGCTAGGCAACGAGAAGTTGACTCCTAAAAGACAGATGTTAACAACCTTTTCTAGATCGATGATTTTCATAAAAGTAATAATTGTTCCTACTAATGTAAACAGTTTATTTGTTTAGATATTTATGATTTGCATAGAACGCTTAACCGATTTGAATGAAATATGACACACATGTAAGCTAATTTCTTTGTAGGTTAAATTTTTTGATAAGTACATACCTATATATATACATATCAGTGGCGAAGGGTGAAATTTTGACAAAGGGAAGCCGGTTCAAAAAAAAAAAAAAAAAACACTTACCTACTGCACGATATTTTGTTAGGGAATAAGAGTCAAGAAAAAATAAAATAAAAATTTACAAAAATAATAAAGTGTTAAAAACCGAACCACACAAACACCGATCCAAAACCAACTAAAATATTAAGCAAAAGTAGTGGTGTGGTTTCTTTGTCTCTTTCTAATAGAGGAGAGGAGAGAACTGCAAGCCGTTTGACATTAGCCTATATTTATCAAGTTTTACCGACAGTTAGCGAGCAATAGAAAGAGATGGTCTGACACGCTCTGTCTCTTTTCGCCTCATAGTAAAACGTTGACCGAGGTAAGCCGACATTCGTCGAGTTGCCTTCATGTACGAAAAATTGAAGCGCTGATTAATTTACGACTATAAAATGAAATGTGATACTTAGGGTATTGCTAAGAATTACTATTGCTATTGTAATCGCGCAATACTTTTTTAATGAAATAGAATGTAAATACTTTTGTATGAATATGGAACTGATTTTTGAAAGGTAACCCGGTGGGAATCGGCTTGTATGGACTCTTCGCCACTGATACATATATATATTATACTAAGTCCATACTTGAAATTATTACAATGCATTTGTTATGCGGTTGATTTGAAAGTAATTAAAATACGCAAAATCGTATTAACAAAGGCGTCAACTTTATTCATTGGTTGAATTCCACAAAATGTGTTAATACTCGTACCTGGATTTCATCCATCTTTCTTTTTTTGTAGGGCTATCACGTAAAATTAATGTCGACTTTTTAATGGTTTTTCAAAATACCAAGTTATTATACATGTTATTTTAGTGATTCTATTGAAATATGCTGCAATAGGAATTGTTAATAAATAGTTAGCATGTAAAACTCGATAATCATGTAAATAAGAGATTTGTAAAACGTGAGTTGTGATAACCCTAAATTGATTTGTTTATCTCTATTCTTTATGGAGCTTGGCGAGAATATAGTATTATGACGCTTTATCATCCAAACGACATTTTATTGAAATAAAAAAAAAAATAACATAAAAAAAACATTTTTAAGAAACGGTACCGTCCGATTGACGTCACAAAGCCAGGCGTACACTTAACTTGCGTGAGTAGTAGTGTCATGGGATAAGGGAAGGGACATGATGTTAACGACGTAAACTAACTTCCGTAATATTAATTTCCAGACATAGCCTACTCCCAGGGTTGCGCACCATCCGTCCTGATCCTGTTCATCAACATGATGCTGTTCTCCAGAACGGAGCCGGAAATAAATTGCAAGGAGTTCATGTTCGACTCCCAGGGCACCATACAACGCGTCTTTGTGTTGATCGGCCTATGTTGTATACCAATCATGTTGCTAGGCAAGCCAATATATTTACTCGTCGCGGGGAAGAAGAAGAATAAGGGGGCTAAGGTAATATCCCTTTGCCTGTTAGGCAAATCTATTAAGATCGGTAATAGTAGAAAAAGTAAATGAAAAACCACAAAGTTATGAGCTTGTTACCTTACTTGGTTGTCCCAACAAAAATATGGTTAACGCACCGCTCGCCCGGCCGGGGCTGTAGCGGCGCGGCTCGAGTGGGGGCCTGTCTCACTGTACTAGTAGGTACTATGTTCTACCGCCAGCTGTGCCGTGCGCTCGGTAATCACAGTGCAACAATTTCTAAACGTGTTTAGGAAAAAATATAACATGGTGTAAAAATTATTGGATTCGATTCAGTTGCTTATTCTGAACAAACTATATTCAGGTGTGGTGAAAGTTGCAACCATATAAATAATTGTCAATTACTTAATTTACAACTCTATGTAAATCCAAAACTTTCGAGTGACACATGACGATCTTGGGTTCGCAGTAGCATAAACCCACAAAGAAAAAAGCTTATTCAATCACAGAATGACAGGTCTACCGTGTGGGTTGCTCTGTGGCGCGACGTTCGTTCTAATTTGGACACACGAAGATCACCCAAGCACATAATTTGGAAACCTATATTTATTGACTCCTACCTCAGATACATGAAAGCTGTACATTGTAAAAGAAACTCTCAATCTTCTATTTTCCATTTACAGCCCGAGCAATCAAATGGCAGCGTAAACGCCGGTATCGAAATGCAAGAGCAGACCGACCTCGGTGACGCCGCGCCAAAGCCCGAGGCTAAGGCGGCCGCACACGGCCACGACGAAGAGGCCTTCAGCGAGGTCATGATCCACCAAGCCATCCACACCATCGAGTACGTGCTCAGTACCATCTCGCACACTGCGTCCTACCTCCGGCTGTGGGCTCTCTCGCTTGCTCACGCAGGTAAATAAATACAGAAAGGTGCTGATAATACGACAATAAATGAAAATACGAACAATCCTGGTTCTTAGCAATACTCTAAAACATAGATCAAAACTGTAGCATCAAAAATAAAAATTTCAAACTAAATAGAAAAAAAAATATATAAACTGAATAGAACATCCTTTAAAATATTGGTTTACTAATCTCCGATCGGCGATAGAGCGGTCGTGTGTCGACATGCGTTTTTTTTTTTTGGACGCAGCGGTCATCAACCTGTAAGCGCTTCCTTATCAACATGTACATCATGTAGAAAATAATTTCCTCAGACTAAACTAATGGATATTATTTTTATGATTTTTTATGGGTAGACTGAGAATGTATTGAGGTACACGATTTTTAATTTATTATCGTATTGTCACCACAACATTGTATATTTATGTTTATGATTCATATTGTACTGTTAATTATTTACATTTATAGAAAGGATTTTAAAATAAAATGAGAAATATGCCAGTTTATTTTATACCAAGCTTTAGTTGCAACACCATATCTTTGGTTATAGATCAGCAGGAAATTCGATCGGTAACTTTCGGTCTGACGATCAATGACTATAAAATATTTGACACAAACCGTCAAGTTTGGTTTTTTAAAGGTTAAGCTACTCGAAACTGTCAAATATTCCCAATCAATCTTGAGCCTTAATGTTTTAGAAATAAAGTTGAAAATCTTTTAAAGATATCGGACTGATTCTAGTAGCCTGGTGTGTTGTCGTCTGTTTTTTACCTGTGCATAATTTTTTATTTTATTAGTTATTTATAAGAAAATTAGATGTATTATTTCTTACGATATATGCAATTTTTACGTATTTAAGAATAGATTCATCTAAAGATTTTATAATATTCACCGGCTAAACCCGTCAGCACTGGTTCTATAACACAAATCAAAGTATGAGCAACTAACTGACAACTTTTATCCTTTTTCACATTCCCAGAGTTATCAGAGGTACTTTGGAACATGGTGCTGGCGTTCGGCCTGAAGGACGAGGACTATATCGGCTCCATCAAGCTGTACGTCGCGTTCTGCTTCTGGGCGCTCTTCACTCTCGCCATCCTTGTCATGATGGAGGGACTCTCTGCCTTCTTGCACACGCTGCGTTTGCACTGGTGAGTTCTATTTGTTTTAATATATGGACATGGTTAGTCCTTTTTAGGCTGTGGTCCGTACCTAAAAGGTAAAACCGAACCCTATTCATGTGACTTCACTGTCCGTCTGTCTGTCACCAGGCTGTTTCTCATGAACCATAATAGCTAGACAGTTCAATTTTTTAGAGATTATGTATTTTTGTTGGCGCTATAACAACAATACAACAAACGTGTTTTTTTTTTGTTTTTTAAAGAGTCCGATTTGCACTTGGCCGGTTTTTTATTTTATTTCCAGTAGGTCAGACCCTGAATATGATAGAGACTTTGTTTTGTGGATTTTCAATGCTTCTCTGCATTGAAATATCTACCACAAAAGTTGGTCCTTCAAAAATGGGAGCAAGTAAGGCAGAGTAGCCGGTGGTCTGCCTACATCATAGTGACTACCACAAACAATATTTATGGTTTGCTTGGATAAAAGGCGAAAAGATACACGCGCTAGGTAGACTGAAAACAAACCTATTATCCAGGTAACACCTGTTTTTGGGTGGCAAATCATAAAATGACTCATTCCCGTTCTGGGTGGAGCAGAAGCGCGTATCAGATTTTTAAACCCGCCCGTATTTCTTCACTTGGCTGTGCACCAGGGGCGACCGTGTCGTTTAAACAACCGCAGCACCTAGGTAACACGGAATATGCAATGACAACTCAACTTATCCCCTTTTTATTACCTGTATGTAATGCAATCTTATAACTACATTTTCACCTATTTCTCAGTCTGTTTAACTGAAAAATTTGCACAGGGGTCAAGGAACGTTGACAATACAGTATTATAATTGATTACAAATACAAATCATTACTGGTTTAATGGTACAAAACAAACAAACCTGTAACAAGACTACGTATTGCATAAATTTAATGTTTTCTAATTTAAGTGCGATTGCTATTAAAGCGTCTATTTATTTTTACACTATAATTTATTTGTTCTCAGGGTGGAGTTTATGAGCAAGTTCTATTCCGGACTGGGATACATATTCCAGCCTTTCTGTTTCAAGACCATTCTCGAACAGGGAGATGGCAAGGACGATTAAACTTCTAATTAGATCATAAAAAAACGTAGTGTAGATAAAACAGTATTTTTGATTAATATTTCAGATAATAGATGCAAATGTCACAACTGTCGAGTGAATTGTATTAAAATATATTTATGCATGTTATACAGTGGTTTTATTGGATTTGACCGATGCCTATCATAACCGGATACTATATCATGGTATAGGCTCATGATGCCGTGACGAAGCGTTAGTATGAATGAACGTGGATGTCTTTAAAAGATGACCAAAACACGATGGACTATATCTATACAAATATAAAAGCTGAAGAGTTTGTTTGTTTGAACGCGCTAATCTCAGGATCTGCTGGTCCGATTTGAAAAATTCTTCTTTTGCGTTGGATAGCCCATTAATCCAGGAAGGCTATATAACATCGCTGCGACCAATAGGAGCGGAACATGTAAAAAAACTCGAACGAAGTTGCGGGCGGCCGCTAGTGAATTATAATAAGGCTAGAAAGTGGAGACTACTGAGACGAGGGCGAGGGTGCTAAACGCCGTGAATATGAGCCTTTTTACTCTGTCCTGCGTGGTTGCTCGAGTACCTACAAGCTAGGTTCGCAAGCGTGTTGCGGCCCGCACGCAGATTATTTTCGCCTGCCGCTACAGTATTGTGCGTGTCGCTAGAAAGAGAACTTGTCAAAATGAATGTAAAAAGTAATCGTTGCTTACTTAATTTGTAAGAACAGATAAAATGGGAAATTTCCAGGTCAACCCATATCTGAAAACATTTTAACCTTTTGAACGCCAATCTACATAATACGCGATGTGTCCTCCAGCGCCACGCTACAAATGTATAACGTATCTATAGTAAAACGTAGGGATGGGTTTAATGTCCTATCGACAAATAATATTATACATTTAAATTAATGTTTATTCACCAATTTACGAAGCTAAATAAAAACTGTAACCGTATTTTCATATTTTATTTTATTTCATAAAAAAAAATCAATATAAAAATTTTGATATATTTCCTATAATAAAGTGTAAAAGAAGGTGGGTCAGGGTGGCAAAATAAAGAGACGAAGTGTTTAAAACAGCGTCTGTATTGGGCACTCTCACAAAACGGAATAATTGAATAACATGAACTAAAAGCTGGGCCCCATGTTTATTAATCATCTACCAAATAACAAAAGCTTAAATATCATTACTCCGAAATAATAACATAATGTAAACAAAATACGAGTCGTACGCAGATTAACAAATGCCGACGACGACGCAAGGCGGTCACTAAGTCCTTATTGGATACATTAATGGGGCCCGGTGACGCGATAACGGGAGATCCCGATGTTACTTGATGACGGGACGTAACACTCGGCCATCCTGCAATCACGCCGTGTCCACACGGTGGCATTCAAAGTTGTTTCTCCTTGCTGGTGTCTGCAACCTGCAACATAATGATTACACACAGTATTTTGCATTTAATTAACAATACACCTTCTAAATATTGTGGTAGGTACCAGATGAAGCCACACAGCTAATTTATCTAAACGTAAATGTTATTAGAATGGTGGAAGGTACTGAGTAGGTAGTGCGTATATACCACACAGTTACGCCAAGTTACCGTCCAATTAATCACACAGATGTATTGAGTATTTGCATTGTATTGTGTTGCATTCACGCAGGGTATAAATTATTCACACAGTATAGGTTTTATTCACACAGCGTAGAATTTACCCAAGTCACACAGTTAATCATCTAAACGTAAATTGTATTAAAATGGTGGAAGGTACTAAGTAGTGCGTGTATATCACACAGTTACGCACGTTAGACCGTCCAATTAATCACATAGGAGTATTGAGTATTTTCTTAGTATTATATTGCATTCACACAGTATAGGTTTTATCCACACAGCGTAGAATTTATACACACAGTGTAATTGATACATATAGCGTAGAGAGGCGTAGAGCTTATCCACACAGCGTAGTATTTATTCACACAGCAAAATTGATCACACAGCTATAGTTGTATTCAAGCCACATAGTTCAATGGGAGATAAGACGCACAAATCAGCTTTTTTTTTTGGGATGTATATAACACATATTTTTATATATAGGTACATATATTTTTAATTAATCATCAATATTCATTACACAAGTTAATTATTGCATCTATTTCTAACAAATCTAATATAATTTTAAATCGTGTATAAATGTTTAACTTTCTAACAAATCGATTAAGTCATCTCTATCTATTTCATGATCACTGCCTGAACTGTCATCATCTGATATTGTAGGCTTATATGGTCGTAAAGCTTCACCTGAGACTACAGCATCAAATCTCTTATAGCCTTTCATTCCTTTTATACTTGCAATTGTATAACGATCCAGTGAGTGGTCAGCTGCACAAATTTTATAAGGACCTGTGTAAAGGTCTACGAGTTTCCTCGCAACTTTCGAAGTAGGATCTCTGGTTGTCCCGCCTCTCCATAAAACAAGTTGTCCAACTGTATACTTTTTGCATTTCTTATGTTTACTGTCAAATCTGTTCTTCATTAGTGTCATATTACGGTCAATGCGAACTTTGGCGCTAGCTCTGCGCTGATCCAATTCCTCTTGCTGAATTTTGTAATCACCTGGACCTGTGTTAGGATAAGCAGCCAGTCTAGAGTTTTCGTGTCCAAACATTAGTTTGAAAGGTGCAATACCTGTCGTGGCGTTAAGAGTATTGTTAATACCCCACACAACGTCTGACAGCTTTTCGTCCCACGTGCATTCACTTTCAGACATTGTATTAAGTCCATCAATGAGAGTTCGGTTTACACGCTCAACTTGACCGTTTGATCGCGGGCTTGCTATAGCATTCAATATATGTTTGAACTGTACTTCTTCCGCAAATTGTTTAAAATACCTACTCGTAAATGATTTGCCTCTATCAGTGACAATTCTTTGAGGAAATCCAAACATATTAAATATATCTTTAAGGAGTCTGATCGTTTCAATAGAACCACAACTTTTCGCAGGCTTGGCAAACACAAATTTTGTAAAAGAGTCAATAATCACAAGAGTGTAACAGTTTCCTTTTCTTGTCCTTGCGAATGGGCCAAGATGATCAACATGTAACGTGTGCATAGGAATAGGTTCCTTGGTAATCGGATGTAATTCTCCCTGTTGCTTGCCGTATTTACCTTTCCCATAAGCGCATCGTAAACAAGAGCTTACGTACTTACGGATAAAACGCGTCATCCCTGAGAACCAGAATTGATCCTTAATTACTTGTTCACAACGATTAAAACCTGGGTGTCCTATCTGATCATGAAATTTCTGGAGCAAACTAAATTTAGCCGACTTTGGGATGACAAATCGTTCACCTGCAAGTGTTTTTCTGTATAAAAGATCATGTTTGATAACGTAATTATTTGTGATATCGTGATTAGTTGTGCCGGCGCGTATTTGAGTGATTATGCTTTGAATATTATCATCTTGTAACTGCAACGTCAGTAGCCAATCTGTGTCATCAATCAATAATACCGTATTGGCCACAGGATTTCTGCTTAAAGCATCTACGTGTTTCATTCTGTTTCCTTGGCGGTATTCTATTTCTAAATCATAGTCCTGAATGGTAAGCCACCAACGAGCTATGCGAGGAATTAAATCTTTTTTTAAGAGAGTGGTACGTAACGCTGCGCAATCTGTAACTACTTTAACGTGAATTCCTGACACATAGATTCTGAATCGTTTTAGTGATTCTACCACAGCGAGTGTTTCAAGTTCATAACTGTGATAAAACTGTTCCTCTTGGCTTGTGATCCTGCTATAATATGCAATCGGTCTTAAACATCCATCAACTCCACGCTGCATAAGTATTCCCCCTAAGCCCAATTTACTTGCATCAGTATGTAGTTCGGTTTCTGCATTTCGATCATAAATACCTAGTACCGGACGCTGGATTAGGCTCTGCTTTAAGGTTTCAAATGCTTGTTGCTGTTCTGTTCCCCACCGCCATTCCTTGTTTTTTCTAGTTAATTCTGTTAATGGTCGTGCGATTTCAGCAAAACCACGAATGAATTTCCTAAAGTAGGAAGTTAAACCAATGAATTGCCTGATCTCATGTACATTTTTGGGTACTTTATACTTAGCAACACAATTTATTTTAGCTTGGCCTGGTTGTATTGTACCTGTCGTAATCTCATGACCCAGATAATTAGTGCTCTTCTTAAGAAATGAACATTTTTTTAAATTTAATTTTAAATTTGCATCAGTGAGCAGTTGTAGTACTCTTTCTAATATCCCCAATCCTGTTTCAACTGAGTTAGATGGAATCATCACATCATCTAAATAAAGAGCTATATCTTCGCTAACGCTTCGTAAAGTCATGCGTATTAATCGAGAAAATACAGCTGGTGCATTTGCAAGACCGAAGGGCATTTTCAAAAATTCAAATTGCCCCGAGGGTGTCACGAAAGCAGTTTTATGTATAGAATCCGCAGCCATAGGGACCTGGTAATAGCCTTGCGCAAGGTCTAAAGTACTAAAGAATGATTTTCCATTCAATTTTGTCACTTGGTCTTCTATGTGAGGTAGTGGAAAACGATCTTTCACGGTTCGTATATTTAAAGCACGATAATCAACGCACAACCGATAATCGCCGCCCTTTTTCTTTACTAATACTACTGGACTAGCATAATCTGATATAGATTCCCGTACAATGCCCGCATCGACAAGATCTTGAACTTTGCTATTCACAATCTCATTTTCTTTATACGATAGACGGTATGGTTTAAAATAAACTGGTTGATCGACTGTAGTCCGTATGTGCATTTGGATCAAATCAGTACATCCTAAATCTTTTGAAGAAAACGCAAAACAATTCATAAATTTGTTGAGTATGTGTAAGAGTTTATCTATATCCTCATCATCTAGTTCACCAACATCTATGTCGTTTACTGTGAGAGGTCTCCTTTCGATTCCTGAAATTTGATTTACTGTTTGGATATAAGGCGCTGTAGTAAAGTCACCTTGTGAAACTAATTCTGCTCTGGCTATTAATTTGTTCGCTTTCCACTCAATAGACTCATCGCCTACATTAATAACTTTTAAATAACCTTGCTTCGAGCTTATAATGCCTTGTGGTATATAGTAAGATAGATTACCTAATTGATAGTATACTGCTTGTATCATCAGTGTGTCATCATTTTTAGTATGCGGGAAGTCGACTTTGATCTCTACATATGAAAAGTTTCTCTTTGGTAAAATAGTATCATATTTTAAATAAACCGGGAATTTTGAAATACAATCAAATGCACTTAGCTTTATATCTTCTAAAAGATTTTCTAATCCACATTTAGATACAAAACACACAGAGTTTTCAGTTGTAACCATATGAACATTTTTTTGATTAATCATTGTTTGCCCAATAATCAAATCTATATCACCAAAATCATAGTCTGTTATTTCAGCAAAACCATTCAATACAACATTATCTATATGAACATTAATGAATACTGCACCCAGTGATTGAATATGTGCGCCTCCAAATCCTTTCATAATCACGGTAGATGGATTAATTTCTAAATTTAAATTCTTAGCCTGCTCAGTCGTAATTATATTCAATCTACTGCCTGTATCTATATATGCAAGTATGTTATTTCCATTAATATGTACTATCCGTTTATATAAATCCTGATATAAGTGATATGTAACAACCATCACATTACCGACCTTATTTGGTTGTTGACGCGAAGAGCCCGCAGCAAACCAGCAGCTCGTAGCGGCGTGCCCGACGCGCTGACACACCTCGCAGCGTCGCGTCGAAACAGTGCAGTCCCTCGCCTCGTGTCCAGGTTTTCGGCACGCATAGCAGACTTTTGGTAATAACTGTCTTGATGAACCGGATGATGAATCCATGCTCGTAGTGGTTGCAGTATTGTTGCTGTTATTTCCAAAGGCACCTCTTCTCCAAGTAGACTTCCGTATCGAGCTGGCTGCTTCCACTCGTTTGTAGTTTTCTAGAGATGATAAGTACCCAAAATATAAGCTTTCAGGTGTATTACATTGGTACGCCTTCGCATTCGCTCTCAGTTCTATTGGCAAGCCTCGTATAATACAGGAAATTGCGGCTTCTCCATCAATATTAAATTTCTTAAGCAATGATAATTTTGCATGATAATACTTTGTCATCGTCTCAGAGTCTGACTTGGTTCTTGCTAGCATTTCTTCAAGTCTGTTAACGAAGTCAGTTGATCGTGGGAACGCAGTTTGAAGCGCTTGTTTCCATTCCTCCCATGTCAAATCATAATCCTCTAGGTCGTCATACCATTCACGTGCAGAACCGCGAAGACGGATTTGCATTATAAATTGTCGATCTTTGCTACTCCAACCGTATATATCTCCAAGTTGATCAATTTTATGAAGCCAGCTTTTTACGTTGCCTGCTTTATCTTCCGGACGAAACTTTGGTATCACTTCTGCATCAGTTGGGGTAACACGTAGTTTCTTGTTCGAATATGGAGCAACGCATATTTCTTCCGAAAAAAAATTTTCACTTTCTTCTTCGGTCGTCGATGACGTCGAATCTTCACGTCGGCGCTTGCCCAAACCATTAATATATGGTCCAGACATAGTCCCTTATACCACTTCTGAAGTGTAAAAGAAGGTGGGTCAGGGTGGCAAAATAAAGAGACGAAGTGTTTAAAACAGCGTCTGTATTGGGCACTCTCACAAAACGGAATAATTGAATAACATGAACTAAAAGCTGGGCCCCATGTTTATTAATCATCTACCAAATAACAAAAGCTTAAATATCATTACTCCGAAATAATAACATAATGTAAACAAAATACGAGTCGTACGCAGATTAACAAATGCCGACGACGACGCAAGGCGGTCACTAAGTCCTTATTGGATACATTAATGGGGCCCGGTGACGCGATAACGGGAGATCCCGATGTTACTTGATGACGGGACGTAACAAAAGAAAAGAATTGTAAATTTATTAGACGTGTGTTCTAGAAGTTCACATCCCTATTTGTCTCCAAATGTAATCCTTTTACTTCATATTAAGTAGTTGGCGCTCGAGGCACGTCAAAATCCTTTCTGATATAAGGATGTCTTGCCGACGTATTTCTTGTCGATGTATTTCTATGGTATTTATTTTTATATTCACTGTGGTCGAGTTACACGTGCATAAACTAAACCGATTCCTGCATAATTTATTTCTTTTAGTTACAACAAATACAATTAATAGAAGCTAAATACGTGATTTTCTACATTTTTTAAAGTTCCGTAGCCAAATGGCAAAAAACGGAACCCTTACAGATTCGTCATGTCTGTCTGTCCGTCCGTATGTCACAGCCATTTTTTTCCGAAACTATATGATCTATAGGTACTGTTGAAACTTGGTAGGTAGATGTATTCTGTGAACCGTATTAAGGTATTGATGCAAAAATAATAATAATAAAGATTGGGGGCTCCCCATACTTAGAACTGAAACCCAAAAAAAATTTTTTTTTCTTCAAACATACGTTTGGGGTATGTATGGATAGGTCTTCAAAAATGATATCGAGGTTTCTAAAATATATTTTTTTCTAAACCGAATAGTTTGCGTGACAAACGCTTCCAAAGTGGAAAAAAGTTGATCCCCCCCCCCCTACCTCTAACTTCTACAATAAGAAAATGAAATATCTAAAAAAAAGATATGTTGTACAAGTACATACATTACTATACAAACTACTAACGAAAATTGTTTTGAACGAGATCTCGTAAGTAGTTTTTTTTAATACCTCGTAAATCGCTTATTACCGCGTTATCTTTCATACAAATAACTTTAATCCTTTAATTTCATAAATCAATGGTACGGAACCCTTTGTACGTGAGTCCGACATGCAGTTGGCCGATTTCTTTTTATTAAAATTACTGTTTTACACAGATGTTACAGACCTATTTTTAATGGTTTCGCAAAATACTCGCAATTATTTTTCTGGTTTGTACAAACTAATAGAAAACGGAAAAAAAATCCTAAAACGGAAGTTGACGACTTAACGGAATGTCAAGACGACGGCCTATTTCAAAATTCAGATTCAGACTTGAACAACTCGCAATAATTCGTCATATTCACCGTCACAATTTTTTTTATGTAAAAACACGTGCGTCAACTGAATACAACAACAAGATGTAAACATTGCACTACACTAAAATGCACAAAGTCACTATGACCTTGAAACCTGTCCGCTTATGACGTCACAGTGTTACTTCTATACACGTCGGTGGCGCGTGCGGGGTGACAAATTACTAACTTTGTAGGGATGGGTTTTTCAAACGGTGTTTCACTATCGACAATGATTAGAAAATCTATTTATTCTTGATTACGGTGAATAAAACCTAGTTTATAGTTTACAATATTTATAAAATATTATTAATTCACGTCATTTTCTTGCAATAATAGTATTTATGATCATTTCGACGAGATGAAATATAGCGAGGTCTTCATCGTGTCCCATCACTGGCTTACTTGATATCAAGTAATTGGCGCTGGGGGCATTAAAATATTTTCTGGCGTTTTTGTTTCTATTGAAAATAAAACTAATAAAAACTTATTATGCGTGAAAAAGTTAAAAATATGGTTGATAACAGGACAATTTTCCATAAAAACAAAATAAAAGGTCTTGTAAAAGTCGTAAATTTATTTTATACTGTGATTACTTCTAATCAAGTAGTGGCGCTGAGGGCACGAAAATCTCGAACTTGTATAGAAGTGATTGGCGTTCAAAAGGTTAAATGAACCTCGAATAAAACAGTAACCGACCCAGAAACTTAATTTAAAAAAGGTCGAATAAAACTCTGTATCCTTTGACAATAATAGTACATAGATTAGTAGCCAAGTGCTGTAAGGCATCAATTGAAGCCCGTCGAGGGAGCAATTGATGCTTACACCCGAGCCAACTACTCTGCTTTACATCTGGATTTTGAGGTAAGTAGAAAAGAAAACCGCCATTACTCTGGTAATGCCAGTTTTAATATAAAAGTCTTGTATTCCCGCCTTTTTTTTTATTATTCTTTCAAGATCTAAATTGAGCTTCGCTGTTCGATATTTAAAATTAATGACTACTCATACGAAGAAAAGGCTGAATTGCGAAGCGACCTCTTTTGTCATTGGGCTGAATGCATGATGTCTATTGCCAGTATGATGATTACATTAGATGTAGGCGAACTTTTTGAAAGAATGAAGTTTTTTTTTTTTAAATTACTTACCGCCTTAGGGCTTTTCTTGCTACATTATTAATGGCGCTAATTGGACACTTACAAGCCCCATTTGAGGGTAATAAGGACCTACTTACCGAATATGAGAGATGAAATAGTTATTTACGCCACTGTCAAGTAATGATAGCTATTGTAATATGAGTGATAGTTTGTGCCAAGAAGCGAAGCTGAGTGGGAAAATAGATCAGCACGAGTATTACATATATATTATAGTTGTTTGCGACAGTGGCATACAAAACTTTTTCTACGACCTTGAAGTAAATAAATACAAAAAAATTAACGTGGCACGCGCAATTTTGTTTTGTTGTTACAATCCTACAAATGAAAGGCAAAGGCATCCATACAGCCTAATAACATGATATGTTTAGTCGTGACGCAAATACGCGTGCTTTTTGGCATAATCATATGTTGATTTTTTGATGCCATAGCCATAAAAAAAAAAATTAAAGTTTCATTGTAGTACGGTTTACCCGTGTGGAAATGGTCTTTGTAACACGACTTGGCACGTTAAGCAAATTACCAAATGGTCGTTGAAAATAACATTTATGATATGATAGGCTGCGGGCAGCACGCATACGTGTCATGGCTGGCTTGCACACCGGCGCAAACACATGATAATAAAAAGGCCCGTCTAGGTCCCGGCGGAGGCCTTTCTCCAGCACTGAACCTTTATTGGCTGAAGAAGATGAAGAATAGACTTACTATTACTACTAGTCTCATTTGTGCACAGAAAAGTTCACACAGTACACTGTAATATATTTTTCGTCGACGAAATAAAATGGGTTACGGGCAAGAAAATAATGAACGAAAAAGCGGTTTCGTTGTGCGTATTTATTAACACCAGAAATATTTACATTTTACGTTTGAATTGGTATAAAATGCAGAACATCACACATGTTTTCCTATTGCAATAAACCCAATATTCCGCGTTTAGTAGTTCTTTGTAACTACAAAATCATTAAAACGAGGCGAAATTCCCTTTTGTGACTATATTATTATTTACTAGGGTTTATTTTTCTTAAGAATCAATACGCGTTTTACTCGTGATAACGAAACGTACCAACAAACACGCCGTATATGGTATGCGTTTGTGAAAAAACACGCTGAGTGTGTGCGTAAAAAGAGTAGCGTACGAACACACTACGCATGCTTACACACATTCTCAACGTGTTTTAAGGCTTGGTCACCACATGTAAAGTGCGCCTCGTTTCACGGGATAAAGATACATTACATCATCAACAAACATTTGACATTATTTTTGTAATTATATCTGACATTTGCTTATATATATATATATCTATTGACATACTTATAATTGAATGACTCGATATGCTTTTTCTTATATGTGGCAATTCTATTTAAATTTATAATTTTATATGGTCGTTAATTGTTATGAATAAATAAATGAATGAATGATTGAATGAATACAATAAATTAGTAGATACTTAAGTCCTCAAATTAGTTTTGGCCTTTTCTAAAATCTCCTTTTTAATCTTGGGGTAGTCTGGTTGTACTTTTAATATTTGCCGACAGACCACAATGCATTCTGGATACTTCTTCAGTTTGAGGTACGAATGTGCTAACTTGTATCCCACGGCGAGATCGCTCTTGCCACCGTGGACCCAAGCATTGTTGTAGTTATGAGATGAGCTTTTGTAGTTCTGTTCTTTCTCCGCCAGGTAGCCTGGATAAAGTAAATTTTTATAAATTATTGCAGTCCAGTCTTGTGGTCCATATTTAGATCTTGTCTAAGGACTCAATCAAGAATCGATCAAAGGCTCGCATATAATGCGTTTTGGCGGTTAAGCGTTAGATAAGGCGTAAAAAGCTAAAAAAAAAACACTTAGCGTAATTTCTAACATAATTGTTTTGGTATTACACAACATCAGTGTGAATTTCTACTGTCGACCTATTACGGCTTATGGCAATCTTGGCAGGCGACAGGCGTAGAGTAGCCAGCGTGTTAGTATTCTATAGAATGCATTTTGGAGAGTGTACGCAGTAATTGCATGACTTAATCCCCCCCATCTGCGTTCCGTCATCGGAAGACTCGTACGGCGAGTATCCACTCTTACGTTGGTGACACCGTTTGATCCGGACGAAGCGTTTCGCCTCGTCTTTAAAGTGTGTGCAAGGCTCGAGTTTATTAAGAGCCTATTCAAGGCTCTTAATAAACTATTGCGCTTTACCATCATCACTGCTTAGCCATCAAGCGAGATAGTCAATGACTAGTTTATAACGATAAAAAGGAAAAGAATGGGATCCCGTTGAGACTCTTTGGGAACAATAAAGACAGCTAACAACGATGTTCCGGCTATTATCGTCTAACTTCTTATTGATGGAATCAAACGATTTTATTTAAATCATACCTAAGTACTGATACGCTGTTGCGCAGGAGTTGTTATGATTCAACACTTTGGTGAGCAATTCCTTCGCTGCATCAATTCGTCCCGAACCTATTTGTCCGTCTGCTACTTCGAGCCAACACCTGTAAATCATTAATATGTATAATGCATTTTCTATTTTGCAAAGGTCCTTTACTAATAGTAAAGTGAATTACTTCAAAAAAATAATTTTATTGGTGAATAGTTTGTTTAAAAAAAAAATTAAAAAAAAACTTTGCCCCCTACTAGGAATTTCTCTTATATTGTGGGTCCGTTTACAAACATATAAAGTCACATGTACAAACAGCTAGACCCGGAACAATTACTTGTAGGTCATACAAATACTTGTTCGGTGCGGAAATCGAAGCCGCGACACGCAGCGCAGCAGTCAATAGCTTAACCGTGCAAACAAAGAAGTTATGCTCGCAACTTCGTTCGCGTTCATGTTGTTGGAAAGCAAATTGAATTCCAAGAATTATATATATTTTTTATTTTTGTATTAAACCATATTTTTCTTAAATATAATAGCCTAAATTATTCCTTATTAAATCAGTTATCTGCCAGCAAAAGCTCCATGAAAATCTAGCCGTTTGGAAGATTAAGATTGATTTATACAGTGCAATTTAATTGCCTATGGTACACAACAAAATTAATGCAACAAATGTGCATCCTCAAAATGGTGTTAAGACAATGCAACTTTTATTGTTGCCTCTACTTAATTAGTCTAGTGTGGGGCTAGGGGCAATGATTAAAAAAAAGCTCCATGTAAATCAGTCTTTAGCCGGAACAGACAAGCAATATTTTTTTAAATTAATTTTTTGTTATAGTACCAATATATTGTCATATGTAATTTATAAAAAAACATGTAATTTTGACATTATACAACGTGAACATAAAGGGTATATACATACCAAGGGCATGGCATCTTTACATGATATCAATCGATATTGGAAGGATTTTTTAATCCTATCTCTTTATGTTAGGAAGTTACGAGAAAAAACACCGCCTGTAATACGCTACTACCATAGTATGGTAGTAGCGTATCACAGGCGGTGTTTTTTCGGCGCACAGAATTTTTGAAGACATTTATCGTGATTTTGCCAAGTAATGTGACGTGTAACGAGTAGTTATTAAGTGTATAGTGTGGTGCACGTTTTGTTACGATTTGAATTTAAGAAACACATGGAACCGAAAATTTAGTATAAATTTTTTGAGTATTTTATTTTGAGTTAAAAACCTTCCGATATCATTTGATATCATGTAAAGATGCCATGCCCTTGGTATGTATATACCCTTTATGTTACACGTTGTATAAAGATTCACTTCAATTGTATTAATTGTGTAGAAGGATCTCACCTTTCCAACCCATCAGCTTTCTCAGGAGTCCATTGAATAGCAGACACTGTTCTTTTCAGTATGTTTTTTGCACGAGTTGGTTGTTTTATTATGTTGTAGCTAGAAAACAATGGCTTCCTTGAAATGATACAATGGCTCACATGGTAAAGAGGTAAAAACTCACTCCACTCAAAAAAGGTAAAAAGTTTAACAAGTTGACGCGGATACTTTCACGTTACGCGAAGGGTTGAGGATTATATTTACAGTTTTTATATTTCAGTAGTTGGTTTAAGTAATGTCTATATTTGAGCCAAATTCGATAAAGACAGATGTTAACAACCTTTTCTACATAGATGATTTTCATAAAGTAATAATCCTACTTCCTACTAATGTCAACAGTTTATTTGTGTTTAGATATTTATGATTTGCATAGAACACTCAACCGATTTGAATGAAATATGACACACATGTAAGCTAATATCCTAATAGGTTAAATATTTTGATATATATATATATATATATATATTTACTTAGTCCATAATTGAAAGTATTACAATGAAAGTAATGAAAATACGCAAAATGGTATTGACAAATGCCTCAACATTATTCATTGGTTGAATTCCACAAAACGTGATTAATGATGAAATTCAGGTAGTATTCATCATTACTTCATTTTTACTTTTTGATGGTTTTTCGAAATACCGTGTTATTATGCACATTATTTTAGTGATTCTATTGAAATATGCTGCAATGGGGATTGTTAATAAATAGTTAGTATGTAAAAGTCGATAATCATGTAAATAAGAGGAGATTTGTAAAACGTGAGTTGTGATAACCCTAAATTGGTTTGTTTACCTCTATTCTTTATGGAGCTTAGCTCAAGTATAGGTCACTCCTCTCGCTGGCCTGAGGTGTCCCACAATGACGGTTCTTACCCGCCGGTGGTTGTGGAACGCACAAATTCCAACTAAGTGTGGGAAGGGAACAGCGAATTGATTTTTATTTAGTAAGTGTCTGAGAGACCCCTCTGAGCGCGTGAAAGTGAAGTACATACTACACCAGATCAAGCTACAACAATCTGTCACATTTCTTTATTATATTTTCAACTTTATTTCTAAAACATTAAGGCTCAATGTTGATTGGACACATTCGGGTAGCTTGAACTGCTGTCGTCCGTATATCTATGACAACTTTCCACTCCAGCAAAGAACAACAATATAATATTATATACTTACGCATTAGCAATAGCTAAGATCAGGTACGGATCATCTTGGAAATTATCTTCGGTGGCCAATGGTAGTAGATCTTGAAGCACCTTTTCAGCTTGCGGTTTTTGTTTCGTTGCAAGTTGTAGCATGGCTTGCAACGGCTTCCGGTCAATCGGTGACACTTCAGCAAGGAGTTTCTCTGCAGTTTTGAGAGCGAGGAGTCTTGTGTCCCTAAGTAAACAATGTTTCAATAAAATAAATAGTTTTTGTGGGTACAAAATTGCAAAATTAATTGACAATCAAAAGAGATGGCTAAACGGCTACCCTAGCTCTTTTAAATGAATAGGAATTTCACACTAACGCGTAATATTTATATATTCATTCATGAATTGTTTAGTGTTTAAAAATTTCTTATAACTTTCGTGAACCAATAAAGATAAAAAAGTTTCTCACTTGTTGTAATGCATTATTTTGGTTTAACATGATGCGAGTATCGTAAATCCGTTGTATCTAGTTCTTTTTTTTGCAATTACCTCTTTGTACATATTTGCTTCAAGTGCCTTAGGGCAAAATCACCCGTGAAAAACGCAATTATCGCCTAGATAAAAGTTCATAGCAATGTTATTGTTTGAAGTTTTTGTATGTTTGTCGTAGGAGCTACGCGATATCAATTTCAGAATTATGCAGATATGAAATCCTAAACCTTTTTAATTACAAAATAAAAATTTTCAGCTATTCAGCATTATACTAGGATATATTGCTAGGAATCATGTTTGAGTAAACACATGCGTTTTCATTGCGGGCCGCGTGGTCTCTTCCATGCTTCAGTTTAGCCATGTCATTGAATGTGCAGCAAGATGATATGCGATAACAACCTTACAGGCTATTGCATTTTTTTTACTGGCCAGTGTGGGAAATTTTCATGGACACGCAGGCTATTTCACTAATGAACAACTACTACTAGTCTCTAGGGCTCTTACCGGCTAACATCCACTCCTGCCTATCCAAGTGTCCCCTTGACTTAGAGACCTTTTATGTACACTATCTGTTTCATTTGTATTCTAATTCATTTTTAGTTTACTGTTTTCAGTTAAGGTTTATGATAGGTAGTGATTTATTTATTTACTCTTAATGTTTATATTCAGTTTTTAATTTAGTGTACTGTTTTCAAAATCTATACATTTATCATTATGTGTTGTATGTATTGTATAGATTTTTTTTTAATTATTATAAACTAGCGCTTGACCGCAATCCCGCCCGATGGTAAGCAGTGATGCGATCGTTGATGGTAAAGCGCGCTAGTTAGAGAGCCGATGCACTCAGAAAAACTGAGCGAATAGGAAGGAAGACGGCAGTTGAGCGAGGTGATGCAATGTTAAACCCAACAACACGACCAACGATGCTGCGTTAAAGGGAGATTGATCTGAAGACCCTCTACGACCAAACTCCCAACACAACAACATTTGAGGCATCGTACCCGGCACACATCGCAACACAACTGCTCAGACCCGTCCTCCGTACGGCATCACCAGACATTATGCCGGAACACGACAAATCGCTTGGCGGCAAGGCTTTGTCTGGTGGGTGGTAACTTCTGCCGGCGGCCGATGTTATGGCCTACCACTTGTGCCACTATGACTATGTAGTAGTCCAATAAAATTTTTCAGCAACATACATTGCCCCACACTAGGAATTACTCCTACAAATATTTAAACTCACATACACAAACAGCCACACAAATATTAGTTCCGTGCGGGAATGGAACCCAGGACACGCAGCGCAACAGTCGAACGTTCAGCCACTGTACCACTCGTGTCGTTTTTTTTCATACTGGCTATTATTCATACACTATGGAATTAACAAATTGTACAGCACTCACGTGTCTAGTGAGGCGGCGAGGAAGGACTCGCTTAACGAGTGCGGAGCGTGATGTGCCAAACACAAGAGTACCATACGCCTCGCCGCGCGCCCTCCCCAGAGCGAGGAGCGACGCGCGTGGTTCAACTGACGTAGTGCTGCGTTCGCGCGACCGGCGTATGTACTGCAAACTCCCGCGCAGTACCAGTAACCTATGATGCGAGTTAAGAGCTTAAAAACAAAACTCAAGATATTGGCGTCAATTCTGTAGTTCACAAACTAAATTAAATTTAAGTTGAGTGCATGTTTTTCTTACTATTTCATTAAGAAAAGGACAGAAGATAAAATGTCAGTTTAGACCTGTCAAATTAATGCGCTCCGACGTAAACTGGCGTATTTTTAGTCGCCATGTTTATAATCGCGTCTAAATTGTCTACGGAGCATCTTAATTTGAACATCTAATTCTTGAATTATGTATTTAATGAATTCTAAAGGAAATATTCTTCATACCGTAAAATCTTATTAACTTACCAGGATCCTCTTGTTCACCTAAAACCAGCTTAGCAGCATCCAAAGCTTGCTCAGCCTCAGATAACTTGCCACGTCGCCACTGTACCTCTATCAACTGCGCGAGAGCCTCCCAGCTCATCGGTTTTACTGACAAGATCTGACTCAAGTGACGTTGGGCAGCTTCTAAGTCCACCTGAAAGAGATTTTCATGCTCATCATCGTTCTTGTGCCCTCATACCATTTTTTTTTTTAATTTGTTGAATGCATATGTAATAACTTGAGCTACATTATGTAATAGATGAGATACTCTAAAACACGTTTCAAAGCTTGAAAAAACCTGAATCTTTAATTATATTTTTTTAGTTTAACCTATCTATACTGCCCCGCCGCTGGCTAAAGGCTTCCCCAAGTCCTCTTATACAATATGTAAAGAAAACCCTGTCCGATCCGTGAAGGTATTGTTAGGTATCGATAACTGATTCTACTAATGCCTGCTAAGCAGGGCAAAACTTAAAAAAAAATCCCATAAAAAAAAATATATTTCGCAAAAGGAGGTAACTTGATACCTACATATGCGGTAGGCAATACATGAGCGGGAGAAGGGGGCAGGACACGCGGTCGCATCGCTCATAATAATACGGTCGAAAATGGTGTTACCACTTTAAAAAAAAATCCAAATTTTGGGGAAGGATTCGCGGAAAAAAACTTATTTTCCTTATGGATTGGACGGGGTTTTCTTGAAAAATGATATACTTGACCGCATGTATTGCCTACCGCACGTGTATTAAGTTACGTCCTTTTGCGAAATCATATTTATTTATTAAAACTTAAAAATGTAAAATTTTATTTATTTAAAAAAAAAAACTCCTTAAAATATATAATTTCGCAAAAGGAGGTAACTAAGGTAAGGTACATGTGCGGTAGGCAATACATGCGCGGGCGAAGGGGGGCCAAGGCACACGGCACGCGGTCGTATCGCAATAATACTGTAGAAAATGGTGTTGACACATTTTAAAAATACATATACTGTATTTTGGGGAAGTTGGATTTAATTCGCAGAAAAAAGATTATTTCAAAATCCATTAGTATTGTTACTATGATGATTATGTAAAATATCATATTTTATTTGGTCGTGTGTTTACCTTTTATTATCATTATGGAAATAAGTGATTGATTTATAATTTAAAAAACATTTTCTTACATATTCTATAAATTCATTTTTATAATTACTATTTTTACATCTAATGACATTTCTCGGGACCCGGGGTCCTGGACTTTTGGAAGGCGAACGAGGGACCAAAGCCAACTCGCAGAGGTCCGTTAGATGTTTTTTAATAAACTACAGTACCTTTCTAAAAGCAAGATCAGCCATCATGACAGCAGCAGACTCGTTGTTGGGATCCGTGTTTAAAAGAATGGCGCACGTTTGTTCACACTTCTCCGAGTTGTTTATCTGAAATTAATACTATTGTCAATAATACTATCTATACTTAATATATAAAGTTGAAGAGTTTGTTTCTTTGTTTGAACGCGCCAATCTCAGGAGCTCTTGACCCGATTTGAAAAATTCTTTTTGCTTTGGATAGCTCATTAATCCAGGAAGGGTTTAGGCTATATACATATGTCGTCCTCAGAGGCGAAGCGGTCAACACGCCTGCCTACGACGTGGCGGCCTCGGGTTCGATCCCCGGCCAGGTCATGATGGAAAACGATCTTTTCCTGATTGACCTGGGTCTTGGATGTTTATCTATATTTGTATCTATTGTAAATATAGTATCGTTGAGTTAGTATCCCATAACACAAGTCTCGAACTTACTTTGGGGCTACCTCAATCTGTGTGATTTGTGAGTATATATTTATATATAGCATCACGCTGCGACCAACAGGAGCGGAGCATATAAAAAAACACGAATATTAATCCTTATCGAAATAAATTCATTTTATTTTTATGCCACCGCGGCCCCACTGCCCGCAAGACTCGAGGCAGAGGCCTAAGTGTTGCATTTCTTCGGGCTGATTTCCTCATTTTTGTTTTGATCACACAGAAGAATATATAACATAACATAAAAAATAGTCAATAACAAGCCTACACATATACATTAGGAAAAAAGTCGATAAAGAAAGTAGGTAAGAAGTTAAGAGTAAATAATTTAATAAAGACTGCTCCAAAGACACTTAAGTTATTCAAAATTGGATATTAATAATTCAAACTTCAGACTACTTACATGTGCATAAAGCTTAGCCAACGCTAACAAAGTGTTAGGATCCCGCGGCGCATGCACCAAAGCTTCAGAATACAAACTAGTGGCCACAGCTGGTTCTTTCAAAGACTTTGCTTTAGCCAAAGAACAGAGAACATTCGACAGTTGCTGCTTCTCTTCTAGTATATCTCCTCTAGAGTCTACCTCCATTCTTTTAACTACTGTTGTTTGTAGATCTTTTGCCTCAGCCAGTATTAATGTTACGTTAGCAGAAGTAGGGTTCTTTAGTTCCCGCCCCTTTGCTTGCATTAGAAGGAAACGCACGCGCCGTTTTAGATAGGTGATGTCTTTGTCTCTGTTGTACATCTGGTTTAGTTCTGATGCTATTGAAGATTCCACTTTGTCGTATTGCTTGAGCTGGAAGTGATATAATATGTTATTTATCTCAGCATCACCATCTCTCATCGCTTTGGAGTCTAGGATCCGCTTTACCAGTCTTTTGGCTAAACTTGATATTTTCCGTGAAGCGACTGCCGACAACCCGAAGGTGATAACGAAGCATTGCAGTTAGACCAATTGTTGGAATTTTAAGGGCTCCAACAACCCGTAACGATTGCCATTAGATATTCGTGTGGCAACGCTACGGCACGGAAGCTATTAGTAATATGTTATTTACTTATCTATACTAATTAGAAAGAACACTAAGAGAAAGGAAGCATCCGGGCATGCAATGCCAGACGACAGGGTAGGTCGTGGGAAAAAAATAATCATGCGAGCAGAGATCATAATTATTATCATCTGGGTGCACACACAAATGCATCAGTGTCTGTTTTTTTTTTTTTACAATTTTAAACTAGTGCTTGACCCTAGTGCCACCCGGTGGTAAGCAGTGATGCAATCGTTGATGGTAAAGCGCGCTAGTTTATTAAGAGCCTTTTCACTCAAAAAATAACTGAGTTAATAGAAAGGAAGACGGCAGTTGAGCGAGGTGATGCAATGTTAAACCCAATAACACGACCAACGATGTTGCGCCAGAGGGAGATTGATGTAGAGGCTCTCCACGACCAAACTCCCGACAAAACAACATTTGGCGCATCGTACCCGACACACATTGCAACACAACTACTCGCACCCCTCCATACGGCTTCTCCAGACATAATGCTTGAATGATTTTAAACATTTTTTCGGGTGGGAAAATGACGTCTCCCGCTCTGGGCGAAGTGGAAAGTGTGAACTTTTACTGACTAAAACCCACCCGTATTTCCTTATTCGCCTGTGGGCCACAGGCCTCTTTTGAACAACTCGCGACCCTGGCAGGACCCTGCCTGGGGTCCACTAGGACTGATGCCTGCCAGGGTCGCTAAAATTAGTTTTTAAAGGCATGATAGGCCATGCCTTTAAAAACTAAAGATTTAAACTTCTTCTTCAGCCTGTAGATGTCCCCTGCTGGACCAAGGCCTCCCCCAAGGCTTTCCACGATGACCGGTCTTGTGCTGCCCATATCCATCGGCTTCCCGCGACGTCCATCAGGTCATCGGTTCACCTTGTTGGGGGCCTCCTTACGCTGCGTCTTCCGGTACTCCAATGGCCGCCACTCCAGAACCTTACTGCCTTATCGGCCATCGGTTCTACGAGCAATATCACTTAATATACCACTTAATTTTAGCGACTCGAAGAGCTAATTCGGTGACTTTGGTTCTTCCGCGAATCTCCTCATTTCTGATTCTATCACAAAACGAAAACGATCCTGAAACTCCTTTTAACATAACAAAATGATAAGGATGGTTACGAAAAATTCCAAGCTTCTCCGCTAAGAATTACTATCACAGTATTCACCTACCTTGATCAGGAGTTCATAGTATTCAAACTGCAGATCTTCATCATTTAGCAGTCTGATAGAGTTTTCATAATGCTGACACGCCTTGTCATATTCGTGCATTTTAATGAATGCCACCCCAAGCTTCTTAACTAGCTGCACATCTTTAGGACTGCCTTTCAAAGCTGTTTCATAGGCCTCTGCTGCTTGTGCTGGATCTAGAATGAGGCACAAAACTGTCATTACAAATGTTGCGCAAATAGCATAAAGTAAACGAATTTGATTGTTAGGACGAGCTAATCTCTGGAGCTACCACCGGTCGGACTATTTCTTTTTGCATTTGATAACTCAATTCTAGAAGACATTTAACATCAAGCTATGGCACTTAGAATCCCAGCTAGATCGCCAAGAGAAAGAAAGTCAGAAAGAACGGTAAGCGAAAATGAAGTGATAACTCGGAAAAGTGGTGGAATGCGACAGGGTAGCTCGATTGAGTAATAGATCGGGCGGGCAGCATCTAGTGAGAAATATTATAAAACTACTTCTAGGCTCAGATTTATCGTGCTACCGGGACTAAAAGTAGGCAATCTCCTTGCCCAGGTTGCCATTTATCTCTTTGCCAGATCCATCCAAAAAGGTAACATACAGACAGTTATTTTCAACATTTTCTCGATGGTAGGCCATAACATCGGCCATCGACAAAAGTAACCACCCACCAGACAAAGTCTTGCCGCCAAACGATTTGTCGTGTCTGGTGAAGCCGTATCGAGGACGGGTCTGAGCAATTGTGTTGCGATGTGTGCCGGGTACGATGCGGCAAATGTTGTTGTGGCGGGAGTTTGGTCATGGGGGGTCTCCAAATCAATCTCCCTCTCGCCAGTTGTTTGGGATTAACATTGCATCACCTCGCTCAACAGCCGTCTTCCTTCCTATTCACTAAAAAAACGGAGTGAATAGGAAAGGAAGGAAGACGCTTGCAATACTAAGCCACGTTATTTGTGAGTAAAAATGTCACCGGGTATAATTAACCTGAACAATGAAAAGGCTTTTTTATTAATTATAATTCGATGCTTGACCGCAATCCCGTCTGATGGTAAACAGTGATGCAAACGTTTATGGTAAAGCGCGCTAGTTTATTCAGAGCCTATTTCCGTTGTTCGACGGAAACACCGCCGCTGGCAAATTGTTCCAGCCTCTTCCAGTTTTTTCGTAGTAATCGAATTTGGTGTTATGTTTTCCGCCCGGCGAAGTCAGCACGGCAGATAGTCATAAAATAATGTCGTTATTCCTGTCTGCTAATCGCCGCCTAGCTACTAAGAACTTACGCCTATGATTTTAATACGGCGATATAATACACTTCTTCCTTATTCATAAACGTTGCTTCAAGTTAACTAGTGATTAGCGATTGTTTAACCATACATTTTAGACGTTTGCACGTCACTTAACTGTATTCATCGTTTATGAATAAGCCCCTTAAACACTGTGGTATTTATTCATAAACGACGATTAAAGTTGAGTGACGTTGGAAGGTCAAATATGTACAGTTAAAGAATCGCGATTACTAGTTAAGTTTAAGCAACGTTTATGTTAAACTTACTTAGCTATCTATACTAATATATAAAGCTGAAGAGTTTGTTTGTTTGTTTGAACATGCTAATCTCAGGAACTACTGGTCTGATTTGAACTTTTTGCGCTGGATAGCCCATTAATTCAGGAAGGCTTTAGGATATATGACATCACGCTGCGACCAATAGGAGCAGAGCATAACTAAACCGAAGTCGCTGGCGGCCGTTAGTAATAAATAAATCTCGTATTATGATAAATACATACCATGAATCGACATAAAAGCATCGCCCATCATAGTATGCGCGTCTGCCATCGGGTGGTTGCTGACGATCTCTTTAAAACAAGCAGTGAACATAGCACGATCATTCTTCTCCTTCAAGTAAACATGAGCCATTTTGCTATGAGCTTGGAAGTAATATGGCTGCCCAGGCTTTATCTCGTTGAGTAGGTCAATTGCGCTGTCGATGTCTCCTTTCTTGAGGGCTAGTTCTGCCCTAGCGATTAGTAGACGGCTCTCCTCAGATGTGTATGAAAATTCTTGAATAGCTTCCTATAGCAAAAATCAAGTGTTTACTGACTATCCTAAAGAAGAAAATTTATTTAAAACTCTACTACTTACAACTATATAAAACCGCCCAAGTGTGTCTATCTATTTCCGTTATTGATATGGACCAAAAACAGCAAAAAAAAAATTGTTTGTTGTATGGGAGCCCCTTAAATATACAATATGTAAAGAAAACCCTGTCCGATCCGTGAAGGTATTGATAACTGATACTACTAATGAATACAAAGCCGGGATAAACTTAAAAAAATCCCCCTACATAAATATTATTTCGCAAAAAGAGGTAACTAAATACACGTGCGGTAAGCAACCCTTCAGCGGGCGACGGGGGGCAGGACACGCGGAACGTGGTCTCATCGCTTATACCGTTAAAATAGTGTTGTCACTTTTAAAAATCACCAAATTTCGGGGAAGTTTGATTTAATTCACGGGAAAAAGATTATTTCAAAATTCATTAGTATTGTTACTGTGATGATTACGTAAAATTTTATATTATATTTGGCCATGTGTTTACCTAACTTTTATTATCCTTATGGGTCGGACAGGGTTTTCTTTTCATATTGTATATATTTTTAATTTTTTAGTATTTTGTCGTTGTCGCTTTTTCGTTTCATCGACTTTCAAAACACAACGATGCCAAGTTTTTATTTCAAAATTCAAATATTCAACATTATTTTTTATTTATGCGAAATCCGAAACACGTGCCCAGTATTTTTGAGTAAAGAATCTATGTACAAAATTTTAAAAAGATATAATGAAAAACCACAAAGTTATGAGCGTGCTATTCTAATTGGTTGTCCCAACAAAAAATGGTGAAGAAAGCTCCGCACGGGCGGGTGAGCGCGGTGCGCGGCGTATGTACTATGATCTATTGTAACCGCTCGGAAACCACTCTGCAACAATTTCTAAATGTATTTGGGAAAAACTATAACATGGTGTAAAAATTATTGGAATCTATTCAGTTGCTTATTCTGAACAAACTATATTCAGGTTTCGCATAGAAAAAAAATAACGTTATACTTAATGATTATTTCGGATACACAACATCTATACGTATGAGTTAGCAAATAAACAAAAAGATATACTATAGATACTACCCAATAACTTATACTAAGAACCTATTAGTGAACTTAATATTTATAACTTATCAGTCTATGTACTTATTTGGACACAAAGGCGCAGAGGCAGGAAGTTATAAAATTACCCTATTTTTCGTTAATCAGCATCAATCACTTATAGACTAGAATCACAATCAGCATAAAAAGATGGTTGAACTGAACAAGCGCACAACACAGCACTTGGGTGCTTCTTTCATTTAGTACTTACTTTATAATTCCGACGTTAATGCACGCGTGTACGGTTGAATTTGGTTTGATGTTTGATGTACCACAGACGCGGTCGTAAAAAATAATGGCTTTTTGTACACTGCTTTGTGATAAGAACTTTATACACTGCACTTAAGGCTGATTTTAAATTCATGTATATTTATTTTGACTACTTGAGATTGCTTAATACTTGTCGCCATTTTTGATAAGAGTTTTGTTCGAAACTGTGTATCTACCCCCTTATTCATAAACGATGTTTAAAGTTAACTAGTGATTAGCTATTCTTTAACCATAAATTTTAGACGTCTGCACGTCTCTTAGCTTTAATCATCGCTTATGAATAAATCCCTTAAACACTGGTGTGTTTATTAATAAACGATGATTAAAATTAAATGACCTGCAAACATCTAAAATGTATGATTAAAGAATTGCTAATCATTACTTAACTTTAAACATCTTTTATGAATAAGGGGGCTAGTGTATAAGTGATCGATGTTAATCAGAGAAAACATTGACAAAAATATCAAACAACTTTCTTATGAAAATCTTAGGTCAAATGTTATCCGTTATCTTTATCACGAATGCCTTGAGCCTAAATACTTTAGCGATAAAGTTGAAAATTCAATAAAAATCTGATAGATTGCAGTATAGCTTGATGTGCTGACATCTGTACAGGACAACACCGAAAAAAGTTTCTTGTATGAAGAATGTATTTAAACTTAGTTTTAAATACATTCTGAAGAGTAATTTAATTAAACTCGGCTTTACCGTAAACATTTTAATTTTCAGATTTAATGGCGGAGGCGGAAGCGATACATAACAAATGCAACTTGAATATCAATAACTGGCTACGAAAAATGTTGAGCCCCTATTGTCTGGAATGTAATATCCACCTAAAGATATTTCCCATGACAAAACATCTCAGTCATCATCATCATCTCAGCGTTAATGCCAGTCGCATCCGTAGATTTTCAGCTTAGGAGTATGGGGTCCGCTTTACCAGTCTAACTGCTAATTTTGGCTAAACTTCGATATTTTCCGTGAAGCGACTGCCGTCTGACCTCCACAACCCGAAGGCGATATCTAAGCATGGCAGTTAAATCAATTGTTAGACTTTTGAGGGCTCCAACAACCCATAACGACTGCCACTAGATGTTCGTATGGCAACCGGGACAAACGGCTTAACGTGCTTTTCGAGGACGAACAGACCAGATATTATATATACCTATGCGTACAAATATTTGCACTGTGCGGGGATCGAACCCGCGCCTCCTTGCGCAACGGCCGCGTTCGCTACCGCTACGCCACGGAGGCTGTAAAAACACCCGAGTATTATCTTTTAATGCAAAGTAAGGGTAATTCCCAAAGGAGCTCGAGGTGTATTCCAGAAAGGTATCCTTTGTGTATATTAGCATGTTAGCATGCTTGCAGTGTCTCAAGACAAAAGTCTTCGACCAGTGTGTGTTGCCAGTGATGACTTATGGAATTGAGACGTGGTCGCTAACAATGGGCCTTATAAGAAGGCTTAAAGTCACTCAAAGGGCAATGGAGAGGGCTATGCTTGGGGTTTCACTGCGCGATCGAATCAGGAATGAGGAGATCCGCAGAAGAACGAGAGTAACCGGCATAGCCCGAAGAATTGCAACACTAAAGTGGCAGTGGGCTGGACACATTGCCCGTAGGACCGATGCCCGATGGGGCCGGCGGGTTCTCGAGTGGCGACCACGCACCGGAAGACGTAGCGTGGGTAGGCCCCCGACAAGGTGGACGGACGACCTGGTGACGGTAGCGGGTAACCGCTGGATGCGGGAGGCGCAGGACCGGTCGTCGTGGAGAACCTTGGGGGAGGCCTATGTCCAGCAGTGGACGTCTTTCGGCTGAAATTATGATGATGATGATGCTTGGAGGTGACATTGAGGTAGCGATGATATATGGGACAGCGTCGCAGCGACGCATCTTCGGCATGTTATTACCCCAAAGGGATCTTATAACATCCTTCCATTCTACTAATATCATAAAAACAATTATTTAGGTTCATAACCAATCATGAATGACAAAAGTTTGACTACATAGTAACCCACAAAACTGTTGGAATAAAATCCTTACCTGCATTGTCTTCCCAGCTTCAGCAAATTGCTCTAAAGTTGTTTGTATTTCAATTATTTGTAAATATAAGGTAGCTTTATCAATGATGTTCAGATCAGACTCATATGCTCTGTTCACATTACCAGCAGTACTCTTACTTGTCGCAATCTGAAGGCTAGTCAAGAAACTTGATAAAGAGCCTTGGAGCTGTCCAACGCTTTTCAAAATCACTCCATTCAGGAAATGGTACATTGCACTGTCTCTCACTTTAAAATTATAGCTCAAACACATTTCCAGACTCTGTGCAGCTTTTGTATATGCCTGCTGTTGTATATAGATCTGGGCCAGTAACACCTGGCTACCAGCATGGGTGCTGTCCAACTCATGGACTTGCTGAGCCAACTTCTGAGCATCACCTGCATACCCAAACAGAAACTTCAACTTGGCCAACTCATATAAAGCAGTTATCATACCAGGACATGCGTCACATATAGCATTCAGTAGTTTCAAACAGTGTGTGACAACAGGATTCTTCTCTTCTCGAGAATACATTAAGTAGCCCACTATTAAAAATGGCCTTTTGGGTAAGTGTTTCTTAAACTCCTTATACACTTCGAGAAGAAAATCTGGATCTAAATCTTTAACATAAGCTAAACTAAATGGATAGCGATTTGCATAGGCAATCTTGGCTTCATAAGCATTATTCAGAAATGATATAGCACTGGAGGAGTTCTTCAGATTCAACTGAGCAGAAAGATGATATAAAACTGGTAGTTTGTTAGATCCCTGCATTTCAAACAACAGTTCTATCTGCTGTGCAATCTGTTCAGTGGGTCCATTCTCATTTATCTGGCAAAGAGTTAACCCACATAGTGCTGTGATGGAGTTGCTGTCCAGTTTGCTAGCTGCCTTGAAAAAACTTAAGGCATCTTTATACTTCCCCTGAAATATGCATTGATATCCAACTTCACTCAAGTAATCCACATTACTTGGGTTAATTTCTGAAGCATATTGTGCAAATCTGTAGACTTGTGAGAGCACTGCACTAGATCTGCAACAAACCCTTGAGAATATCTGTGTAGTATTGTAGAACTGATATGCATTGTGTGATTCTTCATTTTCTAATATAGTGAAGAACTTGTGTAACTGATCAGCAGCTTCTATATAATCTGCATTTTTGCAAAGTGCAATAAAAATTCTAACTTTTAAAGCCTCAATATTATTTGGATCAAGAGGAAAAATTCTTTCAATTGTGTCATAGACTGCTTCCCACTTTTGCAAAGCTAATTCATTTTTCATCTTTTCTACCAGGGGAACAACTTGACCTGGATTATTCACAATCAGCCTGTCTAAAGTGAGATTTGATGCATCATAGTCTTTAGAGAAATATTTAAATTTTGCCAAACCAAGCAGTGCATCAATATTTCTATCATTTTTATTGAGAGCTAATTCCAAACAGTCCAGTATTGACATCTGCATGTCTCCCAAATTCATGTACATGTCATTCCAACCCTTTAAGATAATAACTTCAAGATTATTAGCATCTTTTCTCAATGACTTGTTGATATATTCCGATGCCTTTTCATACTTTTCTGCAAATGATAGAAATAGGCCCGCATAAAAGAAAGATAAAGCATTGGCTTGCTTCTTCTCCTCTTTGAGTTTTGTCTCCAGGCTGTACAGAGCCTCCCTCTCTGTTGGACTGCCTAATTTATAGCCATAAATGAGAGCAATGACTACAGCCAATTGAATATCTTTTTCAGATTGCAATGGGGTCAATTCACTGATCGCTTTTTGTATTTGACCTTCTAATAAACTAGTCAGTCCACTGTAGAATAAAAATTCTGCTGCTTCACCGTACTGTTTTGAGGCTTTATTAGCAAGTTTTTTAGCATTCCCATAGCATTTTTCACGAAAATAATAATATATATTACTCCTTATCCAAGCTAAGTCCATAGTTGATACAGTCCTATTCATTGTCTTCTAGATCAATCGTTACTGTGAGGCCTCTATAGTTGTTTCGATGCTCCTCAAAGTATTTAGCTAAAAAGTGACACTGGCAAGTCACATCCAAATTATTCTGGTAAGCATGGTCAAAGGCATACTGTAAAAAAAAGTAAAATACTTATAATTTTATACTTGATGTTGCATGAATGAATAGAATATGAAAGAATAGGAAGTCTGAAAGTGGCACTGGTATCTGAAAAGTAGTATCGAATTCAGTTATAATGCTTTAGGGATGTAATACAAGAGGAATCAATGAATGAAATATAGAAAAGTTTGTGAGGAACGTTTTGGGTATGAATGTCTATGGCTATAACAGTTTGGGAAGACCAAAGAAACTATATGGTCTGTGCAAACGATGAGATGGTTAATAAAGGTGACTACCAATATGACAACTAATAGAGATAAAAATACTTGTGACACCAAATAAATGGGATATAGACAGATCCTTATTCATTAACTAAAACATCTAAAGTTCTGTTTTCACAAACGTCAAAGAAACTTATTCAAATAAATTTTTTAAAAGTTACCTTAGCTAGTTTACGACCAATTCCTTTACCCTGGAATACAGATGGGACTTCAGTGTGGATAAATCTTATATTATTTCCTTTTTGCTCATAGTTCACCACTGCACTATCTGCACAAAGCATTGAGCATGAAATTAATTTCAAATTACACACCGCAATCTAGATATTAATATTTATCTTTTTATTATTTTCTATGCGCAACTATTTATTTATAAATTGATTAAAGGATACACAAAAAAAGGAGTGAAATAAGCAATTCATATATCTAATTTTGATGCCCAAAGTTAAAGGTTAAGTGGTATAAGAAAAAATACTCAAAATTAAGTACTTAATCAGCCATTCTTAACAACAAAAGTCATACCTTGTGTTGTTGAGAATATTGCTAATAATCAGGATTATAAATCTAAGCAAGTAGCTTTTTAATAAATTCAGGCAAAGAATTTTGTTATGAACCGGTAACTTATACGTGAATGTAACCACTACGGCTCTTGTTTACAAGTCCCTTCCAAACTATAGAAGTTTAGGTCATTAGATTTAGGTACTCAAATTGTATAACAATTTAATAGGATTTACTGTTCGTGCGGTCAGAAGGTATGTGTGTTAAATAATGTTATTTTAAGAATTAATTATTTACATATTGGCACTTACCATCAGCCAAAGTTACTGTAAACTGTTGCTTAGCAACATTGTTTGCAACTTTCAACGTTTCCGTTGAGAAAAGCCTCACACCAGCGCGGGTTAACATTCCAAATAGGTTAGCAACTAATGCACTGAATTCAATAAATAATACTTTGTTTAAACAGGTGTTGAAAACACGACGACTTCAAAGTACAAACGTTATTCTAACTAAATAGTAGAACTGTGACAAACCGTATGTATTCGTTACTGAGTAACGGGTGCGCTATCTAGTATGAAGTAACGAAACGTTACACTCGAATGCATTTCGTTACTCGTACTTTTCGTATGAGCATTGAGCACAGCTACACTGTTTCAGTTCACGCAAGTATAATGCATTAGAAAAGTCATGAAATTAACGCCACTGCCGCTTCCGTCATAGAGTATTGTAGCCTCATTGGCTAAAAATCCGTTCTTATGACTTTCTTGACGCATTATACGAATTCAGTCGTATTGCGTACGTGAACAGTACGCGTCTGAATTCGTTACTTTACAAAGCGTGTTATAAGGTGTCGGAAGTAACGAGTAACGTAACGATACGATAGTAACGAGTACTAATTGTTAAAGTAACGAATACATGCGGGTACACTTTTTTTCGTTACTTTTACACCTCTACTAAATAGTATCATGCATTTTACAAAGCAAATCATAAGCATTTTGACAGTTCATGACAATGACAACACTGACAACAACTGACATAATTGATAAATGGTAACTTTGAGGTTTTGGCGGGAAAGTCAAGCTGAGTGTCACGCTCGTTTTTCATTGGACTTTTAAAATTATTTATAGTGTTGTTTACTAAATAAAAGTGCGTGATTTATGTAGTAAAAAGTGCATTTAATAAATAGTTTATAAAGAACAGTGTAATATCGCAGCATAGTGGCCACATCATGACTTTGTCTCAAACCTCACTCGTGAGACGGGTCACGCTGCAGTCTTTTTCTACATGAATAATTCATAATTACTTGACATTGGCTAAATGCACAAACCGTGCAAAGCCAAAAAATAAAGAAAGAAAAAAGAAATGGTAACTTCTTTATTATTTATTTCTTTATTTTTTGGCTTCGCACGGTTTGTGCATTTAGCCAATTTCAAGTAATTATGAATTATTCATGTAGAAAAAGACTGCAGCGTGTCCAGTCTTACGTGTGAGGTTAGGGGCAAAGTCATGATGTGGCCACTATACTGCGATATTTCACTGTTCTTTATAAACTATTTACTAAATGCACTTTTTACTACATAAATCACGCACTTTTATTTAGTAAACAACACTATAAATAATTTTAAAAGTCCAATGAAAAACGAGCGTGACACTCAGCTTGACTTTCCCGCCAAAACTTCCTGGTAACTTCTTTAGTGGTACTGGGTACAGTCCGTCTCATGAGAGAAGTACCGTACCGCGGCAATTATTAGAAGTAAATACAATACAGAAGTAGTAACACAAAGAGTAAGTAAGTATATAATAGGAACATCAAGACATGCGTCGACTAACGACACCTCTAGAGACTTTTTTTGTAAGCCGGATTATACGTTTGCGTCTGAGTTACACGCACTCAGACGCAAGCGCCCGTTTACATTTTGTTGTACAGACGACAGCACATCAAGCTGCTACAATCTGTCAGATTTCTTTATTAGAGTTTCAACTTTGTCTTTGACATTATATAATATAATATGCATAATGCATTACCTATGTGTCCCATGTAATAGACGGAAAGCCTGTTGCTACCAATCAGACACAAATTTAGAATCGCGAAGTCGGGACTGCTGCCTTCTCGTGACAAATCTTATTAACACTACCCGACCTGGGATCGAACCCAGAACCTCCTGCTGAGCAGTAGCACTTGCAACTATTAGAGGCAGTTAAATTAATATGGCAAAACATCATCAGCCGATTAAATTTCCGTCAACTTTTCCATTTATACGCCTCAAGTCGCATTTTCTCTTACTATAGCTTCAGCAGATAGGACCAACCACCCTGGGAAGCTCATCGTACTTTGAAACCCCATTAGACTAAATTGTTGTGGATTTGGCCAAGAGATCGGCTACGTGTTTTTCGCTATCACTAGCGTTCGTGTTTGGATTCCGTGATCATAGTTACCACAATTTTGTAGATAACAATTCCCGATTTAAGCTTAGATTCAATTGTTGAGTAGTGTGGATAAAGGGGCTAATGTGACGTGAGTGTGGATTCTCATGATACAAGCTAAGCAGGTGGTAAGTAGGTATATTTAATTCATGGGTGGAGAGTTGCCATAATAATTATCCTCGCTGTCCTCTTCGGACCTTCTAAATTACTGCTGGGGAAGGGTTTATTCATGCACAATTTCTACTTAAAACACGTTTAAGTAAACCTTAACACCTTAACAACTCCTATGACCAACAATTACAGACATAACATCGACAATTCGACATCAACAAGTGCTCCCAAATCATAAGGAAGTAACGCAATCACTTTTAATATATTCCAATATTATGTATTCCCTAATGGGACGGTTCACAACAGCTCATGAATGAGTCAACAGACTACAGCCGGTGGCTATGGCGGTTGGCGGTTGCGAGGTGCGCGCGCGCCAGTCGTGAACCGTGCGCAGTGCGCGCGACGCGCAATACTCGCGACACAGTAACGTAAAGTTCGACAACATGTGAACGATCAAGGACCTTGTTTTGAATCAACACGTGTGATAGCTGGACTGTATAAAGACGGTTTCTGTGACAAAAATGTACGGTGATTTTTTTGAGCGACAAAATATTTTTTATTTTTTGTCTTTGGCCAAAAATATATTGTTTATCTGCGATATTGATTATTTCTGTAATAAAAACTGCACTAAGTTTATTATCACAGTTGTTATAATTGTAGAATACTGTACAAAAGGTACATATTAAAACGACATGTAAAGGATGCTGTTAATAAATCTTACTTAATATCTACGAATATCTCTACATGGCCTTCGGGACAGGGAAAAAAACTTTAGCTCACGCTTCTTTAGTCCTCCATAGATTTTATGCCTGTCTACTAGCTATTATAAAGAATCACGAATCTGACCACAAATATTTGACAGTAAGAAATATAAAAACTACAACCACAACATCGGAGCCAAAAACCCAACTTCAAAATTGTCATGAATAATATAAACTTAGGAATTTATTTTCTGCATGAGTTACATTGTGTACTTATACATGTAATAAAGATTATTATTATTGTTTTAATCTATCTTTGATTGTTATCTTGTACAATGATAATAATCAAATACAAGCCAATCGAATCGGTTAAAGTTTTTTCATTATCTTCCGGATTGAGATAACAATTAATGCAGTTCCTAATGGAATTGCATTAATTCCTAATGGAATTGCATTAATTGCCCTGATTACTTTCCTACACCAAACATATACAAAACACTCTCGATTACATAAGACCTAAACATTAATATAAACCAGAAGTAAAGATACAAATGCAAGATGGCTTTCGTTTTCAATGTCTACAAAAAGCTGCCTGATTTTGCACACTGGTCCTTTTTTGTAGATACAAAAAGGCAAATCGATTTCGATCTTGTTCTAGCTAAACTACTGGATCGATTTTAAATGTTCGTTTTATATGTTGAACTTTGTCCAGACAGATAAAAAGGTCGTCTGATTCAATTTATTGACTTTCGAGGCATGTCCGGGCGAGCATCTACTTTTTCTGTTCAACTAACATAGACTGATTTAGTTACAACGATTGGCCTAGCCCTGCAGTTGAACAATACAGAATTATTTAAGTACAGCCAATTGCTTATGCACATATCCTGTTATTTGACAACGATGCAGGTGAATTTTAGATACTTAATAATATCAAGATCATACAGAATACCTGATTAAACGAGATTAGGGCTGCCATACCTACTTAAATTTATTATAAAATTCATCCTCTCCATTCTAGTATAAATCCTGAGAAACCCGGACTGATGACAACCCTAAACTTGACCCTACTCATTTTGCAACCAACAATAAAAAACAACATCAGTATGTCAGTATTTTTTTCGACCTACCCATATTTTCAAGATAATGCTCCATACCTTAAACGCGGCCAGGTGTGGGCGTAGGCCGCTTTAAATTCAGACTAGGTAGGATCAGTTGACTTAAGAAACCACAAAAATCGTTTATTTTGTTCGCAGATTCGTATCGTGAGATCGTGTAACAAAGTGAAGTGAAGTGAACTAACGGTATATGACACATGTGATTTGTTTGGTGTGTGTGACGGGCATATGGGGCAATGCGTATCCCGGAGTCATCCGGGCCCGTACACGTTCTCTCGTCACTATGACGCTGAGAGTTTAGCCAGTAACGTCAGTGGAACTGTTAGAAGGGTAAGCTGATTGATATTTTTTTTTTTTATCACTGTATCACGTTGTAATTGAAAAACATATCCACTAGGTAGGTATGTGTTTGTTTTTATTTATACACATATAGTGGAAGAACTTAACTGTTGCTTTGTTAAAGCCAAAACACCTGCTACGTTACCCTCTATTTATTAATGGACAGCTGGTTGGTAGTTTACTAAATATACTTGGTATGGACGTCAGCAGGCTAAGCTACTCGAAACAGTCAAAAACTCCCAATCAACCTTGAGCCTTAATGCTTTATCGATAAAATTGAAAACCTAAAGAAATTTGATCGACCGTAGTAGCTTAATGTGCTGTCATTGGAACCTGAAGGAATTCTAGCATTTCTTTTTGTAAGACATTGTTATTAAATAATTCCTATCAAAGAACAAACAAAAACCATTTAAAAATATTCTCATCGGTTCTCAGTCAATACCGTATTATTAACAGCTTATGATAAAAAGATTCATGGTATACATCATAACAAAACACCTGTATAAAAAATGTGCTGCAGTCAATATCTTATTCAGTTAGAACGCGTATAAAATCGAACTTTTTTTAGTGAATCGAAACTCATTAAAACTTTTGTTGATGTCATAAAAAACTGGTCACACAGCTCGAAGTCTGAGTAAAATGTTGATGATGTAAAGATCAGTAATACGGGCCTATTACAGAACCTCACTCAAAACTCGAGTTTTATTTAAATTTTGAAGCCTTTTGATTGGATGAAACTAGTGTAGCGGTACCTACAAACGCCACATGGAACAACGCGTCATACTGACGTCACACGAATTCTACATCTCTTAATCAGAGTTTACATTGCAACTAGCAAATATGCAACTTCCAAATTTCAACCGTTGGGCAAGTGCCCGCCAGACATAACACCCGTCTGGTCAGAGGATTCTCCCTTTTCTATGGAGGACGAGTGAACTTTACTCCCTGTTACTCATGCCTCCACACTAGTTTTAAGTAATGCTTGAGTCTTGAGTAACGTTCCGCATTAAGGTCCTTACAGCTTGAGGACGAGTCATTCAAATGACTTGGTCTTAGAATAAGGACGTGATATATCATAATCACTTTTCATATATCTCTTTACCGATTAGTTCTTATAAACTCCACAATAGTTTTCAACCATCATTTTGAAAATTTACATCGGTAGTTTTACGTCTAAGTATAACTAGCTGTGTACTGCGGTTTTATTCACATCAGTTTCGAACCTGTTATAAACGACTTGTGTGCCTAATTTCATCCAAATCCGTTCAGTAGTTTTTGCTTTAAAGAGTAACAAACATACATCCATAGAAACTTTCATGTTGTTTGTTTGTTAAGTAGGATACATTAATATTTAACTTAAATAAAGCATAAAAATCTTGATATTTCGTAATTTCGGTCATCAGTAGATTACACGACAGCCTCCGTGGCGTAGCAGCAGCAAACGCGGCCGCTGTGCAAGGTGGCGCGGGTTCGATTCCCGTGCAGTGTAAATATTTGTATGCATGAATATGAATATTTGCACTGGTTTGGTCGTGCCTCGTAAAGCACGTTAAGCCGTTGGTCTCGGTTGCCATACGAACATCTAATGGCAGTCCAACAATTGTCTAACTGCAATGCTTCGATATCGCCTTCGGGTTGTGGAGGTCAGACGGCTGTCGCTTCACGGAAAATATCGAAGTTTAGCCAAAATCAAAAATCATTTATTCAAATTAGGCTGAGAATCAGCACTTTTTGAACGTCAATATTACATAAGACAGTTCCCTTAAAACGCCCTCCCGTCGACACTTCCTAGTGCTTTCGCTGGGAAGAAGAAGTGGCGGAAGAAACTCCCCAGCAGCACAACTGTCTGTTCATTAAAAAAAAACACATGACTTTATACAATACTACGTATAGTGATGAACACGATAAAATACAACAACAATGAAATTATTTTCCATATGCCAGCTACCACGCCAAAATACAAGCAAAGCAAAACAATATAAGTATATATATTTAAATGAAAATGTAATTAACTAAAAATTTATTACTTAAATAAAAAGCCCCAGGCATAAAGGGCGTGACAGCTTACATATTTATGTAATGTGAAAAAGTAAATTATATGAACTCATATAACGTATCAGTAAGCTAATTCCGGAGAAAGAACACAAACATTGTCCTGGGTTAATCAGAGCGACCAGCTATTCCTATCATTTAAATAATCATTCACGGAATAATATGCCTTTGAACAAAGCTTGGATTTGATTTGTGCTTTAAATGCATTGTAGGGCAAGTCTAGCAAAGCAGAGGGTATCTTGTTATAAAAAACTATACCAAGCCCAACAAAAGAGTTATGTACCTTTTGAAGTCGGTGAAAAGGGGCTCGCAGTTTGTCCTTATTAATCAGCAGTTAGACTGGTAAAGCGGACCCCAGACTCCAAAGCTGAAAAAGCTTCGGATGCGACTGAGATTAACGCTGAGATGATGATGATGATGGTCATCAGTAGATTACTCCTATAAGAAGCATGGTTGGGTCATTTATCGTCATTTTTTTTTTAATTTTATTTTTTTATTAAAGTATAAACCAGCGCTTGACCGCAATCCTGCCTGATGGTAAGCAGTGACGCAATCGTTGATGGTAAAGCGCACTAGTTTATTAAGAGCCTAAAAAAGCCTTTCGTGTGTGGCTGGCACACTACTTGGGCCCCCAACTACCTGCGGTCGGCCAGCGGAGCACCGTGCTTCGGATCCCGCTACCCTCCACGACCAAACTCCCGACACGACAACAATTGGCGCATCGTACCCGGCCATACATCGCAACACAACTGCTCAGACCCGCCCTCCAAACGGCTTCACCAGACATCATGCCGGAACACGACGAATCGCTTGGCGGCATGACTTTGTCACTGGGCACAGGTCTCCTCTCATACAGAGAAGGATTGAGCGAGTCGGGTTGACGATTTCAGACTTAAAGTCCAAGTTTCCTTAAGATGTTTACCTTTACTCATTGGTGTCCAAGATATACTTAGAGAGTATATACAACTGGGTCATTGAATTCTTATAAAAAACTAACGATAGAGTTATATTAGACTTATGTTAGAGTAAAATTGCTAGTTATGCCTTTATTATAACCACAATAATAGGTTCTTCTTGCAAACAGACACAATAATGATTTAGGGCTAGATAAAGTAGGCACTATCTGTGATAACGCATAACAGTGACACTTGACGTCACTGCAAGATATATGTATTAATTAACATAATATCCAGTTACGCAAGTTACGACGACCTGAATGTTTCAGTTTGAATTGTTATGACAAAACACTGAATTCAACAAGTTCATGTTATATATTAAGGTATCAAGTTCTGTATAAATCAGTGTTCTTCTTTCATCTGCATACTTTTTAATGAATAATTCATGAATATTATATCACGAACACCCACTGTGTTACGGCTTTAGGATGCTGCTCGCAGACCTACGAATTCAAAGTGTATGTATATTTTAAAACAGTTCATCATCATCATCAACCTTTATAGCGTCCCACTGCTGGGCACAGGTCTCCTCTCATACAGAGAAGGATCGAGCGTAATCACCACGCTTGCTCAATGCGGGTTGGCGATTTCAGACTTATAAAGTCCAGGTCTCCTCAAGATGTTTTCCTTCACCTTGTAATCAGTCATTAGTGTCCAAGATATAATTACTTAGAAAGTACATACATATAACTTAGAAAAGTTACATTGGTACTTGCCTGATCTGGAATCGAACCCGCACACTCATATTTGAGAGGCTGGTGTTTTAACCACTAGTCTAGCCCACTAATACTTAAAACAGTTAATCCAAATTTACCATCAACCCTCGAAACGCCGTATTAAATCTAATGCCCAAAATAAATTTGCTACGTACGAGTATTTCGTAGCATCGTAGCATCACGTAGGCTTGGAGATCATTAGATTCTATTATTCACAGTCAAGTAAAATACTAAGCATGTATAAGTTGCTGACATAATATGTCATTCAACATACTGTACGTACCTACTTATAGTTATAGTATACATATAAGGAGGTACTTACTGTCCAGCAGAGCTGACTGCGCCCTGTATCAGTCGGGGCCATCAGTTAAACCTAACTAATTATTTACCTTTCGTATTTATGTAGCTAAGGGCTGTAATTAACACGTTAAATTGTATTATTACAGCTATCATCCGTTAGTAATGGGTATAAGGTTCTTTATGATTTCAACAACTTTGTCTAAATTTTTATCACGTATTACCATTACTCATCATGGGTAAGTAACAGTCATCATTACCGCGATATAAAATGTATGGTTATAAATAGGCATTTGTGTATGACTATACGTACGGATTTCAATCTATTCTTCCTTTCAAGGATTTATTTGATAGTCAAGACAATTCAATTGTATACAAACAATTTTATTGTAAGCATGAATGAAGGGATGTAGCACCGTCTAAAATGTTTATCTTAGTACTCAACTCAGGAGACCTTCAAATAAATTCGCTCCTGCATTTATTTATTACTAGTCTCTTCTTCTTTGTTCTTGTGGAAATCGTAAGATACTTACACAATGCCTTTACCTACTTATTTTCTTTTTAGTTTTACGGCTCTTAATGATGTTAAAAGCCTTCGTCAAAAATGGCCTATCGAATGCAATAAATATTTTTAGAAAAAGAAACAAACTCTTCAGTTTTATTATGAGTATAGATTTGTATATATCCTACATAATTTTTTGTAATCCTTCTCTGTATGAGAGGAGACCTGTACCCAGCAGTGGGAAGATAAAAGTTTGATGATGATGATGATTTGTAGATATATGTACTACGTTACGTTACCGTTACATAAACACAATAACTTAAATTGACGTCTCATAAAAACAAACAAAAATGAGCAACCGCTGTAAACTGCAAAGGAATTCCGCCACGAACGCAGGCGCCGCATTCAATTTGAAATAAAGCGATTGTATCGATTTGTAGCTAACCAAGATATGTATCTAAAAGCTCTCGAGGCGTGACTGTGTATGAATGGACGCTGTTAGAACCTCACTAGATAGTTATGGCTGATATTCCTGGACCGACGCGGCCGCTAAAAAACGGGTGTATCACATGGCCGGCGATTGTTGGTCAACCACACAATGGGGGGCACTGACCCACACTACTCTTATCTATTGTACTAGTTGCGCCACGCGGTTTCGCCCGCGTTTTTTTTTATATGCCCCGCTCCTATTGGTCGCGGGGTGATGTTATAGCCTAAAGCCTTCCTGGGTTAATGGGCTATCCATCGCAAAAAGAATTTTTCAAATCGGACAAACAAACAAACTCTTCTTATATACAGAGTGGTGCTGACAATACGACAATAAATTAAACATCGTGTACCTCAACACATTTTCAGTCTACCAATAAAAAATTATATAAATATGTCGATTAGTTTAGTCACAGGAAATGATTATTAATTTTTCACATTTTCTACATGATGTACATGTTGATAAGGAAGCGCTTACAGGTTAATGACCGCCGCATCCTGCGGTACCAAACTTTAATAATAATGACGCGATAAAAGCAAGTCGGTACAGGATCTCGCTGTCACCGATCGGAGGTCAGTGAACCAAAATTTTTAAAGGATGTTTTATTTCGTTTGCAATGTTATGTGATTTAGTTTGTTTGAAATTTTCATTTTTTTATTTTTGATGCTAGGTTTTTTTTCTATGATTTAGGATTATTCCTATGAACTAGCATTGTTCGTGTTTTCATTTATTGTCGTATTGTCAGCTCCACTCTGTACAATGGAGTTGTCTCAGTTGTTATAAGTATAATAGCCACACGGGTCGGTCAGGTTACGCTACGCTTACCGTAGTCGAGTGACCATCTTCACATTCCCCTCCGAGGCTCGGAAAACATGGTCCCGGCTGTCTGTCATGGATCTTTGACAGTCGTTACGGGCCATCAGTAGCCCGAAAATCTGATAACCAGCCTTACCAAAGGTATCGACAGCCTCCGTGGCGTGTGTGGCCGCGGTAGCCACCGCGGCCGCTACGCAAGGAGGCGTGGTTTCGATCTCCGCGCTGTGCACATATTTGTCTGCATGAATATGAATATTTGCACTGGTCTGGTCGTGCCTTGGAAAGCACGTTAAGCCGTTGCTCCCGGTTACCGTACGAACATATAATGGCAGTCGTTACGGGTTGTGGGAGCCCTCAAAAGTTCAACAATTGGTCTAGCTACAATACTTCGAAATCGCCTTCGGCATGTTAAACGGCACTCGCTTCACGGAAAATATCGAAGTTTAGCCAAAATCAGCAATTAGACTGGTAAAAGCGGACTCCAGATTCCAAAGCTGAAAAGGAAGCTTCGCATGCGACTGGGATTAACGTTGAAATGATGATGACCCTTTGGTCATCCCACAACGATGCAATACCTTTGTAACGTATTACCCAGTAACTGGGTTGTGGAAGCCTGATTAAACTGGAAGCCGACCCCAATTTATTTGGAGAAAGGCTAAGTAGATGATAAATGATGATGATTTCTCTTACTTTTCGTTGACAGAAGTAAGAATCGAACTGTTTGAGCGCTACAAGCATCTATTACACACTTGATTGCTCAATGTAACCTTAGCATTTTGATCTAATTCCTGATTGACATTTAGGTACTTTAAGTATTTACATATCGTCACGGTCAACGAATCACGAATTATGCGCTGAGGTGTCTGCGAAATTAAAATTTTCAGTGAGTTTGTATTTTGAACGAAATGAGATCCGCGAGAATAAGCACAGATATACAAAAAAAAATGTGTTTTTTCGGTGTTTTTATCATCTGTGGAACAAGTATATAAAGACTGTGAAGTGGTGGTGGCCTAGTGGTTAAAACATCAGCCTCACATATATGAGTGCGCGGGTTCGATTCCAGGTCAGGCAAGTACCAATGTAACTTTTCTAAAGTTATATGTACTTTCTAAGTATATCTTGGACACCAATGACTGAAGATGAAGGATCTTGAGGAAACCTGGACTTAAGTCTGAAATCGCCAACCCGCATTGAGCAAGCGTGGTGATTACGCTCAATCCTTTTCTGTATGAGAGGAGACCTGTGCCCAGCCTTTTTTATCGTCCCGATAAAAAAGGTTGATGGTGATGATACAAGACTGTGTACAGGACTCCCAAAGTGTTAATGCGCATAGAAATCTTCGTCACTGTTCGGCAACGGTCGTATTCCCCGAGCGTTCGGAAGAAGATATGTATATAGAGTGGTTAAGTGCATAAAAAGTGGTTAAGTGCACCACTATGTATATACCGATATGTATATAGAGTGGTTAAGTGCATAAAAAGTGGTTAAGTGCACCACTCTATATACATATCTTCTTCCGAACGCTCGGGGTATACGACCGTTACCGAACAGTGACGAAGATTTCTATGCGCATTATCACTTTGGGAGACCTGTACACGAAATCCTTATGATTAATATTTTATGAAATACAATAACTACACATTTTATGGGAATTTATGAACTTGCACGGTTATAATTATATGAAGTCATATTTGTTACGGTAGCAAATCATATATTAATCAACATACTTACTTACAACCCGACTATGACCTGAAAATTTCAAAATAAACGTAAGAAAAGTTTTTTCGCGGGCTACCTAGGGCGTCTCACTTAACAACAAACAGATTTGGAACTTGTACCTAAAGGTGAATTCAATTTATTTAATCGGAAATATTGGAGTATTTGGATCTTTCAACGTGGTTGTGAATATCATAGATTACATAGATATAATAAAAACAGCAAAATTGAACGAAGTCAAATAACAGGAATGCTGTGAGCGCTTTCTTGGTAATTGAAATCGAAACATAAAGCTAAATGAAATTGAAGTGACTGTATAGTGAAGAAATAAAACGAAATGCAGGTGAATAGATAGTAATCTATGATATTCTAATCCATAAGAAAAGCAGAGCAGTTGGCAAATTCAATATGAACTTGATTCCATCACTAAACGGCAATGCTACGGCTACAATGACGCCGATTCTGTTGTTCACAAACTAATTTTAAGTTATGTGCATCTTTTTCTTTCCATTTCGTTAAGAAAAGGACGGAAGATAAAATGTCAGAATAGACCTGTCAAATTAGTGCACTCCTCTCGTAAACTGACGTATTTTTAGTCGCCATGTTTATAATCGCGTCTAAAATGTCTATGGAGTATCTTAATTTGACAGGATTAAATTAAAATGTTATCTTCTGTCCTTTTCTTAACGAAATGAAAAGAAAAAGATGTACATAACTTAAAATTAGTTTAGTTTGTGAACAACAGATTCGACGCCATTGTTGCGATAAACCGAACTTCGCGCGATTTGTGTTATACAGCGATATGTCGAACGGTGTAAAAGAGAGCGCGCGAAATGCAGTGGGCCTAGTATGAGTTTTCAATACGAAACTCGATCGTCTATATCGAGCGCATTTGACTCAGCGATTGGCCCGCTTCAAGGACGTAAGAACTCTCAACCAATGAGAGCGCCAAACGCGCTCGATATCGAACGATCGAGTTTCGTATTGAAAACTCATACTAGGCCTACAGCTCGTGCTATCATGACAATGTTACCATGCCGTAGCATTCTTAAATGAGTAGGTTTCAGTTGGAATCTAGCATGTAAAACTGCTTTAATACCTGATAAGATTAATAACCCACTCTTACTTTTCACATCCATTTAATCCTGCGCAGCATGACCAGTTGTTATTTATTAACTTGAAATCTTGTACGTGAGTTTCCTATCTACGACTGTTAGCACTAAAAAAGGAAAGTTATCTTCTAAAGGAGCTGAAAGTTTGAATCATGAAGAATGACCTCTTAATTTGAGGAATCCTGGGTTAAAACCACTAGATGTCATCACCCTAATTACATACGTACTATAAATAACCATCTGAATAGTTTTGAAAGATATTGCTAATCCATTGCTTCATATGTTCAAAAATGTATCGGATCAACAACGCAAATAGCGCAATGAACGTTGATGAACTGTCAAAATGAAAGCCAGTCCTACTACGAGTATGTTGCGCAATTACCCCGCTGCATACACGTTGAAAATCGAAGCACACATATAATGAACTAGCGGCCGCCAGCGACTTCGTTCGCGTGGAGTTAGTTATGCTCGGCTCCTATTGGTCGCAGCCTTCCTGGATTAATGGGCTATCCAACGCAAAAATAATAGTTCAAATTAGACCAGTAGTTCCTGAGATTAGCGCGTTCAAACCAACAAACAAACACTTTAGTTTTATTTCTTAGTATAGATTTTTGCCGTTGTTGGAAACAAAAACAAGTGTTTTCACCATTACACTGTGAATCCACACTGACATGACATGGTGCATGGCGGCGAGAGTTTCCAGCCCGATGCACAGCAAACCTAGTAATTAACTAATATGTACTTAAGTAGATTACATGCAGCTTTCCTATCACTGCATAATCGGAATGTTTAGCTAAATTGCTATTTGAAGCACGAATGTTGTTCAAATCTGACTTTCTAATACGTAAGGTAAGCATAGGACCTCTGTAACCTCTGTAATCTTGGGCATTAAACTATAGCGGCAGTAAAACCCCTATTTGAGGAGTAGACGCCGCGGTCAGACGAACCTCACCTTCCGCCTGACGCAAGTCCTTACCGGACACGGTCGAGGTTTGCCAGGCTTGGGCGGAGTTCTCGTGGCGTTTTTTTTTTATAATGTTCGCAAATATACATACTACCTACTTACCTACTGTATTAATACATTTTTTTTTAAATAGAATACCACTTTGTCTTGCTTACTATTATTATGTTGAGTACAATGCATAGTTATAGTTAGAATGTAATGATGGCAAAGTCTACTCACACTGCATTATTTCTAAATAAGTACCTACCTAATTCTATTCCAAGTCACGCACGAACGAGCTTTACGTCAGCTGTTATTTATTATTAAAATAAAAAGGGTATAAACGAACCTCATTTTACGCAGAATGTATTAATTTACTTACGTAAGGACCAACTGTCTTTTAAGGTTAAATATTTTCGATTTCTCTGTTACGACATCGCAGGGCCGAAATTATATAAAAAAAAAAAACAATCTGATACTGCAAGATTTATTACTTTTCATTTCATTTAAGTAAGTACAGTTCAGTTATCAATAAATACACTTTTATCTTGTTGCCTTGAAGCTAATTTGTTTTCGGTTCTGAATACAAAATGAATTAACTAAACCTTTGTGCTACAAATGATGTTGAAATACACCGCACACCTGCTGATCGATTCAGTAAAACTCTCACAGTGTAAAGTGAGGTGAAGTGTGCTCAGAGTGAGTTCTCAATAACACACCGGTAATAGGTATCCGCAGAACAACGACAGTAACCGACATAGCCCGAAGAAGCAACACTTAAGTGGCAGTGGGCTGGGCACATTACCCGTAGGACCGATGCCCGATGGAGCCGACAGGTTCTTGAGTGGCGACCACGCACCGGAAGACGCAGCGTGGGTAGGCCCCCGACAAGGTGGACCGATAACCTGACGAAGGTCGCAGGTACCGGGCGAGAACCGGTCGTCGTGGAGATCCTTGGGGTATGTCCAGCAGTGGACGTCTTTCGGCTGAAATGATGATGGTGATGATGAATAGGTATCAGTCCTTAGCATTATTTGGAATGACAGCTCATTCCACGCTCTCTTCACATAGTTACAGAATCGGACTGCTGTCACTGACTGTACTTAAAGCGAAAGTATCATATTTGATACGAAATTTTATAAAAGTTTCTTGCGCTTTTTGCAATTTTCTCGGGTTTTTATGTAATAAATGCTTATTGCTTGATAAATATAATAATTCCTTGTAGTTATATGATGCTGTAAGTACGTATCGAGGCCGTAACAAAAAAAAAAAAAAATATCTATAATATTGTGCCAAAAAAATCACCATTCAATTTAATCATTTGATATTACCCTATTGAAAGACTGTTCCGTAAAAATCATGACAATTTAGGCCGATTTTAATATGTATAAGGAATTGTATTGCTAATTCTAATGATTATATAATTTTGTAAAGCCTAGAAGTTATTTGTTACTATAAACCCTTAAGTTTTACAAATTACGAATACATCTTATCACCGTGAATAGTAATCGAATGCAGTCGAAATCTGTGTGAATCATCAAATTCTCGACGGAATTAAAGTCATATCATTTGCCAATTAGAATAATTAGGTTTCTTCAGAAGACTAAATGCTTTGCATAAATCTGCGTTTGTGTATAACCCGATAACTTTCTTGGTCTATGCGCCGCAGTATTCTATTATTCCGTCAATCAGAAAAAAGAAACAACGCATTACTTTCCCTCTTAGTAGATCAGTTTACAATTGTGGCTGTATGTGGTCTCATGAAGAAAAAATAAAACCATTTGTTAACTTAGCTGGATATCGTTACTTTGTCTCTCAACTTTCACGCGTAACCAGAGATGTTTGGGAATTCGCACTTTTTACATGCTTTTTATTAGCTTCATTTGTATATTTGCTTGTTTGTTTGTCCGTCTCTAACTCAAATTTTTTTCAATCTTACCTTACATTAATTTGTGCAGGCAAAGTATTTTTTAGTTTAGATTTAGTTACTTGGGTAACGCATCATTACGAATTTTAGCACTTGCTATTCTGTTTGTTGGAGATCAAGAAAAGTTTGGTAAAAACAAATGAGCACCACTTAAGCGTTCGTCTTATCCGTATATTATTTAAATTTTAATTTATTAAAAAACCAGGCTCTTAAAGAATATCGAACTAAAAAGTTGAGTATATAAACAATACTAGTAAAATGAGAAAAAAAGTGTGTTAGGCGCTTAATATACAAAAATTATGGCACAAAGCGCCTCACGCTTTTTTTCTCATTTTACTAGTATTGTTTATTTACTATTATATAAAAAAAAATAATTTATGACACTATTGTCATAAATTTTATTTTAAAATTATTTTTAACTTTTTAGTTTGATATTCTTTAAGAGCCTGGTTTTTTAGTTTTTTAAACTATATTTATTTTTGTGGTTGCTATTAGTGTCCGACCGAAACTGGTTTTTCTGCCGAAACCGAAACTGAAACCGAATCTTCGGCCAGGGCTTCAGTTTCGGCCGAAACCGAAACCGAAACCGAAACTCACGTGTCTAAGTATAAAATTTCTTAAAATACTGAAATTTGGAGAATTTTAGGTACCTATTATTTTGCATTAATGGCAACACAGTATATTAAGTTTGTTGTAATCATTTATTTAACATATTATAAAAAAATATATCTATTAATAACATTTTTATTATTTTGACAAATTAAGTTTTCATAGGAAAATTTTAATCATCATCATCTCAGCGTTAATCCCAGTCGCATCCAAAGCCTTTTTCCAGCTCTGGAGTCTGAGGTCCGCTTTACCAGCTTAACTGCTAATTTTGGCGAAACTTCGACATTTTCCGTGAAGCGACTGCCGTCTGACCTCCACAACTAGATTATATTTTTTAGTTACCACATTATTAATTAGTTACTGTTTCATTAAATACTATGTATTGGTATTTTTTTTTAATATAAATTGAGACAACATCACATACATTGTCCTGGAACCCAAATTAAGGTTTTCCCTTGTGTTATGGATGACCAGAAACAATTTTGAGATCTTGCCGCGGGAAACGAAGTTAGGCGACGCGATCGCGCGGAATCGTTCGAAATAAGTTTCGGTTTCGGCAAAAGTTTCGGCCTATTTTGGCCGAAACCGAAACTGCCACCGAAACTTGATTTTTGGCCGAAACTCGGCCGAAACCGAAACCGAAACCGAAATTTCGGTCGGACACTAGTTGCTATATTGATATACATCGCTGAAACTACTGCTTGTGAGTAATATATTGTTTTTTTTTAATAATTCACAATAGATTATTCAAAATATAATTAATTATCTAGAAGTAGGTACCTATAAATTTTGTATGGAAAGCTCAAGGTAAAGTGATAAAGGATTTTTTGTTCACAATCTCACCAGGATTCTTATAATTAAAAAAAGAACACGATGACGAACTAAAGGCGTGGATAAGCGATGCGATGCGGCGGAAAGTGTCTGGAGAGCAAGATTTTTATTTTAAACAAATACTTAGTCTAAAGAAATAGTCCTGTATCGCGGGTGCGCATACAAACATTTAAACGTACATACACAATAGCCAAACGCGGAACAACTACGTGTAGGCAATACAAATATTTGTTCCGTGCTGGACGAAGTTCCTGATTGCAAAAGGACCTACAATCAATACAATACATTAGTAAAATGGCCTACAAACAAATGGTCCTCAAAACCAATGAACTCGAAACGTCAAACGAGTTCATTTGTAATGTGTCTAAATCAAGTCTATTCTATTAAAAAAAAAAAAAAAAAAAACAAATCGGGCCTATCAAGTCAAATTCGATTGGGTAATCTTTGTGCGCTATAATTCCGCGCGGTTTTCTGGCAATTACACCGTACATTTTGTTAGTGTCTACTGCGTAGTTTTTTTAAAAGCTAGAGTTAAGTCCTCGTTTATACTTTGTTTAGTAATTAAGGGAGTTCATTATATGTTCTGCGACATTTTCAGGAGGGGGGGGGGGGGAGCAGCTGCCTCGCCCTCCCCCTGGGTGTGCCCAGGGGGGAGGGCGTATCCAATCCCTGGGATTCGATGCACCTTGCCGTAATATTATTTAATAGAAGAGTCACTACTACTTACTAGCATAAAGATTCAAAAATTTTTATAAAATCAAGACAAAACAAACAATTCATTTTAATTTATTATTGCCAATCTACAATAGAAATAAAAACATGGCGGCGGCAAAATAAATAACTGTTAGGCGTGATACAGATACAGACCATTGTCCGTAACCCCATTGGGTTATAGAGAGCAATAGAGAGTAGCAACGACAATATTTATGACCAGTGATTTTCACCGAGTGATGCCCGGCACGACTGTGATCACGATGTCCCCTCTATCGTGACACACTGCGGTTCACGATCATTCGCCCCTTCGATTACTTCCTGCTTGTTTCATTACTGCTCACATCACGCAGAACTGGCTTTAAGAAGGGCCTTTAACATATTGAACAACCAGGGCACACAGGGATCACAGGCCCCCTGACTCCTGTGTAGATGAGAAGAGAGCGAAATTTAAAAATTATTCGATCATTTCTTCTTTCATTATTTTTGGAAAAAAATTCACAGGCTAGTGCTTAAAATTCTCACTACATCTATTATTTGGTTATTTAAACAGGAATTTTAAAAATAGAACCCTGGTGAAAGATTATTTTTCAGGCTTGCAATGAAAAATAATCTTCCGGGGAAACATAAATCCGGGCCTCCGTCGATCGTATGTCCATAGGCACTAGTTTAGAATGCTTAATAGGACACAAGGACTATAGGTAGGTACTTTTACAAATATGGAAAACTCCAATGCCGATATCCTTGTAGTGGCACGCTGTGCATTTTTACTAAGTTATTTTTTTTTCGCAGTAGACCGATTACGTCATCGGCTTCGATCTTCTATATTGTGCTAAAAAGAAAAAGCGGGGAAGATTTTACTACTGTGGTAACACCGGTGGGTGTAAGCAATCTGAAGTACCGATGGTAAATACTTACCTACCAGCTAACTGCTAAAACTTTAAAAATATACCCTGATAAAACTTTATTTTTTCTAAACGCTATCGCTGATTACGTGTGCCAATATTACTTCCATTTCTTAGCAAGAATCTAAAACGCCTTTGAAAAGTAAATAGGGTAGTAAGAACCATAGCTTACGAAGCGTACAAAGCTCATCTTATGTTAAAAGCTATCCATCTCGATGACGTCATTACAGATTTAGGTGCAAATTGTGTTATTTTAGTGTTATCGACCTTTAAGACTATCTTAGAAATTTTCCACCTCTCGTCCAAAAACAGCGAGAATTTTACTACCGTCTGGTGAAACACGTTTTAAGGAATGCATTCAATTACCAATCAACATGTATAATAAATTAGACCAATTTCACATTTTATTGGAAGCTAATAAGAATGACTAATCGAATTATTCAAACCATTTCCTTCAAACTAACAGTACCCACGTTGACAATAATACCTACCTATATGTAGCTTTTATTCAATTCATTGTCTGTAGTGTTGTCAGTAAGTATCTGCTTTCTAGGTCAATGGCAACACAGGCGTACTCTTTATTGACATTTACTTTAACAGCAATTACTTCTAAGACTAGACAGCTCGACTCGATTTATTAGAGGACAATAGTCAATAGGGAATCTAATCGATTCAGACAGTTTTTCTTTTAGATTTAGGTACAATAGACAGACCTTGTGACCTTTTTAGCGATTGCCTTTTATTAGCTGCAATTTTGGTTACGTCCGTCTTTTTCTACTTTTTTTCTAATTTTGTATTCAGTTTGTTTCTTTACCATTTATGTACGTAATGGAGGCAGGAGTGTATCAGGTGGCGTTCTGTAGTTTCTGCCCACTCCCATTGAAAGATGACGAGAGTTTAGGTATATTTTTGTTTGTAATATGTTGTAAATATAATTTTAATGTCTTTGGTAATATGTATTTCCTTACTATAAACTATCACGAAGTGCGCAAAGGTACGTAGGTATACCTACGTTTATGTTTTTAAATCCGTCTATCTTATTTAACCAGAAAGTATTCTAAAATTTCATTATTTATTTGCCAAAAATGCTTAAATTAATAATAAATTGACATTAAACTATATTTATGAGTACTCTTTGTTTGACATTGTTAGATTTTTTTTTGTTTAACATTATTTGACTTATAAATATTGTTTTCTTTTTCTAATTAATTATCCGACTTCATTGTATTTTTTTGGTATTGCTAGGAGCAATGTATAAATTGCTATGTACAATTACTATGTTGGCTATGTATAATACTGCACTTTGAGATTGCTTATATTTATGTTTCTTTCTCTTGTATACCTAATGTAAATATTTCTACACAAATGTATTTTTGTTATGAAACAAAGAACTTGAACACATTTTACAATAGTAGGTAGTTCCTACATAGTGGACTGCCACGAGGTATTCTATGCAAGTCAACGTTAGCTCTAGTTGCCCTCCTCTGACGACTCCACCTTAGTAGTAACGTAGCTACTATTGCGATAACATAACACAATCATGTTATTACCAATATGGTTTCTAGGAATAGCCTCACGTTGGCAAGCGATATCGCTTTTCATTTGGAATGAAAAGCGATATCGCTATATATATAAAACCAGGGAAAAAGTATGCGAAACTACTTTCTTACTTCAAAGAGTTTAGCAAGTTTATAGCATTCCCTTACAAAAGCGAGTTCATTGTTTATTTAATAACTTTCTCTCTAACGAACATAATACGTGTGTACCCACAATGTCGCATTGTTCTGTATAAATCGCATTGTTAGGACAAAAAAGTTGGAATTGCTCGCGATCTCGCGACTTCCTAGTCGCTCCGATTTGAGACAATTGTTCCAAGTACCGTTGGGATCCAATGGCTGCCTTCATTACTCCTGGCTGCACCTGTGTAATGGCTTGGAAATGTACCTGTAGATGAGTTTGTAACTACTTTCTATATCTCGACAATGATGGAGTTACAAAGCGATATCAGAAGAGCAATTCCCGTAACTATAAAGAACGATCTTATCGAAAATCAAAGTCAACAAAAATATAGACAAAGAGGCATTTTTGACAGTTTAGGATTAAGATCAGACTAAACAACCAAAGTATGAATGAAGAAGTGTATGTACATTCTTAATGTGACGGGAGTAACCCGTTTTATAGTAAATTTAAAAAATAAATAAACAGTAAATCATTGTTTTTAAATAGAAAACCATGCATGCGGAAGAGAGCGAAAAGACAATTTAGGCCTATCTATAATTGCCTTTTCACTCTCTGCCGCACGTCTATTACTTCGGCAAGACAACTTGACCCCTGTCCAGCTTTAATACGAATACTCATAGCTAGTAAAACTCAATAAAGTAAAATCAAACGTAAGGGAGATGAAATAAAATGAAAATTCCCGCGCGTCCTTTGTCGAGTTTGTACTAACACTGTCTACGAACATTTTCTCACTAAGCCCCTCGAGAGAGACTAGCTATTGCCTCGCAATTGCTTGCCTTTTGTCATTAGTAATATGTATAAGTGCTCTTAGGAAAATTACGAGCCCACCATTACCTAGCTTTATCGAGATGATCTTCTTCGATAGATAAGTTCGAGAGAAAGTAAGATGAAATTATGTTCTTGAGGATAATACTCCGGATACTCATTTGAAGACTTCACTGACAGTGTACCTATTCTACATTGGTATTGTTAACGCCTGTTAAATCTATTATGTTCTGTTTTATTTCAGTTTCTTACCGTTTAGATATCGAGGAAAGGAAGTTGTGCATTTTTTTTATGCTATGAAGATTCTTTGTTTTCTTTTCTTTGATATAAATCATTTCTTGGTCTTTATTTTAAAATTAGAATGTTTTGTTTTTCAACTCTTTTTTTTTTTTTCTTTTCTTCTTTGGCTTCGCACGGTTTGTGCATTCAGCCAATGTCAAGTGTGTTGGGATTGTTAGGTACTAAAGGTAGGGAAACGGATTTAAAGTTTTACGGAATTTTGGATAGGACGAAGATATAGGATCAGTTTTTTTTATGTAAGAATGATGTGAAGTTTACAATGGCAAATATTTACAACTTTATATTATTTAAGGTGATGAATGAGACTATACATTTATATACAGGAAAACTATTTGTACAAAGTAAAGATAGTATTGAAGTAGGAAAAGGAATATCAAGGGATAACAGGTTACAGAAGAAGGAAGAACGATCATACAAGGGACAGGAGAAAAAGATATGGTTAAGGTCGCCTACATCTGTGCCACAAGAGCAAATGGGATCGTCAATAATGTGAAATTTGGAAAGATGGGATGGGGAACAAACATGGCCCAGTCTCATTCGTATTAGAATAGAGGTCTCCATTTTGCCAAATTTTGCCCTGCCAAACCATGGTTTTTCCGGAATCTCGGGTTGGACAAGAGAAAAGTAATGTCCTTTCAATCTGCTACTGGTATCCCAGGCTACCTTCCAGGTGTCCCGGAGAAAACCCTTAGGCAGAGTTAAAAGGTCATGATTAAAAATTTTATATGGGACTAAGTCCCCACAATGCACCGCATCACCAGCTAGAGCATCGGCCACTTCATTGCCTTGGATTCCAGCATGGGCCGGAATCCATGCAAACTGTAGCGAGATGCCCCCAGTGGTCATTCTAAACGCAAATTCTCTTATAGACAAAATAATAGAGGTCTGCGACTTGTCTTCGTAAGGGGATTTATTAATGGCTAGAAGAGCGCTTCGAGAGTCAGTAAAAATAATTGCTTTTTTTAGTTTTAAAACACAAATGTATTCTAAGGCTTTTAAAATTCCGAAACATTCCCCTGTAAAAACGGAAGTCTCCGGAGGTAGTTTTATTTTTTGTGTGATCTTAAATTGGGAATGGTAAACACCTACCCCAACACAACCTGTTGGAGCACGTTTGGCAGCATCAGTAAAAATGTGGTGGTATTCTGAGTGTTCAGACAAAAAATAATTAAATTTTGAACAGTAATTGGGATCCGATTTATTTATACAATCGTAAGTTATGATGGGACTGAACTGAAAACTTTCATAACTACTGCAGAATATGGGGAGTTTATTGGAACGATGAACAGGTGAAGAAAGTGATAGGAACTTTTTATAGCTAACTAGTAAACATGGAGCACGTTTATGAGACCAGTAATCAGAATATTCCATCTGCAACATTAGCGAGTCCAGTTTGGGAATGAGAGGATGAATTGAGAGCTGAAGAATACGGAATACGTATTTGTCTGATAAGAATTGTCTTCTTAGATATAGGGGTGCTTCCCCGCATTCAACTTGGAGTGCATTAATGGGACTCGACTTCATAGCACCTGTAATAATACGTAAAGCTTTTGACTGGATACGATCCAATTTTTTAAAAGCCATTATACTACCAGGTTCCAGAACAAATAATCCATAATCCAGAGTACTTCTGATAATAGCATTGTAGATTAGTTTTAATGAAAAGGGATGAGCACCCCACCACACACCAGAGAGGCAACGAAGCATGTTTAAGTGCTTTTCACACTTGTTAACAATGTAATCGCAATGTGGAACACTGCTTAATTTACAGTCTAATATTACACCTAGATATCTGAATTTATCTTTTACCGGAATAGGTATTCCTTTATACAACAAATTTACAAAAGGAATATTTTTTTTTCGAGTGAATAAAACTACTGCACTTTTAGACGTGGATATATCCAAGCCATTTAAGTGCAACCAAGACTCAAGAATAGATAAAGCAGAATTTATATAAGAGCAAGCTTGATCAACAGAGTGACTTGATGAATATAATAACAAATCGTCGGCGTATTGAAGAACATTTACATGATCGTTTAAGGACGAGTCCATATCAAAAGTATAAATGTTATATAGAAGGGGACTGAGCACTGAACCCTGTGGGAGACCTCTCCATATAAGGCGAGATACCTCATGATCTTCTATTAGAATGTTGACAGAGCGTGCAGTCAGAATTTTAATAATAAAATTCGACAAAGTTGATGGAACCTGTAAGGCGTTTAGTTTATTTTGTAAAATTGATAATACTACATTATCATAAGCTGCATTTATATCTAGAAAAACTGCTACTGTGGAATGGTTACTAGAAAAGGATGACCGAATGTCCGATGTTAAAATGCTTAAGCAGTCAGTGGTGCTTCTGCCCTTTCTAAATCCACATTGGGATTCTGCTAAAAGGCCCTTACTTTCAACATACCATTCTAGGCGATTTTTTATTAAATGTTCTGCTAATTTCATTAAAATAGAAGATAAAACTATAGGACGATATGAAGAAGCATCAGATGGAATTTTATTTGGTTTAAGGAATGGCAACACCATTTGACGTTTCCATTCATCAGGGATATGTCCAGTGTACAAAACAGAATTTACAATATTTAAATAATAATTGAGGACGTCGTCATTTAGATGAGCAAAAAAGGAATATGGGATGCCGTCAATGCCCGGCGCGGAGTCCTTAGTTTTACAAATAACACCCCTTAATTCATTGAGCGTAAATGGCAAACCGAGCGTTGCAGAAGTATTATGGATGTTAGGTGCAAGAGGCAGGTTAGGTTCAATAACCTCAGGCACTCAAGGAGGGGCCAATATATTTAGGAAATCACTGGCTAAAGAATCGGGAATAGGAGCAGGGTCTTTATAAATAGACCTAAATCTACGAATATTACGCCAGACGATCGTAGGATGAGTATTCGGTGAAATTGATGTGCAAAAGTTACGCCATGATTCAAACTTTTTCTTCTTGAAAATTTTACTAGTTTCATTAATAATATTAGTAACAATTACAAAATTATTATCAGACATATCCAAGTTATAATTGTGTTCAGCCTCTTTCCGTTTCTTTAACAATTCTGTGCACTCTGAGTCCCACCACGGAGGTGAAGGGATTGTACTAATATTTTTGTTTTTAACAGGGAAAACTTCATCTGCTGCTTCAATTAATATGTGCGCTAAAGCTTCTGCACAGGTATTTTCATTACTATCAGTAAGGAGAGGCAAGGAGCAAACCTTACTGTCAACAGTGGCTCTAAATTTATCCCAGTCATTACTATTTCCATTTGGTAATTTATGTTTTAAATTTGATTTCCGTTGTTGTGGTTTTGACTTGGAAAGAGGGTATTTAATAACTATTGGAAAATGGTCACTACCATAAGTAGAGGTAAGAGTGTGCCAAGTTAATAAAGAGGCTAAACTAGGAGAACAAATGGAAAGGTCAATTGCGCTTTGGTTTTGATTGGGTGCACACCGACGTGTGGCTTCTCCTGAATTTAAGATACATAAGTTGTGTAAGTCTATAATATCTAGTAATTCATCCCCATAACTGTTAGATGTTGAACAACCCCATGATGGGTGATGGCAGTTAAAGTCCCCTAAAACCAAAAATGGTTTTGGTAGCAAAGAAAATAGATTATTCACCTCTTGAAGAATAGAAGAAGAGGGGTGAGGAATGTAGATAGAAACAATACAAATATGATACAATTGAATAGCTAACATCGAAATTTCCTCACTGTGAGGTGGTAATGTAATAGAAGTAAAAGGGATAGAATTCTTGATAAGTATAGCTACTCCACCATACCCATCAGATCTATCCTTTCTAATGGTTAAATAACCATTAATTTTAAAAATATGAAATGGTTTGAGCCATGTCTCTGCTAAAGCAAAGACAAATGGATCATATTTGTTTAATAAATGAATGACATCACTTTTTTTGTTTATTAGACTGCGACAGTTCCACTGGATTATATTGGATTGGTCCATTATGACTAGATTGAGATACATTGTATGATTGGGCAGCGTTGGACGGTGTTATGTTGAACTGGGAGAGAAGATTATGTAAAGCTGAAAGAAGATCATTAATTGAAAAATTTGTGTCTTTTATTTCATTGTTATTATTGTTAGTCAAAGCACAGCCATTTAAAGGCTGAGGTATGGTAAAATCTCTAATAATAGTATTATGTGCATTTTTATTATACCCATGTTCATGTTTTGGAGGCATTCGTGGTTTTAGGAAAACAGTCTTTTTGTAACTATGAGAAAGATTAGCATTAGGGGATGTCTGTAACGTATCTGAAGATGTTCGCGATGGAGAGGATAAAAGTACATCTGCATAAGATTTACTAACTGAGGGATGTAGTTTAGCTGCTTCGGCATAGGAAACTGAATTTTTGGCCATGTATGTTTTGATTGATTTTTGTCTAGAGAATTCTGGGCAAGATTTATCAATCGCAAAGTGAAATCCAGAGCACAGACAACAAGATGCAGTTTCTAGATCTTTATCACAACTGTCCCCAGAGTGTTCATGACCACATTTATAACAGCGAGGTGTGGACATGCACTGAATTTTAGTGTGACCAAACCTACAACAGTTAAAGCATTGAATTGTAGGGAATATATATAACTCCACAGGTAACGCATTATAACACATAAATATTCTCTTGGGCAAAACCTGTCCATCAAAGGTAACTACTATGGACTGGGATGGTTTCCAGACAGCTGTTCCGTCAACATTGCTTTTGAAATTTAAACGTCTGATTTTTAATATTGGTCCACAACCTATTGGTACTGATATGTTATCGATTACTTCCTCAGGAGACCATTCTGCAGGAACACCACGTACTAATCCCATTCGTGTTATATTAAAGGTAGGGATAAAGGCTTTATAATTGTGTGTTTTTAGGCTTTCATGGACAATAAAAGAATTTGCGTCTAGATGATTGGAAAAAGAAAGTGCAATTTAATTACGACCAATTCTTTTAACGCTCCCATTAATTATGTTTTTGAAGGCGTTATGTTTTAAGAACTTACCAAATGTGATGGGGTGCAGTGTCGTACCGTCATTAGGTGATGTAAAGTTCTTTTGAACATGAATCAAAAATGGCGCGCTATCCGATTGTTCGTAGCTTGTTCTGCCAATCTGAGGGGCAGGTACCATAGAAGGAGCGGGGATGTCAGTAATTGCTATAGGCTGAGTAGGCATAGTTTTGGTATTAGGTACTGGAACTAATTCAACAACTTTAGAATCATTGCAGTTACAACCCGTGGAGTCCGAACCATGATTTTTGCGGGTGCGGCGACGTTTATTGCAATGCTTGCAGAGATGTAAACGTGACCTTTTTAAGTTTCGAGCCGAGGAAGAAACATCTGTATCCATACCCGATTCATTTGATTGAACTGTGATGAAAACGCCTGCCGGGGGAACTAGTTCCCCCGGGTCGGGCGGGTCGTTCATACTTAGAAACTAATATAAAATTATATAAGCTTACCACTACCGGAGAAATAATCACTAAAACTAAGTAAAAACTATAAATAAAAGAATATAAAACTAAAAAACTACTGTGACTGATCCTATATTACACAATTTTAAAATTTTCCAACTTCGGTTCATAAAAAAACGCGTCCGCCAAGTTCGAAGTTTCCCGCTTTCAACTCTTAATAAAGATATTGCATGTTTGTCTTATAAAATTTACTATTTTGATTTTTTTTAAAGGAGTTCTGGCTTGGTTGCTAAGACCTTTGAGCCATTTCTTCATTATTCTTGTTTTCTTTCGTAACTCATCCTAAGTTATCCTAAACTTATCCTTTTTTTTACTAGTGGAAAGGCCGGGAATACCCACTAAAACCACTTGGTTACCCTGGAGCTCTGCGTTGAGAGTGTCACGGGATCAGCCCGAAGGCCTTATCGCCGTGCCACTCTCAGGGCTTACCGGCCTTGTTAAGGCCGGTTTCCGCGCCAAGGGAGGATTACCCGGGTACCGGAGTAATCTACAGACGTGGTGACCAGAGCAATGCGCGTGCGGGAGCTACCCATACACGCTGGTCACACTCCGGGGCTAAAGGAGACGGGGGTTCGTCCCCCGCCTTCTTCGCCCCGCCCGTCTACGCCGAAGGGGAGCGGCAAGAGCATCCTCTTCCCGCTCCCTCTCCGCAGCCTCCTTCTGCAAGAGGACGGTCTCGCGGAGGTGGCAGCCGATCTTAAACTTATCCTAACTTAACTTAACCTATCTCCTTTCGTTTCCCGCGTGAGCCAACTAAGAGGGGTTTAGGGTAAAGTCAATGTTCTTTATAAAGTACTAGCGGCCGCCAGCAACTTCGTTCGCGTGGAGTTGGTTATTCTCTGCTCTTATTGGTCGCAGCGTGATGTTATATAGCCTAAAGCCTTCCTGGATTCATTAATCCAGGAAGGCTTTAGGCTATATAACATCACGCAAATTATTTTTGCGTTGGATAGCCCATTGGCTATCCAACGCAAAAATAATTTTTCAGATCGGACCAGTAGTTCCTGAGTTTAGCGCGTTCAAACAAACAAACAAATAAACTCTACAGTAGGCCTAGTATGAGTTTTCATTACGAAACTCGTTCGTCGATATCGAGCGCGTTTGACTCAGCGATTGGCCCGCTTCAAGGTCGTAAGAACTCTCAACCAATGAGAGCGCCAAGCGCGCTCGATATCGTCGAAAGAGTTTCGTATTGAAAACTCATACTAGGCCTACAGCTTTATATATTCACTGAATGCACTTTGTACTACATAAATCACGCGCTTTATTTGGTAAACAACACTATAAATCATTTTAGAACAATGAGCGTGACACTCAGCTTGACTTTCCCGCCAAAAAAAAAACTTACTATGTTGAGTGCACTTTACTCTATAGATAATTAAGACTTACTACATAAAGGCGAAACTGAACGTTTTTGTTTTTAAAAACACTATCACGATCACGACACGATCTATTTAGCTAATCTTAGCGCCCGTGCAAGGCTCGGTAACACTCATGGTGCAAGCACAGCACCCTAATTGCGTAACACATTATTACCACAGTCTAAAAGTCATATTTTTCATTTCATTTCATTTTTATACCGTGTTATTACTATCAATTGGAATTATTTTCAAGCATATTGCTAATCCATTGCCCTGAATGTTTATTTATTTATTTTATTATTTATGTACACACAATAAAATACATAAAGATACGAGAAAATTAAGATCTGAGTACAAAGGTGCTGCTTATTTCTTAAGAAATTTCTTCCAGCAGACCTGCGAGAGGAGAAGTAAAACAGAAATGTAGACAATAGTGTGTAAGAACAAGGAGGAAATAAAATTTGAATATGAAAAACGAACGAACGAAATGAACGTAAATAACGCGATATATGCTTCAACATTATAACCTTTGCTACTGATAGTTACTAAATTACTTTACAGCTCGTTACCTTCTCTTATGTATGAGTATACCTTTTTTTTTTTTGTTCACTTCTTTCCGTTCTTTTGAACGGAAAAGGCAAAGACATAGTACGCCATACAGCCTACACTTCAGTAACATTTTTCTTGAGTAAGTTTTTTTTTTTTTTTTTTTTTTACTGTGGGAATGCATTTACGCACCATACCCCGAAGGGCGTGTGTGGGACTCGAATTCCAGCCGAAGCCGGGAATACCCACTAAACCCAACAGCGGCACACCGCCATCGCCTTAGTGGCGGGGTCATGGGAAATGGCAGAGCCTTTCAATCAATCCCCCGCCGGCGATTCCCGCCAGGGCCCACAGTGGGCCCTCCATAGGGAGGGGCCCGGCTGGGTACGTCTTCGTGTGCGAGAAGACGCAGCAGCCAAGGGTTTTTTAGCGAGGTGTCCTTCCTCTTAGCCCCACTCGTTTGCCCGAAGACAAACGGGGCCCCCAGCTCCTCTCAATGAGGAGACCGGGTTGCCCGACGGTGACCCGGCGTTCGGGTCACGTCAGCCACCTGGAGTGGTGGCCGACCCGCCGCGCGTGACCGCCGAAGCGGTCCCCACTTCTGGTTTTGGTCCGCGCCGGTAAACCGGTAACCCCCATATCTGGGGGCCGTTCCCCTATTCGCCACCTGGGGACGCGTCCGATGGCAGGCCAGAAACTGCACACGGAGTAAGTTAATATCCCAACTTAACTTATTCTAACCTAACTCCTTTCGATTCCCGCGTGAGGCCGATTGGGAGGGTTTAGCGTAAAGACATGATGTGGCCACTATGCTACAATATTTCACTGTTCTTTATGAATAATTCACTGAATGCACTTTTACTACATAAATCACGCGTTTTTATTTAGTAAACGACACTATAAATAATTTAAAAGTTCAATGAAAAATGAACGTGGCACTCATCTTCGCTTTCCAGCCAAAACTGTGTATGAGTATTATATATATATTACTATGTAGATTCCAAATTCAAAGATTATTTTTTTTATTTATGCTCAAAGCTTGCGATTACCAATTTATAGCGTCACTCATATAATATCAAACGACGAAAGTTCCGTGTTATAACAACGACGAAGGTTTGATATCAAGGTTAATTCGAGTTAACCTTGCCCTTCAGAGAAACTTATGAAAATTCCGTAAGTATTTGTCAAGGTTCCATAAGAAATATTTACACGGAGTTTTTAGATTACAAGCTCATTTACCTTAATGTTGGGTTATTTCGCTTCAAAGGAGGGGTTCGTGGCTAAAATAAGAACAGCCACACATTTCGATTGATCAGGTTGTTGGTTGTGGTGGTGGTTAACCGTATTTACATACTGAGACACATCCGTGCCTCGGAAAGCACGTCAAGACGTTGGTTCCGGCTGTCAGTTGTCCTGGTAACCCAGTGGCGTAGCGTGGCTTTTCGCCGCCCGGGGCCGTCCGGAAATCCGCCGCCCTTTATTTTAATTATAAATAATTTAAAGTTTTAATATTACATTGAAAGGACTAAGTGCAAGTCAAAATAAACTACCACGCACTGCTTCAGAAGGAAAATAAAGGGTTTTTCAATAGGGACGCTCGAACTTTGACAGCCCATAGCGGCCATCTTGATAATGCGATAGCTGTCAAATTTGGCATGAATACATATTTAGTCGTGACATTTCACCATGGAATGCTGTAACGCTTCAACAACGCGTACAAATTATTAAAATGTATTATCAAAATCAGTGCTTTATTCGCCTAACGTTCCGTGCGTTGCGTCCAATTAATGGCGTTTATGGCCGTCCTGCAGAGTCCACAATCAGTCGTTTGATAAAAAAATTTGAAACAACCGGGTCGGTGATCGATGAAGCAGTTCCTGTACGTCAAAGAAACGCAAGATCGTTGGAGAATATTGTTGCCATTCGAGACAGTGTGCCAGAAAACCCCAGACAATACATTCCGCGTCGTGCGCAAGAACTGGGTCTTTCTACGACATCAACATGGTGAATTTTGCGCCGAGATTTGGGTTTTCATCCATATAAAGTCCAATTAACTCAAGAGCTAAAACCCAATGACCACAGGCAGCGCTGTGTATTCGCTGGTTGGGCGTTAGAGCATCTGGCGGCTGATCCTGCTTTTGCAAAAAAAAAATCATCTTCACTGATGAAGCTCATTTCTAGTTAAGCGGCTTTGTTAATAAACAAAATTGCCGGATTTGGTGCGATGAAAATCCGCGGCACTTTTGCCCGCTAGGTGCCTTTTCACTCCGGAAAATTAACTGTTTGGTGTGGATTTTGGTCCGGCGGTATTATCGGCCCTTATTTCTTCGAACATGCGCAAGGAGCCGCACTCACTGTCAATGGCGACCGATATCGGGATATATTTTTTTGTGGCGTAGGGCAGGTGGTATGGATCTCACAAACATATGGTTCCAACAGGACGGCGCCACTTGCCATACAGCACGGGAAACATTAAATTTATTGAAAGAGAGGTTCGAGGGCTTCGTCATCTTCGTGGTGGCGACATCAACTGGCCCCCGAGATCGTGTGACTTAACACCGTTTGATTATTTTCTTTGGGGCTACGTGAAATGTCTAGTATATGCAGATAAACCACAGTTAATTACTGCCCTAAAGGCCAACATAACTCGCGTTTTTCGTGAAATTGAGCCCCATTTACGCGAAGACGTCCTTCAAAATTGGACCACCAGAATACACCATCTACAGCGGAGTCGCGGTGGCCATTTGGCTGATATTATTTTCCACACCAACACACCAACACACCTGATATTATTTTTAACACTCCAATTCTAGTTGGTTGCTCTGCACTCGAAGTTGTTGACGAGTATATATACCTGGGACAAACAGTCCAACTAGGTAGGTCCAACTTCGAGAAAGAGGTGTCTCGTCGAATCCAGCTCGGCTGGGCAGCGTTCGGGAAGCTACGATACATCTTCTCGTCGTCCAAGATACCACAGTGTCTCAAGACTAAAGTCTTTGACCAGTGTGTGTTGCCAGTGATGACTTACGGAACTGAAACGTGGACGCTCACAATGGGCCTCATACGAAGGCTCAGAGTCACGCAAAGGGCAATGGAAAGAGCTATTCTCGGAGTTTCTCTGCGTGATCGAATCAGAAATGAGGAGATCCGCAGAAGAACCAAAGTCACCGACATAGCTCTGCAAGTCGCTAAACTTAAGTGGCAGTGGGCAGCGCACATTGCTCGTAGAACCGATGGCCGATAGGGCAGTAAGGTTCTGGAGTGGCGACCACGTACTGGAAGAAGCAGCGTAGGGAGGCCCCCAACAAGGTGGACCGATGACCTGGTGAAGGTCGCGGGAAGCCGATGGATGCGGGCAGCACAAGACCGGCCAGCGTGGAAAGCTTTGGGGGTGGCCTTTGTCCAGCAGTGGACATCCGTAGGCTGAAGAAGAAGAAGATTTTCCACACATAATGTCATTGAATATTCTTTAAAATGTAATAAAAATTGTGGTAATATCACTTAAATAGATTATTTTATTTCATTTCAATATTCTAGTGCTCTTAATGAAAAACCCTGTACATCTAAGAGAAGCAATTGCGCAAGAAACCCACAGGAAGTTTGATTTTCTTAAATAGCTCAGCTTTATTATGTAATGCTAGGTGTATAACAATGAATAATAATAACAAGTATTAAAGTATTTATTTGTCAATTGAGTGTAAATAATATATTAAATTATACATAGTGCTCATTGAACTTAGAAGGAATAAAATATGTTCTTAATATTATTAAGGGTTGTATCCTAGCTAACCAGCGCCACCAAATTTTTTTCTTGATTACTTTTGTTATAGACTGAAATTAAAAAAGTGGTTTGAAAAATGTATAAGATGTATCGAAGCTATTTTTTTGAAATGATTTGTTTGAATTCATTTGATATTTGCAGCTAGTTACAGATTTAATTTCTGCTAAAAGTTGCCGTTTTTAGCTAATTTTGAATTTTGAACTTGCAGAATATAATATAAACACTGTTTCAAAAGTAGCTTAGATATGGCTTCAACTATTTTCAAACCACTTTTTTTATTTCGGTCTGTAACAAGAGAAATCACGAAAGATTATCTGTGGCACTAGTTTTAGAGGGGTAAGTAAGCTCCTTAAATATTTTTGTTACTATTACTTTAAAAAAATTAGATTAAAAATGAACTCTTCGTGCTTTTTTCAAAGCAAAATCTTTTACACAATCGTCAATATCAAATTGTATATCATTTTAAATTGCCAGTATAGCTAGATTTGTTAGCCTCAACGTAGACATAGTCGACCTAAGGTATTTTTTTATCAGCTTTAGTTTAGAAAAGCTTCTCTCACAACTGGCATTGCTGACGGCAGACGTTAAAAAAAAAGCCATCTTCAAGTTTGGAGTCAATAACTTATTTTAATAGTCCCAGAGAGCCGGACTTCATAAGCTCTTTTTTACAGTCTGGATTAGATGTGATTTGGAATAACTTCTGTTTTTTCTTGTTCATGCAATGTTTTTTTCCTTATCCGCCGCCCCCTTTCATATGCCGCCCGGGGACATGGCCCCCCCTGCCCCCCCCAAGCTACGCCACTGTGGTAACCTAGGCAATAACTGGGTTATGGAGGTCAGATAGTCAGCCGCTCCATGTAAAATACTGGTATTCACTTGAATCCGGTTGAATCGTAAGCCGACCCCAACATAGATGGGAAAACGTTAGGCAGATGCTGATTTTGGGCCATACAACGAAAAATTTTCAGCAAAATCTTGGGAAGTTTGCTATAACATGCTGGCCGCGCTTGCGGGAAGGATGGACTACTCTATCATCTCCCACTGTTGTAAGCGGCATGTGGTGGGCTGATGTGACTAAATGGAGATTGACTATAAAAAAACTAATTAGTCCGTCAGTCAGATTTCCAAAAAATACTAGACTAGACACGTATTTTTTCTTTTTTCATATAAACAAAAAATGAAGACGACACAGTGCTTTGAAAACTCGTGTGACGTCATTGGACGCTACACTTTTTAGCGAGCAGTGACGTCACCAGTCACCACTCCTGATCTTTGTTGCCTTTTATATTTGTCAATTTTTATTGATTTGATAAAACAAAATATAATTATTATATAATTATTTAATTGTTTAGATAATTATTATTTAAATGTACATATGACTTTAATTGTTGTTTAGTAATATTTTTGTTACCGGAAATGTATGAAACCTAGGAATTATATACAATTACATTATAGGAAATGTGTAGGTAAAATATTGTTCCAAACATTATTTAATACACACATATCCTGGGAAATGTATACATTTCCTAGAAATTGTATAAAATTCCTATATCGTATTAGGAAATGTATAAAACCATGATTTCTATGAATAAAATTAATAAAACACGTTGTTAAACTTAGAAACAGATTTATTATTAAGACTCCGGTTGAAACAATTAGGTTAGGTTAGGTTAGGTTAGGTTAGTTTTATTATAATCCCCGCATACTAATGGACATCTTTAAAGTAGTCATCATTTCCGTTAGCTATTTAGGAAATGTATAGATTTACTAGGAAATGTGTGTTATAAAATTTATTTCACACATTTCCGAGCAAATTTAGGAATTATATAAATTTCCTAGGAATTGTATACAATGACGCATTACATACATTTCCGTTAACATTTATAAAAACTTATATGAATGTATGATTGAGTGTTGTATTTGTAATGTGACTATGAGTATATTATGTCCAAATGAGTCAGTGATACTTGAATTAAACAATTTTGATTTGATAAAATATTAGGTATTGTTTCGGAATTACCTACTTGCTAGTATTTGCTGTGGTAGTTGGCAATTCAATTATACGAGGCTAATTACCTCAATGCGGAAGAATGTTATTTCCGCTCAGTTTATAATTAAACACCTTTTATGATCGAAGCTTATCATTATCAATATCATTATGATAAATATTACAAATCCATTACTTTAATGTTCGAAAAACGCGTCTACTGTCTGGTCAACCACGTAATTAACGCAATGAAGGTTTTTGAACTGTCAAAAATAAACCCATTGCTACTGATAGTGTGTGTGATGGTATAATCGTATGTTTCCTCGGTGGTAGGCCATAACATCGGCCGCCGGCAGAAGTTACCACCCACCAGACAAAGTCTTGCCGCCAAGCGATTTGTCGTGTTCCGGCATGATGTCTGGTGAAGCCGTAAGGAGGGCGGGTCTGAGCAGTTGTGTTGCGATGTGTGCCGGGTACGATGCGCCAAATGTTGTTGTGTTGGAAGTTTGGTCGTGGAGGGTCTTCAGATCAATTTCCCTTTGGCGCAGCGTCGATGGTCGTGTTGTTGGGTTTAACATTGCGTCACCTCGGTCAACTGCCGTCTTCCTTCCTATTCGCTCAGTTTTTCTGAGTGAAGCTCTTAATAAACTAGCGCGCTTTACCATCAACGATCGCATCACTGCTTACCATCAGGCAGGATTGCTGTCAAGCGCTAGTTTATAATTATAAAAAAAATAAAATAATAGAACACTTATTTGCAGTCAACTTATATCCTTTACCAAGAGCTGGTGCATACGTACATACTAATTCCATATTTATTACCAAAACTCTTTCACGACTCACAGTGTATGTACCTAAATTTAAAATATCAAAATACGCCATTTTAAATTGTATCCTGTTTGAAACACCTTGAATGTATTCAAATGAATGTAACGGAACATTTGTTCCATGTTTTACACTTTTACTGATATGTAAATGTAACACTACAGTACCTCAATAATAAGTACCACAGTAAGTAATAAGTACGTAACTAAGTAGTAAGTAGGCATTTATTTCAAATAAACCAGTTACAGGCACTTTTGAATTGTGAGGTCGGTCAGTCAGTAAGGTGAAACTAGTCGCCCATTCCAAAGAGTAGGTAGGTACCTATGGAGAAGAACGGGCAAGAAACTCCATGGACACTCTTTTATATTACCAAGCTATTGATACAAATATTTGATTACATCATTCATTTTGAAATCAATCGTGTGAGAACGATGCAGAAATATATTGTACGCTAAGAGCGTCCATTATGGAAAAACACACAAAATAAAACAACAACAAAAAGACTAACCCAACAAATAGATGCTTTACAGCAAGTACATTATGCTCACACGTGTGCCATGCAATTATACAATACTAAGAAATTGAATCTACACAATGCAAAGACAGTTTTGTCCAAGGTTCAGCAGCTCCAACAGTGTTCCCGAATGCTAAGTTTAGCTCCTGTGTAGCTGCACCAGTGCCGAATACCCCTGTCAGCGATGCAATTCCGTAACGGTAAATATGCCTGGCTACATAGTATGTACTGGCTTTGGGTAAAAAAAAAAAACAAACAATTACAAATTAAAACTACAAGAGGAAAAATCAAAGAACAATCAGTGTAAGTATAGAAATCGGACGCAGCTCAAGCCCAAGCCTTTTTGTCGTCAATATAGTCCTTAACACTATAAAATGCTTTCTGACGATAAGGATTAAGCTCAAAGATCATCCACTTCACTTCGACTTTCCGTTTCCATAAGTATTTACAACACAGACATCAGCAGGTCAAGCTACCCTAAACTATCAAATATTCCCAATATACTTTGAGCCTTAATGATTTAAGGATAAAGTTATAAATCTAAACAACAAAATGGACAAGTTGTAGGTGATAGATACCTACATACTTTTGGCTTATCGGAACTTGTACCGAATCTCACATGTTTCAGGTTGGTAGGACTTATTTTCATGCATAAACTCATGTGAGATCCGGGACAATTTCCGAAAAGCATTTGTTTTTCCTTTAAAGTAATTATTTCAGGGAATTGTATGTTCTTCTTTATTATTACGACACCTTAATCAGCTTATAATGTTAGAACTGCTGGCACATAGGCTTTCTTCGAATACGGCCTTGTGTAGGAATTTCGGAATTTTTGTTACTTTCTTTTACTTAATACAAATCCTTTTATTTTCATCATCATCATCAACCTTTTATCGTCCAACTGCTGGGCACAGGTCTCCTCTCATACAGAGAAGGATTGAGTGTAATCACCACGTTTGCTCAATGCGGGTTGGCGATTTCAGACTTATAAAGTCTAGCTTTCCTCAAGATGTTTTCCTTCACCTTCAGTCAATGGTGTTCAAGATATAATTACAACTTTAGAAAAGTTACATTGGTACTTGCCTGACCTGGAATCGAACCCGCACACTCTTACTTGGTAGGTTGGTGTTTTAACCACTAGGCCACCTTTTTAATTATGTATAATTTAGGGTAGTTTTATGATCTTTATATTTGAGTAACAATAAATACTATTTATTTCCTTTTTTTTCGTTCTAGGTTTCACTTCCAAATATGCGCCCTTCTGTTCCAATTAAGAAGATACCACTGTAGACTACCTACACTATTTCTCTCTCCTTCCCCTTAGTATTCCATCCAAAGGTTGTCTGTAAAAGATCGCTCTTAGCGATAAGACCGCCCATTGTGTCACCCTTTGTAAAATCTTTATATTTATGTTCTGCAGTAATCTATATGGTGTACATAATATAGAGTATTCTATTCTATTCTAAGATATATTCTCGATCGAATGTATAATATGGCTCATCTGTTTTTCGTCTATCACAACTACCTATATATGCTCATATATACAGTATGTTAAGAAAACCCTGTCCGACCCGTGAAGATGTTGTTAGGTATCGATAACTGATTCTACTAATGCATACAAATCCGGGCTAAACTTAAAAAAAAAATCCCCATAAAAAAATAAATATTATTTCGCAAAAAGAGGTAACTTAATAAATGTGCGATACCACCCTTCTGCGGGCGGCGGGCGGCAGGGCACGCGGCACGTGATCGCATCGCTATTCGCTCATAATAATACCGGTGTTGTCACTTTTTTTAAAAATTACTAAATTTCGGGGAAGTTGGAATTAACTCGCGGGAAAAAAGATTATTTCAAAATTCATTTGTATTGTTACTATAATGATTACGTAAAATTTTATATTATATTTGGTCATGTGTTTACCTAACCTTTATTATCCTTATGGGTCGGACAGGGTTTTCTTAACATACTGTATACTATATATACTCATATACAGTTCTTGATACAGGTGCCTACAGACTCCGCTCCGGGGCTGCGCGGGCGCGGGTTTATATGTAATAAGAACTTTCGAGCCCTTTCTCCGTCGAATCCCTTGGTACGATTGGCGCAGTTTCTTCGTCTGCCGGCGATCTACCTTGAGTGCAATCTCACCTGTTTTAGATCTGTGTCAGAGATATCTACTATTGATCATGGTATGAATAAACCCAGTGTTCGTTGTGAATGGCGTTGATTATCATCACGATGCAGCAGCGGTTACAAAAGCCTGTTTATTATAGTGCCATGACGCTTTTGTTGATTGCGAAAAAAAATTTACGCACTTTCGTCGGGTGTGTGAATTTCACCTGTTTTAATTTTCACACAATTCTAAAATAAGTCGGCTAAGCGTGAGTCAGTATTGCGCATGAAGGGTTCCATACAATTATACTTACAGAAAAAAACTGATTTTAGTATTTGTTACTGTAATGGCAACAGAAATACATCATTTTGAAAAATTCAACTGTCTAGGTATTAAGGTCCATTCTGGTGACAGACAGTCCAAGGTTCTGCCTTTATTGGGTACGGCATCTAAAATGATAAAGGTTTATCAACAGCTTCTGTGTACAAATTATGATCATAATTATAGGTAACTATTAGAAGATCATAAGTATAGGTAACTAGCTCTCCGCCCGCGGAATTCGCCCGCGTGGAATTTGGTTATATCGCGCTTTTTAGATTTCCCTCGGGAAAATCTTTTTTTTTCAACATAAGGTAGCCTATGTTCTTGCTCAGGGTCTAAAGATTGTCTGTGCCAAATTTCATCAAAATCGGTCGAGAGGTTTAAGTGGGAAAGCGTAACATACAGACAGACAGACAAACAGAGTTACTTTCGCATTTATAATATTTGTATGGATAAATTAGAAGATTATAAGTATAGGTAACAATAAAATTAGAGCCGTTACGCACTGTCGTCTGGTCGCCGGCGACTTACTATAGTTTAAACAGGTTCTCAAGCACTTGGCTTTTGGTGGCTGAGGGAATTAAAACACGATACGACGTCGCGTCGTACAACGATGCGGCGTCTTCTTATTAACGATGAAATCTTACGAAAAATGGACCGCTCTAGACGCATTCTGCTTCTGTTGTTAATAATTTATTTATCACTCTTACAACTGTCCTTACAGGCCTTAACCTAATGCGACAGTGCAGTTATCCACTAATACTTAAATATACACTAATTTTTAAATATTACTAACAATACTTATTAAAACTCTTGCGAGTTCACTCAAAGAACACGAAAATATATCCAGTCTTTCATGGATTTCGTTCACCACACGGATTGCACGGGTGAGGGGTGCTTTCGCCAGTAGGTTGGTTCTGGCCACTGGCACGTTTAGCAGTGAAGAAGACGACCACGACCCGGCGTCGACGTCACATCGTTGTACGACGCGACGTCGTATCTTGTTTATGTGTTTGAGCCCTAAGTCGCTGGCGACTAGTCGACAGATCTTAATCGCTGTTAATCTTGAACTTATACAATTGACAATAATAAAAAAAATACGGTATGTAGGTAAATTTAGGTACCTCCTTTATAAGTATTCTAACGTGGATATAATTATCCGCTTTTAATAGATTTCTTCATGAGATGGATATTAAATAAAGAGAAATGACCATAAAATGTTCTACGGCAGAAATTGCGTCTTTCTAGTTTGTTCACCGATCATAAAGTTCTCAATGGAGATTATGTTGTAAGAGAATTTCTTTTATACCAATATACAGAGAAAAGCCATTTCTCTGTGTGTCGATGGGTAATCGTAGAAGCGTTACATAATACCATTAACGTAACTTCGAATCCAGTCTAGCGATTAGAGAGAGAAAAGTTTAATAACCTTTAGATAAATTTTCCCTTGGACCGTGAATGGGACTTGTTTATTTATTTATTAGCTGCACCCCGAAGTTTCGGTCCCTGGGGAACCATCATCAACCTTTTTTATCGTCCCACTATTGGGCATAGGTCTCCTCTTATACAGAGAAGGATTGAACGTAATCACCATGCTTGCTCAATGCGGGTTGGCGATTTCAGACTTAAAGTGTAAAGGTTTCCTTAAGATGTTTTCCTTCACCTTTTAATCAGTCATTGGTGTCCAAGATATACTTAGAAAGTACATGTAACTTAGTAAAATGACATTGGTACTTGCCTGACCTGGAATCGAACCCGCGCAATGGAACTGATTACAAGTAAGTTTTTGTTTTGTTTCTATACTTAAATGATTTATATAGTACTTAATTAATTAAATATTGAGTCAGTAACTTTGTATTAACAAATCAAGTCACATGTAAAAAAGAGATTCTACCTAAATGAAACATAATTTCAAATTATTGATTTGATTATTGTGAAATGGGTAAAATTTTGCTATGAAAACTTAATTTGTCGAAATAATAAAAATGTTATTAATAGATATATTTTTTATATTATGTTAAATAAATAATTACAACAAACTTACTGTGTTGCCATTTCATGCCCTAATTAATGCAAAATAATAGGTACCTAAAATTCTCCAAATTTCAGTATTTTAAGAAATTTTATACTTAGACACGTGAGTTTCGGTTTCGGTTTCGGTTTCGGCCGAAACTGAAGCCCTGGCCGAAGATTCGGTTTCAGTTTCGGTTTCGGCAGAAAAACCAGTTTCGGTCGGACACTACTATTCAACAACGTAAATAAAGCAATGAATGCCATTTCTACTGATAGTGAGTTACATAATAGGCCCGCGGATACAAACATTATTCTATTAAAAGTTCAATTCTATTTAATTCAATTTAAAAAAAATATTGATCTTAAAACTTACAACCAGTACCAACTTCAAAATAGCAACCTTATTATATTTCGAATAACCACATAAAGCTTTCTTAAAAAAAGAATACAGTTTTTACTATAGCCATGTGGCCACTACTTATTCAAAAAATCTTATATTATTTCTTTTATAAAATCACAAAACCCGTTAACTCTAATTTAAGACATGAAAAAAATTACCATTCAAATTCACATGCCGCGAACATGCACTACACGACACATAAAAATGTCGAAAGTAACGAATTCATAAGGCGTGACTAATAACTTGTCCTTCGCAAGATTCTGATCAGTTTAACTCCATAAGTGGAAACACTACTTGGTAATACTTTTCAACACTGGCAACTCTCCCTTAGTAACATTGTGTAATCGTGGGTACATACGCTAGACGCCACGATGCGGAGTTAGAGTATAATTAATTAACTAATTATTCTACTCAGGAACACATGCGAGGATTACGTAACCGGTCTGTGAAGTGTTAGTAATGTACTGACTACGGAGAAAACGAATGTACGGTCGACAGCGTAAGTTCATAAACATCTCGGACTTACTTTGTGATTTATATATAAATTGTTTCTCTTCCTCAAGTACAACTGAAGTGAGCGACAATAGTGTCAATCTATAAGTAACATCTGCAATGACAGCTCCCTAGACATAAGTTTTCACGATAAGTTTTCTTATGGAATAGGTACTATAGTGGGCACGTTGCACTTGCAGTATCATTAACTGAGGGCGAATTTCACCAAAGAAACTGAGCCCGATCATCACATTGTCATCTAAACTACGGTCCTAAGCTATTAGTGTTATTACAAATTGTTTGAGAATGTTGACACTGACAGCTCTTGAACATCGTTCAGATGTTCTGATCGTGTTCAGTTTCATTGGTGAAATTATATCATAGAACTAATACCTAAGTTACAGTTTTTAGCGAGGTTGATTGATGATGTTAACTTAACCTAGTATTGTAACACTTTTAAAGTTTATTAGATGTAACCTACCAATCTATATAAATTATTCGATACAAGGCATTACATTGTTTTTATGTTAGAAGTTTGTGTTGAATTTACATAAACATCATTACTCTATTAAAAAAAAAGAACTAGATTTGGCTCATTGATCATGAAAAAATTCGTCCATATCGCAGTCAGTGGGATAAGTCCCAAAAGGCTGACAGCATTACCACCTTGAGTTTACTAATTGTAAAAACACCTATAACAAAAAATGAGATCTAAAATTATGATATAAAAACTGAAGTGTCAATGGACTTTCATCGCTAACTGTACATTACAATTCAAGTTAAACCACGTTGAACTCTGTCATAATTATAATTGAAGCAACATTCATGCAAATCTTCACCGGCATATTACAGATGAACACGATAATGAAGATGGTGCAACGTTCAAGATTTAAGGCTTAGACAGTCGACGTTGCTGTGCGATTAGGAGAACAATTTACTGTTTTCATAGTGAAAACAGAAATTATACAGTATGTTAAGAAAACCCTGTCCGACCCATAAGGATAATAAAGGTTAGGTAAACACATGACCAAATATAATATAAAATTTTACGTAATCATCATAGTACCAATACAAATGAATTTTGAAATAATCATTTTTTCCCGCGCATTAATTCCAACTGCCCCGAAATTTGGTAATTTTTAAAAAAGTGACCACCGGTATTAATATGAGCGAATAGCGATGCGACCACGTGCCGCGTGCTCTGCCGCCCGCCTCCCGCGGAAGGGTGTAAACGCACATTTATTAAGTTACATCTTTATGCGAAACAATATTTATTTTTTTAGGGGATTTTTTTTTTAATTTAGCCCGGTTTTGTATCCATTAGTAGAATCAGTTATCGATACCTAACAACACCTTCACGGGTCGGTCAGGGTTCTCTTAACATACTGTAGAAAAAGAAAGAATTTAATAAAATATAGATATTATAATGATATTTTTTTTACAAAATTGTTCGGTCTTCTATAGGATGCATTCTGGTGAGTGTGCAAGGGAATTGCATGATTTAATTCCCCCATCTCCGTTCCATCATCGGACGACCCGTCGTACGGCGAGTTTCCTTCCACCCTTACGTTGTTGATACTACTGCGATCCGGACGAAGCGTTTTGCTTCCTCTTTTATACCGCGTACATCGAGGGACTGCTACAATTTGCCAGCGAAGATGTTTCCGTCACACTACAATTTGAGTGTCTTCAAGGCTAGAGTGAATAAGCTCTTAATAAACTAGCGCGCTTTACCATCAACGATCGCATCACTGCTTACCATCAGGCGGGATTGCGGTCAAGCGCTGGTTTATAATTTATAAAATAAAAATCTTTATTGTATGTGTAGATAATTAATTATTTACTAAATTAAATAACCATTTTTCAACAGTCTTAAACAGCTTTTTATCAAGGTGCTTTTCAACCTAAGCACCTTCCATCTAATCTTCACCTCTTTTGGTTGATAATATTTAAGGCGTTAAATCCAGTCTGTACCTTGTTATGTGCGAAAAAAAAGCTAGAATCGTGTCACGCTTGTTTGCAGGGCCTTTAGACGCGCACACGTAAAAGATGAAGTTCTGATAAGTTTTGAAGCAAACATAGAAATAAATACAACTTTTTGACGTGACCGTGATATTATAAAGTTGACATAACAGAACTAATATTACAATTGAGTCTGTCTGTCCGTTCGTCTGTCTGTTTCCTTCTAACAACCCATCCTCGCACCCGCCTATCGGTCGCTGTAGTGTAGGTATACCGCATTAGAATTTGGGTGTGAGCGCCACATTTTCGATAATATTTATTGTGTTTGTTTTTCATAAAATTATATATGGAAAGTTGTACATTACTAGGACAGCCGGGTTTCAGTTATTTAACAGTTTTATAACTTACTACTTAACTGGTATTGATGTTTATTATCTCGTATGTAACATCGTATGTGTCTTCATTTTGGACGAACTTGAATCCCTCTATGCACTCAAAATTCTAGTCTTAACAATTCATTCTTCATTACATTCGGTATTTAATACAGATCTTAAGATACTGCTTTAACACTTCAGTAAATAATTCACCATTTTTTGTTCGCGAGCAAAAGCTAATTAATAGCAATAATTGTTTAATTAATTTTGTTTTGCTACAGTTCATCGTGGTGGTCGCAACGCTTTGTACAGTCCCGCAGGGCAATTACGTACCACACTACCAGTATAGTGCGTTTCATCTAAGAGTTCCTTTGACGTCATGTTGGCACTAATGCAAATTAGTGTGAGAGAGAAAGAGACGCAGAGTGCGTTTACCTTGTTTACGATAGTGACAAAAAATTAATGTCAACATGACGGCAAAGGAACTCTTAGATGAAACGCACTATAGCAATGAGTTTCATTTTGACAGTTCAACAACATTCATTGCGTTATTTACGTTGTTGAACAGACACATCATTCGACAATATACAGCAATGGTTTAGCTAACTACTTCAAAATGATTCCAATTGCTTGTAATAATATTTTACGCAATTGGTGCCAGTGTGGCAGTGGAGAAAGATCATGGTCACTTCACGTGATGTGATGGACATAGAGGTCCAGACGAATAGTATTGTTTAATTAACATCTCTTCAAATATTCTTCTTTGAACTTTTAATTAACCAACGCAACAATAGTAGAACCACAATGGCGTCCTGTCATTCGAGACTTGAAGAACTGCTGATGAATAGTTTTAGACGATACTTGATTTACAATCGAAGGTATATCAATGTATTGTGTCAAAAGTTGCGTCGAATTCTCATTGAGGTCAAGATATGATGTTACGTTTCAAACGTAAGGTAGGCCATAACATCGGCCGCCGGCAGAAGTTACCACCCACCAGACAAAGCCTTGCCGCCAAGCGATTTGTCGTGTTCCGGCATGATGTCTGGTGAAGCCGTACGGAGGACGGGTCTGAGCAGTTGTGTTGCGATGTTTTGCCGGGTTCGATGCGCCTAATGTTGTTGTGTTGGGAGTTTGATCGTGGAGGGTCTTCAGATCAATCTCCCTTTGGCGCAGCATCGTTGGTCGTGTTGTTGGTGTTGTATCATACATCACTACTCTGTAGTCGAGTAACTAATACCATCTCTATGTATTAGTGTCTATGAATATTGTCTATAGTCTTGTCATTGTAACTTAGGATCTGACCTAGAAGATGTCGATTATAAGGTAATAATTATACAAGTGAAATAAACCAGTCTAATTATCTAAAGTCTTTAATATATACCAACACAAGAATCATACATGGTGTCAGAAGTGGAAAAACACATACATGGTGTCAGAAGAGTGAAAAAACCCAATACGAAGAAAGAAAATTCATAAAATGCAAAAGTCGGATGGCGTCGCTGGCGGCCATGATGCCGGAAGCCATTGTTCATTGCACAGTGGCTTGAAGGCGCTTAAAATATCGTCAGATGCAACAAACAACAATTACGAAACCTGGAAGCGCTGGTGGCAACAGTTCGAATTATACTTGTTGGCAACGGGTTTAGACAAGTCCGGTGAGAAACGCAAGATCGCCATTTTATTACATCACATTGGTGAAAAATGCTTAAATATTTTCAACACATTCAACATAAATATTGGAGAAAGCACATTACATGACGTCAAAGCCAAATTCGACGAATTTTTTCAACCCAGAAAAAACATTACCATGTATCGTCACATGTTTTTTACCACACGTCAACAGAAATCGGAAAGCATCGAGGATTTCTTAACCGATCTCGAAAATAAAAGCCAAGATTGCGAATTTGGAACGCTCAGAGAATCTCTTATCAGAGATATTTTTATCGCCAACTTGAGTTTGGACATAGAACACATTGTAACTAGCCCATATCATCCACAGTCAAATGGTCAAGCAGAGAGTTCAGTCAAAATCATCAAAAATATGTTAAAAAAATGTAAAAGAAACTCATCTGATCCATACATAGCTTTATTACAGTATAGAAACACACCTAAGAATAATTTACCATCTCCAGCTCAATTGTTAATGTCCAGGAATTTAAGAAATAACATTCCTATGTCTTATAAGAAATTAAAACCTAAAGTGGTTACATTCAAAAATTATGAAGAATGTGTCAAGCAAAATAATAAAAATAAGTCTAAATATTATAATAGAAATACAAAGTCATTGTCATTATTGTATCCCGATGATCATGTATACTTTAAAAGAAAGCCTGATAGCAATTGGGAACAAGCCATTGTCAAGCTAAGGTTGGCTAATAATAGGTCATATGTCGTTGAGGATGTCAATGGAGTCAGGTATAGGAGGAATAGGGTTCATTTAAGACACAAATATTCTCCTATGCTATCCAATTCGTCGCAGGGGAGAGAGGAAGGTAACAGGCAGGAGTCTAGACCTCAAGAGCTCTCATCTCAATCCTCAGTCAGTCAATATGTAACTCGTTCTGGAAGAGTTGTAAAGCCAACCAGAAGGCTAATTGATGAAATAGATTAAGTAGAACATTGTATCCTAGATTAAGACCTAACCATAGTCTTAAGTCATTGTCTAAATTGTAACTAAGTCAGGTCTCTATAATATTGTTTGTCAAGGGTTAATTTAAACTTAAACAAGGGGGATGTTGTATCATACATCACTACTCTGTAGTCGAGTAACTAATACCATCTCTATGTATTAGTGTCTATGAATATTGTCTATAGTCTTGTCATTGTAACTTAGGATCTGACCTAGAAGATGTCGATTATAAGGTAATAATTATACAAGTGAAATAAACCAGTCTAATTATCTAAAGTCTTTAATATATACCAACACAAGAATCATACAGTTGGGTTTAACATTGCATCACCCCGTTCAACTGCCGTCTTCCTTCCTATTCGCTCAGTTTTTCTGAGTGAATAGGCTCTTAATAAACTAGCGCGCTTTATCATCAACGATCGCATCACTGCTTACCATCAGGCGGGATTGCGGTCAAGCGCTAGTTTATAATTACTAAAAAAAAAAAAAAAATTGCCGCAGTCTCTCATGGTAGAAACAAGATTCCTTTTTAGAATAACACCTCCTTATACGAGACTAATCTATTTCAGAAATTCTGTAGAATCACATTCGGGAATGTTAATAACTTACCCCTGGAGAATTCCTTTATTATTTAACAATTTCTGTATTATTAACTGTATAACTGCCTAGTGCGCTGTAAGTGGGACCCCGCGGGTGCCACATTGCCAGCTCCCCAAGGAATGCAGCGTTGCAGGAAACGGGCAATGACCGCCGACCGTCGTACAATCGCCTCGTACAAACACTTGGACGGACGCCGGTCATTCATATATTTGCTATACGAATGACATTTACATAGCTGCAGTTCTAAAATAAGATCTTGGTTTATAGCTTTGCAATGTTAATATTTTTTGTAGGTTAAACCTTAGCGGTACCAGAGTCCCAAAAGGGGTACCTGCCTTGTTTATATTTTTAAATACACTTAATACTCCTTTGACGTAACATATTGTGAAAGATAAATGCGTTTATTGACATTACAAGAAAATAAATATTAGAAAAGTTTATAATGCCAAAAGAGCCTCAGCTCAGCATAATGTCAGATGATAACAAAAGGTGTGTCACTAACGCTGATTTTCAGCCTATGACTGCCATACGCTAGAATTACAAAAATACAGATATGCTATTTACACAGTGTTTTCAGTCTGTAATAAATGACATAGATCATCATCATCTCAGCGTTATTCCAAGTCGCATCCAAAGCGTTTTTTTCCAGCTTTGGAGTCTGGAGTCCGCTTTCCAAGTTATTATTGTTTATTAGTTGTTTTTGTTATTTTTTACCTTTATAGTTAGATAGTAATACTAATACAAATGTTAAAAAAACTAAAACTTAAACAGAATCAAATAAAAATGTTGTGAAATACATAAATGTGTGTGCATGTCAAATATATTGTGCATTTGTGTACACATCCTAGGTTCCGCTCTTCAATAACAATTTCACTACCAATATTGTATGAGGACTGAGGAGACAGGTAGAATATCTTCCACCTACCTACATATGTCTTGAAACTACAACATACACAATTGGCACCCTTATCGCTTTCTGCGATCTCTTTCAAACAACCTTGGAATGCGTAGAAAATGGTGTTGTTACATTGACGAAAGGTAATAAGTATATGATAGATGTACACTATGGTTGTTGAGGTCAGATAGGAAGTCGCTCCATGAGAAATATTAATATTCAGCTGCATCCAGTAAGACTAGAAGCTGACCTCAACATAGACTGGAAAATGCGCATGTTTGTAGGCTTAGACTTATGTTTTAGAGCATTCTAATATCAGCATAGTGTTAAAAGTAAGGTATGTTTAAAGTTTTGGGAGAAAATATTTCTTAGGAATTTAGAGTTTATAATCTAGAATGTTGTTATTGGCCAAACCGTCAATTAATTCGCGACTGGTCATCAAGGCCGTTGTTAATAACTTAGATTCGAAAGGAGTCCTAACTACACCTTGTAGCCAAATGGCACTGCATCCGTTTCGTGGCCTATGCACATGAATCAGATGTTGGGATGATAGGAAAAAAATATTATAGTAGAAAAGTATTATACACTATGTAACAAAAACCCTGATGTTCCTTTCAGGGACATATAATTTTACCTACAAGTACATCATTAATGAAGCCTTAATTAGAAAACAGTAATCATTGTCTAGTCGAGGGGTCACAATCAAATACCTATTAAAACCGACAAAATCGATTTTTTTTTGAATATCTGATTTTATATGTTAAATAAATTGGCGGGAACGTTCTACTAATGTCTAGCAGTGGCGAAGGGTCCATACAAGCCGATTCCCACCGGGTTACCTTTCAAAAATCAGTTCCATATTCATACAAAACTATTTACATTCTATTTCATTAACAAAGTATTATTAATCAAATGCCGGCGCGATTTACAATAGCAATCGTAATTTTTAGCAATACCCTAAGTATCACATTTCATTTTATAGTCGTAAATTAATCAGCGCTTCAATTTTTCGTACATTACATTGAAGGAACCCGATGAACTTCAGCTTACCTCGGTCAACGTTTTACTATGGGGCGAAAAGAGACAGCGTATCAGACCATCTCTTTCTAATGCTCGCTAACCGTTGGTAAAACTTGATAAATATAGGCTACTGGGAAGCGGCTTGTATTTCTCTCCTCTCCTCTTTTAGAAAGAGACAAAGAAACCACGCCACTAGGTACGAGAAAGCGTTCTATACCTATGGTGCGTGAGTTTTTCGTTTGTTTTTAATATTTGTGTTATTTAAACTGTGACGGATTCTGTAAGCTAATTTAATCGCAGATTTGGTTAAATACTGTGGATTTTGTTTGTTATTATGGCTTTAATTCATATAGAGTGCTGTTACTGTTAATACGTCTTTGAAAGACGCATTTTCTCAAGTTTCGACTCTTTGCAGTTTAATTCTGACCCTCCCCATTTCAGTAGCTTCAGCTGAGCGGTCATTTTCTGCTTTAAAACGCATTCACACGTATGTGCGAAACTGCCAAAAAGAGCAGAGATTGTCCGATTTGGCTATCATGTCAATTGAAAAAAATTTGCTTAATAAAATGAAAAGTAATCCGAATTTTTATAACAACATTTTAGCTCATTTTGTTAAAAAAAAAAAACAGACGCATTGCATTAGAATATAAATAACGTTGTGATTGTGTATAATTTGCTTTATTTTTGCTTAATATTTTTGTTGGTTTTGGATCGGTGTTTGTGTGGTTCGGTTTTAACACTTTATTATTTTTGTAATTTTTTATTTTATTTTTTCTTGACTCTTATTCCCTAACAATAGGTACTTAACTTAGTACTTACTAACAAGCATGCATGTGTGGTATAGAGATGCACGTCGAAAAAGGCTTTTCACAAAGCCGCTTTTATCATACTTGAAAGACATTGTTATCAAATCATCAGTCCTTTTTTGTATGGTGAAGGTGGGGCTTTTCATATTATTCTTATCTGAAGACCTCCTCCAAGATATCCTGCAGTAGGTAAGTGTTTAAGTGTTTATTTTTTTGGACCGGCTTCCCTTTGTCAAAATTTCACCCTTCGCCACTGATGTCTAGTTCTTTCTTTCTTTCTTTTATGGCTTCGCACGGTTTGTGCATTTAGCCAATGTCACGTAATGAATTGTTCATGTCGAAAAAGACGGCGTGATCCGTCTTACGATGGAGGTTTGAGACAAAGTCATGATGTGACCACTATGCTGCGATATTTCACTGTTCTTTATGAATTATTTACTGAATGCACTTTTTACTACATAAATCACGCACTTTTATTTAGTAAACAACACTCAATAATTTTAAAAGTCCGATGAAAAATGAGCGTGACACTCAGCTTGACTTTCCCGCCAAAACTCCTAATGTCTAGTTTCTTCATGCAGAATTGCAAAGCTAAGAAATCAGTTACAGATTATAAATATTAATAATTACACATTTATTTTAATTATTTTTGTTGAACAATTTTTATAAATTACTTGCTTTATTACGTCCGTATGCCGATTTTTAAAACGTAAGTTGAAGGAACAACAGGGTTTTTGTTACATATGTATGGTAGATACCTATCTGTTTGTTATTTAAAAAAAACGTTGCCCCTTTTCGGATGAGAAATCATCAAATGACTCTCCCACTCTGGGTGGGGCGGAAGACTTCTACTGACTAAAACCCAACAGTGTTCATTTACTTGCCTGTGCGCCAGGGGTTACCCCTTATTCGGAATTCCTCCTGATTAGTGTTGTGCATTTACAAACATTTAAACTCACATACACAAACAATATTGTATAACGAGTAAAAGGGTATTTGACTAAAAAAAAAAGTAATTAGTCCGTCAGTCAGATTTCCAAAAAATATTTGACACGTATTTTTTGTTTTATCAAATCAATAAAAATTGACAAATATAAAAGGTATCACAGATCAGGAGTGGTGGCTGGTGACGTCACTGCACGCTAAAAAAAAGTAGCGTGCTGTGAAGTCGCACAAGTTTTCAACGCACTGTGCCGTCTTCATTTTTTGTTAATATGAAAAAAGAAAAAATACGTGTTTAGTATTTTTTGGAAATATGACTGACGGACTAATTAGTCTTTTTTTAGTCAAATACCCTATTGCATGACGAACAAGTAGTTGTTCTAGTAGTGCGGAGGATGGTCGGTAGCGCAGAGTCGTGGGACGCGGTGATGTCCTGTCGACATCACATCCTCGCAGAAGGAAGCTGCTGAAAGGGAGAGGGAGATCTCAACTCCCTTTCCGGGTCGCAGAAGAAGCACCGGGCCCCGAAGAAGGGCAGAGTGTGGGGCCGTGGAAGAATTTAGACTCCCGCGGCTCCACGCGCGCTCGTGATAAAAGAGACACCGGGGTGGATTTAGTCAGTAAAAGTCCGATAGACCCCGTCGCCCACCCCAGGGCGGCGGACATCCTATGAGGATTTCAACCCCGGAAAAAAAAATAGGTCTGGCGGAACATCTATTTACTACGTCTTATAATTATTTGTTCCGTGCGGAAATGGGACCCGCAATACGCGAACTGCAGTCAACCGCTTAACCACTAAATACATGAAATAAATAAAATCCTTAAGTTGTACCTTGAATAATATGGAGTACAACAACAACAAGAGACAGGTTGTTTTCCAATCTTTACGAGTATTAATACGCCTGGGCATTAACCTGTTTCAATTAACTCTCACTCACACACTTTAATACCTATAAGAACGAATTACGCTTTATGGATAGTAAATAGAAATAATTAAGAATTATTATAATAAGCATTCCAGTTATGTTTTTAGATATTTAATAATAAACTATAACTTGAGCGCAAACCCGTCTGGTGGGAGGCAGTGATGCAATCATTGATGATTTAAATCTCATAATGTTATTCACTCAAAGTGCAAAGGTGAGGGCTATGCTTGGGATTTCACTGCGTGATCAAATCAGATATGAAGAGATCCACAGAAGAACGACTAACGAGAGTAACCGATATAGGCTGAAGAATGGCAGTGGGCTGGGCACATTGCCCGTAGGAACGATGCCCGATGGGGCCGACGGGTTGTCTGGGCAAAACCCAACAGGACAGCGTAAGGTTTTGTCCTCAGTCTCACTCTCGATTTAAAATTACATACAGTATGTTAAGAAAACCCTGTCCGACCCATAAGGATAATAAAGGTTAGGTAAACACATGACCAAATCTAATATATAAAATTCTCGTGTCACGGTGTTCGGCTTTAAACTCCTCCGAAACGGCTCGACCGATTTTGATGAATTTTTTTGTGCTTAACCGGTATCTATGAGAATAGGCCAACATCTATTTTTCATCCCCCTAAATGTTAGGGGTAATCCACCCTTAAATTTTTTTTTTATTTTTTAGACAAAATTTTTAATTTCTATTTTTTTTATGATACAACATACAAAAATACATACAATCCCCAATTTTCACCCTTCTACGATCAACCCTTATTTTTAATAGCCATTTTAGTAATTTAATCTATTATTTATATGGCAAAACAACGTTTGCCGGTCAGCTAGTATAATATAAAATTTTACGTATTCATCATAGTACCAATATAAATGAATTTTGAAACTATCTTTTTTTCCCGCGAATTAATTCCAATTTCCCCGAAATTTGGTAATTTTAAAAAAGTGACAACACCGGTATTATTATGAGCGAATAGCGATGCGACCACGTGCCGCGTGTCCTGCCGCCCGCCCCCCGCGGGCGGCAGGCGAAAGATGGTCAACACACATTTATTAAGTTACCTCCTTTTGCGAAATAATATTTTTTTTTTTAGGGGGGTTTTTTTTAAAGTTTAGCCCGGTTTTGTATGCATTAGTAGAAACAGTTATCGATACCTAACAACACCTTCACGGGTCGGACAGGGTTTTCTTAACATACTGTATAAAAGGCCCAATTCTTCACAAAACGATTAAAATGTATAGCCTGAATGAAAATCAAATAGACGAATAAAAAATTGTTTAATCACCATTCGGACCTGGAGGTTAAATTCAGAACCTCATTTTTAGAGTGTGGGGGGACGGGGGAGGGAAGAGGGGGAGTTACTATGACGTGTTAAAACGATTCTAGTTCCAGTGTCAGACAAAGATAAAGCTATAAAGGATGAATAGAGCTATCCCTTTATCATAACAGTTTAATGGTGGCTATAACACGTCTCAATAATAGTGCACCAGTAGCGCTTGCAAACACTAGGATAGCGAGGCAGCGGGCAGAGGTATTATTACATAAATCCTCTATTCCCCGGTTGGTAGGTGCTTACGTCTATACTAACATTTTGGCAGCATTTTTGGCCAAATACTGGACTTGTTGGCACAAATCCAGAATTTAGAAAGCATGGGTTATGGTCATAATACTCCCTTACCGATTCGGATTTTAACGGGCGAAATGAAGGTTCCTAAGAAATAAGCACACCAAAAACAAACAATAACGTGATTGTTAAGCCCGGTGTACATACACGGTCCGCGTAATTTAGGTTGCGTCTTATATAACCGGCTCGCGCGGCGTTGTTGTCAGAGGACAATGGCATGTGACAGGTAACGTTGCGATTATGCGACAATTAAGTCATGTTCTTGCGACATTATAGACGTATTGTGCAAGCAAATAGTCTTATCTATGGTATATCTGTCCAATCTGTTGAAAATGTAAACAAATTAATCGGAAAACGTAACTATGCATGCTAATTTGTAATTCCACGTGCTTTGGACTAACTCAGTGATTACTAACCTGGGGGTAATTACCCCCGCAGGGATGAAACGAAGGTTTTAGGAGATAACACGCGATAGCACGAAATAGTATTTAAATAGCAATAAACAAAATAATAGATTAATTATGAGATGCACATTGAGTGGAACCGAACCTTATATTGTTAAACTTGCGAATGCAAAGCAATTTCATTTCAACCTTCACATTGGTTAACTCCGAGATTTATATATTACTTTAATAGTTAGCTAAACGTGCGATTTCTTACATAATAAACCTATTTCCCTTCGAATTTGTGTGGTTTTAATTATTTTAAATTAACTAGGGGTAAACTCAATTGCCATAATTGTTCACAGGGGTAGTGACATTGAAAAGGTTAGGAACCACTGGTCTAACTAATTGGCTACTCAAACTCAAAATTTTTATTTGTAATCAAAATCATAAAAGAAAAAATATTAAAGTATTTTGAAATAAGCATTACCTCTGACCTTTTTCTGTTCTGTGTTTTCCTGCCTCTTTATAAAAACGAATGGTTCAGTAAATAAATAAAATATACAGGTAAATAAAGAAAAGATATTAAAAAATATGTTATTCATTTGCCTATAATGATTTAAATTTTTAATCTTAAAATTTGTTAGCTTACAATATATAACAATATAAAATTTAGCAATTCCTTCCCGAAAATTTCCCACTCATACTTTTCTAGAGTCATCTAGACCAAAATTCAAATAAACTTTATTGGAATGTCTGTATGCTAAAAACTTTGAAACCTTCTAAATACATTTAAATAAATTCTTCACTAATCCCTTTAGTGACTGCTTACGTAAAAAAAAAAGAATTAACCAGCACCTTATTGCGTATTATTAGAAACGGATTTCATTTTGAAGGGTTTTAGTAATCCAGTGTTCCATACAATATGTTCGAAACACGTGTCCGCTTCATTGAGCGGACACGTGTTAAAAACGTAAGTTCATCACGGACTTTTTTGTAGACCTTTTGATTGTATACAATATTTAGTACATTATTTTGATAAATTTCTTAGGGTTTAGCCTGCGTTTAACAGCAAACGCGGAAAAAATTTAATTATTTACGACATCACATTAGAAACCTTGAAAATAATAGTATTTCTCCACAATTTAATGGACGTTATTAAACATATAAACCTTAGTCTTTAATCACTCAATCTATTGAAAAAACCACATCAAAATCCGTTGCGTAGTTTTAAAGACTTAATCGTACAAAAGGACATAGGGAATGAGAAAGTGACTTTGATATGTATAATATGTAGTGATGGTTACGTAAGTAATCAATACCTACATATAATGCAGTGACTGATGTTGAACTTACGTTATTTGCTTAACGGGAGGCTCCAATCACCAACTAATATAAAATAATTTAGATCTCTAATAAAAACATAATTAATGCCGCCGAAAACATGAATTATGTTATTACTTTGATAAAGTTTCTGTTGTTTCGAAAACTGATCAATGGAAATTGCATCTCTCTTGTAAACTACTAAATAATCCAAAGCTAAGCTGCGTATGTATCACGAGAGCTTAGTTTTAACGTATTCACTTTAATACATTCCATGATAAAGAATTTGTACTATCACAGATATTATCTAGAATACAGTTTTCAAAATTGCAAGCGCAGGCTTTTTAGGTACCTACCTAGTCCAAACTAGTAATATTGTGCACTAGGGTCAAACAAAAGTTTTGATTTTGATTTGAACTGTCAAAATTAACGTTATTGTTACTGATAGAGTGACAGCAAAGTACCCCACTGAATAGTATTGTTTCCAACATTTTTATGAATCACTTTTGGAATAGACGACACGAGTATAAAGTAGTGTATTGTAAGTTGTGAGTTTTAAATAATTTTATTGATTTGACATCGCCTTGACCTGCGAAGCATGTGAACTGCACGAAATCACGTTCACCATTATTTTGCTTCGCATTGAGAAATACAAGCTCTGTATTCCTATAAGTATTTTTAAAAGGTAGTTAGATGAATTTTTATCATCTTAGTTTTCTGTAATAAAACTTCTTTGTTTGATTGGTTCAGCCTTTTGGTATTCATAGGATGCATTTTAGAGAGTGTTCACGGAAATTGCGTGAAGTAATTCCATCGTCATCATTCAATCATCATCTTTTTTTAAATTGTGGGTGGGAAATCATTAAATGACCTCCCCGCCCGTGTTTCTCCACTTACCTGTGCGACGGCCAGGGCCACGGTTTCTTTTTTAACCAACCCGCCACCCTGACCCAGGAGGCATCGGCCTTCGTGGACCCACCCCGTCACGATGTGCTGACATATCTTTGATGCGCGCATGAAACACAATGCGCCATCGACCAGGGCCTGGTCATTACCCGCAAGCCCGCGCCTACGGTGGCCGGGAGTTCGATGTTGTCTTCCGACCAGGGCGTCTCCTACGGCAGCTAGAGGCGTGAAGGCGCTGGAATTCCCGCTCCCTCACGCGTTTCGTCACCTCCTTTGCCAGCATCACTGTTTCGCAGAAGGAGGTAACGGCCTGCCATGCACTCTCGCTTCGGACCATGGCCTGGACCAGGGCCGGACGCGAGAGATCGCCGCCGATCGTCACCACGAGGACACGGCGGTACTCTACCGAAGCCGGGCAGACCTCCATCGTATGCTCCACCGTGTCCTCAGGGCGATCTGAGCAGTGGTGACATCCTGGTGTTTTCGTATATACTTATATGTTGTTGACATCGCTCCGGACGAAGGGTTTCGTCTCGTCTTTTATACCGCGTACATCGAGGGACTGGAACAATTTGCCTGAGATAGTCTTACCGTCCGATTACGATTATAACGATATTACGATTTATAAGCTCTTTGATCTTTGTTTCCGTAAAATGTAAAAGGCCGACAAATTACAAAAATTAAACCTTTTACTTATTCACATGTTGTCACACTAACACATGCACATTCATTATTTAACAATTAGAATGGCGGAAGAAATGTCGATTACTAACATATAGATGTAAACTCTTGCGCATCATAATATTTTTTGTCTACACACACTAAGTCTCGTAACTGTACAGGCCTACAGGGTGTTGTTATAATCGTTTATGAATTATATTGCTGAGTATGTTATTTAAATGCAATTTTCTCGTAGAATATTGACAGGAATTTGATATTAACTATAATAGTAAGTATAGTGGTAATTACTCTATGGGTTCCATATTAGATAATTATGTTCGAAAAAATAAAACAATCAGCGGGGTAATTGTGCAACGTACTTGCAGTAGCAATAGTTTTAATTTTGACAATTGAAAGACAATAATTGCGTTATTTTCGTTATTCGACGACATATTTTATTTAACATGAAGCAATGGATTGACATTGAGCCTTTAAAATGATTTTGAATGAATAATAGATAGGATACGTAGTTAGGATGCTGTAGGTACAATAAAAGTTTATGTTGGTATATAGTTGTTAAAAAACCTAACCTCCCTTAATTTTTTTAATAAAAAAAACTTTCGAGGAAAGACAAAACTCACTTTAAAAAATGCTAAGTTAGTGTATATTATGTATCAGCACGCGTGACTTGTAGTAAGAATTAAGATAGCCGAAAACAAGACGCAGTGGAGGCACTTGCGTCACAGCGTAACAATTACCAGACTTAAAAGTACGAACGACAGCAGATCTTGCTGCCCGAAACTGCCGAATATTCCCCATCAACCATGAGCCTTAATACTTTAGAGATAAAGTTGAAAATCTAATAAAGAAATCTGACAGATGATCTTGATGTGCTGTGTCGTCTGTACAAAGTTTGTTTTAGTAATCATGAGGAGTAAAGTATGATGGGTTGGAAAGATGAAGTGCAGAGAATGTTACACTTCCTGCTGGTGTACACGCGATCTTAGATTTTGTAGTACATATCCGTAAACGTGTATTAATTTAATTAAATTGTGTAGGTTACAGAATTATACAGTTTCGCAGCGTCCCGCGGTTTACTCCGTGTAACTAACGATCCTGTGAGAATCATCATCATCATCTCAGCGTATAATCCCGTAGGACGTATTGTAATTGCACACTATCAGTAGCAATGGACTTCAATTTGACAGTTCATCAATATTCATTGCGTTATTTACGTTGCTGAGCAGATAAATTTTCGAGAATAGGGAGCAATAAGCTTCAAAATGATTCCAACTGATAGTACTGGCGTGTTACGCATTTAGGGTGCATGTTGTATCCGCGTCTTTCGCGTTGGAGCACAAGTACGATCCCGTGAGAACATCGGGATAAAAAGGTACCCTATGTCCTAATTCTCCAAGCTACAGTAATAACTATTTAAGTCCCAATTTAGTGCGAAAGCGTAACAAATTAACTTTAAAATAATCATATATCTTCACTTTATAACGTTAATTTAAGTACATAATTATAAAATATCTAAAGTTTCTGCATTTACAATTTAAGTTGAGCTCGCATTGTATAGGTTTTTCGTAGAATCAGAAGTCAGCTTATACTGGTTTAATTAGCTTGATGGATGATGGGTAGCCGTGCGTACATAGTGCGTATATCGTATCTAATAAATCTAATAAATCTCAAGAGTAAGTTTTTATTAGAACGTGCATACGTGCGTACACGAATCAATGAAATGACGAATTTAAAAAATCTTTTTGCATTTGTTACCTCAATTAAGCTAATTAAAACAACAAGCTAAGACTTTTTTGGGCAGATCAAAAACAAAAGCTCATGATAAGCGGTGTAATTATAATGTATCTTACGATAACGACGCGGACATCGAGCACTCAGTAAGTTTACAAGGATACAGTTCACAAGATTAGCAGAGCTTTCAAAGGGTACTTAGAGTAATAATTCTGGAAATTATTTCAGAACAGAAGTCCCATCGTACCCGTTGGGAAAGCCTTTTAAGCTCTATTTCGTGCTTATGAGAAGGTTGTAATTTATATTTAAAATTTCCTAAACTGAATCATAATCTAGATGAATGGGCAGATTTAGCACATTGGAGCTTTTTTCTTTATTTTGCACATTAAACCAGCTGTTTTAATTTAATGCGTCCATGTTATAATAGCGGTCAGTAAAAAAGTATAATTCCTTTATTATGAATAATGCTCCCCTATTTGGCTACAAGGAACGAAATTAATGATGTAACAATCTCTACGTCCGGCGTATGACGGCTTAGTAGGTGTATCCCGGTCGTTATAAGTACGATGTTATCATGTTCACCATCTTTATTACAGCAGAGGGGAAAAGGGCATTTTGATATGACTTATATGGATTTACGAAAGCGCCTTGTCTTCTTACGAAACCGTAATTTCTAACTGAACAAACAGCTGTACTGCTATTGAGTTTGTTGCAACATTTCTTCTTCCCAAACAAAACAGTTATTAGTTAGTCGGTCTCCGTGGCGCAGCGGTCAACACGCCTGCCTGCGACGTGGAGGCCCCGGGGTGGATCTTCGGCCAGGTCATGATAGAAAACGATCTTTTCCTGGTTGGCCTGGGTCTTAGGTGTTTATCTATCTATTATAAAATATAGTATCGTTGAGTTAGTATCCCATAACACAAGTCTCGAACTTACTTTGGGGCTAGCTCAATCTGTGTGATTTGTCCGTATATATTTATTTATTTATTTTATTTAAATAGTAAAGAGCAGACGTATTTTATAGTAGACTAGCGGCCACCAGCGACTTCGTTTGCGTAGAGTTAGTTATGCTCCGCTCCTATTAGTCGCAGCGTGATGTTATGTAGCCTAAAGTCTTCCTGGATTAATGGGCTATACAACGGAAAATTTTTCAAATCGAACCACTAATTCCTGAGATTAGCGCGTTCAAACAAACAAACAAACTCTTCAGCTTTATATATAAGTATAGATAAGAGTGAAATTAAAACATAATCCGATCGCAATAAACAGTTTGGGGTCTATCTTATGTAATTTTGACAAAAAGTGCTAATCATATATAATATATAATATCACGCCTATTTCCTGATCGGGTTGCGCAGAGGTTACACCTCTATATCGCCAGCTATGTTGCCTTTCAGTTTTTATGAAGACAAGGTAGATAGAAGCACTGAGCACGATTGGTCCACAAACTGGTGTGGATGTGCCTTATTTGAATCAATGGCTATCGGTTTTTCATTTTGACTGACTAGTTTCGTGTTTGTCTGTTCTATTGTAAAACGTGTTTATGTTAGGAATAAGACGATACTGTTAGATAGTGGAAAACATAATTGATGCCGAACATTAATTATGTTTTTATAACTTTGAGTTAACTTTCTGTTGTTTCGAAAACTGATAAATGGAAATTGCATCTCTCTTGTAAACAACTAAATAATCCAAAGCTAACCTACGTATTTATCACGAGAGCTTAGTTTTAACCTATTCACTTTAATACATTCCATGATAAAGAATTTCACAGATATTATCCAGAATGACCATAACATCGGCCGCCGGCAGAAGTTATCACCCACCAGACAAAGCCTTGCCGCCAAGCGATGTGTCGTGTTCCGGCATGATGTCTGGTGAGGCCGTACAGAGGACGGGTCTGAGCAGTTGTGTTGTGATGTGTGCCGGGTACGATGCGCCTAATATTGTTGTGTTGGGAGTTTGGTCGTGGAGGGTCTTCAGATCAATCTCCCTTTGGCGCAGCATCGTTGGTCGTGTTGTTGGGTTTAACATTGCATCACCTCGCTCAACTGCCGTCTTCCTTCCTATTCGCTCAGTTTTTCAGAGTGAATAGGCTCTTAATAAACTAGTGCGCTTTACCATCAACGATCGCATCACTGCTTACCATCAGGCGGGATTGCGGTCAAGCGCTAGTTTATAATTAATAAAAAAAAAAGAGTTTTCAAAAATGCAAGCACAGGCCTTTTAGGTCCAAACTCGTAATATTGTGCACTAGGGTCAAACAAAAGTTGAATGCACGTATGCAACACGCAGCCTCGTACCACAAATAAAAATATAACAACTTTTCACATTCAACTTGACACTCGAGGTGACTCGGCGTTCATGACAAAGAATGTTGTTTGGTTCACTATTGTCGCTGATACGTAGCTGCAAAAAATGGTGATAGTTTTTAGAGATAAGACAGTTGTTAGATTTGACATTATACGTGTTTATTGCAGGTATGACACGATAACTATTTATAAAAAAGCCTATAATGTTCCCGCCGAGTTTTTGGCGGCAAAGTCAAGCTGAGTATCACGCTCGTTTTTCATTGGACTTTTAAAATTATTTATAGTGTTGTTTACTAAATAAAAGTGCGTGATTTATGTAGTTAAAAGTGCATTTAGTAAATAATTCATAAAGAGCAGTGAAATATCGCAGCATAGTGGCCACATCATGACTTTGCCCCAAACCTCACTCGTAAGACGGGTCACGCGGCCGTCTTTTTCGACATGAATAATTCATAATTACGTGACATTGGCTAAATGCACAAACCGTGCGATGCCAAAAAATAAAGAAATAAATAAATGTTCCCGCCGTTGGGACATAGCCCACCTTTCGGTGAGAGGGAGTAGGCCGAAATCTACCACGCTGGCCCAGTGCGTGTTGTTAGAAGTCACATGTGTAAGATATTTTTTTTTTTGACATGCCGCTTCCCTCACGATGTTTTCCTTCACAGTTTTGGTTCGCCTGACGGGGTTCGAACCTACAACATGCGAGTCTCAGTCGATACCACTAGGCCACAGCCACTCGATAACTATGTAACGTTGACTAAATAAACAGTAATATTTGTGAAATAAAAGAGAAAGGAAAGAAATACAGTTTGTTGTCTTATTATATACTATAAGTGTGGCAAGCACTTTTTTCATAAATGAATAAAAATACTTACATTTATAAAGCACAGATTTAAAGGCACACAATATAATGCCCACAACACTAATATACATTTGATAAAAATAATCGGCTGCCGGCAGAAGTTACCACCCGCCAGACAAATTCTTGCCGCCAAGCGATTCGTCGTGTTCCAGCATGATGTCTGGTGAAGCCATACGGAGGACGGGTCTGAGCACTTGTGTTGCAATGTGTGCCGAGCGCCAAATGTTTTTGTATCGGGATTTTGATTGTAGAGGGTCTCTAGATCACTCTCCCTCTGGCCCAGCATCGTTGGTCGTGTTGTTGGGTTTAACATTGCATCATCTCGCTCAACTGCCGTCTTCCTTGCTATTCACTCAGTTTTTCAGCTTCAGCTTTACCATCAACGATTGAAACTCTGCTTACCACCAGGCGAAATTGCGGTCAAGCACTTATTTATAATTATTATAAAATAATATGAAATAAATAAAAAAGTGTATAAGTGGTGTAATGTACGGACGACAGCAAGTCAAGGTACCCGAAACTGTCAAATATTCCCATTCTACTTTGAGCCTTAATATTTTATCCATAAAGTTGTAAATTGTAGCAGCATGATGTGCTTTCGTCTTGTACCAAAATTGCAGGAAAGTTTGCCTCATAGAGTCTCGGCTCGCTGGCCAATGCAACTCGCGTTAGGTCTTACCACAGAAATGTCTGTAGTTCTTATTTCCACTGTTAAAATTTCAACGTAAAATGCTTGTAAAGGCGCTGTCATTCTATTTGAAGGGCAATTCTTGTAATTTTAAGAACTTTCACAGTCTGCAGGGTAATTGGCTTGTATCCTAAAAAATAATTTAATGTCCATCAGATAGATTTATAAAAAATTTTGAATACGTGTTTTTTATTTTTTCCTTCATTCAAATACTTAGGAAGATATATTGATTTGAAATATCGCATGACGTCACGCCGTGGTACGAAGTATACCACGGCGTGACGTAATTAGCCCCCACTCCGTAACTTTAATACGCTATATCTCAGTAGTTTTTGGTAATTTCGACAAAATAAAAAATACGGGTCTTAATTTTTTTATTATCTATAAGACGGACTAATTATTTTTTTGATTTTCATACCTTACTCTTAGATACATCCCTATTGCGTAACACACTGTCTACGAAAGCAATGGATTTCATTTTGACAGTTCATCAACTTTCATTGCATTATTTACATAGTTGAGCATACAAATTTATCGAATTTATGAAGCAGTGGATTAGTAATATGCTTCAAAATTATTCCTGTTGATACTAATAGTATGTTGCGTAATTAGGATGCTGGTCTCATTCTATCGAAAATAAGTGTAAGATACATAGATTTTGATACTTGTATGTCTCTGACATGAGTTTTCTCACGGCGACACTTTTATAGAATAGAGCAGCAGTTTGATATAAAACATTTTCAAACTTCTAAGGTGTGTTCTAAGTTTACCTTCAGACTAACTTTTAAACAAGTGTTCTATAACAGAGACATGTTTTAGTTACAATAGTTCTTTAAAAGATTGACGTGATCTTTACGGGTAGTCAAAAACTCATTGATCTGATAATCAATCTTTAGTAAGGAGTATCGTATTACCCAAATAACTGTGTTATGGAGGTCATAGGTACCTGTTCAACTGAACTCGGTTAGACTGGTTGGAAAACCCCAATATAGTTGGTTAAAGGCTAGGCAGATGAGTAGGCATGATGAGGATCTTAAATTAGTGTATTCTTAAAATTCTCCATTTTTGTATTTTTTTATACATTGCCTACTCTAAAAATTACTCCTGTATCGCAAGTGCTGCAAGTGCATTTACAAACTTGGTACACTTGTGTACCGCGTCGTATAAATGAAGTTAAAATCGTTGCTCAAATTCTAAAACCTAAGCTTAACTTTCGGATTTCAAGAGCATCAACACAATTTATTTTTATTTCGTGAGTTTTAATATCTTCAGACTAGCTTACTTCAGATTTAGATAATCTTGGAATCTTAAAATATTTGAGTAATAAACGTAACAATAATTTTTTATTGCTTAGCACGAACGTTGAGTTCTCAGTCAGATTGTCGTAACATTAAAATACTCCCTTGACATTTCGTAACCGTATCACGAATTCACGACTGAACCTATTCAGCCTGACCTATCATTAATAATATTTTCATAATCAGAACTACATAATTTATCAACGGAATTGTTGGGAAATGTGGTTTATTAGATTAATGATCCGTTCGAAATGATGTGACGACAAAATCATAGACTTCTTTGTTATTTTTATTTTTATTGAATGTACAAGTACAATGCTATTATGATCTAAACTTTTCCTAATTTAACTTAGGTGCGATAAAATTGAACGATTTTACTAGGTACAGTTTTAGTAATGTAATTATAACTAGGTATATTAAGTCTTAAAATGTAATATTTCTTTTTTTGTAATGTATGTTTTTGCATGATGTACCTATTTAAATATTTATTTTTATTATTTATCTATTTATTATTTAGTCGTGGTGGCCTAGTGGTTAAAACACCAGCCTCTCAAGTATGAGTGCGCGGGTTCGATTCCAGGTCAGGCAAGTACCAATGTAACTTTTCTAAAGTTATATGTACTTTCTAAGTATATCTTGGACACCATTGATTGAAGGTGAAGGCAAAGATCTTGAGGAAACCTGGACTTTATAAGTCTGAAATCGCCAACCCGCATTGAGCAAGCGTGGTGATTACGCTCAATCCTTCTCTGTATGAGAGGAGACCTGTGCCCAGCAGTGGGACGATAAAAAAAGGTTGATGATGATGATGACCTATTTAAATGAAAAAAAAATTTTTTTTTTACAATTATACATATGTATACCATGATGTATGTATGTACATTATATTCACAAAAATATAAATTTTAAGCAAATATGAAGCGGGTAAAGGAAGCCAGGAAAATTAGCAAAGATCTTAGTAGGAGGTATTTTGTTGTTTCTACCCAAACCAATGGAAAGAATGCGTTAGCTTATAACATATGTATATTTATTTTACAAAATAAATGTGGAACTGAGCTTTTGTAACTTATAATGATAAGAAAAAACGAGAACAAATGGGCATTGGTACGTATTTCTCTATGAAAAGGCTCACCCTACTCTGCATATTTTGTTTATGGCACTGTGTGACAGGCTGCTCTTAAATTACACTTTCTGTGACTTGAATAGTCCATTTTTACACCGAAAAGCTTGTTTTGATTGCTTGCACCTTAGTTATGAAATAGTACTCGTATAAGTACAATACGTGTTATCTGTTAAAGTTTTTAAAGCATAGCGTTTAGGACACAGTCATGATAACAAAATATACAGCCGACGGCACATCAAGCTACTACAATCTGTCAGATTTCTCTATTACATTTTCAACTTTATCTATATAGCATTAAGGTCGAAGGTTGATTGGGATTTTTTGACATCTTCCGGTAGGTTAACCTGCTGTCGTTCGTACAATTACATACTTTGATTAAAACATGTTTTAATGCTAGCTCTTTCAAGCTTAATTGTCGCCAAATATGTATATTTCCACAGGCTATTAAGTATATCTTTCTAGGACAGTTACGTGGTCGCGGACCTGTTTACGCAGAAGGGTGACACCTACTGTAGATGTAGAGCACAGTGAACGCAGTCCCGAGTGCCTTGACACAGTTCACCGAGGTTCATTCATAGGCAGGTGGTTTTACGGGCCCCTCGCTAGTTCAACGTGTTTAAGGTAGATAGATAGGTACGTAATTGTAGTAGGTTACAGTTAAGTGATAATTATTATGGTAATGTTTAATGTACTAAGTTGTTTAGTGATCAGTAGGCCTAGTATGAGTGTTCATTACGAAACTCGTTCGATCGTATCGAGCGCGTTTGACTCAGCGATTGGCCCGCTTCAAGGTCGTAAGAACTCTCACCCAATGAGAGCGCCAAACGCGCTCGATACGATCGAACGAGTTTCGTATTGAAAACTCATACTAGGCCTAAAGGATTTGTTGAAATACGAATCGACGCACAAACGAGTACCATGGATCCAGTACATGATTCTGAACCCCTAACAGGTAGAATTTTTCGTCGGTTTTATCCTCATTAAAAAAATGCTGTTTTTTTCACTTTAAACCGTTCATAATTGCTATACTCTTAAAACCCAATATGATTTTAAAGTAAAAAATAATTAATTCGCTAATTACACTAAAAAGCGCAATGTGAACAAAACTCGAAAAACTAACCTATCAGCTGATTTATTAGAGTTCACATCAGGGGTCAACGTCATACCCACAAATACGCGCGGCGGCACGCTTGCAACGTTCAAAGGCTGAGCCGACACATTTTTTTAAACACTGTTATTTCTGTAACCGCTCATTAACGATATAAATAACTATCATAATTTTGTTAGTGGCATGCGGTGTAGCCTTCTCGCGAAATTTGCGATACGATGACAGATACATTCTGTATAAAGGAAGCATCGTATTGCTCGAGGTACTTACGTTTATGTTTTCTAAACTTTCGTAAAATTGAAATTATCATGGTAAACAAATAACATAAATTTATTTCGTTCGAAGGAGTCTTCATTTATTAGAAATGCCTGTTGTTGAAGGCTCCTCTTCCCTTACATTATTAGTAAGTACTTACGTAAGCAACAAAAAGAGAAATGAGAGAAAAAATCATACACGATTGTATTAATGACAGTTTCACTTCTTTTAAGCTACAATGATACCTATAATTGTCCGATGATATCATAAATTGCCTTCTAAATATACCTACCTACCTGAAAACCTGAATTTATTTGTAATTTAGAAATAGCAAAGCCAGAAATTCAATAATAAATATTTACCAGAAAACACCTGAACGCAACTCATAAGGAAACAGACGCGTAATTTATTTATGAGGGAGGAGAATCTCTCGACCCCGCTGGAAGATATATATATATATATATATATATATATATATATAGCTATGAAACATTCAACCACATTGGCATTTGGACTTTGCATTTCAGATTGATCGAATTACTACTTACTTAATTTAAAATCAGTTTCAGTTATAGCCAATCAATCTCATAGTGTTCAAAAGTTAGGTGAAATAAACTTTAAGTACTTATCAATAGTGGCAAAACCCTAGTATGTATAACTCGCCCGAGTTAACTGTGCACCTTGCTCTGTGACGTCATTCGGATGGTACCGTTTGCAGAAAATTAGAATTACGTTAAAAAAATTCAATTTTTTTTTTAAATGGTAAAAATAGGTCGTTTTGATGACAAAGCGTCATAATACATTTTACTCATGACGTTTTGCAATTAAATTGATACATATGGACTAAAATATAATGTTGGTGCAAACAACAGGCTTCACTGACGCGTCGAAAATGTAAATAAACAAAAACAAACTTGATAAAAAAAAAACTTAACGAAGCAAATACTTCACAGAAACAGTAATAACAAAATGGGATTTAAACTGCAATTGTAACAAAGTTGCTGTCGCTATCAAGCGCTTACGGCGAATGCGGGGCGGTGTTGAAATCAGTCAATACTTATTGTTTTCTCTTTAAATGACAAAGATAAGCATGATCGACACTTTTATTTATTAATAATTAATCAAAATACGAACATTTATTTTAGAAAAAACTATTAGTTGCGCCTCAAAAGTACAATAGGTATTTATTTGAGTGGATAGGCTTCAAATCACTCGAAAACTCGCCACCACAACAAAACAAAACCAACAGCAAACAAACAAGCGATGCGCGAATCAACGCGTCGAACATGACCGATCACAGCTGACAGTGCGAAAACTCTCGAATGCACATTCTGTTTCGGTCATAGTTTCGGCATGTTTGGCGCCAAAATGAAACTAAACCGAAACCGAACATTCGGTCGGACACATACCTGTCTGTCTAGTAGTTCCTTCACTTGGATATTTTCCAATTTTGCTTGTACTAAAAACTTTGACCTTAATTGCGTAACCCGCTAGTACTATTTAGTTGGAATCATTTCGAAACAAATTGCTAATCCATTGCTCCATATGTTCAAAAAATGTGTCTGCGCTACAACGTACATAACGCAACGAATGTTGTTTAACTGTCAAAATGAAACTCATTGCTACTGATAATGTGTTACGTAATTATCCTGCTGACTATTGTAATTTTTGTAAATTAAATATAGCCTAATCGATCCAGGTGTTCTCAAGTGACGCGCTTACCAAAGAACTTAATTTATACATATTTTAGTTTCCTTATGTGGATAATTACGGAACGTAATATAAGTATGTTCATTGTAACTCATACAAAAAAATGTTATATTACGTGTGTAAGCATCTAATTACGCTTATCTCGCATAATTAAAAATAAAACTGTGCTAAATAAAAAATCAGGCCACAACAGAATCTAAAAAACTCAACAAATTTACTTCACTACATTTTTACTGTATAAAATAAACACCTACTAATTAGACCTTTTACATAAAAGTGTTACAACTTATACGAAGAGATACGTAACGTTTATTAAATTCTGACTGGATGTGTACTCTTGTTACCACAATGAACGCACAGAAAGACAAATAAATGAAGTATAAGCACGTACGCAACAACGGGCAAAACAAATGTAAATACTTTCCATTTAAGGTCTATCTACATTCACCTTCTTTTTATAGGCAACAAGAGAATTGCGATAATTGAATGAAAAAGCCTCTAACTTGCCACCATAATTGCGGTGCCATAAAAACAATGTGAGAACTAATTTCTATGATGTAGCAGTTTTATTCAATGGGAATATTGGACGTGTTTTTTTTTTGTTCTGTCGATGTTACTCGCATTTAGTGTTTTAAAGATATAGATACATAATTGTACCTTTTATTGAAAGATAATGCGTTTAACCTACGGATATTGACGAGAAAATGTGTCTGGTCCTCTAGTAGCTTTTCAATCTACAGCCGACGTGTTAAAATAAGGGTTCCCTCAGCAAATGTCAAAACAGTCGAGAAATCTGAAAAGGGACATGCGCAGTAGGGATCCGATCAATGCACCCCGTCGAGTGCGCGCGCCACCCTCGCCCCGGCTGCCGCTATCTACGCAGTTGCCACAAAAACACCATCTAAAACCTAGCGCACTGAGCGGATCGCCCTTGAGCAACAAAAAATACACAATCAATCGGCTCATCCGTCAGTTAGTGCCCAAAAAATGTAAAGTGAACGCGGAGCGCCTCCACCAAGCAGCGTGTGATTCAGCTCATTAAGGACACCCACACCTTCCGAATCGTCTGTGAAGCGAGCCAGTGTTGCACTAGTCAGGTCGCTGTCGCGTGACTCACTGGATTATCCAGAAGATTTCGATCGTTAAATTCGCTACGATAGTGGAGTCTTAGAGCCGGTGTCGGTGTGTAACCGTATTGGTAATTAGTGCAAGTTCGGATGCCGGTGGTCCGGCCGCGCGTGCCGGTGTTGATGACGACGCCGGCTGGCGCTGCTGAGGAGTGAGGTGGCCGCTCAGCCGCAGGGATGGACGACGGAGATACCATCTTCTATGACGACGACGGTGAAGCTCAGTGCGATATGGTACGTCCTATATGCGTTAACCTTGACAAAAACCTTCGATAATCCTAAACAATGCAATTAGCACAACTCGTTACATTATTCCGATGCTTTCAATGTAAAACTGTAGATTAAATGGGTATCAGTGGTTATATAACTAGGAAACGTCGCTGAAAATCTGTGCACAAAATGGACGATCTGGCAGATTTTGCAATGATGCCTATAAAAACCTTTTCGATAGGTACCTATCGGATATAAATTTCTTCTGCGGTTTGAATACCTTATTAATGGATGTTTTTATAACATCATAATTGACAGCACGACATTGATACAAATTGTATATCAATGCAGCATGATCATTGATTTACACTGAGAGCGCTGCATCGCTTGAGACCTTGAATACTTGGAAGCGCTTGGATTATTAACCGTGACTGTTTTGCTATATAATCGCAATAAGCAAACCGCTGAAAATTAATAGCCTTACTGAGCATAATATGCCATTGTTGTCATTCATGCAATGTAAACATTTATTTATGACATTTATTGCATTACTGTAGCGGCTAGTTTTTAAATCATTCCATAATTCGCGTTCTTTAAGAAAACATTCGATACCGTTATGGCATGTTTCACCGTAAAAGCAAAATCATGTATTGCCTAAAACATTAGTAGGTATAGTTAAATGAGGCTATTTTGTGGGAACATGTTGTTAGCTATCTCTAACTTTAGAATTAGTCAATTAAAAACATATTCCTACCTTGTAACAATTAATTAACTGCCTTTCCATGAAGCAGTTTGGCAACTTTGATTGCAACTCTAATTACTACTGTGTACATTATTACCTACATACATAAACCATCAGGTAAAAGATAAATACAATTATTTAAATTGAAATAGCTGACGAAGAGCGGGTGGTACTATAGGTGTTCTGACTCGGGAATCACGTCTAGCTACAGTACTGAAGTAAATGTTTGAGAGGTATCTACCGCTTACCCTTTGTAGAATTTGTTCTCTAAATTAATGATTCGTCCATACAAGATTAAGAGTTAATTATGTGAAGGCGCTAATCTCTGGAGATTCCTTTTAGTTTGATAGCCTACCCAATACAATATTATGAAGAAAAATATTTTTGGTTTTGTCATTGCGTACCAAATGCGTATTCGCTGAAAAGACAGTACCTCCATTGGTTTAGGTCGCGGAGATTATTTAAGCTTTTATCATTATTATTTATCATACATCAGGGTGTATACAACCGCAGGCCACTGCTGCTGGTGAGTTATTATTCAATGCACAGCTTTACTGCTAATGCTCATTATGTTTATTGCAATAAGATTGTATTTGGTTTGTTTGGTTATTAGAAAAAAATAGGCGTATGTTTGTCGCGAAGATTTATTTTCAACTAACTTGACAAATCATTTGAGTGGACTGTATGTGTGATCATCTACATATCGATAGCTAGCTATAGATAGAAATGCAACATTCACTAGTGTGTAATTACTTGCTTGAAGACATTACTATACTATTATCTATTACCACTAGATGCGAAAGAATTATAATTATTAAAAAACAAAACAAAGACCAATTATAACTTTTATAAGTAAAATACTATAGGTATTTTCATTTTCATTAGCACTTTATTTCAAAATGGCACTTTACCTTTCATTATTTTTACACTCGAGATTTATTGTAGTTTAGTTAAATGATTTCCAATATGTGAAATGATTCCACAGCTTTTAAAAATAACAACAAAGGAATATGTTGTCTGGAGACCCTCATTTCCTAAGACCGTACTAGGCCTACCTGGTGGATAACAGCCCACTCCGGCTCACACAGACAAGGACACCAGTGCTTTCGGATTTCTTAAAATAACAAAGCGATTGTATTTTTATTCCCACACTCATAAATAAAACATGTGTCATCAATAACACTGCAACAAGTCGAAACATATAACCTAGCATTATTACGCAATCAAACCAATCCAGGTTCCTCACGCTGCAGTAATCAATCATTAAACAGACTAATGGACACGGCATCATCACCGTACAGTGAAAGTCAGGCCAAATTGGCGTATTAATCTTCATTACCTCCTCACAAGAACCCAGGGTTCTTCACTAATTATGAAGAACAATACAGTTTTAGAAGAAAAACTCCGCCCGGAATTCGTCTACGGCAGTTTTCTGCAGAAGTACCTAAGCATCCATATTCATTTACGACCGAAAAGAATATACAACATGTAATGTAATTAACGCACACCCCAATTAGAATGTTATGTTATAATCATAATACATACACTGAATTTTTAACTAAAAATGTATGTATATGCATTGTTATTTCATCATCAACCTTTTCATCGTCCCACTGCTGGGCACAAGTCTCCTCTCACACAGAGAAGGATTGAGCGTGGTGATTACACGCTTGCTCAATGCGGGTTGGCGATTTCAGACTTATAAAGTCCAGGTTTCCTCAAGATGTTTTCCTTCACCTTCAGTCACTGGTGTCCAAGATATGGTTAGAAAGTACATATAACTTTAGAAAAGTTACATTGGTACTTGCTTGATCTGGAATCGAACCCGCGCACTCATGCTTGAGAGGCTGGTGTTTTAACCACTAGGCTACCACGACATTGTTATTTATTAAATTAGTTATACATACCAATTCTTGGAGAACGAAGATCTTAACGTTCTTGGTATAATGATCCCTGAGTTTGTTTCGGCTATTTCTTCTCAGAAGTAGTCAGTTAGGAAATGCCGGCTCCATCTAGAAAAAAAAAATGAAAGTGATCAGTGATCCTACTTGCTTAATAAACAATTTCATTTCATTTCATTTCTACCTCTATTGTATTCGTCAACGTGAATACAGGCTAAACAAAAATCACATATCAGGCTTTATTTGTTGTTATTATTTTCTTATTAATATTAAAGATAAAGTTATTTTTTCTTTATTTTGTTTATATATTCATTCAATATGAATACAAGTAAAACTGCGATTTCCGTAGATTTAATTATTTTTGGGATAAAAAATTTCTATATTAACTCGTTTCAGTAAACGATTTTGAATAACATTCAAACTATTTTCAGGAAGTGCGTTAATTAATTTACATATTGTGGGTATATTCCGGTAATAGCCTAAAATTTCTATATTTTTTTTCAGATAAGGTCCATCCTTTTTTTTTATTTTTTTTTTTTATAAATTATAAACCAGCGCTTGACCGCAATCCCGCCTGATGGTAAGCAGTGACGCGATCGTTGATGGTAAAGCGCGCTAGTTTATTAAGAGCCTATTCACTCTAGCCTTGAAGACACTCATCTACGACATCCTAACAAAGAAAAGCAAAATATATGCAGAAAAATAACTTTTACAATCATATCGTCTGTTAATAATATTCCTTCAGAGAATTAAATCTACTTAATTGGAGTGACATTTTAGTTGAAACGGTATATTTTAAGACTTCATTTACTGATTGAGAGATTGAGAATATATTTATTTTATTTTTGCCAAACGAAAACTCATCGTCAACCAAATAGACTTTTTTCGGTTTCGGTTTCCGGGCGAAAATTCAAAACAATTCGAAGTTATTTTTCGGTCGAAAAAGAACCGTTTTCGTTTGGTATCAGACACTACATGAAGTAACTTTCATCTGTTTCCACGGTCTTTGATTTTAGACGAGACCTATTGTTGCTTTATATAATCACCATCTTTAATTTAATTATTTTTTTTGACATGAAAGCCCATGAAAGGTAATGATTGGTTACAGTACAGGTGATGAGTAGATAAGTGTTAAATTGCCAGTTCGCTTTTATGCTTCGTGTCTATGGCCGACTCGATGATTTATTATAATTAGTTCCACACACGTGGGCTGGCATAGCTTGGAGCCTTGAATGTTAAACTTGCTTTCAATGGTTTCGCTTTGTTTGGTTTAGGTTTGTTTGTGTTTCATTTGAGCTACAACTGTGGCAACAATCTTACCGTGAAAAGATAGGTGAGTGACCTGTCAAAGTGTCAATCTCAAGCATTAGTGAATGACAGTTTACTTCACGTTGACTTCGCCTAGGTGACAGGAACGTAATGCTGTTTTATAGAGTAGTAGGTATGTTTGAATAGCTTACCTTAGCCTTATAGTAGGTTTTAGGTTACATAGGTATACCTACAGGACAGCCTCTGTGGCGTAGCGGTAGCGAACACGGGCGCTACGCAAGGAGGCGCTGGTTCGATCCTCGCGCAGTTCAAATATGTATTTGAATGCATGAATATGAATAATTGCACTGGTCTGGTCGTGCCTCGGAAAGCACGTTAAGCTGTAGGTCCCGGTTGCCATGGGAACATCTAATAGCAGTCGTCATGGATTGTTGGAGCCCTCAAAAGTCCAATTGGTCTAACTGCAATGCTTCAATATCGTCTTCGGGTTGTGGAGGCCAGACGGCAGTCGATTCACGGAAAATATCAAAGTTTAGCCAAAATCAACAGTTAGACTGGAAAAGCGGACCCCAACCTGCAAAGCTGAAAAAGCTTCGGATACGACCGGAATTAACGCTGAGATGATGAGGTATACCTAAAACCTTTTGAAACAACAGGTATATAGTCGTGGTGGCCTAGTGGTTAAAACACCAGCCTCTCAAGTATGAGTGTGCGGGTTCGATTCCAGGTCAGGCAAGTATCAATGTAACTTTTCTAAGTTATATGCACTTTCTAAGTATATCTTGGACACCAATGACTGATTAAAAAGGTGAAAGAAAACATCTTGAGGAAACCTGGACTTTAAGTCTGTAATCGCCAACCCGCATCGAGCAAGCGTGATGATTACGCTCAATCCTTCTCTGTATGAGAGGAGACCTGTGCCCAGCAGTGGGATGATAAAAAGGTTGCTGATGATGACATATGTACGTTGTAGCTAACCGTACTTTGCTTTGCACTATTTGTACGACTTAATAAACATCGAGTTTTCATTATTAGATATTAGATTTAAATGTAATGTGAATGTTAATATTATTCATACCTGCGCTGAGCCCGTGTGGTAGATTACGGCACAATCCCTCACACTGAGAGGAGCCCTGTTTACCATGAGTATAGGTATATTTGTATATATATTTTTATATATTTGTATACCTATATTTACAATACAACGTGTAACATAAAGGGTATATACATACCAAGGGCATGGCATCTTTACATGATATCAAATGATATTGGAAGGTTTTCAACTCAAAATAAAATACTCAAAAAAATTATACTAAATTTTCGGTTCCGTGTGTTTCTTAAATTCAAATCATAACAAACGTGCACCACACTACATACGTTAATAACTACTCGTTACACGTCACATTACTTGGCAAAATCACGATAAATGTCTCCAAAAATTCTGTGCGCCTAGTATGGTAGTAGCCTATCACAGGCGGTGCTTTTTCTCGTAACTTACTAACATAAAGAGATATGATTAAAAAATCCTTCCAATATCGTTTGATATCATGTAACGCCCATGCCATGCCCTTGGTATGTATATACCCTTTTTGTTACACGTTGTATAGGCTGATTATGTTATGTTGTATTCACATTTAACCTTCCGGAATAAATTCTCTAAAATCTGCAAAATGCATATAAATCCATTCTAGAGTTTAGAAGAACTACCCAGAGCCAGAGACATCTACGGGAAACAACTTTTTACTATCGTCTATCGTTCATACTTTTGTGGGACCAATCACCTAATATGACAATTTAAACACTGTTTTTTTTTTTTTTTAAGTCACGTAAATGATTGTAAACGTTTTCATTTCTGGACTCGTGAAACTAACTCTTGACTGCAATCCCACCTGGTGGTAAGCAGTGTTTCAATGGTTGATGGTAAAGCGCGCTAGTTTACTAAGAACCTATTCACTCAGATTGAGCGAATAGGAAGGAAGACGGCAGTTGAGCGAGGCGATGCAATGTTAAACCCAACAACACGACCAACGATGCTGCGCCAAAGGGAGATTGATCTGAAGACCCTCCACGACCAAACTCCCAACACAACAACATTTGGCGCATCGCACCCGGTACACATCGCAACACAACAGCTCAGACCCGTCCTCCGTACGGCTTCACCAGGCATCATACCGGAACACGACGAATCGCTTGGCGGCAAGACTTTGTCTGGTGGGTGGTAACTTCTGTCGGCAGCCGATGTTATGACCTACCACCGAGAAAAACTTCTTTTTTGCAGTTGCGTCGTAATATCTAGATATTCGATAGATCAAAATTGCTCTATTAGCTCCTACGTAACTATTTTCTTTTACAGAACAGCAGGGTAATTATGTAAACACACTATCAGTAGCAATGGGTTTCATATTGACAGTTCAACAACTTTCATTGCGTTATTTGCGTTGTTGGGCAGACACATTATCGAACACATGGAACAATCAATTAGCAATAAGCTTCAAAATGATTCCAACTGATAGTAATAGTGTTTTACGCAATCAGGGTGCCGGTAGGTCATTACACCTTTACCACTTCTTCACTTAATGCTATTCAAGTCACCAAAGGCTAATGAAAAACTATAAAAAAATTAAATAAAATCTAATCACCATTACATAAATCATTATGTCTTGACATCAGTTGCTTTAGCGTTAATTACTTTATAGTAAAATTTATTGCTTATGTTGTGGGTACTCATAAAGGTATACGTAAGTATACCTACGTAAAGTTATACGGATACGCGAAGAATTTTCAGAGTTTAGCTATACTTACATACTATACTGCATTGTAAGTTATGGTGAATGGTGATGCCTATGCAATTGTGTGGTTATGGTGCAATTGCATTCTAATGGTGTTTCTATGATCATACTTTGTCTGCATGTTGTTGTTGCATACAGATTATCTTCTTGTTGGAGAAGTGGGGATTTTTATCATTGTACATATTTTCTTTTTTTTCTTTAAATTTCTTTTTAACTTTATAAATTAATGCTTGGCCGCGATCCCGCCTGGTAAGCAGTTATTTATACAATCGTTGATGGCTGGCGCGCTTCACTCAATAACCGTGAAGACACTTAAACTGAAGTCAGACGGAAAGATCGCCGCAGACAAATTGGTCCAGGCCTTCGATGTACGAGATATAAAAGACGAGGTGAAACGCTTCGTCCGGATCATAGTGGTGTCAACACCGTAAGGGTGAATACCCTAAATTTTTAACATAGATGTTCGCTGCGGTGAGATTGCAATTAGATTTGGAACGTTTTAAATGACCGGAATTGGCCTTCTGATGGGCAGTCCGTGTATAAAACTGGAACTCAGCTGCAGCCGGTCAGACTGGAAGCTGACCCAAAAAGTTAGACGATTGAGTTACCTACCTACTTACCTTTCGAGTTTCGCTGTCAAAAACAACATTATTGTTAACAAAACCTACATTAACATTTCATATCCGCGAGTGGTGGCGTGTCCGAACTTCCAGGGTACCATGAATAGCAAAGCACTATAATGTACACATATTATAGTTGCAAGCCACAATCTCCAAGGCGCTCGGCGCTTGCTAAACACCATCAATTTATTACAGCTAAGAATGTAGAAAACCGTTATCTGGGATGGAGCGATGAAGTATTGGGTACCATCTCAGCTGTTTCAGCGTTATTAGCAGACCTATACATGATTCAATATCAATGACAAGAAACAATTGATATATTCTGCGTAGTCTTTTCCTAACTACATACAATATGTAAAGAAAACCCCGTCCGACCCATAAGGATAATAAAGGTTAGGTAAACACTTGACCAAATTATATGTAATTTTACGTAATCATCATAGAAATAATACTAATGAATTTTGAAATAGGTACTTAATCTTTTTTCCCGCGTATTAATTCCAACTTCCCCGTAATTTGGTAATTTTTTAAAAAGTGACAACACCGGTATTATTTTGAGCGAATAGCGATGCGACCACGTGCCGCGTGCCCTGTCCCCCGCCGCTCGCGGAAGGGTTGCTTACCGCAAATGTATTAAGTTACCTCTTTTTGCGAAATAATATTTATTTTTGTAGGGGGATCTTTTTTTTAAGTTTAGCCCGGCTTTGTATCCATTAGTAGATTCAGTTATCGATACCTAACAATACCTTCACGGATCGGACAGGGTTTTCTTTACATATTGTATATCGGGGTCAGCTACCAGTCTAATCAATGAATGCCATACAAATTACGTAACCCCCATTCAAGCGTTTCACTTTGTGCAATTATTTCATCATCACTGCTCTCAAAACGGTGAAGGAAAACTTCGTAAGGAAATCGGCGTGTCCTAGAGGCGAAAAACTCGAAGACATGTGACATTTAGCAACTCGCTCTGGGCCCGCGTGGTAGTTTACCGCCCACTCCTTCTTACTGAGAGGAGGCCTGTGTCTCAGCAGTGGGAACATTATAGGCTGTTTAGGTCACAATTTGAAAAAGTTTTATTATTCACTTTTTTGTTGAGAATAATAGTCGCTCTGTGTAAAATACTGTTTCTTTTTTCTTTCTTCTTTAGCTTCGCACGGTTTGTGCATTTAGCCAATGTCAAGTAGGTATAATGAATTTTCATTCATGTCGACGAAGACGGCCGCGTGAACCGTCTACGAGGGAGGTTTGAGGTAAAGTCATCATGAGGCCACTATACTGCGATATCTCAATGTTTTTACTGAATGCACTTTTTACTTCATAAATCACGTACTTTTATTTAGTGAATAACACTAAATAATTTAAAAATTCAATGAAAAATGAGCATGACACTCGGCTTTACTTTCCCGCCAAAACTCCATGTAAAATACTCAGCTGCATCCATTCTGCCTTGAATCCTTTTCGGTGGTAGGCCATAATATCGGCTGCCGGACTGACCATATATAAATATCCCTAAACAAAAGTAGAATTAAAAAAAAATCGACTGCCGGCAGAAGTTACCACCCACCAGACAAAGTCTTGCCGCCAAGCGATTCGTTGTGTTCCGGCATGATGTCTGGTGAAGCCGTACGGAGGACGGGTCTGAGGAGTTGTGTTGCGATGTGTGCCAGGTACGATGCGCCAAATGTTGTTGTGTCGGGAGTTTGGCCGTGGAGGGTCTCCAGATCAATCTCCCTCTGGCGCAGCAATGTTGGTCGTGTTGATCTTTGGTTTAACATGGTATCACCTCGCTCAACTGCCGTCATCCTTCCTATTCCTAAGTTTTTAAGTGAATAGGCTTAATAAACTAGTGCGCTTTAACATCAATGATTGCATCACTGCTTACCATCAGGCGGAATTGCAGTCAAGCACTAGTTTATAATTATATAAAAAAAAAATCCGGCTGCAACATAGTTGGAATAGCCTAGAAATGTAAAAAGCAAACAACGCAATTTTGTTTACTTCATTTCTTATCGGTAATTTTGGTTTAAAACCCAAACTAAGTCCTGAACCGATTTTCTTAAAATTCCTGTGGGATCAAAGCAAACTCAATAAAATGAATTTGGCAAATCGGCTTATAAATAACGAAGTTTTGAGGTAATAAAGAGTCAGATTGAGAACCTCCTCCTTTTTTTTGAAGTCGGTTAAATATGATGCAGCAGCATTACTTATCGATATAAACGATCATATTATCATGAATTAATTTGTAATCAAAGATTCTTGGATTTAATACCAAGCACTTACTCATTTTTTTGTAAAAGAGAATTATTTATTTATACTTTCGCACAAAAATGGACTTTAATACCTGAGGAATAGGGATGTATCCAAGGTATGAAAATCAAAAAAATAATTAGTCCGTCTTATAGATAATAAAAAAAATTAAGACCCGTATTTTTTATTTTGTCGAAATTACCCAAAAATACTGAGATATAGCGTATTAAAGTTACGGAGTGGGGGCTATTTACGTCATGGTATATTTTGTACGACGGCGTGACGTCATGCGATATTTCAAATCAATATATCTTCCTAAGTATTTGAATAAAAGCAAAAATAAAAAATAGGTGTTCAATATTTTTTAGAAATCTACCTGATGGACATTAAATTATTTTTTAGGATACAAGCCAATTCTCTACCAATCAACCATCCATGGGTGGTGAAGAGATTAGATGTCAGGTGCTTTGGTCTAGTCATTTACAGCATTTTAGCTATTTTAATTTACCGTAAACTGAACATTCGCACACAAAAGTATCTCTAGACTCCGGCGGTAAAGCTACAATCAACTTTTATGTTCATACCTCCAAGCTTTACATCCGAAATGGCCTAAGGCAGTCTAGACTCCGCTATGTTTTATGATGCACTTTAGAATTGAAGTCTGCTATTAGGTAATAAGTAAATAAATTTCTGCTATTAGGTACCTGTTCACCAGATGCAAAGCCGAATAACATAAAATTGTAGTAAGCGGTGTTTTACGAAAACCGAAAAATATTGAATTCCTACCTTTGGTCGAAAAACTACAAAACCTAAATCGTATATTCGTATAATACAACGTGCATTTCTTTATTTGGCACCAATAGTCCTAAGATTACATTACAAGTATTATGTGATATGTTTGCAAATTTCAGCAGGTCTGAGCCGTGTGGCTTATTGCCAAGTGTGTATCATTTCCAAGTCGAATTGCACTGCATTCGTCCATATTTTGTTGTACGCGTGGGAGCTAAGTATTACGGTATGAGATCATGATAAAGATTTGTAATACATTATTCATTATCATTAGTAGCTACAAGCGTCTAGGACTCTATCTAGAACGTTATTTGTACTCGTTCGTTTATTTTGGCGTTGCTTTAGACAAAATTCTGATAAAATGTCTTTCGAGTAAACATTTGAAGTACGACATTGAAAGTACTTGTGTTCGCGGTGGTAGGCCATAACGTCGGTCGCCGGCAGAAGTTACCACCCACCAGACAAAGCCTTGCCGCCAAGCGATTTGTCGTGTTCCGGCATGATGTCTGGTGAAGCCGTACGGAGGACGGGTTTGAGCAGTTGTGTTGCGATGTGTGCCGGGTACGATGCGCCTAATGTTGTTGTGTTGGGAGTTTGGTTGTGGAGGGTCTTCAGATCAATCTCCCTTTGGCGCAGCATCGTTGGTCGTGTTGTTGGGTTTAACATTGCATCACCTCGCTCAATTGCCGTCTTCTTTCCTATTCGCTCAGTTTTTCTGAGTGAATAGGCTCTTAATAAACTAGCGCGCTTTACCATCAACTATCGCTTCACTGCTTACCATCAGGCGGGATTGCGGTCAAGCGCTAGTTTATAATTATTATAAAAAAATAAAAAGTTAAGTACAGCGTTAAAATACTCATCATATTTTTTTACAGTTAGTCGCGAGAAAACTTTTGAAACCAAAACATCGAAATTAAAAAAAGAAGTTCACAGTTCACCATAAACTGCCTTTCAGGGCCATAACCCTCTAAGGCTCTACAAATACTAACAACTTACAGGTTTGTGCCCACAAATAAAACACAATAAATTTATTGAACACAACATTGTTGAACAAACTCCACAGAGACATTATATTATAGCCACAGAGATACAAATTTATCGATCAGACAGCACCAATAGCTCTCTCCAGTTGACATTGTGAAGCTATCGAGCGCATACTCCACATCACTAGACCCCTTTTCCTTTTTTTTTTTTATCGAAGTCAGCTTCGAACAAGGGAGGGTTCGCAAAACTTTTCGTTTTTATTCAAGAGGTGAGGGGTTAATATCCTTGAGTATCATTGTATAGTTTATTTAATGTGTTATTTTAAAATGCTTCTTTTTGACACTAAATAACGGTTTTGTGGAAACCTGTTGGATTGCCTCTTTTATAACGAATTATTCGAAGCTTGTTTAAGATCCTCTAAGTTTGGTACATACAAACCATGCACAATGGTCCACTGGTGGACTAAGTGCGGGAACCAAACCCGTAATAGAGAACATAGAAGTTTGGTAAGCATTGTTTGTCAATGTATAGGCATGGGAGATTATTAGTACACCTATCTAAGAACACGACGCCAATTCAAAAAAAAAAAAAATACGAGATTTTCGCCTGTGATGTCCTGTGCTTAGAATTATGTAATTACCTACTTTGTACGATCGTGGATCTCTGGGCCTTAAAATAGTAGACAGAAGCATGGCATAGTACCTAAGCTCCCGGCTCAATCGAAGATGCCAGTATTGATCCAGATGGATGTAGATAGAATATAATTAAAATGTCATAAATATTTAATGGCTATCATTTATTAGTCTGTTACATTGAGACGTCTGTTAAGAATGACGTTCCCACGCATGTTTTATAAAATGGCCGGCATTTTTTTTTAAACTCAGCCTAAGGTAGGCTGTTTTACACAGAAGACTTTTTATTTCATAACAATTAACATAATATTTGCATCATTTAAAAAAGTTTTAAAACAATACCATGTACAAGTATATATAAATCATCAAAGGAAATAATCATATGGTATCAAAAAATTCATCCGCATCGCTGTCAACTGGAAATCAAATTAATCAAAATTATAATGCTGTATTTCAACATTTAAGAAATGGAGAAATTTTGATTGTTCGATGACATTTCACGTGATAGTAATCATCCCATCACGTTAAATGTAAAACAAATTTATCATAGATTAGACTAACAAATTCTATATCAATATCGAAGCTTTGATTTCATGTCAAGAAAATAACAAATTCAACCTTTAGAAGCATTTCCACTATAGTGTTTTTGCTCACCGAAACTTCAATAGAGCTTATTCAAAAGTTAGTACTTTATTATTTAAAAGTAGATTTATTTAACCACAAACAGCAACAGCTTTTGAACATTGTTCTCTATAAAGGCTCCAACTTAAAGAGCTAATATCGGAAAATATGATAACGTAACTGTGGTCAGTCGCCCATAACGGTAGATAGGGATGCGTGTGCGCAGGTTGCGGCCGATCTTGTACTTGCGGCCAACTTTGCGGTCAGCCCTGGATTGCAGCCGGACGGCTAACTAACTGCTACCTTATCACAGCACTTTAATTAAAATTGTTGTTGACTGTAGTGTGGGATAGGATAAATGTCATTTGGTTATGACAAAACTAAGTTTTTTTACAGTAAGTTGAACTTTTTAAGCACTAGTTGCGTGCCGCGGTATCACCCGTATAAGTTTCGATCCCGTGAAAATATCCGGATAAAAAGTATCGCATGTGTTTATTCAGGTTATCTGGGTAGCAAATTGGATCCAAATCAGTTAAGTAGTTTTTGTGTGAAATATTAGTTGAGCCAAAAGTTGTTGTGTCGGGTGTTTGGCCGTGTAGGGTCTCCATATCAATCTCCCTCTGGCTTAGCATCATTGGTCGTGCTGTTCGGCTCACATTGCTTCACCTTTTTTTTTCCCGAGGTGGAAATCCTCGCTTAACTGCCGTGTTTTTTTTTTAGTAAATAGGCTTAATAAAGCGCGCTTTAAACCATCAACGATTGCATCACTGCTTACCATCAGGCGGGATGGCGGTCAAGCGCTAGTTTATAATCATTAAAAAAGTATATGCATTCTGTATACAGTATGTTAAGAAAACCCTGTCCGACCATAAGGATAATAAAGGTTAGGTAAACACATGACCAAATATAATATAAAATTTTACGTAATCATCATAGTACCAATACAAATGAATTTTGAAATAATCTTTTTTTCCGCGAATTAATTCCTACTTCCCCGAAATTTGGTAATTTTTAAAAAAGTGACAACACCGGTATTATTATGAGCGAATAGCGATGCGATCACATGCCGCGTGCCCTGCCGCCCGACCCCGCGCAAAGCTGGTAACGCACATTTATGAAGTTACCTCTTTTTGCGAAATAATATTTATTTTTTTAGGGGTATTTTTTTTTTAAGTTCAGCCCGGGTTTGTATGCATTAGAAGAATCAGTTATCGATACCTAACAACACCTTCACGGGTCGGACAGGGTTTTCTTAACATACTGTATACATACATATTCTTAAGATACAGTATACATACATATTCGAATTACTAATATTTTGAATCGTCTAATAAATAGATTTAAATATATATTCAAGGAAGGCGTACAGCGTAAAGGTTAACCATCCTTCTTGCACCGCATGGTCACTTGCACATTTCCGTATCTAATTTCTGTGTCAACGAATGCTATCCCCAATGCAGAATTTTGGGCTAAATAAATAAAAAAAAAAATATACCGTCGCCATGTTAATAAGAAAACCGGCCAAGTACGAATCGGGTTCGCGTATGAAGGGTTGCGTATCTCAACAAAAATACTGTGTGGCACGGACGACATCAGGTCAAGCTACCCGAAACTGTCAAATATTCCCAATCAACCTTGTGCCGTCATGCTTTAGAGATAAAGTTGAAAATCTAATAAAGAAATCTTACATATTGTAGTACGTTGATGTGCTGTCGTCTGTATAATACATACAGTGTGACTATTAGGTTATCAAATTAAATGAAATCTCATCTCTCTACATTACGTATTATAAACATGAACATTGAAAATAATAACAATTAACATAACTTGTAATACTTTGTTAATAATACTGTAAAGTTCGTGTTGAATAGTTTATATCATTGACTAAGTTTTTCGATAGTAAAAAATTCAGTTTTCTATGTAGGTATAGAAATAAAATAAAATTGTATAGTTTTTTTTTTTTTTAAATTTTAAGAGACAGATAACGACTTGTAATAACCGATATACTATTTAATATTTATAAACCTAATCGCCACTCTGTAATATACCTACATATATATGTAAATATATTACAGAGTGGCGATTAGCTACATAAAGATGCGATTAAACACATAATAATTTCTGTCTTTAATATTTACTGTCACCGAAATTTATCATCTGCCGGATTCTGAATTTCTGTTGCTCATGAAGTTTTATCAAGGGTCATGAGATACAGCCTGGTAACATACAGAGAGACACTGGGTCTTAGTAATAGGGTCCCGTTTTTATCCTTCCAATACGGAACCCCAAAAATGGACTTATTGGACTACCCTGTTCAATAGTCGTTGCAGGTCATCAACACTCGTCAAATCTAACATCTAGTTTTACTAAGGGGAATCGCATCATCTAGTATTTGGGTATTGGAGGACGGATAGAAAGTCGCATGTCAAAACTAGTTCGTCAAGCTGCATCCGGTAAGATTGGAGTTGACCCCATACCCGACTCCGAACAACATAGTAGACTAAATGCTAGGCATTATCCCCCTTATTCATAAAAGATGTTTAAAGTTAACAAGTGATTAGCGATTCTTTAACCATACATTTTAGACGTTTGGACGTTACTAAACTTTAATCTTCTTTTATGAATAAACCCCTTAAACACTGTGGTATTTATTCATAAAGGATGATTTAAGTTAAGTGACGTTAAAAGGTCAAAATTGAATGGTTAAAGAATCGCTAATCACTAGTTAACTTTAAACATCTTTTATGAATAAGGGGGATTATAAGGGGCCATTCAAATATTATGTAAGCAGATTTATTACAATTATTTACCCCCTATCCCCCATGTCAGCAAAAGTAAGCAAAATCTTACCCCCTTCCCCTATGCTTGCGTAAACATTTTTCAATTATAAATGTATCTTTTTATATTTATAATTATAATATTTATAATTTTAAAAATAAGAAAATAGATTTAAGATAGATATTACATTTTACTTATACAGTATTCAATATAGAGTAAGGGAAAAAAATATTATAATTTTATGAACAAAACATTTTCAAGCATAGATAATGTTGCAATTCATGTAAAAAAGAAAATAACTACGGATGACGTAATCATCAATCTAGACTCCCCTACCCCCCATGTTATCCAAAATAAACAAAACAAAGACCCCTCCGCCCCCCAATAGTGCTTACGTAATACTTGAACGACCCCTACACAATCGTACGTAATATATAAAGCTGAAGAGTTAAACTGAGATCAGAAACTACTGGTCCGATTTCAAAAATACTTTTTGTGTTGGATAACTCATTAATCCAGGAAGGCTTATAGGCTATATAACATCACGCTGCGATCAACAAGAGCAAAGCATAACAAAAATTTAAAATGTATGCTGTATGTTTTGGGGTTAAAATAAAATGTTCAAATATATAAGTCCAGGCGAACGAAGTCACAGGCGGCTGCTAGTACTAAATAAAAGCCTTTGAATGTTGCCTGTGTAGGTGTAGGTAAGTGTATTTATATTTATTCGTGACAACTAACAAGGTCACTTCTGTTTGTTTGATTATCACAATATGGTCTCTAAAGCAAGCAGTTCCAAACAAGAACGTCCATTATTAGAAAACTAGAGGAAACTTTCTACGTTTCTTTTGTTAAATTTTGCGAAAGGGCCTTACAAATTAAATGATCTAAATCTCAGAGCAGCCGTCATACAAAATTGTATTTGTAAAGTCGTTGCCCCATTGTACGAGGTTGGAAGCGTAATGACTGCAATCTATATTATTCTATACTACAAATCTTATCCTAAACGTGAAAGTTAGTGAAGATTTATGAATGGATATTATATGTTATTCTTTTACACAAAAACTGCTGAACGGACTTGGATGATTTTTTTTTTTAATACGTACAAATCACATAGATTGAGCTAGCCCCAAAGTAAGTTCCAAACTCATGTTATGGGATACTAACTCAACGATACTATATTTATAATAGATAAATATATAGATAAACATCCAAGACCCAACCCAATCAGGAAAAGATCGTTTTCCATCACGACCTGGCCGGGGATCGAACCCGGGGCCTCCACGTCGCAGGCAGGCGTGTTGACCGCTGCGCCACGGAGGACGGCAATTTGGCACACAGAGAGTGCAGAGAGCAGTGGTGGCCTATTGGTATCGGCCGCGACTTACAAGATGTAGGTCGTAGGTTCGAGCCCCGCCAGGCGCAATTCTTTGTGTAAATTATTTCATCACTACGGCTCTCAAAACGGTGAAGCAAAAACGTCGAGACAGTAGGCGTGTTCTAAAAGCAAAAAGCTTTGAAGACATGTGACATCTACCAATTAGAGCTGGGCGCGCGTTGTAGATTATAGCCCACTCCCTATTACCGAGAGGTGTCCCAGGAATAGAAACATTATAAACTGATTATTTATGGCATACAGATAGCTTGTAACCAGGAATAATACATAGGACAAATATTTGGAAGCGGAGAGTGTGAGGGAGAAGCGAAGAGACGCCTTGGTCGTTGGAAGAAGACAACGACTCCCGGCCACGGTTAGTAACTCGCCACCCGATTGACCAGGCTCGGGTTGATGACGCGTTGTATTCCGTGCGTGCCTCAAACAAATGTCAGCACAACGTGACGACGTTCACTAGGACCAATGCCTGACCGTGGGTTGTTCGTAAAAGAAATCGTAGACCCTGGCGCACAGGCAAGTGAATCAACACACGCCCAGAGCGGAAGTCTAAGGTAATGTTTTTCTTTAATAATTATAAACTAGCGCTTGACCGCAATCCCGCCTGATGGTAAGCAGTGATGCGATCGTTGATGGTAAAGCGCGCTAGTTTATTAGGAGCCTATTCACTCAGAAAAACTGAGTAAATAGGGAGGAAGACGGCAGTTGAGCGAGGTGATGCAATGCTAAACCCAAGAAGAAGGAAGATTGATCTGAAGACCCTCCACGACCAAACTCCCGACACAACAACATTTGGCGCATCGTACCCGGCACACATCGCAACACAACTGCTCAGACCCGTCCTCTGTACGGCTTCACCAGACATCATTGATGATTTTCACCAAAAAATGGGGTATTGAGCATCCTGCATCACGCTAGAACCCTAAGAAGCCCACCAAATAGGAAAAAGGCCAACAAGAACACAGTAATAGCACGGGTAGGCGATGAGACGAAGTAGGTCAGGGGAACAAAAATATTCACATGGACGAAGTTGTGGGCAGAAGGTAGTCATCTGATATTCAAAGTGTACTTTTACTGACTATGCCTGCTGTGAGATACGGCGGCCATTGTTTGGCATTTCAATAGCCCACACCATCTTATTGCGTGCACTTGTTCACATCGATTCTGTTTGCATACAAAAGGTGAGAAAGTTTTTGATAGATTTCGAAATACATCGATGTTATTTACATAAATTATCAATGTGTAATTCAAATGGGATGATGAGAAACGGTCCGGAAAAAGTGTGTACGTATGTATAGGAAATTGACCATGTTTTTTTATACAGGGTGTATCTGACATCTTAACGCAAACTTCGCGAAAAGGCTACACCCCATGCCTCTAATAAAATTATGATAGTCATTTATGTCGTTAATGAGCGGTTATAGAAATAACTGTTTAAAAAAATGTGTCGGCTCGGCCTTTGACGTTGCAAGCGTGCCGCTGTTCGGGTTTGTACATATGACAGTGATCCCTGATGTGAACTCTATTAAATCAGCTGATAAGATAGTCTTTCGAGTTTGTTTTCATTGTGCTTTTTTGTGTAATTAGCGAATTAATTAATGTTTACTTTAAAACTTTATTGGGTTATAAAAGTATAGTATTTATGAACGCTCGAAAGTGAAAAAAACTACATATGTTTTTTTGTTCAAATCATGAAAAAGCCGACGAAAAATTCCACCACTGGGGGGTTCAGAATCATGTACTGGATCCATGGTACTCGTTTGTGCGTCGTTGTCAGATACACCCTTTATAAATACACTAGCGACTCACCCCGGCTTCGCACTGGTGCAATGCTGATACTAAACACAGTACAAAAAACTGTGAACGTTTTATAAAAACATAGCGGCCTGCTGCTCCGGCCCCGCTCCGGCCGGTCGCCACCGCTGCAAACGCGACGCCCCGCAATCTTTAAATCTATAATAAACCAACAATCTATTTAAGGTATTAAATTGGATAAGGATTAATTCTGTATTGGTTAAAATCGCTTCGAAAATTAGTCGGTATTTGTCGTAAAAAGTAAATGACAAAAAAAAAATTATTGTGGGATATCCATAAGAGATAGAAATACCCCTTCAATGTGTAATATTAAGTACATTATTTTGATAAATCTCGTAGGGCTTAGCCTGCGTTTCACTGCAAACGCGGAAAAAACGTAATTATTTACGACATCACATTAGAAACCTCAAAAAAAAAAAAATAGTATTTCTCCACAAATTAATGGATATTATTATACATATAAACCTTCCTCTTTAATCACTCTATCTATTAAACCGCATCAAAATCCGTTGCGTAGTTTTAAAGATTTAATCATACAAAGGGACATAGGGAACGAGAATGTGACTTTGTTTCATAATAGGTAGTGATTACCACACACTAGGAATTACTTCTGTATCTTGGGTACGTTTACAAACATTTAAATTCAGATACACAAAGAGCCAGACCCGGAACAACTACCTGTAGGCCATGCAAGTATTAGTTCCGGGAATCTCTCTCGCTCGGGAATCGAAGCCGTGACACGTAACGTAGCAGTCGATCGTTCAACCACTGCACCAATCGTGTTGTCAGATAGATTGAAAGTTTTGAAATGTTCAAAGGCAATGGAGACTCGCTTCATTGCGGTTTGAATTAATGGTGCACGTCAATGTTCTCACAGCGGAGTTGTTATGAACGTAAATGCTAACCGACAAGCAATTACGAGTGCACACACACGTTTTTATGTTTTTCCAATATCATTCTCATGTCTTCACCGGTTTATCTAGTTCATAATAATAAAGTAACAAAAGATGGTAATGGTTACCAGACGCAAGAATTCCTCTCGACTTTTTAAACGTTTCTAAAAGCTTTGAGTGTATTGATCGATGTACCTATTTTATGCTGATTCGTCTCGCTGTTCGAAGGCAGCCAACCATAAAGACAATATTAGCTTGACTTCAGTAATGATCCTGCTTAAATGTAACATGAAAAACTCATCTTCAAAACCTAACTCACTAAGCTGTGTGGTTTTGTAAAGTGTTATCGATAGAGTATTTATAACTAACTTTATGTGTATCAGTCATTGCAGTGAAATGCAAATTGGGAGTAGGTATCACCAATCCACTGAAAACATACTTACTTATTGTAAGCAGTAATGTAAGGTCCTATAAAATGCAATACCCCTAATGATAAAGGCAAGTCAGAGGTGAAGAACAATACCTCTCCTGAGAGATAAGATCAGTAAAGACGCTACTACCTAATAGCTCGCCACACATAGGTACTGTATCTTTCTTGGTCTGGTTTCTCACTCTAGCCCTGTTCCGGCCAAGTATTAATACTTAAGAAAGAAAGAAAATACATTTATTCAACTCATACATAAAGGCACACAATACTTCTAATATAAACTTACATCAGGCACCAACATATAAAAATCAAATAGACAGTAAAAAAACCCCAATGTAAAAAGATCACCAAAATGTGCCTTTTTGACTTCACTAGAGTTTCCTATCTGTCTAAATTATAATTGGGTTGTATCCTAAAAAATAATTTAATGTGCACCAGATAGATTTGCCCACAATGGGCCTCATACGAAGGCTCAGAGTCACGCAAAGGGCAATGGAAAGAGCTATGCTCGGAGTTTCTCTGCGTGATCGAATCAGAAATGAGGAGATCCGCAGAAGAACCAAAGTCACCGACATAGCTCTGCAAGTCGCTAAACTTAAGTGGCAGTGGGCAGGGCACATTGCTCGTAGAACCGATGGCCGATGGGGCGGTAAGGTTCTGGAGTGGCGACCACGTACTGGAAGACGCAGCGTAGGGAGGCCCCCAACAAGGTGGACCGATGACCTGGTGAAGGTCGCGGGAAGCCGATGGATGCGGGCAGCACAAGACCGGTCAGCGTGGAAAGCCTTGGGGGAGGCCTTTGTCCATCAGTGGACAGCCATAGGCTGAAGAAGAAGAAAAAGATAGATTTATAAAAAATATTGAACACGTATTTTTTATTTTTTCTTTCATTCAAATACTTCGGAAGATATATTGATTTGAAATGTCGCATGACGTCACGCCGTGGTGCAAAATCTAGCACGGCGTGACGTAATTAGCCCCCACTCCGTAACTTTAATACGCTATATCTCAATAGTTTTTGGTAATTTCGGCAAAATACGGGTATTTCATTTTTTTTATTATCTATAAGACGCACTAATTATTTTTTTTAATTTTCATACCTTGGATACATCCCTATTACCCTATGGCATGCTAATTGAAAGGAAACCTCTTACTACTGATGGTCCCTATCTCACAACAAAAATCTTCAATAAAGATACAAAAAGACGGTCGCTCAGTCTGCAGCCCTACGTTTCACAGTACAACAATCATTAACATTGAATCGCGTTGTAATCTAGCTGTTGGCATACTATGCCCTGTTGTGGCCTATTGCTTATGCATGAGAACCTCATAATGATACCATCTTGATTTGTTCTCAGATACATGTGTGTTTATGACGAAATGACTCGGGTAATGCAACCTGTTTCATTCGATACTTCTTTGAATATGAGGTAACGTTGTCGGGAGACAACCGGTTGATATGAGTCAGCCGGAATGGATGAGGAATTTTGGGTTCAGTTTAAGACAAGTTTGTATCGAACTGGCTTCTAGTCACGAATTCTGGACCCCGTAGCAGCGCATCACTTGCCCCGATTTGTTCGGTTACGCTTAGTGTTCTTTATTCTGCTCCCAAGAAGATTCTTAACAGAGAAAAATTAAAACGTGGCCTATTTAACATCACGCTAAGACTATAGAATAAATAGGTTATTAACCTCTGTCTCTAGAAATTGGACGATCAAAAACAGTATCTGAAATTCGACTGATTGTGTTACATAACAGCTTGGCGTTCAAACAAACAATTATAAAATAAATAAAAATAAAAAAGCCTTTTATTTCTTAGTTACCTATTTAAATTTACAGTTAAAGATAGGGAAATAGTGAGCACGTCTAGTTTGTTTAAAGAAGGAAATAGATTTGTTACATAGATACTTTTGATAGTGTCACATATAAGTACTTAATGCGAGACAAGTATTATTACATTATGTGCATTTATTAAATTTGGTAGAAAGGATCTCGTGAGTTAATGTTAGTTGTAAATTATTTGATCTAAATATTATTTCTATTGTAAGAACCCCTCTCAGTGGAGGGTAAAGGCCTCCTCCAGAGATAGCCAATTTGTTCTATCTTCTGCTACTCGTATCCATTGGTCGCCAGCTATTTTTATAATGTCATCTGTCCATCTTGTATTTGGTCTGCCTTGTCTCCTCTTGCCTGATGGTCCTCGCCATGATGTTGTTTCTTTGGTCCAGCGATTGTCCTTAAGTCTGGCCACATGGCCTGCCCATCGCCATTTTAGTTTTTGTGAATAGCTGAGAGCGTCTATTACTTTAGTTTTTTGTCTTATGTCGGTATGGCGGACTTTTTCGATCTTTCTTATCTTCAAAATGCTTCTTTCCATGCTCCTTTGACATGTTATAATCTTGTTTTTTATTTTCTTGGTAAATTTCCATGTTTGGCAGGCGTATGTTAGTGAGGGGAGTAGACAAGTATTCATGATTTTGCTTTTCAGCTTGATGGTCATGTCGCTTTTTAAAATTTCTTTTAGACTCCAAAATTTTTTCCAGGTGGTGTTGACTCTTCTCTCTACTTCCTGTAGGTTGTTGTCTTGGTTGAATGAAATCTGTTTTCCTAGGTAAATGTAGGCATCAACATAGGTTAAAGGTATATTATCAAGGTATATAGGTGCTCTAGTATAATTTGTCATGATATTGGTTTTATTTTTCGTTTTATTAAACAAACAATTACTTGATTATAATTATAGATTAAATAGTCTTAGTACGGACGATAGTAGGTCAAGTTACCCGAAACTGCCAAATATTCCCAGTCAACCTCGAGCCTTAATGCTGAGAAGAAATCTGACAGATTCTAGTAGCTAACTTACCAGTTATGAAGCCTTTTTATTTTCATTAAAAGACTTGTCATTAACTTCATCACCATTCTCCTGCTCTCATCCCAATATGTATTTCTGTTCCGTGCAACATCTCTTTTTCTTTCATACCTCTTTATTAGCTGTCATATGTTTCACAGAGTCCATCCATTATTACATAGATATTAATCTCATAGCCATCCAATTAGACTCAAAACATTCCTCAGTAGTAAAATATTTATCATAAACATGTCGAGTATAAAGCATGTATTATGTTCAAACTTAAATAAATAAATAAATATATACGGACAAATCACACAGATTGAGCTAGCCCCAAAGTGAGTTCGAGACTTGTGTTATGGGATACTAACTCAACGATACTATATTTATAATAGATACATATCGTCGCTTAAGTTCTAACACCGCGTACCTCAAAATAATGAACTTTTCAGGAGACTAAAAAAAGACAGTTTTTTTAGTTAAAAAGTTCATTATTTTGAGTTACGCGGTGGAGACTAAAAAACTGTCTAGGTTTGTATACCTAGACAGTTTTTTTTAGTCTAAAAAAACTTCTAGGTTTGTATACCATAGTCAGTTTGTTTAGTCTCCTGAAAAGTTCATTATTTTGAGTTACGCGGTGTTAGAACTTAAGCGACGATATATAGATACACGTCCAAGAACCAGACCAATCAGGAAATGATCGTTTTCCATCATGACCTGGCCGGGGATCGAACCCGGGGCCTCCACGTCCCAGGCAGGCGTGTTGACGGCTGCGTCACGGAGTATTTACTATATGTGTCTCAAACATGTTTTGTTACCAACTTTAGTTACACTTTTTGGACAACATTTCTACAGGCTTTGTATAAAACTAGACGTAACAACTTGTTTTTGGTGTAAACGATGAATTATAACAGTAGTTGCTTAGGCATAAAATATAGAATATATTTTGTATACGTTGGTGTAAATGCATAGTAACAGAGGTACGATTTGACAAAGGATTAGACCAAAAATAAAATGAGAAAGATTTGCTTCAGCCGGTCGGTTCTATTAAAATCTCTTCTTCTTTCAAGGTGAGATTCAACCTCAACTCTTGATCAATGGTCTCTATGGAATAGATACCACAATTTTGCCAATAACACGTGTAACAAATGAAAGGAATTCTTTGTAAATTTTATTTCACAATAATGGCGGATATTGCCAATGACAGTTGAAAAAGACGGCCGCGTCAGCCTTCTATGAGGGAGGTTTGAGGCAAAGTCATTATGTGGCCACTATGCTGCGATATTTCAATGTTCTTTATGAATCATTTAGTGAATGCACTTTTTACTACATAAATCGCGCGCTTCTATTTAGTAAACGACACTATAAATAATTTTGAAAGTCCAATGAAAAATGCGCGTGACACTCAGCTTTCCGGTTTCCCGTCCTATTAAAATGTCATCGTAAAGAAATAGGTGATGTAAGCCCAAGCTCACATCATCTATTTCTGATTGACACGATTGATTGATTGATTGAACGATTGACAGCTCTTGCTTTTTTCTATAATTGTAAACTAGTGCTTGACCGCAATCCCGCCTGATGGTAAGTAGTGATGTAGGTAATCGTTGATGGTGTAGCGGTACCTACAAACGCCACAAAAAGAAACAACGCGTCATACTGACGTCACACGAATTCTACAATTCGCAATCAAAGTTTACCGTGCAAATAGCATACATATAACTTGCCAATTTCAACCATTGGGCTATTGCCCGCCAGACATAACACCCGTCTGATTAGAGGATCCTCCCTTTTCCCTTCCACAATGGTAAAGCGCGCTATTTTTTTTTTTTTTAATGGGACAAAACCCGCCACACAGTTTCTCACCCACTGCAACTCCTGAAAGCCAGAATCAACAGTGGAGACCGCCAGAAAAACGCCGAGCAATGAAGCTCGACGAGTCCCACAGAAACGATTCAACTGTCTTGGGTCCCGCAACGAAATTAATCAGAAAAGAATAGCGGAGCAGTAAAAAAAAAGCACGCTAGTTTACTAAGAGCCTATTCAATAAAAAAAGAAAAAAACTGAGTGAATAGGAAGAAAGCTGGCAGTTGAGCGAGGTGATATAATGTTAAGCCCTACAACACGACCAACGATGTTGCGCCCGAGGGAGATTGATCTGGAGACCCTCCACGACCAAACTCCCGACACAACAACTTGACGCATCGTACCCGGCACACATCACAACACAAGTGATCAGACCAGTCCTCCGTACGGCTTCACCAGACATCATGCCGCGACGAATCACTTCCCCAATTTTCATGGTGGTTAGATACAGATTCGCACTGCAGAGGTACTTCAGGTTAATCAAGAGAAACAGCACCTATACTAATGTTGACAGTAATGTTTGCAATGATTTATCTAATAGCCAGGATTTCTTAGTAGTAACCATTAAGAATAAGCGCGCCTCTTGAATTAAATCGTTGCAGAAATCGTACCAATATAGGTACCTGACTCCGGTAAATGATAGCTTCAAAACTTATGTTAACGCTAGCGATTTTATTTGGCAAAATATGCGATAAAATATCGAGACTCAGTGTGAGCTTATCCTTAATATAAAGTTACAACTTTACGACTGTAACGGTCTCTAGAATCGTGACTTAACTTAGACTTAGCTTAGAATAAAAAAGTGCTAGAAAATCTGTGAATTATCTTCAGTGAATGCCAATTATATACATTTCTAAGGAACCGTAATAAAACACCGTTTAATAAGTTAATTTATAAGTAAAATTGTTTTGTACGGTAATAATCAATAATCAATTTTCTGAGGCTAAGGTCATGGAGTTCAACTTTAAAATCCTTGTGTTTTATTAATTTAGTCAAATACAGTAAATCGAATCGTCCGGCGGGCTAACCGAACAGCGGAGAGCCATGCGAATCGTTACCGGGGACTCAGTATGCTCGCACACTTGTAAACCTTCTGATAATTAATTATAATATTGTACTAGGGTAGTGTGAAAGTAAACTACAGTTTCAGTGTAAGATTGGAGTGCATTTATACATAGAGACAGAACCCCTAAATCAATATATCTATACTAATACTAATTACTAATAATATATAAAGCTGAAGAGTTTGTTTGTTTGTTTGAATGCGCTAATCTCAGGAACTGCTAGTCCGATTTGAATTTTTTTTTACGTTGGATAGCCCGTTAAATCAGGAAGACTCTAGGCTATATAACATCACACTGCGACCAAAAGGAGCGGAGCATAACGAATTATACGCGAACGAAGTCGCTGGCGGCCGCTAGTATTCATATAAAAGCCCATTGAATTGATCATTTGAGATGATCAATTCAGAGGTATTTTTTTAATTCTATATTCTAAACTACAAAGGTGATTTGAATTAAATATTTACATGTGTTTTCTGGGGGATATTGCCCGCTGCGCTGGTAGTGTTGTTATGAAGTACGAGCTGGGAAAATATGTTTTATCGTGTATTGATACAACTCAAGTCTATGAATTTGCACTAATAATGGTCGACGAACTCTAAAACAAAAAACGATGGCCAGACGAGACATCTGACATGACCGAAATATGTACCTACTCTTTGACAAACCATGGGACCTACACGCTTAAGCACTTTACTCGGACAAAGCTTACAAACCACAAAATTATAGTTAAATATGGACCTCCTCAGCGGAAACATAAATGTTCCAAAAATGTCGCGATGGCGTCATCCTACAAACACTACTGTATCCGCGTTGCACAACCATTCACATCATAGCATTGTTTCGAGTCAAATAGCGCGTCATGATCGATCTATCAAGATTAGGCTATGTAAGTTTGTACTTAGTCTATTGTATAAAGATATCCAAATAATGTTGGTGAAGCCGTACGGAGGACTGGTCTTGCGATATTTGCCGGGTACGATGCGCCAAATGTTGTTGTGTCGGGCGGGAGTTTGGTCTAAAGTCTCCAGATCAGTCTCCCTCTGGCGCAACATTGCATCGTTCGGCGCAACATTGCATGCATTGGTCGTTGTTGGGTTTAACATTGCATCCTTCCTTCCTACTCAGTCTTTTTAAGTGAATAGGCTTTTAATAAACTAGCACGCTTTACCATCAATCTTCAAATCTTTCCTCTACTGTTAATAAAGCTGTAGACTTATTTTTTTGTCTGTTTATTTGTTTGATCATGCTAATCTTTGGAACTGCCAGCTCTATATGAATTTTTTTTGGCAATGACGGCTCAAGTTTTTAGGAAAACTATAGGTTATTTAATATCACGCTAGGGTCATTAGAAGTGGAGTAATGTTTTAAAAAAGAGTTAAAACTAAGAACTCTTATCGTATAAAGGGTGTATCTGATATCGACGCACAAACGAATACCATGGATCCAGTACAAATGATTCTGAACCTCCCAGTGTTGGAGTTTTGCGTCGGCTTTTTCATGATTTAAAAATATATATAAGTAGTTTTTTTCACTAGAGACCGTTCATAATTGCTACTTGTATAACCCAATAAGATTTTAAAGTAAAAAATAATTAATTCGCTAATTACACAAAAAAGCTCAATGAAAACAAAACTCGAAAAACTATCTTATCAGCTGATTTATTAGAGTTCACATCAGGTATCAACGTAATACCTACAAACCCTTACCTTTACCCTATACCTTTTACCCTAGTGCTAGTCACTCTGGTATCAACTCAATTGTAATTAAAATAAAATTGATATTTGTGCAACAAGAAATGGGATGGGGGTGTAACACCAGCACGGTATATTGCGTAACACACTATCAAGTAGCAATGGGTTTCATTTTAACAGTTCAACAACATTCATTGTTGTATTTACGCTTTTGAGCATTAATTTTTTGAACATATAGAGCAATGGATTAGCAACATTATGCTTCACAATGATTACAATTGATAGTGATAGTGGAGCGGAAGGGCGTGTCAATTTTTTTAATAATTATAAACTGGCGTTTGCCTGATGGTAAGCAGTGATGCGGTCGTTGATGGTAAAGCGCGCTAGTTTATTAAGAGCCTATTAACTCAGAAAAACTGAGCGAATAGGAAGGAAGACGGCAGTTGAGCGAGGTGATGCAATGTTAAACCTAACAACACGGCCAACGATGCTGCGCCAAAGGGAAATTGATCTGAAGACCCTCCACGACCAAACTCCCAACACAACAACATTAGGCGCATCGTACCCGGCACACATCGCAACACAACTGCTCAGACCCGTCCTCCGTACGGCTTCACCCGCTTGGCGGCAAGGTTTTGTCTGGTGGGTGGTAACTTCTGCCGGCGGCCGATGTCTCAACTTAAAACTGGAGTACCTAAGTTACTTAACATCTAAGTGACTGCATTACACTTAATCTAAATTGTTTTATATTTATTTTTCTATAACGACTTTACCTCTGTTCACTATTGAATGTAGTTTACAAATCGGCGGCAATAGGTACCTTAGTAAATTTATAAATAACAATCGGCTCACGAAGTCACGATTATGGAAGTAAGTAGACCTAAAACACGTGTAAGGCTTTCTCTGACCAGCATTTACTTACCATGAATAATTTATACAGTAAAAGTGCAGAGAAGGACATCATTCAATTTGTACCCAAAAATTTAAAGTGGCAGCAAAAAATAAAAGAATTGAAAAGAAAAAAACCCGCCAAGTGTTATTTGATATTGAAATGCCACAGATAATATTTTTTATCACAAGTTTAGTGTTATAGACGTACTTAACATTTAAAAAAATTCTTCATCATCATCATCAACCTTTCCATCGTCCCACTGCTGGGTACAGGTCTGCTCTCATACAGAGAAGGATAGAGCTTAATCACCACGCTTGCTCAATGCGGGTTGGCGATTTCAGATTTACAAAGTCCAGGTTTCCTCAAGATGTTTTCCTTCACCTTCAGTCAATGGTGTCCGAGATATACTTAGAAAATACATATAACTTTAGAAAAGTTACATTGGTGCCTCGAATCGAACCCGCGCACTCATACTTGAGAGGGTGGTGTTTTAACCACTAGGCCACTACGACTTATAAAAAATAATTATTTTTAAGCTATTGCATAGCTTCTATCGCGGGCCTTGAGCGCGGGGACCGAATCCAGAAATTCCGTAACGAAAAAACCTCACGCTCCCCATCGTCTAACGTCGTTTCAGTTCGGCAGTCTTTGGCACGGTATGTTTGTGTGCGTGCGACTACATCTTTTGAAAACAATTTATAGATTTTCAAAAAGAGCATGCATATTCCAGGGCGCGAACTCAGTCCTACACACTTGCCATGTTACTGATAGTCGCGATGTGCTAAACTTGCGATTAATTTTCTCTCTGAAATAGGTCTTCTATAGAGATATGTCATAGACGTCATCGACGTTGTCATGGCTACCTTAAAAACTTTTCATATAATTAATTATTAAGTACTTTTATTCAAATTAATTTAGTAGTGTTTTTATAAAATAGCTTTTTTTTTAACGGAAAAGCTAAGATGAATGTCATGCTAATTTTTCATTGGACTTTTAAATTATTTATAGTGTTGTTTACTAAATAAAAGCGCGTGATTTTATAGAGTAAAAAGTGCTCACGCGACCGTTTTTTCAATTGTTGCAAGAATTCAAAAGACTGTCTTTAAATAGTGTTCAGACGATTGCTCAAAGTGTATTAGATTTCATTAGTAATAGAAATGGCATTTCAATAATGACTTTCAACTGCCAGTCTAAATAGTCATAAATACGATTTACAAGATTCAGTTACGAGACAAACAAATGTGTTACTTCTTACCGAAACTTGCATGACGCATGATAATCCAATTGAAATACCTAATTTTAATTGTATTGTTCAGTTCAAACGAGATACTGTTTCAAAAGGTGGGGTAGCTATTTACCAAAATAAAAATGATATTACTAATATTATGACTCCGAATATTGAAATAAATATTGCACACGTTAGCGATGTTAATGTTAGGCGCTCAGTTGTTGGAGATATTTGTGCGTGCTTATGCAAACTTAGAAATGGCCTACAAATAGTTATGGTAGCAATTTACATTTCTCCGAATCCAAAATTGGACGAGGTAGAGCATTTTATTCATCGCACTTTACTGGAGTAACTCGAGTGGCTCGAAAATACTTGAAACAAATGGTAATAAATTTCCACTTATCTTGGCTGGCGATTTCAACATTAACTTCGCTGATAAAAAATCAGAGCGGTGGACAACTTTTCTATCAAAAACATTGAATTTGAAAATGAATAATGATCCACAAAAGTCCACAACAAAATATGGGACCACCATTGACGCGGTATTTTCAAGGTATTTAGAGGATATTAAGTCGCAAACTTATGTTTCTTATTTCAGTTATCATAAACATAGGTTTATGATAGGTTTATGATATAGAGTTTCAATGATAAATATTCCTGAATAACCAACAGCTACTGTAAGGTAATAAAACCCACATGTATTGTAAAATAATAAAAATATTTTAAATAATATTAACTTTTTATTTATTTAATAAAAGAAAAATTTGTTTTCTTACCGGTCACCACGCTCAAAAAGTGTAACTTGAATTAATATCAAAGAAAAAAAATACTGCATAAATAAAATAAATAAATAATTATAATTGCATAAATTGATACAAAATGCTATGCAATAGCTTTACCGCGGCAGTCCCCGAGTGCCACACGTCTTTTTTTTTATATAAAATTGTCGACACTTGATTGATGTAGGTGTACAAACGCCGTCGCATCAAGTAACTACGAGCAGTCTTTCTCTAATAGATTTTCAACCTTATCACTAAAGTATTAAGGTTCAAGGTTGATGGGGAAAATTTTACAGTTTCGCATTTGCGGTAGATTTGCTAACACACTGCCAGTAGCAATGGGTTTCATTTTGACAGTTCAACAATATTCATTACGTTATTGAACAGAGACATTTTCCAACATTATGGAGAAACGGATTAACAATATACTTTGAGAGTAAAGTGTGTTACGTAATTAAGATGCGGATTTGTGATGTCATATCTCTTCAAATTTTTGTTTTCTTCACAATTTTCAGAAAAGTGGTGAGGAAATATAAAACGCAAAGTAATACTCATGACCTGCGTCACATAATTTGAGACCTGAGACGATTACCATTGGGCCACCATAAAATGTTCTGTTGTAATAAAATCTAATTTTCTCGTTTACAGGCGATATGATGCAACCTTGCATTATAAATAAAACTTTGATACCAAATCAAATTGTGTTGCTGTAATCAAATAACATGGTGTTTTATCGTTTATTATTTCCATAATGCGGCATAAATGTGCGGCGTCAGAGTAAACAGTACTGTATCTAATGAACTAATTAATATTTGGCAATGGTAAAAGCTTATTAGATTCAGTGTCTACCTGTTAGTTAATGCGTGTAAGACTTACAGAGGCTCGCATGCAACTTGTTGACTATGTAGGTACGGACGGTAGCAGGTCAAGCTACCTGAAATTGGGATGTATCCAAGTAATGAAAATCAAAAAAAAAAAAATAGGCCGTCTTCTAGATAATAAAAAAAAAATAAGACCGGTATTTTTTATTTTGTCGAAATTACCAAAAACTACTGAGATATAGCGTATTAAAGTTACGGAGTGGGGGCTAATTACGTCACGCCGCGATATTTAGTACCGCGGCGTGACGTCATGCGATATTTCAAAACAATATATCTTCGTAAGTATTTGAATGAAAGAAAAAATAAAAAATACGTTTTCAATATTTTTTATAAATCTATCTGATGGACATTAAATTATTTTTTAGGATACAACCCAATTGCCAAATATTTCCAATCAATCTTGAACCTTAATACTTTAGCGAGAAAGTTAAAAATCTGACAGATTCTAGTAGTTGACAGATTCTAGTAGTTTGATGTACTATCGTCAGTCGTCTATACATACGTAGGCGCCGGGGCCAATGTGATTATCGGAGTGGTTTTAGTGAGATAAAAACATCACACACAACCCCGTAGATCAGTGGCCTTTTAAAGATTTTCCTTTCCAAATAAAAAAAAAAAAATACCAGCCAAGTGCGATTCGGAATCTCGTACCAAGATTTCCGTGCTATGTCCTAAACAAAGAAAGTATTTGTTTGTTATAGCAGCAATAGAAATACATCATCTGTAGATATTTCAACTCTGTAGATATTACGGTTCTTGAGCCTGGTGACAGAGAGATAGCTTAGTCCTACTAATTATACGGAAACCTATAATGGTTCAAGAAGACATATCAAGCTTACAGTTCCAGTTTTGCCTAACTTCTCATTGTACGAAAAGCCTATATAATGAAAGGTCAGCTAAAACTGGATGTAGATGCTTGTGTCGTCGTGTGTAGGTAATCTACAAAATCGAGCTAAATGTCAGTTAAGCATTCTAGCTTACCCCTAAAAATTTGTTAATAAAACTGCCACTTTAGTTAGTATTATTCCATTTTCAAATTAGGTAGCTCTATTTACTATGTTCCACTATACCCGAGAGAGACCAAGAAGTTTTTAATATTACATAAGAAGGTCTTTCTCCACCTACTAAACCTCAATGATTTCAGTTACTTATCTATCTAGTTCGAAATTCAAACCAGAATTACTGAACACTACTAGGAGTGGCCTTTGCAGTAAAACTATTACGTTAGCTACTAATTACATAGCTAGTTTCAAAAGTTTCCAGTACCATACGGAAGCCTTAGTAGTAAAAGCACGGAAAACCATTGGTTATAGGGCTTTAGATATAAATGGCAAAGCTTTATTGTAAAGATCAAGGGCACGTAGCTTTAGTTCAAGTTATATTTTCCACACGAACTAGGGCGAAGCGAAGTGCTCACTTCGGTCGGAAAATTCCGTGTACCTAAGTGTATTTTCATCGTACGCTTTCGGTTTATTATCTTACTAGCTCCAGTTTGTGACCTGACCTGTATTTTTGTAACTTTTATTTTATGAAATATAAACTAGTGCTTGAACGTAATCCCGCCTGATGGTAGGTAAGCAGTGATGCAATCGTTGATGGTAAAGCGCGCTAGTTTATTAAGAACCTATTCACTCTAGCCTTGAAGACACTTAAATTGTAGACCGACGGAAACACCGCCACTGGCAAATTGTTCCAGTCCTTCGACGTACGCGGTACAAAAGAGGAGGCGAAACCCTTCGTCTGGATCATAGTGGTGTTAACAACGTAATGTTGGAAACTCGACGTACGACGGGTCGTCCGAAGGTGGAACGGAGATGGGGGAATTAAATCATGCAATTTCCTCGCACACTCACCAAAATGCATCCTATAGAACACCGAAAGGCTGGCTACTCTACGCCTGCGCTCCAGGCTTTGGAGACCATTTTGAGTTAAATCTGGGTCGCCAATCAGCCTCTTCGCACGCCTCTCCACTGAATCCAAAGTAAAAGGAAATTTCAACTCACAAAAGCTGAAGCCGATCGGTGCACTCCAAGGATACATTCCAAAAAATAGGAGCCAAGGTGAATGGGCTTCTTTTGGCGGTGAATAGACACGCTTGTGTTTTGGCAGCATTGAATGCTACAATTACTTTGGATTAAAAGAGTCCCTGGAGTATATTGTCCTTTCTTCTCCATACGTACATGACAGCACGTCAAGCATTAAGGCTCAAGGTTGAATGGGAATATTTGACAGTTTCGGGTAGCTTGACCTGATGTCGTCCGTCTATAATACATAAGTTCACTCATTCGTACCATTTTACTTACTCCGTAGACATTATAGAATGCCCCCTGCTATGATATTAATATACTCCTCACATAGTTATTAAAATCGTGTCGAAATACCAATTGAGCAAGACGTTCGGTCATGCCACCCTATTATTATTACAGCCCATGATTACGTAAAAGGTAAAAACATATAATCTTTTCTTTTTAAATAAAAAAATACCCAAAGTCAATAGAAGGAAGTCTACTTGACAAAATTCAGTATAATGAATTTTAGTAATTACTGAAGCCATGGGCGTACCCACCTTCTGGTCTAGAATCGGGGGGTGCCAGGCCTAGGGGTGGGCAAGTCCGGCTTAGGGAGAGGCAAATCAAATTCTTTTAAAATTTTAAATCATATAAATATTTTAAAGAGGAGCCTGTACCTACACATGACCGAGTTAAATGTAGGGGAAGGTTGAAGGACACCGGATAGTTAAGAAAAATACACAATAAATAAATCAATCTGTTATTTATTGAGGTAATCAATATTATAAATATTTAAGTATACGTTATGCATAACTTTGGCATAACATTTTTTGAGATCAAACTTAGCATATACAAAATACATTTATTTTAATAAAAAATTATAAATCCGAATAATCACCCCATAGGTACCTATGGGTCAAACCGGATAGGCATTTTTTATTCAAAGGGTAAATACGGACACTAATAATAAAAGCAAATAATCAAATTATTTGCAGTTTGCATATAAAAAAATAATAATTCGTGTTCAGAACAACTAATGCAGCATTTGTGAGCTCATTTAAGACAAATAGTGCATGGGTATTATTCATCTGTGACTTTAGTTTGACTGTTCTTTTTGGCACAATCCAAACATTTCGAATCATCCTGATAGTTCTCTTTATGAGTATTTTTAGCAATACCTTTACCATTGCCTCTTTTGTTTTAATTGGAATAATTTTGTTGCCAAGCTAACTCAATAGCTTTTAAGTTCTTATTATGAGTACCGTGACTAGGGCTTCCAAAATTACGGAAATATCAATTACGTAACTAATTACGCAACTTTTTTCTTCAATTCCGTAATTACGTAATTACGTAATTTTTCCCTAATCGACTATGAATTTTTGTAAATATTGTAGTTACAATTTACAATTATCTTTTACTATCTCAAATTCAAAGTTTTATCAAAATAAACACAATAATTAATAAAAAAAAAATATTTATTTAAGAACTTAGCATTGTAGTTTTAATCAGTTTAGTCAAATCATTTTTTTCCTCCCGAATATAATCTCTTTTCTTGAAAATATGACCTCATAAATGACAAGGCATTTAAAGTTTTGTCACCCAGGGAACTTCTAAGTTTATTACAAAAATATCCGGCAGATGAAAAGGCTCGCTCAGCTTCAACACTTGTAGGCGTTATTGAAAGCAAATAGTTATACGCTGCAGTCAAAAAAACTTCGCGACCGCCGCCAGCGCTGTCGTAAATGCACATTTCTACCCTAATAATGGAATCGAGATCTGTGTTTACTGTTGAAATTGGTTTATTCACAGTCACTTTGTTTATTTTCTTCTCTAACTGTTGTGCGATTGTCAACTCCTCATCATCATCGTCACTGGTGGCAATTGCGTCCGATGTACTAGGTTTTGGCTGTGAATCTACACATTTTTGTGTAGAATTATATTTCAACCGTTCCAACAGTGCCACAATATACATTCGTATCTCATCCGACGATGGTTTTGTGAAATATTCTGTGGCAGCAGTTTTAAAAAATTCCTCATTGTTATGCAAATATTGCAAAACACCGAATACATTTGTTCGCCTTTCCTTTATTCTTTTTCTAGGAGTTGTGGCTAGTTTTCCACTGAGATCGTTTGACTGAAGATCAAGTTTCTCGAGCATAAATCGAAGCGCAGCGTCGGCCGTCAATAAGTTTGAACCACGGTGACATAATGACAAAATTGTAGTTTTTATTACGTCCAAGCTGTAATGAATTTCGTGAAGGTCTTTGATCTCTTCATATGTAAATTTTACATTTGATTTCAATTTCAAATCTAATAACGCCTTAAAAACGCATGATTTTAATTTGAGAAATCGGCCTACCATATCTGATAAGCTGTTCCACCTCGTTTTACAGTCTAGTATTAGGTCAACATTTTTACCATATTCTTCTAAAACGTACTTTTGCAACAAGTCGTTTTTAAAAGATTTTATTAGATCTCTTAATTTTTTTATAGTGTCTTTGTATAAAAACTCCGATTCTGGAACTCTGGTCGATTCTAAAATAAACGCATCTTCTTCAATTTCTTCTTCTTCTTCAGCGCCAGTATTTGAGACATCCTCCTCCACTTCAGGTTTTGGAGATTTTTGTGTTTTATATAAAACTTCCAGGACTGCTAGTTGTATCCCATGAGCCAAAGACAATTGGTGGTGGCCGTCAAAATTTCTACCCATTTTGACCATTACACTTGCTCCATCTGTTGTGAAAGCAATAATGTCGTCTTCCAGATTTAAACCGAATTCACTCAAATGCTGCTGTAATAATTGAGTGCCTACTTCAGCTGGCATTGATCCATGTATCCGTACAAGTCCCAAATTTTTATATTTAGCCATATCGAAGTCTTTATTGTGGATATTTATATTCATATACCTTTTATTTCGGGTAGACGTCCACTCATCAAACGTAATTGTAAATCTTTTATTTTCAAACTTCATAATTTTGAATTGATTTTTCAATTGGTTTTTTGTGTTATCACTTTGATCTAGAATTATCTTTGTTATAGTCGTAGAAGATTTCGGTATGTCGTAGCCAGAGTTCTTAAAAAGATATCTTAGATCTTCTGAAGTACAAAATGTGCTCAATGTTATCCCATCTAATGCTGCCATTCTCGTCACTCGAACCTCCATATTTGAAAAATAATCAGTGAGTTTAATTTAGTTTTGTGAAGGTTCATTTGTACGTTTTCGTGTTTGAATTAGACCACTACTAGACGTTGAGGTACTCGGCCTTTGCGAGTCCTGCACTTGCGGCATCTCTCCGATATGCTTGGCACGCATGTGAGTATGTAAAGCTCCAGTTGCGCCACCTAGAGTTTTCAAAACTTTTTTGCAATGCTTACATTCAACACTCTGTCCATTATCAGCTCTCAAGAAATGTTCCCAGATAGAACTTTGTGTGTGTTTGTTCAAAAACTCCTTGTATACAGTCTTATTTGAAGAAGACCTGAAAAATAAAATAAAAAGAAGTTAGGTTAATAATAACGATATTGGTAAAAACTAGTGGCCAACTCATTATAAAATGTAAACACACTTCTTTTTTTTTAATAAAACGTTACACCGCACGTTGGTGTTTGTGTATGTTAGGACCGGAAGAAATTCCTAAATTTCTTCCTGGTCTCTCAAACACAAACACCCGGAACAACTTCTTGCAGATTTTACAAATATTTGTTCCGTCCGTGCGGCCTGCGGGGATCGAACCCGCGATACGCTGCGTAGTAGTCGATCGCTCAACCATTACTCAAACCGTGTCGTCAAACCTATTACAAATTTCGTAGCCAAACGATAGAGCATGCTTAGTTCATTAATTCCTGATTTAGAGATGAGCTATATAATTTCAAATTTATGATAAATATCTTAATTTTCTTATAGGTAGATACCCTGTAGGTATATTTGGGAATTTAGATGTGCTAAAATCAAATCGGAATAAAAATACACTTAAAAAAATTATGTCTGTATTTATTCCTTTGTTGCACACCATAATTAAAAAAAAATGTTTGTATAATAAATTATTTTGTATGAACTATGCATGCTCCACGGGGTTTTTACTGATTAAAACTTTGATCTAGGTACTTACATCTTTCAAGAGATAATCCACACATTCAAAGTCACCCACGATAAAGATACAATTAATGAATTAACTGCTCCAAATTGTTAATATTTTCGGGCATTTACCACCAACTTTTAATTAAGTTATCTGATCAAGTGTCAACTGTAAATTATAAATTAAATTAATATATATGGACAAATCACACAGATTGAGCTAGCCCCAAAGTAAGCTCGAGACTTGTGTTATGGGATACTAACTCAACGATACTATATTTTATAATAGATACATATATAGATAAACATCCAAGACCCAGGCCAATCAGGAAAAGATCATTTTCCATCACGACCTGGCCGGGGATCGAACCCGGGGCCTCCACGTCGCAGAGAGACCGAAGGTCCAGCGATGTGAAGTTGTGAACTGAACAACCGACAATTTAGCAATGAAACTACACTTTCATTTTAGTTAAGAAAGTGAAGTGTATAGTAGTTCCCCGTAGTCGTAGGGACTTTTCGCCAGGGACTCCCCGGATCTATCGACCGCGACTCGCCAAGTTAACATATTTTGAACTCTATTCTGTAAATCTTAGAATTATTTTTTGAAGTGAAACTTCTTTAGGCACGCTTGACTTGGGGAGTATACTAGCGAAAGCGTTACGAAAAATGATAGGAAAAAAATGATGAAGGCGAACGGAAGCAGAGTATAGTCCTATTTCGTCTGTAATACAAACAAGGAGTTGGCTCATGTAAATATTGCATGACCTGTCGAGTATGAAGTTGTGAGTTCGCATCTCGCCGAAGGCAATATGTATTTTTTGGATCTTTTTAAGATTTGTTAACAATTGATTACCTAAGAGCACAAATAAATTTATAAATTTCGTTCTGTTCTGGCCTTTATATTGTTTTATATATTTTTGCTGAACATTTCTGATATAATTGAAAGTATAGAAGCTTTAAGATATCGTCACAATACGATAATTGGACACAAAGTACAAATTGCTTTCGAGCCTCATAAGCTCAATTATTAAGCTAAGTACGTTGTTGTAGTAAGTTGGGGTCCCCTGAATCAGGAGGAGGAGCCCGACCTTTTGGCCCTGAGGGAATCTACTCCCTCAGGGTTGCGGGGAGGAGGGGGAGGGCCCCCTCCTCCCCGCAACCCCACGAAACCTATCCCCCTCCCCGACCCCCTTTAGTTACCTCACCCCCCCGTGGATTATCTCGGGAACCAGAGGTCGTGGACTACCCGAGTTTGGGGTCCCCTGATTCAGGAGGAAGAGCCCGACCTTTTGGCCCCGAGGGAATCCACTTTTTTTTTTTTTTTTTAAATTGGAGGTCTATGCAAAAATATTAATTTATAAATGAAAGCATGAAATAAATTTAAATATTTATAGAAAATTAATATATGTATATGTGTATACATGTATATATTGTACACACATATATATATATATATATATACATACAGATGGTGCAAAAGAAGTTTCACTTCAGTCGTGTGGTCATAAGCACACTCGTTTTTTTTTTAAGATTTAACAAACGATAAAAATATAAACTGCGGGGAATTCCCTGTTTGTATAGTTTCGATGTAGATATATCGTATAGTGTTGCTGCATTAAATGATACGTAGTAGATTGATTTTTTTATTGGTTGACTATTTTAACTGAGCTATGATACCAATAATTACGTAAGTACGGAATTGAAATTTTCAGTTACGGAATCGAAAAATACTTTAAAATGAGTCCGTAATTACGTAATTGCGTAATTACGTAATGGAAGCCCTAACCGTGACCATCTACGACGAGAAGCACAGGATCTTCATTTCTTGGTTTGACATGGCCGATAAAGTGACGCACCCATTCAGTGACATTATGTTGATTGTCTAAAACGTTAAAAATACAGAAATTTAACAGAGAAATAAAACATACGCCCGCAATACATACCTACATTTAAAAGCAATCCGGGTGAAATAGGATAGTCGAAATCACCCCGTCTGCTTCTAGCCTTCTACCCCATAGGTGCCATGTCGAAACTGTAATATTATTAGAGATTATATTTACACTCAGAGAAATAACAAATACAGTTTTAAAAAGTTAAATATGCATTAAATCATAAAAAGCACAACTATAGATAATAGCAGATAGCTAAACATAGTGCTAACAGATTAAAAAATCCAAAATGTTAGATATGTTAGTGTTACCTTTATTTAGAATTTTTGTTTATAAACGCACGAGCTGACGTGCTACCGTCGCCGTCATTTGCAATAGCACAGTAGGCCTAGTATGAGATTTCAATACGAAACTCGATCGTCGATATCGAGCGCGTTTGGCGCTCTCATTGGTTGAGAGTTCTTACGACCTCGAAGCGGGCCAATCGCTGAGTCAATCGCGCTCGATATCGACGATCGAGTTTCGTGATGAATACTCATACTAGGCCTATTGAGTAAGCGTTCACACGTATTGCATTGCTAAATAAAACGAGACAGTTTTCCTTTTAGTAATGAATTAGCCACTATCTGGTTTTACCCCCCTGTCCGGTTTCCCCCGTCTTTCCCCTACGTAGTTTTGTTATTGCTTGTATAGTCAAACCTTATTATACAACTGATTTGTTTGGTGGTGCTGGTTTTGGTTTTAGGCCACTCAAAACAATGCCATTTCGATCGGTTTTGGGCTTCTCGCATCCAACATTCCTGTGGCTTTCACCACTTACCAGATCAATGGCCCACCTAGTTGAGGCCTTAGTACATATTAGTCTATGATAATTTCGCGAAGTCAACATCGAAATACTTATTTTAAAACTTACTAAACTACCTATCATGTACGATTTTGTTCAAGTTGTATCTTGGACATTACTGAGATCAATGAAGGAAAACAAACAAACATTATATATAGAATCTTACTTCTGCAGTGGGATGATAATAGGCTTTTATCATTATTATTAAACATCTCTTCTCTTCTTCCCCAGGGTCACTCTGAGTCGAAGGGTGCAAAGAAACGAGAGAAGAGCGCGGGGGGCAACGGTAACGGAAAACCAAGCCGAGGGGTCGCCACGTCGTTCGGGTTCCGTCGGCGTCCGGCAAGCACCTCGCGTGCTGACGACAACTCGCGCAGGAAACAGAAAGCACATGATAAAAATGGGAATGGAGGTAAGAGAATGTTATTTGCATAGGTAATATACATTAGACATGGGGAAAAATGGATATATAGGGTAAACAGCAGAAAAGAAACAGATAAAATAGGTTGGTGTCCGCAACCCCAAGTCAATGCACGAATTTTGCGTACGGGAAATGAGATTTACGTATAGTATACGAAAAAGATTTATACACAGAGCTTTGGGCACAAAATAGACTAACGCTTAGCTTATAAGACATAAAAGTGAGACCCTATGTTTTATATCATCGGTTAGCTATAGGTGGACTATGATTGACTTGGATAAAATTTTATGTTTGTTAAATAAAAATATTAGCTGCTGAACAATATTTTTGAACCAGTATGGAGGTCTGAGGAACAGGGTGTAAAGGTCACATGGAAAAGAGAGGATCCTCGCAGACGAGTCTGGCGGGCACATTTCCATCGTTGGGATGTTGGGAAGTTGTATATACATGTTAGATGCACGGTAAATTCTGCTTGCGAGATGTAGAATGTGTTTAGTTTGCATGTGGCGTTTGTAGCCACCGCTACACCAGTTTCCTGTAAATGAACTACCTACGAATATGGTAGTTGACTGCATAATATAAATCGAAATCGAAAGTACTTACTCTCAAGCGTGTATTGAAAAGCTGTAATAAAAACCCCGCAACTTTAATTACAAGTTGTCATAAAACATGTTTGTGGCACGTAAGATGTCCATATTTAATTATCAACATTTCACGACAGGTTCCACGGAGGATTTGCGTCCGGAGGAGGTGCTGTCCGGCCGGTCGACGCCGCTCGCGAGACCACGCAAGGAGACGCCCGGGCAGCCATTACGCTCTACTAGGTAACAAACCAGCTCACGCCCGCACCTTTACGTAACGATTATCGAAAGCAATAGGTGAATGAGAATGACTTAAGATAAACGCGAATTACTTATTCATAAGTTAGAAAGTTCTAAATTGTGATTTTAATTAGTGATTACGAAGACATCAAAGTTAATATTGACTTGTTCAAGCGCCTGATGTTTGATAAAAACTTATTGCCTTTATAATTTGTGTAGGCGTTTTGATTTTAAAGGCGACTTTAGTTTGTCTGAAGGATAGGCAATGGAATACTAATGGTTGCTAACATTTATTCATAACCATTGGTAAAAAGATAATATTAACATTAACGCTTTTTGCTGATTGAAGTACTGCACATTCTACTGATGTTTATCTTATTATTGTCTCATTTGTTAGGTTCGGTTTCAGACAACAACACGCCAAAACTGCGAAGGTCGGGGACGTGAGCGTGGCGGCGGAGCAGGCCTTCGGAGCACCCCATAAGGATAAGGAGACGACTTATATCAACAACAATGCATTAGGTGAGCACGCGTGATTTGAATAGATAGCTAATAATTATGGCATAACATTAACATACCAGCACTAATTATATTGGTAGAATGTTAAAGAATAGGGATTGTTATTTTTTTTTTTAAATGAGTTAATATGAAATCCATTTCGAGGAATAGGGTTTCGTACTCGTGACTATTGAGCGTTTAAAAAGGTAAAATAATCACGGGTTATTGTTATTTATCGCTAAAAGTAATTAACCTTCATTTAACTTCTAATTGTGGTTTCTTTGGATCTAGAGCGACAATTCCTTTCGCCCGCCTGGAATTCCTTTATATCGCACTTTTTAGATTTCCCTCGGAAATATCACTTTTTTTTTCAATAAAAGGTAGCCTATGTTCTTTCTTAGGGTCTAAAGATTGTCTGTGCCAAATTTCATCAAAATCGGTCGAGAGATTTAAGCGGGAAAGCGTAACAGACAGACAGACAGACAGAGTTGCTTTCGCATTTATAATATTAGTATGGATTAGCTGCGCGCCGCGGTTTCGCCCGCGTAGATTTCGATGTGCTCCGCTCCTATTCGCAGCGTGATGTAAATATAGCCAAAAGCCTTCCTGGATTAAGGGGCTATCCAACGCAAAAAATAGGGATGTTTCCTGGGTAAAAAAAAAATTGATTCCATTTAGTCCGTCATTCAGATTATAGAAAAATATTGGATACGTATATTTTGTTTTATCAAATCAATAAAAATTGACAAATATAAAAGGTATCAAAGATCAGGAGTGGTGGCTGGTGACGTCACTGCTCGCTAAAAAGCAAGTGTAGCGTGCAGTGACGTCACACGAGTTTTCAAAGCACTGTGTCGTCTTCATTTTTTGTTTATATATCAAAAAAAGTATAAGTAGTAAGTAGTAAAATACGTGTCTAGTATTTTTTGGAAATCTGACTGACGGACTAATTAGTTTTTTTTTGTCAACTACCCTATTCAAATCGAACCAGTAGTTCCTGAGATTAGCGCGTTCAAACAAACAAACTCTTCAGCTTTATATATTAGTATAGATAAATATAACTACAAATTCTACAAACATTCGATTATTATACATAGCGTCTAGTGAAATTACCAGCAAATAAAGATGGAATATAGGAAGTGCTTCCCTTCCAACCTGTAAAAACAACTCAAAAATAGTCCAGATATTTTTTTCCTATTGTTTATTGTATGACACTAATGACTGATAGGTACTTAGGTGCATGACACCATTGACATTTTTGCCTAAAGTCAAAGAAATTATTTTAGGTAGAAGGGCAAAGGCACCTAAATATTATGCCAATTATGACGTAAACGTAACGAAGTTATTCCTAATTTTAAATAATCAATAGAAATATAATGACTACATTAATTTCAAAAATTTTCGAATTAATTTCTCAGTTTGCTCTATATGATCGAAATCTTATATAAAATATGAGGGTCGAAAAAATTGTCGAATGCCCATTAGGTAGGTACAAAAGACATTAAAATGATTTTATCTTAAATCTCTTAGGTAGATACGTAAAGCAAGACATAGTAATAAAAACGGAGTTTTGGCGGGAAAGCGAAGATGAGTGCCACGCTCATTTTTTATTGAACTTTTAAATTATTTATAGTGTTGTTTACTAAATAAAAACGCGTGATTTATGTAGTAAAAAGTGCATTCAGTGAATAATTCATAAAGAACAGTGAAATAGTGTAGCATAGTGGCCACATCATGTTTTTACGCGAAATCCCTCCTAATCGGCCTCACGCGGGAATCGAAAGGAGTTAGGTTAGATTAAGATAAGTTAGGATAAGTTTAGGATAAATTAGGATAAGTTAGGATATTTCACCTTGCGTCGGTCGGCACCTCATTGGTCGTCCGGCGCATCCGCCTCCTGGGGCTGGAAGTGGCTCTCGAGAAGACGAGGGCCATGACCTTCCACGCCCCACGACGCAGAACCCCACCGGGTCTCCGTATCCGAGTGGAGGGGGTCCGGGTTCCCGTCGAGGTGCACATCAAGTACCTCGGCCTGATCCTGGATCCCCGCTGGAATTTCGAGGAGCATTTCAGGCTCCTCGCTCCGCGGCTGTGCTCTTTCGCAGCCGCACTCGGACGGCTCCTCCCCAATTTGGGGGGGCCGAATTCGGCGTGCCGTCGGCTGTACCAGGGAGTGGTGCGGTCGATGGCACTCTACGGAGCCCCGGTGTGGGCGGAGCGCCTTTCCCGGCGCACAGTGGCCCTGCTGCGGAGGCCGCAGAGGGTCATCGCGACACGGACCGTGCGGGCATACCGCACGGTCAGTCATGGGGCGGCCTGCGTGCTCGCGGGCACGCCCCCGTGGGAGGTCGATGCCCTGGTTCTGTCCCAGGTGCATCGACACCGTGTCGCGGCCCGGGAACGGGGGGAACGACCCGCCTTCGAGGAAGTAAGGCGGGTCAGATTAGCGGCTCAGGGGGAGGCCCTGAGCCGGTGGAGGGAGGCGCTCCGCTCCCCAGCTGCCGGCCACCGGACGATTGGAGCGATTCGTCCGGTGTTGGAGGGATGGGTTGGGCGCCGGCATGGCAGCCTTACCTTCCGCCTAGTGCAGGTACTGACCGGACATGGGTGCTTCGGTCACTACCTGCACCGGGTCGCCCGTCGGGAGGAGTCACCGCGGTGTCATCACTGCGACTCCCCCGACGACACGGCCGAGCACACCCTGGTGGAGTGCCCGGCCTGGCGGAACGAGCGCCGCGACCTCGTTGCGGCGCTCGGAGGCGGACGCCTCTCACTGGCAACCATGGTACGAGCCATGGTTGAAAGTGAGACGGCATGGGAGGCTGCCGCCTCCTTCTGCGAGACCGTCCTCTTGCAGAAGGAGGCTGCGGAGAGGGAGCGGGAAGAGGACGTACTTGCCGCTCCCCTCCGGCGTAGACGGGTGGGGCGAAGAAGGCGGGGGATGAACCCCCGTCTCCTTTAGCCCCAGGGTGTGACCAGCGCGTGCGGGTAGCTCCCGCACGTGCATTGCACAGCGGTCACCACGTCTGGGGATTATTCCGTTACCGGGTAATCCCCCTTTGGCGCGGAAACCGGCCCTACAGGGGAGGGCCGGCAAGCCCTGAGGGTGTCACGGAGTACTTGGCCTTCGGGTCGGCCCCGTGGCACTCTCAACACAGGGCCCGACGGTAACCGGGTGGTTTTAGTGGGTATTCCCGGCTTCGGCCGGGCGAGTCCCACACACGCTCGTCGCCTAGCTAGCGACGGGTATGGTGCGTAAATGCATTTCCACTCGAGAAAAAAAAAAAAAAAAAAAAAAAAAAAGGATAAGTTAGGATATAAACTTACTCAAGAAAAAAGTTACTGAAATCTAGGCTGTATGGCGTACTATGTCTTTGCCTTTTCCGTTCAAAAGTACGGAAAGAAGTGAACCAAAAAAAAAGTAATAAGAACGACATGTTCTAGAACTCAAACTTGGTGACAATGTCACCAAGTTTGTCACCGTGACATGTAGGTGACGTGACACCTACCACCCCGCACAGCTGGATGCGTTCGCCCACAGAAAGATGTTTCGAGTAGAACATGCATTAACATAGGAAGCTAATCATAATTTTTTTGCCGCTATCGCATTTTTTTTTTTTTTGGTGCTTTGCCATACCGGTACTGACCCTTTTCCTTACCATATCATTTCATTCAGACAATCCAGCCACCGTTTCTTTGATCGATTCGAAGGACCTGTACCACCTTTCGTAACTCACTATTACTATCAAATTGAATAATTTTAAAGCACATTATTAATCCATTGTTCCATAAGCTCGAAAAGTGTATCTACTCAAAAACATAAATCACGTAATGTATGTTGTTGAACAGTCAAAATGAAACCCACTGCTACTGTCAGTACACGCATTTGCAATCATTCTCGGTGGTAGGCCATAACATCGGCCGCCGGCAGAAGTTACCACCCGCCAGATAAAGCCTTGCCGCCAAGCGATTTGTCGTGTTCCGGCATGATGTCTGGTGAAGCCGTACGGAGGACGGGTCTGAGCAGTTGTGTTGCGATGTGTGCCGGGTACGATGCGCCTAATGTTGTTGTGTTGGGAGTTTGGTCGTGGAGGGTCTTCAGATCAATCTCCCTTTGGCGCAGCATCGTCGGTCGTGTTGTTGGGTTTAACATTGCATCACCTCGCTCAACTGTCGTCTTCCTTCCTATTCGCTCAGTTTTTGAGTGAATAGGCTCTTAATAAACTAGCGCGCTTTACCATCAACGATCGCATCACTGCTTATCATCAGGCGGGATTGCGGTCAAACGCAAGTTTATAATTATTAAAAAAAAATCAAAATGTACTTATCTCATAAAATTTTCCTTGCTTCTCTGTGTGTAGCCTTATAATAATATAACCATACTCTCGCAACCGATGGATTGGAATCTAGTAAAACATACCAAAAATAATTGTTTTACTATGTAATATAAATGGTCATACCTACCTTTTTGATTTGATCGAATATTTTATGTGAAAGTGCATGTGGGTGGGATCCATTTTGGGTGTGTATGTTAATCAATTTGATGGTGTCATTCGTTCGAATTAGATTAAAGATATCGCCTTTGAATGGCTTCCGAAATACGAGTAGATTGCATTGGTAATTTGGTAGACGGCAACTTAGTAAAGTTTTATGAAGTGACAGCGAAGCTTTATATTTACTTAGAACTAAAAAAGCTGTGGGCTTAAATCCAGCTGCAGGCGCTTTACACATAGCGAAATTTCTCATTGGTAGGCCATAACATCGGCTGCCGGCAGACGTTACCACCCACCAGGCAAAGTCTTGCCACCAAGCGATTCCGGCATGAAGTCTGGTGAAGCCGTAAGGAGGACGGTTCTGAACAGTTGTCTTGCGATGTGTGCCGGATGCGATGCGCCAAATGTTGTTGTACTGGGAGTCCGGTCGTGGAGGGTATCCATATCAATCTCCAATCAGCATCGTTGATCTTGTTATTGGGTTTAACATTATATCACCTCGCTCAGCTGCCGTCTTCCTTCCTATTCAATCAGTTTTTTTTTTTTATTGAATAGGCTTAAAAAACTAACGTGCTTTACTATCAACGATTCCATCACTGTTTACTATCAAGCGGTATTGCGGATAAGCACTAGTTTATAATTATTAAAAAAAAGGTAGCTGGCATGTCCTGGAAGCAATAATTTCAAACCATATGACAACTACCAACACACATGACCTGCGTTGTTGATTACAATCCATTTCCTTCCATAGAGAGGTGGCCTGTAACAGAAAGCTCACAGAAAAACCAATCTAAGCAAAACATTGCTCGAGACTCGCAATTCCTTTTAATTTTTTATAGAACGTTTGCCTGGTCTCCAAAATCCAGCCACTTTAATCTTTTGTTTCTTTAATCGATAATTTCATTTTTCCGAACGATTACCTTTTCCAATCCAATGCTCCCTTTGCCGCCTCTGCTATTTCTTTTGATATCATGTGGTGTATTCCTGTAGGTGCCTATAACATAAAACACACAATGTACTATATATTATATACGTTACAATATTATATACGTCGTAGATAGGTTCATATCAGGTATAGGTAGGTATACACCCATTTAAATAAACCTGATCTAAGGCTTATATCGATCTGGGAAGGTGTATACGATAAGTGGCGTACACCTAATCCGATTATGTAAAGGGACTATTTGGCGGTATTCCGTATAATGTAATTGGATGGAATTTAAAAAAATTTAGGATTATTACGTTTGAGATTTGATGAAGTTTTCATTTTAGCCATGAAGACACTTAAATTGTAGTCAGACGGAAATACCGCCGCTGGCAAATTGTTCCAGTCCCTCAAAGTAAATGATGTAGAAGACGAGGCAAAACGCTTCGTCCGGATCATAGTGGTGTCTACAACGTAAGGATATATACTCTCCGTACGACGCACGACGGTTCGTCCGATGCTGGAACGGAGATAGAGGAATTTAATCCAATAATTCCCGCGCACACTCTCTAAAATGCATCCTATAAAACACCTGTACTGAACCATGAAATCCAAGTCATCATCATCTCAGCGTTAATCCCAGTCGCATCCGAAGCTTTTTCAGCTTGGAGCCTGGGGTCCGCTTTACAGTCCAACTGCTGATTTTGGCTAAACATCGATATTTTCCGTGAAGTGACTGCCGTCTGACCTCCACAACCCGAAGGCGATATCTAAGCATTGCAGTTAGATCAATTGTTAGACTTTTGAGGGCTCCAACAACCCGAAACGACTGCTACTAGATGTTCGCATGGCAACCAGGACCAACGGCTTAACGTGCTTTCCGAGGGAAGACCGGACGTGATTCTAATACAATCCAAGTCATGATTCTAAATTCAATTTAAACCCAGGTTGAAATTTTCCCAGTTTATTTTTTTTTTTTTTTAAAGTTCCATACCTGTTGACGAGCGTACCTACCTATATAATTTTTTAAACCGACATTTCTAGAATCATGTACTGAATTAATGGTTTCAATTTACCTGCCACCTAGTATACCGTTTTCCCTTATACAAAGAAGAGGCTTCATCATACTTAGTGTACAAGAATTTTACTCCAATAATACCGCTTTTCTTGCGTGGCGTAGCGGTAGCGAACGCGGCCGCTGCGCAAGGAGGTGTGGGGTTGATCCCCGCGCAGTGCAAATATTTGTCTGCATGTATATGAATATTTGCATAGGTCTGGTTGTGCCTCGGAAAGCATGTTAAGCCGTTGGTCCCCGTTGCCATACGAACATCTAATGGTAGTCATTTCGGGTTGTTGGACCCCTCAAAAGTCCAACAATTGGTCTAACTGCAATGCTTCGATATCGCCTTCGGGTTGTAGAGGTCAGACGGCAGTCGCTTCACGGAATGTATGTATATCGAAGATTAGCCAAAATCAGCAGTTAGACTGGTAAAGTTTTTAAACGTTTAAAGGGGTTAACAGAAATTCGTAATAACACCTTATACACAGGCGCGTGCGCTCCATAGAGGCATATAAGCACTGCATACCCTAATAATTTTCTAATTCGGAACACCCGAATCGTATTATAATATAATTTTTGTACTACAATACATTCTGTTAAAACACTACACTGGTAATAACGCTCAATCCTTCTCTGTATGTGAGGAGACCTGTGCCCAGGAGTGGGACGATAAAAAGGTTGATAATCAGGATGATGATGATCTATGCATACCCTCAACAAAATCTCTGTGCACGCCCCTGCTTATACATATATGCCAAATAGAATAGAATACTCTTTATTATGTACACCATATAGATTACAGAACATAAATAAAAATATTTTACAATGGGCGGTCTTATCGCTAAGAGCGATCTTTTACAGACAACCTTTGGATGGAATTCTAAGAGGTAGGATAAAGAAATAGTGTAGGTAGCCTACAGTGTACTATTTACATAGATTATACAATAAATATATACGTTAAGTGTATCATACTAGTTTAAATAAATTTATACATCTAATTAATAAATCTAATTAATAAATATCACACAAGAGCACATTAAATATAATAATATGTTTAAAGAGAGAGGAAGTGCTTTTTTTATCATAGTTTTAAAAGTAAACAGTGTTTGAGCACGCCTTACGGACACCGGCAAGTAATTCCATAGCCGAACTGCTTGTACAATAAAGGATTTATCATAGAAACTAGTGGAATGCATCGGCATGTCTAATATCAGGTTTTCCGATGACCTCAGATATCTATTATGGGTGTCATGAAGGAACTTGAAACGTTCTTTAAGATAAGAGGGGGTTTTAGGATTAAACAAAATGTTGTAGAGCTGAAATAGTATATGAGAATTCCGGCGAAGACGTATGGGAAGCCACTTAAGCTTTGTACGAAATTCAGATATGTGATCATATTTGCGCAGGCCAAATATAAATCTTATGCAAAAGTTTTGAAGTCGCTCAAGTTTATCTAGTTGTGCCTCAGTAAGATCTGGATAACTGACATCTGCGTAGTCAAGGATGGGAAGTAGAAGTGATTGTGCAAGCGCAGTTTTAGTGGCAGTAGGAAGAAAGTTCCGTAACCGTCTCAGAGACTTACCAGATGCAAAAATTTTGCGACTGACATCTTGTAGCTGTGGATCCCAGGAAAGATGCTTGTCGATCCAAACCCCAAGGTTCTTAACCTTCTCACTGAACGGAATAGCAGTACCATTAAATTGAACTTGGGGAAGTTGCGACCAGTCTATCCTGGGTAACATCCTTGAACTGCCAATAACAATGACCTGAGTCTTCGATGGGTTAACATGCAACCCATGCGCCTCACTCCACTCACAGATTGAGAACAAATCCTTGTTGCCAAAATGCAAGAAAAATGGTCATCATCATCATCTCGGCTTTACCAGTCTAACCGCTGATTTTGGCTAAACTAAAGTCCGGCACAATAAGTGACCCCACTTAAGAGTTAAATAAAAGGGACTCTCGATTTGTTACTGTTGATTTCACATACATACTATACTAAGTACGGAATCCTAAGAACGGTGATAACTAAAGTAAGCGTTATAGATTCCAACTATTAAACAGCTCATATCCACCTCGACCTCATCAACTCAGGGAAAAACTTAACAGCACGAAGTAGCCCAAAGATCTAAAGCTATCTCTCGGGAAACTGGGTTACTAATAATTTATATTAATGAAGGACGGGTCTTTTGGGGGACTGTTTTATGTAATATTGACGTTCAAAAGTGCTGATTCTCAGCCTAATTTGAATAAATGACTTTTGATTTTGATAAGTATAATCTAGGCGAGTTATGTATATTGGAGTTTTGGTACTAATTTTTGTATTGCATAACTTATACAATACTATTTTTTTTTTTTAAAGAAAACATGTTCTGGATAAAAAATATGTAACCTAAGTTGAAAAATGCTTGTATCCACGGTTAAATTACAAACTTAGTTTCGAAATTATTTAGTACAGACGACAGAACATCAAGCTACTACAATCTGTCAGATTTCCTTATTAGATTTTCAACTTTATCCCTTAAGTATTAAGGCTCAAGGTTGATTGGAAATATTTAGCAGTTTAGGGTAGCTTGACCTGTAGGCCTAGTATGAGTTTTCATTACGAAACTCGATCGTCGATATCGAGCGCGTATGACTTATCGATTGACCCAGCGACTGCCGGCGGCGCCGACGTAATAACGTCACCCGGTGCAGCAAACAATCACAAGTGACACAAAACCAGTACAATAAAAAATATACAAATAATAAAAACATAACAAAAATTCTAAAAGGTCAGAGAACATTTTAAACAAACACAAACAAGATTTTTTCAGTTTTTCACCACTTTGTCGGCGTGATTTATATACCTATATATGTATTAGTATCAAATTTCAGCTTTCTAGTCCTAACAGTGACTGAGAGAGACAGGCAGACTTTGCGAAACTATAAGGGTTCCTATTTGACTACGGGAGCCTAAAAATGAGGTGTCGCGAGAAGTCTCTTCTTGACTCTCGGTTCAGGAATGGAGAAAAATACGCCGTCTTTGTAAGTGTAGGTTCGGATGATACCAGCGCCTAAATCGCAGTATTATAAAAAAACAGTCATTTAAAAAAAAATACCGATGCCCTTGTTCAATTCGTATTTCAGATAAGAAGGGTACGAGCCCAGGGTATCAGCTCCCGTTGCAGGCGACGCAGGTGTCCTCAACCGGTGTCACGACAATCGTCGGCGCAGGAGGTGTGCCCAAGACGCTGACCAAGCAGACCGTCATACTGACGTATCAGACTCAGCAGATACCATCGCAAGTAAGTTGGACTTGAACTTTTAGGTATGTTTCTTTCGTCTAGAAGCGTGTAGTTGCGTCACTTATGTATACAATATGTAAAGAAAACCCTGTCTGATCCGTGAAGGTATTGTTAGGTATCGATAACTGATTCTATTAATGGATACAAAGCCGGGCTAAACTTAAAAAAAAGATCCCCCTAAAAAAATTAATATTATTTCGCAAAAAGAGGTAACTTAATACTTTTGCGGTAAGCAACACTTCCGCGGGCGGCGGGGGGCAGGGCACGCGGCACGTGATCGCATCGCTATTCGCTCATAATAATACCGATGTTGTCACTTTTTTAAACATTACCAAATTTCGGGGAAGTTGGAATTAATTCGCGGGAAAAAAAGATTATTTCAAAATTCATTAGTAGGTATTGTTTCTATGATGATCACGTAAAATTTTATATTATATTTGGTCATGTGTTTACCTAACCTTTATTGTCCTTATGGGTCGGACGGGGTTTTCTATACATATTGTATAAGTGATCAATGTTTAGAAGACAATAATGACATAATCTTACCATACTGATTAAGCATATTACTTGGATATTGTGAAAAACAAAAAAACCTAACATACAACGTTATTTTTTGTATCCAGTCCATTGTGTCAAGTATTTCTAAGTAAAGTCAGTGTACAGACGAAAGCACATCAAGCTACTACTATCTGTCAGATTTCTTTATTAGATTTTTTATTAGACTTTATCTCTAAAGCATTAAGGCTCGAGGTTGATTGGGGATATCTGACAGTTTGGGGTAGCTTGACCTGCTGTGGTACGTACAAAATTTCAAAAAGATATCATGAAAAACCACATAGTAATGAGTTTGTTATCTTACCTGGTTGCAAAACAAAGGGACGGAATTCTATGTCGCAGTAATTGTAATTAGAGGCTTTCCTTCACAAGTACCATAAAGAACAAATTTATTTTAGTAATTTTTCCTACAATGATATTGTTAATCCATTGTTTTATATGTTCGATAGATTTAGTTCAAATCAAATCAAAAGTCATTTATACAAATTAGGCTGGGAATCAGCACCTTTGAACGTCAATATTACATTAGACAGTCCCCTCAAAACGCCAGCCCATCGCCACTTCTTAGTGCTTTCGTTGGGAAGAAGTGGCAGAACGAACTCCACAATAGCACAGCTGTCTGTTCATTTAAAAATAATAAAATAATGATAAATAAAAAACACATGACTTTATACAATACTAATGAACATAAGAAAACACAACAACGACGAAATTATTTACCATGCCAGCTAGCCGTTGCCAAAATACCAGCAAAGCAAAAACAAAAAATAAAATATCATTAAAATGGAAATGTAAATAAGTATAAACTTATTACCTAAATAAAACACCAGGTATACAGGGCGTGACAGCTCACATATTTATGTGTTGTAAAAAAGCAAATTGTATGAACTCATATAATATAAATAAATAAATATATACGGACAAATCACACAGATTGAGCTAGCCCCAAAGTAAGCTCGAGACTTGTGTGATGGGATACTAACTCAACTACACTATATTTATAATAGATACATAAATAGATAAACATCCAAGACCCAGGCCAATCAGGAAAAGATCGTTTTCCATCATGACCTGGCCGGGGATCGAACCCGGGGCCTCCACGTCGCAGGCAGGCGTGTTGACCGCTGCGCCACGGAGGACGACAAAACAACAATATGTTGCTTTGCTAGCGTAATAACGCAATGAATCTTGTTAAAATGACAATGTAAAAGTTTTGCAACTGACTTAGCCTACTACTGACGTATTTGCCCTAGTCATATAATTTCATATTATATTGCCTTCCAATAACTTGAACGGTACATTTCAGGAGGGACGACCAACAAAAAGCGTGCGGATATCAGAACCGGTTTCAACTCGGTGTTCATCCGTGCCCCGAGTACAGCAAGAACCACAGCGTGGTCCTGGCGCCGGGAAATACACCTTCCAGACCACGCAGCTACCCAGGCCTCAGTTCCCAGCTGTCAAGAACATTGATGCTAAGACTAACAAACAGGTAACATGGCCTTATAAGAAAAATAAAAAAGAAAACACGTAGCAGTTTGCAATGAGAATGTCACCTATACCTAATATATGTAACATTACATAAGTAAAATAATTTTAAAAAAGCGAGTGTTGTCTTGGAGTAGCAGACACCAGCCCGTTTTACCTATTACTTATGTAAACATACAAAGTGGTGCTGACAATACGACAATAAATGAATACACTAACAATGCTGGTTCATAGGAATAATCCTAAACCATAGAAAAAACCTACCATCAAAAATTAAAAAAAAAATGAAAATTTCAAACAAACTAAATCGCATAAAATTGCAAACGGAATAGATCATCATTTAAAAATATTGGTTCACTGACCTCCGTTCGGCGACGGCGCGATCCTGTATCGACTTGCTTTTTTCGCGCCATTATTATTAAAGTTTGGTACCGCAGGATGCGGCGGTCATTAACCTGTAAGCGCTTCCCTATCAACATATACATACATCATGTAGAAAATCTGGAAAATGAAAAATAATTTCCTGTGACTAAACTAATCGACATATTTATATGATTTTTTATGGGTAGACTGAGAATGTGTTGAGGTACATGAAGTTTAATTTATTGTCGTATTGTCAGCACCACTCTGTATATGTAACAATGGGTGTTTTGTATTTATAAATACACTATAATGATAATAGAATAAACAATTAGCATTGTAGTCGTTTATGTACTTAATGTCAATGACTATAGAAGTAAAGAAAGATCTAAGAAATGGTACATGGACAAGCATTTTTGGAAAGTATTACTAAGTTCCTATATACCGACCATGGGATATGGAGGAAGAAGGAAAATGGCAAGGGCAATCGCGCTAAAATAATTTAACCAAAACAGAATTGCACCGCTACCAAACCAAACCTTTAATTATGTTTCGTATCGCGCTAACCTTTTGACAGATGGTTTAACCATAACTGGATCACAATTGGAACTATGGAACGTAACCGCTGTCAAATGAAAAAGTTGAAACAAAGCTAACTTTTTCTATGCCATTTGACAAAGTTACGTCTAAACGATTGGTTGGGATTGATTTACTTATAATTTATTTAGGTTTTTTCAGGAAAGCCAAGATGAGTGTCACGCGCATTTTTCATTAGACTTTTAAAATTATTTGTAGTGTCGTTTACTAAATAAAAACGCGTGATTTATGTAGTAAAAAGTGCATTCAGTGATTAATTCATAAAGAACATTGAAAAATCGCTGCATAGTGGCCACATCATGGCTTTGCATCAAATCTCCAAGTAGGCGGTTCACGCGGCCGTTTTTTCAACTATCATTGGCGATATCCGCCATTATTGTGAAATATTTTTTTTTTTAATTTCTATAATTTGTTACACGTGTTATTGGCAAAATTGTGGTATCTAACCACAGAGGCCATTGAAGAGTTGAAGTAGTATTCATTCTAAAGAAAAGAAAGAATGTAAAGAAGTAATTTATTTAGTTTTAATTATTGTATCTGACGAAATGTATCACTCATACATTGATTTTACTTCAATCGAAGTTAAACCTATAGCACGATACCAAATGGGATCGAAACTGAACCAAATTTTAACTGCATTAGATACGAACAAGAGCTTAACTTCTACTGTTTTATTTAGCGCGATTACCCCTCTGAGGATTGATTTGAGTATGATGAGAAGAGGAAGACCAACGTAATGATGGCTGAACTGTGTGATTGATGTTATGGTTAGAAACGGGCTAACTGCCGAGATGACGACAAATAGAGAAGTTTGGAATAAAAAGACTAAAGATTATGATCTTGTAGTAGTTTATATCCTAATTCAGTACGGATTGTATGGACGAAAGCAGGTCAAGCTACCCAAAACTACCAGATATTCCTAATCTACCTTGAGCCTTAATGCTTTAGAGATTAAGTGAAAAATCTAATAAAGACATCTGACTGATTGTAGAAGCTTGATCTGCTGTGGTCTGTACCTACTTGCAACAAATAATTATGGATCCTCATGAACATCGATGACAGATGCATCATCTTAAGTGCCATTAAATTCTTGAAAAGGAATTCCTTTAATGTCTTTTCAACAAATTAAAGGCAGTTAAGGAAATTAAATGAATACTAATAGCGAAAAGAAATATGAGATAAATAGCGGAAGGGACTGCCCGAAATCAAAACACCATCGCAGTATAGCTGTGACGACATTTTTCACATTTAGGATTTTTTTATAGACATTAAGTATGCCATAAGTTACATAACAGCTTCCTGGACAAACGATAATAACCTTTATAATTAGACCACAACCGTTTGTTTTCCTCTGAAGCCGAAACTGGGTCACAACTTGTCTATTTCAGACTTGTCGTGCGATGCCGGTCGCCGTATACTCTAAATATCTTTGGTGCACAGTGCATCTAACGTAGACACACATGAGATTACAGAGACGAAGATCTTTATCAGCGAAACTAATTATATATACAAAATATATCATCAAAGTATGGCTACGAGCATTTAAGCCGCGTTTTTATTTAATCGTGATTTTACTCCAAATTCTTTTTTATTGCTTTTACAATTATAAAAATTCAAAAACAAAATTCCTTCCCCGAAAACATCAAACAGACACTTGCATAATTATAAAGTTAACACACATATTCGCATACCTACATACATACATAATGCATTTGGCAATATATCGCGTTTAAAAGAAAAATTAATTAGTCGTTACATTTTCCCCTCGTTCTGGACCGTGACAAGACGTGTTGGTAAAAAGTTTTATTTCATTATTATTACTTTTAATGATAAAATTGTATATTTTAATTAGTTCTTAAATTAAATAATTCACGAAGAAATTAATGAAAGTGAGTACTTGTTTGGAAAAGTTGTGAGTTTTGTCGTAAGATGTGTTTTAGTTATCGCGTCTACGTGTGGAATAGGATTTATTTTTAAAGTTACGGCTTGGTTTGCATACGGGTCATTTCGACATCTGTTCTCATAACATTAGGGACGTGGTCGGCTTCATTCACAGTGATGCACTTCGGCTAGAAGACACGACATGGTCAATATATACATTTTTAAGTGCTGTGTAAGAAAGTGAAGTGAAAGGTGTTATTATGTCTAATAAGTGTTTTTATCTTCAGGTGGTGAACAACACTAGGAAGTCTGGTGTTACAGACGGATGGAGGGAAGGTAATGGTTTAACTATTACTTATTGCGTTATTATGAATTGTAAGTTACTGTTATCGCATGACTGAAAGACAAAAAAAATCTTTGAGTGTTTTCATACCTAGCTCATATTCATATGTATGTATATATAAGTCTTAGTGGTAAATTATTGAGATTACACAATTTCATTTCCCTTAAATGCAACAATGAATTTATAATATGTTCACAAGCATTAAATCCGGGATTACGGAATCGGTATAAAAGAATCCAAAGTCAAACGTTCTTTCAAATATTCTTGCTCGAAGGTTATTTTATTCCTATTTATATACCTACATATCTAGTATATTTAGTATACAAGCTAGCAAGGACATCGAGGCGTAACCTAGTACCATGAATTCTTTCAGTATATGGTTCTGAAAACCCCTTCAACGGCTTCAACTAGGTTTAGAATGTGTTGAATTTAAGGTCTGCGCATTGTTCGTCGTGCGCCACCCTGTAAGTCTGGAACCTTCGGTTTTTGAGCCTAACTTGCTTTTAGTCGATGTACTTAATTAATGATAGGTACTTACTGATTATGAAAATACCAGGTATCGGAATTGTCATCTGCAAAATGGCGAAACATTTTGATTTATAAACATTTATTTCTCAAAAGAAAAATTACAATTAGCGTTAGGTTTAAAATTTATCTTTAAACCAAAATACCTAATGCCGTAGATTACCTTCGTTAAAAATAATAAAGTTTCATGGATATAGATCGACCTTTGTAGGCTGAGCGAATACGATCCTGCAACAAACATGTGCTGATGATTTTTTTTTTTAATATTATTAAACGCATTTAACATAATTGTATGTTTTTAATTCACCTGGCTTATATTTGTATAATTTAAATGCGTTTTCAAAATGTGATCCAAGGGACAAGGATAGTTGGTTTAACAATAAAAAAAAAATCATCAGAAAAATGGTGATTCAAATAAAGCATCCGCATTCTTTTTGTCTACCTATGTAACATAATAAAGGTAAATAATACAGGTAGTTATAGTACCTACCTACTCCGTAAAATTTAAACTTTTTTAACAAATAATACAGGCCGTAGTCTATTAAAAACTTAGTGATGCCACTATTTTTTTTTTCGGTTTCTAAATTTTAATAAATGGCTTTATTACATATTTGACGAAAAACGGCCAGTATCTCGTAGAATTTATTGCCCTTCTTACCTAAACTTTTTAAAACATTTATCTGTTATGTACGTTACATTGTATTTTTACCATCAAAGTTACATAGGTACTGGTACTGGTACTGATTGTTCAAATAGGTAGTAGTCGTTTAGGTACTTCTTGTCACATCCAACATATTAGGTAAAGTAACGTAAAGTCAATTGAAATGCCATTCTGTAACCATTTCAACGTGCAAACTTAGGAGAAGTGAGATGGCATAAGCAGTCATTCCAAGTAATGCTAAGGGTTGACAGCTCACTTCACCTAATTTTTCACGATGAGATTTTTACAGGGAGTTTTTGACAGGAGAGCTAAGATGAATGTCACGCTCATTTTTCATTGGACTTTTAAATTATTTATAGTCTCGTTTACTAAATAAAAGCGCGTGATTATGTAGTAAAAAGTGCATTCAGTGAATAATTCATAAAGAACATTGAAATATCGCAGCATAGTGGCCACATCATGGCTTTGCATCAAATCTCCTCGAAGTCGGCTCACGCGGCCGTTTTTAAACTGTCATTGGCGATATCCACCATTATTGTGAAATATTTTTTTTAAAGAATTTCTATAAGTTGTTACACGTGTTATTGGCAAAATTGTGGTATCTAACCACAGGGGCCATTGAAGAGTTGAAGTAGTATTCACTCTAAAGAAAAGAAAGAAAGAAAGAGATTTTTACAGAATCGATCGCCTGTCATCTTATCTGGTGCTAGGGGTGGGCACTATTAAAATATCATAAAATCAGTAGATACTTACACTTAAAAAAAAATCACAAGATATGGTCATTGTAATGATAACAAAATATTCTTCCCAGGTGCACAATCAGCAGTATCAAGTGATTCCGGGGTATGGACAGGCGGGGAGGGAGGGGATGGCTCGCCACGCATGCGCCGTCGTCCACGCAACCTCGAGATGGTCATGCGCAACTCTCACTGTTTCCATCTCAGAGAGTTACAAGTTTCAGACCTTGATATTATGGGTGAGTTGGTTTGGTTTATAATTTGGCTCTAAGTATTCCCTCAAAGGAAACGCAACATACAAATCAGAGATGGTTCGGAATAAAGCTGAGTAAAATCTCTCGTATTGTTGAACGACGAAACTAAGAGTGTTACTGCTAAAACTAAAGAATGCAACATCATGGGAGTTAAATCTTAAAAAAAAAAAACATTAAAATGGAATAAGCTAGATTTTTCAATACCAACTGAGCCCATTAGCAGCTCTATAGATGTTTGTGTTTATAATTTAGTTTTGCAAAAAGAAGAGAGACCACTACATTCACTTGCCTATCAATTAATATAACCAATATATTCACAGATGACGCTCTGATAACCGGCGAGGCAGTAATACCTCTTCCAAAACTGCCAAGTTCCTTCGATGACGATCTGACTCCAGAGTACGAGGTTACCCCGGTACCCACATACAAACCACCGTCTCCTATCCTACCAAAGTCATCTTCAGTGACAGATTCTTCAGGGAGACAAAACTCCCCTATGTCCACTCTAGATCGATACAGGAATAGGACCAGACCTACTCTGATACAAACAAACCTGGATGAAGAGAAATTCGTTCTGGATAGAGCACAACCCGAAAAATTGAATAAACAGGTAAATATTATAGGGGAGACCGAGGGCATTTGAAACAAAGGTGATTTGAAACAGTACAGATTTCTTGGAACTCAAAACCGTTAGCGAGCTGGCAACGTCGCTTTACACCAACTTTCCTTCTCCCGCGAACATGTCAGTGCGCGTCCGTCGCGTCAGTCGCGCGGTTGTGGAGTTTTGTGTGCTAAGTGACAAAAATCGTGAAAAGTAAGTTTTTAACGTATTTTTACGATGCCTATATTTTGTTAAGGGTTTTGTATTTTGGTTTAAGTTATATATGTTTCGAAAGCTCATTAAGTAATGATTTGTTATATATATTTAGTACAATTGATTTCTGTGTATTTTCTTCTTAATCATAGATTTAATGAAACTTGGGAGGTTTTTTCTTACTGAGGAGATTTGAAACAGGCTGTTTCAACTCTCCTCGTTTTCAATTTTATATGAATTTTATTTTTGTTGTTTTAATTAGGTAATTTTGTTTCAGCATGCCTACTGATTATAAACGAAAGACTGATAGGGGTATGGCGAGTCGCGAAATATATGATCTCGCAGCAGAAGAAGTAACCTTGCGACATAAAAGTCTCCGTGACGCGGCTTCGAGTTATAATCTGAACCATACCTCCCTCTTCAGATATATTAAGAAAAAAACTGCTTATGAAGCTAACGAAACTGCGAATGCGCCAACGGTTGGATACCCAGAAAAGACTGTTTTTACAGCTTCAGAAGAAAAAGTACTGTGTGACTATCTTTTAAACTGTGCTGCTGCTAACTTTGGCCTAAGAACTAAGGAAGCCAGAACTTTTGCCTATAGCTTGGCTGTTAAATATAATAAAAAAATTCCTTCTTCTTGGACTGAGCATGAAATGGCTGGAGAGGTTTGGCTTCGATCTTTTATGAAGCGTCATCCGGTTCTTTCTCTAAGACTACCTCAACCTACAAGTATCGCTCGAGCTACAAGTTTTAATAGAACCAACGTGCAACTTTTTTTCCAAAATTATACCTCAGTAGTTGACAAATACAAGTTGCAAGCAAATGATATATGGAACGTTGACGAATCGGGCATCACGACTGTTCAGAAACCGGACCGCGTCATTGCTCGAAGAGGACAGAAACAAGTGAGTGCCATGACTTCCGCAGAGAGGGGAACATTAGTTACTATAGCACTAGCAGGAAATGCCCTTGGGAACCACATACCTCCAATGTTTATCTTTCCGCGAAAAAGATTTAATGATCACTTTATACGTGATGGACCTATTGGATCAATTGGTACTGCGAATGGGTCAGGGTGGATGCAAGAAGAAGACTTCTATATATTTCTTACATTTTTCAAAGACCAAGTTAGGCCATCTAAAGAAAATAAGGTCCTATTGTTATTAGATAACCACGCATCACACACTGCTGTTAAAAATATCGAGTTCTGCAAGGAAAATGGCATTATTATATTAACTTTTCCACCTCACTGCACCCATAAGTTGCAGCCAATGGACAGAGCCGTTTTTGGACCGGTGAAAAAAGCAGTTAACACAGCTTGCGATGATTGGATGCGGTCTAATCCAGGAAAAGTAATGACCATCTATGATATTCCTGGGATAGTAAAAACTTCGTTTGATACAGCCGTCACACCGCGCAATATATCTTCCGGATTCATCCATACCGGACTTTGGCCAGTTAACACTAATATATTCCAGGACGCTGATTATCTTCCCAGTCAGGTTACTGATCGACCTTTGGCAACTTCCATTAGTCCTGGTCCATCCAGCTCTAACTTGGTCGGCATTTCAAGAAGTGAAGAACCCGTGCCATGTTCTACCCTTGCAGACAGTATTTTACACGATTCCCGTACACCAAGTCCATCAATCTTAAATTTACCGGCTACTCCTCCTCTATCCAGCTACGATACAGAAGACGTACCTAAGCCTGCAGAAAACCCTCGTAAGAATTCACCTGATCTGGCGATATCTGAACCCGTTGTTCCCTCCACAGTCTTTACATCTGATGTAATACCTGTAGCATCAACATCACGAGACACTTCAGTTACTATGACAGAAATTCCATTCTCACCTGACACTCTTCGACCCTTGCCAAAGGCTCCACCCAGGAAAGGAAATCAAACAAATAGACGCAAAGTGAAATCTGCTATCTTAACCGACACTCCCGTAAAGGATGAACTAGCTGCTATCGAAGCAGTTAGAATGGCTAAGAAAAAAGTGAAAAAACCTAACTTTGAAGAAACCAAAAAAAGGAGTTCAAAACCAAATACTAAAACTAAGAAGACCAAGGTTGGCAAGAAACAAAGAAGAAATGAAGACAGTGAAGAAGAAGAGGAATGTATTTGCCTTTGTTGTTTTGAGCCTTATTCTAATAGCAAAGCCAAAGAAAAATGGGTGCAATGTCTGGAGTGCAAAAACTGGGCTCATGAAGCTTGCACTGGTGGGGAACTTTCTTATGTATGCCACAACTGCTTGTCAGATTGATATTATTTAGTTTCATAATATTTTTATTTTTCTCATTTGTGTGATCGTTGTATTGTTATTTAAATATTCCAAGAAATACTGATTAATCAAGACTGATTGTAATAGTTAAGGAACGACTGAAAGTTAATAAGTATTTTATGTTAAAGGCTTATAACTTATATTAATATATAGGTAATGTTATATAAGAATGTACAACATTTTTGTTTATCTGGTCATTATGTTGATTGATGGTCATTGTGATAGGTATTTTAACTACTTTAGGAGTTGATTATTCGTAGATTTGTAGTTACCTCCTTAACTGAAAATTATATCAGTATAAAATATTTATAAAAAAATTTGTTTCTTAATTGAAAAGTTTTATTACAATAAATACCTTTATATTATAGCTTCACTTTTATTATTATATCCCTCAACACTTCTTCAAAATAATATGTTTCAACTCTCCTCGACACCTGTTTCATCTTACCTCGATATGAGGGGAGTTGAAACAAATTGACTTGTTACGGTTAAGTCGATTTTTCACCGCAATATTTATCACTTAACATTTATTTATGTTAATCATTCGCAAGTGTATAGAATAACCTATCGATTGGTACTAGTATCATATGATTTCTGTCTACAGTGTTTGGTGTATGAAACAAAATGTCAAAATTGTTTCAAATCCCCTCGGTCTCCCCTACTAGCGCTGTTTTAATATACTAAACTTCGCCACGAATTTTTGTGTTCACTAACAAATAGAGAAAGATTATTCCAGAAGGTTTATATGTGTATAGAAAAATAATATTTACCTTACATATAATAAAAGTTTGTTGTTACAATGTTTTGCCAAATCTTGAAATATACCATGTGAACCGAGATGGATCGCTAAGTAATGATAAATTGATAACCCTAACAAGGCAGATTCCTTTTAAATTGGAATATCCAAGACTGACAGAGAGAGTCGTGGTGGTCTAGTGGTTAAAACACCAGCCTCTCAAGTATGAGTTTCCAGGTCAGGTTCGACTCCAGGTCAGGCAAGTACCAATGTCTATAGTCCGTATTACAGAACGTCACTCAAAGCTCAAGCTTTACTTAAATCTCGTTTGAAGCCTTATGATTGATTGAAACTAGTTTTAAGTAAGGCTTGAGTCTTGAGTAACGTTCTGTAATAAGGTTCTATGTGTAATAACATCTTGAGGAAACCTGGAGTTTAAGTTTGAAATCGCCAACCCGCAACTAGCTCAATAGCTAGCGTGGTAATTACGCTCAATCCTTCTCTTTATGAGAGGAGACCTATGATGATCCCAGACTATTTAAAAAATTGGTCATTTTTTAATAGTCTGGGATCATCATCATCAATCTTGTATCGTCCAACTGCTGGGTAGAGGTGATTTCTATAGAAATTCTGGGTCCAGTAACGTTAACGTTCGGACTTAACTAAGTACCTATAAAGAAACAATGTTGCATGTAAAACTACTAATGAGGCCAATGCCTCGCAACGAACAATAGAAATCGTTGAAGAACCTACAAAAAACGTCTTAATAAAATACATTAAGAAAGAATGAAGACCTGAAAGCCACTAATTGGTTCATTCGTTACCTTCTAGAACTCATTCGTGAAGTCTTCAAGCGGCGTGGTATCTCCAACCACTGTGAACTCTTCAAAGGAATCTAGTCCATCTTGCAAGAGCGAGGAGAGTCATTTCGGGAATAGCAGCGCTTGGCAGAGCCACGCGGCTGGCGAAGCTATGGCGAACAGGTGTGTTCAGTCTTTTAATATGTTACTTTCTGTAAGGAGACATAACTGTGTTTAGTCCCTTCAAAACAGGGGTGTTGCTGCCGCTGTTTCAATCCATCGACGCCTCTGAGCTGCAGGGCTCCGAAGTGTGTAAGCACTTTGTTTTGGCACACAAGTTTTGGCTTACAAAGACTTCAAAATACAAATGTGGATTAATTCTGAAAGTCTAAGCTATACTGAAACAAAAAATTACAAAACGAACATTTCAAAGTCTTAGTCTTAGTATTTTATTACTTAAACATCACTAATATACATAGTTTTTAAATTTGTGTTGTATCACTATGTTTTGCCTAGCAAGGCGTACAAATTAATGAAGGACAAAATTAGAGATTAAAATTATAACTATTGAATAATTTTAATTTTATGCCCTTATCTACTAAAAACTCTTTGATAGAATAGTAACCCTTTTCAATTTATATATCTATTCCTCTTTCCAGATCACAAGATGACGTGTCCCTTGCATTGAGCGTCTCCAGCTGTGAGGACGAGAAGTCTAAGCAGGAGAACAAAGTGGTGGAAGCTCCGAAGGTGGTGGAGCCAGAGATTCCTAAGAAGACGATAGTAATCATGGACGAGGCCCCCGTGCCTCACCCGCTGCTCATGAAGTCATTAACGATGAGCCAGCATGACGCGCTCCGTGCAACTATGATGGGTGAGAGAAATTATTATCACTGCAATGTCAAATATTGGCTCCTCTTGCAAACCGACCGACAGAAATAATTCCTAATCTAAAACAGTGCAGTAGCAGTGGCAACATGCAAAGACTTGATAAATTTATCAGCAAAAGTGAAAATTTCCCTATATTATGTAATTGTGAATGTGACCACCGAAATATATATGTGCCTCCTTGTATTTTTGGTTTTTGCTGCCAGAAATTGAACAACATGTAAATATGTATTTCTTTAGCAGGATACTGCAAATATATTAGACAGGTTTTGTATAAGTACAAATTTATCCCATAAATCCAAATGCACGTTTTCTGAGAAGATAAAAGGGTTTCATCCTTCTCGACATTAGGGATTTCATAAAATTATATGTGTATTGAAGGAAAAAAATATTTTAGTTGTTTTAAATAAATAATTATTGAATATATTTACAAAAATTTCAGAATCGTCATCATCCACAGCCCAAATTCACCCAATGCTAGCCAAAAGCATTTCTTTACCCGTGCCAACTCACGCTCCTGCAGTGTGATTTCTTTAATCAACTTGCCGTGATAACTTAGGTGGAGTGGCTGTCATTCCAACTAATGCTAATGCCAACCATTAGCATCAGTTGTAATGACAATTCAAACCATTAGCATTAGTTGTAATGACAATTCAAACCATTAGCATTAGTTGTAATGACAATTCAAACCATTAGCATTAGTTGTAATGACAATTCAAACCATTAGCATTAGTTGTAATGACAATGCAAACCATTAGCATTAGGTAGTTGAAATGACAGTTCACTTTACCCAACTTGTCATGGTGAGATTTTTACAAAATCGATTGGCTGTTATTGTCCGTTTTAATAAAAGAGGCATCCTTTTTAAACGATTCATACTTTCCAACAGGTTCAATGACAAGTTCAAACTACAGCACCACAAGCACATGCACAAACCAGAGCGGTGACCACCACAACCTAACACTCACCCTCGAGGATTCCAAGTTCGACCTGTCAGCTCTAGAAACTTCCACGCAAAGCATGTTGGATGACGAGACCTCCCCAGCAGACAGCCTGATCTCCTCAACCAGTACTAGTGACTCAAATAATGAGCTGCAAGTAGAAAGAGATCCTCCTTCGATCAGTTCGGCGTATCAGACTGCTAATACCAAGACTAGGTCACCAGAGCCGGCTGTTAGAGAAGAGGATAAACTTGACGGGGAGGCGATGCAGTCTGCTAAAGTAGTGATGTAAGTGGATTTTTGAAGTGAAACTTCTTTAGGCACGCTTGACTTGGGGAGTAAACTCGCGAAAGCGTTACGAAAAATATTACAAAAATGATCGGGCAAGGCGAACGGAAAGCAAAGTATAGTCCTATTTCGTCTGTAATACAACGAAGCAGTTGGCACATGTAAATATTGCATGACATGCCGTGTATAAAGTTGTGGGTTCGCATCTCGCCGAAGATAATGTATATTTTTTTGGATCTTTTTAAGATTTGTTAACAATTGAGTCGAGTATGAAGTTGTGAGTTCGCATCTCGCCGAAGGCAATATATATTTTTTGGATCTTTTTAAGATTTGTTAACAATTGATTACCTAAGAGCACAAATAATTTATAAATTTCGTTCTGTTCTGGCCTTTATATTGTTTTATATATTTTTGCTGAACATTTCTGATATAATTGAAAGTATAGAAGTTTGAAGATATCGTCACAATACGATAATTGGACACAAAGTACAAATTGCTTTCGAGCAGGCGCGTGCGCTCCTTAGAAGCAGATAAGCATTGCATACCCTAATAATTTTCTAAAAAAATATATAATAATTACATTAAAATAATTTATATACTACAAACTTAAAACTGAAAGACTGTTGATAACACTGCCATCTATTGGGGCTAATGCAAACTACTAACACACATTACAATGCTGTCCGCGCAACTCAACTTCGTCACGACGCTCGCGCCAGTTCGCGTAGCGACATAAGCAGTTACTAATGTGCCTCTTCCATACGCGTCTGTGAATAAAATTATTTGCTTGTGTGCATAATCTTTGCGTACGTGGGCGTGTAATTTCATTCAAATTTTTAGGCCGAACAAGCACAGCTTCTAATAATGCGGCGAATTTAAGAAGTTCACAAATATAGCATGATTGTTGATGAAATATAATATAAAATTTTACGTAATCATCATAGTAACAATATTAATGTATTTTGAAATAATCTTTTTTTCCCGCGAATTAATTCCAACTTTCCCGAAATTCGGTAATTTGTAAAAAGTGACAACACTATTTTGACGGTATTATTATAAGCGATGCGCCAACATGCCGCGTGCCCTGCCTCCCGCCGCCCGCGTCAGGGTTGCATACCGCACATGTATTACGTTAACTCTTTATGCGAAATAATATTAATTTTTTTAGGGGTATTTTTTTTAAGTTTAGCCCGGATTTTTGAAGTGAAACTTCTTTAGGCACGCTTGACTTGGGGAGTAAACTAGCGAAAGCGTTACGAAAAATGATAGGAAAAAAATGATGAAGGCGAACGGAAGCAGAGTATAGTCCTATTTCGTCTGTAATACAAACAAGGAGTTGGCTCATGTAAATATTGCATGACCTGTCGAGTATGAAGTTGTGAGTTCGCATCTCGCCGAAGGCAATATATATTTTTTGGATCTTTTTAAGATTTGTTAACAATTGAGTCGAGTATGAAGTTGTGAGTTCGCATCTCGCCGAAGGCAATATATATTTTTTGGATCTTTTTAAGATTTGTTAACAATTGATTACCTAAGTGCACAAATAAATTTATAAATTTCGTTCTGTTCTGGCCTTTATATTGTTTTATATATTTTTGCTGAACATTTCTGATATAATTGAAAGTATAGAAGAAGATATCGTCACAATACGATAATTGGACACAAAGTACAAATTGCTTTCGAGCCTCATAAGCTCAATTATTAAGCTAAGTACCTTGATTGATTAAGAACTATGAATTTCTTCGAGAACATGACGCTGCGAACACCCCCCGACCCCCCTCATTGATTACCTCACCCCCCCCGTGGATTATCTCGGGAACCAGAGGTCGTGGACTACCCGAGTTTGGGGTCCCCTGAATCAGGAGGAGGAGCCCGACCTTTTGGCCCCGAGGGAATCCACTCCCCCCTCTCCCCCTCCCCCCTACCCCCCGCAACCCCACGAAATCTACCCCCCCCCCCCTTTAGTTACCTCACCCCCCCGTGGATTATCTCGGGAACCAGAGGTCGTGGACTACCTGAGTTTGGGGTCCCCTGAATCAGGAGGAGGAGCCCGACCTTTTGACCCTGAGGGAATCCACTCCCCTCCTCTCCCCCTCCCCTCCCCCCCGCAACCCCACGAAACCTATCCCCCTCCCAGACCCCCTTTAGTTACCTCACCCCCCCGTGGATTATCTCGGGAACCAGAGGTCGTGGACTACCCGAGTTTGGGGTCCCCTGATTCAGGAGGAAGAGCCCGACCTTTTGGCCCCGAGGGAATCCACTTTTTTTTTAAATTGGAGGTCTATGCAAAAATATTAATTTATAAATGAAAGCATGAAATAAATTTAAATATTTATAGAAAATTAATATATGTATATGTGTATACATGTATATATTGTACACACATATATATATATATACATACAGATGGTGCAAAAGAAGTTTCACTTCAGTCGTGTGGTCATAAGCACACTCGTTTTTTTTTGTATATAGATGATGTTCTAGTTAAATTAAGTTTGCCAGTTTCTATCTGCTACATTATTTGCGTTAAATTTCTTGTATCTCCGATTCATCCCTTCGTATCGCATCGCCTACCAGGCGGTATTGCTTTGTTTTCGCTTAGGGTTCTTTCAGATGTATTGTTACCAAAAAAAAATAATATCTCACAGAACAATACCTAAATCGTAGTAACAATGTCTCAAAGATTTATTTATTATAAAAGACGCGAGAAAAAACTCTTTCCCACTTTGCGCAAAAATAGAGTAGATAAAAGTTATTATTTTATCGTATACCTACATTATGTAAAGAAAACCTTGACAAAGCCGGTCTAAACTTAAAAAAAAACCTCTAAAAACATTAATAATGTTTCGAAAAAGGAGGTAACTTAATACATGTGCGGTAGGCAATACCGCGACACGCGGTCTCATCGCTTATAAGAATACCGTGTAAAACTTTTTAAAAATGACCATTGGGGAAGTTGGAATTAATTCGCGGAAAAAAATATTATTTCAAAATTCATTAATATTGTTACTATGATTATGTAAAATGTCATATTTTATTTGGTCATGTGTTTACCTAACCTTTATTATCTTTATGGGCCGGACGGAGTTTTCTTTACATATTGTATAGACGTGGTAAATACAAATATCCAGTGTAAAGTTTCTTTTTTGCACTTACCATTTGGAAGGTAAGCCGAGAACGGACGGAAGGACAGATAGGACAGAACTGTATGGTTTCCGAGACGTGAACTACGTAACCCTAAAAACCGAGTAAAAATACAATTAATATACACAAGATCTCTCTGCAGTGAATCATCATCTCAAGTGAACGGTAGTAGCGGCGAAGGTAGCAAGAACCAAACCCCGGAATCCCCGGGCACACCAACACACGCGTCCGGTTCACTGTCCCTATCCGATGGACGGGATTTCTTCGATGATGAGATTGCTGACCAGCCAGCTCTACTCTTCAGAAGTAAGTTTTTAGAAGATTACTTGGAAGATTTGCTTGCTTACTGGTTCAAAAACGTTTGGCTATGGTGTAAAAGCACTCTTATTGCGTAACCCTGGTAGTGTGTCATCAGGTAATCACAATCTGAATTACATTGCTGCATATGTTCCAAAAATGTTTCTGTTCAACAACGTAAATAACGCAATGAATTTTATTGAACTGTCAAAATGAAAGCCTTTGTGTTACATAATTATTCCGGAGATTTGATTTCAATAAAATCTTTAAATCTTTAATCTTTATGGCATGGTTAGCAGTGTTTAAGCGATGATGACGATGAAGCGACGCGGGTTTGATTGCCGCACTATACACATGTTTTATGACCTACAAGTAGTTGTTCCAGTAGGCCTAGTATGAGTTTTCATTACGAAATTCGTTCGACGATATCGAGCGCGTTTGACTCAGCGATTGGCCCGCTTCAAGGTCGTAAGAACTCTCAACCAATGAGAGCGCCAAACGCGCTCGATACCAACGATCGAGTTTCGTATTGAAAACTCATACTAGGCCTACAGGTCTGGCTGTGTGTGTATGTTAGTTTATATGTTTGTAAACGCACCCACGATGCAATTCATTGTGACGGACAAAGTTAAATAAAAAGAGTACATCATTTTACAATGGGAAAGCAAAATGAATACGTAGGCAAGTACGAAAATAGAGAAGGCAAAAATTAAAAGTTGAGCTGGCACTGTGCCACGTTTTAAGACAGATCTGGGTTTCCAAATTCAAAACGACATTAAAAGTAATACGATAACATTCATCCTTAAATAAAAGCCAAAATTGTATAAAAGATTGTTCCAATTTTAAATTTGATTTTTATTGTTTTAGAAAACACAGACGGCAGCCCTTCAAGTAAAACACTCGAGTCAGAGACTAGCAAAAATCTACGAAAGTCAAGGGAACGCATCACATCCAGTCCATTGGTTCAAAGGAATCGTAAAAGTAAGATATTATACAATAAATAGTGTATTTAAAACTTTATAACACATCGCTGTACGCTACAGTTAGACATGGTATGACAAGATTAAGGCGGCGGCGAATGTTATTCCGGGACCCGTGAGTAGGTAAAAGTTTTTACACTTTCCTAAAGTTAAACTGCCGAAAGTCATAATTATTGTGAGCTGTAGTAATAGCATTATGTTTACTACTGAAAATTAAGAACGCGATTTAACAACGAAGTACAAATCATGTTAGATCAAAAGAATTAAATCAAATATTTCCACATAGCGATAAACGGCACATCATTGATCACTGTCCATAAAAATAATAAGTAACAAGTATAACTATATAATAGGCTATAATTTTAGAGATCATTGTTTTTTGTTTTTTCATCTATAGTTAATATTTTTTTCATGGTTGTCTAACAATGGCCAGAATTAATTTATGTGTTAGATTTTCAAATTAATGGGTTTTCATTAATTATTAGCTAAAATAGCTAATTATTCACATTGCTGAGAAAAGATTCAGCATATTAATTTTTTTTTATTACATTATTATTTAAATATCAAAATATATACGGAAACACATCCACAGAGCATGACAAAACTCCTTGAAACAGAACCTGTTTTCTAATTTCAAAAATTTAATTCCGTTTATTTCATCATTTGTTTTTGTGCAGGACGCAATTTAACTGTGCTTTCCATATTGGCGGGAAAGTTTGACAAAAATTCTGTACTTTTTAAAAACGTATTCTCCTAAACCAATTGTTGTGCAAAGTGCTCAGTATGTTTAATAATCATAACTCAGTGTGCGGATTGCGGAATGGTGGCACTGAACGGACGCCATCACTGGACACGTTATCAAGCCTGGCGTCAGACGACCTGATGATGGACCAAGACCTGGCGCAGTCCATTACCAGCTTGCAGAGCGTTGATGATTATATTGAGAGGTAAGGAATTTCAAAGAAAATATCTTTAAGAAAAAGTATTAGAACGATTTTTTGGTTTTCAAATAAAGTGGTCTGGGTGATGATGTCGACGTTCTGAGACGTTCGCACACGCCATTCAAATGAGGAGAGCGGCCGTCGAGGAATGCACTCGCGAGAAGAGGCCTTTTGAACTCGCGAGGACGGGTCAAAGCCTGTCGGGATTACCGTAGAATTAGGAGGACGCAGTACCCCGAAAGGGCAGATGACAAACGCATACTTAGGTGTTTTTAACCGGTAAGCTCCGCGTCCCCAAGCGGAGGACAGTCCATGAGGATTTTTCAAGCCAAAAAAAAAAGGGTGGTGGTGTCAGTGCATATTTGTGCGATTCGTTTTGTGAAATGTATTGAAAGATCTTTGTGTATGAGAAATGAGAATAAACCCTGCAGTAGAGCTATATTAGGCTGGTACTTACTTATTATTATTGGAAAATACAACGATTTTATTTTCCTAATAATAATAGGTGCCATTCTATTTTACGTTTTTTTAGTAAACCTTACAACTTAACTTTAATAATTGATTATGAATAAACCTTTTAAACACTGTGGTGTTTATTCATAAAGGATGATTTAAGTTAAGTGACGTAGTGACGTTAAAAGGTCAAAAATTAATGGTTAAAGGATCGCTAATCACTAGTTAACTTTAAGCAGATTTTATGAATAAGGGGGTTTATGTCAATTAAGTAATCATTTAACGATAATTACTTCGAATACTATCGGCCTAACATAACAGGTTTTATCAATGACAAGTATGACAACAAAGACAAAAAAGATTTAATCCGATAATCCGCTTCAAAAAGTAAGTAAGATCGACAGCAGGTCAAGTTACTCGAAACTGTCAAATATTCCCAATCCACTTTCAGCCTTAATGCTTTAGCCATAAAGTTAATAATCTAATAACGAAATCAGACAGATTTTAGTAGCTTGATGTACTGTCGTCTGTACAATAAAATGGTTACGAGATAAATCCGCTTATGCTTATGGCATGCATTTCCGCGTTATCTTGGAGTGGATAAAAAGAATAATCCGTTTAATTAGATGCTTAACCCCTAGGTTGGACAGCTCACTCCGCAGCGGCCTGAACTCACTAGACGAGAGGCAGCTGCGCCAGGAGCTATCCTCATCCAAGAATGCGGTGCGTCAATGGAGCCAGCTGCTGGAACAGAATAATATGCTGGACCGACAGCTTGCCGCCATGGCGCAAGGGATAAACGCTTCAGATTCGCTTACAGCAAGCAACAACAGTCTTTCTAACATCGGGTAAGTCGTAATTATTTTTTTTTTTGTAGAAACAGAATGTATCTTAGGTTTGCTGGAATTTCATCATCAACGTATCTGTCACTAGAAACGTAAAGTGCTAAAATTGGTGAAGGTGGAAAGGATTAGGCGCTCTAATCAAGCCGCAGAAGATACTGCTCGAAGAGTGGTTCACAGAAACACAGAGAGACGTATAATTTTGTATTTTCGAATGTATTATTGTACTCTATACAGTATGTTAAGAAAACCCTGTCCGACCCGTGAAGGTGTTGTTAGGTATCGATAACTGATTCTACTAATGCATACAAAACCGGGCTAAACTTTAAAAAAAAAAATCCCCCTAAAAAGTAAATATTCTTTCGCAAAAAGAGGTAACTTAATCAATGTGCGATATGCACCCTTCCGCGGGGAGCGGGCGGCAGGGCACGCAGCACGTGGTCGCATCGCTATTTGCTCATAATAATACCGGTGTTGTCACTTTTTTAAAAATTACCAAATTTCGGGGAAGTTGGAATTAATTCGCGGGAAAAAAAGATTATTTCAAAATTCATTTGTATTGGTACTACGATGATTACGTAAAATTTTATATTATATTTGGTCATGTGTATACCTAACCTTTATTATCCTTATGGGTCGGACAGGGTTTTCTTAACATACTGTATATACTCGATACTACTCACTATATGTACATTTTTGTGGTTTTGGAGAAAATTTTCACAGATACCATTTCGCTTTGCTAAGGGTGCATATCCTACGAATAGTTAGGAATATTTTTTTTTGTGTGATACCTATAGTATGTACACAAAAAGGGTTCAGCTTTGTGTTGAATGCTTATTTAAAAAAGGCAAAGTGAATCCATGAATCCTATCCTCAGAAAGCGTTAAATGTTGCCAATACCAAATTATTCTCCAAATTGTAAATGGAACAAAAAAAAAAACTTAAAAGTTCATTTCAAGTCAGTTCATTTTAAACAATTTGCGTTTCTAGTTTAATAAGAAAAAATCTACGTAACCTGATTAAGTCTCTTTATGAAGTAAATACAATACATGTCTGGGTACGTACGTAATTGACTGCGGTCTTTGTTTAGCGCCAATGAAGCGTCTATCGAACGGCACGTGTGTTGGGGTGTCACACTTCATTGGGGGAAGGCCCATTTTTTTCATTTGATCCTCATTTGTAGTAAGAAAAATCAATGAAAGGCGGTGAAGAAGAGAATATACCAGCTTGATGCTGGCGCACTGTCAGCTCATCAAGCTGATATATTCTCTTCTATACTTCTAAATATGAAATGGTGTTGTATGTCAATAAATATGCGATCAACTTGTATCCGAGAAGGTTGATGCTGAAACCTCTGCAGCATATAGACTAAAAATCTACCTAATATTTTGAATGGATACATGTATAATCTAAAGTTCTGCTGGTTCTATCCATAGGTTTTCTCATCCATTTCTGTTTATAAAAAGAAAGCATAAAACATCTGCTTAACGAAGATAGGTGAAGATAAACATAGATATTGTTTTCTCGCCAGCTAATTCTTTCCAGTCAAATCACCTTTCACAAAGTAGTTGTTCTTTCATTATTGACTTGGGGCTCTTCTGTTCCTCAACGTTTATAGCCAGTTTTATAGACACATTGTAGGTAGGTACCTAATAGGTTCCTAACAAGAGGTACCTATGTACAACTATAGCAGACTTTAGAAAGAATCCCAATAGAAATGAAAGTATATTGATGAATCACAGACTCTTATATTTTTGAGTAACAGCTAAACAAGTCATTTTATTATTGCTTTAGGAAAATTAGAATAACATACAATTGGTAACGAAAAATTTTGAGTGCAATGCTAACAACTTAGATAAGAAGCAGGCACTTTATTTTGCTAAAATTATTGCGATATAAATTTTGGCGAAGAAAAACATAGTGAGAAAATGGCATGTCCTTGAACCAAAAAGAAGGAATTCTGTGACATCTTCTACCCCGCACTAGGATTTCATGGTAGTTTATAACCCACTCCCTGTCACAGAGAGCAGGCTTGTTTTATGCAGTAATACCATTAGGATAAGGAAACATTTGTCTCTGCTAGCAACCCTGTTGTACACTATATTACATCACATCATAGTGTGTTACATGACGTACGCGTGACTGCCTCCGTGGCGTAGCAGTAGCGAACACGGCCTCTACGCAAGGAGGCGCGGGTTCGATCCCCGTGCAGTGCAAGTACCTATTTGTATTCATGGATATGAATATTTGCACCGGTCTGGTCGTACCTCAGAAAGTAAATAATAATTATGCACTCAATACAAGGTTCAGTTGAAAACCAGCGTCAGGCAACTGCTACGTAGTTGTCTGACATTTATGCTGAACTGGACCTATTTGGCGCAACCATTGGACTCACATTTGTTGATTGTCTTTTTTATCTGTTTCCCTCTTTTTTTTTTTTTTGTTCTGTTTTCTTTGTTTAAAACTATGTATTTATAAGGGTATGCGCCAAATAAATGGTTTCTTTTCTTTTCTTTTTTTTTTCTTTCACATTAAGCCGTTAGTCCCGGTTGCCATACGAACATCTAATGGCAGTCGTAACGGGATATTGGAGCCCTCAAATGTCCAGCAATATGTCTAACTCCAATGCTTCGATATCGCCTTCGGGTTATGGTGGTCAGACGGCAGTCGCTTCACAGATAATATCGAAGTATAGCCAAAATCAGCAGTTAGACTGGTAAAGCGGACCCCTGACTTCAAAGTTGAAAAAGCTTCGGATGCGACTGGGACTAACACTGAGGTGATGATAATTAACGAAGTAGGTGCTTCATTTAATTGAGCTTTCCATAAAATTACATTATTTTTTCGAACATTTTTAGTATAATCACTCATCAGTAAGAGGGATGGGTGACAGATCTGAGTAGGGTAGACCGGTCATTATGGAAAGCTTTTGCCCAACGGTGGATCTCTATAAGTTAAGAAGAAGGAAAATATAGAGTAGATATCGAACTTTTTTTAATCATGGGAAAATCCAAAGTTATAGCTAACAGCCATTGTAAATGTATAATCACTTTGAATTTTGCCGATAGGTAGGTAGTAATGGCTCTATGATAAGAAGAAGTCTGTTAGCAAGTCATCTTGCTTTAATTTAAGACCGAATCAGGGGCTCTTTGAGAATATCTAGCAGTGCTGCAATGTTATATTGGTGTAGCAACTTATATGAAAATCATGAAGAAAAGGAAAGAAAGAGAAAAGAAGAAAGGAAGGAGAAAAGGTTTTTATTCTTTTTTTATATATTATATACATATATAGTTTTTAAATAAAACAAAGGTGGAAATACCTAGTAATGTCTACAAAATAAATTCTTACAAATCGACCGATATCGACGTTATTTTCCGATGTTTTAAAGTTCGCAAGAGGTTTTGTTACAATTTTCAACTAAATTTCGATAGAGAATCATTCCGGATATCCTACAGTCAGATAGAAAATAGTCACGGAATAAAGCTCCTAGGTACAAAATTTCTAGTTTGGCGATCACAAGTAACTACCACACTATGACTTAGCTCTACTGCTCTAGGTAATATTTTAAGCCACTGATCGTCTGCTTAACCTGCTTACTGTGCAATAGATATTTTCATTTATTTTTAATTTTAATGTCTTTGTTTTTTTCTATTGAACTTACATGTTGTAATGTTTTGTCAAGTCGTAAAAAGCGTGAGAAGTAGGTCGCGTCGCTAGTTTAATTATTGTTCTAAAAGAGCTAACTTTATGAACATTAAAGTTTTGTCTATGCCTACATTCCGCGAAGGATTAAGCAGAGGTGTACCTTAGTACATTCAAGTTTCGCCAGTTATCTATAAATCCCTTGTAATAGGGGGTGGGTCTTTTGTCATCAACCGTACACAAACCCAGACTCCGTACTGCTATCGAGAAATCTACATAATTAGTACAAAACTAACTACTAAAGATAAATATCGGGAGAAGCTGCTAAATTGCTGACACTTTAGTAGCTTTTCCCAATATTTATCTGAATACTACATATGTCTATTATTGATACCCACCTAGATCGAACCATCCTTGTGTTAACAGACGGTATTGTGTATGCTCATAGATACTGAAACAATTGAACAAAAGGTAGTGTTGACATGAGTACACAAAGGACGTCTTAAGAATCACGTGTGTACAAAACAAACAATACTCTCGAACCTGAATGAAAACTTATGACATGTTCGAAGCTCTTGCATACTTTAAAAATCAATATTTACATAATCTGCTAACAAATTCCTTCTTCATTCCATAACATCTGGGTTTTTTGTATATCAATGCAAAATCTGCAAGAATTTTTATAATAACTGCTCCAATATAGACTATTGTACTAACAATGTCAACGGATTTCGCTGTTCTACGAAAGCTCATGGACTCATAGTATCTCAATTTGTAAAACATCAAAATGTTCAACAGTTTTAAGCTATGATGAGCGGCGAAAACTGCGAGACTACGAAACTGTCTTGCAACAAAAAAATCGAAGACATGTGACATCTACCAGACCCGATTGCTAAATTACTTTCCCAGATAGAAAGCCTGTGTCCCAGCAGTAGAACATTAAAGGATTTTGATAATAATAATTCCTATATCGTTATTTCTTTTAAAAAAAAGTACCCAGCTATTTAGGCAATCAAACAATGACCAGAAAAGCTTGAAGTCGAAGATAAAAAACATTATTTACTAATGTAATCATTTGTATACCGTGACCTTTACAAGTAATCGAACGTAAAACCATTACACACTCTCTGCTATACTGTTCAACCTTAAAAATCAGGAAGCCCTTGTAATTTTAAGCCAAAGTGGCTCCTTTACTTATCGCATTAGTGCCCTACTCTAATGTACCATAATGGTATGTAAATGCATACAACATTTTGAACTCCACCATTTACGAGTTACTGGTCCAAAAATAAAGCACATTTAAGATAAGTAGTTACTGGGCAGTATCTAATTACAAACGCACTCGTATGTATACTCAACTGCAGACCATGGTAAGAATTTGTTGTATACAGCCACTTTTTTCGTAGTACAAGTCTTCTACTGACGTAACCGTGCCGTACCTACTATAATTTAGTTAATTACTGTTATTGAACCGATTGGTTCCAAACTTTGACAGCGTATTAAAGTATTAACATTTAAACAATAAGGTCACATCCATTATAAAATATTTTTTTAGTTACTTTCGACTTATTATTATTGCAAATATCAAGGTGTGCTTCTACGTGATTGCTCAGTGTTATCGTGTTATATTGGAGTTGCTACGTTCCTGATACTTTTGTCGGTATTCGTAGCTTAAAATCGAGCAATTTTTATTTATATTCAGTGAATCATTAGCCGTTATTTACTTATTATTATAGTATTAGGCCTTTTGTCTCTAATATAAACAATAAACAATTAGGCTATGTTGGTATTCTACTTGTTGCAGATGCACAAACAAACTCATTCATAAGAATTTGCGCAAGTGTTTGTAAAAATTTAAACAATGCCAAAGAACCGTTCCAGTTCCAATTATCAGATTAATTGTGTGGGTATATGTTTGACCTCCATGCGCTCGCGCCGTTGCATGACACCACAATAGATATTTATGACAATGGGAACGGTTTCCTTGCGACTTGCAGCTGGGGCCAGGTAACCTTCCTTGGGATCTTTGATTACCTACCACGTAATTGTAACAGAAGTTATGAACTTTAAAAACTATTAACACCAAAACTTAAAATGCTCGTAGCAACTTGCTACGAAAAGTTATTACCGTACACTTTAACAAGTCATTTGTGAATATATTTAAAAACTACAGGAATAAAAATCGTTGTTATGTAACTATATTAATAGTGAAAACCGAATCTGAAGCTGTCAAGTAACTACTAACAATCGTTTCGTAAGAATTTCGCGGTGCGGCCATCGATTTTCAAGGTAGATTTTACGGGCAAGCTTTGTGTGTCGAAAGGTCCTTGCTCCATGAGGTAATCAGATAAAGTGGCAAGCGGCGCAGCTGGCTCGAAGTACTCGGGGCTTCGGTTCATCTCGCCGCGTGTTTGTGTCCGCGTGCCACGCCGAGCCCCGATCGGATGTTAGTCTGTAACTCGTCGCGCACGCGGACGTACGTAGCCGGCACGCAGCACGACACACGTGCCCGCGACCTCGCAGAACACGACACGATCCGATCGAGATTATTATCTCCCGATATCCGAACGCACGGGTCACTGAACGATCGTAATTCAAGTTCTTATAAACATTAACGTGCAGCTGCGGTTAATCGCGCAGATTCAATGTTTACGTTACGTTTAAATTAGGATGCGTCAGTGCCTAGCGTGATAGAAAATCTGAACGGCTCCCAAGGGTACCTAGTTGTTATTCCTTACGTGCAGTGTTAGATCTTGGTTACGCTGGTAATTTAATTAAGAGACAGTAACCCTTCATTTTATTTAACAAAAACATTTAAACCAATTAACTCTAACTGAAGTGCGCCTAGTTATGATCACAATGCTATATATTGAAATGGTTATTGACCCTACAATAAACTGCTATCTGTAGTAGCAGCGTCAACAAAGGATGTAAATTTTTGCATTTCCTTTCGTTAATCATGCAGAGAGATAAGCAAAATATTCGTCAATAAGAAATAAATAAGCAGTTATATGATAAGTCTGGTATACACAAGATTAGTTAGTTATTTTTGGCAGAACATGTTTTATAAACATAGGTAGAAGTACGACAAAAAGAACTTTGAAGCTTTTGTGCAGCTTCAAACCCTCTGCATATTTTAAGAATATTCGAAGGAGTATTATAAAAACTGGACTTAGTAAACAGAAAAACAGATTCAAGTATTTAACACCTACCCACAAACAAACTAAGTTGTTTGCAACATAGTCTTATCAGTGTGATAACTGGAGTGAATGCCGTTCTGTTTGTATGGTTTTAGCAATAATATTGTACATTACTCATATATATGATATCTGCAGATACTATATACTATATATATAGTACCTAATGTCCCTCTACTTAGCACATACATACTTGGTGATAAATTGCTGTCAACATGTTATTATATGGCTACTGCTATTCACTGCACTTAAGAAAATTGCATTTAAGTAAATATGTAATTTATAAAAAAAGACTTATTGACGAACTAAATCATAAGTTTAAAATGTTATAATCAAGAAGTCTACATAATTGATATTTCGTAACCCTACGAAACTTCCTACGAATTTAGTTTTGTGTATTTGATATTAGTTTTAGATTTCAAATAGGTACGTACCAATTATATTAATACACATCACATCATTGTCTGAACTCTAAAGAATTTATTGCCATAGATTTGAATTGATAGACATGGTTCAATGTTCTATTGTTGTCCAAATTTCGTCGCTATAGCAACATTGAATAGCTTTGCTCGAAGCTTTAGTATGGGCTCGGTTCCAATGTCGAAGTTTTACAAAAAATTATTCTCATACTATATTGTATTACACATTTAAAAAAAATGACGGATACTTGTGTATATTATGGAGAATGTGATAGTGCCGGCGATTCGTGAGTGAAATATTAAAAAACTGTGCTGTAGTTTTAGTAGTATATACCTAGGCATAAATGAAAAAATAAACCTTACTTGAAAACTGGTTTATGCTCACGTTAGTTCATACATTAGTATTCTTTATGGTGCTAGTAATTGCAAATTGTACCGTTTCTTGAAGCTTCGTGGATAATTAATGCTTACATACATAATGTATTCTGTATTTTTTGTCCATTGCAAATAGTCTTAGAGTTCAAAATTTGAATTATTTTATTCGTTTTGTAAACTTTCTCATCAAATTAGTTAACTTCAAGCAAATTGTAGATTTAGTTTGGAAGGTTGTTTCTTAGTTATTAAAAATAAAAAGTTCTAATGGATGCTGTAATTGCTAGCCGTTTGTACTTATCGCATTATTCACCAAGATGACTTTCACGCTAAACCTCCATTCATTTTATGCATAAAAGAAGTCATTCTCAGCACATTAGGTATGTAATGTAGCTTTCATACAAACCCGACCTTAGTTCCATCATAACTCATAAGTGACCTCGCACTCTAAATTATCCATTAGCTTCATGTATGATGTTAACTTTCTAAGTACACCTACACAAATAATTTTACGCTGATAACTTTAATACTGAAAACTTTTAGCTTATCATGTACTTACTTACTGTTCACATTTCGTCCTTAGTTGACAAAGTCAGGGAATGTGCAAGTAATTAAATTAAAGTATCAAATTAGAACGTTGAAGTGTCGTTAAATTATAATTACACTGAGTAAGTAATTTTCGAGGTCATGGGAAAATTGCAATAAAATTTTCGCAAGACTGTAAAAATCATTATATTTACACAATCGATTGTGGAAACGAATCGCCGATAAATTGAAGTGGTCTTTCTGAAGAAATTAGCATAAGATTTTGTAATGTTTCTCCTAAAAATACCTTCAAAGACAGTAACTAACGCCGGTAGTGCATACATTTAGTAAGAATAATTTAAAAAAAATAATCTAAAGTAATAATCTTTTAATACATCGGACACTGAAGTACTTAACCAGTCCATCACCGACCCACTTGCAAGATTAGAATCATTCAATTCACCATATTTTAATGTTTCGCAATTCATTTCACTTGTCATGTTTGAAAGGCATGTATTACACAGTCAGCCGGTAACTGTGACAAGCTAACGGCGTCTGAATAATTTCCAAGCACACCTGTTCTATCGGCAATAATTATTAATATAATGACCGCATAACGCATTTAGTTTTATTAAGTAATCACTTGTCCCTAATTGTGTATTAATTATTATATAAATGAAGGTCGTAAATCTTATTAGCGTTTACTGCCTCTTCGGACGTAGTAACGAAGCTTATAGTGACAAATGAAGTTCAAGCAATGTCAGATACCTGTACTTGTAGCACTATTAACTTAATAAGAATTGAGTGTCTGGCTGCTTCACTTCTGTCTCTATAATAGCTATAGGTACATCTCTATATCAGTCTTAATCTCGGTAACAACCACCATTTCTATCCTTAAGGTTAACATCAGAGGATAACGATTCCAGTGACCAAGAATACAAGGAATTTTGAAACGGTTTCTTGTGTGCCCTTTCCTTTAGCCATCTATGTATATATGAAGTACACTTTCAGCCACCTATAACAATGTAGATAATAAGAAAACGAAACATATCTTCTGAATCAAGCAACAGGAAATTTCGTAAGACCAGTGTTATTGTGACAATAGTGAATAAAAAGTGTTGTGATGACTATGGAAAAGCCCATTATGATGGAGAAGGAAGCTCCGGTCAAGGGAATAGTGGCTCAAGTGGTCACCATGCTCAATGGCCAAGCACAAAGGTAAGTACAGTCAAACAAAGAGTTTGGTGTACAGGAAAAATTGTTTGTATTTCCACTACATTGCCTGTATTCTTTTTTATAATCAGCGTCATTGTTTTTTAGACTTTTTATCCTGTATAACGGGTCTTAGATTAAACGAGGGATATACTTAGGCTTTCTTGCACCAGAAATGGTAAACATTGAATACTCTCTAGCATCATCAGAAGATTGTCAGAAACAGAACGATGTTTTTTTTTTTGTAAATTATAAACCAGCGCTCGACCGCAATCCCGCCTGATGGTAAGCAGTGATGCGATCGTTGATGGTAAAACGCGCTAGTTTATTAAGAGCCTATTCACTCTCGCCTTGAAGACACTCAACTTGTAGTGTGACGGATACACCGTCGCTGGCAAATTGTTCCAGTCCCTCGATGTACGCGGTATAAAAGAGGAAGCAAAACGCTTCGTCCGGATCGCAGTAGTGTCAACAACGTAAGAGTGGAAACTCGCCGTACGACGGGTCGTCCGATGATGGAACGGAGATGGGGGAATTAAATCATGCAATTCCCTTGCACACTCACCAGAATGCATCGTATAGGAAAGGCTGGCTAATCTACGCTTGTGCTCCAGTGAGATAAGTGCTAAAAATATTTATTGATATGTGGCACGGCACTCATAAAGCCAAACTACTGTTAATCTTGAAATTTGAAAAAAAAAGAACAACTTTCCTCTACATTTTGTTTCCAAACACAAGTGTATAGAGCGGCAGATTTATTTCTCGGTTTCGGGTTTGGTCTCGCACTCCCTTAAACCATGGGCCCTATGTCCTTGGATGGGTACCATAGGCGGCGCAACCATGATCATCTTCTTCTTCGTCCTATAGAGATCACTGATGGACAAACTTTCCACAATAACCGGTCTTGTGCTGCCCGCATCCATTGGCTTCCCGCGACTTTCATCAGGTCATCAGTCCACCTTATTAGGGGCCTCCCTACACTGCGTCTACCGGTACGTGACCGCCACTCCAGAACCTTACTGCCCCATCAGGCATCGCTTTTACGAGCAATATGCCCTACCCACTGCCAATTAATTTTAGCCTAATAATGTGTGGTTGCTTGCACCACAGATCAGATACCGTGAGGTACCCACCATGAGGCGGCTGATATATTTTACTGATGGTGTTACCATAGTGTCCTAGTGAGATATAAGCAATAATATTAGCTTTAGTCCTTCGTATGTATGTGATGTACTTAGATCCTTTAATATATGTCAATAAACTAAACGAAAACAAATAAGTAGTTATTATTGTCTCGCTATATTTCGGAATTGATGCTTAAACATGTCGAACATGATACAAACATCAAGTACTTAAAATTTTATGTTTTTAAAAGCAGGACAAGCTTTCTCCGTGTAAAACTGTTGCGTTAGCTTCCTTTTGTACATAATTGAGGATTTTCAAATGCAATTAGCTTACGCAATTATGATACTTATATTTTTCTAGGTATTTATATATGGGTATACCTATATATATGTACCTGATATTATCAGAAATGAGAAGTCGTGGTGGCCTAGTGGTTAAAACACCAGCCTCTCAAGTAAGAGTGCGCGGGTTCGATTCCAGGTCAGGCAAGTACCATTGTAACTTTTCTAAAGTTATATGTACTTTCTAAGTATATCTTGGACACCATTAACTGAAGGTGAAGGAAAACATCTTGAGGAAACCTGGACTTTATAAGTCTGTAATCGCCAACCCGCATTGAGCAAGCGTGGTGATTACGCTCAATTCTTCTCTGTTGAGAGGAGATCTGTGCCCAGCAGAGGGACGATAAAAAGGTTGATGATGATGATTATCAGAAATGTGGATGTGAATAGAGCCAGAAAATTTCACATAAAAAATTATAACACTCTGGCTTGCAGCGAATTCGATTTAATCTACATTCTTTTCGGATAATTGTTTATTCACTGTCACGTTTTAATGAGTTATAAATAAGCAATCCAAATAAATTACAGCTATTATACCTCGACCATACGTGTTTAAAAGTTTCCTTCGAGTCTAATAGCCATTTAAAATAAATCAACAGAAATGGTATCGATTCACAAAAAAACTTGAGTAAAAAATGTTTTAAAGTAGTTAAGTACCGTTGAAACTTCTTACAAAGTCACAACATTACATAAAGTCATTTAAAAAGTTGAATAGGCCAATAATTAAACGTAATCACCGAACTGGAATCTCAATTATATAATAACTTGAAAAAAGATGACGATTAGTCTCATATATTTCTGAAACAACGTATAATTATTATAAATAAATAAACTGATATTACCTAACTATAGCATTCCAATAGAATATGGTATTTTTTCCATAATTTACTGTTAAGATGTGCGGTCCTTCTCCAAACATCACATATTGATACTTTCAAATGCGAATGACATAATCTTTGTACAAACACCAAAAACCGGTCAAAATCGATGCATTTCGCGTCATGAAGTAAGTAGGTACACCTTGTCCGAGTATCCTGTGCGTCTACGTTTTCATGTTACATTCCGATATCAAGTGTTTATGATGTTAGATTAAAACGACAGATAACAGTAACCCACTAATACAAACTTACTAACTAACTTACTTATACTTATTTCCTCTATTCAAATAATCTTACAGTTTATGTCAGATTACTATTTATGTATTATTATGAACAATCCAGTTAAAACTGATTGAACTGGGCCGACACATAGCTTGTCTGACAGATAATCGTCGGACTAAGCTATTGGCTTCTTGGCTGGGACCATCGGGCACAAGAAAGATAGAAGGTTCAACTACTCGATGGGTACACGACATAGTGCAAGTGGCTATCGAGCAATGGATGAACGTGGCAGGTGACAGGGACACTTGGCATTCTCTAGAGGAGGCCTTCACCTCCAGCTAACGCGGGGTTCTTACTTCTTTTTTGCTCAAAAATACAGCAAACTTCTAACTATTAGTATTTTATCATGTTTATTAGTTTTATTTTTAATTCTTTAAGTGTATACAGTAAGAAATAAAAGGCATTTTTATTTTATTTATTTATTATGAACAATCCGCCTTAAATTTCTCATTAGGTTACAACTTAAAGATTAACAAAGAACTATGCCACGATTTCGTAATAAATCGTTCTAAATTACAAACAACGTTTATGTGAATCAAGGTTTTCTCGTGGGATATACTTTTGGTGGACCTGTGCCACGAACACCCACTCACACTCTAGATAGCAATAAAACCGCACACAAAAGGCTTAGATTTACCTACATTCGATAATTTTGCTGGATTTAAATGGATTCTACGTGATACAGATAGCTGTTAAATCGTTCAAATTACCGTAGTTACTAAGGCTAAAGTTTCCTAATACAGAATTTACAACATTCCTAATACGTAACTTAATTAACTGGCTTAGTTCTAGAGACTGGCACATGAGTTACCTTGGTGTTTACTGCAACTTATTTCATTATACAATATGTAAAGAAAGCCCTGTCCGATCCGTGAAGGAATTGTTAAGAATCGATAACTGATTCTACTAATGCCAACAAAACCGGGTTAAACTTAAAAAATACCCCTAAAAATAAATATTAATTCTCAAAAAAGGTAACTTAATACTTGTGCGGTAGCAAACCATGCATAATAATGCCGCCAAAATGGTGTTGTCACTTTTTAAGAATATTCCAAATTTCGGGGAAGTTGGAATTAATCCACGGAAAAAAAAGATTATTTCAAAATTCATTACTATTGTTACTGTTACTATATGTAAAATTTTATATTTTATTTGGTCATGTGATTACCTAACCTTTATTACCCTTATGGGCCGGACGGGGTTATTTTTAGTAATGTAAAAATAACTCATAAATAAAAGTGGTGTCAAAGATGAATATGCCAAGTAACAAAATTATATGTTTATAATTATATGTTTTGATTTATGACTATCGAACCACCCCTGCTTCTCACGGTTTTACGAATTGATAAAACACTAAGAAATGTATCCAATAGAATAGATTCTCTAAATTATCTTGAAAATTGCGTCAAAATCCGGTCACAAAGAGAGACTCAAAAAAGCGACTTTTATAATATTGTATTCTTTCGTCTACATGCCATAAAATACTGTTTGATTACTTATGGGTATTAGTATAGGTATTATCATTCTATGCAATTTTCTTCGCACAGTTACACTTCGTAGAATAGTTATATCAGTGGACCATGTTATTACAAAAGTAGATAGGTAGTATGTTATCCTTATCAGGTACTATTATTTCACTCACGAGTTTGGCAATTACGAGCTAAACCATAAAAGCTAACGACCTCAGGTATGTCGGTGCCTTTTAATATACATCGTAATGATTTATAGGTACATAATCATAGCTTTGAGAGACTTACTTAGGGTATAGCAAAGCAAAAAAGCATCTTGTTTTGAAGATTTCACGCACCATACTTTAATTGAATGATTGGCGGGTTCGATAACCATAGGAAAACGATTGGTGGAAAGTTATTGAACGTATCTAATGCACAGATTACGTTGTAACTGTTACGCGTCACTAATGTTATACTTTACGGTGAGATATTTTTAAGGAAGTGAAAATACTTAATATAGAGTGGCATGGGATATCGAAGCGCAAACTGTAACCATGAAATTACCTCACGATTCTACATAGAGATTAGAGTGTAGAAATTTTCGTCGGTTATAAAGACAAATCTGAGTCTTTTAGAAAAGATACCTACACGTTTATAATGAATTAGCTGCGCCACGCGGTTTCACCCGCGTAGGTTTCGATATGTTTTTTTTTGTATATGCTCCGTTCCTATTGGTCGCAGTGTGATGGTATATAGCCTAAAGCCTTACGGGATTAATAAGCTATCCAACACAAAAAGAATTTTTCAAATCGGACCAGTACTTCCCGAGATTAGCGTGTTCAAACAAACAAACAAACTCTTCAGCTTTATGTATTAGTATAGATGGAATAGGTTTTTATTTTTTAATAACCGATAAAAGTCTACACCGGGGCTCAAAATTATGAATAGAATCCACGGTCTATAGAACCCATTTTTTATTATTTATTCACTCTTTTCTACCTTTACACACAAATATTTACAAATAGGTATTCATCTAAACGCGTAGGCTGTGTAGGAAATCATCCCAAGCCATGTAGTATGCATTTAATAATTGGGACAGCTTGCAAAGGCGTGAAGAGACTGATTAGACCTACAAACCTCTGAAGAAAAAAACTTTAAAAAAGTCTACTCCAAAGACTACCCAACCGGAATTGCCTGTGTTCCGCTAAATGTCAAATGTTCAAAAACATGCACTTTTAAACGTTGTACCACGCAAATGCCACATGAATTATGTATGAGAGCGGGGTAAAACTAACCCCTTTAAATACGGAAATAGTACGTATACTTTTATGTGAAAACATTAATCCACCTTCGCGTGTTCCCTCATCTGCATTTTACCCCATGCATTTCTATATACAGAGGAATACATCGCTTAAGTCTACCTGCAAATTTTGCATTTTAGCTATGGGAAATTATAACCTTATACTTAGTATTAAACAATAATGTTTCCGTAGCTATATATTCTATGCCATAGTTTTAGATTCTAGAAACTTCTCAAGTAATGAAAAATCCTATACAGTTTTCTGAATTATAAATTTATAACTAAAGCATAAAAAACAACTTATTTTTTTACATAGCAGCTTAATGTTTGCAATGCACAAACAAAGAACAAATTATATGTATTAATTAGCATAGCAGACCACTGTAACCTGAATCCCCGATGAGAAAGAATTGGCGCCACAAAATAGATCCATACAGAAGGTCTACTCTATACAAGGACCGAAAATACAGACACCATTGACAAAACTTCCATAATTATACAGTATGTTAAGAAAACCCTGCCCGACCCATAAGGATAATAAAGATTAGGTAAACACATGACCAAATATAATATAAAATTTTACGTAATCATCATAGTACCAATACAAATAAATTTTGAAATAATCTTTTTTTCCCGCGAATTAATTCCAACTTCCTCGAAATTTAGTAATTTTTAAAAAAGTGACAACACCGGTATTATTATGAGCGAATAGCGATGCGACCACGTGCCGCGTACCCTGCCGCCCGCCGCCCGCGGAAGGGTGAACGTACATTTATTAAGTTACCACTTTTTGCGAAATAATATTTATTTTTTTAGGGGGAATTTTTTTTAAGTTTAGCCCGGTTTTGTATCCATTAGTAGAATCAGTTATCGATACCTAACAAAACCTTCACGGGTCGGTCAGGGTTTTCCTAACATACTGTGTATTTATTACGTTTAATTTTACATCACTGTCAAAATTGCAGTGATATTTTTGATCTTTGCTAAAAGGTTGATACCGGGCTGCTGCTATCAGAGGTAAAATAAGTGTGGATGAACACGCTCTCTACTGGCATGGTTTAATACGTAGGCATCAGGGTAGCCCGTAACATTCAAATTTTTTTACGTTTTTTGCTCTTTTCAAGTACATCCTAATACTTATTTATTTATAGAGTTATATAATGGTAAAAACATCAATAGGTTCAGAACCCTTTTGAATGACTGAAATCATGAAATCCTGACATTTAAGGCGGCCTACCCAGCCACATTAGGTATTGTATTTCAGATTCTCATGATTTATAATTTTGGAAATTATTTAACATTATTTTGTAAAGCCACATAGTAACTTAATGTAGGAATAAGTACTTTAATAAAAAAATATATACGAATTTATACTTTTAAAATCTTTTTAATTGCAATAAAAAGTTTATATACAGATTGAAAGCTCTTTTGTATTGTTTTTAATTAAAAAACAAAACAAAAATCAAAACATGGTGGCAAAATTGTTGGTTGTTTACGTTTATTTTTATTAATATGTATTAATACTATTAATAATGAACAGAGCATCACTCCTATAGCCCTACACACCTACAAAACATGATATTAAGGTTGTTGTCTTAAGTTTTATGCGAATTCACGAAGGACACGCGATTGTGGAACTTCAGGAATAGTTAGCCGTCTATAGCACTTTCAGGAGGTCCACTCATACCAAGGTGATACAATCATAGTGTGGGCAGGATTTCGTCTTGGCGGACGACCCAACTCGTTTCGAGTCTGTCGAGCGTGACTCCCTTGTGGTACTTAGATATTTTTGTTCAGTTATACTGTCTTGCATAACCACACAAAACAATTGTCACAAGGAGTTAGTGTTTGTCCCACACAGAATCCAACTGGTCGAGGAATTCCACTCGTGCTCCTTCGCATACGGCGCGGTTAATGTTGGCCGTCCACCAAGACTATGATAGTCAAGTTTTAGATTGGCTTGCATAATTGCCCGACTGGATATATCCAGGATGCCTGGGACTTGTTACAGCGAAAAGCTTTATAACTTTACGAACATTTGCAATGAAATGCAAATAACACGCGAGCTCATACTGCAACAAGACATTAACAATTTAGTTTTAAGAATCATTATTTTGGATTTGCAACCGTAATTAACACAAGATTTCTATGAATTTACAACCTGGCAATAAACTGCGAATTGCAAAAACCGTAAAAAAAATGCGCTCATTGGAGCCGACCTTCTGTAAGACCTATCTAATTTATCGTGGAACTATATCGTTTGAATAGAATCGCCTGCGGGCTGTGGTCGATTCGAGGCCACAACGCCGTCTGCGTTACTGAACATCATTAATTAAGAACTTAATTTAATCTTATGACTTCTGCTATTATTCCCGTAAGGAAACAATAGCGTGGGCTGATTGAGCATAAAATTTTATTAAATATTGTGGACTAAATGGAATATAATAATAAGCGGTTAAATTGGTTCTTTGCAAAGAACGTGAGCAGGCTAATGAGAATGTCTAAAAAATCAAAGCCTACGTGATATGGGTTTTCAATTTCAATTTTGATAAAACACGATCGAATTAATTATCACGTATTAATTACACGAACAATACCGCACTACCCACACGATCAGGTTTCTCTAGTTGCACAAGCAGTAAGTAGCCACAGCTATTCCTTGTGATTAATTAAATGTAGCAAATTAACGTAAGCTCGAGATTTCAAGGCACTTTGTTCTAAAAAAAAAATACGTTTAAAAAAAGCGACGAGTTGATTTATATCAGACATTTCCTTTCGGAAAATTATACGGTAGGTATTCCAGACATATAGATACCTACAGTATAATTTCGAAAGTACGGACGACAGCAGGTCAAACTACCCGAAACTGTCAAATATTCCTAATCAACCTTGAGCCTTAATGCTTTAAAGATAAAGTTGAAAATGTACTAAAGAAATCGGGCAGATTGTAGTAGCTTAATATGCTGTTGTTTGTACCATACAGATATATAATGGATCACTACATAATTTTAGTAGGAACTTAATATTGTTTAATGAACTTGTTCACATTGACCATTGTGTGGCAGTGTAAAAAGAGGGCGTGGCGCGTAGGTAGAACAAATTAATGTGGAACAGCAAATATACCTAATACCATTTTAAATGAGTGCGAGTTGCATGGAAGCACTACATAATCCTGTTATTATTATAAACCTGTACATTCCTATGGTTATTTCTTTATATTACTCTTTCACGCATCTACTGAACGGATTTTAGCACAGAGATGGTTTATAATCAAGATTATAAATAGGGCTTGCAATCCGGTTTCATTTTCAATCCGGCCGGATTTCGTCGGATTCACGAAAATCCGTCCGGATCCGGTCGATGGTGGCAGTTGGTATTGATTGCATTGTCTTCTTCCATCAGAATCTCCGTCGGAGTTTCTTGCACGTTCTTATCCATAGAGATCTACGCTTTGGAACGTGCAATTTAGCTTTTTAGCACTTTACTTGGACTGACAGACATTGACTATTCAAAAGCACAAACGGATGGTTAATTTGATATAACAATTTTGATTTGATTTGATTTGATAGAGCTACAAATGTAGTCTGCGGCTGAAAAGGCACTTTCAGCCTCAATGCTGGTTGGCCTAATCTCCATTAAATAAATATAAATTACTTAGCGTTACAGCGTTAAATACTTTCCCTTTATTCCTTCTTCTTCATATGCAGTCTTCTTTTTTTAATAGCTTGCTCGTAGTCTATTTCCTTTTCATTAGTTTTAACTTTCCTACACACTGGTTTTTTTTTTTGCAGGATTTTTGTTTCCGATTCCTATTTTATTGTTATATTTTGTTTCATTGGCAATAATGAGTTATAATTTGAATTGTTATCTTCGTTTCTTACAGCACATAATTCGAATTTTGATTTGGTTTTTGCACTTCTTTTGTTTTACCGGATCCGATGCCGGATTCGGAGCGGACCCACCGGATCTGAGAGGTTCAAAAACACGTCGAATCCGCCGGATTACCTGATCCGCCGGACCGGATTGCAATCCCTAATTATAAACCATCTCTGTGCTATTATGATTGATACAAGAAAAAAATTTATCCAAATGTAATGTATATAAATTCCTAAAAGTGTTTCCGTACTCTGCATCTGTCCAATGTAGACTATGACCCCGCGTGGACCCTACGAAGCCGCCCGCATGCCCAGGAACGAGTAGCCACTATTGCTGGTAGCGTTTTTGAAATGTTGTGCATGTTAATCACATAACTGTCCTTGTCAACCGATTTTGGGATTCATTTAATAATAATTCATTCATTTAATTTCTTTCATAGTTGTTTTTTTAATAATCTGAATTACTGAACAACAATTATTATTAGGTTCTGTTGGTTTTAAAAATCTTGCCCCACGCTTGGAATTTCTCTTGTATCCTGGGTACGATTACAAACATATAAAGTCACATACACAAACAGCAAAATTACGAGTAAGACATACTGTATGTACCTAGTACAAAGTAAGGTATCTAATCAACTAAACTTAAACTAAATAAATGGTAATAGAAAATCATGACGTGAAAAATATCTCAAAATCCAAATTTGTTCAAAACTGTTTTAATAAGCAAAGAAAACACTATCAAATTCGTTCAATTTCATTTGCATTCGCATTCGCGTTTGAAATTGTAAAAAAAACTATCGATACTCGATTTTATTTACAATCAGCCAGTATGACCTCTAGATCCAATTTTACATAGGTATTACCTACTTGGTTATGGTAAGAAATGATATAAAAATTTATTAATACTTAATATTTGAAATAGTATGTGTAACTTAGACTTTTTGATGTGTGATTAAATGAATCCGCATGTCACATAAAAAGCTTCACATTATTATTTAGTCACTTGTTCAAAAGGAAACAGGAAATAGTTGTATCGTAAAGCCCACGGTCTACTTAGTTGCCAAGGTTATAATGATAGAAATAATTAGTTGGATATGTCTTGCCTCTTATACGGGCGTTCCCCCGGTCGGGCTTCTTAATTACTCGGCACTAAACGCGAGCAACGCTTCATCACGCATTTTGTTACATACGAGTACAACCCTCACTTGTTATATCTACAAAATTTGCATACGTTATGTACCTATATACAAAGATACCTATGTATAAATACCTATATATATATACATACATGAATATTATATGTTATACAGTTACGAGTACTATATTATTAATTATTATGTCAATACTTTGCTAGGTACTTTATTGCAATTTCTTCGTGTAATAAAGAATGCAACGTTGAAGTACGACACATTACATAAACCGAAAACCCCATGTTTGTAACAACATAAAATTTCATGCAAAAATAAAGGAGTAATAGTTTTTGAACAAAGTTGCGTCTAAACATATATATGTAGGATGAGGTGTCCAACAGTGAACCATGAAAAAGTTGCACATTCATAGCTCAGCTATTTCTAAAGATAATGAAGATTTTTTTTTTACTAGAGGAATTTCCATATATCTGGCTATAATTTTGCATCGTTAACATCCATCGACTTAATAAACATAAACTATTTCGACGACCCTGGTTACTTTTCTGGTGACCGTACATACTTTCACACTTCCTATTTGTTCTACAAAACTACCTAAGTACCTAGTAGTATTTCCTTTCTGGCAGTGTGTATAGGATTGTATGTAATTGTACCCATGGTAAGTTACCGTATTTTTAGACAATTGCGTTTCGCTTGGCCGCCATCGTCGCCAGCCCAAACCGTGACCGACACAGCTTTGCTTCCATTACCGCCCCTTTAAAACTACCTGATGGTACTGGGTATGCTTGAAATAGTAACGGAACTAAGTTCACAAATCATACGTACGATCATTGTAGCTCTTTAAGAAGTCCTAGCCGAAATTTGGGTTATATTAGCAGCATACAAAGCTCGCTACTACGCCCATTAATGTTGATCTTCAACTGTGTGTATAGACACCGGTCGGATAATAAACAGTTATTACTCCGTAGATACAGATAATGTGGTTGTTCTCTCAAGTAATACAAAGAAAATGTCACAAAAATGACATCACACTCGGGCAAAAATCGATTATGACGTCACGTCGTTTCATACTTTATTTTTTCATAACTTTTCAAAATGTGAATATAACATTAAACGTTTCAAATACGCTTTTATTTCAAAACTTTTGCTCAGCTGCCACGAGTAGAGGGAGAATACCCATAGAAATAAATCAGCTGAGCCGGGGATGTTTATTGAACGGACTCACGCATGCGCGCTGCGCCTTTACTCACTAGCAGATGGCAACCAGACCGGCGACCCTGTGCAAAACAAACAAACGCGTCCAGACATTGACACTGACCTATAAGATCCGTAATAAATATCACACCTTCCGGCTACTCTTCCGTCCATACGTGTTAAATATAGTGTAGTGTTGTGTGTAAAACGGTGTAAATTTGTGTTTTTCACGTGCTATAAATTCTGACCCGGTCGTTACGGACAATATCTGTATAATGACACAAAACAAACATAATCACCTGCAAAAGAAAGTGGTTGTGGTGGTAGTGCGCGGTCAGCAAGCGTGACGCTCAGTGTGACGATTCAGACATTAGAGTCGCTCGTTCAGCCGTCTCCCTTTCCGACACACCTCGCTGCGTCATTTGACATGCCCCTATTGCCAAACTAGGAGTCAGTGGCCTGACATGCATTGTCATCCCGCGTTATGTTGCTATTATTTCATACATTATGATAAACATAAACCATTACCTCGCTGCGTGGGCTTGTAGGTTTAACAGTACTCGTGTACAAATAGAGTGTAACAAAAAGAAAACTACGTGATGATTATGATCCGTTCGGCATGAATGGATAGGGTCGACGCCACGAGATCTGATTTTTCCGGGCGAGCTGGTGCGTCGTCAGCGGCGGTGGCGGCGCCGATAGCGCGGGCCGCGGCCGTACTTCAGTTAGTCGCGTGCGTGCGCGCTGTGAAAGTCTCCCGCGCGACATGCGGTCAGTTTCGGCCACGTCTGCGAACGCCGGCCCGCCCGGGCACACCCAGCACCTGGGGGCCAGGAGGCAGAAGACGGACCTCCATGTCGCCGTGGCCGAGCCCGCTTCCGCGCGGTCTGCCAGTCCCGCGCCCAGTCTGCGCAGCCAGAGGGCTAAACAATACAGGTGGCCAATAAATAACACAAAAAAATGTGCAACAGTGTGTGGTTTCTGTAATTTAGCATAGAGAGTGACATCAAATTGAAATTGAAACATACTATTCTTTAAGAATAAAAGCAAAATAATAATTCGTATAAAAATTAAATCGATATCGTATCAGCTAGGTAAAACATGAGTGTTATCTTACGATATCAAGTGGTATATATATGTATCACGGAGTGTCGTGTCTTTTTAAATTCTGTGTTTATGAAACAATTTTGTGGAACATGTGTATACACACACTCTACTTTCCTGAAACTATCAATAATTTTAGTCAACAACGACGTGTTCATTTCATTTTGCATTCGAATTTCCTAATTAAGTCGTAGTCGAGTGTTATTTTATTCACAACTTCGTCCATCTATGAGCAATATTAGTGCTGTTTCGTGTACATTGAAAGGCCAAGTAACAACCGCGGTCGAAACAACATAACAAGGCCAATGGAGAGGCAGTGATTTAGACAAGCTGAAGCCGCTGTAGTTATAAATGATTCATAAACAAAACACTGGATTATCCTTATTTGTTTGAACAGGTCATAGCGTATAGTTACCTACCTACCGCAGAAAAACAATGATAAGGGGGGATGCATTTATATTTTGTCTGACGGTTTTCTTATTTACGTGGCTGTTTAGACCGTCTATTTCTATTACATTTGTTTCGTTTTTGTATAGCACTACCTTTCCTATACGCTCTATTGGCTGAGGATTTCATAACCGGATGTTATTGGTTTCTTTCCCAATAGCATCAACGTCACTTTATTGTGGTAATCTACAGCAGTATAATAACGTGTATTGCACAATGAAACTTTCCTTTGTCTGTTTTAGTCTATTGTTTTGTTTTCCATATGTAATGCTTGCTCTCGTTTACTGAGCTTTCAGCTGTAGAACAAAACATTTCTTCTAATTAGGACCTGCTGAATAGTTCCCTACTTCATAAAAAAATAACGACTGTGTTTCGGACTTGGTGCGTTAATATCAACAATACTCATTATAAACCTAATCATCAAAGATCTATTTAAACCTTTTTCAATGATAATATGACGCCATTCTTTGTATCTAAGACAAAGGGAAAACAAATCATGGCTGAATCTAATTCTAAAGAATCAAACTATTGGCATTGAGATACTAGATAGCAGACCTTGATGCACTGACACTCACTAGAAGATGGCAACAGCTATGTGAAACTACATTCACATCTACTTGTAGAATGTTGGCTTTCCACGAGCTAGAGGCACGTACCATTTTCAGTATTCCATTTATAGTATAGCCCGGAAACAGACTTACTCTAATTTTATTAGTTAGATTTTATTAAACATACATTATATCTATATTAATACATAGTGTAAAACGAAGTCGTTTTACACTAAACTACATAATGGATTTTGATACCGTTTTCATCAATCCATGATTTTCAACATCATATTGAAAATGTATTCCGGAATATTTATATGTTTTAAATTAGTGTTCAGCTTAACTATACCACTGAATGTTTTGACATGCCGCCACATTAGCAAATTGCATCCATGCGAATCCAAGGCGGGTAGATTATATGTAGTTATAACTTTAACAGGTGGTATAACAACTGTATCATCGTTTGTCGCCCTAGTTTAGCTAATTAATTTGAGTAGGCGGGTCGGTTCACGCCTATCGTCATGACCCTCAAATGGAATCAGCAAGCCATTACTCTGCCCATTAACTTTAGGGGATTTTCATGTCCTTCCCAGAAATACAGAATGGCTGAACTATTTATGGAACTAGCTATGATTTAGCAAAAGGCCGGTGCTTTCTAATATCGACATTGATAATATATGATGGTTGGTATTTATAGATGATGAATCTTATAAATGATAACGGCTCTTGAGATGTGTGATAAGGTATTAATGACAAGGTCTTCCCTTCCCTTTCTTATCAATAGCTATTTCTCTTCAAGCAGAATTGGCGCGTGAGCATCACCAATCACCATCACCATTTTTGTTTAGTTTGTACAACAACCGTTGTAAATCTAAAGAATAAAATCTTCAGTAGTTGTCCTTACTTTGCTAATGCCCTACCCACACGAGCATCTTGGACAGCCAGCCCGGACCCAATTCTAACATGCGATAATGTCAATGTTTTTAAACAGTCACGGTGCAACATGACCGTATATTCGTACAGAGAGAAGAGAGAGAAGAGAGAAGGCTCTTCGAAATTCTTAGTACGGTCTGCAGTCCATAATTAACAAGACACGTATATTTCCAGGGCCAGTTTGCCAGTACGCACAGCGCGGCTTTTGCAGCGCTCGCGGACGCAGACGCCATCGGACGCCGGCATCAGTGATGGCAGCGCATCGCCTGCGCCGGCGCCCGCCTCGCTGCTGCAAGACGTGGTCGATATCAAGACACTGCTGCTGCAGCTCAAGCGGGTCTTACAGGAGGTCAGTTAGTTGTTAGCTTTAATCCTTTGCATGTATGATCAAATACTACATAATATGAGACAGTACGGCGGGCATTAAATATGAAATATCGAGCTTGAGAAAAGATCTCACTGTCACATAGTTACTAAGGGTAATTTAAAATTTAAACTACAATACGATTGGCGTCATCAAAACACTTTTTAGACGGCGCCGCTTAAGAGAAACGATTTGTGAGGGAACTTTTTAAAGCTCGTTGTGCCATATTTACTTCCTACTTAACACTGTTTTACGTTTACCAATTCTGTAAATTGCCGTTGTTTTTTGATCCCTCTACCCTATCCATAATCTCTCCTCATAAACTGCATACGTTTTTCTAATGATGAGCTTTCCTTATCAAGTCAATATAAAAAACAGTTGCGTGCTACTTTCATGCAACAGCTAGATTTGACAGAATCAAATAAATATAAAAAATTACGCAGCCATTACTTTGTTCTACTTTACCTCAAGACTTCACTTTCTCAATTATTTCGTGTCTTATATAAGTTTCTGTAGTCATTATAATAGTAATTTAATGTTCTCATTTCTTTGTCTGTGCGCGTGTAGGTAAGTATCTCGTGTCTCAATTGAAACCGTGTCTATCTAAATGATCTGTTTCAGTGCACACGCATAAATTATTAACGATTTGTGCTACTGTAGCTCATTGCTGCACTATTTACTTGATCCCATTCAGAGATAGTGAATCACATAGTTTAAACCAATTAATATGGTTTTTACTTTCATAGTTTGTCTTAGATCGACTTCGTTTTATTTGCTGAAAATTGGTTTTAGATTAAGAATGAGTTTATAATTATTTTTATCTAAGTAGGTAAAGCCACATAGCGAAATTAATTTAGAATCTGTACACGTTAGAGAATTCTATTTATATGTCCTTATATGTAGTTTAGCGAATGATATACCTATCTTCATATTTATGTAAGTTTAGCGGCAATTTCTGTCGCCACAAAAAATCAGAGTTCTTAAGTAACCCAACATTATCATGTCTACTTCCCTGTATCGATGTGTCAGTAGTTCATAATTACATGTTCCTAGTTTTGTTGTGCATAACGAAATAGCATGTTTATACGTTTTCAATAACAAATGTACTCACAATTAGTGTGTCTGCATAGTCAATTTCTTATATTCATAGGAAGCATGTTTGTAGAGACTAGGCTCCCCCATAATTTCCATTCCATAGTTCCCATCCCAAGCAGTAAACTCAATGTACAGATTTATATCTAAACTAGTTTTGCAAGATAGAAATCTGACAATGGCTATGTGCTATTGAAACGCTTTGAACTAAAAACAGTATGTTTTTACCTTTGAAACCATCCTTGATATTTAATAGAAATGCAGTTTCATTATAGTTTCAACCTACTTTTGATTTTCCCTTTGTGTCAGTAGTTTTCAGTAAATATTTTAATGTTTTAATTTTTTGTCCGTATTTTGCACCATTGTCCAATGAAGTGTGATCCGATAAATTTCACTTAAAAATGCGATATCGATAAATAAATCGTGAACATTTTAATGGGCAATGGTTGTTTCACTAAATATGCTTGTACTTGGCACATTTAATTTGTTTGGCGTGTTGTAACGTACTTATATGTTTATTTGGTTGCATCGCCTTGTTTGCCGCATGCAGCCCGGGGAGGAGCTTCATTCGATGAGTGTAAGTAACCTGCCTACGCAATATTGCACCAATGCACTTTGCTATTCTATATTGGATTTACATTCTGGGAAATGTATTGTTTAGCAGATTGATACACTACGTCAATTTGCTGTGTATAAGCTTTTCCTATATTATTTTGAACCGTTGGCATAGTCCGATTTGATGCCGCCATCTTGTTTTTTTGTATACGTTTCAATCGACATTTCACAAAACATTTGGACAAATGTTTACCAACAGCGCTCTCTTTTCAACAACAATCGAGCGCCAAAACATCCTTGTAGCAATGTAGATACGGACTGATGAGTTGGTAGTCATTTTGCTATACAATCGCATTTCCCTGACTGTCTATTTTTAAACAAGGCTCCGTCATATTATGGCTTCCTTTTCTTTTAGATACATACTGCTTGTAAAATGTAACAACAATGCTTTCAAATGCATCTTTCTTCAACTTGCACACGTTGCAATAAACGTGAACAATATACCTAAACCGTGCAAAAATACGTTTACTTACTTCCTTATTTAACCGTTTAGAACCGTTTATTTATTTATACAAATTATTACAATCACTGGGTGTCTATCTAAGCACCAAGAGCAATATAATCAGAATATCTGCGAACTTGCTTGTTAGTTGATTATTAAAAGTTTCTGTTATGTATGTAGTTCAAATTCACACAGTTGTTTTGTGGCTGACTGTTCATTCAAATGAAGGAAACGCAATATATATGCACTACCTATCTTATTATTTCGACATCTAAAAGTGTGGAAAAAAAGCCTCTCGTAACAAACACTAAATACAATTACAGAAAGGAACATTACATTTTTAATGACGTCTATTTTTACTAATTAATCTGTAGAAAACATTTTGAGATTATAGAGTTAAGTACTTCAGGGTTTGTACGAATCTCGTGATACAGTTTCATACTAGTAGGTACGACCGATAGAGCGAATCAGATCGAAGACAACTAAACCAATTTTACAATCTACCGCTTCACATTCTTCAAATGTTGATTTGCCAAAATTTTATTTAAAAAATATGAAGTTTGAACGATTTTTGTCTACCCTGGGTTCATTATTAGCTTACTCAGTTTCTCGTCTTATCGTTCATGACTAAAGAATATTATTATTTATTTATTTATTCTTTCGCACATAAATTGTACAGAGACGGACTTAATGCCTTAGGCATTATAAAAAAAAAAAACACAAAAAAAAATACTGGTTATAGGTTATGTATTAACATTTAAAAAATATATAAAAAGTCTTTCAACACCATTATCAGAGGTTTATTTAATAAACTAACTCAGTATCATTTCTTTGGCATTTGTTGAGAAACTTCATAATTGATAATACGTCTTTAATATTCTGTTATGTTATGTAGATTCTATTTGTCTAGTTTGTCGATAGCTCACTTAGTTATAGGTAAGATTTTTTTCAAGTACATAGTCCATTCATTCATCTCCAAAAATTTTATTCAGATATAGAGACAAGTGGATAAGATTAGATTTGAGTAAACGACCAATAAAATATGATAGATAACTTCATATAATGCACTAAGCATAAACTGAGGTCGAAGACATGTGACCTCGTTTAAATCGAATTTAGATCGCTTATAGGTAATCCTAATACCCAGTCTGTGTATGTTTTTAAGCTTCGGCAAGTCGTTAATGACGCATTTTTATAAAACCTGAGGTACATTAGTAACCCTAGACTAAAATAACAGACACCTATTAGTGAAATCGTGTCACTTTGTGGTAAATTAGAAAAGATATATTTATAGGGGTGGATAAAAAAAAAAAAAAACAAAGTCCCAAGATTAATAAATTACTTACGTAGAGAAATTCTGCGGAATTGATGGGTAACAAAATAGATATTTTTTATTGGGATGTCGACCGCGGTTAGTGCTTAGTCACTCGAAATAACCTATTATGGAAGTGAGTTTTTAGGTGTAAACTTCACAAACTTGATTGGTCCTTACTTAATCATAAAAGAAAATAAAACAGTTCTTGTAAACTTACACTTCAATTAAAAACAATACAGTGGGTTAACCCAAAAGAAAAATGCAAATAGGTACTTTTTTATTTTACCTCGTTAAGTAATCGGTATGTACCCATCACATTTGCTAACTAAGTAATTTAATTTGAACTCTTATAGGCATAAAGTAACGATGGAAATAAGGTCTATCTTATGACCTCTAGGTCATAGATACAAAATAACCTTGACACTGAAACCAAACTAATGGTAATACAATGCCATAGTATTGGGTAATACAGTGACTCGACGAAAGCATAGGTACGTTTAAAGATTGTGTCTTTCAGTCCAGTAATGAAAACTAATCGTAAACAATCTGATGAGTCAGAATTACAAACAGGATTGAGTCGAAGCTAAATAAATTGTGCTTTGCGAATAAAATATTTTATAGCCAATAATAAACAAACATAGGTAATAATGCTAAAGTGCATAGAAATAATTAAACTATTACTTAAAAAATACATACGAGCCATTAACATCATACACATAACCATACCATCAAACTGACCAACTTTCCCCATGGGATGAACATCGTACCTAATCGTGAAAAAATTATCCGCCTAATAATACATATTTTCTCGGTACCGAGTTGGCTTCGGCCCTACGTTTAAAGGTCCATAAACGTAGGGCCGAAGCCAACTCGCAAAGTCTCATTAAACATTTTTATTAAAATAAGACACCAACCGGCGACTATAAAAATGCTGTTATTTTCATTAAGTATAAATAATTTGGGTCACATGGATATTGTGAAATTTAGTATGGCATAATTGATAACCTTTACTTACGCGAGGATGTTGGTTCCATTGAGAGAGTTTTTTAGCTTTATGGCCTATACCACACCCTTAAATTCGACCACACCTAACTAATACATCCAAGTTAACCAATATTTTAATTTAAACGTCAAAGCTGTTTATTTAAATAAAGGGACAATAATTCCGATAATAATACTGCTAGGCACGGCATGTCTAAAAAGTTTCATAAAGATATAAAATTAGCATATTCTTAAAGCCCTTTAAGAATGCATTAAAGAACTCATTTACTCCATACAAGATCAGAGTCAACTTTTTCAAGTTTTATACCGTTGATGTTTTGTTCTTCAGAGTCTTTGACATAAGGTTTAAAATAAAGTATACCTACCTCTAAAGTGTCATTACAAAGTTTCGAGCACTTAGGCACTTTGCTACTAGCCACTTACAACAATGTGGCTTAGATTAAAAAATTTGCTTAACAGGTGCGACTAAAGCCTTCAATTTAAACAGTTCAGCTTTGCAATCAATAAATACTGCTTGCTATGACAACCTTCAATAAATGCAGGGTGTCTCACGGTAGACTAAATATGAATATAAAAAAAAAACCGTTCAAGTAAGCCCAATAATCAACAATCATTATGAGATATCGCACTTTGAATACTGTGTTTTGTAGCACATTTTCATTAACAAACAAAATTGTCGCTATATCATTACTGTCGCTATAGTATCACTTCTTTTGTACCTAATACTTATTTATTTATTTTATTATTTATGTACACAAAGTAAAATACATAAAGATACGACAAAATTAAGATCTCAGATCAGCATTTGGTGGAAGATTATTTTTGCTTATTTTATAATTATTTGTGTACAGACGACAGCACATCAAGCTACTACAATCTGTGAGATTAAAAAAAAAAAAAAATTCAACGTTGTCTCTAAAGCATGAAGGCTCAAGGTTGATTTGAAATATTTGACAGTTTCGGGTAGCTGGACCTGCTGCCGTCCGTACAGATAGTCGGTTCAGGATTATAATGTCAGCATGTACCTATGTGCAGAGCGAAACTCTCGACCCGTTGCTGGCGGCGTGCGCGGAGAGCCCCGCGCGCGGCAACGGGCGCCGCCCCCCCGCCTCGCCGCTGCACCCCGACGCCTGCGCCGAGATGCGCCGACAGATACTATACCTGCAGGTGAGCATACTATGTACAACGTGATGCGCCGACAGATACTATACCTGCAGGTGAGCATACTATGTACAACGTGATGCGCCGACAGATACTATACCTGCAGGTGAGCATACTATGTACAACGTGATGCGCCGACAGATACTATACCTGCAGGTGAGCATACTATGTACAACGTGATGCGCCGACAGATACTATACCTGCAGGTGAGCATACTATGTACAACGGGCGCCGCCCCCCCGCCTCGCCGCTGCACCCCGACGCCTGCGCCGAGATGCGCCGACAGATACTATACCTGCAGGTGAGCATACTATGTACAACGTGATGCGCCGACAGATACTATACCTGCAGGTGAGCATACTATGTACAACGTGATGCGCCGACAGATACTATACCTGCAGGTGAGCATACTATGTACAACGGGCGCCGCCCCCCCGCCTCGCCGCTGCACCCCGACGCCTGCGCCGAGATGCGCCGACAGATACTATACCTGCAGGTGAGCATACTATGTACAACGGGCGCCGCCCCCCCGCCTCGCCGCTGCACCCCGACGCCTGCGCCGAGATGCGCCGACAGATACTATACCTGCAGGTGAGCATACTATGTACAACGGGCGCCGCCCCCCCGCCTCGCCGCTGCACCCCGACGCCTGCGCCGAGATGCGCCGACAGATACTATACCTGCAGGTGAGCATACTATGTACAACGTGATGCGCCGACAGATACTATACCTGCAGGTGAGCATACTATGTACAACGTGATGCGCCGACAGATACTATACCTGCAGGTGAGCATACTATGTACAACGTGATGCGCCGACAGATACTATACCTGCAGGTGAGCATACTATGTACAACGGGCGCCGCCCCCCCGCCTCGCCGCTGCACCCCGACGCCTGCGCCGAGATGCGCCGACAGATACTATACCTGCAGGTGAGCATACTATGTACAACGTGATGCGCCGACAGATACTATACCTGCAGGTGAGCATACTATGTACAACGTGATGCGCCGACAGATACTATACCTGCAGGTGAGCATACTATGTACAACGGGCGCCGCCCCCCCGCCTCGCCGCTGCACCCCGACGCCTGCGCCGAGATGCGCCGACAGATACTATACCTGCAGGTGAGCATACTATGTACAACGGGCGCCGCCCCCCCGCCTCGCCGCTGCACCCCGACGCCTGCGCCGAGATGCGCCGACAGATACTATACCTGCAGGTGAGCATACTATGTACAACGGGCGCCGCCCCCCCGCCTCGCCGCTGCACCCCGACGCCTGCGCCGAGATGCGCCGACAGATACTATACCTGCAGGTGAGCATACTATGTACAACGGGCGCCGCCCCCCCGCCTCGCCGCTGCACCCCGACGCCTGCGCCGAGATGCGCCGACAGATACTATACCTGCAGGTGAGCATACTATGTACAACGTGATGCGCCGACAGATACTATACCTGCAGGTGAGCATACTATGTACAACGTGATGCGCCGACAGATACTATACCTGCAGGTGAGCATACTATGTACAACGTGATGCGCCGACAGATACTATACCTGCAGGTGAGCATACTATGTACAACGGGCGCCGCCCCCCCGCCTCGCCGCTGCACCCCGACGCCTGCGCCGAGATGCGCCGACAGATACTATACCTGCAGGTGAGCATACTATGTACAACGGGCGCCGCCCCCCCGCCTCGCCGCTGCACCCCGACGCCTGCGCCGAAATGCGCCGACAGATACTATACCTGCAGGTGAGCATACTATGTACAACGGGCGCCGCCCCCCCGCCTCGCCGCTGCACCCCGACGCCTGCGCCGAGATGCGCCGACAGATACTATACCTGCAGGTGAGCATACTATGTACAACGGGCGCCGCCCCCCCGCCTCGCCGCTGCACCCCGACGCCTGCGCCGAGATGCGCCGACAGATACTATACCTGCAGGTGAGCATACTATGTACAACGGGCGCCGCCCCCCCGCCTCGCCGCTGCACCCCGACGCCTGCGCCGAGATGCGCCGACAGATACTATACCTGCAGGTGAGCATACTATGTACAACGGGCGCCGCCCCCCCGCCTCGCCGCTGCACCCCGACGCCTGCGCCGAGATGTGCCGACAGATACTATACCTGCAGGTGAGCATACTATGTACGCACTGACCCCGATGACCCTATAACCCACCACCAAGTGGCCAATAGGGCTACCAGCACTTTTAGCAAGAGACCGATCTATCGACCTCGCCGCCGAGGTCCTAAGCGACACACCCCACAACTTAATTGCCCTCCCCACCCCTTGCCCATGGAAGGCCAGGCCGCGCCGCAGTTCAGCCAGTAAACCGTATCCTCCCCGACTATGACGTCTGAGTTTGTTTCGGCATTTCTTCTCAGATATAGATAGTACTAGGAAATGCCGCGGTCATCAAACCGCTCAAAACTTTTCGATCCAGCCGTTCCTTGCGGTCCTCTCCAGCGCCCTAAGCCGAGGTTCGTACCCCACAGGGGATGCCCTTAATACGTAGTCGCTCAGTAGTTCTTAAGTGCTCCTGGCATTAATCTTATTTAAGACATCCACAGGATAGTGCGGTTAAGTAGTCACGGCCTCTCAAGGTCAACTACGAGTTGCCATAACAAAAAAAAATACTATGAACACAGAGCATACGGACAAAGCATCGCATTCGGTGGTTCAACGGCTAGAGTTTTTACTGATAGTTTGCTGTCATTAAAACTATTTTCCTTACCAGTGGCGTAGCGTGGCTTTTCGCCGCCCGGGGCCGTCCGGAAATCCGCCGCCCTTTATTTTAATTATAAATAATTTAAAGTATTCATATTATATTGAATGAACTTCATGCCCATTATTCACCTTATTTGTTGCAAGTCAAAATAAACTACCATGCACTGCTTCAGAAGGAAAATAAAGGGTTTTTTAAAAGGGACGCTCTAACTTTGACACCGCATAGCGGCCATCTTGGTAATGCGATAGCTGTCAAATTTGGCATGAATACATATTTAGTCGAGACATTTCACCATGGAACGCTACACGCTTCAACTACGCGTAGAAATTATTAAAATGTATTATCAAAATCAGTGCTATGTTCGCCTAACGTTCCGTGCGTTGCGTCCAATTTATGGCGTTTATGGCCGTCCTGCAGAGTTCACAATCAGTCGTTTGATAAAAAAATTTGAAACAAGCGGGTCGGTGATCGATGAAGCAGTTCCTGTACGTCAAAGAAACTCAAAATCGTTGAAGAATATTGTTGCCATTTGAGACAGTGTGCGAGAAAACCCCAGACAATCCATTCCGCGTCGTGCGCAAGAACTGGGTCTTTCTGCGACACCAACATGGCGAATTTTGCGCCGAGATTTGGGTTTTCATCCATATAATGTCCAATTAACTCAAGAGCTAAAACCCAATGACCACAAGCAGCGCCGTGTATTCGCTGGTTGGGCGTTAGAGCATCTGGCAGCTGATCCTGCTTTTGCAAAAAAAAAAAAAACATCTTCACTGATAAGGCTCATTTCTAGTTAAGCGGCTTTGTTAATAAACAAAATTGCCGGATTTGGTGCGATGAAAATCCGCGGGAGATTCATCAGGTGCCTTTTCACTCCGAAAAAGTAACTGTTTGGTGTGGATTTTGGTCCGGCGGTATTATCGGCCCTTATTTCTTCGAAGATGCGCAAGGAGCCGCTCTCCCTGTCAATGGCGACCGATATCGGACGATGATAACAAAATTTTTGTGGCCTGGGGTAGGTGGAATGGATCTCACAAACATATGGTTCCAACAGGACGGCGCCACTTGCCATACAGCACGGGAAACATTAAATTTATTGAAAGAGAAGTTCGAGGGCTTCGTCATATCGCGTGGTGGCGACATCAACTGGCCCCCGAAATCGTGTGACTTAACACCGCTTGATTATTTTCTGTAGGGCTACGTGAAATGTCTAGTATATGCAGATAAACCACAGTCAATTGCTGCCATAAAGGCCAACATAACTCGCGTTCTTCATGAAATTGAGCCCCATTTAAGCGAAGACGTCCTTCAAAATAAGTCCACCAGAATACACCATCTACAGCGGAGTCGCGGTGGCCATTTGGCTGATATTATTTTCCACACATAATGACATTGAATATTGTTTAAAATTTATTAAAAATTGTGGTAATATCACTTAAACAGATTTTTTTTATTTCATTTCAATGTTCTAGTGCTCTTAATGAAAAACCCTGTACATCTAAGAGAAGCAATTGCGCAAGAAAACCACAGGAAATTTGATTTTCTTAAATGGCTCAGCTTTATTATGTAACACTAGGTGTATAACAATAAATAATATTAACAAGTATTAAAGTATTTATTTGTCAATTGAGTGTAAATAATATCTTAAATTATACATAGTGCTCATTGAACTTAGAAGGAATAAAATATGTGCTTAGTATTATTAAGGGTTGTACCCTAGCTAACCAGCGCCATCATAATTTTTTCTTGATTACTCTTGTTATAGACCGAAATTAAAAAAGTGGTTTGAAAAATGTATAAGATGTATCGAAGCTATTTTTTGAAATGATTTGTTTGAATTAATTTGATATTTGCAGCTATTTACAGATTTAATTTCTGCTAAAAGTTGCCGTTTTTAGCTAATTTTGAATTTCGAACTTGCAGAATATAATATATACACTTTTTCAAAAGTAGCTTAGATATGGCTTTAACTATTTTCAAACCACTTTTTTTATTTCGGTCTGTAACAAGAGAAATCACGAAAGATTATCTGTGGCACTAGTTTTAGAGGGGTAAGTAAGCTCCTTAAATATTTTTGTTACTATTACTTTAAAAAAAAAATAAATTAAAAATATACTCTTCGTGCTTTTTTCAAAGTAAAATCTTTTACACAATCGTCAATATCAAATTGTAGCTCATTTTAAATTGCCAGTATAGCTAGATTTGTTAACGTAGACATAGTCGACCTAAGGTAATTTTTTATCAGTTTTAGGTTAGAAAAGCTTCTCTCACAACTGGCATTGCTGACGGCAGACGTTAAGAAAAATTCTCCACATAATTACAATGTTTGGCAAGCCATCTTCAAGTTTGGAGTCAATAATAAATTTTAATAGTCCCAGAGAGCCGGACTTCATAAGCTCTTTTTTAGTTTGGATTCGATGTGATTTGGAATAACTTTTTTTTCTTGTTCATGCAATGTTTTTTTCCTTATCCGCCGCCCCCTTTCATATGCCGCCCGGGGCCATGGCCCCCCCTGCCCCCCCCAAGCTACGCCACTGTTCCTTACCATTTTTACTTTGCTAGCAATGCTTCTCATATTGAGTTCTGTCCACCGCAAGCAATTATTTAGCCAATGTATCCATTCCCTTTTAAAGCATCTAAATAGATAATTGCCACTCATCAAACCTTGTTTAGAAAATAAACACGCTTAACTTATAAGGCTCTCAAATTATAGCAGTAGTTCTACTTTTGCGCGCGAAAGAAGGTCATGGATTTACATCTGTTATTTATGTCGAGGCAGTAAAAAATAAGTATGGGCTTATATTTTTTGGAGTCTCAAAATAGATCTGAATGGTTTTAACCGAATTTAAGGCTGCATGGCATGGTTTGGCTCAGGAGAAAATTGTCGCTTATCTCAAATACTCGTACACTGACGTACTCATAAACTGCATCGAAGTAATAAACGACTTTGAAATAAATATTTTAACCAAGTATGCAAAGTTTGAAAGGAGACCTGTGCCCAGCAGTGGGACGATAAAAGGTTGATGATGATGATGATGATGCAAACTTTCTATACAGATTTAAATTGAAACTTCTAGATTGGTTCGGGAACTTTAAAACAGCATAAGGTCATATACTTAAGTTTAAGTTTGTGTACTGGAAAGGACCTTAAGACTTACAGAAGAATAAACAGAAATTTAAGGAAAATTGGTTTAATAAAAAAATTGGTTTTAACAATAGACACAAACTTTATGCAAGGGTTTATTTATGTTTTAATAAAGTGTATTACCTCCACGTGCCCTTATTACGGATTCTAACCGGTTCCATATAAATTTTATTAGGGTTATTGAAAGATTTTGCGGAATATTGTCCTATTCTTCTGAAAGTGCTGTTCTTAGTGTTGCCACTGTCGTGGGCACAGAATTTCTCACATATACAGTTCTTTTTAAATTGTCCCAAACATGCTAATGGGATTAATATCCGGGCTGCGTGCTGACCAATTCGTTGTACGTATCCCAACCTCTTCGCAATATTGACAAACATGTGCGTGTGGCCGGGCATTATCCTGCATTAAAGTAAATTTTTCGTCTATGAATCCCATGTAAGGCACCACGTGATCTTCTAAGATCTCTGTTATGTAGCGATGTGCAGTCAAACCCCCTCTATTACCGTTTTGACGGACCATGTCTATGAACACAGGTTTTGTGCGCCCGTTCATCGATATGCCACCCCAGACCATACACGAACCGCCTCCAAAAGGAACACCCTCCTCAATGAAATTTTGAGCATATCGCTCCCTTCGTTAACGATAGACTTTTCTGCGACCATCAGCAGCATATAAACATGTCCTACACTCGTCCGTGAACAATACGGAGGCCCATTGCTCTTCTGGCCTATTTAGGTGATCACGCGCAAATCTTAAGCATCCACTACCACTGCAAGAACCTGTCTCCACAAACCTGTATATTCTAGAAACCGTAGACTGGCTTAAATTTAAATTTCTACCAATCGTTCGTTGATCCAAGCCCTCCCGCACCAGTAGGCCTAGTATGAGTTTTCATTACGAAACTCGTTCGCCGATATCGAGCGCGTTTGACTCAGCGATTGGCCCGCTTCAAGGTCGTAAGAACTCTCAACCAATGAGAGCGCCAAACGCGCTCGATACGATCGAACGAGTTTCGTATTGAAAACTCATACTAGGCCTACTGTTCTACAATTTGAGCCGCTTGTTCGGACGAAGTATCCATATTTGGTTCAAAAACTCCCGATGAGTTAATAAAACTAACCCAACAGTTCTGCTGGTAATAATAATTCAATTGACAAAAGAATAAAAAATCAATGCGAATCAATTTAAAACTTTAAATAGCACGCAAATCTAACTAATCTACGAGTAAATTTTCTTTTTCCGGCATTATTCACTTGTTTTACTGCAGTTCTATTTTTAAATTTTGCTTTTCTTTAAGATTAAGAGCAAGTCTCTCCATATTTATATAATTGAATCTAAAAAGGTTTGCATACTTATTAAAAAAAACATTTCAAAGTAATCCTGAACTTTGGTGCAGTTTATGAGGTCCGTCAGTGTATTTTATTTAAATGAATCAATTTACTAAATGTTTTTTATTAAATTTTTCATGCTTAGAATCTTCACAACGTCAGTTCGAAAAGTTTTTTTTTTAGGTTTTAATTAGATACAGGTTCGGTTTTTTTATTTTATTTTTTTGTTTACATTAAAAAAATCGGTTCAGTTAATTTCTTTATACAACACTTACTGCTTCAACATTATCTCATACAGCTAATTAATTGAAATTTATTTATTTTATTTCGTCACTTCGTCAGCAGCTAGGTCGTCGTCGTATGTTAAAAAAAATACACCCACAAGGAAAAATCTTTACACCCTTCCGAGAGAAACAAATAACTTTAATTAATTCTGTGGACAACAAATAAGAGTGCATCGAATTAGTCATTTATCACTTTGCGAAAGTTATGAGAACAATGGAGAAACGAAATACAATGCGTCTGCGAGACGAAGTGCAAGCAATCTGTCAGCTGACACTTTAGATATGTGTTACTCCATTTACCTCTTGCCTCCTCGTTATTGAAAACAATGAACTGACTGGGGAATTATATAGGTACATTTGTGTGTGTTCTCTGAAACTCCGTTCCCAGCAGTCGGGGCCTCAGTAACATACTGGATGCTAATATGTGTTACCTACCATCTATTCATTTAAATAAAAACAACACTTTGTTAATATTGAAGAACTCAAAATAATGCATAGTAAAGCGTCAGGGTGGCTAGTGTAATGTTACACATTTAGAAGATGTAATTATAAAAGCAATACGCTAGACATTACTTTTGTCTGTTTGTCGCTATTTGAGCTTTAACTGTATTGAAAGCTGACATATCTGTAGCTACGGATTTTAGAGCTATTAAAAGCAACTATTTTTGTTTATGCCTTACAGAGTCAGCTAGAAGAACGCGACCGGTTGGTTCGCGTCCTGCAGCAACAGATGTTGCGCATGGCCGAGAGCCACGAGCCGCGACAAGATGACACCTGCAATGTCGCCACGCAGACCGACCGGGTACGTAATAACACTAAAGAACTCTAAATGTACAAAGGAAAAGGCGAAAAAAAGAACCACAGTTATCGTGAGACAGGATTTTTCGCTGGAATCAAAACTAACTGCCACAATGTTGGTCGTACGTCTCAGAAGTTTAACACGACGACAAGACGATTAACAGTTAGAAGTCGATCGCCTCGCTCGCCAATGATTTATGATACTTGTGAGACCAACATCAAATAGAAAATAAAGTTCCAAAGACCAAAGAATCATTTCAATTTCGACACTACCACTACAACTAACAAAATCATACGAAATAAAATATATAGATAATGGCGCCGATTCTCTGGTTCGCAAACTAAATTAAATTTAAGTTCAGTACATATTTTACTTACTATTTCATTAAGAAAATGATAGAAGACAATAGTTTAGTTTAAACCTGTCAAATTAAGATACTCTAGACTCTTTTCTTTTCTTTAGAGTGAATACTTACTACTTCAACTCTTCAATGGCCTCTATGGTTAGATACCACAATTTTGCCTATAACACGTGTAACAAGTTAAAGATTTTCTTTAATAAAAATTATTTCACAATAATGGCGGATATCGCCAATGACAGTTGAGAAAACGGCCGCGTGAGCCGCCTACTAGGAGATTTTATGCAAAGCCATGATGTGGCCACTGGTTCTTTATGAATTATTCACTGAATGCACTTTTTACTACATAAATCACGCGCTTTTATTTAGTAAACCACACTATAAATAATTTAAAAGTCCAATGAAAAAAGAGCGTGACATTTATCATGGCTTTCCTGTCAAAAAAGAAACTACTCTATACTCATAGATAGTTTAAACGCGATTATAGACATGGCGACCAAAAATACGCCAATTTACGTCTAGAGCGGGCCAATTTGACAGTTCTAAACTAACATTTTATCTGCTATCCTTTTCTTAATAAAATAGAAAGACATAAATTTGATTTAGTTTGTAAACAAGGGAATCAGGTGCCAAATCTAAGATTTCTACTACTGGGCCTCCCCCAAATCTTCCGAGAAACTCTTTTCCCTTTAATAACTGACATATACCTACATACATTGGAAGATATATGCAATAAACTAAATGATAGTAAAAATGCGTATGTTTCTATTTCAGTTGCGGCCGCCGATGAGTTCGGCGTTAACGAGTTCTGACAATTCCGGATTAGTGAGGTAACTTCATCCTAAACATATTGTACACAACGCCTTTATTACACTCACAGAGTGCAACACTTACTGCTTCAACATTATCTCATACAGCTACACTTTATATTTACTTATTCCTCCGTCATTTTCCTTTCTATATTACATTTTATTTATTTTCCACTCCACCATCTCTCCAATATTTTTATTTATTGTTTTAGGTTTATCTTCGCTACAGTAAAGTCCATTTTGAATACACTGCACTCATCTATCATTTTCATGTACATACCCCCCAGTATCCCCTTATACATGTCGCAATATAAAAATCATTGTTCATCTCTAGTACATCACACAGTCTCCAAAAGTCAAACGCTACTATCAAATCTTAGCAATTCCAAATGGATCATCATATTCAAAGACTACATGAATAAAAAAATGATATTCGCACCAACTTCCATGTGTAGAATCACTTTAACATTATCTCCCTATTTCACTGGTATTTTTATTTAATATTATTGTATTTTTACCATTGAAATATTGACGTATCATCCGTGTATCATTTATAATTTGACATCATCATCAATATCAGGTCCTTCAAAATGTTCATTTTGTTCTAATTTCCTCACATGCTGCTTTAAATTCCAAATTGAATTTTCGTTGAAAATTCTCATCATATTGGATATTGGACGCGGCAGTTTCCACTTGGGTGGTGGGAGGGTTCGTCCGTCGGATCAGGTAGCGTGGCTCGACTGCTTGCTCGCTGTTTGCCTCTTGTGTTCCGTCCATGTGTTGTGCTTACTGCATCTCTTGTACCAGACCAACGACGATGGCGTGTTTCTGGTCTCTGATAGGGACATCGACGAATATTGCTACAAATACATCAAGTGACCTCGTCACTGCGCTAGTTTGCATGAAGATTAAAGAATGATGCGGTAAAAAGTAAAAACTGACCAATAGTAGATATGTAATGTGTGTGACACCAAAAGGCTTAAAACACAAGGTGTGATGAGTGATTGGTTGTGATAGTGAGAAATTGATGGTGCTAGAACTGACATTGTGAAGATTCTAAGCATGAATACTTGAATAGTCTATGAGTTTGAATAGCACGGCACTATTGGCACGTATTGATTCGGCGATCAATTGGCTTGGTTCAAACAGTTCTTGACAATTGTTTTGTGTTGTTTGACTGTAGGTAGTCGTGTGGTGTTCTACTCTTATATTATTTTATTATTCTGTAACATTTAATATACTTTGATTATGAAATATGTCTCTGTGTTGCACGCTGCCTCGACAGAACTTAAAGGTGAGGGTTTGCACATATACGAAATTAGTAAAACTCTTCTTCTCAACGCTACAGCGAAACTGTTTATTAGTCTCCACGCCTGGCCTTCCATTAACGAAATTATTACTTTTAAAAAAACTTCCTTGTCTATCCAAGTACCGATTTAACATATAATTTTGTGTTCGCAGTTGGAATGAACAAGCTAGCGTGAGGAAGCTGCCGTCTTACAGTGAAGCACAAAAGACTAAGAGACCTGTTACCAACGGGACTGTGAGCAAATGCCAAATGTGTGGTGTTAGGAAAGTGAATGGACATACTAATACTAATGGAGACGAGAACCTTATTGACAAGCGAACGGACACTGTACAACTGAAAACTAACAGCCGCGTCGGGACTAAGTACTTACAAGCCCTAGCGAATTCAGATAGCACTCGGAGATATATCAAGAGGGATTCTTCCGTCGGGGATAAGTCAGAGCGCAGGGCAGCGCTCTACTCGAATAGATCTCGTTCAATAGAAAACTTTCAAAACCAATACTCTACCACCGAGCGAATGCTCACCAAAAACGTCGTCATCGAGGAGACTCCTCACATCAAGCATCACACTTCGTACGGTGATTTGTATAATGGCAGGATCAGTTCTAAGGAGAGCGTGAACCGACACAGCCCGAGCCTCAACGGCCAGTCCACGGACACCGACTACAGCTCCGACGGAGGGTACAAGTCACTCCCCTCCTCCATCAACTGCAACACGTCGCCCAAGAAGGTCAGCGGCATCCCGAGGAGGTCCATCGAACAAAAATTCCTTTCCACTAAACACGTCAAAGCGAGTGCTATATGATGTACTAATAAATTCCGTTCTGGAAACAGTTCCCTCATTGTTGTGATATATTATTTTTGAATCGATTTGCTGGGCAGAATTCAAATAGTCGAATAGTTTCTGTATGAAAGTTTCGCTTGAATGTTAATTATTGGTTGTTTTAGTCCATCTGTTTTGAGTGTCTGAAGTCTGCCCGCAGGTGCGGCGTGGTGTGACTGAGATTGTGACGTCACCGGTGACATCACTAGGGCGCTAGGAGCAGCTTGTTCGCATTTATTTCCACTCATCGTAAAGCTAATTAAGTAAGCTACGTTTAGTTGAACGATGCCAAATTATATCGATGTTATAGTTTGAACTAATATCCTAGAATCGGTTCACAAGATTTTGGTTTGACGTGAAATTTAACATTTCGTAATCCGATGCTTAGTGCATTTTATTTTATTGTAATCAAAACGATATATTGACCTTCTGTATTATACAGTTAGTAGATAACCTTAAACGGGAACTAATTTTGTAGATTTAATTTACAAACTTGTATACAGGCGATAAAGTTATCTTAGATTTTCTATGGTAGACAAACTAGTAAATAAAGCTGTAATATGTGATAAGGGTGGCTGTAAGACCTTATATTTAATTTATACATACATGATATCTTCCCTATTGTTAATCACTAAGTATTCTGTGTATCAAACGTCACATAATCAAAAAATAATTAACTAATATTGATGTTTTACTATTTATTTGCTGTGTAAAGTTATTTAGACAGATAAGGTATCAAATAGGTACAAACATTACTCGCTTGTAAGGCATTTTAAATATCCAGATGTCATTTTGAAGCATTTGTCGAATCAGTGTTATTGTAATTAATGTTAAAGTTAGTAAATCATATTATCTTCAGAGCCTAACGTAAGTATCCTATATTGATACCTAGAACCTACCTACCTATGTATTTAAACAGAAATATATTTCAATTTATTGTGTACTTATGGCTACTTATATCTATCCAATATATTGCGCTTTCCTACGTTACTTATGTAAGTTTAGGCCCACTAGCTTTAGTAAAGATTATTTAATTTAAAAAATTGAAGTTGTTTCAATAAATAATTTTAATTTTATTTTCTATTTTTATTCACACCTTTTGTACACACGTTTTTCTAACAATGAAAAAAATCAAAAAGCAATCAATTCCAAAAAGTAGTCAAGAAAAACTCGTAACGCTATGCCAAATCTCGATTGTCATTATGTGATTCCGGATATATATTATGAACAGAATAGAATAGTTCTTTATTTGCATATAAATCAGGTACAAAATACAGATATTAAGTTTCAGAAGATCCTTATATACCTACTGACTACCTTAACTTATAAGGCTTGCAAACAAAAGCTTAATTTTTTTTTTAATTCTCTATATTTATAAGGGGTTTTTATCCACACGGATACGCCAACCCCATTGTACCTTACGTATACTAGGTTTACAAACAATATCTAATTTAAAAAATAAACTATGTTCATATCACACAAAACAATTATTATATACATATAACACAATATGAGATACACAATAACACAACATAACATAATATGAGAAGGAACTATTGCCTAGAGTTCTGAATTAAGCCACATACTATGCGTTTAGTCCTTTCTGATTTTGGGTGAGCCAAAATATTTTGGATAAGTTTCCCTCTCGTCTTTGTTCTTAACACAATCCATCAGCAAATGTTGGCACATCTTCAATTTTTTTACATGTCTCACAATTAGGGAACAAAGCCTTTTTCATTAAGAAAGCAAATTTTGCCGATGGATAGTGGCCGGAACGAAGCTTCCTACTTAAACATTTATCGTCAAACCAGGGTTCGCGAGGGGGTTAATTTTGTATTACTTTATACCAAGTGCCGTTTTCTTCGGATATTTCATTAAACCACTTTTTCCATTTATCAAAGCATTCATTTTTAAACTTGAAGAAATATTCCCAGTAATCGCACACGTATGACGTAACATTTCCTATCTCAACTGCCTGTCTCGACAGTCGATCAGCCTCCTCATATTATTAAAATAAATATTTAATAATAATAGATCAGCATTCATTCATTCGATATGTATAATATAAATACACATTGTCAAATCAATATAAGTTAAACATGTCAAATTCATGACAGCATCTTCCACGCGGTAGTGGTGGTGTCGAGGCATACAACCAGTTGCGTCTATTACTCCCAACGACGTCGACGATGCCACAGGCCGCTTTGCAAAGAGAGCGCTGGATGCGCCAACGAAGAAGGTCATCGAATATAACCTTAAGGCGGCCATGCAGCATCGAGACGCAGCTGTCGTGGACGTTTTACTCAGGCTGACGAAGTCCCTGGTCAGAAACCCACCCAACATCCCTACACCACCTAAGCACTCTCAAGAATGAAACCTGTATCTAATTAAAACCAAAAATTGTAAAACTGCATGACAGCGTGAGTCTGTCATACGGTGAGTATGACAGACTCATGCTGTGCAAATGTTCTGCAGATGGCGGCATTGCGTATCCGGCTGTTAAGTTCCCTCAAATATGGTTGAGCTAAGCAGCGTGGGTATGCACGTCTGACGTCATATCCTTTAAACTAAAATTTAAGAGTGGTGTCCGACGTAAAAGCACTACAATTGCCATGAATAAGTAAAGAAAATAGGTAATATACGTAATCAAAGGCACGGACCAAGTCCGCGGAAGTAATGTAAGGCAGGAGTGTGGTTTTATCCGTTATGAGTCTGTAGCAGGCGCTACACATGTCTTACCCGCTGGGAAAGGGTCGGCTGTAAATCACACCAGATCATACAAGGACCGCGGAAGTCATGGCGCGCGTCGCTGCGACCCTGACTCCCGCAGCGAGGGTTCCCATAAATCTCACCCCGGAAGACATCTGCTGACCAACGGTCACAATGTCCGTGGGAACCATAGCGAGTCGTCTAGCACGTGACTGAATTGGCGCGCTTTCTACATTAACCAATCAAACGCCGCGGCCTGCTTCGATCAACGAATCAACATCAAGAACGCACGCAACACCGCGTGGACATCGCAGGACAGCAAGCTGATTTGCTATTGGTTACCCCACTATTATTTAGAGATAGTTAGTATTTAAGTGAGTGCATAGCTTGTAAGAGAGACTCTATTATTATATTCTACTCTATCATTATATTCCATTACACTCTATTACATTACAGTCCATTCCTGTTCACACTCTTGTATCACGTACACGTCAAATACATTGTACCCTTTTTCATTCGTGCAATACACAAAGTTCGATTTATCTGAGTTTTAATTACGCGACACGACCTACGCGCTACAAGTCCATGAAGATATCCCACTCCTGCCAAAAAAAAACATCTCAAATAAAATTAACAAACAACACAATTTTGAATTTATACGTCAAGTTTATTTATTCATTTACAAACATACAATTATAGGACTATTACAGAGCATTCCAATTCAGTGCTATAAGTAAGATTAAAGTAGGTATACAAGAAAAAAAACCATAACATACATAGACTCAGAATAATTAGTGAAGAAACATTGAGACGTCCTCCGTGGCGCAGCGGTCAACACGCCTGCCTGCGACGTTCGATCCCCGGCCAGGTCAAGATGGAAAATGATCTTTTCCTGATTGGCCTTGGTCTTGGATGTTTATCTATATATGTATCTATTATAAATATAGTATCGTTGAGTTAGTATCCCATAACACAAGTCTCGAACTTACTTTGGGGCTAGCTCAATCATTGTGATTTGTCCGTATATATTTATTTAAGTATTTTATTATATATTTTGACTTTAATAACCAGGAGTTATACCTACATCTTTAATAATTATTTTCTAAAAGTATATACCTTGTTCTATTAGGTTCTGTGCTGCTTGTAAGAACTTAGGAATTAAGTTTTTGGCCAAACAAGTCTTCTATACGCGCAATAACATTAATCAGATGTAGGGGAGACTGAGGGGAATTGAAACAATTTTGACATTTTGTTTCGTACACCGATCGCTATAAACAAAAATCATGTGATATTAGTACCAATCGATAGGTCATTCTTTACACTTGTGAATGACTAAAATAAAGCAATTGTTAACGTTATATATTGCGGTAAAAATCGACTTAACCGTAACAAGTCAACTTGTTTCAACTCCCCTCATACCGAGGTAAGATGAATCAGGGGTCGAGGAGAGTTGAAACATATGATTTTTAAGAAGTAGTAAGGGCTGTATAATAAAAATGATGATATAATTTAAAGGTGTTCATTGAAATAAAACTTTTGAAGTACGAAACAAACTTTTTATTATGGTTTTGCACTGATATAATTTTCATTAATGTAGGTAACTACAGGTCTAGTTTTTCTAATAAAAATAGTACGATTCATCAACCCCTAAAGTAACAACCTATTTGTATCATTATTCAAAATAATAGGAAAATATAAAACATTAATCTGACAAGCAGTTTTTTTTTAATGCGACAAAACCCGCCACACTTTTTCCCACCTACTGCAACTCCTGAAAGCCAGAATCAACAGTGGAGACCGTCAGAAAAACGCCGAGCAATCAAGCTAGATGAGTCCCGGAGAAACGATTCAACTGTCTTGGGTCCCGCAACGAAATTAATCAGAAAAGAATAGCGGAGGAGTAAGAAAAAAGATATTTTTTCCACTTTCCTCCATAACAAGCAGGAGACAGAACAGAACTAGGCCAATCGGCACAAAGAGACATTATTACAACTGGGAGAAGCCCAGATTACCAAGCACCACGGAATAAAATTGACAAGCAGTTGTGGTAAACATACGTATATGTATAAGTTCCCCACCAGTGCAAGCTTCATGGGCCCAGGCTACAGCAGACATTGCACCTATTTTTCTTTGGCTTTCCTATTAGAATATGGCTCAAAACAACAATTGCAAAAAGCTTCTTCTTCTTCCATTTCACGGTCTTCGTTTCTTCGTTGTTTCTTACCAACTTTGGTTTTAGTTTTAGCGCCTGGTTTTGATCTTTTTCTTGTTTTTGTTTCTTCAAAGTTAGCTTTTTTCACATTCTTCTTGGCCGTTCTAACTGCTTCGGTTGCAACTAGTTCATCTTTTACAGGAGTGTCGGTTAAGATAGCAGATTTTACTTTGCATCTATGTGTTTGATTTCCTTTCCTTGGTGGAGGCTTTGGCAAACGTCTAAGAGTTTCAGGTGAGAATAGAATTGCTGTCACAGTAGCTGAAGTATCTCGTGAGATAGATGCTACAGGTAATTCTGTGGCAGTCTTAAGTTAAGCAGTCGCTATTTCGTTAGCTTCATAAGCAGTTTTTTGAATATACCTGCTTGTAGAGGGAGGTATGGTTCAAGTTGTAAGTAACTCGAAGCCGCGTCACGGAGACTTTTCTGACGGACAGAACTGACACTTCCGCGGCCGGGTAGGGAGTAGTTAAAAAGTGACGTTGCCAATTCGCTAACGGTTTTGAGTTCCAAGAAATCAGTACTGTTTCAAATCCCCTCAGTCTCCCCTACTGCTCGAGATGTAGGGGCAAACTTTAGTAGGTTAATCCATGGGGGCATCTAAAAGGCTGGGACGACGACGTGCACTTACGTACCCGCACGGCGCACGCAGGCGCAGCTCTTCAAGTACCTCTGGAAGTTGAAACACTCCTAATAATATTGAGAGCCAGCTTGGTGTACCCGACCATGCCTAATACAGGGTGGGCCATGAATTAGTTAACAATTGAAAAAATCGTATAAAGAAAACTATTTGACATATTTTTAAAATTATTTATTTACAAGAAAGTTGATTATTTGGAATTTATTTTTTAAAAATAACATCATCTAAATGTCCACCGTTTCGATTGTTGCACTCTTCTAAGCGAGCACCGAAATTTTCGAATACTCGTCGACAAAGAGACCGCGAGATCGCTGACATTTCTTCTTAATTTTTTCCTTTAGTTCACGTAGTGTTTTTGGTTTATGGATGTAAACACGACTCTTCAAATAACCCCATAAAAAGAAGTCTGCTGGGGTTAAATCTGGACTCCTGGGTGGCCATGGGATGTCGCCTCGTCTGGAAATCAGCTTTTCCGGAAACATTTCTTTGACTACCGGCAGGGACTCGTTGGATGTGTGACAAGTGGCTCCATCTTGTTGAAACCATGTGTTACGATTGTAGCCAGCAAATTCCAGTAGCTTCGGTGCCAAGAACCCCAGTAACATTTTCACATATTCAACAGAATTCACAGTAACCGAACGGCCGCGAGAATCTTCGAAAAAATAGGGCCCAATGATTCCTTTTGCTGAAATTGCAGCCCATACCGTTACCTTGGGAGAATGAAGTGGCCTCGCGTGTTTAGATTTGGGATTTTCGCTGCTCCAATATCTGCAATTCTGTTTGTTTACGTGTCCGTTGAGGTGGAAATGGGCTTCGTCGGAAAATAAGAGGTTGTCAAAATTATTGAATCGATCTAACATTGTTTCGGCATAGGACTTGCGCAAATTTAAATCATTAGGTTTTAATTCCTGTACTAACTGGATCTTATATGGATGTAATTTCATATCTAATTTCAAAATACGGCGCAATGATGTTCGGGATAGTCCTAATTCAGCCGAACGTTTGCGCGTCGATAAATTTGGATCACGTCGATCTGATGCGCAAACTCGCTGCACGTTCTCTTCGCTCCGAGAAGTCCGTGGGCCGCCGGTTTGCTTCACGTTTAGTGTAGATCCGGTCTCTTCGAACTTTTTAACCCATTTCTTTATTAATGGAGCACTCGGACACTGATTTAAATCGTGTAAGTCGTATTCAACGCGAAATAAGCGTCTCACAGTAATGAGCGAACTGTTGTTTAAATAAAATTGTTTCACACAATAAGCGCGCTGCGGCCCCGTGAAACGATCCATTGCGACTAAATTTCGCCCCTAACGAACGCCTCTCCCCGCTCCCCGCGCGGCTTGTATTAGCGCGGGGTGTTAAATTTAAATGTTAACGAATTCTTGGCCCACCCTGTATAAACAGGCTCGGGTACATCTACGGTTTATGGCCATCATCTCAGCGTTCCGTGAAGCGGCTGCCGTTTGACCTGCACAACCCGAAGGCGATATCGAAGCACTGCAGTTAGACCAATTGTTGTTGTTTTTGCTTTGTTCAAAGGCATATTATTCTGTAAATGACTATTTAAATGATAAGAATAGCAGGTCGCTCTGATTATTTCAAGACAATGTTTGTGTTCCTTCTCCAGAATTAGCTTACTGACACATTATATGAGTTCATATAGTTTGCTTTTTACAATGCATAAATATGTGAGCTGTCACGCCTTTTATACCTGGGGCTTTTATTTAGGTAATAAGTTGTTAGTTATTTTATATTTCAATTTTAATGACATTTTATTTTTTTGGTTTGCTGGTATTTTGGCGTCGTTGGCTGGCATATGATAAATAAATTCATTGTTGTTGTTTTTTCTTGTGTTCATTACTGTACCTAGGTACATAGTACTGTGTAATGTGTGTGTGTTTTTTTAAATAAACAGTGAGGTGTGCTGCTGGGGAGTTTGTTCCGCCACTTCTTCTTCCCAGCGAAAGCACTAGCAAGTGTCGATGTGTGGGCGTTTCGGGGGACTATCTTATGGCAATCATTAACATATACTTTTTGCACTAGAAATTGCTTTCAAAGTTTATAAGCAAATAAGCAGTTAGCAAAAGCTGATTTTTGAAATAAGTAAAAAGCATAACTGCTTTTTTTACTTTTAAGCACTTAGTCCCAAGTGTAATCACACCTATGGTCTAAGCAAGCTGGATAGTTAAGTGATCTAACTATGATTACCTAAGTAGGTAAGTAAAAAGTAGGCAACATAACTAGTCGATCTACAAATAATAAATGACGGCTCGGTTGGTGCTGAGTTAAGCCATTGACTACTACGCTGTGTGTTGCGGGTTCGATCCCCGCACGAATAAATATCCTGGCTGTATGTGTATGTGAGTTTATATGTTTGTAAATACACCCACGATACAGGAAAATTTCTAGTGTGGGACAAAGTATTTAAAAAAAGAAATACATAAGTATATGGTATTCAAACAAAATATTTTATACTAGCGACTCGCCCCGGCTTTGCACGGGTGCAATGCTGATACTAAATCACTACAGGAAAACCACAGACACCCCGCAATTTTTAAATCTGTAATATCTTCGAAAATATTCATTTTAATCATATGCTGTAAAGGGCGCTATAGATCTATATTAAATAAAATGTATTTCAGGTATTAAATTGGATAAGGATTAATGCTGTATTGGTTAAAATCGCTTCGAAAATTTTCCGGTATTTGTCGTAAAAAGTAAATGACAAAAAAAAAAGACGTGTGGCACTCGGGGACTGCCGCGGTAAAGCTATTGCAGAGCATTTTGTATCAATTTATGCAATTATAATTATTTATTTATTCTATTTATGCAGTATTTCTTTTTCTTTGATATTAATTCAAGTTACACTTTTTGAGCGTGGTGACCGATAAGAAAACAAATTTTTCTTTTATTAAATAAATAAAAAGGTTGTTGATGATGAACGGCGTCGGTGTCGAATTATTTGTTATCAATTTAATATTTTCGAGCTGATCTTTAGTAACATAATCACTTCTGATTGCGTTAACATCTGACCGTAGAATTAATAATTCCTTCATCAACTTCTTTACGTACGTTCTACGTAGTCAAAGCAAACTGGTGGCAATTTGTGAAGGTCATATGCCACAAAAACTGGGATTGTTCGGGATCCGTGATTTTAAACACCGTAATGGTACCTATATTTTAGGTATTTCTGCTTTTTGTTCTTACGCCTCGATACATGTTTTTGTCTTGTCTTCGTAGCAACAAACAATAACTTTTTTGCCTCATCAATGTCTTCCTCAGAAAAAGCCGACGAGCATATTTTTATTAAACTTTCGCTGTTTCGTTTCGGAGATAACAATATTACAACTCGTACACGTAAATGTACTCGTATTAACATTGTTCACCGACATCTTTCTGTAATATTTTATTTAATAAAAACTTCAACTTCAACTCTTGATCTGGTCCCTGTGGATACCACAATTTTGCCAATAACACGTGTAACAAATTATAGAAATTCTTTAAAAAAATATTTCACAATAATGGCGGATATCGCCAAACACAGTTGAAAAAACGGCCGCGTGAGCACTTTTTACTCTATAAAATCACGCGCTTTTGTTTAGTAAACAACACTATAAATAATTTAAAAGTCCAATGAAAAATTAGCGTGACATTCATCTTAGCTTTTCCGTTAAAAAAAAGCTATTTTATAAAAACACTACTAAATTAATTTGAATAAAAGTACTTAATAATTAATTATATGAAAAGTTTTTAAGGTAGCCATGACAACGTCGATGACGTCTATGACATATCTCTATAGAAGACCTATTTCAGAGAGAAAATTAATCGCAAGTTTAGCACATCGCGACTATCAGTAACATGGCAAGTGTGTAGAACTGAGTTCGCGCCCTGCAATATGCATGCTCTTTTTGAAAATCTATAAATTGTTTTCAAAAGATGTAGTCGCACGCACACAAACATACCGTGCCGAAGACTGCCGAACTGAAACGACGTTATACGATGTACGGCCTTCAAGCCACACCTCCGTGCCCGTCGGAGTGGGGAGCGTGAGGTTTTTTCGTTACGGAATTTCTGGATTCGGTCCCCGCGCTCAAGGCCCGCGATAGAAGCTATGCAATAGCTTAAAAAGTGTCATTGTGGGATATCCATAAGAGCTAGACATATACCATCGCGGACTTGTTTGTAAACCTTTTCAATATGTACAAGGTGTCTCAAAAGAAAGTTCACATTTAAATCTTTTTTTAAAAGAAAAGTCTTAGCTTTATTGAAAAAATGTTTATTTTATATTGAAGTACACTGTTTGGGAATTTATTTTTTAAAAATAACATCGTCCAAATGTAAACCGTTGCGCTCTCGGCATTCATTTAGTCGGGCACTAAAATTGCCTATGACAGCTCGGCAGGTAGTCTCCGTGATGGCTGCCATTTCATGACGGATATTTTCTTTTAATTGTGCCAGGGAAGTCGGTTTATTAGCGTAAACTTTTGATTTGACATAACCCCACAGGAAAAAATCCATAGGCGTTAAATCGGGACTCCGTGGAGGCCAATTTATGTCACCTCGCCTGGAGATTAATTTGTTCGGAAAAATTTCTCGAACTCGAGGCAGAGATCTGTTGGACGTGTGTGAAGTTGCTCCATCCTGCTGGAACCATGTTCTTTGGTTGTAACTAGGAAAGTTTTGCAGTTGGGGTACGAAAAACTCGTCTAACATCTCCACATAACGCTCTGAATTCACTGTGAGTGTGCGTCCCCTTCCATCTTCAAAAAAGTAAGGGCCGATAATTCCTCGCGCCGACATCGCTGCCCATACGGTGACTTTGGGTGAATGTAGCGGTTTCTGATGTTTTTGTTTTGGGTTGGTTGCACTCCAGTAACGACAATTTTGCTTGTTTACATGCCCATTCAGGTGAAAATGGGCTTCATCGGAAAACAAGATGTTGGTGAACGTTGGAAAGCGCTCAATCATCTGATTTACAAAGGCAAGCCTCTGACCAGCATCTTGAGGCTTCAGTTCTTGCACTAACTGAATTTTGTACGGGTGCAGCTTTAAATCTTTGTGTAAAATGCGGCATAATGAAGATCTGTGCACATTTAAAGCAACAGCACGCTTCCGAATCGAGAGGTTTGGATCATCTCGAATAGACTGAGTAACACTGTCCACGTTTTCGGCTGTTCTTGATGTTCTTGGTCGCCCAGATTTTGGTTTCTCCAGAGTTGACCCAGTCTCTTCAAACTTCTCAACCCATTTTGCAATGAGACGAGTGCTAGGCGCATCATTTAAGTGACGAATATGTCGAATACTGCAGAATTTTCTACGCGCTACAGTCGCCGAATTACCGTTTTTGTAAAACTCACGTACGCACAACGCACGGTCCGCACTAGAGAAACGCTCCATAGCGACTAAATTCCCAAGAGCCAGACTACCGACTGACATACCCCCCGCGCCCCTCAGAATAGTTGCTTTCGCGTAATAAGATAAGCAAATGTGAACTTACTTTTGAGACACCTTGTACAATATGTTGATATATCTCGTAGGGTTCAGCCTGCGTTTCACTGCAAACGCGGAAAAAATGTAATTATTATTTTCCACTATTTAATGGATGTAATTATATTGATTATATACAGTATGTTAAGAAAACCCTGTCCGACCCGTGAAGGTGTTGTTAGGTATCGATAACTGATTCTACTAATGGATACAAAACCAGGCTAAACTTAAAAAAAAATCCCCCTAAAAAAATAAATATTATTTCGCAAAAAGAGGTAACTTAATAAACGTGCGTAAGCACCCTTCCGCGGGCGGCGGGCGGCAGGGCACGCGGCACGTGGTCGCGTCGCTATTCGCTCATAAAAATACCGGTGTTGTCACTTTTTTAAAAATTACCAAATTTCGGGGAAGTTTGAATTAATTCGCGGGAAAAAAAGATTATTTCAAAATTCATTTGTATTGGTACTATGATGATTACGTAAAATTTTATATTATATTTGGTCATGTGTTTACCTAACCTTTATGATCCTTATGGGTCGGACAGGGTTTTCTTAACATAATACAGTATGTTAAGAAAACCCTGTCCGACCCATAGACAAATACCATCGCGGACTTTTTTGTAGACCTTTTCATTGTGTACAATATTTAGTACATTATTTTGATAAATTTCTTAGGGTGCCTGCGTTTAACAGCAAACGCGAAAAAAATTTAATTATTTACGACATCACATTAGAAACCTTAAAAATAATAATATTTCTCCACAATTTAATGGACGTTATTAAACATATAAACCTTCATCTTTAATCACTCTATCTATTAAAAAAAACCGCATCAAAATCCGTTGCGTAGTGTTAAAGATTTAATCATACAAAGGGACATAGGGAAAGAGAATGTGACTTTGTTTTATATTATGTAGTGATACGAGTTCCATTAATATTAGCCTAGATCTAGATTAAAACTCGTTTAAAACCGTGGCGGGCCGGCACCAACCGGGGGTTGCGGAAGCAGCAGTGTTCGTTCTCGCAACCACCGGCGTATATGTGAGATCGGACACCGGGGTGGTTTTTAGGCAGTAAGAGACTGGCAGACCGCGCTGCCCACCCCAGGGCGGCGGACACCAATGAAAATTTTCCACCACGACGGAAAAAATAATTATTACGTTAATCGAATTCCAAAAATTCCCGTTCACCATGGCTCCTACTTTTCGGAATGTATCCTTGGAGTGTACCGACCGCCTTCAGCTTTTGGGTGTTGAGATTTCCTCGAACCTAAACTTTGGGCGGTTCATTGAGTCCAAGGCCAAGGTGGCTGCCAGAAAACTTGGCGTTATCGCAAAGGTCCGGCAGTACTTCACACCAGGGCAGCTTCTAATGTTGTACAAAGCACAGGTCCGTTCGTGTGTGGAGTACTGTAGCCACATTTGGGCTGGTGCTGCTAAGTGTCACCTGGCCACTTTGGATTCAGTGGAGAGGCGTGCGAAGAGGCTGATTGGTGACCTTGATTTAACTCGAGTTGGTCTCCAAAGCCTAGAGCACAGGCGTAGAGTAGCCAGCCTTTCGGTGTTCTATAGGATACGTTTTGGGGAGTGTGCGAGGGAATTGCACGATTTAATTCCCCCATCTCCGTTCCACCATCGGACGACCCGTCGTACGGCGAGTTTCCACCCTTATGTTGTTAACACCTCTACGATCCGGACGAAGCGTTTCGCCTCCTCCTTTATACCGCGTACATCGAGGGACTGGAACAATCTGCCGGCGGCGGTGTTTCCGTCGGACTACAATTTGAGTGTCTTCAAGGCTAGAGTGAATAGGCTCTTAAACTAGTGCGCTTTACCATCAACGATTGCGTCACTGCTTACCATCAGGCGGGATTGCGGTCAAGCGCTGATTTATAAATTACAAAAAAAAAAAAAAGTCCACTCTAAGATGGAGCTGCATGTCCCAACCTCTACTAGGCCTAGTTAGATCAACAAAATTTAGGATATACGTTTCCGCGGATCCACCTTAGGGCGGATAAACCGAATAAGCAAAAGTTTTTCTATTCATTTAATACATACATGCTAATCATACCTGCAAGTTAGTAGGAATAAAAGGATAGTAAGAGTATCTTTGACATATTGAAACTGAGATCAAACTGTAAACGTACTTAAAATTACGAGAATTGCCACTCAGGTGTGGTTTAGTAAAACAGTACCTACATAAGTAGACTACTTATCTGCCAGTCAGGTATGGTTCGGTACAACAGTACCTACATAGGTAGACTACTTATCTGCCACTCAGGTATGGTTCGGTACAACTGTACCTACATAAGTAGACTACTTATCTGCCACTTCGGTATGGTTCGGTACAACTGTATCTACATAAGTAGACTACTTATCTGCAACTCAGGTATAGTTCGATACAACAGTACCTACATAAGTAGACTACTTATCTGCCACTCAGGAATGGTTCGGTACAACAGTAGGTACCTAAATAAGTAGACTGCTTATCTGCTACTTAGGTATGGTTCGGTACAACAGTACCTACATCGGTAGACTACTTAACTGCCACTCTGATATGGTTCGGTACAACAGTACCTACATAACTACTTATCTGCCACTCAGGAATGGTTCGGTACAACAGTACCTACCTAAGTAGACTACTTATCTGCCACTCAGGAATGGTTCGGTACAACAGTACCTACCTAAGTAGACTACTTATCTGCCACTCAGGAATGGTTCGGTACAACAGTACCTACTTAAGTAGACTACTTATCTGCCACTCAGGAATAGTTCGGTACAACAGTACCTACATAAGTAGACAACTTATCTGCCACTCAGGTATGGTTCGGTACAACAGTACCTACATAAGTAAACTACTTATCTGCCACTCAGGTATGGTTCGGTACCACCACCGAATCGAACCGGAGTGGCAATTATCGTAATTTTAAGAACGTTTACTGTTAAAACTCAGTTTCAATTTGCCAAAAATATGGTCTACCTGTGAAATCTCTATATTTTTGACAAGTTGTTAACATTGTCGCTGAGATGAGACTGGGACTAGATTTTAAATATTTTCAATTACGAGATTGGCCTTCATATTTCACTATGACTAATTTGTTGACCACCGATATCAAAAACAATTTAAGTACGTATCGATACTCCTCTTCGCTGATGTCATAGGCTCACAGCTCAAGACACAGTCACCTCGTTTCTATAATGATTGATTTTACAATGACTTGTAGAGAACATTGTTAGTGTTTACATTTGGACCTTGGACGCGTATCGATAAGCACGGGAATCACGTCTTGTGTCGGTCGGCGGGCACGGCTATGATGTAGGGTTCGCGCCGCACTAGCCATTCACTCGCCACCCGCACCGCGATTGCGCCGCACCAACCGCGTGTTCCCGCCATTTTGAAGTTCACATTTGAAGTTTTACACCTAACAAACCAAATCGGACGTGTGTTGCACTTTGATGACTTGACGCTTATAAAATAAAAGGTTGGTCCATTATGTTCTAATTATTATCTACATTGATATCATCTAGCATTGATAAATGAGAGTGAATAGTTGTCTGAAGTCTAAATTTTCAGTTTAAATTTTGTGATTTTCATGTTTTTTTAGTGTCATTAGAAACGTCTGTGTCATTAATTCAGGACAAAATAGTTTATAACCACTAAGGAAGTTTTCGAGTGATTGGATTGACTTTGACCAGAATCAATAGATACTTATACCTTATAACATTAGAAAATTCCTGTATCAACGTATTATAAACTTAGCAAGTATGTACATAAAAATACATAGGTATAGGTAATACACATAATAATGTGCAGTTATTCAAACAATATTAGGTATCTACACAGTAATTGTCGTTGTGTTGGCATTTTTTTCTAAAGCTTTAATTATAATTAAAGTTTTGTAATAAACCTACTATTTTTAATTAAGCCCCTTTCGTATACTATTATTCATTGAAAAACCAAATTATAAATGCAGTTCCAGCTATCTCTTCTTCCGCAATACATCATAGATACGTCAAACTATAAATTAAAACTGTGTTACGTATTACAAAGGATGAGACAGTAAGTGATAAGTACACTATCGCATGCAATAGGGTCAGCACAGATAGAGAGAAGTCAAGACCGTCATGGACATCCGTCCCACTTCTAAATAAATAAGTATTTACGCGAATCTAACTGACGTTTAGCTATTTTGCAACAATTATGTACGTCAAAAGACCCTACTTGTTTACAGAATTCTCTAAACTAGCCTTACATATTTCCTACTACTTTGTTTGTAGGCTAATCTCTTTAGTAATACTTCTTTTAACATCATAATTTAAATTATAATTACTTCATTTAACAATTATATATTTTTTTTAACAATTAATAGTTAATGAAATAGATATTTATGTCAATTTCATTAACTGAGACTTCAGTCCAAGATAAGATTTTTTTTTTTTTTTTACTTTTTAATGATTTCTTCAGATTGCGTGACTATTAGGTACCTACATGTGGATCATGGCCTGAAAGATCACTGTAGTAATAAAACTACGACAGCGCAACAAAGTTAATTATATTTAGTAAACATCTAATCCCAATAGAATACCTAAGTTTTATCAGAGATTAAGATAATGTCTCCAAGTAGTAAGTACACATCAAGGCCGATGACCTTTTTGTATTTAACTATACAAAGATAAGAAAGAATAATAATTTAATTAAACTAAAACTACCCAGAACGATGCGTAAAGGTTTTTTCTTAGGTATATAACAGTTAACGGTGAAAGTATCTAGATCTTTCTCTTGTTTACCTAAATAAAGAGTAGGTACCAAACATAATTATATGTTCAAATTCGTCGTTGTTCACAAGGAATATTTTGACTTTTGACTCTTATTGTCAAGCAGCTATGGTAAGGTATGTTGATGTTCACGAGTATCTTGATTTTATGAATGAACGCATAACCTTTCACTGTTTTGACAAGATGGAGAAAGTGAACGCTGATATACCAGTGTCGTTTGGCAGTTTTCAACGGACCGCAGTGGACTAATGGTGACCTTAACATTTTAATTAATAAATAGTAGTAACGTTCAATGAAAAACAATTGGTGATTTTATTTCTAGTCGGAAGCGGGTTTAGCTTGTGTGTTTTTATCTGTGTTCTGTTTTTACAAGTCACTAAAACGTGCAAGAACCGATATTTAAGTAGAAAAAAATCTGTGTCTCATTATCAAAATACAGAAGTTTAAGAAGATTTGGTCTGTTTTTAGACCGTACATGAAAGCATAAAAAACTATGTGACATAAATAAGTAGTCCATACTAAGACTCTCTGCTGACCGCCCGAGAGACGTCTCGTGAAGATGTGTGTGAATCGTGAAGCAAGATCAAGAGCAGGTTTTAAAATTGTGATATTTTTTACCATTCCTCACGGTACGTTCGGCTCTTTACGGCTTCTTCGGCTTGAAATGTCACCATGACATCGTGCGTTTTCTCGCAAAGGACAGAAAAAATAGAGGATGGCTTTGCCCTGCAGCGGGAGTATACAGGCTATTTAGATTATATTATATATTTACTAACAAATATATTGAAATATTCCTTTTTTTTACTAATTCATATCTTGTTTCAACCTTGTAAGTTGGTTCAGTGTCTTAAAAATATGAAAATTTCAAAGTTTTTTTTTAGAAAAACGTTGCTCACACCAGGAATTTCTCCTGCATCGTGGATGCATTTACAAACATATATACTCCCATTCACAAACAGCCAGACCCGGAACAACTGCTTGTAGGTCGTACTAATATTTGTTCCGTGCGGGGTTCGAACCCGCAACACGCAGCGCAGTAGTAAATGGCTACGTCAACCGTACCGTCAAATCTATAAAGCTATTATTTATATGTAGATATGTTATATAGGTTCCTTACGTTATCAAGGTTTACATAACGAAAAGTTATACTTAATAAATACATTCTTGCCCATCGAAGTAGAATCCTGAATGTTTTATATAAAACGCTAAAACACACTATTAGTTAATATTTCGCGTCGGATACCGGTCATTTCATAACAAATTACTGAGGCTAGCAAACGATTACAAACGAGTAATTGGCTACCTAATTAAAAGTACACTTCGCTAACATCAAACGAAATGTTTACGTTTTGTTTAAGTATAAACAAATATCAACAAAGATCCGGCAAACAACTCATAGCAAGGTTACCCGGTAGGCCAGTCATTGTTATCTCATTATCGCAAAATGTGTGTTAATAAAACTAATGAAAACATTTAAAAGTTACATAGTTCTGTAGATACGAAATAATTGTTTATAAATAAAGGTTCCTACTGTTATGAGTTATAAATATTGGTATCACAACGATAAAATTAAGAAAACCAATGTGTGTCCAAATATGTACATTGTGATACATTCAACCATTGTCTGCCAGACGAACAGATAACTTTGTTCACTTTCACTTTTGTTTATATTATACAATGTACATAGCAAGATATTAAACCAGTAGACAATTTAGAGTCAGTTTTTACAGTAAAATGGTTTTAGTTACTCAGGCAATAAAGTCGTATTTCATTAGTCAGTGTCTGTATTGAAGCCGTAACAACTTATTATTAATAAAAAAAAGAAGTCACAGTGTACACGATCTCTTAATCTAATCATCTCTTCGTTTTTTCCCTACCATGGCATACCATGGCCTTAATAGTTCTTTCGTTTCTGTACTGACTTCATCCTAAGCTCTACACGTAACACTATTGTGGAAAATCACAATCTATCTTGTTTATCGTTCTAATTTATTGTCTTCAATTAAAAGTAAAAAAAAAACATAGAAATGTACTTAAATCAAATGGGCACAAAAGGGACATTTTGAACGTCAAAAATTACATTAAAGATCGCCCCTTCCAAAAGTTTGTTTTCTTATTATATGGAGAAGAATGGGCAAGAAACTTTTCTTTTTCAAGGTGAGATTCAACCTGAACTCTTGATCAATGGCTTCTGTAGAATATATACCACAATTGGCAAAATTGTGGTATATATTCCACAGAAGCGAATGACAGTTGTTTATACCTCATGATCAGATGGTCCAATGAGGTTAATCAATAAACTAGCCTGACGTTCTTGAGGCTCTTTGCTCACTCGCTCGCTATGCATTAAGAAAAAAATCAATCGGAAATTTGTGCCACGCATCGGACCGCCGTGCGTGTGAGCGATAATTCTACTGGAGGACATCCGTGCTCCATTCATATTTTAGCTAACACTATCACAGCCTTAAGATAAAATAGGTTGAAGTCCGTTTTAACTCTTATAAATGTTAAACACCGCTGTCACCATGTGACACTCGTGGTTTGGTTAAGCGCTAATTTATTTATATACTTCTTCACATACAAATACACATGATCTTATTTTATTTTTTCTTTTTGGGATGGGAAATCATCAAATGACCTCTCCTGCTCTGGGCGAAGCGGAAGGGCGTGTCAGACTTTTACTGACTAAAACCCACCCGTGTCCCTTGTTCTTCACTTGCCTGTAGGCCAGGGCCACGGTTTCTTTTTTAACCAACCCGCAACCCTGACCCATGAGGCATCTGTCTTCGTGGTCCCCGTCACGATGTGCTGACATCTGTTTGAGGCGCGCGTGAAACAACGCGCCGTCGACTCGGGGCCTGGTCCTTACCGGGCGATCTTATGTTGGCGTACCGTGATACCATCAGCCTATTTAATATGCTACAAGTTCAGGTTCTATTTGCATTTCAGCTAGTCGCCGCTACAAGAACGCTATGATCGTAAAGCGCCGAGGCGCGTGCCAGCGCCTCGTAGAAGAATTCTACATATATTGCGCCTTCTGGATCGCTGTGTCTGCTCTCCCTGTACTTGCTATTTCTTATGTTGGTATGTATTTATTTACATTTAAAATAATTAATTAGGCAAAATCAGTGTAAAAAGAACGCGCAGCGTCTAGGTCCCACCGACTAGGTGGTCGGATGACTTGATCAAAATCGCAGAAAGCGCTGGATGCAGGTCACGTCCAACAGTTCTTTTTCCTTGGAGGAGGCCTACCATGTCCAGCAGTGGACTTCATCTGGTTGAGATGATGAGTGTGAAAAGCAATCCAAAATGTTTGTGTCTCTTTGGCTACCTCGATTACTTATAATATATTCTCATAAACTTACCAACACCGTTGTTACTATTTTTTAAAAAAAAACGTTTACGCTTTAAAAATGTATAGTTTAACTAATCAACAGTCGCTAAACACTATTTAACTATAAGCATGTTTATGAATAATTATTCCTTAAAACTGCCATACCTACAATCAGACATTTATGTTGGTATGACGGTACATCATACATTAGTATGACGGTATGATTGTATTGTAAAAAATTAACCATGTTTTTTGACCGTTTAATGTGCTGTTGTGAAAGATTTACTAAAAACTATTACTTACTTACCAATTATTTTCAGTTATTCGAGTAAGCAAATACCTCTGGCTGAGACTACTGTCAAGCAGATATCCACAACTAGAATTTATCAGGACAGACACAGTTCGTTCCTTACTTGATACACATAGAAACCAAGGAATCATCAATGTGTTACTGGCTGTCAAAGGTGCGTATATTTATTCAAGCTAAAGGATTTGTGTAGTCCAACATCCACTTAGATTTGTACTGATTCTCGTGAAAGACTATATCAGTTACGAGCATCAAAATGTTACTAGATTTAGTTTGATCCCTTGTTTAAAGAAATGGAAATCATTTCGCATGAGCAGACCTCATATTTTAACATTTGGCTTCTACTCAATAAAGGTACTCCTGAATTATAATCCATTTATTCCATCAAACGTCTTTTTCTCCTCAGACACACTAGATCCAGAACTTCTAAAGAATCACCTAACAGATCATGTAATAAACAAACGTGACAAAAATGGCGGACTCATGTTTCCAAGACTGCGACATCAGCTGGTGTCCCGCTGGGGCAACTATGCGTGGAACTCCCATGTTGCCTTTAAACCTGAGGATCATTTCATAGTTGCCAGTGCTGTGTATCGCGGGCGGCAGGTTGGCGAGAACAATATTCAAGTGAGTTTATATTGCTAGTCAAAATTAAGTTCAAACTAAAATCAAATAAGTACAAGGCTCTCTCGGTGGTAGGCGATAACATCGGCGGCCGGCAGAAGTTACAACCCACCAGACAAAGCCTTGCCGCCAAGCGATTTGTCGTGTTCCGGCATGATGTCTGGTGAAGCCGTACGGAGGACGTGTCTGAGCAGTTATGTTGCGATGTGTGCCGGGTACGATGCACCTAATGTTGTTGTGTTGGAAGTTTGGTCGTGGAGGGTCTTCAGATCAATCTCCCTTTGGCGCAGCATCGTTGGTCGTGTTGTTGGGTTTAACATTGCATCACCTCGCTCAACTGCCGTCTTCCTTCCTATTCGTTCAGTTTTTCTGAGTGAATAGGCTCTTATTAAAGCTCTAAATCTCTTAGCGCGTTTTACCATCAACGATCGCATCAATGCTTACCATCAGGCGGGATTGCGGTCAAGCGCTAGTTTATAATTATTAAAAAAAAAAATATATACATTGCTTGGTTTGTATTCAAAATACTATTAAAGTCCACGTACAATGTAGTGAATCCAATATGTCTTCTACACTTTACTCGTTGTCATTTTGACCATTTACCTTTTAATTATTAAAAAAGGCACTTTTCTACTTCAAAATTAACATGAAAATAGAATTGATTCTAGTTGCTCTTAAAGGTAGTTTCGTATGAAGAGGAATGATCAGCAAACACAATCAATTCCGATGATGACGAAAACTTTAAGTTATCATGGTGCTATGGGTTATGTGAGGTAAATAATCTCACCCCTAAATTAATGACCTAACCTTATTATATTAAAAATAAACTATCATGATCATCTTCACAGTTTGGTTAAACCACACATAAAGACACACAGCCCGAGTAGGATGCATTCGCTTTATTTATATGAATGTAAAATTGAAATGAATGAAGAAGTGATCAGAATATTTACCCTACATTAATTTTACTTTCAGGAGTACGTGAGTGATATAGTATCAAAGTACTTCTCAAGCGACCAGTCTCCATGGCAGTATATAGTCATACCCTGCGTCTCAGCTGAACCGAAGTACTACATCCTAGTTCGCGTCCATCATCTTTTACTTTCAGGAAAGAAGTCCCTAAATATTGGAGACCTACTGCTCATGGAACAGATACACCCATCTGACAGAATTAGTACTTCACAAACAGAATATACGCTACAAAGTCCTTTGGGAAAGTTATCACCAACGCCATCAGCTATACCAGAACTGTGGGGCAAACTCAATGAAAACCTATCAAATGCGTGGAATGAATTCGTATCTGAATATGATCCTGTCGAAAGTCCACGGGCATTGAAAACTTTACCTGGAGCCTTCCATGTGGCTGGCTTAGTGCTGATAGCTACAGTGAGTGCCCTACGGGAACTTAGTAAGAAGTCCAATGGAAGAGACACGTCTTCAGAAGCACCTGTTACTGCGGTGATGCTCTTGGCAGCGATACAGAAAGAATGTAATAGAAGAAATTTAACAATTCCAAAGGTATTTCCCTTGCACATTGTGTCAGAAATAATACCAAAGTTGCTCATCAGAAAGAATGCTCATCACATACAAACCATTTCCACCATCTTTAAAAAAACTGTTTTTGTTTACAGATTATTATATCACCGCTTATAACAGCAGACCCTCGAAAATGGCCAGGCATGGCATTTGGCGTGGCATGGTCTACATTCCGTCAGTTCATCAGACTGCCTTTCCAAATTTATAATGAGTTGGTCGCGTTAAGCGAGTTACGAACATGTGGTCACGCAAGACAGCCGGACACCCTGACGTGGAAATATGCTGAGCTGGGTCAGCTTTGCGTGGCCGCAGTCAGTGAAGCGTGGCGGGGCGCGCTCGAGGTGTATCGCGCGCCCGCACGGCTATGGACCGACACGATAGGAGTCGATGGTGGGCATAAGCATCTGTTGCAGACTGTGTCGCTGTGTGGACGAAAGGTAGGAATTACATTACATTTTTTTTTCTTGAAGAATTTAAACCTCTTTCAAAATTAATTACGGACGACAGCAGGTCAAGCTACCAGAAACTGTAAAATATTCCCAATCAACCTTGAGCCTTAATGCTTTAGAGAGAAAGTTGAAATTCTAATAAGGAAATCTGACAGATTGTAGTAGCTTGATGTGCTGTCATCTGTACATAGATAATGAACAATGTTTCACCTTGCCACGGCGAAAAATCCGAATTTAATAGCCAGTTTTTAATACTTGCAAATCTATATATATAAAAGTCAAAGTCACTTTCTTTGTAATTTTATAACTCAAGAACGGTCTCACCTATCCCAACCAAATGTTTAGGCTTTGTTTTGACTAATTAGTAGATGGTTAATGTGAAGTTTGAACAGAATCGGTCGAGCGGTTCTTCATTTAAAATGAATGCCACTTCCTTTGTAATTTTAGTATCCACGAAAACTGTGTAATGGCACCAGATTGGCAGTGAAAAACTTATTGCCAAATTTAATTGAAGCTACAATCTTAACTGGTAAATCAAAAGGTGAAAGTTTGTTTGACACCGCGTATCCCTATGATCCCAACTGATATGCCATTTGAATTCTAACGATTACAATATCCTGTGCGTTTTCATTTGCTATGTCCATCAACAAATCCGAAAGCAAACATTTCACGCTAGTGATCTGAATTTCGATGAATTATGTTTTTCAAATGGCCAACTTTATGTTGCCTGTTTGAGAGTCGGTACCTCCAGCCGTTTCTTTAATAATCTAAATGTGTAATAAATAATTTTGATGATCCAATAAATTTATTTTTATTATTTTACTTTATACGTAGCAAAGCTCGTATCGGGCCGCTAGTGCACTATAAGAAGAAGTACCTAAACTAAAAATTACTGTGATATGTTAAGACCTGCCAGAATTATGTTAAGTCCTGTTTAATTTGTGGTACATACTAACATCGTAGCAAAATATAAAGCTGTAGGTTTACTCACATAAACTTTCTTCTATCATTATTTAAATAGGTTACAGCATGGTCCCGCCCTGTCCCGCGCGCAGGAGTAGAACGCGCAGCGCGGGCTCTAGACGTATCATCAACAGACATAGCACTTTACGCAGCCACGGAAGCTTTACGGGCGTTCTTCGAGAATTCACAAGCGCAGGCACCTGAAACTGTGCTAACTACAGCTCGTGCCGCGCATGAAGATTTCTTATACACCTTCTCTGAGGGAAACGGAAAGAGTTACAAAAAGTCACAAAGTGGAGGTAAGGACAAAAGAATGTGTATATACAGTATGTTAAGAAAACCCTGTCCGACCCGTGAAGGTGTTGTTAGGTATCGATAACTGATTCTACTAATGGATACAAAACTGGGCTAAACTTAAAAAAAAAATCTCCTAAAAAAATAAATATTATTTCTCAAAAAGAGGCAACTTAATAAATGTGCGTTAAGCACCCTTCCACGGCCGGCGGGCGGCAGTTCACGCGGCACGTGGTCCCATCGCTATTCGCTCATAATAATACCGGTGTTGTCACTTTTTTAAAAATTACCAATTTTCGGGGAAGTTGGAATTAATTCGCGGGAAAAAAAGAATATTTCAAAATTCATTTGTATTGGTACTATGATGATCACGTAAAATTTTATATTATATTTGGCCATGTGTTTACCTAACCTTTATTACCCTTATGGGTCGGACAGGGTTTTCCTAACATACTGTATACCCTATACGAGTACACAATGTAGAGGCATTCACAATAATGACACCGTATCTTTCAGCAGCAGAGCATTTGATGCAACTTTGGGACAATCATTCAATTTGACCTTAAAGAGACGGACTTTGAAAGAATTTGGGAAACCGAACGTCATGTTATCGTTTCTAAAACGGCTGCTTCACATAACCTACCCTTCATTTAAATTTTGTTTATCCTGTGTGGTTACCATGAGTTTTCATTACGAGACTCGATCATACGCATCGATCGTGTTTGGCGCTCTCATCGGTTGAGAGTTCTTACAAACTCGAAGCGAGCCAGCCTTCGAAATGAAATTTCATGGTAGCCACACAGAACCAGGGACGTTTCAGTAAAATAACTTAAACGGTATCGTCCTATCTGAAACGAAGTAGTATGGAGCACCAGTAACACGACGGCCATGTGAAAATCGCAGTTCGTTAAAAGTGCTTGTTGTCAGGCATGGTGTGCCTGGCGCTGTCGCCTGGCGCGTCGCCCCGGCGCGTGTGTGCGGCGGTGTCCCGCGCGTGCTCGCGGCAGCGCGCGCTGGCGGCGGGCTGGGCCGCGCAGGCGCACTGCGGCGCCGTGACGCGCGCGCTGCCGTCCCCGCTGGCGCGCCTGCTGCTCAACGTGCTGTCGCGGCGGTATGCGCTCAGCTACGCGGAGATAGACTCGCCGCCGCACACCCCGCCCAGGAAGACTCTTTGGGGTCATGAAGTGGAAGCTGTTGTGTACTGGAGACCGCCACAGGCTAATATCAGTAAGTGTACTCATGACAATCTTTGCTGAATGATGGACAAAGGTTCAATTGCATGCTGAATTACTGGTTATAGTAGAGAGATCTATCTTCAACCAGCCATGTTTTAGCAATATTAGTCTCTGAAATCACTCTAATCCATTACAATCCTCCTCCGCTCAAGTGTAAGAGCGACTTTGAAAAAAATAACTTAGTTAAAAGACCACACCGAGTGATGAACGCCCTATATTTACCAGGCTACGTGTAGCTCTCAGCCCCTCGTATCATCAGTTCAAACCAGAACTCCAGATGATAAACGGACTACACTATATTTTTCTAACAAACAAATCATTTGTGTCCTCAGGTATGTCGCTAACAGTTATCCAGTACGCAGATACAGTACGACTCGCAGTAATGGCCGATGCACGACTGGTGCCAGGTCACGTCATCCCGGCTACACGATGGGCCACAGCCATCGAGCAGCTAGTCGCCAAAATCGATCAAGAAATCGCCAAGATCACCGCCAGAGCCCACCTTGCAGCCGGCACTGTTCCACAGATTATAACTCCAGAAGAAATACCTAGTGGTAGCACAGAAACCCCTAAAGAGGAGCCAGAAAGAGAACATTTAGAAGATACGGGAGGCCTTAGGCCCCCGTCGGTAACGGCTGTCAGTCCACCTCCCATGCGCAGACGCATAGCCAATTAGTTAGAACACAAGTAGCTTTTAGCTAAGTGAAGTAAATTCAGCACGGAATTGGTCAGAAGACCAACCAGGGGCAGGTTCGAACCAGGAATTTACCGATACGAGATTCAAGGAAAGAAGTGAAAAGTGGACGTTATGACACGTCAAGTTTATAGTTAAATGACTCGTATGAGACGACTGCTTAGTTTTAATGAAATATGTACCTACAGTGACAAATGCGTACCTACCTATAATTACGTACGTAACAGTACCGTACTACGTAATTAAATGAGATGTTATATCTGAGCTGTGATCAGATCAATGTTTTTAGATGACGAAATAATTATTGTTTTTTATTAAAAATAGAAAAAACTATTTGAAGTATATTTTATTTCAAAAACTATATGATCCTAACATTTCGAATCTCGATCCTCGCTCGACTTGATCCGAAACCCGGAAACGCACCATCCCCTTGCTACCCATATTCGTAAGAATATCAGGGAGCAAGAGGGGAGTGATAAAGTCCTCCGGTTCTTTTGGGTGAAAGCTCATGTCGGGATCCCCGGCAATGAGCGCGCCGACGACTGGCTAGGCAGGCGGCGGCCCAGTCCAGGGTCGCCCCAGCGTATGACAGGTGTCCAGTCTCTTACGTCAAGAGACGTTTGAGAGAGGGCACAGTAGCTGTCTGGAACGGGAGGTACACCGGCGGGGCCACGGCTGGGGTCACGCGGATGTTCTTCCCCGATGTGGTGCGCGCGCGCAAGGTCCTGAGGAGCCTCGACAGGACGTCTATTTGGGCGCAGATTTTGACAGGTCACGGCGGCTTCGCCGCGTACCTACATAGATTTAAATTGAAAGACAGTCCGGCCTGTGTGTGTGACACACAGGCAACTGAGACAATGCAGCACTTGTTGTTTGAGTGTCCGAGGCACAACCGCGACAGATACGACCTGGAATCAAGTACAGGAAGTGTTTTGACTGAAACAACCATTGCCGACCTTATGGCGGATAAACACTCCAGGCCGTATCTGGAGCGGTTTTGCCTCAAGGTGGCAAAAGCATCTATAGAACCCAATAAAACAAGGGGCAGTACAACTTAGCTAAGCCGTTGGTAGCAAGATGTACTAGTTTTAAGAAAGCTGTTTTAATGAAAAAATAAATAAATATGATAAGGATGTAAATTGGATTAATGTATAAATATATAATAGTAATTGATAGTAAGTAAGTTTAAATGTATACCAAAAGACGAGATAAAAAGATTATGGGGAAAAGAGCAGCCCTAAAAAAGCACAAGCCCAAGAACAGCTCATTTAAAGAAAACAAAAGAAATTGGCAAAACATTAACGTAAAAAACGTTTCTTGCTAAGCAAGAAGGAAAAAAGACGGCTTCTAAAAAAAAAAAAAAAAAAGACATTTCGAATCTTACCTTCCACTAGAATGTTATCGACGTTTGAACGAAATCGCAATAAGCATTTAATCGCAATACTAAATGGTTATATTTTCACATTTATCAAAGACTATTTTCTATTACAAGGTCACCGACAATGCATTGAAGAATAAAACATCAAAGCAGTTTAGTGTTAAAACTTTAATGACAGTGCAAGTAGAATTATCATAAAGTGTCAATGTGACAAGTAGTTAAAATATCGTGCCATAATAATATTATAATTTAATTCGTAGAAAGTAGGATAAAAGAAGGAAACTACAGTAGTTTCAAAACCTTGAACTTGAAAGGAATAGAATACAGATTTGATTAGGATGTCCCAATTTGTTATAATAAGTTACAAACTTCTCGTAACGGCTGCGTAACAGTAGCGTGGTGTAGTAAATGCGTTACAGTAACAGATCGTAGCTGAGTTACGAGGAGTCATAAGTTGTAGGCCTTGTAGCGTGGCGTAGTCACTGCGCTACAGTGACAGTTCGTAACTGTGCTACGAAGTTACGAAACGTAGCGTGTGTGTAACGCGATGTTAGGGAGTGGAAATATACGAATAAAATTTACGTCGAGTAAAATAATTTTCACTAAGATCTAGTATAGACTAAAGATACTTGACATTTAAATGATTAACTCGTGTCGCAACATTTGCTGCGCAATACTGGGTAATCCTTTTTAAACGGTGCGGAGGAAAGTGAAATATGAAAACGACGCTTTCAGTATCTGAAAATAAAACAATAGACTTGTAATATACCTACAGTTTAAAAAGTGCCTTTGATTTGTCAAACAAAGTTACTTTTTTAATACCTACATTTGGTTTTCTAACGACACACTAAATTCACTTTCTTCATCGTTCTTGAGTATTAAAAACTTTTTGATAACTTACCGATGCCATAGTCGTGACCCCCACATCCACTAAACCTCCAGCTTTTACGTGGATTGGCTCCTGAACCTTTATGAAGAAAATGAGGACAGTCCTTCGATTCTTGGTGTCCATGTACTCCCATGGCATTCTGTAAACTGCGTCCTTTAATTTTTCACTCTGTAAAAAAAAAACGATTAGATGGTATGGAAATGCACCAGTCGTTGAGCCCTGACTGGACAGGCCCATACAAAGCTGTATGGTTTGTTCCATCTACATGGTCCTCTACGTGGTCTTTTAAAGATACTGTGACCGTATGACATTTTCTCGTCAGAAAAGCCGGTTAAGATCAACCTCATATAATTTTAAAATAAAGTCTTAGGGTACCAAAGGGTAAAAATGGAGCTCTATTACCTACTAATACTCCACTTTCTGTCTGTCACCAGACTGTATATAATGAATCATTATAGCTAGACGGATGTATTTCTGTAAGTAATTTTTTATCGGAAGCTCCCATACAAGAAATTTAACTTTTCTGCTATTTTTCACAATATTAATAACGGCATCAAGATGAAACTTTCACAGATAATGCATTTCTGATGCCGCTATGACAACAACAGAATAGAGTAAATATTTAGGGCTGCTACTCTCATTTGTGCGCGTGTACGAATTGCATCTGGTCGGTTTTTTATATGTATAAAAGTATTTCTTTAACGATTTACAGACATAAAATCCATAATCCCAATATCTTGTTAAGGTAACGCTAAAGCAGTGAAAAATAAATGCACCAAAAGACATACATTTTAGAAAAGCGATTCCAAAAACAACCAGGAAACTACATGCGTGACACTCTATCAAGCACATTCCAATCCATTTTGGAGGATAATCCATAGCTTCATATCGTTAAAAAATTTGTTTGCTCAACAACTTAAATAATACAATGAATGTTAACAACTAACATTTTTACGCAATTTATCTCACACACTTACAATAGTTATCTATAAATAATACCAATAGTTACCATTGTACCGATTGTTTCAAAAATTATAGACAGCAGGATCAACTCGCCGAACATAATAAAAGTGAGCGGCAAGTAACGCGACAGAGCTGCAGTAGTCTGAAACAAAAATTGATACCAATTCCCTTGTTAGCAAACTAAACTAATTTTAAGTTTAGTACATTTTTTCTTTCTATTTCATTAAGAAGAGGACAGAATATAAAATATTAGTTTAGTCCTGTCAAATTAAGTTACTCCATATAGTTTAGATGTGATTAAAAATACGGTCTCTGAAAATACGCCAAATACAGCGAGGACTAATTTGAAAGGACTAAACTAAAATTTATCTTTCTTTCTTTTTTGGCTTCGCACGGTTTGTGTATTTAGCCAATGTCACGTAATGAATTATTCATGTCGAAAAAGACGGCCGCGTAAACCGTCTTACGAGAGAGGTTTGAGACAAAGTCATGTGGCCACTATGCTGCGATATTTCACTGTTCTTTATGAATGCACTCTTTACTACATAAATCGCGCACTTTTATTTAGTAAACACTACTATAAATAAATTTAAAAGTCCAATGAAAAATGAGCGTGGCATTCAGCTTGACTTTCCCGCCAAAACTCAATATTTATCTTCTGTCCTTTTCACAATGAAATGGAATAAGATGCACAGTACTTAAGTTTAGTTTAGTTTGTGAGTAAAAGAATCAGGCCAGTGAATAGTTCATTATAAAAGGCAATTCGTCGCTTAAGTTCTAACACCGCGTAACTCAAAATAATGAACTTTTCAGGAGACTAAAAAAACTGTCTAAGTTTGTAAATAATAATAATATTTTTTTTTGTTTGTTTTTTTTTTTCGAAATGACGCTCCATTATTGGTTTAATCGCTTATTTGCGATTGGTCAAATGACGCGTCTTCCGATTCTTTATCCAATGGCATGAATAACACATTTTGACCATTTTTTTGAGTTCCGCGGTGTTAGAACTTAAGCGACGAATTCCAGAAACTCCATAGAACTTTAACCCATTCACTAAATATCGTTTATCTACTTATATACCATGTATGTACAATATTTGACTACTATTTCATTACCGGCTTAGAACTGCCTGAATGCCTATAGAACTTCAGGATACTTTTTTTTACTAATTATAAGCTAGTGTTTGACCGCAATCCCACCTGATGGTAAGCAGTGACGCAATCGTTGATGGTAAAGCGCACAGTTAGTTTATTAAGAGCCTATTCACTCTAGCCTTGAAGACACTCAAATTGTAGACCGCCGCTGGCAAATTGCTCCAGTCCCTCGATATAAAGGAGACGCCTGTGTTTTGGCGGTATTGAATGCTACAAGATTGGCTTTGGCAATGCAACATTCGTTCGCTCTACCATTGCCTCTCTTTCGGACCAGATTGATTCCCTACTAGCCCGAGCATCCGGCAGGTATCTCTCCACAACTGTGCTGTCATCTGCATACCCATAGATACCGGGCATCAGCAGATCGTTAATATACAGCAAGAACAGAGTTGCAGAGAGAACAGACCTTAAATCTAAGAACAATGGGTACCTACATTTACATTATCGTCATGCAATGACGCGAATTTCGTTGCGTGGTCTTCTTGGTATAGTATAACGCATTGTGGTCTTTTTTAAATAATTTTGAACGCTTAGAGTAACAATAAAATAATTACTCACCATCTGGGAGCATTCAAGTAGTAGTAGACAGCCGGTGACTTGATGGAAAGAATAATAAAAGGCTAACGCCTTCCCAAATGCATCCGACATATTGTTTGTGAAGCTAAAGGTAATCAACAGAAATTAAATTAAGTATTTTATTGAAAGAAGTGACTTTAATATATAAAATCTTGACACGATAAAGTAGAATAGGGTGGATCTTGGAAATCGATATCATATACAAGCAAATATGATTTTGGAAGTGCTTTTAGAGGCTCTAGCGTAGACCGTCATATAAAAAGTACTTTCAAATATAGCCATGGAGCATTTTTTTTTTGTCGGGGCCTTCTCCACTTTTTCCTCACCATTCAACTCTACACCAAATATGCATGACTAGCACATTTTAAGCTTCTCCACCAACACCAAATGGAACCGTGCACCTAGCTTCTGGCATTGCATAAGTGCCCATGTTGGTTTGCGCGTCGATATCTCTGACACGCTGTATTTTACCATAGGCATTGAAGTGTCAGCTTCAGGGTAACCATCAACCTACTTATAAGTTGAAGGAGGAAGATTTAAAAAAAGATAAAACGTTGCCCCACACTAGGAATTGCTCGTGTATCGTGGGTATGTTTACAAACATATAAACTCACATACACAAGCATCCAGACCCGGAACAACTACTTGTAGGTCATACCAATATTTGCTCCGTGCGGGAATACTCGTATAACACGCGACACGCAGCGCAGCAGTCAAGAGTTTGACCATTGCGCTAACCGTGCAGTCTATACAGTATGTTAAGAAAACCCTGTCCGACCCATAAGAATAATAAAGGTTAGGTAAACACATGACCTAATATAATATAAAATTTTACGTAATCATCATAGTACCAATACAAATGAATTTTGAAATAATCTTTTTTTCCCGCTAATTAATTCCAACTTCCCCGAAATTTGGTAATTTTTAAAAAAGTGACAACACCGGTATTATTATGAGCGAATAGCGATGCGACCACGTGCCGCGTGCCCCGCCGCCCCCCGCCCGCGGAAGGGTATAGGCACATTTATTAAGTTACCACTTTTTGCGAAATAATATTTATTTTTTTAGGGGGATTTTTTTTTTAAGTTTAGCCCGGTTTTGTATCCATTAGTAGAATCAGTTATCGATAGCTAACAACACCTTCACGGGTCGGACAGGGTTTTCTTAACATACTGTATATTTAAATTTCATCTGTTAGTACTTACTCGACAATAGTCATGTGATATTGTATGCATTCCTTTAATTTAACAGCCACGATATCCAGTTCAGACTGTGTATACATCACGGTTCCATTTTTCATGACACTACTGCCCTCTCCTGCTGCATCCAACACCTCTGCAGCAGGTCTCGGAAAATTCTCAATATTATAAATGAGTATTTTAAAATGTCCCCACAAATTGTAGATCATCAGACAGAGGAATAGATCAAAAATTGATACACTACTTCCACATAATATTGTACCGTACCTGCAAAGAAACAAAAAGTTAGATAAACGTTTATGCTTTTTGAAATAAGAACGAAGACAGTCAAATAGGCTGACTAAATTAGAGTCAGACTTAATTTAACTATTAAAGCGTGTAGCTTCTCAAATTTATTTATCAATGAAGTAGGTTGACAGCGAACGCGGCCGCTGCACAAAGAGGCGCGGGTTCGATCCCCGCGCAGTGCAAATATTTGTATGCATGAATATGAATAATTGCACTGGTCTGGTCGTGCCTCGGAAAGCACGTTAAGCCTTTGGTCCCGGTTGCCATACGAACATCTAATGGCAGTCGTTGTTGGAGCCCTCAAAAGTTAATATGCAGCAAGAACAGAGTTGCAGAGAGAACAGACCTTAAATCTAAAAACAATGGGTACTTACATTTACCTACATTACAACTACATTTACTTACAACAATTGGTCTAACTGCAACGCTTCGATATCGTCTCCGGGTTGTGGAGGTCAGACGGCAGTCGCTTCGCGGAAGATATCGAAGTTTAGTCAAAATCAGCAGTTAGACTGGTAAAGCGAAACCCAGACTCCAAAGCTGAAAAAGCTTCGGATGCGACTGGGATTCTGGGATTCGGGGACTTCATTTTATTGAGCTTTCCATAAAATCACATTATTTTTTCGAACATTTTTAGTATAATCACTCATCAGTAAGAGGGATGGGTGACAGATCTAAGTAGGGTAGACCGGTCATTATGGAAAGCTTTTGCCCAACGGTGGATCTCTATAAGTTAAGAAGAAGGAAAAGATAGAGTAGATGTCGATTTTTTTTTAATCATGGGAAAATCCTCATAGATACCCTCCGTCTGGGAATAACGGAGGGTTATACCGGACTCCTACCCACTAAACTACCACTGTTCCGTCCAGTCGAGGGCCAGGAGATACTTATACATTGAACCCGGGCATTAGACGCTGATGCGAATCCTATCTCTAGCCTAAAAGGCTGCCAAGCTCGTGTGTTTCGTGTTTATATAAATAAATAAATAAATTTATTCACCAATAAATATACGAACTACAAAACAACATAAAACATAGTAACTATATAGGTAATACATACGCTACATAATAGGAGCATCTGCAACCGAACTAGGTAAAACCTGTATCTCGGTGTGCAGCGCCAAACCTCTCAGTAAACTAATATCTTAAAAAATTAATCTAACGCGAACAGCTTTATGTCGATAAAAGGAAAAACAAACTAATACAAAATAAAATAAACTAAGCTAAAAAGTAAGTTTGTTACAACAATTTTACATAAAACAAAATACAATAAATTAAGCTCAAACTTAGTGAGTTAAATACTAGGAAAGCTAAGTGAGTTGGTGTTTATGTATGGAGAAGGGTGCATGAATGTGTAAACGGTGGTGAGTGTTAGAGTGTGTGTGTTTGGCAAGCTGAAACGGGATTGGGCGGGTCACACCAGCCGTACCAACTATCTTGATATCGGTTTCCAATCTAACCGGGTGCAACTGAATACCGCTATTTTACAAGGCTCGAATGCCTATCTACTTCCGTGAACCAGTTACTGGGTACTAGGATACCATTTGCTAAGACTGGTTCACAGACTTTAGGGCTTTGAATGACACCCGAGACCAACAGCTAACATGCTACACTTCTTCTTCAGCCTATAGATGTCCACTGCTGGACAAAGGCCTCCCCCAAGGTTTTTCATTACATTTAGGGTGTTTGCCATAGTCCCCACGCTTTGCAGACGGGTTGGGGATCGCAGTAATTTGATATTCCACAGAAGAAGCGCTGCTGCCCACTTCCCTGGTGAAAGTTCCCTTAATCGCCTCTTACGACATCCACGGGAGGATAATGAGGAGGATGGGTTGGTACTATTCTAAGCCCGGTACCACATATACTTCACTACATCTATACAATTCATTTAGTGTGATCTTTACCAGCCACTCACTGTCGCTACAACGTAACCAGCGAAATTCGTCTCATAATTCCAAGGGTATAAGCAAGAAATGGCTTGTTCGTACGTAGTGTTTTGTAAATTCTCGAAGGACGCAAACTTGCCGGCAGCGTAGTTCGAATGCATTGGAATCAAGTTAAACATGCAAGCAGCGAAAACCAACATCACGCTTAGATATACTGTGGAGAAAAATGATAATCTGTGCACCCATATATGTACCTGAAATAATTAATTTATTTATTATAATATCACAGTATGTTAATATGAACTAAAATTAAACCCTACCGCAGTCGGTTGACTGTACCTCAAGGGCTTTTTTTGTCGGTACGTCATAAATACCTTCATACTTTATCAATATACATACCTAAATGAGGCATCAATTTAAAGGTTTTCTGGATCACTACACCGGAAAAACATACAAATTACTCACATTTAAATGGTTTTTCGAAAATTTACGATTGAATATCAAGATTTTCCAAAGAAAGAAAGAAAAAAGTGTTTAGTTGCTGTAAACATTACAAAACCAAAAGTTAGAAATGATTTACGGAAATATGCGCCGCATCCACGCAAAACGGCTGTCGCTCAGCATTATGCTGCCACCCCATGCAAGATACACCTCTAGTACTGATTGAAACAACATTGTATGAAAAAGTCCTTCTAACAACTTTAGCAACCGTACGGAGGACGGGTGTGAGCAGTTGTGTTGCGATGTGTGCCGGATACGATGCGCCAATCTTGTTGTGTCGGGAGCTTTGTCGTGGAGGGTCTCCAGATCAGCCTCCCTCTGGCACAGTATCGTTGGTCGTGTTGTTGAGTTTAACATTGCATCACCTCGCTCAACTGCCGTCTTCCTTCCTATTCACACAGTTTTTTTTTTTTTTTTTGAGTGAATACATTTAACAAACTTGCGCGCTTTACTACCAACGATTGCATCGCTGCTTACCATCAGGTAGGATTGCGGTCAAGTACTAGTTTATAATTATAAAAAAAGTATAATAATTGGCTAAAAAATGTTCCGACGGCTTGGACACAGGCTTGTTCTTTGACAGAGGAAGTATGCTGTAATCTTCCAGGCGGGACGAGTGCGAATTGGTATATGTCCCAATCAGTCTTCTAATTTTTGTTTCTAGAACTCATGATTCACCATGTTTTAACATAAAGTACCTATAGCGCCTGTCTGGTTTCAAATACATCTATAACTCGTAAGTCCAGCAGTTTATCAACCGGTGCCGCAAAACACTTTAGGTAATTCAAATTGCTGAAGCCTCGTAGCAAGCAAATTCCTGTAAAAGCCCTTCAGACTCCTACAATTCGGAACTCAAGAAGTGAATATAAATGAGTACTCACGTTCATAGCAAACTCAGATGTATCTTTGAAATAAAACAGATGTATTTTTTGGATAAATGTTTTTGCCACGGCCCGGTATTTTTTCGATAGGCATAAAGTGGAAGCTCGTGACTGCAAAAATAAAATAGATACGTAAATAAAAAATACGTTTTATACAACTATACGACGTTGTATACAGTGGCCTCCAAAAGTTAGTTGATATTTTATCCACTTCAATTGTGATGCCATTATTAGGTATGTAATATTTTTTTAAAAAAATGGTTGGTATTTCTACAAGATTGTTTAAAATTTTAAATCTCTTTGATATTGGTTGAATTACTCAATAAAAATTATAGCAATTTAAACATTTGGGTCACTGGAAATCGTAATGTGACTTACATTTTCATCTATACCCCGTTAATCGTATATTGTATATAAATTAAAATAGTTAACTTTATAAAGTAGTTAATTCAAAAACTGAATCTAGACGGGAGTAGTCAATTTTGTATTACGAACTTCATCGTTGTAGGAATTAAAATTAAAAATATAATTATTGTAAATGACACAGGATGTTCAAGTGCGCGAAAGGTGGGAGTTTTGGGGGACTGTCTTATGTAATATTGACGTTCAAAAACTACTGATTCTGAATCTATTTGAATAAATGATTTTTGATATGATTTCAGTAAAGTACTTACAGTACACAGCGCATTCATCAGTAAGACAATATATAACTGACCCTGCTCTAAAAAATCAAATCTGTGTCTATTCACTTTTAAGTAAGCCAAACCCAACATCAGGTACACTATTGACAATATGGTATTATAATAGGCATGACCGACTCCCTCGATTCTCCATGTCTTTTCCCCAAGCTCCTTCCCTGGCCAACCACTTATGACGCGAAGTATGAAACGTAATGCTCTCATGTATTTATAATCCAAAGGCCCGTTAATCCCGCTGAAAAAAGTAGACATTTATTAAAATAACTAATAAGCTTTCCGCCCGCGGCTTCGCTCGCGTGGAGATCGGTTATATCGCGCTTTTAGATATCCCTCGTGAATATAATTTTTTTTCCGGGATAAAAAAGTACATCATCATCATCATTTCAGCCGAAAGACGTCCACTGCTGGACATAGGCCTCACCCAAGGTTCTCCACGACGACCGGTCCTGCGCCTCCCGCATCCAGCGGTTTCCCGCGACCTTCACCAGGTCGTCGGTCCACCTTGTCGGGGGCCTACCCACGCTACGTCTTCCGGTGCGTGGTCGCCACTCGAGAACCCGTCGGCCCCATCGGGCATCGGTCCTACGGGCAATGTGTCCAGCCCATTGCCACTTCAGTGTTGCAATTCTTCGGGCTATGTCGGTTACTCTCGTTCTTCTGCGGATCTCCTCATTCCTGATTCGATCGCGCAGTGAAATCCCAAGCATAGCCCTCTCCATTGCCTTTTGAGCGACTTTGAGCCTTCTTATAAGGCCCATTGTTAGCGACCACGTCTCAATTCCATAAGTCATCACTGGCAACACACACTGGTCGAAGACTTTTGTCTTAAGACACTGCGGTATTTCGGACGAGAAGATTCTACGTAGCTTCCCGAAAGCAGCCCAGCCGAGTTGGATTCGACGATTGACCTCTTTCTCGAAGTTGGACCTTCCTAACTGGATAGTTTGTCCCAGGCACACGTAGCTGTCAACAACTTCGAGAACAGAGTCTCCAATCTTTATAGGATTCGGTATAACATGGACATTAGACATGACTTCAACGACAAGACCCGCATTAAATCTTGCTGAAGACCCTAGAGCAAGATTAACCCGAAACTACACTGAAGATATCCCGGACGTCAGCCTGCAGGAGATTCGATTGACTCTGAAACAGCTCAAAACAACAAGGCGCCGGGCGATGACGGAATAACGGCAGAGCTACTGAAGGCGGGTGGTGAACCGATCCGGTCATAATTAAGCGAAAAACGCCACATGCATGGCACAGAAGTGTGGTGGTACTCTTTTTCAAAGAGGGTGACAACACCCTTTTGAAAAACTACAGACCCATCTCACTTCTGACTCATGTCTATAAGTTGTTTTCAAGTCCTCACGAATCGTCTCGCCTGCAGGTTTGACGACTTCCAGCCGCCCGAACAAGCCGGTTTTCGAAAGTGCTTCAGCACAGTAGACCACATACATACGCTACGGCAGGTTATACAGAAGGCCGAGGAGTATAACCTACCCCTTTGCTTGGCGTTTGTGGACTACTAAAAAGCCTTTGATTCGATCGAGACCTGGGCTGTACTGCAGTCTCTCCAGCGGTGCCAAGTAGACTATCGGTATATTGAAGCGCTGAAGGGTTTGTACGAAAACGCCACCATGTCAGTCCGAATACAGGACCAGACCTCGAAATCAATACCTCTGCAGCGTGGTGTCAGACAGGGAGATGTTATCTCCCCGAAACTGTTCACCGCTGCATTGGAGGATGCCTTCAAGGTTCTGGACTGGAAAGGACTGGGCATCAACATCAATGGCGAGTACATGACACACCTTCGGTTTGCTGATGATATCGTAGTCATGGCTGAGACCGCGGAGGACCTGAGTACAATGCTCGAAGACCTCATTAGGGCCTCCAAGCGAGTCGGTCTTAAAATGAACATGGGCAAGACTAAAAAAGTACCCTATTATTTAATTCGGACTTCTAACTCTACGTCTGCAAAATTTTAAAACAATCGGCTTAGTAGTTACGGCGTGAAAGCGGAACAAACAAACAAACAAACAAACAAACTGACTTTCCGATTTATAATATTAGGATATTTGGTGTACACATACAAATATTCCAGTAATCTCCCTTGGGAACTTGATGTTTTTTTAGGACCAAAAGTAGCCTATGTTACTCTCCATCTTTTCAACTAACTGTATGCCAAAAATCAGGTCGATTGATTGCTTAGCTACGGCGTGAAGGAAGGACAAACAAACAAACAAACACACTTTCACATTTATAATATTAGTATGGATATAACGCCCGTCTTTATGAGGCAAATGAGCAGGTACGTACTGTAGTAGCAGTGGCGTCCTGCAGTTTTAACGTACCCTCAAGTGGCGATGATATTACGGTCAAATTAAATTACCTATCCGGCCTAGCTTCATGGGCATGATAGGTGTCGACATCAAATAACTAAAGATTCTCTGGGCCAGAATCAGCCACTGGACCCAAAAATCATTATTTTAGTCAAAGGATGTCCACTGTTGGACATCTACAGTCAAAAGATCATTATGTCCGGTTCTGTACTTCTCAGGAACTCCCACAAGGGAAATCGACCCACAAATAGTCGGCTTTACTCGGTGGTAGGCCATAACATCGGCCGCCGGCGGAAGCTACCACCCACCAGACAAAGCCTTGCCGCCAAGCGATTTGTCGTGTTCCGGCATGATGTCTGGTGTAGCCGTACGGAGGACGGGTCTGAGCAGTTGTGCTGCGATGTGTGCCGGGTACGATGCGCCAAATGTTGTTGTGTCGGGAGTTTGATCGTGGAGGGTCTCTAGATCAATCTCCCTTTGGCGCAGCATAATGGTCGTGTTGTTGGGTTTAACATTGCATCACCTCACTCAACTGCCGTCTTCCCTTCTATTCGCTCAGTTTTTTCTGAGTGAATAGGCTCTTAATAAACTAGCGCGCTTTACCATCAACGATCGCATCACTGCTTACCATCAGGCGGGATTGCGGTCTAGCGCTAGTTTATAATTATTAAAAAAAAAATCTTTAGAAGATTAAAACTTTTTTTGGTTTAATTAAGATTTTGAAATCATCAATATCCGTCACATTTACGAACGCTAACGCCTAATGTCCTGTAGGTATGAAACTACACACTTTAACTTACACAACGGGCTCTCCAGCAATGCTCACAATTCTAGCAATCATTATCAGGCAATGACGTATCAACCAGCCACATCGAGAATTTCACGACAGCTTTCGTCGCCGCAATGTATAGAAATAAAATAATTTTCTATCATATTGCTGGTTGAATATAGTTATTACGAGGTCCTTGCGTAGGCACCTATTAAATGTATTCTTTAGAATTAGTTGACACCTAATTACAGTTTGAAAGAGAATAAAGTATTGCATACAATTGCTAGGTACTTGCTACTAACGGCCAGTTCACACTAAGACGACGAGAGCTGTTACGCGCAGTGTTAAGCGGTGTGCATATCCATGTATTCAGTTCGTTTTTGTGTGTATGTTCCAGGCCACACCTAATACGATACTGCAGTTATCAACTTAAAAATAACTTTTCTAACCTTACATAACTAACTATATTTAATAACGCTTTTGCCCATTCACTCAAAGAACAAACAGTGTGTGTGGTGCTGACAATACGACAATAAATTAAACATCGTGTACCTCAACACATTCTCAGTCTATCCATAAAAAATCATATAAATATGTCCATTAGTTTAGTCACAGGAAATTATTTTTCATATTTTCTACATGATGTACATGTTGATAAGGAAGCGCTTACTGACAACCGCATCCTGCGGTACCGGTAATAATAATGGCGCGAAAAAAGCAAGTCGATACAGGATCGCGCTGTCGCCGATCGGAGGTCAGTAAACCAATATTTTTATAGGATGTACAATTCCGTTTGCAATTTTATGTGATTTAGTTTGTTTGAAATTTTCATATTTTTATTTTTGATGCAAGGTTGTTTTCTATGGTTTAGGATTATTCCTATGAACCAGTATTGTTCGTGTTTTCATTTGCTGTCGTATTGTCAGCACCACTCTGTATATCTAGTCTTTACACGGATTTTTCGAGTGAGGGGTACCTTCGTCAGTAAAACTAAAATGTGTATTTAAACTAAAAAAAATCAAAGTCAACATAAACGACGTTGCTCCACTCGGAGATGGAACCCAAGAGTCTACTCTTACCAGTCGTGCTAAAAAGCCAGAAACATTACCTTAAATTACAGTGCGATTGTTGCGGCAAAACCATAATCTGACTTTGCAGTGCTATTACTGCAGCAAAACATAACCTGACTTTGCGGTGCGATTACTGCAGCAAAAACATGACCTGATTTTGCAGTGCGATTACTGGAGCAAAAACATAACCCTGACTTTGCAGCGCGATTACTGCAGCAAAAACGTAACCTGACTTTTCAGTGCGATTACTGCGGCAAAAACATAACCTGACTTTGCGGTGCGATTACTGCAGCAAAAACATGACCTGATTTTGCAGTGCAATTACTGCGGCAAAAACATAACCTGACTTTGCGGTGCGATTACTGCAGCAAAAACATGACCTGACTTCGCAGTGCAATTACTGCGGCAAAAACATAACCTGACTTTGCAGTGCGATTACTGCAGCAAAAACATAACCTGACTTTGCAGTGCGATTACTGCGGCAAAAACATAACCTGACTTTGCGGTGCGATTACTGCAGCAAAAACATAACCTGACTTTGCAGTGCGATTACTGCGGTAAAAACATAACCTGACTTTGCGGTGCGATTACTGCAGCAAAAACATGACCTGATTTTGCAATGCAATTACTGCGGCAAAAACATAACCTGACTTTGCGGTGCGATTACTGCAGCATAAACATGACCTGACTTTGCAGTGCAATTACTGCGGCAAAACATAACCTGACTTTGCGGTGCGATTACTGCGGCAAAAACATAACCTGACTTTGCAGTGCGAGTACTGCGGCAAAAACATAACCTGACTTTGCAGTGCGATTACTGCAGCAAAAACATAACCTGACTTTGCAGTACGATTACTGCGGCAAAAACATAACCTGACTGCAGTGCGATTACTGCGGCAAAAACATAAGCGGACTTTATAGTTCGATTACTGCGGCAAAAACATAACCTGACTTTGTAGTGCCATTACTGCGCCATAAACATAACCTGGCTTTGTAGTGCAATTATTGCGGCAAATACATAACATGACTACAGTGCGCCACTGCGCCAAAATAACCCTAACATTGATGCATTTTTTCTTTTAACGTTTTCTGAAAACAAACACAAAGACTTATCTAGAAATAAAAAACACATTTTCGTAAAAAAAAAACGATCCTATGTATTTTGATCCATTATACATAAAGTACTACTTCTTTTTAGATTTCTTCTTCGCACTCTTAATAGGTGTTGATTCTTTTCGCTTCTTATCTTGTTCCGCCACCTTAGGGTCGCTTGTGGTGTCCATCTGGTTCTCCTTAGCCTCCTCAACGTCCATGATTTCGACGCTAAACCCAGGTATGTGAGGCTTCACTAATTCGAAGACAAGTTTCTTGTGTTGAACGTTTGTACTATTCAGGCTCAGTCGTACTGTCAGCTCGTCAAATGTCTTCAGAACTACGTCACCGCAGGTTTGTGTATGTTCCTAAGGACGAAATTGCATGTATTAGGCTCGTAAAAAGTTTAAATTTAAATACTAAATTAAGTACGGTAATAATGAAAAAGTAATTGTATCATTACCTACTTATTAATTGAGCTCATAATAGGTCTTTACCTATGAAATTGCCGTTCGGCTGTACTGGCCATTTCAAATCAAAATAATTTTTGTTTGGCTAAGAATTCTCATTTCAAACTAATTTTGCTTCAGAAACATGGAATTATTTTTTATATAACAAACCCACATACCTCTTCATTGTAGGAGAACTTATCAGAAGGCAAGTACAATGGTCCCTCCAGCCCGTACTTTGGTATAAGTACATGCACCGCGTTCCGTTTCACTGCTAACACACTTGCTGACTCCACTTCGACGCGTTTGTTGAACAGAATCTGAGAACGTTAAGTATGATATAGTAATCTTATCATAACTGTCAGGACAATGTTTGTGTTCTTTCTCCGGAATTAGCTTACTGACGCGTTATATGAGTTCATATAATTTACTTTTTTACAATACATAAATATGTAAGCTGTCACGCCCTTTATGGCTGGGGCTTTTATTTAAGTAATAAGTTTTTAGTTATTTACATTTTAATTTTTTTCATTTGGTATTTTAGCGTGGGAGCTGGCATATGATAAATAATTTCATTGTTGTTTTATTTTCTTGTGTTCGTCACTATACATAGTATTGTATAAAATCATGTGGTTTTTTTTTTTACTGGGGGGTTTCTTCCGCCACTTCTTCCCAGCGAAAGCACTAGGAAGTGTCGATGGGTGGGCGTTTTGGGGGGACTGTCTTATGTAATATTGACGTTCAAAAAGTGCTGATTCTAAGCCTAATTTGAATAAATTACTTTTGATTTTGTCACATTTTAAAATGAGATACCGTCACCAACGTTTGCAAAAGAAGGACAAACGTTGGTGAGAACTGACGGAAATAAAATTACACGTGTCGCAACAAAATTCTTGGAGACTTCAAGAACGGCACACAAATGGATAATTTTCAATAATAAAATATATGCCCACCTAATGAGGAGTGCGTTCTATGATACAATGAAAATCAAAGATAAATGGCGGGCGATGTAACGTTTTTTGACATTATCTATTATATTAAAATTGCCTTATTTAGCAGTTTCTATGTAGCAGTAATACGATATAAGATAAAGCCAAGTAAACGAGGTCTATATGGCTATCATGAGTTCTCGTCACGGAGACTGGATCATCCATATCGACCGCGATTGACTCATCGATTGGCCCGCTTCGAGGTTGTAAGAACTCCCAACCAATGAGAGCGCCAAACGCGCTCGATGAGTATGATCGAGTTTCGTAATGAAAACTTATGGTAGCCGCACTGGTACTGCACAGCACATGTTAGCTTAGTTAAATATCAACTTTATTTCCATAATAATTACGTTGATTTCTAGGTGACTCTAAGCACTATTAGAAAATTTACACGAATATTTGAAGCTGTGGTGTAAACTGGACTTTATTGTGTCGAAATTAAAGATTTTTTTTCAAAATTTGTACGTAGCCTGTCGGTGTTCTATAGCATGCATTGGAGAGTGTGGCAGAGAATTCATTATCAACCTTTTATCGTCCCACTGCTGGGCACAGGTCTCCTCTCATACAGAGAAGGATTGAGCGTAATCACCACGCTTGCACAATGCGGGTTGGCGATTTCAGACTTAAAGTTCAGGTCTCCTCAAGATGTTTTCGTTCACCTTCAGTCATTGGTGTCCAAGATATACTTAGAAAGTACATATAACTTTAGAAAAGTTAAATTGGTACTTGCCTAACCTGGAATCGAACCCGCACACTCATACTTGAGAGGCTGGTGTTTTAACCACTAGGCCACCACGAGTCACAGTTTATGATTTATAAAAAACACACAGTTAATATATATAAAAAAAACATACGTGTGTGTTCATAGTAACGGAGGCCCGTCCCGCGTATTGCGCCTGCCGGTGTCGGTAGTTGAGGTTGTCGCACAGCTTGTCGGCGGCGCGCACGTCCAGCAGCGCCGCGTGCGTCGTGTCGCAGCCCGTGCACGCGGCGAGCAGGCGGTGCACTATCACGTCGGCGTACCTGTCCAACAGTCAATTATCCCTTTATTTGATGTTAATACACACTTTTTCTACGACCATTTGGTAATTTGCAAGTCGTGTTATAATGCAAATATTCGATCCAGCCTTCCCTTGCTGTTCTCACCAGCGACGCCCTAAGCCGAACTTCGTACCCCAAAGGGGGTGCCCTTAGCGCGTAGTCACTTAGTTTTTAGTAGCCCTGGCTGGAGGCTTTAAATTCATTTAAGGCATCCACAGGAAAGTCCGGTTAAGTAGTCACGGCCTCTCAAGGTCAACTACGAGATGCCATATATATATAAAAAAAAAGTGTTATAATGCCCATTTCTACACGGGTAAACCGTACTACAGTGAAACTATGGCATCAAAAAATCAACATATGATTATGCCAAAAAGCGCGCGTATTTGCGTCACGACTAAACATTGCATGTTATTAGGCTTTATGGATGAATTGCCTTTGCCTTTCATTTGTGGGATTATAACAACAAAAAAACCGGCCAAGTGCGAGTCGGGCTCGCGCACAAAGGGTTCCGTAGCAGCAAATATAATAAACTTATTATGTCAATTTATACACCTGGTGAATGGAGCCTAAACTCTCCCGATATTTTGCCTTGTACTTTTATGTATGAATATTAATTTTATATATGTATTTATAAATATTCCGTGCTATAGGCGTGCCCAAATCGGCTTGTGATAACTGAATAAAGAAGTATATACACCAGCTTCACAATTAAAATTACCAAATATATTATCCAGGTGAGTTTCACCTCTAGTGGTTATACAATTTTGGAGAAGAGGTGTATATCCCGCATTCTGCATAAATTTATGTATGTAGTTTTGTTTGAGGAAATCTTCGTTAAAATCTCCAAAAATTAGTGTAGGCATAGAATGTTCATTAAATATATATTTGTTCATAAATTCTTTTAAGGTATTATTGGAGCACCTAGGTGATCTGTATATTGCAAATAATCTCTTATTATCATACTCCAATGAGACTCCTTCAATGTGTCCAGAAACACTACTTGATTGCTCTAAGTAGCTTTTAGGAGATGTAATCGGCAAATTCGGTTTAATAAATGCTAGAACCCCAAACCCAGGATTTGATGATGTTTGTTCCGGCCCATTTGTTCTAATTAATTCTATGAAACCGGGTAAAGAGAAGTTATCGTTTAAGCAACTCCAAGTTTCTGATGCAAAATAAATGTCACATGATAATATTTGTGGATCACTGGCTATGTCCGGTAAATGTTTATTTAAAGATTGTACATTATGATACACAATTTGAGAGCAGTTACGAGGTTCCCTCAAAAATCGGAAAACGGGAACTAATAGTTTCTGTCGCAATCTAGCCATTTCTTTTACTATAGAATCTTGAGAACTAGGGGGGCGTGGCGGTTTGAAAGAATCAGTTACTATAAATAAACCTTGTGCAGTAGTTGCACGAGAACACGCTACGTACATCATTGATCTTTGAATTGTAGGTTTTAAATGTATCACCACTCGCTCTAAGGTTGTACCTTGACTTTTGTGTATAGTGATGGCTTCCGCTGGCACAACAGGAAACTGACTCCTCCGAACCTGTAAATTTGATGATTTATACCGCTTTACTGTATACGTAACCGGTTCTAATGGTGTCCAGCCCTGGTCCAGTCTATTTTTATAACGGTGCAGCGAAGAGATTGCATTGCATCGTTTGTGTTGGCCAATGACATTATCATCGAAGGATAACCACATACGCAACGGCCGTCTTTCACCAGTTGCCCTGTTGATGGCAAAATCAATAGCTGATAGTTTACCAGTAGATCCGTTAGTAAGGCCATCTGCAGTATCTATATTAACAGTCAACATGTATTTAGCACCGATCTTTAAAACTAAAGTCGAAGGAAGACCGTATGTTTGCTGAGTCGTTAATTTGGAAACTGTCTCTAAAGCTTTTTGCTTCATTGTGGAATTTAATTCACCGCAAACAGTATCTATTGCTTTCGATATAGCTCCATCGGTAGTCATACTTGATAAGACTGCGTTATTGTGATTGTCTACCTCTCGATTGCTGGCATATAGATGAATGGCTCCTCGGGATTCCTCTGGCAACGTATTGTTATTAAAACAACGACTTTTAAATAGTGTTATATCTTCATCGGTCATTGTCCCACTTGCCATATTATTTAAAGCTGTAGCAAAGGCAACATCATCTCTTTGTCGCATTATTTGATGCAATTCCGTTAAGCTAAAGAGATCCCAAATTGGTGTTCCACATAATTCAGCAAGAGGATTTCGTGAGCTAGGCTGAAACACCCAATTGTCACCGACAGGTGGTAGTTGCCTGAAATCACCGACAACAATTACAGATATGCCAGCAAATAAAACAGATGAATGAAATACTTGTTGTAGTCGGCGATTGATTTGATGAAAAGTTCTTGAACCCAACATGGAAATTTCATCAATAATAATAAGGCGCATTTTTGACAATTTTGTGGCTAATGTGTTGGCGACACTGGGTGAAAGTTCCGGTAAAATACTTCCTGCTTGCGAAACTGGAAGGCCCAGGGCGCTGTGTACGGTTTGTCCGCCTATACCAAATGCGGCTTTTCCAGTAAACGCTGTGAGGAGAATTTTTAAATCATCAGGGTTCGTGCCAGGTTCCCTATTAAACTGAAGTGTCAAGGACTGGAACAAAGCTCTTATTAAGACACTTTTGCCAACTCCAGCTCCCCCACTTATAAATAAATAAATAGGAGAAGATGCCTTACGCATGTTTTCAAGGACGTGTAGTAATATGTCTCGTTGGTCAAAATTTAACTTTCTACATAAATCAAGCACATCACCTTCACAAAGTTGCGGAGGTTTAGCGATAAAAGTTAAAGGATCGCCACATATTTGTGGTCCACCATGACCGCCAGGAATAATGTCCTCAGCAACATCTCCGATTTGAGTTTCAAATTCGTAGTCTCCGAAAGGCTCTACCCCATTTACCCCTCTCTCATTAATTTCCTCATTTTCCTCATTTGAATCAGCATCTCTTATAGCTAACAATAAAGATTCGAACTGGTCTGGCCCTCCAAGCTTGTTAAACTGATCACTTTCATTTTGTATTAAATCTTTATGTTGCAAAAAAATATTTTTTAAATCTAAATCAGGATTAATTAATTCCTCTTCCTCGTTACGCCAAGGTATATAGAGCATTATTTGCTCTCGATAAAAGTTATCTGGGTCTTCATGATAACTGTAACGGCGAAAACGGATTATTCTGGGTTTTATTTTTTGCCTTATAAATCCCAAATTGTCTTGTAGGGGAAGCCAACTGCCGTTGTTTTCGTCCATTTCTTGACTATGGTCATTGTCGTCACTAGAATCTAGATAGGTAGCACTAGCGACCGGCCGGCGTTTCGAGTAATAATAATAGGCTGCAAAATAGGCTAAACTGACATTTTCTAATGCAATTGGTCGTTTAGTATAATAATCAATGAAGCTTTTTTGAAATATATCATCCGAATTAGGATCTAAATTTTGAATTTCACGCGTACTTTTTAAAATATGTACTCTTTCCTGTGGCAGACTAGTGTTAACATATATTTCTCCTTCACTAGCTCTCGATAGTGGAAAACTTGCTAGACAGTACACGGCCTCTTGAGCAGAAATTTCACTAGCGTTCAAAAAAACATTTGAAACGCTACGCAAGGACTCCTTTATACTGCTATTGCCATTTTTAGCTTCTTCTATGGCGGAACGTAAAAGACGTGACATACCTTTGTCTGCCTTATTTATGTAATCCACAATATAAACTGCACAAGCAAATGGATCTACTATATACTGGATATCCATATTTGCTTTATGCAACTCTATGATTTTTTTAGAAAATGCATTGATATACGTGTCTTTTGGAGACCGCTTTAGAAATACTTTGGGCCTCTTTAAAGTGCTTCTTATAGCTAAAATATAATTTTCATATGTAACACCTACGAATTCCAAAAAATCTGTAAATGTTTCTATTTCAGGTGGAATATCTTGCATTTTAATTTGGATACTTCTTGCAATATCTTTGACCCTTTTATAAGAAGCATTATCCTTTGGAAGTTCGACTAGTATTTGAGTGGAATCTAAAGGGAAAAACGGTATATCAAAACGGCAAAGTTTGTCCGGCTTGGGCCTACACGTGTGCGTATGTTTATGTTTTTGAACATGAAGAATATCCTCTGTTAGTTCATTGCTATCACAAGTTAAAATGTTATCCACAAACTGGACGACTCTTTCAGCTGATTCAACATCACCGGGTACAAAAATAGGTGCCTCCTCAAGCCAAAGCATCATATGTGCATGTGGCGAGCCCCTATGCTGGAATTCAATCCTATAGTAAAAATGACTAATAACATACTTTCCAAAAGGACCGGAAGAACAAGACCACGTTTTACGAATTTCCCTTAGCTTTGTTTCAAAGTAAGAGGCACATATAAACGGGTCGGATTGAATGAGCCGCGCTTTCGTTTCGTAACTTAGATTTTCGACTTCATACAAAGAAACAGTTTCACCGTCAACAACTTCCTTTAGCATTACCAGAAGTTCTAGCCACTGTACTTCGGCAGCCGACAGCGTCAAAAAGAAAGATGGTACTCCAAACTGTCTTATCATGGCTAATACCTTCTTCTTTTCTCCCTCCCAGTGTGAAGGAGAATTTCTAATGCCACTAAGTACGCGATACCCGTCGTCGTGCTGAACTAAATTATCTATATAGTTCATATCTAGAACATTACTGGCTAAAACTGGTGTTCCTTTAACAGTTTTTTTTCGAAGACATGTTGTTATACTATTTTTTACAATTGTCATTTGCTGTTTTTTTAGAGCAGTAAAAAGATAATCCGGTCGAACAGCTCGTCGGTCTTGTCTTGATATTTCCGATTTAATTATTTCAGAATGTCTCAAATTAATCTTAAAATCTCGTTTGACGCCGCAATGAACTTTTATAAATGCCAACTCCTCTAAATGCTCATCAAATAATAAAGAGATAGGGCGCTGTCCTTCACCGGGAGCCAGTACTATAACATCCTGATTGTCATCCAAAAGTGTTTCTGTACCTCCTGGGTTAAGTTCAACACCTTCCGTAGGATCTACAGTCTCTTCGTCGATAGCATCGGCATCGCATGTACATCTAGTTTCATTTTCAGGATCATTACCTGCCCAAGATACATTTAGTGCGACACCGTTTTCCTGAAATAACTCGCACTGTACTAAATATTGCGCGGCCCTACGCACGAATTCAGGCCGTACTTGTTCTTTGCGGCCGTGCCTATAACAAAACCTTCGTTTCAGTTCAACTGTAATTACGTTGTCGTCATTTACGGACCGAGGTAAAGCACTGACCATGTTGTTAACTAGCACTGGAACATTAACAACGTTACCTTGAAGGCCATGTTGGAATCCTAAACCCTGACCCCTGCGAACAATTTTCAAAAAGACATGGCGTGGGCTTACCAAACGCTCTTCCAGAGGAGTCAAGTCTTTTAATACTTCTGGAATACAGGGAAAAATTAAACCATTCGCCCTCGCAAGCCTAGGTATAGTACCTTTGTTAATATATCTTGCAGATGTGGAACAAAATTCTCCGTAATTTTGAGTTGGATTTAAATGGAAAACATTATCCACAAATAGTTGTCCATATTTGTTTAAAGCAATATCCTTAGATATTTTTTTTATAGAATTAATGTGCCACAATCTACCGCAGCAGTGGCAAGGATGCGTGTTTCCTTCCTTAATATTTTTTAAATAATTTTGTACAGTTAAGTCCCATGAATCTTTTTGCTTCGATCGTAATTCTTGTCTAGCAGCACTGTTTCGCATCTGTTCATTTCGTCTATATTCCTCGTTTTCTCGAGTAACACGACGAGCATGTGTGTCGCGCTCTTGCTCAGCTTCTCTAAATTCGACATCCATTCGAGCTACTCGATGCGCTTGAGTGTTACGCTGTTGCTCATCTCGTCTGTACTCGTCATCTTGACGAGCAGCTCGATGAGCTTCAGTGTCGCGCTCTTGCTCAGCTTGTCGATATCGGACATCCGTTCGAGCTACCCGATGAGCTTGAGTATTACGCTGTTGCTCATCTCGTCTGTACTCGTCATCTTGACGGGCAGCTCGATGAGCTTCAGTGTCGCGCTCTTGCTCAGCTTGTCGATATCGGACATCCGTTCGAGCTACCCGATGAGCTTGAGTATTACGCTGTTGCTCATCTCGTCTGTACTCGTCATCTTGACGGGCAGCTCGATGAGCTTCAGTGTCGCGTTCTTGCTCAACTTGCCTTATTTCTAGATTTAAACGTTTGCTTCGGCGAAGAGAACTATTCACTACCTGTTCATGACACTTTTTTCGTTTGTTGGACCTAAGAACCTCTTTAGCGACTTGGTTCCTCTCTTTTTCTCTAATTGAAACATCTTTATTAGATCTGGACAGCCTCTTTCTATCTCTATTGTTTTGTTTTATACGTTCCGCGTCCATAGTAGTACAGTTATTCGCTATGCTCTGTGTTTCCTCCATAACATACTCGTAATTCTGATTAAAATTTAAGTTATCGTTCTGACTGTGGGATGTTATTGAATTTTGTGAACGGTGTTTCTGTTTCTTTTCAGTCTGTTTCTGTTTATTTGTCTCCAGTTTAAGGGCTATATTATTGAAAAGATTAGAAGGGGCACGTCCTGGTGAACGCCTGCTCGTAGCGGGAAAAGCCAAAAGCCCATCGGTTAAAAGCATTTCAAGCAAATGGGGTCTCATCATTTCTGGCACGTAATTAAATTGAGAAGGGTTCGTTTTTAAAGCTAAAGAGGTGGCAAAAGCAATGGCAAACAAACCACAATCAATAGTATTCGGTTGTCGCTGAACACTTGGAAACTGAATACATGACTCCGATAGATACGGAAACAAGGCTTTTACATATATTTTTTGCGATTTTCCTAGAACACCAACAAGACTATCGTACACACGCAGTATTCCATTAATGTAATAAATACAACTCCAGTGCCCCACTAATCCCACGTCACCGTCATAAATTACTTGAAGGTGCGTCTCATTTTTAGGTACAGGTTCAATCAGTTCAGGGTGTTGAAATAATTCTAGCTCACGCGGTCTAAATGATGTGCACCGAAGTAACTTTTCATGAAATGCGCGAACCACATCATCTTCGATATAGTTATTATAATTCAGAATGTAGGAAAACGTATTATCTAAAGTATCCATTGTTAGATGATATACAATAAGCTTTAGAAATTTTAAAAACCTGCTACGAAACACTAAAATTTGCACCAAAAACAAATGAATTTATATTATTGGGGGATTTATTAGTACGTGACCGGTTTAATAGCACCTATTAAACCAGTATACCTACTTACTTATTTTTTATAATAGGTACAATTCAATATTAAAAAGTCTCAACGCCAAATTCGACTTGCGAAAGAAGTAAATGGGAACGATGAAATTCTCTTAGCGCGCACAAGTGACAACGACGTCTGCCCTCACGTGTCTGCCCGTTCGGGTCGACGCGGTTAGCTATCTTATCCCCGCCCCCGCGCGAGACCACGCCCCGCAACTCACGCGCTGCAGCGCAGCGAGCGACCGATCTTCTTGAATCGATGTAATAATAATCTATAGGATTAACGCGTTTTAAAAATATTGGTTCGATGGATATGTTTAACCTATTATTACTCAACAATCACATTTGTAATATTAAACTTTATCAAATGCACAATGTATTTAAGGTACATTACTGGATAAGGATTAATGGCGTATTGCTTGAATAAGCTAATATTTCTCGTAAAAAGTACCTACATTATAAAGATTTTATATCATCGCGGATTTTTAAAGGTGTACAATACTGTAGTATATTTTTTGATCTATCTTATAAGGTTCAGCCATCGTTTTCAGTGTAAGCACAATAACTTAACCAAAATTACAGTTAAATCAACCTATCTCAAAAACTATAAGAGATACTTTGATCAAACCAAAAATCGTTGAAAGAGTTAATTAGCATGCATCACCTCTATTTTTTTTAGAATTTTATACCCCGTAGTTATAAAAATAGAGGGGGGGGGACATACTTTTTACGACTTTGAGAGCTGATATCTCAAAAACCGTTCACTTTAAGAAAAATGTTTTTTAGAAAACTTTATATCATTTTAAAAGACCTTTCCATTGATACCCCACACGGGTATGTACATCGAAAAAAAAATTTTCATCCCTCAGTTACATGTATGGGGGGCCCCACCCCCAATTCTTTTTTTTACTATTTAGTGTCATAATTTTGTAGCGGTTCATACAACACATATTCCCATCAAATTTCATCACTGTAGTACTTATAGTTTCCGAGTAAATCGGCTGTGACAGACGGACAGACGGACAGACGGACAGACGGACATGACGAAACTATAAGGGTTCCGTTTTTGCCATTTTGGCTACGGAACCCTAAAAAACAACATTACACGCGCCGCGCTATTTTTTTTTGTTCCATTTTTGTTCGGTTTTTGTATTTATTTATTTCAAGGTCGTTGAAAATAGTAGTTTATGAAACTGTTACATAATGAGGGATATTATGCAGGAATGTGAGTTTAAAAAACGAGCGAAGCAAGTTTTTTAATAGTATCACACGAGTGTGTAATACCTAATTATGTACAGTTTCATACACTACTTTATTTAATCTCATACATTTTAAGAAACAATAATAATCAATTATGTGTGCAGCGAAACACAACAACGACTCGCAAATCGCAATGCAAAGAAACGTATTTGGCGCCAAAATTCTGCACCCTGCATCAAAGCGCGCGCAGCCACAGATAAAAAAATGAAATAGTGCTATCTATGGTTTGTAATCTGTATGGTTTGTGTCGAAAACTTATTTATAAAATACAAAAGTTTTCTTTCAAGTTGATGTGCCATAAAATGGATATTCGTCAGGGATGGCGAACCTCTACGCGTGCGTATATAATTTCATGTGGTTATGAAGAGCCACTATAATTATAGCTATTTTTAACCGACTTCAAAAAGGAGGTCACTCAATTCGACCGTACATGTTTTTTTTATTGTTAGCCGCGATCAAACATGAAAAAAACGTTGTTTATGAACCGATTTTGATTATTCTTCTTTTGTTGGAAAGAAAATATTTCCAAGGTGGACCCATGATAAGGGCATCAGGGTTTGATGGTGGAAGACCGGAGATTTCAAGGTGAACTTTCATAAAAAGTAGGACCGACTAGTGCATTTGTAAGTTTTTCCATTAGGTATTTCAAAGCACTACAATTTAATAAAGGTTTGGATTAGATCTGATGATGGAGCCAGGAGACAGGCAAAGGAATTCCTCAACGATTCACAGCAGCTACGTTGTGTTTATGCTTGATTAATTTGTATTGATAAGAACCTTACACCTAGATGGGTTGTGACTGTCAATAGGGGGCTTATGGTGAAGACAAAGGTCAGTTCAGGGAACTCCTCAAAGGTTTACAGCAGTTATCATTTATATTGATAAGAACTTCCGTCTCAATGGGTTATTATGAAGGTCTCCTGTAGATTTGATGATGGAGTCGAGAGACAGTCGAGGGAACTTTTCAAAGATTCACAGGAGCTACGTGTTTGTGCTTGATTAATATGTATTGATAAGAGTTTTACACCTTGATGGATTCTTATTGTCATTAGGGTCTTACGATGAAGACAAAGGACAGTTCAACATTACGGGTAAAAATTCAAATAAACAAAATTGCGTCGTTTGCTTGCTAGCCTATTCCCGAATTTTTAACAAAATATATATATATATATATTATATATATATACGACCCTCGACAGCAAAAACAACTATACGAAAACCAAAGACATGAAAAGGTATAACTTACCGTCTAATTGGCGAAGTAAAATGCGTATAAATAGGACAAGCCAGTCCATAATGGTAATATTCCTCAATAGTTTTACTTCCACTGGAGAAGTACTGCGCTTGCTGCATACAACGCGTGGCCATTATACGTAGTAATGTGTTGAAGAACGGACGACCCGGGATTACTGCCTCGTCTAGTGATTTGGAGAAAGATTTGTTTGTTGATACGTCTAGGTCGAAGCCCTGGGAATGAAGATAAAACAATTAATTTATTATAAAATGTGTGTACTTTCAACTAGGTAAAGGAGATTTTTGTATTTTTTTTTTTTAATAATTATAAACTAGCACTTGATCGCAATCCGACCTGATGGTAAGCATTGATGCGATCGTTGATGATAAAGCGCGCTAGTTTATTAAGAGCCTATTCACTCAGAAAAACTGACCGAATAGGAAGGAAGACGGCAGTTGAGCGAGGTGATGCAATGTTAAACCCAACAACACGACCAACGATGGTGCGCCAAAGGGAGATTGATCTGAAGACCTTCCACGACCAAACTCCCAACACAACAACATTAGGCGCATCGTACCCAGCACACATCGCAACACAACTGCTCAGACCCGTCCTCCGTACAGCTTCACCAAACATCATGCCGGAACACGATAAATCGCTTGGCAGCAAGGCTTTGTCTGGTGGGTGGTAACTTCTGCCGGCGACCGATGTTATGGCCTACCACCTTGAAAATTGAATAAAGACCAAAGGAGAGAGAAGCATTATATAGCATGTGTGTGCCAATTTTCATCCACATCCGTTCAGTAGTTTAGGCGTGAAAGCGGAACAAACAGACAAGCTCACATTCACATGTTTTATAATATTAGTAAAGATTTATATAATCCTAAAGTTGTTAATATACTGCTAGAAAATAAATGTTTTTTTTTTATCTTCTCACCTGTTGCTTAGCAGCCTTGAGGAAGGTCGTGAAGTTAGCAGGCGGCGGGGCAGGGTGTCTCCTCAACATAGCGCACTGCGGGAACTCTGCTGCTATTTTCTCTGCCACGCTAATATTTGCCAGCAACATGAACTCTTCTACCATTGAGTTTGTTTCTAGGATCTTCTTTGCTGCTACTTCCACTGGTTCGTGTGTTTCCGAATCCATCTGAGGAAAACCAAACCAACCAACCGTTGTTAGTGAAAGGATATTACACACTAGATACACGATACACATGATTCTGTGCTACACACAATTCTGTGGTACACATATTTCTGCGGTACATATAATTCTGTGGTGCATATAATTCTGTGGTACACATAATTCTGTGGTATACATATCTCTGTGATACATATCATTCTGTAGTGCACATAATTCTGTGGTGCATATAATTCTGTGGTAAACATAATTCTGTGGTATACATATCTCTGTGATACATATCATTCTGTAGTGCACATAATTCTGTGGTGCATATAATTCTGTGGTGCAAATAATTCTGTGGTGCATATAATTCTGTGGTACACATAATTCTGTGGTATACATATTTCTGTGATACATATCATTCTGTAGTGCACATAATTCTGTGGTGGATATAATTCTGTGGTGCATATAATTCTGTGGTACACATAATTCTGTGGTATACATATTTCTGTGATACATATCATTCTGTGGTGCACATAATTCTGTGGTGCATATAATTCTGTGGTGCATAAAATTCTGTGGTGCATATAATTCTGTGGTTCACATAATTCTGTGGTATACATATTTCTGTGGTACATATCATTCTGTGGTGCATATAATTCTGAGGTACCCTTTTTTCGTAAGGTAGGCTCTAACTGCGGCTGCGGCAGTTTACTGTGGGCAGTAAACTAACACGTGGGCCCAGGTGTGGGTTGGTTAATATGTCTACGTTTTTGGTTCTAGGATAGCATTTTTGTGGGTGTGTATGAGAGCAGAGGTGATTAATTAATTCAAGACCGTTACCATTTCGCCACCTTCTTCTTAAACCTATAGAGATCCACTGCTGGACAAAGGCCTACCCAAGGCTTTCATTGCATTAGGGGGTTTGCCATAATCCCCACGCTTGGCAGACGTGTTGGGGATCGCAGTGATTTGATATTCCACAGGAGAAGCGCTGCTGCCCGCTTCCCTGGTGAGAGTTCCCTTAGTCGCCTCTTTCGACACCCACGGGAGGAAATGGGATGGTACTATTCTAAGCCCGGCACCACACAGGGTACTACATACTCTAGTCAGTGGTAAAGATAATGCAAAAATAACTTTTAAATATTTTTGCCTTAGGCAAAAGATTAAATATTTTCAAGTTGGATCCCAGAGTAAGCCTTAAACCTAGAACACAAAGGAGAATGCCCATCGTCCCTATATCTCGGGGCCTACATGTTACAGTCATGAAATTGGTGTTATTTTTTCAAATAACACATCTGGTATAATGTCACTTAATTTCAATGAAATTGACAGTTGGTATTCAGAGATTTTTTAATTTGAATTTATGGCTAAGTGAGGTTATAAAATGGATTAAGTGACAAGCAACAATACAATTGAATCGGAAATAATTCTTATTTAGCCGGTCGATTATACAATTATAGTTACTGTCATTTCGTTTTACGTGTGGTTGTTACCGTAACTTGATATTTTTGTAGTATGTTGGTATCTACCTAGATTATTTTTTCAATAATATAACAGGGGGACTATGCAACAATGTCAAAGGCTAATTGCCTGCAAATATTTTTATTAAGTAATTAGTTTTATGATATGGTGTTTACAATAGTCTAAGAGTTTAATATGTCTATACTGTACAGTAAATGTGTACATATATATAGCACTTACATAGTTAGGTGCCTTTTTTTTTTATTTTCGAGTGGAAATGCATTTACGCACCATATCCGCCGCTAGCTAGGCGACGAACGTATGTGGGAATCGCCCAGCCGAAGCTCGGAATACCCACTAAATCCACTCGGTTCCCCTCAAGCCCTACGATGAGAGCACCACGGGATCTGCCCGAAGGCACTCCCAGGGCATTCCGGCTAGGCCGGTTTGCGCGCCAAAGGAGGATTACCCGGGGTACCGAAGTAATCCTCAGACGTGGTGACCATGTACAATGCGCGTGGGGAGCTACCCGCACGCGCTGGCCACACTCGGGGGCTAAAGCAAACGGGGGTTCGTCCCCCGCATTCTTCGCCCCGCCCGTCTACGCCGGAGGGGATCGGCAAGAGCATCCTCTTCTCGCTCCCTCTCCGCTGCCTACTTCTGTAAGAGGACGGTCTCACAGAAGGAGGCGGCAGCCTCCCATGCACTCTCGCTTTCAACCATGGTTGCCAGGGAGAGGCGTCCATCTCCAACATAGTTAGGTGCCTACTGGGACTGAAAATAAAAATAAACAGTTTTTTTTTTATTTTTCATTTGTCATTCATTCATCTTCATAAACAATTAATATATTATCAAGAAAGTGTGCAGGAGGTGATATATGGTCTTGATACCTAGCCCAACTTAAGTACCAGATATGGACATAATGTGTGCACAACACCCTACTGTACGTCTGCCAACAATGCAGTTACAACAATATTGTAGGATTGCTTGCCTTCCAGTTAGAGAGCTGTCTATTAAAATGTAGATAAAATAAATCTTTTTACTAATATGTCTTGAATGTATTTTTCCTCTATACAAACATGTAGTATTAGAAGTAGACAACTCTCTTATTAGGCTACTATCAACCTCTCTGCACACTTCTATTACATAGGAGCCATCTGCCCTTACATGCTCCCCGTAATAGGAACGTGCCTGCTTTATTTGATACGTTCCCAGAGAAATTAAAATTAATTCATTATATGTAAGCTGAGGAAAATCTGTTACAATACTTTCATTTTCATTAAGAATCATCGGACTAAAATCAGCTCGTCTTCTATTTAAATGATTTTGTATCACATAATTGGCTAATGTATTTTCTAAGTACATATTTTGATTAATAATTTCCAGAATTTCATCAGCGTCATCCCGGTCAGTTAAAACAGGATGAAACGAGTTTATGAGTGCGGCAGCCACTTTAAAATTATCCATTAGATGTTTGCTTGCACGATTAAAAAAATCCTGTCGTAGAAGTTTAAAATCCCTTTTGAATCTTCCATTCACAATTTCTACTACCCAACGGCAAATAGTGACTGCCCTTGACTTATTTGCATCTATTGTAGACAACTGTGTTTCACCCTGTTCTAATGACGCGGGTACATATGTACGATAACCACATGTATTAAGTAAGGGCAAGGGTGCTGGATAGGGGATTTAGGGACGTGCTGGATAGGGGATTTAGGGACGCCCCTAAATCCCCTATCCAGCACGAAAGCATCGTCAGCCTCAAAATAATTTCTCATGACTGTTCCATCTTTGAATTCTTGATTCATTATGACTGCATCTGATGTTGTAGCTGGATAGGGGCCCAAAACGTCGATTATATACCCATCAGTACAAACCATTAAGAATGGTTTAACTAAATTCTTATACTTATGTAGGCTATATGTGTCCTTTTGGTACATATAATTTGTGCTTTTCTGTATGTATATATATGTTCCATCACAAATAATTACTGGTTTATATCTACCATTGTGATTCCCAAATAATCCTCGGGGAATTGTCAGAGTTCTTGTACACGATTCATCTTTACTAATATGATTAATACCTGAATGCTGTGGCACATAATGAATAGTCAGCATTTCTCTCGCTTTATTCATTAGCCTCTCCAAAGTTGCTCTTGGGATCTTTAACAAACTTGCTAATCTTTCGTCGGAATCACCAGTACGAAGTTTTGTTATATATGCAGCTAAAGCTGTAACGCCTCTTGACATATGTGCCAATGCTGGTGTTTCATCAAGCACTTGGTGAAATTGTTGCTTGGTTAATCCAAGCCAATAGTAAAAAACATTGTCTTCAATACTATCCAAATCTTCAAAATTAAGTTCTATGGTTGTGGGAGATTTTAAAGCCAGCATATCTTGAATGTGACTAGCCGTAAATGTATTTAAAGAATTATTTGATAGACCAATTAATAAATCCAGTCTTTCTATTGCATATAAATGATAATCACAGAGTCGGTTATTCTGAGGCACATAATAATTGTGCATGTTCAAGAGATTTCTCCTCATAGCTGTGGGAATTCTGTTTCTTTCTCTCCGATTACAACCTTCTACAAAACATTTACTTTCAGTTTGAACAGGCCTCAGATAATCAGGTAATATTATTGTTTGTTGACTTATGCCATGTTCTGGTTCATTGGTTTCCACAGTTTGAGTACTTATATCAGACACTGGCATTTCTGATGTAGGGGTTTCTTGTGAAATGGATATGACATTTGGTGAAGTTGGCACGCCAGATGCAGATGCTGATGTTGATGGCTGTGAGACAAAGTGACGAGCAGATCTGTCTGCCCTCACCCAGCAAGAATGACATACTGCACTCTGAGCTCCAACCTAAAATAAATAGAATATTTTATTACCACTTTCTCATGATAACTAATTGTCTAATGAAATTATAATTATCATCTGTCTAAAAACATCCCACTTATGGCCCCAAATCTGTTTCAGATGCAATTGGAGGGAAATTGTCCACTACCCAGGCAAGATGTATGATGTTTCTTTAGTTTCTTTATAGATAAACAGACAACTGACATATGTATAAATACAACTGTAGTTATTTGAATAATACTTACAGTCCGGGGTAAAATCCATTCTGATATAACATTTAGTATTCTTTGTTCTCGTTCAGGATTGGATCGGAGACGGTGGGATCGTACAATCCTTAATGAACATCCACAATGGATACACACTTGAATATGGCCTCGAGGAGCAGGAGTTTCTTCTGTTGCCTCAACTGACAGTAATGTATCAACTGCCAAATCCCAGCAAGCTTGACAGAGATGATGGCAGGGATCCACCTTAAATATAAATAATAGTTAAGAATTTATTTTCAAACCAAAGGAACAGACAAATACATCGACCGGTCCCAAGGACAAAGTGTTACGGTAAAATAAGACAAAATGTATTCTATTACGGATTCACACACACACGTATTACGTACTGTATACAAAAAACTATATGACACTATTTTTTTTTAATATCCTTTTACTTATTGAAATAACCAATCAAACGTATCTTATTATTACACAAACCCCATACCGTATATCGATAATTATACGATTTTGTTCTTAGGACCCGTCGAAATATTCGCATGAGGAACGAGTACATAATTCTATTTTGGCACTACTTACTGTTTGCGGAGAAACCCATGCGCGTACAATAGATAAGATGGATTCTTCATTCAACGGCCGTCTGCCCGTTACATTGCAACGAGATATATTAATACCGCAATTAATGCAGTTATCCATACTGATTGTAAATATCGAAGTCCTTGGAAACAAGCCGTAGTCAGTCAGAGTAGCAGATAAAGAGTCCGTGTTTGAGCCGAGTTCGTCCGTGAAAGCAATATTCGTCAGATTCCCGAAACAAGCCAAAGTAGTTAGTAAGATCACAAAAAATACGAATTTCGTAGCAAAACACATTCACCGGTGCAAGCACAACAAAGCGAATTCAGTGACGTTTGAGTTTGTTTGACAAACGAAAAAAAAAAGACAACGGATTTTTTAAAAATCTGACACAATGTCTTTTTAGCTACATATCAATACATGGCTAGTGAGAGCTGTAAACAAAACAATAAAATTCATTTTTCTCAGTTTTCTAATTGTAAATTGTTTTTCTTTTTCGTGTATTTGTTTTATGATAAAATTACGATAATTTTGCAATATAATAGTTGACTGTACAGCGTAGGCCCAAAAATGGGCATTCTCCTTTGACTATTTCGAGAAAAGGTTTTAAGAAATCATTTTGTATTTTTTTTTTTTTTTAATATGAATCTGTTGTAGACAAGTTATAATATTCATTCTTTTTTTCCAACTCAATGTCTTCCTTACAACACACCTATAGCGCCGACGGTGTAATATAGTAGTAAAAATAAGTGCAGTAAACTCCTTATAAGGAAAGAGGCGTTGGATACTTGTACTTAATATTTTTGCATCAGAACATCATTTCACAGAAACACAAAAAAAAAATCATAAGGTTAAGTGAACATACCTGGAACCTTATCTCAGGAGATGAGAGCGACAAAGCTCCGTTATCCAGCCGTTTCCTGTTGAGTTTCTTAGCCAACGCGTTGAGTATGCGAAGTGAGGATGCAATTTTATCATTACGAGACTTGTCGTCGATAGCTATCTGTGCTTCCTCATAAGTCATAGCTGCTGCAGACTGAAAGAGGAAGAAAAGACACATGAGTACAAGAAAATCGTAGATATTGCATAGGGTATGCGGAAACTGTGGAAAGCGACTGGTAGGAAAAAAAAAAAAAAAGAAATATAGATTTCGGCTGCACAAATTGCTCCTTATCTAAGTTTTCTGTTGGTTAAGCCGGACGATGGACATTATACAATATGTAAAGAAAACCCCGTCCGACCGATAAGGATAATAAAGGTTAGGTAATCACATAACCAAATAAAATTTTAAACTTTATATAATCATCATACTAATGAAATAATCTTTTTTTTCGCGAATTTACTCCAACTTCCTCATTATTTGGTCAATTTTAAAAAAATTACAACGCTTTTATCGACGGTATTATTGGTATGTGCCTTGTATGAATGGATGTGCAATACTGGCGGCATTTTGGTTGACTACGTGCCCTGCCCCTCGTCGCCCGCGCATGTATTGCCATGTAAGTTAAATCCTTTTGCGAAATAATATTTATTTTTTAGGAGGTTTTTTTTTAAGTTTAGCCAGGCTTTGTAGGCATTAGTAGGAATCAGTTATTGATACCTTACAATGCCTTCATGGATCATGAAGATATTAGATGTAAAACATTAACTATTTATCATGAAAGATAAATAATGCAATGTTGAGATTTTAGCTTGGCAATAATATTATTGTAAAGCTTGATCACGACAAACTGTTTCTACCTACTTAAAATGTGGATGAAAAATTTGAAAATACAAGACTCACTTTAATAACGCTTTTGTGGAACTTGGTGTGTATTATGTTAGCATTCTCGTCAATTTCCCAGACGCAAGAGAACGCCAGGCGCTCCTCGCCACCTCGCAAAGAACAAAGGTTGGAACTTAGCAAATCTGAAACAAAGTTTATAATGAGAATATTGCCAAAGCCTTATTTGAGGTGATAACAAGTGGTTTCGTTTTCTTGACAAGTTCAATAAAAAAGGTTTTATACTTATGAAGTTTTAACATCCGACAATACGACACCTCTTATTAATTATCGGCTCATTGATGGAATGTGTGAGTTGCTGAAAAATGTAATTTGGCCAGTGAACAGAGCACGTTTGTATCAAACGCGATCGTGCTAAGTTTGAAGTGTAACCAATGACTTTTATCATCACATGGACATTCGAAACTTTCTCATTAAACGATTTAAAAACTATAGAGGTCAAAATTTGCAAAAAAAAAAAAGGGGGGGGGGTATTATAAAATCACAGATTATTTAGAAGACAAAATAGCTTGGGACTGAGTTGCTCGCTCTGTTAAGCTTTGTTATTAAGCAATATGTGTAATTATAACGTAAATTTTCATTTTTAATGTCTGCACTTGAAAAGAGATGATGATCCCTGAGTTCGTTTCGGCTATTTCTTCGCAGAGGTAGTCAGTTAGGAAATACCGGCTTCATCTAGTTAAAAAAAACATGACGTGTAAAAGTGATCAATAATCCTACTTGCTTAATAAACGATTTCATTTCTTTTAAGTAATATAAATGACATCACAATCGCGTCTAAACTGTCTATAATGGAGTAGGGTGAGTGGGGGTAAGATGAGAAACGGGGTAAGATAAAAAAAAATTAATAACGCCCAATACCGGGGACTTGTTTTAATGCTGGCAATATCATTGTGGACATCATTTTATCTTGCCCCACCCCGCAGCCTGTGTCAGTCGCTGAGTGAAGGTGCTGGTGTATTATTTGACATTTTCCCGAACAGTACATTTCCCGCGAAAAATTGAGTTTTTCAATCTTACCCCGCTCGCTGTATCTCCTTACTCAGGTAAGGAACAAACATGTTGTTTTGATATTCGTAATTAGATTTAAACTGTAATATGCTCTATAATGTGGTGATTAGTATATTTCACGTATTTTAAGATTTATGGTGCCTTTCAAACTTTCCCCTGCATAATTTAAAGGGGTAAGATGATAATATAAAACTTTCCATCTTACCCCGTTTACGAAACTCCTACAAAAAGTCAGGGGCCCTCAATCTAAAATACCTACCCGGTAATATCTCTTCCACAATATCGTATTAAAAACTTGTATCAAGAGTCATTCATTAGTGCATAATTCTAGACTTTCTAGTGTTAAACCGTCGGATTAAAAAAGTCAGACGCTCTGTACATAAGTACAATACTTACACGATTAAAATGTACCAATTTCAACTGATTTTTGAGTGGATAATTAAATTCTACGATAAGAGGTCTAGAATTATGTAGATAATTCTAATTACATAATTTGCGATATGTAAATCATCCATGGTAGGGAAATTCAACTTATATAATAATATAAATAACTTTTTAGTTTTGTTTTAGGATCAAAATGCCTCGTAACTACATAAGAAAATCGTTATGGGCTACTTGTTATATTGCTGAGGACTTAGCGATTGCAATACAGAGAGTAGAGAATTAACTACGCAGTAGCTAAGTTATATAACATACCTGTCGTCTTGTAATGTCAATTTGGCAGTGATTATAATAATACTGTTTAATAATGTTTATAAAGGAAAGAGTGCCTAGTTTTGTTTTTTATCTTTTTTGTTAATTATTAGGAGACGCATAAATACGAGTAGGTGATTTTTTAAATATTTTAGTTAAGTACTTACTTCTGCTTTGCGGGATTACCAACTGATCTGATAAAGCCAAACTTTATATTTTTGATAAGAGGTTAGTCATTTTTAGTTTTATAAGGAGTACTTATAACGGACTCATTTTATTTAACTGTGATATCACCTCCTTTGAAATAATATTTAATTGTATTCTGCTGTCTTGTCGTTTATTTAATAAAAATAATTATAATATAGGCTACCTGGTACTAAATTAAAACGTGTGGTTTATTTATAGACTTGACAGTCATCTATGAGCATGATTATTTAATTTATTTAATATCTATAATATGTTGAGCACCCCTGACTGCCAGCCGTTTCAACGGGGTAAGAATGATATATTTTATTTGAAAAATGTATTTTTCTTGCTTTTAGAATGCGAATTTTTAGTGTAACTCATTTTCAAGTTATTTAGGTTATTGAAGCAGAAGGTTTATTGATCACCACACAAGCATAATGACAATAAATACGATTTTAGTTACTATATCAATCTTACCCCTTCAGCATTTCATCTTTCCCCTACATATTTTTTTTCTTAAGACCAATTTTACTAACGTTTTTTTTCATAAAATATTGTTTCAAAAAGATTGCTGTCAACTTTATAGAAACAAGTTGGCTGTACTTTTTACCCAAAACATCATTTGATGCAATTGACTTAAATTCTTTTGTTTTACAACAGTTTAACCATCAACACTGTTTATCTCATCAAAAATGCATTCCATCTTACCCCCACTCACCCTATGTTAATTTGACAGAATTAAACTAAAATGTTGTCTTCTATCCTTTTCTTAATGAAATAGAAAAAAAGATGAAAAGAATATATAAATAAATAAAAATAGTCTTTAAAACACGAACCTGGAACCATATCAATCCTTCTGCCCACAAGATATACAGTAGTAGATCTGCTAGCAGCCTCCTTATCAAGCGCCGTATTAGGTCTAACGAAGTGCGTGACGTCAGCAATATGGACGCCGACCTCGTATCGTTTTAGGCCGTCGCCTGTCTTGCCCGGGAGAGCCTTGGCGTGTAAGGCATCGTCAATATCCGTACACCCGGGAGGATCCACGGAGCAAATACATTCGGAACGCAGGTCTACGCGTTTCTTTATTTCCTGTAAATATTTATAAACATTAATTTATGAATTTAATACCTATGAGGTAAGGAAAGACACCCAAGTTTACTTTCTTGTAAGTTTCACAGAATTTTAAAGTAGCAAATGCTATCCCAATGAAAAGACCCCGAAAATGGATCAAACCAACAACCACACGACTATAAATCGCGCCAAGTTAACTGTGCACCTCTCTCTGTGATGTTATTCGGATGGTACCGTTCGCAAAAAATGAGATTTAAAAAAAATAAAATGAATGATATAAAATTTGTGTACCTCTTCAGGTATAGTCCAGTCGTTGGGCGGGAGACAAGCGAGTACGGCTTCACTGAACCTAGCATGAGGCACGTCGTGTTCCAACAATATCACCTCGTTCTCGGCGTCCTTGTCGCCTGAAACACAATGTTTGATTTCACTCTAAATCTACAAAAATACTTCTAATTATCCTACATTTTGTACATTTTTGACTGCACGATTAGCGCAGTCGTTAAGCTATTTGTGACTGCTGCGTTGTGTCGCGGGTTCGATTCCCGCACGAAACAAATATTTATATGACCTATAAGTATGGTCCGGTTAAGTAGTCAACAACCTCTCAAAGTCAACTACGAGATGCATAAAAAAAAAATTACCTATAAATAGTTGTTCCGGGTCTGACTGTTTGTGTTTGTGTATCTTTGGAAACGCACCCACGATACAAGTGAAATTCCAAGTGCGGGGCAACATTTATTATAAAAAAAAAGGATTGTTTCCCGTCGAGATGACACTGCGACTGGATTTTGAAGCGTTCTAAATTACAAGAATCAACCTTCTAATTTATCCAATTTTGAAAAAGAGAGAATTTGTGGAAAGGGGAGAAAGATGCCTTTGTTTTGCTATGGGACAAACAACAGTCGATCAATTCTGTAATGATTTCTCTTCCTATGTTTATTTTACGGGTTTGGTTTCCGCAATTAGTCGTTTAAAAGTGGACCATTGCGTGTGTAGGTGTAGTCACAGAGCGCGCCAATGATCATTGTGATCGTGCAAGCCGGCGCTTAGCGATTTCCCGTGCACAATGACGGCTACCGTCTGCCTAGCGACGCCTGCCATGACGCCGACAAATCCAAATGGCTTGTAGCAATTTCGCCAGTTCAATAACTGTAATAATAAACTATACTACACATACTACTCCATCTATTCTTTCCATCCGTTGGTGATCGGCTGGCTAAGACGTGGCTGGAGGTTGACCACTGCGTTGCCCAATTTCTCACAGGTCATGACAACTTTAAAAGTAAACTGTATTCTTTTAAACTTGTTCCTTCGCCTTTGTGTCAATGTTCTACATCGAACTGTGAATTTGAACAGTCCGCACATCACATCTTGTGGGAGTGTATTCTTTGGCAGAATGAACGCAATATTATGTTGGATAGTGTACAAGTTACATCCGGAGTCGTTTATTATACGGACCTTGTAGAAACTAGAGCCAATTTCCGTGCGTTCAGGCGCTTTTGCCATACCTATTATTGGCATCAATTGTAACAGCACATACCTACTTAGGACCCATTAACTTAATCAAATTTTATTCCGTGGTGCTTGGCAATCTGGGCTTCTCCCGGTTGCAATGTCCCTTTGTGCCGATTGGCCTAGTTCTGTTCTGTCTCCTCCTTGTTATGGAGGGGAGTGGAAGAAAATATCTGTTTTCTTACTCCTCCGCTATTCCTTTCTGATTAATTTGGTTGCGGGATCCAAGACAGTTAATAATAATAATAATAATAATAATATTTATTGTGACAAAAAAAAATACATTTTCCACTTATCGTATACAATAAAACTGCATTACAAAAGGTAGTTACAAATAGGTTTATCCCTGTCCCCTAAACTAGGCTAGGCCTGTATCTTAGGGGGCAGTGTCCAGTTACAGGGTATGCTATAATTATAATGCAATGAATTTTGAGCTAGTGACTTTAAAACTATAAACTTTAAAGTGTGAGAATGAGATGGTGAAGAGTGAGATTGTATGGAGTAAGAGTGAGTGTTTGGTGATTGATTATGTTTAGGAAGTGTTTGTGGTGTAGTGAATAATGATGAAGTGAATGTATGTATGTACAAAGGTGGATAACACTTAAAGACTGGATATTATTGTATTGTGTAGGTTGAAAGTGATTCCGTTCCGTGATATTCCAGATTAAGCAGCCAAACAAGGTAAGACATATGTGAGACTTATATGTGTTCTGGTGTGTACGTTGTTTGAGTGTAGATATGAGAGAGAGTGCATGTATTGTATGATGTGTAAGAGTATGAGTGGTGAGTATTTGAGAGTGAATGTACTTTTAAGGCTGCGTGTGAGCGAGACAGTGTGAGTATGCAGGGAAAGGGCTTATTGGTAGATAAATAAGTGTACTTGTATGGAGCATGGACCAGGAAGTCTATAGGTTATTGGGATTATTCCACAAATGTAAGTAAGGACTCCGTGAATGAGTAGTCTTTTTGTATTAGCCATTCAGTCAGTTTGTTTTTTAGGTTGTGAGAGTTGAGATCCATTATTTTTAGTTGATTATTAATTTTTCTATACAAATAGTAACCAAGAATATAGAACTGGTGTCGAGCGAAAGTGGTTCTGTGCTGGGTGTTGGGTAAGACTTGAATGCGTTTGGTCCGGTCCGGGGGTGGAATGGACTTATGTATCCTCATTATTGTCTTGAATACGAACAGCTGCCGTACTGTTAGGACTTTACAGTTGGCATAGAGGTCAGATGTTGGATACCTAAAAGGTTTCTTGGTCATTACTTTTAGTATGGCTCTCTGTGCTCTTTCTATTCTAAGAAACAAGGTTTTAGCTGCTCCACCCCAGGCAGTTATACAGTACCCCAATATAGATTGACAGAGAGAGCAATAAATCATTTTCAGCGTTGTACTGTCGGCAGAATTTCTGAGGGACTTAAAAATGTGGATTAGACGCATGGTCCTTGAAGTAAGGGTGTCAATTTGCACGTCCCATCTCAGGCCACAATCGATCTGTACACCCAGGTACTTAACAACGTCTGAGCGGGTTATCGTGGGACAGACACAGTGGACTCTGGGGACTGTGCAGGAGTGAGCTCTAAGGGTGAAGTCAGATCCAGGAGCATTACCACGTCTTAACCCGAAAGGAATGTAAGTGGTTTTAGTAAGGTTTAACGTTAATAGGTTAGAGTTTAGCCATAACATTACTTTAGACAGTGCATCTTCCGCGTGTGCCTTAACCATATCCCATGTTGAACCACGGACTAGAATCGCAGTATCGTCAGCGTAGGCGAAAATATTGCTATTAGGGAGGTTTATATTACACAGATCGTTAACATAGATTTGGAATAGGGTTGGGCCCAGGATGCTTCCCTGAGGAACACCGTAGGATATGATTTCTTCATCACTCAGGTAAGTGTCTATCTTGACGCACTGTTTACGGTTGGTAAGATAGCTCTTGAAAATATCTAGGGTGACACCCCGCACGCCTATTAATTCCAGTTTAGCAATGAGGTTGGGTACAGAAACTGTATCAAAGGCCTTTGAAAGGTCTAGAAAGATTCCAAGGCATTTAGTTTTACTGTCCAAGTTTTTCGAGACTGATTTAGTAAGTTCCAGTACAGCATCTTCTGTTGACAGCTTTTGCCTAAAGCCATATTGGTTGTCGGAGATAATATGGTATTTATTAAGAAAGCGCATTAGGTGGTTGTTTAGAATTCTTTCCAAAACCTTAGAAAGAGCTGGTAGTACCGAGATAGGCCTGTAGTTGGTGACGCAGTTTCTGTCCCCGGATTTATGTATCGGGTGAATAATAGCTTTTTTAAAAGCATCCGGGAATACACCTGTTCTGAGACATAGGTTACAAAGGAAGGTTAAGGGTGGGACCAAAACATGTCGGGAACGTTTCAAAAGCAGAGGCGACAGACCATCCCAACCCACGGCACTCTTGTCGCGTAACTGGAGGATGAGGGACTCAACTTCAGATTCCCCAACATCTAGAATAACTAGGGAGTTAACCTGAGAGGATTGGGGACTATTATATGGGAGGGAATGTCGCGTAATTGACGTGTTTACAGCATGAAGCTGTGAAGTGATTTTCTCTGCTAGTTCACTACCTATGGAATTAAAGAAGTGACACACCTCGTTAGTTGAAGAAATGGGATCACCTTTCAATTCTAACAACTCGGTGGGACTTGTCTGCGGTTTACGTCTGTTTGTGATAGCGTTAATTGTTTTCCATAGTTTACGGGGACAGTTTTTGGCTTCTTTTAACTCATCTGCTTCATATGCAATTTTTAGTTTCCTAAGTAAATCGTTGCAAAAGTTGCGATATCGAGTATAGGTAGTTTTGAGGATTATGTTATCGGGACTATTTTTGGCAGCAACATGCATTCTATCTCGATTTTGTATGCATTTTAACAACCCTGGGGTGACCCACGGTTTTATAACACGTTTTTTCCTGGGGACATTTACTTGAGTTGAATGCTTAGCGACGACCGAAGTAACAGTGTCAATGAATATGGAAGTGGATGTGTTGACGTCGTCAGTGTTATAAATTTCGGAAAAGTCAGCATTTTCGAGATCAGCAATTATGCCAGCGTAATTTAGACGAGTGACAATGCGGGATGATTTAAGAGGTGTCTTGAAGTTAGTAATATTCAAAAGAGTAGGCTTGTGATCTGTGATGTGCGATTCCAGGATGAGAGAGGTAGATGGTAAGCGGGACTTCAGGAGGATGTGGTCCAAACATCGATCTAATCTAGTAGGGATAAGGTGAGTAGGCATAAGTCCATGAGAGGCATTTAGTGATAGGTATTCGAGCGTTCTGTCATTTCTGTTGGTCGGATTTAAATCCAAATTCATATCACCCATAAGAGCAATGTTGGAGTAACGAGAGATACTATTATAAAGACCGTCCAGACTAGATAGAAAGGAGTTAAAGTTAGAATTAGAATTAAGTGATGGTGAACGATACAGAGCGACTACTGCTAATTCATTTTTACCTATCTCACAGACCAGGCAATTACCTCCTTCAAACCTTGGTTCACGCACAGAACATTGTAAACCCAGTCTAGTGTACATGATAATTCCGTCATTTTGATTGCAGTTAGAAACGGTAGAGCAAGATTTAAACCCATCCAGGACAGGCAAACAAGAAGCCTTACTTAGCCAGCATTCAGTGAGAATCACAACATCATACGTGATTTTTGTCTGCTTTATTAAGAGCTGGACTTGGTCAAAATTTTTGTTAATACTACGGATATTTACATGTAGTAGATTAAAATTACCAAGGTTTGATGGGACTACAAATCGAGAACAGTCCTCTGGTAGGCAGTTAAGTGAAGTACCAATACACGGAGATGCATCAATTTCTTGTATGATGTCATTTATGTTCGCCATTTATTATAATTTATACAACACAAGACAGGCAAATAAATCAAGAGACTTTTAGATGAGAACAAAGGAAACGGATTTGGAGCTTTATAAAACCTGCATAGAATTTGAAGTATGTGTATTATGTTGTGTATTGAGAGAAGTATATGTTTGTTGCTAAGTAGTGGAGTGTGGATGTGTTCAGCATAGAATCTAATATTTAAGTATAGTGTTGAATGAATAGTGTATAGAAGAAGGACCAGTATGTTACGCATAACAAGGTAAAAGGGATGAAATAAATCTAGTCATTTAGTTTCAAGATCTTGAAGAGACTGCTCAGAAGTTATCAGGATATGCTTATCACCTTCCAGCTTCCTCAGGAAAATGTTTCCATTGGAAACCCAGCAGAACTTGTAGGCGTGCTTTGATGCAAATTCCCGAGCTTGATGGTAGAGTTTTCTGGCACTCAAAGGCAGCTGCTCGGCGATATAAATTGGTTTTGGATTGCCAGGCATACCTACGTGAGAGGTGTTAAGTTTCTGGTCTTTGGACCTGCCCTTATTGAAGGATCGCACAGCCGATATGACAGATTGTTTGGCACTTACCGCCATAAATTCGGCAATTATTGGGCGCGGGGAGTTGGAATTTGTAGGTTTTCCGGGCAAACGGTACACGTCTCTAATACTGAGGTTACTCACAGCTGTTCCCAACGTTTCGCAGATTTTGGTCACTGTCCTTGTGAGACTGGCACATGTTTCGGATTCAGCAATAGGCACATTACGGATTTCGATGCCAGATAAACGTGATTTAAGCTGTTGGTCGATAATCCTTTTTTCTAGCTGGTGTATTTGCCTTTGCTGTGCATCTCGTGTTTTTTTTAGGACTTCTATCTCTGTCTTGATATCTTCAAATTTAAGGTTGAGGAAACTCATGGATTGAATAATCTCTTCATTAGATTTTTGAATTGCGGTGTTAGCTGCCTGAATGGACAAGTTTTGAGTTTTTATTTCTGCAACGTCGGCTATAAGTTTAGTCATTAGAGCAGTCTGTTCAGCTAATGATTTAGATATGCAAGAGTCTTGACCACAATCTTGGGGGGAATGATGACTGGAACCGCCTTGCGGAGAGCTAGCTTTGCGCGGGCGTTTATTACGAGAGGTGTTTACAAATCCGCTCATGGATATGGCGGAGTTTATGTCAGGCTCTGATTGTGTGTGAGCTTCACTCAGACTTCCTGTCGCGGATTTGGGTGGAGTACGCGCAATACTCGCCATAATGGCCAATTCAGTAGAACGGTACAATCAATATGCTTAGGTTTGTAGAGCTAGCAGTAGCGACTTAACCGATTGGAGACTCGCAGCAGTACGCGCATAGGCGCGTAGTCCGGAGCACTGGTAGGCGTCACCTTAGCAGCAACTTGAAAGGGTGCAAGTTATTGCTATGAATAAATGTATAGGCGCTGTTCACTGTTGCACGCTATTAGTGACAGGTTACAAAACTCGGGGTGAGGGTAGATAAATATTGCACTCACTTAATATTCCACTTTCTTTGCAGTTTATCGTTAATATTTACACTAAACATACACACAGATACATAGATCAGAGTTGTGGCTTTAAATTGATATATCAACCACCTCAATGCGCAACTATTTAAACTGGTAAACTATTATTTTAGCGGGACAAAATAATTATACGTCTGTTCGCAAATACACTTTTTGACAGAACGAGTTGAATCGTTTCTCCGGGACTCGTCGAGCTTCATTGCTCGGCGTTTTTCTGGCGGTCTCCACTGTTGATTCTGGCTTTCAGGAGTTGCAGTGGGTGGGAAAAAGTGTGGCGGGCTATGTCCCAAAAAAAAAAAAAAAAAAACTATACTACAGGATGACAATTCATCCTCTTTGTTTTGAACTCACCAATAGGTCCGAGCGCTCTAACAAAATGTCCGAGCGGGTAGCGACTATTCCTCGGCCAGGAATCAAGCGCGACCAGTATGCGTTGCATCTCGAGCACATCGCTCTGACGCGTCTCTATTCGCACTCGCGGGATACACTTTTCAGCTGGTGTGAATAGGTGACGAACGGCGCCTGTAAAAACATTGTTTTTTTTTTAAATGATTATAAACTAGTGCTTAACTGCAATCCCACCAGTTGGTAAGCAGTGATGCAATCGTTCATGGCAAAGCGCGCTAGTTTATTAAGGACTTATTCACTCAAAAAAACTGGGTGAATGGGAAGGAAGACGGCAGTTGAGCGAGGTCAGGCAATCTTAAGCCCAACAACACGACCAACGATGCTGCGCCAGGGATTGATGTGGAGACCCTCCATGACTACACTCCCAACACAACTGCTCAGACCCGTCCTTCGTGCGACTTCACCAGACATAACAATAGAACACGACGAATCGCTTGGCGGCAAGACTTTGTTTGGTGGGTGGTAACTTCTGCCTGCAGCCGATGTTATGGCCTACCACCGAATATTATTTGTTTATCCTGTTTTGATGAAGACATTGAAGCAACACCGTGTGTAGTAATCTATTTGCTTAGCAATCTGTATGCAAATTTTTCAATGAGTAATCAGTTTAATAAAAGAAGTTATTTTATGATGTTCAAGTAATTAAGTGATGTGTAGTATTACCAAGCTTTTTAATAAGTATTAAATGCTTAGAATATGGGAGGAGCTTATAGAACAACCATACCTGGGAACTGACTTCGCATCAAAATACCACAGTATTGCCTCCATTTCCTTCTTATGATTCCAACAACTTTGCCAGTGGGTGTAACTTCTTCATCACTCTTGTCCACTGGTTTGGCAAGCTTTAGAAGCACTGCTTCTTCTTCTAATTTGTCACCAGGGTCATCGGCTTTGTCTTCTAGAACAATATCACTTGGGCGCCGCCATTCTTCTTCAGGGAATATTTCTACAGCAATGGTGTCACCGTCTACCGCTCTATTTATTCCGATGTGTCCTTGTAGCAGAATCTAGGGAGAAAAATTAAATATGTTGGTCTTAATATTGGTTATCATTGTGATAATTGCAATACTATTGTTATTGTAACTGCTGTCTTAGATGTAACTCATAGATGGTTATCGCTAAAAACCAGCGCTGGGCTCCGTTTAGCATAGGGTCGCAGCATAATTCTGTACGACAGCCGTTTTGCATAGATGTGACACATGTTTCCTTCAACTATTTTTTGTGTTTTTGTAAACTTTTGTGTCATGTTTACCATAAATAAATGTTTTTTCTGTCTTTCTTTGTTTCGTGTGAGGGTTTTTTTATAAAACGCAGCCCCACACTAGGACTATTACTCCTGTATAGTGAGTGCGTTTACAAACATTTAAACACTCGACACACCACCCTTCTAGTTGTATACAAGCCCTGTCACCTTTCAGGTTAACCGGACATAGCTGAATTCCAGTATTTTACATGGAACAACTGCCTATCTGACCTCTACAAACCAGTTATGAGGGTACTATAATGCCCCTTGGTAAGACTGGTGGTCAGACTTTCGGACTTCTGAAGACCAGTAATAATTGTCAAAGAACTACAAATGACAGCAAATGACAGCTCAGACTAACAGCTTAACATGCTTTCTGAGGCACAGAGGGGTCTCAATATAATCACCATCCACAAACCAAGCATAGCATAACCGGCCACCTAATTGAAGTCAAATGATTGAAAATAGTTGGGATTGTTTGGACTGAATGATCCAATGGGCGGTCCAAACAATCCCAACTAGTCCCAATCATTTGACAAAAATGTGTTCACCGATTAGGCTGCTGATCAATAGACTGTATAATTTAAATGGTACTCTGCAGACTATCTGCAGTATTTCTCTTCCCTTAATTGTAATCCATCTAAAGGTTGACTCTGAAAAGTTGCACTTAGCTATAAGACTGCCTCTTGTGTCAACTTTTGTAAAAATGTGTATTGTTGTATTCTATTCTAATGATTTTTTCTTTTTGCATTATCTGGTGACCAATTAAATTAATTAACTCAATACTCACAGGTTTCTCAAATCCATTCACCACTGCAGTACCCTCCAAGAAATTATCTCTAGAGGCACGGTATGTCCCCTGGTACAGCTTCCCATTCCTTATTCCTGCATGAATCTGTGATGGTGTCAAGTGTGCTGGATACAGAGCATCTTTTGAACAAGTCTCTGGTATCACATTCTTTGACAGCTTGTCTATGAGCCCAATGACACCAGTCACATTTTCAATGTAATCTTTTGCTGTGAAGACACAGAATAACATGTTTTAAAATCAAAATCCAAGTCTTGACTTAAGAGCAGTGAGGAGAGCATGATGAAGTAAAAATTTTGTGATCCCCCACACTGAACTCTTTTAATTATCGACAAGACATAATATAAAATATAAATCAATAAATTAGCCTCATCATGGAGTATACTTAAAGCTAAGTAGCAGATTATTTAATTTTATCACAATCCGTGCCAATGAGAGACATGTTGGTGAGACCTTTATAATCCCACATTTAAAGGTGCTATTTTACTGTCATAAACATACTTGTTGCTATCGACAACCCAAAACTGATCTATTTTTTGTAGTAATAACTATAGACATGGTAACAATAGGTAAAAAACATTTGACTAAACCAACCTGTACAGCAGACAATTCCCTCTTCCTGAGCAATTTTTCTGTTATTCTCATCATCAGTCAGCAACACAATTTTAGGAAACTTCCCACCCACACTGTCAATACTAAGGTGTGATTCATACCATGCGCATGCTCTGCGAATAGCTCTATCATTGCGGTCATTTTGTTTCTCACCAGGTTCTCTCTCAATATATGTATCCCTAGGAAGAAAATAAAAACTTTAAAGTGGTAAATAAACATGAGATTCAAAACACATTCCCTCACCTGGCCAAAGATGGCCAAAATTATTATGGAAAGTGTCAACCAGCTGTTTCATTTTCTTTTTAGATTTTTTTCTTAAGAAGAACATGCACTCTCAGACCCTATTGCCCTAGGGACTGAGATTGTTTTGGCTGCAAATATGACTTACTTATGGTGTTCATTAACAAACGAATAAAACTTCCTCTTTTTACTGTTTATAATCTCCAACAGTCTCTGGAACATTGCTGTGTTTTGATGTTTCACTTCTTCAAGCACGGTTTGAAGTATAATCACGTTTTTCAGTGCATCTTCTTCGAGAACATCCATTTGGTGAAGCACTACATTAGTGTCCAGGATCAGATAGTGCGGATAGTCAAATAACATACATATCGACTCGGGTTTGTCATCCAGTACCAGCTCGTCGTCTTTATGAGGGCATATGTTACACGCGGCGGACCCACATAACAAATCATCGCGTAAATAATGTTCTCTAACAATCTGCAAAATATTCAAAATGTTTATTATTTGAAATAATGGATAAATATCAAAATAAACTTCACAAAATGTAACCTCACTTTTATTATGTTGCCGCGTTTTGTTTTGGTTAGAAAAGTTTTTGTAGTCCTCATCGTGAAATTTTAAATGTTATGCTTTGTATTAAGTTACTGTCTTGTATTTTTCATAAGACTATTTCATGCCCAAAACAACATTTTATTCCGATAATATTGCACAATGCACACAAACCACAGCTACATTCAACACAATAAAACTTGATGTTGATGATGATGAAGTGTCAAACAGTCAAACTGTCAACTGAATTACTGAACTGACTGACTGTCATATGACTGTCAACTAGGCATGGCGATCTGAAATCAATTAATCGCAGAATCGATTTTTGGATCATTCAAAAACACGCGATTTCGAACTCGCTATTAAGCATTGGGAACTATAAGCTACATTATCTATTAAGTTTGTAAACGATTTTTCTTAACCATTATCTTAACTCTACAAAATTTCTAAATGAAGAAAATAAAAGTCTTATTTTACACTTTATCTGTTAGTTTGACATGGTAGTGAAAATATTTTATATTATCGAATTACCTGATTTTACTGATAAGAGATCTTTAAATTATAATATGTACCTTGTTTTTAATAAAATATTACATTATAAACGAAAACTTGAAAAAAAGATCGGTTTTTCGGATATCGATCTTATAGATCTCGATTTTATTGTGAATAGATTCAGTAGGTCACGATTCGAATCGATTTAAAAAACGATCTTTTTCGAAAAGAATCGCCATCCCTATGTCAAACTGTTAAAGTTCTTAAGCCAGATACACAAGCAGGACTTAATTCCAGTTCAACTGTGGTGACGTGTTAAAACTATCATTAAACCCAAAGAGTAAAATAAGATGATTAAACCGTTGTAACAAAAAGAAAAATTATTCATCTAGTACAGCTCCATATAAGTCGCGAAGTCCTATCGATACGTTTATAACGATATTTATTAGTCTCAACGGTCTAAGTTATCGATTGTCATTGGTTTTCTACCGAATTAAGAATGGCTGTTTTTTACACATTTTTCTGTACCTTATAATAGGCATTGCCTATTCTTTTTATTAAAAGCTGAGGTCCTTTGTACTCACGAAGCCCTGGAATGCAGGAAAAGTCATTGGATTCGTCTCTTTGTCAATTTTCCAAATTATATTTTTAATTTTATATTTAGGTCCGTATTCCAGAAGGAAATTCAAGCATTGATCTTTGTTTAAGCATTACTTAAAACTAGTTTCAACCAATCAAATGGCTTGAAACAAGTTTAAAAGTAATGCTTGAGTTTGAGTGACGTTCTGTAAAAGGCACCTAAGGTCCGTATTCCAAAAGGAAACTCAAGCATTAATCTCTGTTTGAACATTACTTAAAACTAGTTTCAACCAATCAAAAGGCTTCAAACGAGACCTAAGTACAGCTTGAGTTTTGAGAGATGTTCTGTAATACGGTCCTTAGGTCCGCATTACAGAACCTTCCTCAAGACTCAAGCATTACTTAAAACTATTTTCAAGCCGTTTGGGCTTGAAACGAGTTTTAAGTAAAGCTTGAGTGACTAGAAGGGGTTTCTAATCGGCTCACGCCGGAAACGAAAGGAGATAAGTTAAGTTAAGTTAGGTTAGTAGATAGTTCCGTGTGCAGTTTTTGGCCTGCCATCGGACGCGTCCCAAGGTGGCGGATAGGGGAACGTCCCCTAGATATGGGGGTTACCGGTTTACCGGCGCGGACCAAAACCAGAAGTGGGGACTGCTTCGGCGGTCACACGTGTGGCGGGTCGGCCACCACTCCAGGTGGCTGACGTGACCCGAACTCCGGGTCACCGTCGGGCAACCCGGTCTCCTCATTGATAGGAGCTGGGGGCCCGTTTGCATCCGCGTAAACGAGTAGGGCTAAGAGGAAGGACACCTCGCTAAAAACCCTTGGCTGCTGCGTCTTCTCGCACAAGAAGACGTACCCAGCCCGGCCCCTCCGTATGGGGGGACCACTGTGGGCCCGCCTTTTAGGCGGGAATCACCGACGGGGGATTGGTAGCGCAGGCTCTGCTATTTCCTAAGACCCCGGCCCTCAGGCGATGTCGTTGTACCGCTGTGGTTTTAGTGGGTATTCCCGGCTATGGCTGGGCGAGTCCCACACACGCCCCTCGGGGTAGGGTGTGTAAACGCATTTCCACAGCGTCCAAAAAAAAATGATAAGTTTAGAATAAGTTAGGATAAGTTACGAAAGAAAACAGGAATAACGAAGAAATGGCTCAAAGGTCTTAGCAACCAAGCCAAAAACTAATATAAAAAAATTAAGCAGGTATGAAATGAGATGACAACTTTTTTGGCGGGAAAGCGAAGATGAGTGCCACGCTCATTTTTCATTGGACTTTTAAATTATTTATAGTGTCGTTTACTAAATAAAAACGCGTGATTTATGTAGTAAAAAGTGCATTCAGTGAATAATTCATAAAGAACAGTGAAATATTGTAGCATAGTGGTCACATCATGTCTTTACCCCAAACCCCTCCTGGTCGGCCTCACGTGGGAAACGAAAGGAGATAGGTTAAGTTAAATTAAGCTAGGATAAATTAGGATATATACTGAAGAAAAAAAGTTACTTAAGACTAGGCTGTATGCCTTTGCCTTTGAAAGAAGTGAACCAAAAAAAAATGAGATGACAATCTTAAATGGCGGGAAAAAGTAGAAATGGAAATGTCAATTATGAATGTCTTTCAAGGGAATGACAAAAAGACAATTACCTACTTAATTTATTAGTGCAATGATGCAATCCGGATGGATTCGATTGTATGATTGCAATGATTAAATTGCATTAGATTACCTTTACTGTTTATTATGTTCTTGGTGCTGTTACATACTTTTTATGAGTACCGTAATATTTTAATGATTTACTTTATCAAGATACGGTATGTATTTTGTACTTTTATATTATCGTCCTGTTTTCGTTTGAGAGAAGTACCCTTGTAGTGTCACACTTTGTATTATCCAGTATTATCGATGTTAGTAATAAAATTTGCTTAGCACGATTTGCACTGATAAAAATGCGTAAATCAGACGATTTGTATCGCCACTACATATCAATCAGTCTCTATCTGTTTTCTATGTTTGCAGTCAATACAAGTGGCACATTATCAAATAAAAAAATTGGATTACTGCGACTCGACGCGTTACCGCTGATAAATATATCAGTCGAGTGTTGAGCGGCGGACGGACGCCGTCTGCCTACTCTTATGTAGCGCGCTTACTACACTCTAACCAGCAATTTTAAAAAAAGAACAATTTTCAATACTTAAAAATAACGCGTAATAATTATTGAAAAGTTATCTGTGTTTTATAAACAGTTTCATTAATGAAAGTGATATTATTTTAAAATTTATAAAACTGAAAATCATGCCTAAAAGTAAAAGTTTCAAATCACCCCAACATTTATGGGAAGGTGTATCTTCAAAATCTGTTCACCTAGTTGAAGGAATTTTCTTCAATCTTGGAATACTTGTTGCAAAGCACCCATGGAAGACAATCATTTTAACATTCAGTTTTGTGTTCCTGAGTGGTATTGGACTGATAAAATTTCACATAGAAAAGAATCCTATGAATTTATGGGTACCACCAGAGTCCGACTTTTACTATGACACAAACTGGTACATTAATACATTTGGCACAGGATTCAGACTTCAGAAAGTAATTATAACTGCCGATAATGTGCTTGAACCAGAAGTTTTATCTGCAATTAACAACCTCACTAATAAAATAAATTCAATTCAAGTGAATTATGAAAATGTGGCATACAGTATCAAGGAATTGTGTTATAAAGTGCCTATTGTCAATTTTTATAGTTCAGATCGAGAAAGAAGATCTTTGGACATATTACCAGAAAGCAATGTTCACTCTAATACAAGTGTCAGCAGTGTTAGTGATTTTTCAGACCCAACACTTTGGGTGAATGATGAGTTTTATTGTGATTTTCTGGAGAAGTTTCAATATACTTGCTACCGGCTTAACATACTGGATTTGTGGAAGAATAAACAAGAGGAAATAAAACAGGCAAACAAAACTGATATTATTGAAAAAATAAACAAAATTAAAACAAACCCTACTACTGGCCATCCTACAGATTACACAAAATTGTTTGGTGGTATGAAATATGATCAATATGGTAATATTGTTTCTGCTGGGTCAATCATATTGACATGGTTTACACATGTTAATATGACCAGTGTTGATGTAAATGAGGTAGGTAATTTAGTTGGTACTGAAGACTGGGTCTCCATCCCATTAGCTATGTGGGAAAATGAATTTTTAGATACATTGGAGTCATTTTCTCATAATTTTTCTGATATTAAGTTGTTCTATGAGGCTGGGAGAAGTTTTGCTGATATTAGTGGCAAAGCCATGTTTGATGAATTAGACAAACTGTTTTTGGGTATACTGTTGATGTTTCTGTACATACAATTTGGTCTATCTCGATTTAACTGGCTGGAAATTAGACTAACATTAGGAAGTGTAGGACTTTTGTGTGTAGGACTTGCCTATATAACTGCTGTGAGTTGGTGTTCTATTCTTGGTATATCATTTGGTCCAATTCATTCTTCATTACCATTTCTTCTTATGGGTCTTGGAGTAGACGACATGTTTGTGATGAGTGCCTGCTGGAATAATTTACCTGAATCTGCGTCCAAAAAAAGTTTACCAGTTAAAGTAGGACTCATGCTGAAACATGCTGGTGTATCCATTGTAATTACGTCATTCACGGACATTGTTGCTTTACTTATTGGTGCTATTACGATACTTCCGTCGTTAAAATCTTTTTGTGTCTACGCCGCTGTAGGGGTGTTTTTCATATTTTGTTATTCAGTAACATTTTATGTTGCTGTATTCACATTAGACATAAAAAGAATTCAAGATAACCGAAATGGAATTTTATTTTGTTATCAACATAAAAGAGAAATTAAAGTCTCAACAAATAAAACAATGTTGCAAAAACTCTTAGAAGAGTTTTACAAACGGGTCGTCTTTACTATTCCCGGTAAAACTGCAGTAATTTTCTTTACGCTCGTTATTACCGGCTTTAGTATCCAGTCTATTCTTCATTTAGAACAGAGATTCGATCCAAAATGGTTTATTCCCGACGACACGTATTACAAAGATTTTCTGAACGCACATGATCTTTACTATCCAGAAGAAGGTAATATGGCCATGGTGTTTTTGGGAAACATGAATTTTAACAAAGAATTCGTTAAATTACATAATATGATACAAGAATTAAAGAAAGAACCATATATTTATGACGTTAGTTCTTGGGTTGAATACTTCCATCAATATGTTTTACAAAATTATGATCGGGATCTCGTAAAAAACGCATCTGCATTGACTGACCACGAATTTAATCGACATTTATCAAGATTTTTATATAGTCCTATAGGTGGCAGATTCCAAGTAAATTTCCAATTCTCTGAAAATTTTGAGTGTGGCAGTCCAGCAACAGAAATAAAAGCTTCAACTATGTTCTTTTACTTCGCAAGATTTAGAGGTCCGGAAGAATACATACCGGCTATGAATCACGTTAAAAATATCGTCAAGTCTACAAATATTACAAGTGGCGATGGTTATAGAAGTGTCTGGTCAAAGGTATTTGCAAACTGGGTCACAGATGAAATCATAGCTGTCGAAGTTGAGAGGAACATAGAGCTAGCACTACTTTGTGTAATGATTTGCACTGTAATTTTGATAACTAATCTACAAATGTGTTTGTGGATATTTGTTTGTGTTTTATTAACAATTCTCAATGTGTTGGGTTGCATGCAAAGATGGGGTATGACAGTGGATATAGTTTGTTGTATAGGTCTTGAGCTCGCGACAGGTTTATGCGTAGATTATGCAGCTCACGTTGGTCACACATTTTTAACATTGACAGAAGGGTCTAGCTCAGAGAGGGCTTTTAAAACGGTCACATCTATTGGATCTGCGGTGTTATTGGGTGGAGGCTCAACTTTTCTCTCATTGTCTCTCCTCAGTATGTCCAAAGCATACACTTTCCAATCTTTCTTTAAGATTTTCCTGTTAGTAATATTATTCGGATTATTTAATGGCTTAATATTTTTACCAGTAGGGTTGTCGTTAATAGGACCAGGTGCATACAAATCTAAGAAACATAAAAATACCGCCGAAATGGCAGAGTTGAATGGTAAAAATGATACTCTAGAAAAACAGCTAGAAGATGGATGAACTGGCTAATACTATAGGATTTTTAGGGTCTATAACCTACGTGTGATAAGTACTTTATACAGATGTATGAAATAAGTGACTGACTGACAAAGTTATATGCAATTATGGGTTAATTTCTCAATCGGAAACAAGATGATATGTTGAAGTATCATTTCATAGTAATTTGCCTAAATGATATGGAAGAATCGCAAACCAGTATGTTACCCAACGCGTCTGCATTTCTTGCATATCATAACGGTTAATAATAAGATTTTTTTTTGTTCCGGTGCTATATTATATAAACTGTTGCAATTAAAAAAAAAACTATTTTAAATTATTTTTGTCATCATTGTGAATTATGTGAACCTGAAGGCCAATTCCTGTAATTAAAAACGTTCAATATATGGTTGAATCTCATCTCGGCGACAATCGATGTCAAAATGTAGTGAAATTTGAGGTACTTTTGACTGATTCATTCAGGTCAGACTGGCTACGTTCTCAAAATTACGAGAATTGCCCTCTGGTGATAGTCTTCATACTCATAAGTTTCAGCAACTAAATAAGACTTACAGTATGAAGTGAGGATGTTGTGTCATTGTCTGTGCAGAATTATTAATGGAGAAATATTACAGTTAGGTACCTATGCTCAATTTTTTTTAAATTTAAAATTAGCAAGCAAGGCTGATGGCATTTACGGACGAAAGCAAGTCAAGTTACCCGAAACTGTCAAATATTTATTTATTTATTTATTTATTTATACTTTATTGTACACCAATAAAACATCGAACAAAATACATGGAACATAAAACATACTCGTACAATGGGCGGCCTTATCGCTAATGCGATTTCTTCCAGGCAACCAAAGAATGGACAGATTCTCCTGAACCACATATGGGACTGTCGTTGGTGCCAAATATTTACTAAAATAGATACACAAATACATACATAAATACATAGATACTTTAATAGTATAAATAGCCAATCAAGCCAATATTATAAAGTTAAAAATCGAATAAGAAATCTGACGGATTGTAGTAGCTTGATGTGCTATCGTCTGTACCTAATGCTCTTTTTTAGACCAAGTAATATTGAATCTACGCAGGTTGAAAGATAATTATTTTTAATAAGCTCTAAACACGAAATTAACTCTGTTTGTAATTTTTAAAATGCAACCTGCTTTGATTAATGACTATTACATATGTGGTATTTTCTGATCAATTAATTCAAACTAGTTCATTACGTATCAGTAATAAATATTCTATAATTATTATTCTATTTTAAGTCGAATGTGTTCGTCAAGTGCCTGATTAATTATTTATTAATAGTTGGTTTTGTCTAAATTATTATATCTGAGAATAAATGTTTTATAGCCTCTTTCTAAAAAATGTTTTTTATTGTAAATTCATGTACGTTTCTATGAATGTTTTTAGTACCTAATACCCACCCATTATTGCCGCACTCCAAGTGAAATGTTATTTTTATAAAGAGAAAGCACGAGCATTTATCACTACGCTTGCCCAAGATAGGTTGGCTATTTCGGACTTGTAGTAGACAATTTCCTTTACCAGTAATGTTCAAAATGATTTCTGAAAGAACATCTCAATTGACGAAACTTTTTTTTTTTTTTTTTTTATAAATTATAAACCAGCGCTTGACCGCAATCCCGCCTGATGGTAAGCAGTGACGCGATCGTTTCTCACTCTAGCCTTGAAGACACTCAAATCGTAATGTGACGGAAACACCGACGCCGGCAAATTGTTCCAATCCCTCGATGTACGCGGTATAAAGGAGGAAGCAAAACGCTTCGTCCGGATCGCAGTGGTGTCAACAACGTAAGGATGGAAACTCGCCGTACGACGGGTCGTCCGATGATGGAACGGAGATGGGGGAATTAAATCATGCAATTCCCTTGCACACCCACCAGAATGCATCCTATAGAAGACCGAAAGGCTGGCTACTCTACGCCTGTGCTCCAGGCTTTGGAGACCGTTTCGAGTTAAGTCTGGGTCGCCAATCAGCCTCTTCGCACGCCTCTCCACCGAATCCAAAGCTGCAAGGTGACACTTCGCAGCACCAGCCCAAATGTGGCTGCAGTACTCCACACACGAGCGGACCTGTGCTTTGTATAAAATTAGAAGCTGCCCTGGTGTGAAGTACCGCCGGACTTTCGCGATGACGCCTAGTTTTCTGGCAGCCACCCCGGCCTTGGACTCAATGAACCGCCCAAAGTTAAGGCTCGAGAAAATCTCAACTCCCAAAAGCTGAAGGCGGTCGGTACACTCCAAGGATACATTCTGAAAAGTAGGAGCCAAGGTAAACGGGCTCCTTTTGGCGGTGAAAAGACACGCCTGTGTTTTGGCGGCATTGAATGCTACAAGATTGGCATTGCCCCATTCGGAGACTGCCTGCAGTGCAGCACTCACACGCTCTACCATGGCCTCTCTTTCGGACTGGATAGTTTCCTTACTAGCCCGAGCTTCCGGCAGGTATCTCTCCACAACTGTGCTGTCATCTGCATACCCATAGATACCGGGCATCAGCAGATCGTTAATATGCAGCAGGAACAGAGTTGCAGAGAGAACAGACCCCTGAGGAACACCGGCATTGGTCGACATGGGCTCAGATGAACATCCGTCGACAACAACTCGGAGGGACCGTTCAGTCAGGAAGTCTTTTACCCAGCCAGTCAGGCCAGCGGAAATGCCGTACGCTGGAAGCTTACTCAAAAGGCCAGCGTGCCATACCCGGTCGAAGGCCTTCGAGACATCAAGGGAGACGGCAATCGCTTCCCCATTTTTCTCGAGGGCCTCGCCCCACAAGTGAGTGGCATACACTAGTAGGTCCCCAGTTGACCGATTGCGTCGAAAACCGTACTGTCGGTCACTGAGGAGATCGTTACCTTCCAGGTATGCCAAGAGGCGCGAGTTCAATACACGCTCCATAATCTTGCAGAGTATGGAGGTTATTGAAATCGGCCGATAGTTGGTAGGATCGGCACGACTACCCTTTTTGGGCACGGGCTGCACGTTGGCAAGCTTCCAGGACTTGGGCACTATACCAGTCCTAAATGAGAGGCGATACAGGCGCGTCAATACAGGAGACAACTCAGGCGCACAAGCCTTAAGAACAATCGCTGGTATACCATCTGGACCACTAGCCTTATTCACGTCCAGACGACACAATACTCTCAGAACCTCCTTGTTTCTAATGCGAACCTCCGGCATTGAAGTTCCGCAATGAGGTAAATTAGGTGGAGTAGCATTGCCAGTGTCAAGACGCGAACTATGGGCAAAGAGAGATGCAAAGAGACCTGCTTTCTCTCTCGCCGAATGGGCCAGTGCTCCATCAGGCCTAACCAGCGGAGGCAGTGTGGGCCGACAGAAGTTCGCCTCGACCGATTTGGCTAGGGACCAGAAAGATCTGCTACCGGAAGGGTGCGCAGAGAGCTTGTTACCAATGTTAGTAATGCGGTCGAAGCGAGCCTTCTTAAGCGCCTTTTTGTAGGACTTGGCAGCACGGTTAAAGGCTCTCTTCTTTGAGCTTAGATCCAGAGCTCTGCGGTCACGAGCGTCAACCCAGGCGAGGAATGCCGTGTGCTTACGCTGTTCAGCTTGAACACAGTCGGCGTTAAACCATGGGCGAGCCGAGCCACCGACGGGCACGTCACTGAAGGGGATAAAATACTCCATAGCTTGACGCACCACGTCGGTTATAGCGTCCGCACAGCTCGATGGATTGCTAGAAGAGAAGCAGACCTGCTGCCAAGGATAAGATGCAAAGAAGTGGCGCATCTCATCCCAATCTGCTGACTTGTAACGCCATATTCGCCGCTCACCACGCGAGTCGCAATCAGGTGGGGAGAAGGACGTCACAGACTTCACCAGACAGTGGTCTGAAGTTCCTAACGGTGAGGAAACTGTAACAACACATCTGTCCGGATCAGTGGTCAGCAGAAGGTCCAGACAATTGGCGGTATGACCAGCCACATCAGGCACCCTAGTCGCTTCTTCCACCAGCTGGGAAAGGCCCATTGATAGCGCAAAGTTTCGCGCTTCTCTCCCAGCGTGGTCGGTCCTCTGGTATGGGAAAAGCCAGTCTTGGTGGCAGGCATTAAAGTCCCCCAGAGCGACGAACTGTGCGTCAGGGTGCTGATGCAGTACATTGTCAGCAGCCACACTGAGGTGGTCAAATAGTCGAGTTGTCTCCTGGTCACCGCTGTGCGATCGGTAGACACAGGTGTAGACAATTTTGTCCACACCAGTGTCAACCAACAGCCATAAGGACGATAGATGAGAGTCTTCGAGGTGACGGAGACGCCGGCAACAGATGTCATTGCGGACATACACACAGACCCCGGCACGCTGCAGGAAATGATGCTCCAAAGAGTATCCCGGGTAGTTGAGGTATGCCGCATCAGACGGACATCTGATCTGGGTCTCCGTCAAGAAAAGTAGGTGGGGCTTTTCAGTCTCAAGGTGGTGATGGACTGCATCGATATTGGAGTGCAGACCTCGAATGTTTGAGAGGTGCACTTTAAATGAGAGGACGTGCGCCCGCTGTGCACACCTACTTTTCTTTTTAAAACTTTTCATTTTAATATACTGAGTGAATAGGAAGGAAGACGGCAGTTGAGCGAGGTGATGCAATGATAAACCCAACAACACTACCAACGATGCTGCGCCAGTGGGAGATTGATCTGGAGACTGCGGGGACGCCCGAACCCCCCCAGGGATCGCCATCGGGTCCTCTCGTCCGGTCGCCAACCGGCACGATGGAGCCACCCTGGGATTTTTCGCAGTTGGCGGGGCAGCCTTTCGAGTGTGGCTGGCACACTACTTGGGCCCCCAACTACCTGCGGTCGGCCAGCGGAGCACCGTGCTTCGGATCCCGCTACCCTCCAGGACCAAGCTCCCGACACAACAACATTTGTCGCATCGAGCCCGGCACACATCGCAACACAACTGCTCAGACCCGTCCTCCATACGGCTTCACCAGACATCATGCCGGAACACGACGAATCGCTTGGCGGCATGACTTTGTCTGGTGGGTGGTAACTACGCCGGCGGCCGATGTTATGGCCTACCACCGAGAGCAACTTGCTCGATTTTGAACCCACAACAGAGAACTTGAACCCATCAATGGTTCGTTAATTTCGCTAATAAAATTCATATTTATTCTATGTCTGCGGGTTGTGGATCTGGGGCACGATCATGATTCACCTTCAATTATGTTGTTGTATTTACCGAAGACTTCTTAATCTAATAGATATTCTATTTGATGTACCATAAATAAGGAAAACAAACTTAAATACTAGATAATTACAGTAACTTGGTGATTACCACGGATTACAAATAGCGCGAAAGATAAATATTTAAGCAGAGTTTGATCACGCATTATATAGTAAGTAGGTAAGTAATAAGTCCAACACCTACGGACAAGGGAGTATTAAGAAAATGTCACATGAAAAACTGATTTCATGTGATGTTTTCTAAATACTCCATTATACACAATAACAGTAAACAGTCCATCTAGGGTTGGTTATCACTGGTTGGTTGTTAGGTAACAACTCCTAAAACCGACCCAGTAATGGTTTTTTTTCTAAACACTTATTGCCTTTATATTTAACAAAAGCGTTATGTACATTTAGAAATGTCCGAATATTCCAAATAACACCCCGTTATCCAAATTGTTAACGATCGGCAAAATGTTCCGTTCGTCCACAGTTGTTAGGTAGCTACTGATTACTGATCGGGACTATTCGAGAATGACGGTGACATGTTATCAAGATTAATTGTTAATTTGGCATCTGACCTATTATGACCGTTTCCTGATTTCTGTTTCAAACCTAAATAATTTATTTCAATAAAATCATTTACAGCCTCTTTTAATTGTCAATGAGTCGGTCAGACAAAGTTTGAAGCTAGTTAGCCCATTTCAAAACTTAGGTCTGTAAATGAATTAATGTTTGCAATGCATCTCAGCGTTAATCCCAGTCGCTTCCGTAGCTTTTCAACTTTGGAGTCTAGGGTCCACTTTACTTACCTGTCTAACTGCTGATTTTGGCTAAACTTCGATATTTTCCGTGAAGCGACCGCCGTCTGACCTCCACAACCCGAAGGCGATATCGAAGCTTTCCAGTTAAACAAATTGTTAGACTTATGAGGGCTCCAACAACCCGTAACGACTGCCACTAGATGTTCGTATGTCAACCGGGACCAACGGCTTAACGTACTTTCCGAGGCACGACCAGACCAGTGCAAATATTCATATTCAAGCATACAAATATTTGCACTGTGCGGGGATTGAACCCGCGCCTCCCTGCGCAACGGCCGCGCTCGCTACCGCTACGCCACGGAGGCTGTCGACTAGTTAGTGTACGAGTATGTTTACAATAAATAAACTATATGACGCGTACGCCGACATGTAATGGCAGCAATGTCATGTCCATGTCCAGATATTAAGTACTTACTTAAAAAAAAAACACTTGCCACTGTTAAGATAGATAGACTTAAGAAATAGAAGAATATTCTATAAAAATTTTATTCAAATATTTTTTTTCTTTTTCACATAACACGTTTCGAAGTCATATTCGGACGTCCCAAGTTCTCAATATAGGTACATAGGTACCTAAGTTAGACAGCCTCCGTGGCGTAGCATTAGCGAACGCGGCCGCTGCGCAAGGAGGCGCGGCTTCGATCCCCGCGTCGTGCAAATATTTGTATGCATGAATATGAATATTTGCACTAGTCTGGTCGTGCCTCGGAAAGCCGTTGGTCCCGGTTGCAATACGAACATCTAGTGGCAGTCGTTACGGGTTGTTGGAGCCTTAAAGGTCCAACAATTGGTTTAACTGCAATGCTTCGATATCAGCTTCGGGTTGGGGAGGTCAGACGGCAGTCGCTTCCTGGAGAATATCGAAGTTTAGCCAAAACCCGCAGTTAGACTGGTAAAGCGGACCCCAGACTCCAAAGCTGAAAAAGCTTCGAATGCGACTGGGGTTAACGCTGAGATGATGATGATGACACTACACCATTGTACAAACTATACATATTTTTCTTTAAGATCATCAACCTCATATTCCATCCAAGAAGCTCTCAAAGAAGACTGCGACTGGGATTAACACTGAGATGATGATGTGGTACCAAGTACCAAGGTGCACGGTACGTATTTCAGTAGAAATTATATGAATTTTGTATAAAACATCCAATTAGGTATAATGGCATGAGCGTTATGGGCACCGTGATTTATTAGATTGAATTACAAAACGATTCATATTAACTTTCTGAAATATTCTAAATAACATCTCAGTCTTTCTGGATATTTTTTGGGAATGTGTATTTTTATTCACTCTACGAGCGAAATATTTGGCGGTTAAACTGCGTATTGGCTTTTGATATATGTAATAATCCTGCTGAAAATAAGTAATTTTATTGTGCTTCTTTACCCATATCTTTCTTATTCCGATATTCAAATTAGGTCTTAACTTGCCAATATTATTGCAATTTGCATTTTAGTGGTTCATCAAAGGCAATACTCGGAACTTTTATTAGCTTGAAGTATTACAGGATGTCCCAAACATAAATTTTATAAATTAAGCAGCGTTTATGAATAAGGAGGAAACCCCTTATTCATAAACGCTGCTTAAAGTTAACTAGTGATTAGCGATTCTTTGAACATACATTTTAGACGTTTGCAAGTCACTTAACTTGAATCATCGCTTATGAATAAACCCCTTAAACTCTGTGGTGTTTATTCATAAAAGATAATTAAAGTTAAGTGACGTTAAAAGGTCAAAAATGTATGGTTAAAGAATCGCTAATCACTAGTTAACTTTAAGCAGCGTTTATGAATAAGGGGGATAATAGATGTGAGATTATCCTGATCACCAATAAACTGTTAAAGGATGTCGTTATAATCTTATCGTAAGTACATAATTGCCGCTTACGACACCTATTGCAGAACCCTGCCGCCTTCCTGCAGTTGCGGCGCCATATTGGTACGGAAATAATAAATGATAAATGATATTTTCCACTTTGGCTACCTAGGTCTATGTAGCAGACAACCTCATTATGCCTTTCCAATTGCATTATGTTTTTAAATGCGCAGTGCAAGGCACAGCTGACACTACGTTGATGTTTACGCGTTTATGCTGTATCTGTTTTAAAAACGGGTCAGTCAATACTCAATATCTCTATTGCTTTACCATAAGTTCATATAAGGGTGGTAACAATTTATGTGAGATCAATTATGGACCCTGACAGAGATACTAAAAAAAACCGGCCAAGTGCGAGTCGGACCCACGCACGAAGGGTTCCGTACCATTATATTTAAAAACGGCAAAAAAATCACGTTTGTTGTGTGGGATTGGGTAATGGTTTATTTTTAATTTTAATATAAAACCAAATATTCTGTAAACATTTTAAGTGTCTTATCTATTTCCGTTATTAATATAGAGCAAAAAATCACTTTTTTTTTGTATGAGAGCCCCTCTTAATTTTTATTTTTAGTATTTGTTGTTATAGCGGCAACAGAAATACATATCTCTGAAAATTTCAACTGTTTAGCTATTACAGTTCATGAGATACAGCCTGGTGACAGACGAATGGACGGACAGACGGACGGACGGACAGACGGACAGTGAAGTCTCATGAGTAAACGGAGCCCCGTTTTACCTTTTGGATACGGAACCCTAAAAATGAAACTGATGCATGTAGTCTTTTGACAGATGTGACATTCAACGTTTAAAGTACTTAACCGTAGTACACAAATTACTGTTGTAGGACCGGTCCCTTTGATCTACGGAATTACAGACCACTACAATAGGTCCGGAAGCTGTCTAGAAACAGAAGTAGGTACTTAGGTATCATCAAACTATAGTGTGGACGAAACAGGATGCTCATGATGTGTTCCTGATTAACTAATGACTACAGTCTAATTGAGAAATTGCTCTTTGACCTGCAAGTGGATAATTTCGTTCATGAGTATTATTTTGTGATATAGCTGATTTAAAAAAAAAAAAACATTTGACTCACGTGCTTATATTTCAATTTGTTAGGTCAGAAAATGTAACTTTCATTTTAAATAAGCTAATGTTTTTTGGACAGTAGGTATAATTGGAACCAATTATTATCCCTCCTTTTTATTATAAATTAATTTTCTCATCAATTAATCTCAACATGAATGGCATTGAAATCCCTTTAATTTAATTTTGTATTTTTCTAGTTATATATTATTTAATTCTACATTTGGTTAATATTTAATACTTTATACCTTTTATATAAAAATAGTATTGCATTTACATACCTAGAATTAGAATATAATTAAAGATTATATTTACATAAGGGCTATATCGTATATATCTATATATCGTAACCTAAGTATTAACAAACTTAAATATGTTGTTAATTAACTTATAGTTGTCTATATTCACGTTAACTGAAATTAAGTATTGTACATTGTCACAATTCTACCTACCAATGATAATGAGTCACTATCGGGTTGCCTGGTTGCAAATTGTACGCCCTATGCACCCGTTATGTAGGTAAACAGTTTTTATCAACCAAGTGTACGGTCTGCAACAAAAGTCAAATGACATGATATGATTCGATAATGTAGGTACCTACTTTTTGGCATTTTATAATACTTAGAAGCTAAGAGTTAAAGGATAGAGAAAAAGATTCAGATTGCTGTTCTTTAATTAAATGTGACTTCGGTTTCGTTTTCAATTAAATATTTTGTTCGGTAATTTAAATTTCGAAAACATGTGTGTTAATCGACTTTTGTTGCTGACTGCACCGTCATCATGTAGTCAGTGTAATGTTCTTGGTGTACAATAACACTATACCAATGCCAAACTCGATAAAGAATAGAGGTAAACAAACCAATTTAGGGTTATCACAACTCACGTTTTACAAATCTCCTGTTTTTTTCGTGCTAACTATTTATTAAAAATTCCTATTGCAGCATATTTCAATAGAATCACTAAAATAACATTCATCTTACATCATGATCTGCAAATGAATGTGAGTAAAATTAATTTGCATTCATTTCTGCAGATCAGAACAAGCATCCCATTACTGTTAGACGCTGTTCTGATTATGGTTCACTTTCACTACCAAAGTGGAAGCTGATAATATAGGTACCTTAGCTCCAGGACCATTTGCGTTCTTCAACTTTCAAAACACAGCGCGCCTCAAGTGAAGGCTCCCTATAGGAGGTTTGAAACGGTTTGCCGTGCCTGTCGGTTGACCAGCGTGGGCTACGCTCACTGCCGTGATCCTGCTGCGGCGTGTCGGCCTGCCAGCGTAACCTGACTGCTGCCTGGTTCTGCTGTGTGTGCCCTTTTACGGATACCCTCCACTAACCCGTCGGTACCATCTGCCTATCTTTTGTCTCCACTCTTCAGCTATTACTGATCTGTCTTCGCCTCAAGCCCACCATGCGTCACTTCATCCATATTACAAACCCATCTCCTGTAAAGTTAGCCCGATGTCACTTACTTTTGCCATTGAAGCGTCGAATGCTTTATGAATCCTCTAAAACATAAATAATAGGTAATTTAATTCGTTGAACTGAGTAAACGGGTCCAGAAGATAACTGAAATCATTTACGCAATTGCGTAATGAATACTGGTGACTATATGGCTAATAATAAGGAGATTTAGTTTGCGGATGCATTTGATGAAGAGTATCCAAAGACTTTCTTAAACGATTTGTGTTTCTGACTGACCGACTTCTCCATAAGTACCTATAAATTTTATATTGCTTTTTTAAAGTATCTAGTTAATATAACTACTTAGAGACGTTAAAACTGCATTATAACTGTATTTTTACAATAAAATTTTATATGGTAGATTGAATTAAATATTAATGCCTATGTAAATGAATTTAGGTAGTTGAACTCTCTTTGAGTCCGTATCGAGAGCATGCTCATAGATATACAATGAAACCTGGTTAATTGGGATCTCAGAGAACAAGACATGTACCAATTACCGAGGGTTTCCAATAAATCAACTTTCCAATTAAGCAGGTTTAAAACTATAGCTGTCTCATTTACAGAGCATACAATTCCCTGGTTGATTTTAATAATTCTATACAGGGTTGACTTTGGTATATTATTCTCGCTATACAGTTCATCAAGCGACTTTCCATAATCGATTTGATTTTTAGATATACTGATGATTTAGGTCAAAACCTGAGATAGTAATGAAAAACAAAAAAAAAATAGTGTTAAAACCTGATCAATTTGTCTCACTTATACCTACAGATAAATAAGCCACGGAATTCTCAATTATAGAGGTAAATTACAATCATTTTGAAGCCTATTACTAATTCATTGCTCCATATGTTCGAAAAATATGTCTGTTCAACAACGTAAATAACGCAATGAATCTTGTCGAACTGTCAAAATCAAACATTGCTTCTGATATGTTACGTCCGTGTTACCCTGCAGGTTCATAAAGACTCATTAATAGAGGTAATTTAATGAAAAAGAGTCGGGACCTCGTTACAACTTTCAATAATTTTGGTTTCTCGCTTAATCCAGGTCCTACCTTAACAGGTTTCACTGTACCTACCTTCATTTTTTTGCCCTACAAATCCCTAGCTCCGCCGTAAGGTATGAGTAGTTTAAGTATAGATTATTATCTACCGTATTTATATATTAAATTAATTATAGTTTCATTCAAATTACTAGGTATAATTGTAATGTGTAATAAAGTTAAAAACAACGTAATATGGGGCGAAAGGCAGCTTAGTCAAATTGAATTATATCATAATTATTGTCACGCCAATTTGCGGCTTATCGATTTTCCTCCAGAATTTGTTAATTGTGCTGATAAAAGGTGTAACTGTGATATGCATAAAGCTTTAATTAAGGATATGTATACAAATATAGTAAGTGTATTGACGGAAGGCGCGAAGTTATCCTGTAATACGACATCGAACCCTGGTAGGGGGAAGCACATTATAGGCTGGAATAAGCATGTGAGGGAGGCTCACAGTAACGCTCGGCAATGTTATAAGAACTGGCTGTTGTATGGGAGACCTAGTTCTGGTTGGTTTTATAATGAAATGACCGAATCTAGACGTTTATTTAAGATGAAATTGAAATGGTGTCAAAATAACCAACAACAAATTAAGATGGACTTAATTGCAAGACACCATTCCAATAATAACTTTGCAAAATTTTGGAAATCAACCAACAAATTAAATATACAGCCTAGCCGGCCCATGAGCGTCGAGGGTGAACACGAGCCGGATGCCATCGCAGAATTATTTCGGCAGCATTTCAGAGTTGAGCCGTTTGTGAACCGTGCACGGTCTGAGATGATGTCGGTGCCTGATGCTGGGGCTATACATGGAGATATAAATGTAAAGTACACTGCAAAGGATATTGATGTAGTTATCAAATCTATGAAAAAAGGAAAATCTCCAGGTCATGATGGCCTCAGCATTGAGCACCTGCGGCATGCTGGGGTACACTTGCCTAGAGTTCTGGCCCTACTATTTAATCTGTGCATTAGCCACTCCTGCCTGCCTGACGATCTCATGTATACCATTGTTGTCCCCGTTGTGAAAAACAAGACCGGAGATGTCTCGGACGGGTCTAACTACAGGCCTATATCCTTAGCAACGGTTATAGCGAAGGTATTGGACAGTTTGCTTGACGGCCATTTAACCAAACATATAAAACTGCACGATGGCCAGTTCGGTTTTCGAACTGGTCTATCCACTGAATGTGCGATTTTGTGCCTCAAGCAGACTGTGCAATATTACACCGCTCGTAAGACGCCAGTATACGCATGTTTCCTGGATCTGTCCAGGGCATTCGACTTGGTTTCGTACGACCTGCTGTGGACAAAAATGAATCAAGACACTAGTCTACCCCCTGATATTATATCTATATTTAAGTACTGGTACAATAATCAGAATAACGTTGTTAGGTGGGCGTCTAGTAAGTCTGAGGAATTTAAGTTAGAGTGTGGGGTGCGGCAGGGAGGGTTGACCTCACCGAAGTTATTTAACCTATACCTGGACCGCCTGATTGGTGAGCTGAGCGACACCGGCATCGGGTGTCACATAGATGGAATTTGCGTAAACAATATAAGCTACGCGGATGACATGGTCTTGCTCAGCCCCTCAATCGGTGCGTTACGTAAGTTAATCAGGATATGTGAAGAGTATGCGGAAGCCCATGGGCTCAGATACAATGTAAAAAAAAGTGAGTTTATGGTATTTAAAGCACATAAAAAAGAGGTCACAGTGGTATCTCCCGTCTCACTCTATGGTACACCATTAAATCAAGTCACTCACTTCAAGTATCTGGGCCACTGGGTCACTGAGGACCTTAAAGATGATATGGATGTGGAGAGGGAACGCAGGGCGTTGTCTGTTCGCTGTAACATGTTGGCTCGCAGATTCGCACGGTGTACTGAGCAAGTGAAGGTCACTCTGTTCAGAGCTTTCTGTCAGACTTTCTACACGTGCAGTTTGTGGGCCGAATGCACGCAGAGGACATATAACGCTCTGCGTGTGCAATACAATAATTCGTTCAGGGTGCTGATGGGGCTGCCGCGGTACTGTAGCGCCAGTGGTATGTTCGCAGAGGCGCGCGTGGACGGCTTTCACGCCGTCATACGCAAGCGAAGTGCATCTTTAATGGTGCGGGTGCGCGGCAGCCCCAACGCCATCCTGGCCGCGTGCGCAGGCCGATGGGACTCAGTTCTAATAGCGCACTGTATAGGCCTACACGCAAAAGCGAGTGCCTAAAATATTATCATTGTTTTTCTTTTTATTATTATGCTGTTACTAACATAGGCTAAGAATATTGTTACTAACAAATTATGGAAGCAATTCTGAAATAAAGTTTATTATTATTATTATTATTCCTCGTTATTTTTTAAAAAATATCTCACATCAGTGTGTGGGTCGAATTTGGCACGGGCCGAAGCCAAGTGCTTTTGAGTAAAAAAGGATTGAATTAAATTAAGTATTTAAAAATTTCCGGGTTAACCTGCATGTGTTAAGAATAACTGCTTTTTGTAGTAGAAGATAAGTAGACGGGCTAATGTTTAATGTGTTAAGGCTATTGTGTAGGGTTTTTGGGATGACACCTGTGCTGGATATTACGATGGGGATAGTTTTGGTGTGGGTGATGTTCCACTGCGTTTTAAGCTCTATGGCTAATTCTGTGTATTTTGCAATTTTTTCAGTGTGTGTGCTAGTAAGATTATGGGTGTTGCATATAGCTATGTCTATTATGTACGCAAATTTATTTTCTTTATCTATCATAGTTATGTCTGGTCTGTTGTTGTATATGGTTTTATCTGTGATTATGGTCCTATCCCAGTATAACTTGAAATTATTGTTTTCTAATACTATCTGTGGTTTGTATTTATAGTAGGGAACTTTGTCTGTAATAAGTTTTGTTTTGATTGCTATTATTATTATTATTAATGTATGCTTGCATTGAAGACTCCTAACTTGATTAGATTAGCGGCTCTGATAGCAGTGGCGTAACTACAACGTTCGAGGCTCGTGGCAAAATTCATCGGATGGGCCCGGTACCCCCCTATTACAAAAATCAAAAGATTTTTCTATTTATTGTGTATGTGTTATAATTATGATAAATGTTGGGATTTGATATTTTCATCGTTGCATTTTGCCGACTTGCCACCCTGTAGTTACGCCACTGTCTGATAGAGATAATCATTATGACGTGCAGATAAAACTATCTCTTATGCCCTCTTAACTGGCACTTTAATTTACATACATAGTACATAACTACATATAATAATTGTACTGGACCCAAACTTGAAAAACATCCATAATACCTACTCATAATTATGTTAACTACTTATTTACAATATGGTAGGTAGGTATGTCAATTTATATTGTAAGTATTATACTTATGTATGTACAGTACATGCCAACTTTTTTTCTTTTTGAAGTGAAACTTCTTTACGCACGCTTGACTTGGGGAGTAAGCTGGCGAACGCGTGACGTAAGCGTTACGAAAAGTGATCGTGCAAGGCGAACGGAAGTTAAATGGGGGATATAAGCACAGAGGCGCCCGTGGCGCGAGCTTGGTACTACAAGGTCTACAAAGAGTTTTTTTTTTTTCAATAAAGATAGAAGATCTATGCAAAAATATTAATTTACCAATGAAACCATGAAATAAATTTAAATATTTATAGAAAATTAATATATGTATATGTGTATACATGTATATATTGTACACACACATATATATATATGCACATACAGATGGAGCGAAAGAAGTTTCACTTCAGTCGTGTGGTCATAAGCACACTCGTATTTTTTTATTTTTAGTGTGTGATAGAGGAAACTTGTAAAAATCCTTCAGTTTAAAAAAACAGGATTAGGTAATAGGTATAATTAAGTAATTTTTACAATAGTGTTACGGACTAGGGGTACTATAATACCGGTTACGGGTTACGAAGTTTATTGGCAACGAAGGTACAGTCGATCGTAGACGTAGACAATGACAAGTAGAACTTAGCTTACGTCGCGAAGTTTGTGCCGTATACATACAATAGCACTACTGTAGGCCTAGTATGAGTTTTCAATACGAAACACGATCGTCGATAACGAGCGCGATTGGCGCTCTCATTGGTAGAGAGTTTTTACGACCTTGAAGCGGGCCAATCGCTGAGTCAAACGCGCTCGATATCGACGAACGAGTTTCGTAATGAAAACTTATACTAGGCCCACAGATGTTACTTCACGTGGTCCTCAAAGTTCTCGTTGGGTTATCGCTGTAGATCCTCTTAAGTATCGCACTTAAGTATCCTCGGTAGTCGAATGCAGACCGACTGCCTGCTGGCGTCACGGCGCTTTATATAGGTCAGCTGAACGAACATTGCAGATTCGTCTAGACGGAATAAAAATAGCGCATAACTTCGAGTACATTCAGTAGTTACCTACGGTAATTCACCGGAGACGAGTTTCTGGAAATTTCGATGTCGACACTTTGCTGACAAAATTGTTGAGACCTGTACCGTTCGTTAGGCCATCCTAGGTCTAGCAATGCGTTTTTATATTGTACCTTTACAATGCCTAGATCTGGAGATATAGGGCTTAAAAGTTAGGTACTGCATGCCACGCAATATTGAACCTTATGTCATTGACATAAGGTGCATCCGTAACAATAGTATCTCAGAGTTAGGCCAGGCTTTGTTTTAAATCTAAATTGGTGGCAGAGCGACCAGTCAAGGATTAATATAACTTACCAATTCGCAATCAAGACTGACTGCTGTGCCATTGTTAACTATGGACCTACTGGGCGAATTACTTTAAAATATTGCTACAATGCCCCTCCTTCGGGCTAGTCATACCTACCTAAAGTAGGTACAAATCTGGAAATATTTTCCTTAGATATTTGATGCAACGGTGACAGAACCTACGTGGCTTGTTAACGACGGAATGATAACTGCTGATAACTGAATTTGCGGTAGACACTAGCATTTCGGCATCATCACCACAGATATATTAATGGAATCTCATCATGACGCTAAGTTACCTACTCGTTACACGTGCAGCTGTGACGTCGATGATTCGGTAAATGCACGTGCAAGCGGGCAAATGTACATTAGTATATTTCAGATTATAATATATACGCAATCGCATATTATCTTAGTAAGTACAGAAAGTGAAATATAACTCCATACCTATTATAATAAATTTATAAATCATTCATTTGCGAAAAAGCGCCTACCGCTAATTTTTCCTCCTTTCCTTTACCACTGCTTAATTGATCTTTATTTTTTTTATCTGATTTTTATCTCTTGGGTATAGTGCGTTTAAATTAAATTATTTAATTTCATTTAAAAATTGGGTCGCCTTAGGCATTCCGTAAATGATTATTTAAATGATAAGAATAGCTGGTCGCTCTGATTAACCCAGGACAATGTTTGTTTTCTTTCTCCGGAATTAGCTTACTAACAAGTTATAGGTATGAGTTCATATAATTCACTTTTTTACAATACATAAATATGTAAGCTGTCACTCCCTTTATGCATGGGGCTTTTATTGAAGTAATAAGTTTTTAGTTATTTGCATTTTTATTTAAATATATCTGTGTCTTTTGTTTTGCTTTGCTGGTATTTTGGCGTGGTAGCTGGCATATTTTCAATAATTTCATTGTTGTTGTTTTTTCTTGTGTTCATCACTATGCATAGTATTGTATAAAGTCATGTGATTTTTTAAATGAACAGACAGCTGTGCTGCTGGGGAGAATCTTCCGCCACTTCTTCTTCCCAGCGAAAGCACTAGGAAATGTCGATGGGTGGGCGTTTTGGGGACTGTCTTATGTAATATTGATGTCACTAGTGACTTAAAGCGTAAGCTTGTATGTATCACAGTCGGATTGTATAATACGCTGTATTACATTACGGCTGGCTATTATCAAAAACAGGGTCGTTTTGAAATACGGCGGTTTAACTATTAGCCGGATTGAATGCGGCTGAATAAAAACGGCCGGATTGTATTCGGCGCCATACATCATTCAACACGGCTAGCCATAATGTAATAAAGCGAGAGATTAGCCGCCTCTTTGACACCACCCATAGGTTAGGTTAGGTTAGAACTGTGACCAAAACAGCGCGCGAGCCGAGCGAGCGAAGCGAGCGTGCCGCGGCAGCGGCCGGAGAAGCGCCAGAAAAACAAAATGTGTATGGTGACCCTACAATTTAAGTAGTAGTACAATGCGACTAAACGTGGGGCGCCTTAACCTTTTGAACGCCCATCTATATAATACGCGATGTGTCCTCCGTAACCGTATTTTCATACTTTGTTTTATTTCATAAAAAAATCGATATGAGAACCTGGATATATTCCCCATTATAAAGAAAAGAACTGTAAATTTATTAGACGTGTGTGGCAAAGGCACATCCCTATTTGTCTTCAAATTTAATCCTTTTACTTCATATCAAGTCGTTGGCGCTCGAGCACGTCAAAATCCTTTCTTATATAAGGATGTCTAGATTTTTGTGGTATTTATTTTTATATTCACTGTGGTCGAGTTACACGTGCATAAACATAACCGATTCCTGCATAATTTATTTCGTTTACTTAAAAAGCTACAATTAATAGAAGCTAAATACGTGGTTTTCTACGTTTTAAAAAAATGGAGAGTAAGTGTCTGTTTTACACACATGTTACAGACCTTTTTTTAAATGGTGTCGCAAAATACAATTATTTTTCTGGTTTGTAGAAACTAAAAGACTTGAACAATAATTCGTCATAGGTATTCACCGTCACATTTTTTTTTTTTTTTGTAAGAACTCGTGCGCCAACTCAAGCTAACAGTAACAGTAAACATTGCACTACACTAAAATGCACAAAGTTACTATGACCTTGAAACCCTTCCGCTTATGAAGTCACAGATTTACTTCTATACAAGTTGGTGGCGTGCGCCCACTGACAACTTACTAACTTTGTAGGGATGGGTTTTTCAAACGGTGTTTCACTATTGACAATCTATTCTCTTGATTAACGTGAATAAAACCTAGTTTATAGTTTGCAATATTTATAAAAAAATATTTATTCACGTCATTTTCTTGCAATAATAGTATTTAAGATCATTTCGACGAGATGAAATATAGCGAGGTCTTCATCGTGTCCCATCACTGGCTTACTTGATATCAAGTAATTGGCGCTGGGGGCATTAAAATATTTTCTGGCGTTTTTGTTTCTATTGAAAATAAAACAAATAAGAACTTATTATGTGTGAAAAAGTTAAAAATATAGCTGATAACAGGGCAAATTTCCATAAAAATAAAATAAAGGTCTTGTAAAAGTCGTAAATTTATTTTATACTGTGATTACTTCTAATCAAGTAGTGGCGCTGAGGGCACGAAAATCTCGAACTTGTATAGAAGTGATTGGCGTTCAAAAGGTTAATGGAGAACGCTTTGCAATGATAATCCGGCTAATTGTTGAACCGCCGCATTTCAAAACGGCACTGTTTTTGATAACAGCTAGATGTAATGGAATACGGCGTATTATACAATCCGACTGCGACATATGTACCTACTACGTACTACCTAACCTTCCTAGTGTGTGATAACTTTTTTTACAAAAAACAACCTACATACCTCCAAAATTATTGTTTAGCTGCACCCGGTCGGTTAATAATAACAATACATGCTTAGGTATTACTTCAACATAATAGAATAACGCATAAGGTGACTTTCCCATTAGCGGACTTGGCAACCTGTCAGATGTACCTACCTACCTATTAGCGTGCAAGTAGGTAGGCGCAACGTGCGTTATTCTGGTGCGTCGTTGAAATTAACGCTGCCATTTTGTTTTGTTAATACAATTTCTGTGAGACTTCCACTGAAGATTTTTTTTACAGTAAATTTATACCTAAATCTTATCTTTGTATAAACTGAAGTCGGTAAGTAGAATGTTCTGCCTAATGGTACCTATAGTTACATTTGTGATTGGTCGGAGTGTTCCCTCTCACGGCAATATTGGCTACGAAGGTTATATAACAGAGGTGTAGCTATTTTTAAACCAGATGTACATCTGGTTCATTTCTGATTAACCTACTACCCTATCTTGTGTATTGACATTAAGTTTTTGCGGCCGCCAATCTTCAACACTTCGTTCGAAATCAAAAATGTCAACCTATCAGGTCTTCTTCTTTTTTCAAGGTGAGATTCAACCTCAACTCTTGATCAAATGCCTCTGTGGAATATATATCACAATTTTGCCAATAACACATGTAACAAATTATAGAGATTCTTTGAAAATTTTATTTCACAATAATGGCGGATATCGCAAACGACAGTTAATTAAAAAGACGGCCGCGTGAACCGTCTATGAGGAAGGATTTATGCAATGTCATGATGTAGCCACTATGCTGCGATATTTCAATTTTCTTTATGAATTATTTACTGAATGCACTTTTTACTACATAAATCACGAGCTTTTATTTAGTAATCACCAACAACCTTTTTATCGTCCCACTTCTGGGCACAGGTCTCCTCTCGTACAGAAAAGGATTGAGCGTCATCACCACGCTTGCTCAATGCGGGTTGGCGATTTCAGACTTATAAAGTCCAGGTTTCCTCAAGATGTTTTCCTTCACCTTCAGTCATTGGTGTCCAAGATATACACACATCAAAAGTGTCTAGGGATCAAGCATTTTTATGCGGATTTCTTGAGATTGAGATGTGGCTTTGTAATAAATTTATGATTTTATAAATTTATATGGATCCTTTTTGGTGCATTTCATAATTTGAATCAGGAACTGTGAATCAAATTCGAGTAAAAGATGAAAATCAGCTGTCAATATTTTCCCTATAAAAACATACAACGCATTGAAGACATTATTAGTGCTACTGTTTCCCTACTACTGATTAAAACCAACGTTATTATGGAGCGGCGACGTCATTTAAGCAGGGAAGAAATGCTCAGAGCCGTGGGAATGATAGAAGCTGGTTCCCGGCAACGTACTGTGGCTTTAGCTTTGAATACAAGTCAGAGTGTTATCAGTCGACTTTGGACACGTTACCGAAGCACTGGTACCGTGGCTGAGCGCCATGGAGGAAGGTATCGCTGCACCACACGGAGACAAGACCGATACATTCAAATCTTAACTCGAAGAGCTCCAACAATAACCGCCATGATGTTAGCCGTGAGGCTTCATCACTCTTCAGGGAACTTAATTAGCGACCAAACAGTCAGAAACCGCTTGCATGAAGTGAACCTTCATTCCCGAAGACCTCTACGGGTACCACCTATAGCAATGCACAATCGTAGGATTCGATATCAATGGGCTCTTGAACACAGAAATTGGGCAGAAGAACAATGGCGTTTCGTGTGCTTTTCTGATGAGTCTCGTTTTGGTATGAGACCGGATACAAGACGTATACGACACTGGAGAACCCCTGGACGCCAACAGCGATTAAAATCCTGCCAGGAAGTCCAACCTTATAGTGGTGGAACCATCATGGGCGGGTATTTGGATCGGTGGAAGAACTGAGTTGATTTGGCTCAGAGGCAACCTCAACGCTCAAATTTATGCTGAGACGATTGCATCAGACGTCATCGTTCCTCTACAAGTGCAAATCGGTCCCTTATTTCAGTTAATGCATGATAATGCACGACCGCACACCGCAAGAGTTGGAAGACAGACTCTCGCCGCAGCTAACATCAATGTCCTGCCCTGGCCTGCTCAGTCGCCAGACTTGAACCCGATTGAGCATGCATGGGATATGCTACAGAGAAGAGCTCTGCCGAATATGGAGGGTATCCAGTCGCAAGAAGACCTTTTTTTGTTGTTGCAACGAACATGGGCGGCCATTCCACAGCGTGATTTGGATGAACTCATTTTGAGTATGTCAAACCGATGATCTTGTGTTGTTAGTGTTCGCGGTAGAAACACGGATTATTAATTGTTTAAGTTACCCAATAAAATTTTAGAGAAAACTGTTATTTCAGTCTTTTTTTCGAACTTTTGTGTTAGTGGTTCAAATGTCAAATATCCCTTTATTAGGAAAATGGCAAATTTCTTTATTAATGCAAAGGTGACTTGGTTTATCGTTACTGTGACAAAAAAAAACCACTTTATTTGATGAATCCTTAAAGAAAATTTTAATTAATATCAATCAGGAGAAAAGTTATTGCAAAAATATATGTTGATCCCTAGACACTTTTGATGTGTGTACTTAGAAAGTACATATAACTTTAGAAAAGTTACATTGGCACTTGCCTAACCTGGAATCGAACCCGCGCACTCATACTTGAGAGGCTGGTGTTTTAACCACCAGGCCACCACGACTTTTTTAGTAAACGACACTAAATAATTTTAAAAGTCCAATTAAAAATGCGTGTGACACTCATCTTAGCTTTCCCGTCAAAATTCCAACCTATCAATAAATCCGAATTAAATTTAAATTTCGAATTGATTGATAGGGTAAAAAAAATTCAGCACAGACTAAAATACATACAATACATCTAACAAACAAAAATGCGAACCAGTTGTTTAGAGAAACAAGTTGAAAATGTAATGAGGAAATCTGACAGAATGTAGTAGCTTGTTTTGCTGTCGTCTGTACTACCTAATTTTTTAGATTCTCCACGACCTTTTGTTTTTTTTTTCGGTGGAAACCTTCAAATGGCTCCCGACCGTTTACCATGCCTTTTAGCAAACAATGTAAAAGGGTAAAGGGGTGTAAATCGGAGCTGGGAAATAAAATTTTAATATGTAGTTCCATTTTAAATGTTTGCATTTAGTTGGAAAATTTTCAGTGAACTGACACGATACTGAAGTAGCTATCCTACTATCTGTACTGGGTGAGTAAACACTGCATTATCAGTAACCGTCAATGAACAAACAAAGTGTTCGAACCACGAGAAGACAACAAAGACATAGTTATGAATTCATTTTCATGTTACGAATAAAATCGGAAAATTAAATTGACCAAAGTGTAATAGAGAGTAAACGCGTGTAAGTATTAATAAATAGCTTTTAATTTGATATTGCCGATCGATCTTGAGAGAATTCTAACGTTATACAAATTGCAGCTACATTTGGCTGGTGCTGCAAAGTGCTACCAGGCCACTTTGGATTAGGTGGAGGGACATGCGAAGAGGCTAATTGGTGACCCAGAATAGGTTCAAAACGATCTCCAAAGTCTGGAGCACAGACGAAGAGTAGCCAGCCTGTCGATGTTGGAAAGTGTGCGCGGGAATTTGCATTAATTAATTCCCTCGTCTCCGTTCCATTATCTTACCACCCGTGGCACGGCGAATACCACTACATCCGGACGAAGCGGTTCGCCTCGTCTACCTATACCGCGTAAATCGAGGGAACAATTTGCCAGTGGTGGTGTTTCCGACTGGCTACAAGTTAAGTGTAAATAATTAAGATAAACTAGCGCTCTTTACCATCAACGATTGCAACGAGGCAGGATTGCGGTCAAGCACTTGTATATAATTAGCCACAGCCAATTATAAGTCGTGGATAAAACATCAGCCTCTAAAGTATGAGTGCGTGGGTTCGATTCCAGATCAGGCAAGTACCATTGTAACTTTTCTAAAGTTATATGTACTTTCTAAGTATATCTTGGACACCAATGACTGAAGGTGAAGGAAAACATCTTGAGGAAACCTGGAGTTTAAGTCTGAAATCGCCAACCCGCATTGAGCAAGCGTGGTGATTACGCTCAGTCCTTCTCTGTATGAGAGGAGACCCGTGCCTAGCAGTGGGATGAAAAGGTTGATAATGATGAAAGCCACAGCAAAACAAACAGTGAAAACGGTTTTGCAGGGCATCGTTTAAAGTTAAGATTATTTTTAGTAAGCTTCTATAATAAAAATAAATAAATTTTAATAAACGAGACGTCTTTCTTTCTTTTATTGCTTCGCACGGTTTGTGCATTTAGCCAATGTCACATAATGAATTGTTCATATCGAAAAAGACGGCCGCGTGAGCCGTCTTACGATGGAGGTTTGAGACAAAGTCATGATGTGGCCACTATGCTGCGATATTTCCTCTGTTCTTTATGAATTATTTACTGAATGCACTTTTTGCTACATAAATCACGCACTTTTATTTAGTAAACAACACTATAAATAATTTTAAAAGTCTAAGAAAAATGATCGTGACATTCAGCTTGACTTTCCCGCCAAAACTCCAAACGAGACGTCAAAGAGAAACAAGATTATTCGCACCGATCATGACGTCTCGTAGACACACTTGCCGTGGACATCCGGCCAGAATAAATAGTACTTATGTGTCGTTACTTCGGCGCCGACGCAGTCATCTCGTTCTCCTTGAGTTTTCCTTGAAGAGGTATAGGACAAACAGACTATACAAGATTGTAGTTTGTTCGTCCTTTGAATTTGAATCTGACGCTTCAAACTGTAGTTACTTGCACAGATGTCCGGACGGGACTATATTTATATGAATAATTGAATTATAAGTAAATGAATAATAAAAATTTCAAACTGTATCCTGTAATGACACCAAGGCAGCTTCTAATGTTGTACAAAGCACAAATCCGTTCGTGTGTGGAGTACTACAGCATTACATTTGGGCTGGTGCTGCAAAATGTCACCTGGCCACTTTGGATTCAGTGAAGAGGCTGATTGGCGACCCAGGTTTAACTCAAAACGGTCTCCAAAGCTTAGATCACAGGCGTAGAGTAGTAGTTGTCGTAGTGTGGTTACAGAGCGCACAACCCAATTGACGGTAGATAGTACTAGGCGTACAGTGACACGGTGCGTTGACCATATTTTTGGTGGGACAACCCGTTAAGATAACAAGCTCATAACTTTATGGTTTTCCATGATATCTTTTTGAAATTTTGTACATAGATTCTTTACTTAATAATACTGGACACATGTGTCGATTTCGCATACCTACAAAAAAAGTAACGCTGCATAATTAGATACCTATACTATAAGAGATACATCTTCATTCTGATTTTATCTATCCATATTACATAAATAGTTATAGGTACGCGTATAATAGTAATATTTTTACAACGATAACATTTTCTCGGTCATATCAAATCGACTAGATATCAGGGGCCCAAATGTGCTATTTTTATAAATTTGTCATTCCAACATGATTCCATTGTCATTACATTGTAATTGTTCTTACAATTTCGTATCTTCGAAATTCATAATGATCGATCAATTATCTCAGTTGTCTCGTAATGGAATGGTGATAGAATGACATTGTCGTATTGGCATTATTACCTATAAAGCGTAGGTAGAAATTATTTTTTTAAAAACTACTACTGTATTTGAGAATTTATTAATATGGAGTGGAATGTCAGTGATTTTTGTGTAGCATGACTCCATCCATGACCGATGATTCTGCCAACGTCAAGGTGGAGAGGAAATGTCAGTGATTGACCACTGGAAAGTCATAATGACAACATTTTGTTAATAGATAACGAAACTTGACCAAATCGATCATCATGAGATTGGTGATCGAACATTCTGACACTATTGCGCCTCTAGCCTCTAGCCGCAGGAGATGCGGGTTTGCGCAGCGCCCGGTATTCACCAGACCCGGGTCAACGGCGCGTTTTGTTTCACGCGCACCTTAAAAAGATGTCAGCACATTGTAACGGGGTACACGAAGACTGGTGCCTGCAGGGGCAGGGTTGCGGATTGATTAAAAAAGAGACCGTGGCCCTGGCACACAGGAAAGTGAAGGAACATGGGTGGTTTTTAGTCGATAAAAGTCTGACACGCACTTTCGCTCCGCTCAGAGCTGGAGAGCTCATTTGATGATTTCCCAAGTTTTTATGGAAGCGTCGAAAAATGTGTATTGCTCTCAAAACGACGAATAACTAAGATTTTTTCACCTAGCTTACGTATACGCACTTATAATAGGTTACCTTATAGGTATACGTAATTTCTTTTTCTATGTATTGGTCCAACTCGAGTCACGATTCTAAGTAATAAGTATGTCAATATTTGATTTAGCTCTTAGCTCGCCATTTGTTGTACTTATAAATAGTATGCTTAACGTGGTCAAATTGAGAACCCTACCTAATGAGTAAGTAAGCATTAAGTATGTGTAGGTAGGGGAGACCGGGGCTGGAAGTGACAGGGGTAGGTAGTTACAGTGGCAATGGTCGCGAAACAAAGAACGCAATACTGACGTTAGAAAGGGACAAATACTCCCCCCGCCGTCGGCTAGCACACCGCGAGAGCCAGTGGCGCCAGCGTTTTTGTGAAAGAAGCCCGCGCGTGCCGCCATAAAAATCGCAGGTTAGTAAAATTTTACACTTTTCGTAATATTGGTTTGCAACCTATGTTCCATAAAGACAAAGACGTCCATGTAGTGATATTTACGCCCTAATGCTTTCGTTTAACAATGAATCTACGTTTATACAGCTATGTTTATTGGCGTTTTCACTGCATAACCTTAAAAGGTCAGATTTGGCGTTGGGGCTAAAAGTTACATTTGCGCGGGGCAGGTTGTGATTTGTCACTACCTGCCCCGTAGTGCTTGTTACCGACTGAAATAATTTGTGCTATATTGTTTTGGTCTTTTTTTGTAGGATGAGGACGTATATAAGAAAAACAGAGCGGGGAAAAATATCTAAAGATATTTATGAACAAGCAGCAGCTATTTTGGAAGAGGACAAAACTAAAAAAATTCGTGGCATCGCAAAAGACTTCGGATTATGTCATATGTCGCTAACAAGATACTTAAGGAAAAGAAAAGAAGCAAAAGAGAAGGGGACACCTATGGAATCTCTCACAGTCGGGTACCAGAGGAATAGGCAAGTTTTTAAAAACGAACAAGAAGCCGTTTTGGTGAGTTACTTAATTAAATGCAGCCAAATTTATTACGGATTGACGCCAAAGGATGTCAGGCAGCTGGCATTTGCTTGTGCATTTAAGCACAACATTGTAATGCCGCAATCGTGGCTTGACAAAAAAGAAGCAGGGTCTGATTGGCTAGCAGCATTTCTTAAACGCAACCAGTCGTTATCTATAAGAACACCAGAGGCTACTAGCTTGAGCAGAGCCACGTCATTTAATAAAACGAATGTTGAAAATTTCTTTTCTAAATTGGCTGAAGTGTTGGATAGATATAAATTTCCTTTGTCACGCATCTGGAATGTAGACGAAACAGGTGTGACAACAGTACTGAAACCTAGAAAAATTTTAGCTCCAAAGGGATCTAAACAAGTTGGTTCCATTACATCAGCAGAGAGAGGGACTCTTGTAACTCTTTGCGTAGCAGTAAATGCAGTGGGGAACTCGGTGCCATGTATGTTTATCTTCCCACGAATTAAATACAGGGACTATTTTGTTCGCGATGGTCCTCCAGGCTGCATTGGCGCCGGAAACTCAAGTGGCTGGATGACTGGGCTGTAATTCAAAATATTTATAAAACATTTCATAGATAATGTGAAACCATCTCCATCCGACCCAGTTCTCTTATTATTGGACAATCATTCTTCACACTTGGACATTGAGGTCATCGAAACAGCTAAAGAAAACAATGTGGTATTGCTGTCCTTCCCACCACATTGTTCACATAAGCTCCAGCCTCTGGATGTGGGGATCTACGGACCATTCAAAAATTACTGTGCCAGTCAACAAGATGGTTGGCTTAGAAACAATCCAGGCAAGACAATGACTATACACGACATTCCATCAATAGTGAAAAATGCTTTACCCTCGGCATTAAATCCAACGAACATCATCAACGGATTTAAAAAGACTGGTATTGCACCATTCAATAAAGATATTTTTCAAGATGAAGACTTCTTGTCTGCTTTTGTTACTGACAGACCAATAGACGAAACAATTAACTCTAACGTCGAAAATGTCGCTGTTACAGCACAGAACACGGAGGCTGAAACTTCAACTCCATCAGGCAAAAGACTGCTTTATAGACATTATGTTATGTTATTTAAATTAAGAAAAGTAACTGATTGTGATAATTGTTCCTAATAAAAACTCTTATAATACGTTTGTTTTTTATTGTAACAATTTGCCCCGTGTAGTGTAACAACCAGCCCCAAGCACGGGGTTGAAAGTTACACAGCTTTTTTTTCAGAATTCATACATTTATGTTATTACTATTAGTCTGCAACATAAAATTTATTTTAAACTAGCTGTGCCCGCGACTTCGTCCGCGTGGAATTTAACAAAAAAATTAATTCGTTTATTTTTTATTTTAGGCATCATTTATTTTCAGTTTTTTGTATTAGCTTTATTGAAAAATTTCTTTATATACAATATTTGGTGTACGATTTTCTTGGGCTAAAACAACAACGCTACTGGCATTCCTCGCACGTGAACATGCCACGTATAGTTGCCCATGGGTAAAGCAACCTTTTGTTAAATCTATACCAGCTTTACTTAACGTTTGTCCTTGGGACTTGTTGATTGTCATAGCAAAACTGACATTGATCGGAAATTGCAATCTTTTGAATTCAAATGGCAAATTTGATGGTATTATAGGAATCCGTGGTATAAATACTATTTCACCTCTGCCGCATCCGGATATTATACGACCTTCTATAACGTTTCTTTGCAACGATACTCTAGTAAGCCAAGAGCAAGACGCGTTCCAGAGATTTTCTAAAATAAAAGATTTTTTCTAAAATAAAAGTAGCCTAAGTTACTCCTTATTACATAAGCTATCTGCCAGTGGAAGTCCCGTCCAAATCGGTCCAGGCGTTCCAGAGATTAGCCGGAACAAACAGACAGACAGACAGACAAAAATTGTAAAAAAATATATTTTAGTATGTGTACCGTATATACATTCATATGCATGTAGTAGGAAGCAGTTACTTTAATATTACAAACAGACACTCCAATTTTATTTATTTGTATAGATGTATGTATGTATTACAAATCTGGAGGGTCATTCGCTCACGGAGAATCTTAACACCGTGATTCAGAAACGTGACGTCAGCGCACAGCGCCATATATTGAAAAATTTAAGAACTCTTTGCGAAATGTACAAATAGAGGTAGTAGCTTTATTTTTCTAAAATAAAAGATTTTTTTCTAAAATAAAAGTAGCCTAAGTTACTCCTTATTACATAAGCTATCTGCCAGTGGAAGTCCCGTCCAAATCGGTCCAGGCGTTCCAGAGATTAGCCGGAACAAACAGACAGACAGACAGACAGACAGACAAAAATTGTAAAAAAATATTTTTTAGTATGTGTACCGTATATACATTCATATGCATGTAGTAGGAAGCAGTTATTTTAATATTACAAACAGACACTCCAATTTTATTTATTTGTATAGATGTGTACCGTATATACATTCATATGCATGTAGTAGGAAGCAGTTACTTTAATATTACAAACAGACACTCCAATTTTATTTATTTGTATAGATGTATGTATGTATTACAAATCTGGAGGGTCATTCGCTCACGGAGAATCTTAACACCGTGATTCAGAAACGTGACGTCAGCGCACAGCGCCATATATTGAAAAATTTAAGAACTCTTTGCGAAATGTACAAATAGAGGTAGTAGCTTTATTTTTCTAAAATAAAAGATTTTTTCTAAAATAAAAGTAGCCTAAGTTACTCCTTATTACATAAGCTATCTGCCAGTGGAAGTCCCGTCCAAATCGGTCCAGGCGTTCCAGAGATTAGCCGGAACAAACAGACAGACAGACAGACAGACAGACAAAAATTGTAAAAAAATATTTTTTAGTATGTGTACCGTATATACATTCATATGCATGTAGTAGGAAGCAGTTATTTTAATATTACAAACAGACACTCCAATTTTATTTATTTGTATAGATGTGTACCGTATATACATTCATATGCATGTAGTAGGAAGCAGTTACTTTAATATTACAAACAGACACTCCAATTTTATTTATTTGTATAGATGTATGTATGTATTACAAATCTGGAGGGTCATTCGCTCACGGAGAATCTTAACACCGTGATTCAGAAACGTGACGTCAGCGCACAGCGCCATATATTGAAAAATTTAAGAACTCTTTGCGAAATGTACAAATAGAGGTAGTAGCTTTATTTTTCTAAAATAAAAGATTTTTTTCTAAAATAAAAGTAGCCTAAGTTACTCCTTATTACATAAGCTATCTGCCAGTGGAAGTCCCGTCCAAATCGGTCCAGGCGTTCCAGAGATTAGCCGGAACAAACAGACAGACAGACAGACAGACAGACAGACAAAAATTGTAAAAAAATATTTTTTAGTATGTGTACCGTATATACATTCATATGCATGTAGTAGGAAGCAGTTATTTTAATATTACAAACAGACACTCCAATTTTATTTATTTGTATAGATAATATTCCTGAACAGTTACTTAATCAAACGAACCTATACTCAGGTACAACACTCAAACCAATGAAAAAATATGACAGTTTGTAATAAAAATGTCACAACCAGCCCCGGTCTCCCCTACTTGTTTTTATTTTATGAACATGCTTTACCTAAGCAAATATAAGGCTGAATTTTGGATGTGTTTTGGCCTACCTGGGCCCCATTTTTTATGAACACTTTTTTTTTAATAATTACTATAAACTGGCACTTGACCGCAATCCCGCCTGATGGTAAGGAGTGATGCGATCGTTGATGGTAAAGCGCGCTAGTTTATTAAGAGCCTTTTCACTCAGAAAAACTGAGCGAATAGGAAGGAAGACGGCAGTTGAGCGAGGTGATGCAATGTCAAACCCACCAACACGAACAACGATGCTGCGCCAAAGGGAGATTGATCTTAAGACCCTCCACGACCAAACTCCCAACACAACAACATTTGGCGCATCGTACCCGGCACACATCGCAACACAACTGCTCAGACCCGTCCTCCGTACGGCTTCACCAGACATCATGCCGGAACACGATAAATCGCTTGGCGGCAAGCATTTGTCTGGTGGGTGGCAACTTCTGCCGGCGGCCGATGTTATGGCCGAAAACATATCAATTTCATTGATAATTTTGAAAATCTCGCATTGATTTCGCGCGTTTTCGTTAATTGTGTCATAAAAATATATAGCCCTGCGTTATTCGCTCAGGGTTCTTTAAAGATTTCAAGTCGCTTCTTTAAAGATTTCGTTAAGTAAAGTCTAGCACTTTTTTGTCTTAAATTTGTGTCAATATCTCAGTGATCACACGTCGGCGTAGCTGTGAGCATGTGAACAATACAGTAGGTATCAAATTCTTTTTTGAATGCTATAGGTAAGTTGGTGTTTGACCACGATCCCGACTTGTAGTGTAGCAATGATACAATCTTTGCCGGTAAAGCGCATTAGTTTATTATGAGCCAAATAAATACTAAGTACTAGCACTTAGAATAGAATAGAATACTCTTTATTATGTACACCATATAGATTACAGAACATAAATAAAAATATTTTACAAAGGGTGACACAATGGGCGGTCTTATCGCTAAGAGCGATCTTTTACAGACAACCTTTGGATGGGATGCTAAGGGGAAGGATAAAGAAATAATATAGGTAGTGTGTATTATTTACATAGATTATACAATAAATATATACGTTAAGTGTATCATAGTGTAGTTTAAATAAATTTATACATCTAATTAATAAATATCATACAAGAGCACATAAAATATAATAATATGTTTAAAGAGAGAGGAAGTGCTTTTTTATCATAGTTTTTAAAGTAAACAGTGTTTGAGCAAGCCTTACGGACACGGGCAAGTCATTCCATATCCGATCTGCTTGTACAGTAAAGGATTTATCATAGAAACTAGTGGAATGCATCGGCATGTCTAATATCAGGTTTTCCGATATCTATTATGTGTGTCATGAAGGAACTTGAAACGTTAAATTGTAATCAGACGGAAAAACCGTTGCAGGCAAGTTGTTTCAGTCCTTCGATGTACACAGTATAAAAGACAAGGCGAAACTCTTCGTCTGGATCTAGCGGTGTCAACAAAGTAAGGGTGGGATACTCGTCGTGCGACAGGTTGTCCGATGATAGAACGGTGATGGCAGAATTAAGTCATATATTTCTCGCGCACACTCCAAAAACACATCCCATAGAAAACCGAAAACGCTCACTACCCTACGTCTGTGCTCAAGGCTTTGAGTATTGGTCTTAACTAAATCTGGATCACCAATTAGCCTTTTCTCACGAGTCCAATCCCTATAAATTACTACTAACAAGGACTATAATTTACATTAATTGGATAACTAATGTAAATTATAGTCCTTGATAATAGATAACTCAATTGGTAGTTCTAACTATCCTCCAATGTTCTTAATTAATGTTCATTTCGTCTTCCTCTATAATCAAATTATAAATAACACCCATAAACCTCATTAACACTGCGTCCTGCTTAGCAATTTAAAAAGTAACATTTTATTAATTACTTACATTACTCAGAGCACGCTTCTTGGTCTGATGAGTTCATTTCCGACTTGTCCCATTTTCATAGTAGGTAGACATGTTGATTTGTTAAATAATTAGATACCTACCTCATAAATAATTCATTTCTGAATGTTGGTATTTATTTACTATCTTATATTTAGATGTCTGTGGTTGTAACATTTAGTATCGTGTATTCACATATTTTAACGATTTATGAGTGTTTCTGCGCAACAAGACCGCTCGTAAAACATTCAATAGTAATTAAGTATGATGTTATTACCTAAATGGTGAACACAACGTTATTTTTTGTTTATTCGAAACCTGAATATAGTTTCTTCAAAATAAGCAACTGAATCGATTCCAATCATTTTTACACCATGTTATATTTTTTTCCCAAATACATTTAGAAATTGTTGCAGTGTGATTACCGAGCGCTCCACGCAGCCTACGATAGATCATAGTACTGCGCACAGCTGACGCCAGAGGTCAATGTACAAATTTGCCCGCCCGAGCGGAGCGTGAACCATATTTTTGTTGGGACAGCCAAGTATATAGGATAACGAGCTCATAACTTTGTGGTTTTTCATGATTTCTTTTTGAAATTTGGTAGGTACATAGATTCTTGACTTAAAAATACAGGACACGTTTTACTTTGAATTATTATTGTCATATTAACTCTGTTGTTTTTACAGGCTTTTAAAATCGCAGTTTTACATTGTATAAAAAACATAGCGACCCGCTGCATCCGCCCCGCCCCGGCCGGTCGGTACCGGCGTAACCGCGGTGCCCCGCAATTTTTAAATCTGTAATATCTTCGAAAATATTATTTTAAATCATATACTGTACAGGGCGATATAGATCTATAATAAATCAACAATTTATTGAAGGTATTAAATTGGATAAGGATTAATGCTGTATTGGTTAAAAACGCTTCGAAAATTAGCCGGTATTTGTCGTAAAAAGTAAATAACAAAAAAAAGTTATTTTGGAATATCCATAAGAGATAGACATATACCATCTCGGACTTTTTTGTAGACCTTTTCAATTTGTTCAATATTTATTACATTATTTTGATAAATTTCGTAGGGTTTCACTATAAACGCGGAAAAAATTTAATTATTTACGACATCACATTAGGAACCTCAAAAATAATATTAATTTTCCACAATTTAATGCATGTTATACATATAAACCTTGCTCTTTAATCACTCTATCTATTAAAAAAATCGCATCAAAATTCGTTGCGTAGTTTTAAAGATTGACTCATACAAAGGGACATAGGGAAAGAGAAAGTGACTTTGTTATTTAATATGTTTATGTAGTGATGAGTATAACATAATATTCTAATTGGGTTGTTTGCAGGTGTGCGTTAATTATATAATAATAATAAATTAATAATATAATAATAATAATAAATTTATTTACTCAAAGAGACAGATTGTAGTAGGTACATATGGTTAAAAGTTTCTTACAAAATATGTTAGGTAGTCTACAATCGAGTGGGTGAAGCACTGTTCTCCTAGCTAGGTCACAGAATAACCTGTGTTAAGGAGAAGCAGTCTCGTCCCCCTATGCTTACGGTACAGGTATATAACATAATATTGTATAGTATTTGTGCTGACACTACTAATTTAACAGAATTATATATTGTAAGTAAATACTATTTTTAAATTGTATACAAATCATGATTAAATTATTAGATGTGGGTGTTTTATGTAAATGAATGTGGATGTGTGTAATGGTGTATGTGTGCGTGTATATACATAATTATGTGTGGTGTGTGTACAGCTCAGAGTAATGCTTATCATGTTATGTGAATATTTTTTCGGTTGCATCATAAGACAGATCCTGAAGGTACAGTCGGACACATTTTTTACAATTATAGTATGATAAACTGTATATCTGTATCTTCTTGCTTATTTTATTGTAAAGATACGGACCTAAATAATAAAAGAATCGTTTTGAAAAAGAGGAGTGTACTCTCGGCAATATGCAAATACTATCTTTACGACGTTTAGTGATTTCTCTGTATGGGGTATCATGGTGCTGCAGAGTAACTGTTTGTAATATAAAGTGTTGTCGTATGTTGAGAACCTGACATTCCTTATATAATTGACTAGTTGGGTATAGAATTGGGCGAAATGTAGCCACTTTTAGTATGGCCCTATGTGCAATTTCTAAGGATTTTAGAGTGGTCTTAGCAGCACCACCCCAACACGAGATACAATATGTAATGATTGACAGACATAAAGCAAAATAAACACTACGTATTATATTTGGATTAGCTACATTTCGAAGAATTTTAAAAATGTATATAAGTTTGCGTACTCTGCCAGTCAGGACACTTATGTGAGACTTAAAGTTCAGGTTCCTGTCCAGGATTATACCCAAGTATTTAATCTGCTCCGTAGACTTTAATGTTGGACATTGGCAATTACATTACATGTTGCATATGTATGTATACATTATACTAGATTTTTCTAAAGTGAGCGAGTAGGTATACCTACACATTTCACCCGTAATGTCCCAAGTAGGTAATAGCGGGCGGACTTATTGCGTTCAACCGGGCATAAAACCAGACTCCGAGCTGATATTAAGAAAACTGTTGGAAAACCCAGAAATACTTTTACCGACCTACGAATCGGTCCTGAGACCTCACGCTCAGTAGTAGCGACCACTAGACAAACAAGGCAGTTTTTGTTCGGTGGTAGGCCATAACATCGGCCGCCGGCTGAAGTTACCACCCACCAGACAAAGTCTTGCCGCCAAGCGATTCGTCGTGTTCCGGCATGATGTCGGATGAAGCCGTACGGAAGACGGGTTGACGAGCAGTTGTGTTGCGATGTGTGCCGGGTACGAAGCGCCAAATGTTGTTGTGTTGGGAGTTTGGTCGTGGAGGGTCTTCAGATCAATCTCCTTCTGGCGCAGCATCGTTGGTCGTGTTGTTGGGTTTAACATTGCATCACCTCGCTCAACTGCCGTCTAGTGCGCTTTACCATCAACGATTGTCCACCTGACACCAACACCAGAGTCCACTAAACCCCCCAGTGGTGGAATTTTTTGTCAGTTTTTACCGATTAAAAAAAAATAAATGGAGTTGTTTTCACTTTAGATCGTTCATAATTGGCTTGTATCCTAAAAAATAATTTAGTGTCCATCAGATAGATTTATAAAAAATATTGACTAATTATTTTTTGTATTTCATACCTTGGATATATCCCTATTGTTATACTTTTATAACCCAATAAGATTTTAAAGTAAAAATTAAATTCGCTAATAACACAAAACAGCGCAATGTGAACAATACTCGAAAAACTATCCTATTAGCTGATTTAATAGAGTTTACATCAGGAGTCAGCATCATGCCTACAAAAACGCACGGGCGGCACGCTTGCAACGTGCAAAGGTCGAGCCGACACATTTTTTTAAACACTGTGATATCTGTAACCCCTCATTAACGACATAAATGATTATCATAAATTTATTAGTGGCATTTTTTATTTTGGCATTAGTGGCATTTTCTCGGTGGTAGGCCATAAGATCGGCTGCCGGCAGAAGTTACCACCCACCAGACAAAGTCTTGCCGCCAAGCGATTCGTCGTGTTCCGGCGTGAAGTCTGGTGAAGCCGTACGGAGGACGGGTCTGAGCAGTTGTGTTGTGAAGCTTGCTGGGTACGATGCGCCAAATGATGTTGTGTCGGGAATTTGATCATGGTCCATCCAGATCAATTTCCCTCTAGCGTAGCATCATTGGCCGTGTTGTTGGGTTTATAAATTTGCATCACCTCGCTCAACTGCCGTCTTTCTTCCTATTCATTAAGTTTTTTAAGTGAATGGGTTTAATAAACTAGCGCGCTTTACCATCAACGATTGCATCACTGCTTACCATCAGGCGGGATTGCAGTCAAGCGCTAGTTTATAATTATTAAAAAAAAAAGGCATGCGGTGTAGCCTTTTCGCGAAGTTTGCATTACGATGTCAGATACACCCTATATTATGTTGGTGGGACATCAACGCCCAAACTAAAACCACGAATTCAGCACATAATTCTCAATACCTGCGTTAAAAATGATTCGCACAGGGAGTGCGATAACCGACGAGATATTTTTAAAACAAACCACACCGAAAGGAGGCCTGTGTCCCAACTGTGGGATCATTATAGGCTGTTTATATTATGTATATCCTTCCTAATATTATAAATCGGAAAGTGAGTTTGTTTGTTTGTTTGTTCCGCTTTCACACCGTAACTACTGAACCGATTGTTTTGAAATTTTGTAGACGTAAAGTTAGAAGTCCGGATTAAATAATAGGGTACTTTTTTTCCCGAAAAAAAAATTATATTCCCGAAGGAAAATAAAAATATTGCTAGCTTCATACCAGTTCGGTGATAGATGATGCCAATTTTGATGAAATTGGCGTGGACGTAGTTTATCGTCGGAAAATATGTATGCAGTGGTGGTCTAATGGTATCTGCCGTGACTTACAAGTTGTAGGTCGTAGGTTCGAACCTCGCCATGCGCTATACTTTGTGTAAATCTTTTCGTCACCATTGCTCTGAAAACGGTGAAGAAAAACATCGTGAGGAAACCGGCATGTTCTAGAAGCAAAAATTCAAAGACATGTGACATCTACTGACTCGCACTGGGCCCGCGTGGTAGATGGTGTGTCTGTAATCGGAAAGTGAGTTTGTTTGGTTGTTTGTTCCGATAAGCCTTTGTTAAATCTTTATATTTATGTTCTGTAATCTATATAGTGTACATAATAAAGAGTATTCTCTTCTATTATGGCCCACTTCCTCTCTTAAGGGCCTCCTCTTGGTGAGTATGTAGCAGGAGTGGGAACATTATTGGCATTATTGGAGTGGGAACACTGTTGCGATGTGTGCCGGGTACGATGCGTCAAATGTTGTTGTGTCGGGAGTTTGGTCGTGGAGGGTCTCCACATCAATCTCCCTCTGGCGCAGATTCGTTTCTCGTGTTGTTGGGTTTAACATTGCACCACCTCGCTCAACTGCCGTCTTCCTTCCTATTCACTAATTTTTTTTTTTAAGTGAATGGGCTTAATAAACTAGTGCGCTTTACCATCAACGATTGCATCACTGCTTACCATCTGGCGGGATGCAGTCAAGCGCTAGTTTATTATAAATAAAAAAACCTGAGTCAAGAGAAGGAGGAAAGACCTTCGTCGTGCTGAAAAACAAGACAACACGAGGAAAATGTACAAAAACTCAGTTAAATAAGGACATGTCACATAATTATTGAAGATAAACAAAGGAATACTTTGACTGCTTTATCTATTGTTCGCCGTATGTGTCACGTCCTGATCTTTGTGGCCATGACCCAACCTACGTAAGTATATGATACAAGAAAAATACATATTCTCTAGAATATAATAAAGTTATTTAAATATTTGCTGGAACTAAACGAGTTAACAACATAAACTGGTACTTAATTACCTAGTTGCATATTGCTATGGAAGTTTTTCCATAGACCATTCTAGAATCATTGTAGCGTGCCAAAGTCAGGAAAACAGCATTTCATCCTCTAGGGCAGCGGTCAGCAACGCACGGCCCGTGAATGTTTTATAAATAAGTTATATTTATCAAAATAAACGCTTTCTTTTAGATAAAAAGTACGAGTAAACTAAACACGCGTTTTAAAAACGCACTTTGCTCACCTGCGTACTAACAAAAGAGCGACGCGCGAGAGAGGCGGTAAAGTTTTCAGTTACTTATTTATTTTAAGTCCCGTATCAGTTAACAATTTTTAATAGCATTTTTAGTTTTTTCTATGGCATATGACCAGTTATGCGTAGGTATAATCATAATAATAAATCCACACAACATCTCATACATTGATCTGATTCCGTAGGTAAGTACTAAGTAGCTCAAGCACTTGTGTTATGGATATCAAACAACAGAGGAATTTGAAATATACAATATGTAAAGAAAACCCTGTCCGATCCATGAAGGTATTGTTAGGTATCGTTAACAGATTCTCCTAATGCCTATTAAGCCGGGCTAAACTTATAAAAAATCCCCCTAAAAAAATAAATATTACTTCGAAAAAGCGAGGTAACTTAATGCATGTACGGTAGGCAAGACGTTAGGCATACATGCGCGGGTGAAGGGGGGGCAGGGCAGACGGCACGTGATCGCATCGCTATTCGCTCTGTTACAAATAGTGTTGTCACTTTTTTTAAATTACCAAATTTTGGGGAAGTTGGAATTAATTCGCGGAAAAAAAAGATTATTTCAAAATTCATTAGTATTGTCACTATGATAATTACGTAAAACTTCATATTTTATTTGGTCATGTGTATATCTAACATTTATTATCCTTTTGGGTCGGACGGGGTTTTCTTTACATATTGTATATATTATACCCAGACTCTGAATTGAGGTATATTGGGCTTGTAGGGTTTATATCATGACTGCGATCCGCCTTTAGTTTGCTTTGCTTCCTCGTGGCAGGTGTGGCCCTTGCCTGCCCAGCCGTTGCCGACTGCTACTCTAGGGGAAAAAGGTTATTAAATTTTCAATTTTTAACTGTTGCCTAAAAGCTTACAAAAAGAAGAAGTCTTTATTAGAAAGTAAAATTTACTACATAATTTTTTGTTTATGCGAAACTTGTTATCCTACTTGGCTGTCCCAACAAAAATATGGTCCACGCTCCGCCCGGGCGGGCGAATTGTGCGTTGGCCTCTGGCATCAGCTGTTGCGTGAGTGCGGAGTAGAATGATATACCGTTCGCGTTCGGGGACCACACTGCAATAATTTCTAAATGTATTTGGGAAAAATATAACATGGTGTAAAAATGATTGGAATCGATTCAGTTGCTTATTTCGATCAATTTCGCATAATAAACAAAATATACTGTTGTTTAAATAACTGGCTTAATACAATATGTAACAAAAACCCTGTTGTTCCTTCAACCTATGTTTTAAGAATCGGCATACGGACGTAATTTATAAAAATTGTTCAACAAAAATATTTGAAATAAATGTTTAATTATTAATATTTAAAATCTGTAACTGATTTCTTAGCTCTGCAATTCTGCATGAAGAAACTAGACATAAGTAGAACGTTCCCGCCAATTTATTTAATTTATAAAATCAGATATTCTAAAAAAAAAGAAATCGAATTTGTCGGTTTTAATAGGTATTTGATTGTGACCCTTCGACTAGACAATGATTACTGTTTTCTAATTACGACTTTATTAATGATGTGCTTGTAGGTAAAATTATATGTCCTTGAAAGGAACAACAGGGTTTTTGTTACATAGTGTACCTATAATATATTAATGGCTGAATGAATATTAAAATTTATTTTTGAAAATGGAACTAATAACGGCGATATTTTCGATAGAATGTGTGTATTGCGGCTACAGAAGAAATAAAAAAAAATGCATCATCTGTCTAGCCTTCCCACCGACCATAACATAGGGTCGGCGACTGGGATGCAGTTGAATATCAGTACCATTTTACTTATCGAGCGATTGCTTATCTGTCCTTCCCAATCCAGTTACTGGTAATACGAGACCCCTTAGTAAGACTGGTTATCAGACTAGCACTTATGACTACCCCTAACGACTGTCAAAGAGCTACGAATCAGCTGAGAGTTGAGATCAACAGCTTAACATGCTTTCCCGGGGGATGAAGGGATCTCGGAATGTAAAGATCCATCCACAGACCCACCGCGGCAAGTGTAGCTTCACCTGTAGGGTAATTGTAGTAAACACACTATCAGTAGCAATGGGCTTCATTTTGACAGTTCAACAACATTAATTGCGCTGTTTACATTTTTGATTTGGAGCAATGCATTAGCAATATACTTCAAATTGATTCCAATTTATATTAATAGTGTGTTACGCAATTAGGGTACTGATCGATCGACCTGTGGGGCTGTTATTATTTAGCCACGGGCCCTGCCAACCAATTAAAAAAAAAAAACACTCTCTCGAAACCAATGGATTAAAAAAAAGCTTCTACAACAACAACGTAACTGTAGACCACGGCGACCGTATTCACACGTAGTAACCACAACTTGATCACATTTTACCGCTGTGATGAATTGATGATACTTATCTTTTGAGTTTTGGCGGGAAAGTCAAGCTGAGTGTCACGCTCGTTTTTCATTGCACTTTTAAAATTATTTATAGTGTTGTTTACTAAATAAAAGTGCGTGATTTATGTAGTAAAAGTGCATTTAGTAAATAGTTCATAAAGAACAGTGAAATATCGCAGCATAGTGGCCGCATCATGACTTTGCCCCAAACCTCACTCGTAAGACGGGTCTCGCGGCCGTCTTTTTCGACATGAATAATTCATAATTACGTGACATTGGCTAAATGCACAAACCGTGCGAAGCCAAAAAATAAAGAAAGAAGTACTTACCTTAATGCAAATTCTGTTGTTTTCCAATTGGTTAAAGTATTCTATTTAATCCTAGCTATCCGACCGCGGCTTCGCCCTCGTGGAATTCGGTTATATCGCGCTTTTTAGATTTTCCTCGGGAATATCTAATTTTTCAATAAAAGGTAGCCTATGTCTTTCTCAGGGTTTAAAGATTGTCTGTGCCAAATTTCATCAAAATCGGTTGAGAGGTTTAAGCGGGAAAGCGTAACAGACAGACAGACAGAGTTACTTTCAAAGTTGTATAGAAAATAATGATTTTATTTTCTCGCAACCGTACTGAAAGTGGAATGTAAACCACTGCGCTAAAACCTATTAGGTATAATTCGGTTTCAATTACTAAAAGTATGTAGGTACATAATGCGTCATTTTAGACTCCTCTCGTATAACAATCTATGTACTACAGCGGGTGAGTATAATAACATTCATGCACTGGCTGGCAGCTATGCCATATGTAGGTATTCACGTAAAGAGTTGACCAATCTCTTGGCGATCAATGATTCAAAAACCTAAGTACGGACACGGGCGCCAAGTGCAAACGACTACATATACATCAAGCAGTACGTTTTTAGTTTTGGTACTTATTGCACGAGAGACCTCTCGATAGATCTATAAAATAGGTATTTCGTGGCATCAGAACTTATACTGGGTATGTATAACTTGATATGTAGCCGTGCCTACCTTTCGAGCGTTACCTATTATCTGACTATTCACAAGTACCTATTCTATATTCAAAAATATAAGTAGGTATTTATGGAACTATAGCCCTTACAAATTCTGCTTGTTCAAGAGTAAGATTATGTTTGTAAGAAATCAAATCCAATGAAAATCGTTGTTAGTTGACTACTTGTTAGGTAGGTACTTACCTACACCCGAACTTGTAACTCGTCTCAATATTTACTAGGTTTGGACAGCAATAAAGTCGATTAATACTTTTCGAAACCAAGCAAAATATTTTGTTGAAATTTAAATAAAAAAAAGACGCTGAATGAAAAAATAAGATTCCGATCCTCTCACTTCCGCTTTCGTCTTTTACTCTTGGTTAAAAAGAGTTTAAATGCTGACACAACGGGCGGTCTTATCGCTAAGAGCGATCTTTTACAGACAACCAAAAAGTACATTATTGAATAATTTCCTGTTAATCTAATCTCGTTTGCTGACCATACTATCGGCCTACTTACTCAAATGTTAAGTGAGTAATTTAAAATAGAGATTGAGATTATTTGGGAAAGCTGGCTCTAACTTCTGGATCGTATAAATAAGGATTACATTTAAGTTATCAAACAGCATTTTATTAAGCATAAGTACATATTTTAATTTAAATATTCCATTGTATACCTGCCTACTTACAGTCTGGGCGTTCGAAAGAATGCGTTCTAGACACTGCAAGTGTAATAGTTCTAGTAGCTAATAAACATCAATTTCGCAAAGTACGTTCCACATTCGGTTGTGTCACAACTTATTTAGGTGCAAGGAACGCATTTCATGACGGCTAGAATGTAGGTTCACATTTCATAGATAATATTATGTAAAATAATTAAAATCAAGTCTACAACAAGATAGACAACGGCAAATAGCTTGAAGTCAAACTTTAGAAGTCGAGACAGTTAGGTGTCAAACTGTCAAAGTCCGCAAAGGAAAATTATTTTATTAGTCATATTGTCTAGGAAGTTAGTAGATATCTGCCTCTTGTACGTAGCTAATGGAACAGTTTTATCTCATTTTGACTTAACCTATAACGTTATTAATTAGTCAAGATATTATTATTTACGAAACGTCTTAAAAATTATGTCACGTAACTTAACTTGTAGTTATAAACTTGTGATTTAACCCACAAAAACTGGTTGAAAAAATTCTTTAACATGGCTTTACTGCCATTGAATGGGTCATGTTTGTCAAGGTAGACGACTTCGTATGTAAGCACATTACATAATGTCACTTAAACTTGACAAAAATAAATTCACTTTAGGCATAATAATTATGTCTACCATATGAAGCCTAAAAGTATTAGCGAATAAGCTGATATCTGATAAATACAGAGGTGGCAGGGTTATCGGCGCGCAAACCGAAAACATGAATTCATCACATGATTCTAGAGGTAAAAATTTTGCGCCGACTATCCAAACAAAAAGCGTTTCATAGACAAAAGCAATACCTACGCGGTCAAACTGTAAAAGTGGACATTCTCGTACAGTTATCGTCAAAAGTTAAGGGCCTTACGGCCGAATACTGAAAAGCCACTCAAATATTTGAGACCCGCTTAAACTTTTGAGCAGCTCCTAACCTTCAATTTCGTATACACAAACGTCAATTATAAGCGTCTGTTAAAAATAAGTGCAACTTGAATTAAGTTGTGCTCAGAGACCACTCAGTGAAAAAGTCGTATACAGAAACGCTACTCAACGTTATTTAGCTGTCAAATCAAATGTCAAACTGATTTGAGCAGCCCTTAGATCTGAGAGTGGTCGCGAGGTCCCTCAAATCAAATAAAAGTTGTTAAAAAGTTTGTAAACAGTGGTAAAATGGAATTTCGTTCACGGTTCCGCATCTCAAAAGATACCGTATTGTATTTGGATTCAGTTTTCGGTAACACAATAAAACCATTAACAAAAAGAAACCGAGCCGTACAACCAGTGGACCAAATACTAATTACTCTACGGTATTATGCGACTGGTAGCTACCAACGCGTAATAGGAGATATTTTTGAGGTCGAACAACCCACGGTGCATCGAATAGTGCATAAAGTGACCGCCAAAATAGCGAGCCTAAAGTCTCATTATATAAATATGCCAACACAGGAAGAATATCCAGTTGTGGCAAATGAGTTTTTTGCTATAGCAGGATTCCCAAGAGTTGTGGGAGCTGTGGACTGTACACATATTAAAATAAATTCTCCAGGTGTGTATTTACGAAGTTTATTTATTATGTTCCCAAATTGTATGCTTGATTAATAGTTTTGTAATATTACCATTTATAATATAACCTAAAGTTGTGTAAATGTTTCTACTGAAATATAGGGCTCTAGTAAAGTAGGTAATTACTGTCTCACAGTAAAATAAATTATTATTATTTTTCAGGAGGTGCCCAATCTGAAATATATCGGAACAGAAAAGGATATTTCTCATTAAATGTTCAAATGGTATGCGATGCAAGATTGAAGATAAGGAATGTAATCGCAAGATGGCCAGGTTCTGTTCATGATAGTACCATATTTAATGACTCACCATTGTGTGCTCAATTAGAGCGTGGGGATTTTGGCACAGGTGTAATTCTTGGGGACAGTGGATACCCATGTCGACCTTATCTACTTACCCCATTATTGCACACAAGAACAGCTGCTGAAGAAGCTTACAATCGGGCTCAAATAAGCACCAGGAATCCTATAGAAAGACTCTTTGGTGTCCTTAAAAGGAGATTTCCTTGCCTACAAACTGGAATGGGGCTAAAAATAAAAAACATTCCACCAATCATAGTAGCGTGTGCAGTGCTACATAATATTGCCCTCTTGCAGTCGGATATATAGAGGAGGATCCCAGAGCTCCCAGACGTCACTTATTTTCTGATGGACAAAATATATACGAGTGAGTAGTGGTGGGGTGTGCTATGATCATATGACTAGTTGCTACCTTGGCCAGACGGCCATTTTTCAGGTAACAATTAATCAAGGTACATAGAAATACTGCTCACTTCACTTAAATTCTGATAGCTGATTTTAACATATATTTCACACAATATCGTTAAAAATCAAGATTCATTACTCCCAGACACATGCGGTCGGCGGTTTTACCTTACAGACGCTTCAAAGCTATTAAAAAATTAATTAAGGTCACTTATTTTCTGATGCTTGATTTTTATATATGTTATTCAAACAACTATTTTAAAACGTTTTGCAAACGGACAGACCGATCCAAGGGGCCAAACATTCACCAGACCCAATTTTCATGTCGCTGAGAGTAGGGGCACGGGCATTATCCGTGCGCATAAGTGCGAGTGAGACAGACATGAGTGTCATTGCTTCTCTCCTTCTATTCGGTTTACTCTTACCCACTAGTTAATGTATCGCGTCTGTTGAGTGCATCAGCTGTGTTGTGATTTAAGTAGCAATTCGTATAAAAAAATACAAATATTTGCAGTGTTTGAAAAAATATAATGGCTAATTTGTTAAATTGTGTATTTTGCAATAATTGTGATGAAAATTTAATATTATTTACGGAAGAGACATTAAAAAAGTGTCGAGTGATTTTACAACATAGAAAGGAACATAACCTAAAATTTAAAGACGTTGTTTTGCCGGGTGAACTATTTGAAAGTGGTTATCACAGAAACTGTTACAAATCGTTTACAGGGTTAAATAAAAAGTACTATTTACCAAAAAATACGGCAACCGAGAAAGCTAATTCAACAGAAAAGTTATTAAGCATTGCAGAAAATTTATCCACTGATATCCCAACGACAGTTGAATTAGATACACAATGTATTCAGCCAGAAGCATCTACGTCTCAACATTTTAATCCAGCAGCTGCTGTTATACCTGACACTACTACAATACCTAGCCCATCTGTCTTACCTGAGTTGGTCGAACCGGATTTTCCAAGATTAGAAGAATATATTGATCATCCTGAAAATATTGATTCACTTTTTGACAGTAATACTGCAGTTGATATCGATGTAAATAATTCTCCAAATAATCTTACTTGTATATATTGTGATCAAAAAACTAAAAAGCACAAGTCCAAACGATTGCCTCTAATTACGTCAGATAAAAATGTATTTCTATCTAAAGCTAAAAATCAAAATGAAAATCATACAGAATTCTTGGAAAAAATTGTAAATTATCCACATTCTAAAATACACTATCACAATATCTGTCAATTAAATTTTTCTTATGAAACTTCAACAAACAAAAAAACTACTACAACTCATTGGCATAGTCTTCGTGAACAACACCGAGCAGCTTTTCATGAAATATGTTCTTTTATTGAAGAAAATATAATTCAAAAAGGACGGTGTTACTTCCTGAGTTATATTTGTCGATGTTATATCGGATTATTAGATGAAAGTGATGAAAAAAATGATGTCGGAATTAGAGGGGATTTTAAAACACACATTTTGGAATCAAAAATTAAGAAAAAATATGGTAAAGAGATAAAAATTTTTATTATTCAGAATAAAAAATTAGTCGCGCCGAAAAATGTAGTGGCTATTGATGAGCAAACACTCGAAAGTCTAAAAGATGAAGATATTTTATTTAAAGCTGCTCTATTATTGAGAAAATCTGTTTTACAAGCTGAAAAAAAAAAGTCACCTCATAACTTAACAATACAACATTTGCAGGACGGAGAAATAACTGTGCCACAAGATCTACTGGACTTTTATTCTACTTTGATAGCCGGTAATAACCGAAGACGTAAAAATAATCAAAAGTATATCCGTCAAGTCAAGTCATATTGTGAAGATGTCGTCTATAGCATTTACAATGGAAAAATAAAAACATCAAAGCATATTATGCTCGGAATGGCTTTAAAAAGTCTAACAAGTAGCCGCAAAATTATTGATATAATACATAGATATGGGCATTGTATCAGTTATCCTGGAGTGGAAGAGCTCGAAACAGAAGCAACATATACATCAGTTGAAAAATCAAGTGTATGTCCTGAAACAATTAAAAAATCACCAGATCTCTGTACCGGTCTTGCTTTCGATAATTTTGATCGTTTCGTGGAGACAAAGACTGGTAAAGATACATTGCACGATACGGTTGGTATTATTTACCAGAATATTGATATGAACACCCCAGATGAACCGCAATTAATAAATATCACCGATGCTCATACCGAAGTATCTATCAACTCGCAAAAAAGGAGACGGAGAACTTTTGATGCTATTTCTATGGAAATTAGTGAAGAACCATTGGTTAAAAAAATGAAGATAACAGATCTAGAAGCGTCAGCTTGTGAAGATACAGAACCTATAAATTTACCACTGTACAAAACGATCGATACGCTGTGGATGTTTAGCCATGCTCTCCAGTTACCGAATGTTCCAATGTGGGTTGGATTTAATTCTTTTCTAGTTGACAATAATAGCCCACAACAAATAGTTTCATATCTAACTCCAATAAATCAATCGCCTACTAACAAATCAGTAGTTTTGGAGACTATGAAACAGAGTCAACAAATTTGTGAAGAAGTGAAGCAGTCATCCATCCAAGTTACTTATGATCTTGCGATTGCAAAAATAGCCTTACAAATTCAAGCTAGCCACAAACCAGATCTTGATAATTTATTCATACATTTGGGGCCATTCCATATAATGATGGCTTACTTCAAAACTATAGGGAAATTTATTATGCATTGTGGCTTAACAAACGTCATGGTACAGAGTAATTTATTAGCATCCGGCTCTGTAAATGGATTTCTGGAGGGTAAACATTTCAATAGGTGTAAAAGGCTTCACCCTTTGATGGCTGTAGGTTTGGAAATTTTACATTTTAAATCGTTTTTGGAGAGTAATAATATTACAATCAGTGATCAAATTATCCAAGAAATCACACGACTAAGAACGTCTTCAATATCTTCACTTACAATTGAGGATGACGAACCTAATGCATTATTACAGAATTATGATATTTATAAGCAAAAAACCCTCAATGGCGAGTTTGGTAAAACTCCACAGTTTTATTTAATCTATATAAATCTTGTTCATCATTATTTAACCTTGTCAAGAAGCATACGTTGTGAAGATTTTGAATTATTTAAGTTTGTACTGCCAAAAATTACTAACTTATTTTTCATATGCAATCAACCGAATTATGCTCGTTGGACAGTTAAATACAGTAATAATTTGTTAAAAGTTGCCGAAACTCATCCTGACTTGTATGAACAGTTCAAAAATGGTTTTTTTTTTGCATTCAAAGAACTAGTAAGCCTTTTTCTAAGCAACCGATTGACTTAGTCCTGGAACAAACCATTAATGCAGATGCAGCTAGGAGACTCACAGGTAATGAACATTAATGATTAATAAAAATTAAAAGGAAAATTGAAAAAATATATATATAAAGATTAATGAATATACATGTCAAAAAAGTTAATAAAATTAAAAAAAAATAAACAAAAATGTCAGAATATATGAAAATAAATGAATATGTCAAAAAAAATTGAATATACAAAAACCGTAAATTTATATTTTTCAGGAATAATCCAATTCACCAATTCCATATCAGCACGCCAACGATGGGCTCGCAGTCATGATATACGATCAACAATAATTAGTTCTGTTTATAAAGATCTAGACTTACAACTAATCATAATATGAAGAATGATACCAAACAATTACAAAAATTTATCGACGAATTCGATCGATTCATCAATCCGTTTAGTCCTGAAGTACCACAAGATCTTTTGCTTAATATTTCATCTGGAAAAGCAGCCTCAGAGGTCGTAGAAAAATTTCTTCTCCATGTTGAGAAGAATGGAGACATAAGACGTCAAACATTCATCGCAGAATGTAAAAACGATGAATATAGGTTCGAAAAGAGCATAAAAAAAGTGCCACTGGAAAACTTTTCTTTAGATTATGCTAAGAAAACAACAACTAAGGTAGGTGGTAAAGTGCTAGAAGTACGTACTCAAAGAGATCTGTTTGGGCGGATGCTTGGAATATCGATTGATCACAAAGTCGATATAGCCAAAATTTTATCATACCCCATAACGCCAGTGCCATTATCCATGTGTCATTTCGACGGTGGCATCTGTAAAACCCAAAAGTCGGTTCTGATGAAATCATTGGAAAAAGGCGTACAACACAACCTACCTTCTCACATTGATATTTTGATAATTGATGGTTTCTTTCTGCTCTATACTATGAATAATGTGCCTAAAACTTTTGGAAATATCGCAAAAAAAGTACTACAAATGGTGACACAGTTGAAAGCCACGAGATATGATGTCATATTTGATCAGTATTTTTCCCCTTCCATTAAAGATTATGAAAGATCTCGTCGATATGAATCATCACTACTGGAATTCAACATTACTGGGCCAGATCAAGTTCGTCCATCAAATTTCACGAAAGAGTTAAAAAATATCCACTTCAAACAGGCTCTCGTTGATTTCTTCATATTGCACTGGACTAGTGAGGAGATGATTCCATTCATTGGTAATAATCAAGTTTACATTAATTTTCGACAATGTCACTCTTTCACCGTGAGTAATAATAAAGTTATGTCTGAAATCAATGAAGATTTATCGTGTCCCCAGCATGAGGAAGCTGATACAAAGATTGTTTATCATGTTTGCAACACTGATGCTCGAGCTAATTTTGTGATACGATGTTCAGATACGGATATTGCAGCGATAATGCTAGGAAATATGCATCATTTAAAAAATTATGATTCACACGTGTGGATATTAACCGGCACTGGTAACAATCAGCGATATGTTGATATTAGCAGTATCTACAAACAGTTAGGACCGTCGTTATGTCGAAGTCTACCAGGATTCCATGCTATTACTGGATGCGATTATAATCCCGCATTTTTCAAAAAGGGAAAACAAAGGCCGTTTAGTATTCTTAAAAAAATAAAGAATACCAACAAGCATTTCTCACCTTTGGCACGTTGAATTTGATCGATGATGTAGACGAAGAAGAACGTGTATTCAATATAGTACAAAGATTTATATGTGATGTTTATAACGTACCAGGAGTAATGGATGTAAATGCTGCCAGACTTCAGCTGTTTATTAATACATATATGGTATGTGATGTTAATGAAAAATTTATGCAAAAAAATATGAAAAACTTCGATGCTACTAACTTACCACCTTGTAAAAGCGAACTTCGGCAACAGTTTCGACGAGCTAACTATATTGCTAGTGTTTGGAACAATGCTAGTGCAAAAATGATTAATATTTTCAATCCCAAAAATTATGGCTGGACATTAGAAGATGATAAATATCATTTTCATTGGTTTGATGGAGATCAATTGCCGGATTTTGTCAGTCAGTCCTTGGAGGAAGAATTAGGTAATTTATTTTAGCTTCTCATAATTTTGATGTCTCTTTAGTTTTCCAAATCTTAATTGGTTGGTTTGTTTTTACTTTTTTACAGCGAAAACGCCCGAGGAAAATACTGATGAACAAGATGATGATTTAGATATTCAATATCAAGATAGGATCGATGATGAATTACCTGACTTCAACGACGATGACAATGAAGATTAGAAGCCAGTCGAATATTTACAAATCAATCTTACAAACTTATGTAAAAAAATATTTGTCGATTTTTGGTAGTTTTTTAAGGTTCGTTACAAATAAATAATTATTTGAAAAGGTTGCTGTTATTTAATTAAATTATTAATACTTTGTAAACCTTTTGATATTTACTTTAAAAATTTAAAATTAACTTAAAAAAAATTAAATTAATAAAACAGTTTGTAAGGTACAATTGTATAATTATTGCGGTCAGATGAGCACTTTTCTCAAAGTTAATCTTTGATTATTTACGTGATTTTCAAATAGAAGGAGAGAAGCAATGACACTCATGTCTGTCTCACTCGCACTTATGCGCACGGATAATGCCCGTGCCCCTACTCTCAGCGACATGAAAATTGGGTCTGATGAATGTTTGGCCCCTTGGATCGGTCTGTCCGTTTGCAAAACGTTTTAAAATAGTTGTTTGAATAACATATATAAAAATCAAGCATCAGAAAATAAGTGACCTTAATTAATTTTTTTAATAGCTTTGAAGCGTCTGTAAGGTAAAACCGCCGACCGCATGTGTCTGGGAGTAATGAATCTTGATTTTTAACGATATTGTGTGAAATATATGTTAAAATCAGCTATCAGAATTTAAGTGAAGTGAGCAGTATTTCTATGTACCTTGATTAATTGTTACCTGAAAAATGGCCGTCTGGCCAAGGTAGCAACTAGTCATATGATCATAGCACACCCCACCACTACTCACTCGTATATATTTTGTCCATCAGAAAATAAGTGACGTCTGGGAGCTCTGGGATCTTGGACTAATATTTATGGAGGATGATGACCCTTTACCTTATTATGAGGAGGAATCCTTGGGTCAACAAATTGTAGGTCTTGAGACCAATCAGAACTTTTTAGTAAGGACTAATTTAATAAATACACATTTTTCCTCTTAAATATAGTTATATTAGTGTAAATTATTATATAGATTTCACTATTTCAAGTTTTGCAGTCTTCGTTTCCAAAATTGCATTTTTGCTTTATATATATTATTTTCCATTTTGTTTTTATTTATCCAGTATTTTGTTTCTAATTTTGCATTTTTTAGTTTTGTCCGAAAATATTGTTGTTTTATTGCATTTTGTGATGGTTTTATTCGTCCTGAAAAATGGTATTAGTAAAATATTATTGAAAATCTCACATCACTAGCATAAAGGACAATAATGTTACATAATTACCAGCAGAGTATGATGTTGAAGGTTTGTTTTTTTCTCGGGGTATGGCTGTTGCAGCTCTCTGGTCATCTATCAAGGTAATTGTCAAGCAATTAAGATGCTGTTCATAGTAAAATTAATTGATTTAATAATTGTACAATAAAAAATTATTACCAGCAATACTTTTTGATTCAATTGGTTTGCTATTGTCCATTATGGAAGCCATTGTTGCATCTTGGTTGTCTGGAAAAAAATCTGTATGTGAGTAAAGAATACACAATAATAAGTATAAAATAAAAAAATGTACCAATGTTGTGAAATGGCAAGCAATTGAGATGCATTTTAATAGTAACATTAGTTTAATAATTAATACAATAATTAAAAACTTACCAGCAATACTATTTGATGTGACTGTGCATGGTTTGGTATTATTTGTTATGTAAGCCACGGTTGCATCCTGGTCTTCTGGAAAAAAATCTGTATGTAAGTATAGAATACACAACAATAAGTATAAAATAAAGAAATGTAACAATGTTGTGAAATGGCAAGCAATTGAGATGCTTTTTAATAGTAACATTAGTTTAATAATTAATACAATAATTAAAAACTTACCAGCAATACTATTTGATGTGACTGCAAGGTTTGGTATTATTTGTTATGTAAGCCACGGTTGCATCCTGGTCTTCTGGAAAAAAAATCTGTATGTAGAATTTATAACAATAAATAAATTAACACAAAAATAAAAACAAAATGTACCAATGGTGTGAATATCTGGCTCTGCTGTGTAAACATCGGATTGTGTAAGGAGTTCTGGTTCTGTATCACCTATAAAATAAACAAGAATGTAATGGCTTGTTGATGTCAAATGTATTAGGATATAAATTATTACACAAACCAAAATATAATGCAGCATCATCATAGTAGTTAGCTAATGGTTGAATCTGAGGAGCAGCCATGGCTAATATTTGAGCATCTTGCTCAGAGAGTGTACTCTTGTAGGTTCCACCACCAGTGCGATTAATTTCTTTCTATAAAAAATAAAAGTTATAATTAGAAGATATCCTGAATTTTAGAAATATTTAATTTAAACAAAACAAACCTTATCAATTGATGCCTTCTTTTTAATATCTTTGGTGATCTCATAGTACTGCAACCGCTAAAAAAATAAAGTGAATAAAGAATCACTTGTGTAAATGATCATTTCAAGATATCACAAAAACAAACTTACATTTGCTGTGGCAATGTTTTTTTTAGATCTCTGTTTTATATTTTCATATAAGTGACGGAGCTGTTGCCAGGTTCTACAGCCACTCACAGAGACAGCATTATATTGCCGGCATATAGTGTTCCATACTTCTCGCTTCTTTAAAAGCATGTGAGCGTTTGTTTCCTTATTTTCAATAATATTTTGATTTCTGGAAGGAATTCAAAATAATAAATATTATATTCTTTCATTTAAATATTCTTTGTGTATTTCAAACTATTTTTAGTGAACTATAATTTAATCATTTGATGTATTAAGATAACTTTTTTTTTACTATAGTTTAGATGATGGGATATTTAATTTTTATATGGTATCTTTATTATTTCTAAATTGTTATTTATAAAAAATGACTGTAAAACATGGAGCACTTTTATGAAAAAAAAAAAAACTATCTATATACTAATTTAACCAAGTTTGCAAACAAATAAATGATTTGATTTAAATGTTTTTGTATATTATTTACAACATGACACAGTTTGAAATTACTTAAACTGAAGATCTGAGAATCACACAAAACTTCGATGGCACGTCGCAATTGGGACGAAGCAGTCTCTACTTTGCTTAATCCCAATTGCGCCTCTGCGCTACGGCTTCCTCAGTTTCCGCCTGACGCAAGTCCTCAGCGGATCGGACGTAGATATTTCGGGAGGAAGACATGCACCAGGACGTTGCGGTTAAATGATTCTATTTTCATTCTTTATTTAGGTACTTACTTCTTTACGAGTTCTAACAGCATATCTTTTTCGGCAGGCGTATAATTACTTCCGCGTTTCTTCTTTTCCTCCATCGTCAATTAACTTATTAAATAAGGAATCACCAAAAGGTTGAAGATTTTTACTAAATTATAGTAATTAGAACTTGATTCAACATCAACATTCGCGCGTAAGATAATTGTAACGTTCCAATCAACGACAACAATATTAGCAAGTAAATATTATTTTCTGATGTCTTCTTTTGATATTTATCTCATTTCAATATAAATAATTTAGATCATAATGCAAATTATACTTCTAATAGCTGTTAAATTTCAACTAATTAATAAGTTTAGAAAATATTTATTCAAAGAACACTGCGTAAAAAGAATACAAGACTTAAGCCAAAATAAATTGTAACTGAGAACGTGCTGAGTATCATTTTTTTCGCAGAATGTTGCCATGACGTAAACATTTGAGCGCTGCTTGCTTGATCACGGCATCCAATTGCTTGAGTGACGTTTGTGTATACCACTTAAAATTTGAGGGATGCTTAAGTTTAAGTAGCCTTTAGGTGAGAATGAGATTTGAGTGGCTTTTCAGTATTCGGGTGTTAGTCTCATTTAGTAGCGTAAAATGGTCACTTTAGGAAGCTAATTTCTAATTAACGGCTTGGTTTTGAGATTTGAAAAAAATATATCTTGTCTATTGATTCATGTACAACATTTACTAAATATGATTTTTTCGTAGGATTTTGCCTGTTGCCTTAAAAAAATATTTACCAAAACGCTATTTTTGGCTAATATTCGTTATTACTTCTAAACGGCATTGATGTGTGGAAATATTTTTACACTGAAAAATTCGTGGTTAGAAGTACTACACATATGTCATAGCGTATTTAAATCCATCAACATTTGCCAAGAAAATATCCTTATTTTGAAACATAGGTTTAGAGGTGCTCTGCGCGGGCGCGGGCGGCAGTCGTGCGTTAGCATTCAGACGGGAGGGTTGTGTCGCTTGCTGCTCTGCTCCGGCTATCGCCGACTACGCGTGGTTGTCTGTGTGAGTGCAAATATTTACGAGCGAATCGTGTCAGTGTACGTTCATAGATTAGCTCGCAAATGAGAATTGAAGATGCGTCTGGTGGCGTAAGTATCTATCTACCTATACTCTTGTATTTATACCTACATATTACTGTATTTTTCTTTATAATTACTATTAGCTTTTGAACCATTTTTCTTTTACAATTGAAGTTAAACAATTACGAATTGTTCCAGGAAATCTAGAAAGAAATCTTTAGACTTGAAAGGCAATAATCCGACTAACTACATCCGCTGATAATATAGAAGACTCTATTCAGGTAAGTAAACACTCGCACTTAGATTATAATTTATAGGTTTGTAAGGAGATTTAAAAATAAAAATCTTATTAGAAATTTACGTAACTTGAAAATGTGATTTTTTGTTTATGGTGATATAAACCAAAAATTAGGACTCAATTAAAGGTTTTGGTGTAAAAACAGTTTTACAAAAAGTTTTGAGTTGATAGGACTTTTAGTTTTTGCGATATTAGCAAAAATGTGTAATAAAAACTCTTACTTGGATTATTTTAAATGATTCTTCCTGTAAAAATTTTATTTCTATATGTAATTGTTTAAAGTAGCCGAAGCCGATGGACGCGGGCTGGTGGGCTTGGAATGTCACAGTTATCAGTAAATTTTTTTGACGTCCTCCGTGGCGCAGCGGTCAACACGCCTGCCTGCGACGTGGAGGCCGCGGGTTCGATTCCCGGCCAGGTCATGATGGAAAACGATCTTTTCCTGATTGGCCTGGGTCTTGGATGTTTATCTATATATGTATCTATTATAAATATAGTATCGTTGAGTTAGTATCCCAGTAACACAAGTCTCGAACTTACTTTGGGGCTAGCTCAATCTGTGTGATTTGTCCGTATATACATATACAGTATGTTAAGAAAACCCTGTCCGACCCGTAAGGATAATAAAGGTTAAGTAAACACATGACCAAATATGATATAAAATTTTACGTAATCATCATAGTACCAATACAAATGAATTTTGAAATAACTTCCCCGAAATTGGGTAATTTTTAAAAAAGTGACAACACCGGTATTATTATGAGCGAATAGCGACAGCGATGCGACCACGTGCCGCGTGCCCTGCCGCCCGCCGCCCGCGGAAGGGTGCTTAACGCATATTTATTAAGTTACCTCTTTTTGCGAAATAATATTTATTTTTTTAGGGGGATTTTTTTTTAAGTTAGCCTGTTTTTGTATGCATTAGTAGAATCAGTTATCGATACCTAACAACACCTTCACGGGTCGGACAGGGTTTTCTTAACATACTGTTTTTCACAAATAATATTGTAATAACATTTTTCGACTTACAGAAAAGAAGAGAAAGAAACCAATCGACAGAACTTAAAAGTTTAATTTGCTTTTTAGGTCGAACACTAACGCAGTTGATTCTAGGTCAGACATCCATACAGAATGTCGACAAGAAAATGATAATATTATATATCTCTATGTGCACAAAAAAACGACGCAAGTTCCATCATCATCATTCAGGTAAAATTATGCCTGCATGTCCTACAACCTATATTTTTAGTTTACAAATATATCATATACCTGTAAAATTATTTTTTTATTAATTCTTAATTAATTTTTCTTGATAAATTCTTAATTCCTTGACAAAAATGTCTAACAATGTTGCTAGGGTTAATTAAAATGTATGTTATATCTTTTTTAGCTCAAAATATCACCAAAACATCAACAAATCTCAAGCTGTTTCATCGAAGGGCGACGCATAGTTAATATTGCTTACTTTTATTCAAAACTAAAGAAAATTGCCAAGTACGGAGAATTATAGACTGTGGTTTAGCATCTATGGATATTGTTGGAGAACGACAAGTGGGACTACATTCCCTATTTATTTTTAAATGCCGTATGTGTATGGAAACATTTTGCATATCCTACAGAAATCAATATCAGCTGTGCAGTTGTAGGAACAATAGACATAGACTGTGGCCATTCTCAACTGCAAGAACTTTCTGCAGCTTTAGATTTGCCTATAATCTCGCATGTAATTTATCGGATCGAAGAATTAAAATTTACAGATTTTAAAATAACTCGTGTTTTATTTGAAACCTCATTACGACGGAGTACATTCAATCCGACATCACTGACATAGTATAAATAAGGTACTATGTCGTCATGAAAAACGGCCGAAACTACGCGCTTTGTAATCTCATGGCATCTGTACAAAGCACGGTTAGCGCAGTGGTTAAGCTATTGACTGCTGCGCTGCGTGTCGCGGGTTCGATTCCCGCGAATATTCAGAACATGTCCTACAAGTAGTTGTCCCGGGTCTGCTGTTTGTGTCTGTGAATTTATATGTTTGTAAACGCACCCACGATAAGAGTAATTCCTAGTGTGAGGCACGTTTTTTTTTAAATAAAAGTATCACAAAGTGCCTAGTGTGAGTTTGTTTTCCGTTAACGCGATGAACTCGTTTATGTTATTCGCACTAGTAATACCACTAGTAATTAATTCAAGGACACTTGCAAAACATGATGCCGTTACGGTCTTACTATACAGTATGTTAAGAAAATCCTGTCCGACCTGTGAAGGTGTTGTTAGGTATCGATAACTGATTCTACTAATGGTTACAAAACCGGGCTAAACTTAAAAAAAATCCCCCTAAAAAAACAAATATTATTTCGCAAAAAGAGGTAACTTAATAAACGTGCGTTAAGCACCCTTGCGCGGGCGGCGGGCGGCAGGGCACGCGGCACGTGGTCGCATTGCTATTCGATCATAAGAATAACGGTGTTGTCACTTTTTTAAAAATTACCAAATTACGAGGAAATTGGAATTGATTCGCGGGAAAAAAAAGATTATTTCAAAATTCATTTGTATTGGTATTATGATGATCACGTAAAATTTTATATTATATTTGGTCATGTGTTTACCTAACCTTTATTATCCTTATTGGTCGGACAGGGTTTTCTTAACATACTGTAGATACCCATATACTGAAAAGTAGTGAAAAAAAAATCAAATATGTTGAATCGATAGATATTACCATCTACCATTAATTTTTATATTAATGTTATGGTATATTATAATGTGTGGGTACTTGTTTTACAAATGTCTGTCAGTCTGCGATCGGCCATTAAACTCTGTAACGAGCACTCCTTGATTTTATTCAAACATTGATCAAGAATACTACAAATATATTATAGTACGATATTACCATTTATCAATACAAAATATACATTTATCGGTCTTGCATCCATACCCCCGTCTGAAATCGTAGGCACAAATCGCGACCTACACGCGGCTTGTCTGCATATCTGGATATTCTTTGATTGTCGTTTTAGTTTAGCGCGCCACCGCGCGCATTTTACGAATTCGGGAGTACGGCGTTTAGCTCCGCCCACATGCACAAGGTCATTGAGGCTACTATAACCGTTAACAACAGTCATCATCAGTCAACATCATAGTTTCTTTTTGGTAACAAGACCGGTGTGTGTGTTTGTACGTGCGTGCGTACGTGCGTGTGTGTGTGTCTGCGTATGTGTTGGTGTATGTAAGACTGTGAACGTTCTTAAAATGGCAAAATTATCCCTCTGCTGGGCAAACATTGAACTGCGCTGCTTTTTACCGTAGTTTTTTTTTTATAAATTTGGTATTAGCTTTTAATTGACCATAAAGAAAAATTTCAATTTGCAGTGTGATCAAAATAATGAATACTACTACGCTCTAACCATAGTTTGCAGTCTATGTCACCCTGTATCAGTTCAGCCGTAGTATGGTTGACAGTTTTTTTTACATATAAAAATTCAAAAACCACTTGTTTGAATAACAATTTTCACTTCCTCATTTCATTTATATATTAGCATATAAAATTAAGTTGTGCTCGATTAATTTAAACACGAGATCCAATACATTCTTAATTCTCCATTTTCTATTCAAGTTCTGACGTTAACTTTCACCCAGAATTCTGGGATTGTCGTGATGATGCCCTGTATCCTCCTGGAGGGTTTGAGCAGCGGTTTCCCATCAGCAGTGGAAACTTTAAACGCCTGCATGAAACCTGCAAGCACCTGGAACATTGACTGCCGAGCGTAGGTTTCGCCTGCACAAAGTCTTCTTCCTGTGACCAAAACATCAAAGGTGTTTAAGGACAATCGTGGGCAAAGGTCTAAATAAAACAATTTATTTTCACTTTTGTTTCTTAACCGATAGGGTAATTTCGTACTACAATTGCAATTATAATTTAATAATAGGATTAGAATTAGATAAATTAGTAGTAGACCAAAGAAGTGCTGGCAGACGTTGTAATAGATGACATCACAAGATTATAAAGATCGCGCGAAATGGAGGAAATTGACCAAGAAAGCGGACCCCGGGCTATAACGCGAAAGCCGCGGATGCAACCGGGATAAAGCTGAGATGATGAAGAATTGTAATTATAATTTAATAATAGGATTAGAATTAGATAAATTAGTAGTAGACCAAAGAAGTGCTGGCAGACGTTGTAATAGATGACATCACAAAATTCTAAAAATCGCGCGAAATGGAGGAAATTGACCAAGAAAGCGGACCCCGGGCTATAACGAAAGCCGCGGATTTAAACGGGATAAAGCTGAGATGATGATGAATTGATAGCAGACGAACATCTTCTTCTCACCTTGAGGAGGCCTATGTCCCAATAATGGTTACTTTATAGGCTGATTATGTATGTATGTTATGTAAGCAGACGAATTTATAACACATACAGAGTAGTGCTGACAATACGACAATAAATTAAACATGATGTACCTCAACACATTCTCAGTCTACCCATAAAAAATTATATAAATATGTCCATTAGTTTAGTCACAGGAAATTATTTTTCATTTTTCACATTTTCTACATGATGTACATGTTGATAAGGAAGCGCTTACAGGTTAATGATCGCCGCATCCTACGGTACCAAACTTTAATAATAATGGCGCGAAAAAAGCAAGTCGATACAGGATCGCGCTGTCGCCGAGCGGAGGTCAGTGAACCAATATTTCTAAAGGATGTTCTATTCCGTTTGCAATTTTATGCGATTTAGTTTGTTTCTAATTTTCATTTTTTTATTATTGATGCTAGGTTTTTTTTCTATGGTTGAGGATTATTCCTATGAACCAGCATTGTTCGCGTTTTCATTCACTGTCGTATTGTCAGCACCACTCTGTATAAAGGAATGAATTAATTTACAAAATATTAATTGACAGCCTCCGTGGCATAGCGGTAGCGAACGCGGCCGCTGCGCAAGGAGGGGCGCGTGTTAGATCTCCGCGCAGTGCAAATATTTGTATGCATAAATATGAATATTTGCACCTACAATTGATTTAATGCAATGCTTCGATATCGCCTTCGGGTTGTGGAGGTTAGACGGCAGTCACTTCACGGAAAATATCGCAGTTTAGCCAAAAAAATCAGCAGTTAGATAGTAAAGCGGACCCCAGACTTCAAACCTGAAAAAGCTTTTAATGCGACTGGGATTAACGCTAAGATGATGATGATAAAGGAATGGATTAATAAAAAAATCCATTCCCTTTTTAACAACTAAATATGTTCAATACCTCCTACCTCACACCTAGGTACCTCAGTCGTTTTAGGTGATTGGTCAAAGGTTAGAAGCAACATACAACATAGTCAGATACTGGGAACATGACACCCCTTGATGTTTTTACCAAGGGGTATTCCACTTTAGGGCTTCTGATAACCCGAAAATATTGTCAAAGATCTACTTACGAATGCCAACAGGCACCCTATTTGCGTATAACACTATTACTATCTATATGATTCATTTTGAAGTAAATTAATAATCGGTTGCTCTATATGTTTGTAGAATATGTATGTTCAACGACGTTAATAATGCAATGAAGTTGGTTTAATTGTCAAAATGAAACTCATTGCTATTATAGTGTGTTGCGCAATTACCCAGCGGGTTCAATGGTTAAGCTAAACCACTGCAATAATAATGCACTTGGTGGTTAATGGTAATGCACTTTTGACCCTTACTGTATAGTAAGGGTCAAAAGTGCATTACCACTTTTGAACTTTATTGCTCTAACAATAAGTGTCAAAAGTGGTACTCCACTTTTGACACTTATTGTTAAATTCTTACCTAAATTGTGCATTAGTGAAATATTTAAATTACGATATATTAGGAATCGTGTCTAAACTAAAATAATCACGTTAATAGGATTAGAATTAGATAAATTACGATTTGATTATAAGTCTAAATAATCTAATAATAATCTATATACTTACCTAAATATTATTATTGCGTTCTTAGTTACATACTGACTTGATTAAAAATAAAATCAGCACCATAATATTTATTTTTATAAGTTTATATTTGTTATTTGGACAATAAGTGCCTAGGTACTTATATAAATCCCTACTTAATTTTGAAAAAATCTGATGAAATACATAAATAAAGTGTGTAGTGAAGGTGAGGTAGAATTACCAATAATACCCTATTACTATATACTATTCCTAGCCTAATCTAATTTTTTACTCACTACAGGGTACTTACTGAGGGGAGCAGTGGTGCCCTTGTGGTATGGACGGTTCGAACCCCATCAGGTCAATCAGGTGCTATCATCATCATCATCATCAACCTTCTTCCTTATCGTCCCACTGCTGAGCACAGGTCTCCTCTCATACAGAGAAGGATTGAGCGAAATCACCACGCTTACTCAATGCGGGTTGGCGATTTCAGACTTACAGTCCAGGTTTCCAGGTTTTCAAGATGTTTTCCTTCACCTTCAGTCATTGGTGTCCAAGATATACTTAGAAAGTACATATATATAACTTTATAAAAGTTGCCTGACCTGGAATCGAACCCGCGCACTCATATTTGAGAGGCTGGTGTTTTAACCAATAGGCCACCACGACACTCAGGTGTGTCTCAGGTGCTATACTTTATGTAAATTTCAACGTCACTAAACTTTAATCATCGCCTAAGTATAAATAAATCCCCTTATTTTAAATGAGATTGCGAAAACGCTACGTGCTGACGTTTACGTGTAAATGTTACGTGGGTAACAAATGTCTTGCCATGGCGCCTCCGCCGGGCCGGAACAAGCGAGGCAGACTAAAGAAGTGCTGGCTTGACGTTTTAAGAGATGACATGCGTGCCAACAATCTCACGCCACGGGATGCCAGAGATCGAGCGAAATGAAGGAGTATTTGTAGGAAAACGGACCCTGGGCTCCAACGCGAAAGCCGCGGATGCAATCGGGATTATACGCTGAGATGATGATGATGATTTTAAATGACATTACAAGTTCATCCACTGATGTTCTTGGAACAAACCATACCTACCTACGAGATCAATGGGCAAGGCGATATAGCCTAAACGCTATATTTTATCAAGTAAAACATAGTATTAACAGTCTCGTAGATACTAATTAATTCATTGCTTAAATAAACCATAATTGTAGGAATTTTTCAACCATTTACCAGCTAAGTATAGCTATAGGTATAAGTACGTAAGTATTGCACATAACTGTCCCAGATTTATAAGCATGCGTAGTACCTGTGGAAACTAGATTTTTCATGTACCTACCTACCTATTATTAGCCTAGCCCTGTTGCAGATATTGAGATACTTAAATGGAAACACGAAACTGTGCTATATTTTAATAATTTTACATACAAGTTTTAGAAGGTTTCTTTATTAGATTATCAACTTTATCTTGAAAGCATTAAGGCTCAAGGTTGATTGGGAATATAGACAATTTCGGGTAGCTTGTCTTGCTATCGTCCTTGTCTACATAAACGGGGCTTATTAGATAGAAGTAAAAACAAATTACTAGACCATTATAGAATATCGTCTTGTGAGTGATAAACCGTCGTAAACAAGTACGTATTTATGTGAATTTTAGATGCATGTTCCTCAGCGCTAGTGGAAAACATAGACAAATTTCTATACCTTACCGGCAGTCTCTTTTTATAGGTTAGGTAAAAGCGCATATGGATGAAATGTATGATGATCAAATTCAATTTTTCTGGAACAGGCCTTAGCCACTGAGACAAACTAGAGTACGGAGGACGCGTTTGAGCAGTTGTGTTGCGATGTGTGCCGGGTACAATGCACCAAGTGTTGTTTAGGCGGGGGTTTGGTCGTGGAGGGTCTCCATATCAATCTCCCTCTGGCGCAGCATCGTTGGTCGTGTTATTGGGTTTAACATTGCATCACCTTGCTCAGCTGCCGTCTTCTTTCCTATTCATTATTTTTTTTAAGTGAATAGGATTAATAAACTAGCGCGCTTTACCATTAACGATTGCATCACTGCTTACCATCAGGCGGGATTGCGGTCAAGCACTAGTTTATATATACTAATACATAAAGCTGAAGAGCTTTTTTGTTTGTTTGAACGCGACAAAATTTGAATTCGTGACGAATGAAGTCATACCTGCGCCAAAAGGCAATGATTTGTCGAGAGAGAGGTCCAAAACGCCATTTGTGAGAAATCGTTCGGGGCGGAAGTTTTCCGGATCACCCCAAATGTCTTTGTCCATGTGGAGCATCGTCAAATTGGGGCTGATCATTGTGCCCTGAAAACAATGAACAAGAATTTAAAATCTATTTTTAAATCAAACATGTAGGTAAGGTAAGGTAAGTATTCTTTATCACAGAAAGCCCACTTTTTTTTTTTATTTTCCGGGGTAGAAATCCTCATAGGATGTCCGCCGCCCTGGGGTGGGCGACGGGGTCTGTCAGACTTTTACTGACTAAAACCACCCCGGTGTCTCTTCTATTACGAGCGCGCGTGGGGCCGCGGGAGTCTAAATTCTTCCACGGCCCCACACCCTCGCGCTGGCCCGGTCTGTCCGGGCCTCGTCTCCTGCACGGGGTAGTGGGGTGTTACATCAGCTTCATTGGATCTGCACTTAATCACCTGCCGCTTATGACAGCAACTTTGAATAAGAGGACATCTTGGGTTTTTTTTTTGAGCTGCCTACAGCACAGTCTTTCCCAGAGATAATCAGCATTTATGGAAACTAAGGTATGATTGATTTTTGATTATATTAACTAGTGGTCTCAGCAAGGTTCCTTGCAGTAATCCATTACGACACAAGACATTTCTCAGAACAATTATGAGATTTTCAGATAATGGTACTTTGAAATTCGCCGTTTAGGTAGGTAGGTTTACCTAATTATTATATTTTTTAAATGTATTTTTTGTATATTTCGCAGTAATTAGTCGAGTCTTGCTTATGTCGACCTTAGTGTCATAGGAAGTAATTAGATATTTATAATTATGAAAATAATAAATGTTACCTCTGGCACATCATAGCCTCCTAAGGTGGTCGCCTTCATGGCTCTGTGTGGTACTGACATCGGGACGGTGGTGTCAAACCTCAATGCCTCGCGGATAACCGCCTCCATATAATGCATGCTGTTAACAAAATTCGTACAATTACTCTCTAAGAAGAAAATTCCTTTTACATATAAGTAACCATCATTAAGAATACCTCGGTAGTGCACTATGTGAATGTTAATAACGATAGACTTTGTTTGACTTTAGAAGATTTAAGTCATTTCTAGGATAATCATTTCTGATAGCCTTTTCTCGATTACGTGGGGGTCGGTTTCCAGATTAATTGAATGCTACTTAATACCTTCCAGTATTTCATATGAATCAACTACCTATCTAACGTACAAAACCACTTGGTTCTGAAAGCTGGATATTAAACAAGACGATACCTCTTGGTAAGATTTCTCGTCAGATTTCTCCCGTCACGATCGTCAAGGATCTACATATAGTAGCCTAGATCAAACGGTTTGTCTCACGTGCTTTCCGGACCGCGGAAGAATTTCGCTATGAAAAATATGGCTACCACAAACCGACCTTGGAAACCGCAGCGTAGCCTTCGCTCAAACCATTGCTTAGACAAGAGCTTCCTTCCGACGTAAATAACGATAAAAGGAGATGTTTCAGAACTGTATAGAGCCTGGGCCAGCACATTGTACACTTAATGCTAGGTATAGTTACGCTGTAGTTAACCGTTTTTTAATGTTAATTTCCTATATTTTGGCTTAGTTTTTATACAGATTCAATTTAACTCGGCCAAGGAGTGCAACACAACTTAATAAATATTCTTCTTCTTTTCTTTTCTTAAGAGTGAATACTACTTCAACTCTTCAATTGCCTCTGTGGTTAGACACTACAATTTTGCCAATAACACGTGTAACAAATTATAGAAATTCTTTAATAAAAATATTTCATAATAATGGCGGATATCGCCAATGACAGTTGAAAAAACGGCCGCGTTTGCCGACTACTAGGAGATTTGATGCAAAGCACTGAATGCACTTTTTACTACATAAATCACGCGCTTTTATTTAGTAAACGACACTATAAATAATTTTAAAAGTCCAATGAAAAATACGCGTGACACTCATCTTAGCTTTCCTGTCAAAACTCCCTTAAAAATATTGTGGTCAGCAATAAACGAAATAAGATTTTGACAGTGACATTTGATTTACGTGTCATGTATCTAAGGCTATTGTATCTATAATATTATCTACCATATGACTGCGAAAAAAACAAAACATGAATTCTGAACATACGGCCCATTAAATAAACACAATCAACTCAAATCAGCATTCGACACGAACACAACGGGAAAATAGAACTGTCAAAGTCGCCAATCACTTACTAAAAATCGTTGTAAATAATTAATTATATATACTTGTATTTTTATTCAAATTAATTCAGTAGTATTTTTATGAAAATTTTACTTTTATTTTTTTCCTTTTTATCTATATAGCGTACATAGTGGTGGCCCAAAATGAAACATCTTCTTCGTTGTTGGTAATGTATGCGGTCACAAGGTACTTATAAAACCACTGTTCCGATTTCTTTGTAATATTTTATGATCGTTGGCTAAAACCGATCCAGTTAGTAGGTAACTGTTTGTGGCGCAACGAGCTAGCTAGTACAGAACCGTAATTGGCAAGCTGAATGGACATTAATAGCTTCGAGCCGTCGTGTAAACTGGAAAGTAATTTCGTACAAATCGGCGCACAGTTATCTATTGGGAGCAATTTTAATATGAGATTTGAGGTACTAACGTAGATTAATACTGATATACATATCTGGTACATAAGGCAGGTCGGTATTAGTAACTATAGAACAGATATCATCTACTTTGGCATAGTTTTTGGGAAAAACAGTCGTGTAAAGAACAGTTTAGAATTAACAAATCTGTTTTAAAACATGCTACATTAACATCTTATAAATAAAGATATGATCTTAATGTTTGGACATAAAATATTAATTAAACAAGTTTAATATTAGGTCCTCACATATGAAATTGGCGTTTTGTATGGGTGGAATAAAAGTAGTTTATTTTTTTAATCTATACTAATATATAAAGCTGAAGATTTTGTTTGTTTGCTTGAACGTGCTAATCTCAGGAACTACAGGTCTGATTTGAAAAATGCGTTGGATAGCCAATTAATCCAGGAAGGCTTTAAGCTTTATAACATCACGCTGCGACCAAAAGGAGCAGAGCAGAGCAATTTAGTACCATACATAATTAATAATTTACTTTAGTCTCTGACTGTAGGTACTAAAAACTTTTCAAGTTTATAACATGAAACGACAGTTTTCCAATTAAGTATAAAAATAACAATCAGACTAGCTTCATCATTACGAACAATAATAAGTTATAGGTGACTTAGTTTAGTTTAACTTTCCAATATTTGTAATAAATTGAGATTTTCCGTTATGTAAGTAAACATAAGGGCCTAATAAATAATTAATAATCTTAAACTAACTACAATCACAATTTGAAGCGCAAATTGCTTCAAAAGCTAGTCCACTATGTCTTGGAAATAAGCCTTTAAAAATGCGAGGACATTTATAGCATCATCTGACAATCGGTTTGTATTTTCGTCACAAAGTTTCCAGACAATGAGAAAACACGTTAATTTTCTGTCGTAGGCTCACGTAGGCTTTACTGACATAACAGCAGCATTCTTTTGATGGTTGATTCATATAACTGAAACTCTTTTCTAATCAAGTTTCTTGTTAAAACAGTTTCAATGTTGCTCGGAGTGTCTGTGGCTGCCATTTCAATAGCCTGTTTTAGTTTCAGCTCAAAGGATGTGGCTTGCTTGAGTTGCTCGTTTTATGATGTCTGTATTAGAGTGTCATCTTCATCTAAATTAGAGCTGCTAGGGTATAATCTATTGTACAGTTTTGTTCAGTTTCGGAATTTCTCGATTTCTCGATCGCTTTTTGAAGTGAAACTTCTTTACGCACGCTTTACTTGGGGAGTAAGCTGGCGAACGCGTGACGTAAGCGTTACGAAAAGTGATCGGGCAAGGCGAACGGAAGTTAAGTGGGAGATATAAGCACAGAGGCACCCGTGGCGCGAGCTTGGTACTACAAGCTCTACAACGAGTTTTTCTTTTTTTTCAATAAAATTAGAAGATCTATGCAAAAATATTAATTTACCAATGAAACCATGAAATAAATTTAAATACTTATAGAAAATTAATATATGTATACAGTATGTTACGAAAACCCTGTCCGACCCATAAGGATAATAGAGGTTAGGTAAACACATGACCAAATATAATATAAAATTTTACGTATTCATCATAGTACCAATACAAATGAATTTTGAAATAATCTTTTTTTCCAACGAATTAATTCCAATTTCCCCGAAATTTGGTAATTTTTAAAAAGTGACAACACCGGTATTATTATGAGCGAATAGCGATGCGACCACGTGCCGCGTGTCCTGCCGCCCGCCCCCCGCGGTCGGCAGGCGAAGGGTGGTCAACGCACATTTAATACGTTACCTCCTTTTGCGAAAAAATATTTATTTTTTTTAGGGGGATTTTTTTTTTTTAAGTAAAGCCCGGTTTTGTATGCATTAGTAGAATCAGTTATCGATACCTAACAACACCTTCACGGGTCGGACAGGGTTTTCGTAACATACTGTATGTGTATACATGTATATATTGTACACACATATATATATATATATATATATATACATACAGATGGAGCGAAAGAAGTTTCACTTCAGTCGTGTGGTCATAAGTACACTCGTTTTTTTTATCGTCTCGAGTAAGGCAAAATTTCTCGGGAATTCTCGGTTCCAGAACTCTCGAAGAGAAACTTTATTAATTACTTAAAATTAAGACTATAACATTTTTAATACTTAACATTATTACGGATAATAAATATAGTCATATAATTTTAATACATATTATATTTCTACCGTGCCAGCGACAAAAGAAGAACTTTTTCTGCTATTAAATAGATTGTCAAGAGTCCGCAAACAGCTATTGTCTGCTGGTCTTACAACATAATTAATATCTGTCATTACCTAGGTAGGAACTAGGTGGGTATCTACTTTCTACTATTAGAAATAATATAATACCATTTCATGATGTCTATACGTCTAGTTAAAATAGAAAGCCTAAGGTGAAAGTAAAAACGAAAATCATCTATGAAATATGAGGTTATAAAATTAACCTCAATTGTCTTGTATCTACAACGCTACATGCGAACAACACGCTATTTTGATGTCTCGCAGGTCCTGCATCTCGCAGGCAGAGTTTACTGCGCAACTAGTATACAGTATGTTAAGAAAACCCTGTCCGACCCGTGAAGGTGTTGTTAGGTATCGATAACTGATTCTACTTATGGATACAAAACCGGGCTAAACTTAAAAAAAATCCCCTAAAAAAAAATAAGTATTATTTCGCAAAAAGTGGTAACTTAATAAATGTGCGTTCACCCTTCCGCGGGCGGCGGGCGGCAGGGCACGCGGCCCGTGGTCGCATCGCTATTCGCTCATAATAATACCGGTGTTGTCACTTTTTTAAAAATTACCAAATTTCGGGGAAGTTGGAATTAATTCGCGGGAAAAAAAGATTATTTCAAAATTCATTTGTATTGGTACTATGATGATTACGTAAAATTTTAAATTATATTTAGTCATGTATTTACCTAACCTTTATTATCCTTATGGGTCGGACAGGGTTTTCTTAACATACTGTACATGCAACTTCCCGATATCGACGGTCGAACAAGTGCCCGCACACAACACCCACAGAATCCTTCCTTTTCTATGGAGCTTTAACTTTAAATGATGATTTCATACTGGTATTTTGATTTTAATTATATTTAATCAAATCAAAGCACAATATTTTTTTTTACCTGCGATATTGTTGCGTAACACACTATCAATAGCAATGGCTTTTATTTTGACAGTTCAACAACATTCATAGCGTTATTTATGTTGAGTAGATAATCTTTTTCATACATATAAAGGGTTAACAACATCATTTAAAATCTATACTAATCTATAGTAGTTTTCGGCATTTAAAATCTATACTAATCTATAGTATAGTAGTTTTTCTCGGTGGTAGGCCATAACATCGGACGCCGGCAGAAGTTACCACCCACCAGACAAAGCCTTGCCGCTAAGCGATTTGTCGTGTTCCGGCATGATGTCTGGTGAAGCCGTACAGAGGACGGGTCTGAGCAGTTGTATTGCGATGTGTGCCGGGTACGATGCGCCTAATTTTGTTGTGTTGGGAGTTTGGTCGTGGAGGGTCTTCAGATCAATCTCCCTTTGGCGCAGCATCGTTGGTCGTGTTGTTGGGTTTAACATTGCATCACCTCGCTCAACTGCCGTCTTCCTTTCTATTCGCTCAGTTTTTCTGAGTGAATAGGCTCTTAATAAACTAGCGCTCTTTACCATCAACGATCGCATTACTGCCTACCATCAGGCGTGATTGCGGTCAAGCGCTAGTTTATATAAATTTAAAAAAAAAGTAATATATAAAGCTAAAGAGTTTGTTTGTTTGAACGCGCTAATCAGAAACTACTGATCTGATTTGAAAACAGAAAAAAAAAACATTTTGCGTTGGATAGCCCATTAATCTAGGAAGGCTTTAGGCTATATAAAATCACACTGCGCCCAATAGCAGCGGAGCATATCAAAAATTTAAAATGTATGCTGTATATTATGACCTAGAAGTATAATAAAATAATGTATCCATAGAAATCGACTCTTTTGGGCTTAAAATATAAGGTTCAAATAACTAACTCCACATGAATGAAGTCGCGCGCGGCCGGTAGTAATTCATATTTTGTTTGTGTTACGAAATGAAGATGCTGGTGGCACAGATAGCAGGGCTAATTCAACTAAGATTATTCGACGTTCCGTTACCTTGTTAATTATCATAATGAAAGTGTAAAACTAAGTGAATTAGTCGTTTGCATATTTTATGGTTACCAAATTTGTTACGGATCAGATTACGAAAAATAATATAAAGGGTGTCTCTGACATCGAAACAAACGAGTACCATGGATCCAGTACATGATTCTGAAAAGACGAAAAATTTCACCTGTGGGGGACAGGTGGAATTTTTCGTCGGTTTTTTCCTGATAAAAAAAAAATAATATGCAGTTTTTTCACTTTAAACTATTCATAATTGCTATACCTACTTTTATAACCCACTAAGATTTTAAAATAAAAAATAATTAATTCGCTAATTACAGAAAAAAGCGCAAGGTGAACAACACTCGAAAAACTATCCTATCAGCTAATTTAATAGAGTTCACATCAGGGGTCAACGTCATACACATACACACGGCGGCACGCTTGCAACTTTCAAAGGCCGAACAGTCACATTTTTTTAAACACTGTTATTTCTGTAACCGCTCATTAACGATATAAATGACTATCATAATTTTATTAGTGGTATGCGGTGTAGCCTTCTCGCGAAGTTTGCGTTACGATGTCAGATACACACTGTATGTATATTAACTAGTAGGTAGTAAAGTTTAATGTAAATCTTGGCATTTCATTGAATCCATTCTAATTTGTGAACACTACGAGATCTAAGAATGTAATTAAGTATCATAAATTCTATGTTTCACTTCATGTTCTAAACATATACATATGTACAGACGACAGCACATCCAAGCTACTACAATCTCTCAGATTTCTTTATTAGATTTTTATCTTTATCTCTAAAGCATTAAGGCTCAAGGTAGATTGGGAATATATGTCAGTTTCGGGTATCTTGACCTGCGTCCGTACTTACGTGGTAAATAAATTATCCATACTAATATTATAAATGTGAAAGTAACTCTGTCTGTCTGTCTGTTACGCTATCCCGCTTAAACCTCTCAACCGAGTTTGATGAAATTTGGCACATACAATGTTTAGACCCTGAGAAAGGACATAGGCTACCTTTTATTGAAAAAAATATCATATTCCCGAGGGAAATCTAAAAAGCGCGATATAATCGAATTCTACTCGGGCGAAGCCGCGGGTGGCAAGCTAGTATTCTACAAAAATCTCACTTCTGTATACTACACCTAATTTTTTAACGACTAGTTGTGCCTTGCAGTTTCACGCGCATAGGTTTCGACATGTTTTTTTATATGCTCCGCTCCTATTAGTCGCAGCAAGTTATATAGCCTAAAGCCTTCCTGGATTAATGGGCTACCCAACGCAAAAATATTTTTTCAAATCGGACCAGCAGTTCCTGAGATAAGCGCGTTCAAACAAACAAACTCTTCAGCTTTACATATTAGTAGATATAGAGGAGATGAGGCGTTTTCTTAATAACCTTTCTGCATTATGTAGATAGGTAGGTAACTTATTACTCTACTTCATTAAGAAAGGAACAGACGATAAAATATTAGTTTAAACCTGTCAAATTGTAATGCTCTAAAGACAATTTGGATGTGATTTAAAACATGGCGTCAAAAAATACGTCAAGTTACGACAGGTGCGGACTAATTTGGACTAAACTAATTTTAAAGGAATAAGATGCATTGAACTTAAATTTAGTTTAGTTAGTAAAAAGGAATGTCTTGGTCAGTGATTTCTTTGCCAGCAAACATTTGCCGAGTTAAACCAACGGCTTAAATGTGCCATCGTGAAGAAATATCGAGCTCAGAATTGAACAAATAACACGAAATCTAACGGATATCTTGATAACGGATACGCGCCTACACGCGTTAACAGTAGGAGATAAGTTGTTAACAACGGTACTAAGCTTCTCACAGCGAAATGAACAAGTAGCGTCACGCGGCGCCTGCGCATTCCTGCTTTTGTTCGATGTTTGAGTATAGCGGTCGCGATTAGGTGTATTCTACTTCCTATAATCTCAAAAAGATATACAGTATGTTAAGAAAACCCTGTCCGACCCATAAGGATAATAAAGGTTAGGTAAACACATGACCAAATGTAATATAAAATTTTACGTAATTATCATAGTACCAATACAAATGAATTTTGAAATAATCTTTTTTTCCCGCGAATTAGTTCCAACTTCCCCGAAATTTGGTAATTTTTAAAAAGTGACAACACCGGTATTATTATGAGCGAATAGAGATGCGGCCACGTGCCGCGTGCCCTGCCGCCCGTCGCCCGCGGAAGGGAGCATGACGCACATTTATTAAGTTACCTCTTTTTGCGAAATAATATTTATTTTTTAAGGGTTTTTTTTTTAAGTTTAGCCCGGTTTTGTATGCATTAGTAGAATCAGTTATCGATACCTAACAACACCTTCACGGGTCGGACAGGGTTTTCTTAACATACTGTATAGAACAAACAGATTAATGGCCTGATCCGGATAAAATCCAGCCGATCAATTCTGTAAAATCTCACGGTGAAGATAGGTTACGTGAGCTTAGAGTGAGTTGTCAATAGTATCAGTCCCTTAGCGGATCACTTGACGCTCACATCATCTGAGTTATCATGGTCAGAAGGTTACAGAATAGCATTGCTATTAATTTTATACATGAAATATAAATTAATTTCCAACAACAGCCGCGCGGGTCGATCAGTCATGTTAAGCTATTTTTTCTGCGATTGCTTCTTAGATGGGTGACCGTCTTAAAATACTTAGAACCCTCCGTGCCTCGGAAAGCACGTTAAACTGTTGGTCCAGGCTGTTATTCGCAGAGGACGTGATGTCGCAGAAGGAAGCTGCGGAACGGGAGAGGGAGATATCAACTCCCTTCCCGGGCCGCAAAAGACGCACCGGGCGCCGAGGAAGGGCGGATAACGCCCTCTTCCGCCCCCCATGAATGGGTCCAGGGGCGAGGGACATGGGGAAGTCCCCGCCCCCCATTGATGGACCCCGAGGCGGAGGCGCGCGCGAGGTTCGGCGCGCGCCTTTGAGACGATGCACGGGGTAGTTTAACACCCCACTACTCCGTGCAGGAGACGAGGCCCGGACAGACCGGGCCAGCACGAGGGTGTGGGGCCGTGGAAGAATTTAGACTCCCGCGGCCCCACGCGCGCTCGTGGTAGAAGACACACCGGGGTGGTTTTGGTCAGTAAAAGTCTGACATACCCCGTCGCCCACCCCAGGGCGGCGGGCATCCTATGAGGATTTCCACCCCGGCAAAAAAAAAGGCTGTTATTCGCAGATCCTTGACAGTAGTAGTCCAAAAGCCGAAATCTGATATCCAGTCATACCAAGGGGTATAGTAATACCCGGTAGCTAGGTTTTTGGAGTGCTAACTCAGTTAGGAAATGATCAGGCAGACGAGATGCGGATCAGAACATTCCCAACACAATGAAACAGGAGGTCTATTGTCTAAACAGTTTTCCCCACCACCGAGGTCTTTTGCCCTGTCCGAAAAGTTAATTCATTAGGTGCAAGGGTTAAGGTCATAGCTCACTTAAACGACTTTGCTCCAACACCACTCCTACCCAACACCGCCCTAAACTATATCAACTGCTTGCAGTCCACGCGGATACAGCTAGCAGGCACCCAGCAGTTCACGCGGCGACAGCTAGCAGACGGCCAGCTTTCCACCCGTCGACCGCTCTCGCTTTTCGCGATAGACATTGTCGGCGATCTGTTTCCATTAAAGCAACTCGTATTTTTTATTACCTATGTAGAGATTCACAACGCACGAACTAGCAATTATTGCTACTGCACTTGAAAATGAAGACAGAAGAGCTAGACGAAGATTTTGGGTGCATGAAATGCTGAAAGCAACTAAGTGAGAGGCGACGGCGCGACGACTGCTAGCATTGAGCGCGCGGACACCGCACCGACCGCTCGTCCACAACGTGCAGCCAATGAGGCGTCAACTACCGAGCAGTCTGATGGCGGCAAGCTCGCTGAAAGCGAGCAGTCAGCTATGTGTGCTGCCGATATTTGTACTTTTTGCCGGGTGGGAGCAGAGACGTGTAAGTGGGCCACGATCTTTAGTCTGAAATGAACTCCATTCGAACGGGGCCGTATCTTCGTTGACTGACCGCTCGTACAAAGAAGTAGGTTTTTATATGTTACAAACTAGTGCTTGGCCGCGAGCCCGCCTGATGATAAGCAGTGATTTGTATAACTGTACAAGTTTTTCGACAATTTTGTTATTATAACGTTGAAATAAAAACGCCATGCATATTCGATTAAACCGATGGAAAAACAAAAGTTGATCGCAATTTATCATGATCGATTTATCGATTAGGACCTATCTCAATAATAACTACGTAAATTCTCTGCCATTGACACCTGATATTCAGCTTAGATTACTCATTCGCTGATTACTTATCAGGCGACGATTGAGTCTATTCGTAATCCAGCGTACAGTGTCCATTTTGTCCTACTTATTTGGCATTGGAGGAATCGGAGTGCCGTCCAACAGGGTAATTGCATAACACACTATTAGTAGCTACATTTTGACAGTTCAACAACATTCATTGCGTTATTGACGTTGTTGAGCAGACACTATTTTTGAACACATGGAGCAATGGATTAACAAAATGCTTTAAAATGATTCCAATTGATAGTAATAGCACGTTACTTAATTAAGATGCAGATTGAAAAGCCTATGTTTCAAATTAACTCTCGTGTAGGTAGTATCTACAATATTAATATTCTCCTAACCGATTTTAGGTGACCACGTGACCCATTTCAACGAAGGTATCAGTAGGGTAACTGCGTAACATACTGCGTAGCAATGGGTTTCATTTTGACAGTTCAACATCATTCATTGAGTTATTTACGTTGTTGTGCAGACATATTTAGGAACACATGGAGCAATGGAATAGCAATAAGCTTCAAAATTATTCCAACTGATAGTAATAAGAAGTGTGTTATGTAATTGGAGTTTACCTCACTAACACCAAGATATTTTGTTTTAGTAATTCATTCCAGGTAGCGCCACCTGTCTTTCGACAACGTTATTGATAATGCGTGTTATTTGTTATCGATGGTGATAAGAACAATTCAACAACCCAGCTCTTTTAGTGTTATACCTATTGTAAGCCTGTGTCCATTTGAGTTGGTGACTAAACAGATTTACCCAAATAATAGGTGTTAGGGATAATATCATTTTTTATCCTCATTTGGTGCAGCTAGTACCTTACTAACTAAAATAATAAAAAATAAATATTATCTATGACTACTATCTACTACTACCAGACTAGATGTAGGTACGGTCAGCTAAATTTGATAAACTTCTATCTTTACTAATATTAGAAATGTGAAACTGAGTTTATTTGTTCCGCTTTCACGCCTAAACTACTGAACTGATGTGGATGAAATTTGTGCTAGTTTAATAGGAGTCTATTCACTCAAAAAAACTGAGTTAATAGAAAAGAAGACGGCAGTTGAGCGAGATGTAATGTTAAACCCAACAACACGAACAAAGATGCTGCGTCACAGGGAGATTGATCAGAAGACCCTCCAAGACCAAACTCCGGACATAACAACATTTGGCGCATCGTACCCGGCACACATCGTATAACACAACTGCTCAGACCCGTCCTCCGTACAGCTTTACTACATCTTGCCGGAACACGACTACTCGCTTGACGGCAAGACTGTCTGATGGGTGGTAACTTCTGCCGGCATCCGATATGTAAACATTCTTTTTTTTTAATGGGTCAAAACCCGCCACACTTTTCCCATCCACTGCAACTCCTGAAAGCCAGAATCAACAGTGGAGACCGCCAGAAAAACGCCGAGCAATGAAGCTCGACGAGTCCCGGAGAAACGATTCAACTGTCTTGGGCCCCGCAACGAAATAAACCAGAAAAGAATAGCGGAGGAGTAAGAAAAAAGATATTTATTCCACGTCCCTCCATAACAAGCAGGAGACAGAACAGAACTAGGCCAATCGGCACAAAGGTACATTATTGCAACTAGGAGAAGCCCAGATTGCCAAGCACCACGGAATAAAATTTGATTAAGTTAATGGGTCCTAAGTAGGTATGTAAACATTGATTGGTTTCTTACTAAACTTCATCTTTATCCAGAAATTCTGGTTACTTGTCCTTTGTGGTGACTGTAGATATTAATATAATATGTCCTCTAAGAAATTTAAGAAAAATCTTAGATTAAGTATTTTAATTCTCTACACAATTTGCCACCAAAAAGCGTTGAATATGGCTGACGTAAATCATTGAGCATTACAAAAATAACAAAATGTCACTAAACCCATTTAATAAATTGTAGTTATCCTAGAGACAAGCAGATTAATGACAGAATTAACGGTTTGTGAATGCCATGTCATGGTGAGGTAATAAAAGTGACGGCAAAAAATTAAAAATATTGCGTATCTACGAAATAGTTAAAACCTGTGGCAAAACACCGGCCAAGTGCGGGTTGGACTCGCAAACGAACGATTCCGTATCACAAAACAAAAACTAATAAAAAAGGCGTTTCTTTTAGGGAGATCTTCTATCAGTCTATAGTTTACGTTATTTTATATTTAGAATACGATACTCTTTATTATGTACAGCATATAAATTACAGAACATAAATATACATAATCTTATCGCCAAGAGCAATCTTTGACAGACAGTCTTTGGATGAAATAGTAAGGAGAAGGAGAGAGAAAAATGTAGGTAGACAACTGTGTACTCAGTGTAGGTACTGTTTACATAGATTATACAAGAAATAATATATTGTTTTAGAAACAATCGAAAACACACTCTGTGAAAATGTCAACAGCGGAGGTTTCGTAATAGGGTCCCATTGGCACCAATTAAGGGTGTGGTACAGACCACCACATTGTGGGATCAAAGTTGTAATAGCGAAAAGTAATCATATAAGTCGAATGAGTCGAGGTGATAAAGATTTGTATGGGAGGACTGATAACTTCACCTCCTTCTGCGAAGCAGTGATGCTGGCAAAGGAGGAGGCGGAACGCGTGAGGCAGCGGGAATCGCAGCGCCCTCACGCCACTAGCCACCGCAGGAGATGCCCTGGTCGGGAGACGACATCGAACTCCCAGCCACCGTAGGCGCGAACTTGCGGGCGGTGAGCAGTGGGCAGCTCGCCGCCCGTTAAGAACCAGGCTCGAGTCGACGGCGCGTTGTTTTTCACGCTCGTCAAAGAGATGTCAGCACATCGTGACGGGGTCCATGAAGGCCGATGCCTCCTGGGTCAGGGTTGCGAGTTGGTTAAAAAAGAAACCGTGGCTCTGGCCGTCGCACAGGCAACTGAAGAAACACGGGTGGGTTTTAGTCAGTAAAAGTCTGACACGCCCTTCCGCCCCTCCCAGAGCGGGAGCAGTCATTTGATGATTTCCCCCAAAAAAAAAGTACTGATAACTTTTCCTGTTCTCCAAGAGAATTGAAAAGCATAATTGCGTAATACAATATCAATCAAAATCTGAATCATTTAGAAAACTAATCTATTGGGTCACATGTTCGTACAATGTGTCTTCTTAACAACTTAAATAACGCAATGGATATTATAGTTAAACTGTCAAAATAAAGTCATTTCAATATTCTACCATTCGATTATCCGTAGGCACCCTTAATTTTGATCACACATACATAAATTAAATTAGAATATATAATATCCAACAACATTATTTCTGGCCACATTAAAAAGAAGATTGGCATCTTTTTCAACGTTTCCAAAAACATACGAATATTATCTATTTACTCATCTGTGGCATCGGACATTTATAACCAACGAAAAAACGGCGGAGGTTCTTAAGTGGACGCGTATTTTTTATAGAACGTGTAACTAATGTAAATATCAAGGGCACGACTTCTTTGTAAATGACTTATTTGGAACTTTTCATATGAAACTGAAAGGTTTTCAACTTAAAATAAAATAGCTACTCTGAGAATCGATACCAAGTTTTCGGTTTCATGTTTCAATTTAAATCCCGATAGGTACGGATGACAGCAGGTCAAGCTGCCCCTAACTGTCAGATATTCCCAATCAACCTTGAGCCTTAATGCTTTGGATATAAAGTTGAAATTCTAATAAGGAAATCTGACAGATCTTAGTAGCTTGATGTGCTGCCTGAACATTTTCCATTAAACGTTGTATAAGACCATGCATAACTTTCATCTAACTAAATGACTCTAAAATATATTCTATTACTATAGGTATATTGCACACATGCTTTTTAACCTACTAATAATTTTATTAGTGCAATTCACACGCAGTGGAAGTGAAACTGTAAAACATTTTGGTTTCAAGATTAAGTAGGTATCGGATGAATGTAAATTTTTATTGTCGTATATTCGTTTCATCGACTTTCAAATCATAATGATGCTAAAAAAAATTTCACTTCCAAAACAAATCTAGAGTGCTAACTACACGTATACCTACATATAGAACATATTCTAACTAGTAAATAATGAAGTATATAATATTATATACTTATATGTCATTTAGTTCAAGATGTGAAACTATAGGTAAATCTGGTTTAAGTTGTTTTAGTAAACCCTCTGAATGCTCTGATCAAAGAAAATTTTGCATCACGATAAGCAACAATGGTTTAATATACATAACGGCGCATGACTGGTTAATTTTGAAAATTGTGATCTGTTTTGTGTCAGTAGCAATTGTCCGTAAATTACTCTACTATTTTTTGAAGTCGCATCGATCGGTATTCGGATAAATTATGTTTTTTTTTTTATTAAGAGCGGGTAACACCACGGAGCGAATGGTAACAGCGACTGGAGTTGCGTTTGACATAGCGAGCGACTGTTTGCGCGGGCATTAGTCTTTGTTCAAGTTTCGATCGAGTATGTTGGTCATACTGAAACCCAGTGGCTCTTATTTGTTTTAATCTCAGATTATAATTGTAATCCCTTAATATTAAAGTGATCTAAGTGGCTGTACACTGAAAATAATAAGAATCGAACTTCATACTATAGTTGTTTTTCAACGTTATCTCGAAATATGGCCTACGATGGATGCTCATGCGGATGAGAAGACAACTCAACTATCCGGACCTTCGGCCCCGCCTTCCTGACGGTTTTCCCCTTCATACATATACAATATATACAATAATTTATTTAAGAATACTTCGACGGCTGCGTGCCGCGCAATGCATGTTAACCGCCTTGGTATGTAAAGATCCACGGACTCTGCAGCAAGTGTTGCTTAACCTGATGTTAAGCAACACGATCGACCTGTGCCATTTTTATAACTTAACCCTAAGTTGCAAAAGTAGCAGATAGAGACCGTTAATCAAAGTGCAACATACTTGCGTCTATCATCTAGAGTGGGCAGGCGGTCTCTGCCAACGACGCGGTCTATCTCCTCATGGATCTTGTCTTGGATCTCGGGCTGTAGCAACATTCGCTCCACAATCATGGCCAGCACGAAACTTACTGCTGATGAAGCCGGGAATGTGTAATCTGTGCACGTCAGTACCAACTGGTCCACTGGAAACAAAGAAACACCATAAGTACAGTACCTACTGCGTATGTTGGCAAGATTTTGACGTAGTGGGAATAAATTCGCGAATGGTGCACTTGAGATCGAATGAACGCAAGTGGAATCGGGAGCGAACAGGACGTAGAAGCGGTGCAAGAGGCAAAGGTCGACTGACTCAGCAATCGCGCGCTCGGATCACGCTACCCCATACACCGCGTCCCTCGCGCTCCACCAAACAGATCTAAAAAACGATTTCTGCGCATCCAACGACTTTTGCCAAGTTACATTCCGGTACCTGTATTAGAAATTATTTGTAAAACATATTAAGTACATTCACAGTATGATCTTTCTCAATCTGTCAAATAATAGGTACTTTTAATTTTCCTAACTTTTTGTCATTTTTTTGTCGCCGAAATGCAACTGCGACGAGCTTTTGAACGTCAGTGTACTAGAATCATTATTAATATAATACTGGAAGTAAAAAAGGGAGAGACATGCTGAGAGATTTTTAAAATTAGGGGATAATGCGTATTGGGCTCACTTTGTTCAAAATGAATTAATATTTACCTATCTTATGTCCCTTTCATAATGAAATAGAAAGAAAACGATGCGCTGATTTAAAATTTAGTTTAGTTTGAAAATTGAATTAGCAAATAAATTTATTTATTCCATTAATCCCAAATTCGGGATTAGTAGTATAAATGAAAATTATGTATTATTGTATAAATATAGTGTAAATTTCATGATAAGTAGGCACTAGACACTGTAATACGTACCTTAGGTCCGTATTACAGAACGATACCCAAAACACAAGCTCTACTTAAGTGTCGTTTCAAGCCAATTGATTGGTTGAAACTACTTAGTTTTAAGTAATCCTCGAGTCTTGAGTAACGTTCTAAAATACGGACCATAGGACCTTATTACAGAACGATACTCAAGACTCAAACATTATTCAAGACTAGTTTCAACCATTGAAAAGGCTTCAAACGAGATTTAAGTAATGCTTGAGATTTGAGTGAGAGAATACGGCCTTAGTTTATATTTACCAGATACGGCTTTGCAGCAAACGTCCCAGATTATTAATATTAATGTTTTGATTATACGTTTAAATAGTAAATATTGTGCTAATGGTATTCACATAAAAAATCGTATGAAACTTGTTTGTAAGTAGTTTGTTAACCCAGTTTATTATTGATAATTTGTTAATTTTTTCTTCTATAAAATATCTTATATTTTCTTACTTAATCATATGTGTAAAATTAGGGTCGGTGCCCTTGATACCAAGATTCATGGTAGCAGGTATATCGATATTCAAACTAAAAGCATTAATTCAGCTTATTTATAAAATATTTTAAGGGGCCTCAATCTGTTGGTTTCGAACCCTTGTACGCCTTCCAAGGGACCGGGATCCCTAGTCCTGAGATATGTAAAAACATAAAAAATCAATATAATAATCGAAAGCGTTAGCCATCGATGCTACTGAATTGAAGCAATCGTTGAAGGAATTATTCTGTGGCCGCCTGAAAAAAGTACTTAATAGTCTCCAATCAGGCGGATACAAGGTGAGCGTCTACAGCGGTTGGGTTATGACGGCTTTGATGTACTCTTTCGGCATACTCAAATTGACTCAGACTAACCTTGACACCTTGTATCGGAGGGTCTGTATACTGCTGACTACAAATTGACTGCATCACCCACGGTCATCGGTTATGAGGTTGTTGTTGTGGTGGTCGAGACTTTTTAAAAGCTAAGACCCTCCGCAATCGCGAGATAATTTATGAGAAAGTTACTGAATTCATGGGAACTGGTTGCGCGTAAGTGTTACGTACTCGGTCAACTCTGGTTGTCACCAAAAACCAGTACTTACTAGAGCTCTGTCTCGAATAGGGTCTAAGGTCACTGTCGTTTATGTAGCGAATGTGTAACCCAATTTAATATATTTTGTATTTGTGTCCCTTTATTATGTGTCATGCTAGAAGCAAATAAATGTATATACATATAATATATACGAGTACAGACAAATCACACAGATTGAGCTAGCCCCAAAGTAAGTTCGAGACTTGTGTTATGGGATACTAACTCAACGATACTATATTTATAATAATTACATACAATATGTAAAGAAAACCCTGTCCGACCCATAAGGATAATAAAGGTTAGGTAAACACTTGACCAAATATAATATAAAATTTTACGTAATCATCATAGAAACAATACTAATGAATTTTGAAGTAATCTTTTTATCCCGCGAATTAATTCCAACTTCCCCGAAATTTGGAAATTTTTAAAAAAGGGACAACATCGGTATTATTATGAGCGAATAGCAATGCGACCATGTGCCGCGTGCCCTGCCCCCCGCCACCCGCGTAAGGGTTGCTTACCGCAAATGTATTAAGTTACCTCTTTTTGCGAAATAATATTTATTTTTTTAGGGGGATCTTTTTTTTAAGTTTAGCCCGGCATTGTATCCATTAGTAGAATCAGTTATCGATACCTAACAATACCTTCACGGAACGGACAGGGTTTTTTACATATTGTATATAGATAAACATCCAAGAACCAGGCCAATCAGAAAAAGATCGTTTTCCATCATGACCTGGCCGGGGATCGAACCCAGCGCCTCCACGTCGCAGGCAGGCGTGTTGACCGCTACGCCATATCTTATCACATTCCACTTTTTGTTTTATGGTCAAATGGGTTCCAATTTGTTCAGGGTCGATGCAACACTTATTTTTATTATAAATCCATTTCTCTACCCGTTAGTCGTCAGCTCATCATCATCATCAACCTTTTTTATCGTCCCACTGCTGGGCACAGGTCTACTCTCATACAGAGAAGGATTGAGCGTAATCATCACGTTTGCTTAATGCGGGTTGGCGATTTCAGACTTGAAAGTCCAGGTTTCCTCAAGATGTTTTCATTCACCTTGTGATCAGTCATTAGTGTCCAAGATATACTTAGAAAGTACATATAACTTAGAGAAGTTACATTAGTACTTGCCTGACCTGGAATCGAACCCGCACATTCATTCTTAAGAGGCACATGTTTTAACTACTAGGCCACCACGACTATCAATAGCTCAGTAGCCGTATTATTCACAGTCTTTGCTATTTTTGTTCATTGTTTTTTTTTCTGTACTATTTGTCATTATCTTTAGCTCTTGACTGATTGTCTCTTTGTGATCTTCTTGGCACTGTAATAATGTTAACTCAAGATCGTATTTAAATGTATTAAGTACTGTATTGTCTTGCTGTGGTTAGGGTGACCTATTAACACGCCAGGCTTCTTTAAAAACATATTAATCTTTTCCAGTGGTAGAATATAAGTAAAAATATTGTAAAATATTAAGGAAAAATGTTGTGAAAAGAGAAATAAATAAATAATAATAATTGCATTGTATCTATAATCTGCCCTTTTAGTGCCATCCACATTCTTTTCTTTCTTTTCTTTAGAGTGAATACTACTCCAACTTTTCAATGGCCCCTTTGGTTAGATACCACACTTTTGCCAATAACACGTCTAACAAATTATAGAAATTCTTTAAAAAAATGATTTCACAATAATAGCCGATATCGCCAATGACTGTTGAAAAAATAGCCGCGTGAGCCGACTACGAGGAGATTTCATGTAAAGCCATGATGTGGCCCCTCCATCCACATTCAAAGTGAAATATTTGTACGTTTTGAAGGGAAACCAGATATTTTTTGTTTCTCTTTTTGGTTGACTTCTTTCCGTACTTCTGAACGGAAAAGGCAAAGGCATGGTACGCCATACAGCCTTGACTTAGTAAGTTTTTCTTGAGTAAGTTTATACATATAAGTGAAATATTTTCTCACGACATTTTCCTCATACCTCTTTTGTTGATAGGAAAACAATGGCAGTGGTAGATATAGTACCTACTTACATTGGAACTGATAACTGGAGCATTTGATAACTTATCGTTTAAATTAAATTAAATATTGAATGTCTCCGACAAACCTTCTGTATCCGCTCAAGATAGATATTTATAAAATGACCTTAATAATTTTTTTTGGTAATTAATAATCATTATTTATTAAGTAGGTATATTTATTTTCAAGGTGATGATGACTGATTATAAGTAAATAACATAAATTATTTATGATTAAGTATTTATTGGTCTAGACTGGGTTTGTCCCTGCAATCAGACTGTAGAGAGAAATCGTTCTTGACATGTGTCAGTTTCGTACAAACGAATACATGTTGTGCGAATATGATCTTTATTATTAGGTACTAGAAGTGTCTTGTCTTTGTGTAACTGACATATGTCGGGAAAGCATTATCTTGACAGCGGCATTGTAAGTTATAAATTAGTGTTAACCTTTTAGGTACAGAAGTAGAAATTAGAAAAAAGTCCTAAAAAAATATTTTTTACTTTATGGCTAGACGCTCAAAGTTTCGAGTGGCTTGATGTATTTTTGTCTGTACTTTATGTCGGAGAACGGCGCAGGCGGTATTTTTCAAATTTGGAATTATTACGTATACAATTTTCATGATTAGATACTGGCCTTATTAATATACTATTAAGATTTCAGTGCACTACCCGTATGTTAAATTATTATTGACGTCATTGTAGCGGCACGTTTTATCACAACCACTAGTTATTTTCATTTCATAACTAATTGACGTATCTAGGGCGCCCTAACGACAAAACAACCATTATCAATTAATATTATTATAATAATTTGCAATAACAAACAACGAGCAATGAACTTTGTGATGTAGTTCAGCAAATATTATCCTTTTTTATTTCTACTTTTATCTAGGAATTGCTTAGTCCTGGGGCCTCTAGGTTAGTTAAGCACAGTGTTCAAAAAAATAGCTCGGCTCGGCCCAAGGTATAGTGCGTTTCATCTAAGAGTTCCTTTGACGTCATGTTGGCACTAATGCAAATTAGTGTGAGAGAGAAAGAGACGCAGAGTGCGTTTACCTTGTTTACGATAGTGACAAAAAAATGAATGCCAACATGACGGCAAAGGAACTCTTAGATGAAACGCACTATAATCGGCTCAGCAATGTACGGCCGTACGTCCTACTAAACATGATCTAAATTCTCAGAGGACCGATCTTGTAACTTTATTAACGTTCGCAGTCTGAAGGCAATACACATAATTTAAAACGTACAAAATCTAGTTACACCATAGATTTAGGATTTCATTGCTACCCTAAATCTATGAGTTACAGACACATCTCGGCGACAAATTAGGTAGGTACTTAAAAAGGGACACAAGTGGCGTTTTCTCCATACAAACGTATTCCTCTGTTTTCTTCGTGGATAACGCTTTTAGAGCAATGATTTTTCCTACAATTTCACACATTGATTATATAGGGTGTCCGCCGGCAGATTTTACACTGATTAAAGTGAGCTCACGTCATGTAGAAGTGGCGGGCGGGGAAGAGGGGGTTATCGTTCGACGCGGGCGGCGGGATTGTTGCGGCGGGTTGTTTAGTAGCCATGAGTGAGGAGTGGACGGGAGCGTATCGCGCTTTCGCAGTCGAGGCGTATTTCGCGATCAAGAATTCCGTCATTGTTGTTGATGGCCCGTCCAAACAACTGATATGGACGTGGGTAAAGAAGTTTCGAGAAACTGAATCAACCATAAATGAGCCTCAGCCTGGACCATCAACCTCTGTGACCACTCCTGAGAACGAAGAACTTGTGAGAAGCGAAATTTTGCAAAATTCTCGTAAGTCTATACGAAAAATTTCAGCATCAACGGGTATAAAAAGACGTCTGTTCACAAAATTCTTCGAAGCCAATTGAAGTCCCATCCATATAAGCTTCAAATCATCCAGCAGTTAAAAGAAGATGACTACATAAAGAGGCAAAATTACGCTAGAGAGGTTCTGGACCGTTTTCTTACCCCTACGTGTTTATGTAACATCTTTTTTAGTGATGAGGCACAATTTTGAGATCTGTCGTGTTTTGATCTGTCCTTTTCGCACTTTACCGGGAGAGGTTGGAAGCAGCGCGACGGCAGTAGTTTCTTCAAATACCTATTTTCCAAATCCCCGGCACTAGAGTCCCCTCTTATATGTCAAACACTTGCCAATCAAAAGGTAGGGCACAAAGAGATATTTTTGTCAGATTGAGACTGAGATCAGCCTGTGAACGTTCTTGAAATTTATTTATTTATTTATTAACATATACAGCCATCATTACAGGTAAACTTAACCTAATGCAATGGTTGTACCATTACGGGATTGCTCCTCTCTACTCAGTTTCAACCTGTTAAAAATACATTTATTTTAGACATTTTGTTCTTTCTTAGTTTATAGCAGAGGCTTTTACGCATAGCGTATGTCAGTTCTATCGTAATCTAAACAATTGTACTTTCACAACACTTGGGCCATGAATTTGAACAAGCCGTGCGGAGGACGGGTCTGAGCAGTTGTTTTGTGATGTGTACGATGCGCCAAATGTTGTATCGGGAGTTTGGTCGTGGTATTGCATATTAATCTCCCTCTGGCACGGCATCGTTGGTCGTGTTGTTGGGTTTAGGTAATATTGCATCACCTCGCTCAACTGCCGTCTTCCTTCCTATTCACTCAGTTTTTTTTTTTTAGTTAATGGGCTTGATAAACTAGCGCGCTTTACCATCAACGATTGCATCACTGCTTACCATCAGGCGGGATTGCGGTCAAGCACCAGTTTATAATTATTTAAAAAAAAAAAGAACAAACCCTTCGCATCGTCGCCATTTGGTTGCGATAGAATTGTAGGGAACAAACCAACATCAGTTTTGTTCAAATTCAATTTTCGACAATTTTATTATATTTGTTTGTTGCCGAGTTAAGACTGTGACTAGATTTTAAACGTCTTAAATTACGAAAATTAGCGTTCAGATCTGTCATGCATGAATTATCTTGATTGACCTGAGCTTGACCTTCGCAAACATTTATGTAGAGTTACTTTTAGATTTTTTTAGATAAGCATAGAGGAATAGTTACCTAGTTTTTAGATCAATTAATTAAACTGCCGATTGACACTTTCGTGCGCTCTGATTAATTCAAGACAATGTTTGTGTTCTTTCAGCAGAATTAGCTTACTGACACGTTATATGAGTTCATATAATTGTCTTTTACAATGCATAAATATGTGAGCGGTCACGCCCTTTATGCCTGGGGCTTTTAAATTTAGGTAATAAGTTTTTATGGCATATGATAAATCATCAATTTAACTTTATGTTGTGTTTTCTTGTGTTAATTTCTATACATAGTCACGCAACAGCTTTTGATAGGATTTTAATAGAGTGATTCAAGAGGAAGGTTTTTATATACGTAACATGCATAATATATAAGAGGAACACTGATAATTTTTGAGGTAGAAACCTCAAAAATTATCAGTCGCAAAATAAACCCATTTTTTAGAGCTTTCCTCCCAGCTAAAGCACTAGGAAGTGGCACAGGGCAAGCGTTTTGGAAGGACTGTCTTATGTAATACTGACGTTCAAAAAGTGCTGGTTCTCAGCCTAATTTAAATACATATATGACTTTTGATGTTGACTTTCCATGAACCAAAGGCGACCAGCCTTTGATTCATTTAAAGTCAAAATCAAAAGTCTTAATTTTGGTCTATATTGGTCAGAGGCTAAACATTGTTTTGCAATGTAGCATTGCCAAAGGAAGTGGCGCAGCGCAAGCGTTTTCGAAGGACTGTCTTATGTAATACTGACGTTCAAAAAGTGCTGATTCTCAGCCTAATTTAAATACATATATGACTTTTGATGTTGACTTTCCTTGAACCAAAGGCGACCAGCCTTTGATTCATTTAAAGTCAAAATCAAAAGTCTTAATTTTGGTGTATATTGGTCAGAGGCTAAACATTGTTTTGCAATGTAGCATTGCCAAAGGAAGTGGCGCAGCGCAAGCGTTTTCGAAGGACTGTCTTATGTAATACTGACGTTCAAAAAGTGCTGATTCTCAGCCTAATTTAAATACATATATGACTTTTGATGTTGACTTTCCTTGAACCAAAGGCGACCAGCCTTTGATTCATTTAAAGTCAAAATCAAAAGTCTTAATTTTGGTCTATATTGGTCAGAGGCTAAACATTGCTTTGCAATGTGGCATTGCCACCAGTCTCTTAGATAAATTACCAGTCGACAGCGATGTGGAATTCTAAACAAATGTTTTATCAATTAATTAAATAATTATTATTTACCTGAATATGTACTGCGTTCTTTCTGGGTCATTTCTTCCTTCATTTTAGTAATGTACATGTCCAAGAAGTGGCGATTATAGGTTTCATCGTGGGTTTCCATAGCTTCGCTTACTAGCTTCTGCAAAGGTGATGACACGTTAATAATATTAGTCTTTTATGGAGTAACTGCCGAGCAAAGGCACACAGGCAGCTAAGTACTAATGTTCAACTGAATGGAGTATATTATTATAATCTTGGATTAACTATTGACACCAAGTTACAATGGAGTCCTCACATTGAGAAGCTGTCGGGTAGACCCAGTTCCGCCGTTTTCGCTGTTAAGAAAATTAGACAGATAACTGATGTAGATACAGACAAAATTGTTTATTTTAGTTCTTTTCATAGTCTTATGATATGATTTATGGGATTCTTCTCTGGGGAACTTGTGCGGACATCAATACCATCTTTTAAAAAAAAAGTAAAAACTTCTTTAGCAGCGTTGTGCACTTTTCGGAACGGCTAAAAATGGTAAACTCGAGCCATGACACGTGACCTGACCAAAAATTCGTAAGACGGTCTTCCGTCTTACGAATCCGTCTTCCTCGCCTTCGCCGCCGTTCTACTCTCTTGAGTAGAACGGCGGCGAAGGCGAGGAAGTAATATGGGGAAATAATTTCCTCTCTTTCTACCGCGCGGCGAAAATGTAGTTATACCTGCTGGTTCGTTTAAGCGGCGCATGACGCTTGCGCAAGTATGATATGTATTTAATACAGCCTGTTACGTGTATCGTTTTAAAATCATCATGTTTGCATAGGTTAGTGCAATAAATGAATATTATATTTTAAAAATGTTATTAATTTTATAAATGATGGTACTTATTGCGAAATTATTTCCTCGCCATACCAGGATATAAAAAAAATGCATAACGTCATTTTTTCTCCCGTTCTTTTTTTTTTAATTAAAATATACAGCAAAAAGTTAAGAATAGCGATGTCAAGTAAATAATTGACTTCCACAGAAAGGTCGCGAGTGTCGTGAATTTAAAATGGTACGTACAAAAAAGACTTTATTTTATTAAGGAAACGTAAAAACTTGAAGGTAAAATAAACTTTAAAATGTTAGATTTTTGTCACTATAAGTACTAGGCTAAAGGTACTTATAGTGACAAGAATCTAACATTGTAAAATCCCTGTCTGATTAGGAGTTCCAGAGATTATAGCGCGATCAAACAAACTCCTCAGCTATTCCTGATTCGTGGGTGCGTTTATAAATATCTAAACTTACATATATAAATAGCTAGACCCGGAATAACTAATTTTGGCCATAAAATTATTTGTTACGTGCGGGAATCGAACCCGCGACATGTCGCGCAGCAGTTGATCGCTCAACCACTACACCAATACATTTCCATTTGTTGTATTGATAGAAATATTACAGTAGAAAAAGTACCTCGAAGAAATCCAGTAAGCACTGATTTCCTTTCACCAAACTATTATATCCACTGTAGTTCGGCAGAACATCTTTGAGCCAAGGAGTCAGGGACAAGGCTCCTCCCAAATCATTGGAGCTCCTTTGGAACAGGACAGTGGCTTTGGCTAGAGCCCATACTTTTTGGTACTCAGGTCTTGGGATGGTATTCCTAGTAAAGACATGAAGCATTCCGTTGATGAATGGAACGGAGAAGAAGTACGGCATGTAGACGAGGTCGCCCTTGACGAATTCCTGAAAGACAGATTAATTAAGTTTTTAAACGAATAGACCGTTTATACTTCTTCTTCCTTCTTCTTCCTTCTTCTTCTGCCTTGTAGAGGTCCACTGCAGGACAAAGGCATCCCCAAGGTTTTCCACAATGACCGGTCTTGTGCTGCCCGCATCCATCGGCTTCCCGCGACCCTCATCAGGTCATCTTGTAGGGGGCCTCCCTACGCTGCGTCTTCCGGTACGTGGCCGCCACTCCAGAACCTTGGCTATCGGTTCTACGAGCAATGTGCCCCTCCCACTGCCACTTTGGTTCTTCTGCGGATATCGTCATTTCTGATTCGATACCGCAGAAACACTCCGAGCATAGCTCTTTTCATCGACCCTTGTGTGCCTCTGAACATCTCTCATCTGGCCGTTTATACACTGATAATAAAAGATGTAAGTAACAGATGTTTTATTAAATAATATTTTAGTTTAATCCTGTCAAATTAAGATACTCTATAGACAGTTTAGACATGATTATAAACATGACGACCAAAAATACAGCGATTTACGTCAGGCGTGGACTTTGACAGGTCCAAACTAATATTTTATATCCTGTCCTTTTCTTAATGAAATAGAAAGAAAAAGATGCATTGAAGTTAAATTTAGTTTAGTTAGTGAACAAGGAAATCGAGGCCATTTTTTATGACTTAAGATCACCTCCCATTCTGTGTCTGTAACACAGTTTATACTAGCACGAACTCAGAATCTCATGTCTCAAAATGCATAGTGTTGTACTTAACTGTTTTCTTTCTTTTTTTAACCGAGTTCAAAAAGGAGGTTACTCAATTCGAGCGTAGGTATATGTACATATATGGTTTTTTATGTTTGTTTGAGATGGAAAAAAAACTTGTTTTTTTTTAAGATTATTATTATTACCTACCTTTTCAATAGGGTACTTCGGTCCGCTTAGTCTCATATCCAGCATCTCCTTGATTTCAGTAGAGAATACGCCTTCCAACATGCTATCGCGTCTTCCGAAGCCGTAATCCCTGAGATATCGCAGCGAGAACCTTCTCTGTACGTGCCAGAAGAAGCCGTCTGTGAAGAATATTCCTGAGAAAGAAGACATTTACTTAAATGGTTTATGGAAACTTATTATTATAAATATTTAAAATACAAACATCATTAGAACCGTAAAAAAAAAAGTTACGAAATATTATCGAAACTAAACCATAGCTGTTTTATTTAGCGTGATTACCCCCTTGGGGGGTAGAAGTTCAACTCTTGTTCGTATCTAATCCAGTTCAAGTTATGGTTTAGTTTCGATCATATTTCGTATCGCGCTAAAGTTTCAACTTCGGTTGAAGTAAAATTAATGTAGGTATGAGTGATACATTGCATCAGATATAATAATTAAAACTACTTCAATCAATTATGAATAGGTAAATCTAATCGTTTAGACGTAAGTTTGACATGGCATAGAAAAAGTTAGCTTTGTTTTAACTTTGTCATTTGACAACGGTTACGTTCCAATTGCGATCCAGTTATGGTTAAACCATTAGCGCGATACGAAACATAACAAAAGTTATGGTTTGGTTGAAATCCAATTCTGTTTTGGTTGAATTATTTTAGCGCGATTACCCCCAGATAATTCTATTCCGTGGATATTAGGTACTAATCCATTACTTCGTATAGGTATACGAAAAATTGTGCACTCAAAAAAAACGCAATGAATGTCGTTGAACTGTCAAAATGAAATGGATTGCTATTATTAATTAGTGTATTACGCAGTTAGGTACCCCGTAATTTAGAAATAAAAATGCAACCATTAGTAAAAAAACGATTCGTTGTTTTTTTGTTTACCCCATACTTCAGCAGTTTGTTCAAAAGAGATACCGTGGCCCTTAGCGCACAAGCAAGTGAAGGAACACAGGGGGTTTTTGTCTGTAAAAGTCTGACCCGCCGTTGCGCTCCACTCTGAGCGATAGAGGTCATTTTACGATTTCCTTTCCGAAAAAATCCCTGAAATCCGTAACCTGTTTACCCTGTAGCGGTACCTACAACGCTACATGCGAACAACGTGTCACACTAACGTCACGCAAATCCTGCACCTCGCAGAGTTTACTGTGCAACTACACGACAACACCCGGTGGGCAAGTGCCCGGCAGACAACCAGTCTAGTCGGAAGATTGCCCTTTCCTATAGAGGATGAGTGAGTGAAGTGTATGTGGTGTGTACGCTGTTCCCCATACCTTCAAAACCCCATTCTTAAACAAACAACAAAGATGATAAACTGTGACGTTAATAAGCAGTAAACAAACAATATTTATAAATTAATGATTTGTTATTTTAGTAAGTGACTTCTTGCGTAGCAAAGATTATGAGATTACATTTAAGATAGATTTATTCCCGCAAGTTTTCTCAATGTTAATATATGCCCGGGTCACTTAGCGGGGTGAGCCAGTTCTGGTCAGTGTCACCATCATTATCATTTCAGCCAAACAACTTGTATAACGTACCGTTATTGAATTAAGACTCTTGTATCTTTAGGAATTCCAAAGCTTTGACCTCATAACTTTACATTTAAATTATAATTCTATATGACGGCGCGACAAATTATATTTGCTGCCTACGACCGTATAGCGGAATGTTACTGGTGGAAGCGAGGGGATATCTTTGAGCAATCTTTGAGGCTTGCATCAAGAGCCGCCAATGCCACACGCGCTCGACGTATCGCTAGTCTTATAATACGATTTTCGAATTCTTTACATTCCATTATAATAATTATGTATGTACCTAAAATATTTGCAAGCCATGAGAAATGGGCAGACATGTCGTGAGCCACTCTTTCTGAAGATTCTACATGCATGAGTTTTTTATTCTGTATGTATACACATGTTTGGGCAAATAAAATTCTTATTCTTATTCTTAACAAAGTAAACACGGATGAAGTAAAATTGTGTATACAAAAAACACGCGCATTGGAGATGCGGATTTTATATTTATTACCTACATTAAAATTATCACTAAAACATTAAATCATGTGGTTGAATATAATTTCGTAATTTATGAACTAAGAAATACTTCGAATACCTGACCCCTATTTTTTTAATTTTTACTGTAATTTAATTGTTTGTTGCATCGGGTGACATCTGTACGTCGACGCCGGCTGTCGCTGAAAACCAGCGCTGGGCTCTGTTTTTGCTTAGAGTCACAGCATAATGCTGAGCGACAGCCGTTTTGCGTGAATGTGACGCATGTTTCCCTCAACTATTTCTTATTTTTTTAATGTTTTTTGTAAACTCTTGCGTCATTTTTATTGCAAATAAACGTTTTTCTTTCTTCTTCTTTCTTTCAAATAAATCATCAAATAAAAATCAAATAGTAGCTAAGTATGAACACGGAGCCTGAGACCCCAAAAGGCTCAGCAAAAATACCAGACGAGATAATAAAATAGTGATATAGGCTGTTTTAAGTTTGAACCCCATCAGCTTGAACTTTGTGTAAAATATTTCATCACCACTGCTCTCAAAACGGTGAAGGAAAACATCGTGAGGAAACCAGCATGTTCTAGAGGCAATAATTCGAAGAAATGTGACATCTACCAACCCACACTGGACCCGCGTGGTGGATTACGGCCTACTCCCTAAATCGAGATCCCTCTAACCTCTAACCTCTAATCCCTCTAACCGAGACGAGGCCTGTGGGCCAGGAGTGGGAAAATTATATGCTGATTATGATAATGATGATAGGCTTTTTAATGTTGATGTTACATGTGTTAAAATTTATGGTTCTAGGACATCTCATTCTCACCAAATTTTCCTTCACCGTTTTGAAAACAGTGATGACGATTTTTTTTAAAATGCCTTTTCGATTGTACATCATCATCAACCTTTTTATCGTCCCACTGCTGGGCACAGGTCTCCTCTCATACAGAGAAGGATTGAGCGCAATCACCACGCTTGCTTAATGCGGGTTGGCGATTTCAGACTTAAAAGTCCAGGTTTCCTCAAGATGTTTTCCTTCACCTTCAGTCATTGGTGTCCAAGATATACTTAGAAAGTACATATAACTTTAGAAAAGTTACATTAGTACTTGCCTGACCTGGAATCGAACCTGTGCACTCGTACTTGAGAGGCTGGTGTTTTAACCACTAGGCCACCACGACTACGGTTGTACATAATTAGGTGCATTTGTTTATTGATTTATTTGAGGGAATTAAATTAATAGGTAAATTATTTATGACTTGTGATTCTTTGTTTTTTAATTTCAGATTTTTAATTTTATTATATTATTGTTGTCTTGCATTACTGTATTTATTTGTATTTGATTGTTAATTTTTATTTTATTCAAATTTCTTTCTTTGTTAAAATGTATGGATCCAAGCCATCTCAAATAAATGAATTTTATTTTATTTTAAAGCATTGATGCAATCGTTGGTGGTAAAACGCGCAAATTCTTTATGAGCGTAATCAGATGAGAAAGCCGCTGGATCCACTGGATCAATATGCCTTAATGATCCAGTCATTCAACACAAAGTAATAATAATAATAAGAATTTATTTGCATAGATGTATGTACAATGTACATGTACAATGAAGATGTTCAATAGATACAATGATCCTTTACTATCTACCTTAAATTAGGCGTGCAAAAATAGTATTAAGTAATAATTATAAAATAATAGTAAGTATAAATTAGGAATGTCAAACGTGAAAATACAATAATACAAGATAAAATAATAATAATAAGACAATGATACAAACTAATAAAGTCAGCTAAAGCATTACAATATATGGTAAAAAAATACATTTAAAAACAAAGTAAAAATGTCTGTCGATTACAGTAGTCAAGTAAATGAAAATAAAAATTCATATTTTATCATCAAGAAAGTCTTGAATGAAATTATATGCCTTCTCGATAAAAATGCTTGCTTGGGTTTGAACCTCCTATACATAATTTGGGCTGCGCTCCACTACAGCTGTGCCTACATATTACCAATAAAATTACTAAGATTAAGAACCGGTCGAAACCCGTAAATTTATATACTTGTCGGAGGTGATATTAGTTCACAAATGATTAACGCATTTAAACCGTCGTAAAACTTTGGCCTCAGCTCAAATTAAGTCCAAGAGAAAGGTGTTAAAAAGTCTAAAAACTAACGGTACATCGTCTGTATGTTCAAAAACAGAACTGTTATGTACTCGTCACGCAATGTTTGTCGTGCGCACGCCACGAAATTTGCAAGAGTGATTAGATCTGAGTCTACTTGATAGAACACGGCTTTGTGAGATCCATGCTTACTCGCTTTTTCCCCGTTTTTTTGTAATTAACCCACGGAAACGTATTACCGGGATACAAAGATCCTATGTGTTGTTTCAGGTATAAACTATCTATGTGCCTTTTTTCCATAGATCAAGACTAGCTGTAAAAATATACTGTAACGGTGGTGTTAGAAAACAAATTTTTCCTTTAGACATGATATACTACAATATTAAAGAAAACCCTGTCTGATCCGTGAAGGTATTGTTAGGTATCGATAACTGATTCTACTAATGCCTACAAAGCCGGGCTAAACTTAAAAAAAATCCCCCTAAAAATAAATATTATTTCGCGAAAAGAGATAACTTAATATATATGCGGTAGGCAGTACATGCGCGGGCGAAGGGGAGCAAAGCGCGCGGCACGTATCCGCATCGCTTATAGTACCGCCAAAATGGTGTTGTCAGTTTTTAAAAATTACCAAATTTTGGGGAAGGTGGAATTAATTCGCGGGAATAAAAGATTATTTCAAAATTCATTAGTAATGTTACTATGAAGATAACGTAAAATTTTATATTATATTTGGTCATATGTTTACCTAATTCATTGCGTTATAATTTACATTGTTGAGCAGATACATTTTCGAACATAGGGAGCAATGAAATAGCAATAAGCTTCAAAATGATTCCAACTGATAGTACCTAATGGTGTGTTACGCAATTAGGGTGCTGAGTCGATTAATAAAAGCCCAACTCCACGAAATTTACGTCTTGTTCAATATATACGTAACTATAAGTAAGGGTACTTTTGTTTCGTTTTGAGGCACGGAACCCTAATAAAAAGCGATTAAATAGTAAGTACCTACTTCAATATTGTCAATTTTTCTAGTGTGGGCAAGGAAGTTCTTTGAATGGGCATTACTTGCGCTTGTCTCACTGGCTAACTCTACGCCCGGTGAGGTAATTATAAAGGCCTTTTTTTATAAAAATGACAGGTTGGGTTAATAAATACTGATAAAAGTAAGTAAGACTAAAATTAAAAAGACAGTTTTTTCAAATTTCCGGCCTGTATCCTTACTAATATTATAAATCGGAAAGTGAGTTTGTTTGTTTGTTTCGCTTTCACGTCATTACTACTGAACCGATTGCTTTGAAATTTTTCAAACGTACAGTTAAAAGTCCGGATTAAATAATAGAGTAATTTTGTCCCGGACAAGAAAATGATATTCCAGAGGGAAATCCAAAAAGCGGGATATAACCAATCTCCACGCGAGCGAAGCCGCGGGCAGAAACCTAGTATTATATAAAGATTTTTTTTTTTAATTACATTATTTAAAGTCTTTGTTTGTAGTACCTAGTTACTGTTAAGTCTTTGTATTCTCGTCATGCTGCGACTTAATCTCAAGCACCTAGACGCAAAAAAAAGTTACGATCATACCTGATTTGAGTGATATGTTGCTGCGAAGTTAGCATGCAAATATGTTTGAAGAAGTGTTTAATCCATAAAATTGTCAGGCGCTAGCGCCTCAAACACTGCTGATTTCTGATGCCAGAGCCATAAAAAAAATAAAAATATCATTTTTTTTTTTAAATTGGTTCGCACGGTTTGTGCATTTGCCACTACAAGTATAAAAAAAAAAATCATTGTAGCACGGTTTACCCGTTGGGCAATGGTCATTGTAACACGACTTGGCAGGAATGAGGTCCTATTATTGAGATATGACTTATGGTCATGTATTGAGCAAATTACCAAATTGTCGTAGAAAAAATATGCCAAATGTTCAAATTTGAATAAAGAATGTGTGTGATCGCTTTTAATTTTTCAAAGCTTTAGTGGTATAATAATCGATTTTCTTTTGTTACAAAATAAGTTATTGTTTTTATTTTTTTGAATTTCGAAATAGGTGGTGAAAAAGAAAATATTTTATAGATATACATACATACTTTTTATACTGTACATAGTTTTTAAGTTAAGAAGTCTTTCATGTAATATCCATATATTGTTGATGTACACACATCAACAATGTAGGGATGTCAATGTCAATTTTTCTAGTGTGGGCAAGGAAGTTATTTGAATGGGCATTACTTGCGCTTGTCTCCCTGGCTAACTCTAAGCCCGGTGAGGTCATTATAAAGCCCTTTTTTATAAAAATGACAGGTTGGGTTAATAAATACTGATAAAAGTAAGTAACACTAAAATTAAAAAGACAGTTTTTTCAAATTTCCGGCCTGTATCCTTACTAATATTATAAATCGGAAAGTGAGTACATACTTTTTATACTGTACATAGTTTTTAAGTTAAGAAGTCTTTGATGTAATATCCCTATATTGTTGATGTGTGTAGTTTAATTTACGAAAAAGAGAATCTAGCAGTTAACATCAAACTGAGATATGAAACCACCAATGGCAATGATTACACAACAGAACAGCATTTTTGTTTTTTGTTGCATGAAACATTTTGTCCAGTATTATGCATTTTCGGGGTGCTGATTTCAGATTTGAACTCAGATTGTTTGTATCAGCTTTCATTTTTGAGTTACAAAATAACGCGTTTATAAAGAAAAAAATCATTTTTATTATAAAAAATCACTAGAAAAGCAGACGATTCGACTTTTAAATACATATAGTCTTACTTTAACCGTCAAATGCAGGAGAGGTCTATATCACATTCCCTCGGTGGTAGGCCATAACACCGGCCGCCGGCAGAAGTTACCACCCACCAGACAAAGCCTTGCCGCCAAGCGATTTGTCGTGTTCCGGCATGATGTCTGATGAAGCCGTACGGAGGACGGGTCTGAGCAGTGGTGTTGCGATGTGTGCCGGGTACGATGCGCCTAATGTTGTTGTGTTGGGAGTTTGGTCGTGGAGGGTCTTCAGATCAATCTCCCTTTGGCGCAGCATCGTTGGTTTTAACATTGCATCTCCTCGCTCAACTGCCGTCTTCCTTCCTATTCGCTCAGTTATTCTGAGTGAATATGCCCTTAATAAACTAGCGCACTTTACCATCAACGATCGCATCACTGCTTACCAACAGGCGGGATTGCGGTCAAGAGCTAGTTTATAATTATTAAAAAAAACATACATACATTCAAATAATCAAACTAATAAACAGAGTTTGAGGCGCTAGCGCCTGACAATTTTATGAATCAAAAACTTCTTCAAACATATTTGCATGCTAACTTCGCGGCAACATATCACTCAAATCAGGTATGATCGTAACTTTTTTTGCGTCTAGGTGCTTGAGATTAAGTCGCAGCATGACGAGAATACAAAGACTTAACAGTAACTAGGTACTACAAAGACATTAAATTAAGTAATTTAAAAAAAAATCTTAATATAATTCGCTCGCTTGGTGATCGGTTATATTTTTAGATTTCCCTCGGGAATATCATTTATTTTTCCGGGATAAAAACTAACCTATTATTTAATCCGGACTTTTAACTTTACGTTTGAAAAAATTCAAAGCAATCGGTTTAGTAGTAACGGCGTGAATGCGGAACAAACATACAAACAAACTCACTTTCCGATTTATAATCGGAAAAAAACTGTCTTTTTAATTTTAGTATTACTTACTTTTATCAGTATTTATTAACCTAACCTTTTATTTTATAAAAAGGGCTTTATAATGACCTCACCAGGCGTAGAGTTAGCCAGGGAGACAAGCGCAAGTAATGCCCATTCAAAGAACTTCCTTGCCCACACTAGAAAAATCGACAATATATTGTATAATATATATATATATATGTAATATATATACTTACTATTGAACCGATTTTTATTAGGGTTCCGTGCCTCAAAACGAAACGACAGAACCCTTACTTATAGTTACGTACACTTTGAACATGACGTAACGTTCGTGGAGTTGGGTTTTTATTAATTGACTCAGCACCCTAACTGCGTAACACACCATTAGGTACTATCAGTTGGAATCATTTTGAAGCTTATTGCTATTTCATTGCTCCCTATGTTCGAAAGTGTATCTGTTCAACAACGTAAATTATAACGCAATGAATGCTGTTGAACTGTCAAAATGACACCCATTGCTACTGACAATGTGTAACGCAATTACCCTGCTGGTTAGATTTTAGGATGGGTGCCCGCCTAGTCAAAATCCCAAGTTACGCCAACACGCATGGGGAACCAAGAAGCCGAACATCATACGACAAGTTTGAACGAATGGTAACCACATCACATACCTAAAAGTAATTCTTATATAAACTTGTTAACATATTACATCAAGTGTCAACTAAAAATTAAGATATTAATTAAATGACATATCTACATATAATACACTACCTATTACTGAGATCTGCGCAATTAATTAAACCTATGTTGTAATCGTCAACATACATAACAACATTGTAGTCAAAAGTACTTTAACAAAATTATTGTAAATACAAATAAGTGACATAATGTTAAGATACTCCATAGACAGTTTAGACGCGATTATAAACATGGTGAACTAAAATACATCAGTTTACGTCAGGCGCGGACTAATTTGACAGCTCTAAACTAACACGATGGCGCCGATTCTGTTGTACACAAACTAAACTGATTTTAAGTTAAGTGCATCTTTTTCTTTCCATTTCGTTAAGAAAAGGACAGAACATAAAATGTCAGTTTGGTCCTGTCAAATTAGTGCGCTCCTGACGTAAACTGGCGTATTTTTAGTCGCCATGTTTATAATCGCGTCTAAACTGTCTATGGAGTATCATAATTTGACAGGATTTGTTGTTACTGTATCAAAATGTACCTACTAGCGCCATCTAGGCTTTGTAATGTAAATTAAATGTTGATGTCATTGTGTTAAATAAAAAAACGTTAGTCTGTGGTCCGCACTGAATCCGACGTGTTTTATTAAGAGGTTATGGGCTACCACGCCAATCACAGTTATTTTAAAGTTTAAAATAGTGATTAAATCGTATATTTTTGGACACGATCGCGTTGTGCAAGATGTCGACAAGTTATTTAGCCAGTGTGCCTAAACTAAAAGGCAGAGAGAACTACGATGAGTGGACATTCGCAGTGGAAAATGTGCTCGTTTTGGAAGGCATGTTACATTATGTGAAGCCGGTGGTTGGAAAGGAAATAAAACCTGAAGACGATGCTAAGGCAAGGGCCAAGTTGTGTCTAACCATCGATCCAACTTTGTACGTGCATATCAAGAAGACTACGACTTCGAAAGAGTTGTGGGATAAACTCAAATCCCTGTTTGACGACTCAGGTTTTTCGAGGAAGATTACGTTATTGCGTCACTTGATTTCAATACGGCGAGAAAATTGCGAAGATATGACCACCTACGTGACTCAAATTTTGGAAACATCTCAAAGATTGAGTGGTACTGGTTTCGAAATAACCGATCAGTGGATTGGATCATTAATGCTTGCAGGATTACCAGAACGTTTTTCGCCAATGATAATGGCCATAGAACACTCTGGAATCGCAATCACGGCTGACGTCATCAAGACGAAATTGATAGATTCAGAGCCATTAGAGATGGGAAATGGAATGACATCGAACGAAACGCAGAATACTGAATCGGCATTTGCTTCAAAATGGGTCAAGTCAAAACCAAAACGTGGCAAACCCATTCAGAGCGGAAATGGCGGGAAGTCTATGTCAAATGTCACAGTGACAGGCGGAAATAAAAACATAACCTGCTACAAATGCAAATCTCCGGGTCATTATCGTAACCAATGTCCATTGTTAGAAAAATCGAACAAAAACAAAACCACAAACGCTTTTAGTGCCGTTTTTCTTAGTGCTAAATACAGTAAAGACGAGTGGTACGTGGATTCAGGAGCGAGTGCCCACATGACTGCTATTGCAGATTGGTTAGAAGTTGTTTCAAGTTCGCAGACATGCCCAGAAATCATGATAGCAAATAATGATAAATTGCAAGTTTCATGCAAAGGAAACGTAAAAATTTCTACGCGGCAAGGATATGATATAATTGTCAAAGATGTTTTGTGTATTCCAAACCTAACAACAAACTTGTTGTCAGTGAGTCAGTTGATCAAAAATAACAACAGTGTTTCATTCTCTGACAATCAATGCATGATCTACAATGCACAGAAGGAATTAGTAGCCGTTGCTAACCTAGTTGATGGGGTATATAAGTTAGATTTATGTTCTATACCACTAAAAAGTAAATGTTTACTTGCCAGAGACAGTGCTTTGTTATGGCACAGGAGGTTGGGTCACATAAACACGAATGACCTAAATAAAATGAAAAATGGTGCTGTGGAAGGTGTCAGCTATGCAGATAGTTATGAAGTGACGAAATCTAATTGTGTGGTTTGCTGCGAAGGCAAACAGTCACGACTGCCATTCCCCACAGGTACGAGAGCTACACAAGTACTGGAAATAGTGCATTCTGATGTATGCGGGCCAATGGAAACAAAATCTATTGGATTTTCAAGGTACTTTCTTCTTTTCGTAGATGACTACACTCGTATGTCATTTGTCTACTTTATGAAAGAAAAGAATGAGGTGTTCAAGTACTTCCAAGAATTTAAAGCCATGGTGGAGACACAGAAAAATGCTAATATTAAAATCCTGCGAACAGATAATGGTGGAGAATATTGTTCGAAAGAAATGGAGGTGTTTTTGAAATCATTTGGCATTGTACACCAGAAATCAAATTCCTATACTCCCGAACAAAATGGCATGTCCGAGCGAAATAACAGAACAATAGTTGAGAGGGCAAGATGCTTGATACTTGATGCTAAGTTAGATAAAAAGTTTTGGGCAGAGGCAGTGTCTACAGCAGTTTACTTGAAAAACCGATCTATAGCATCAGGTCTTAATAACAAAACACCATACGAGATGTGGTATGGGAAGAAACCTATCTTGAGCCATTTAAAGATCTTTGGCAGCCCAGTAATGGTACATGTGCCAAAGGAGAGGAGGACCAAATGGGACAAGAAATCTCATCAGCATATTCTTGTTGGTTACTCGGAACATGTAAAGGGCTACAGAGTGTATAATCCAGTCAAAAACCAAGTCACTACCAGCCGAGATGTGGTGGTGATGGAGACAACAGCGTCAGGAGGAATATCTGCAGCTACTGAAGCAACATGGTGTGTGGAGAAAACACTGCCTGTTCCTGTAGGAAATGATCGTTCAGGCGGGGAATGTAGCTATCAAGAACGATCAGAGTCAGATATTCAGGACAGCTCTGACAGTGAATCATCACAGACAACATTCTATGAAGCTGATGCAGATGAGACATATGTTCCTGAATATTCATCAATATGCAGCAGTCCAATTGTATCACCAGAACCAGAGTCTCAGGTCTTGGACAGACCAAAGAGGGAGAGAAGGAAGCCTGAAAGGTACAATCCCATGAGCTTTTTGGCTACAACTGATCCTGAGTTGACAGTGCCAGCAGCATTGAGCAGTCCAGAGGGTATACAATGGAGGCAGGCAATGGATGAGGAGTTGGAGTCATTCCGAAAGAATGAAGTGTTTGAGCTTGTTGATGCTCCAAAAGGTGCTACAATAGTGAAGTGTCGGTGGGTGCTAAAGAAAAAGTTCAAAAGTGATGGTGAAGTGCAATATCGTGCGAGACTAGTTGCCAAGGGTTTTACCCAAAAACAGGGACTCGATTATGATGAGACTTTTTCACCAGTAGTGCGTCACTCAACATTGAGATTATTGTTTGCGCTAAGTGTAAAACTGGGACTGGACATTACTCAATTAGATGTTAAAACAGCTTATTTGAATGGTCATTTAAAAGAGGATATTTATATGTGTGCTCCTGAAGGCTATGTATCTGAAATGTCAGGAAAAGTCCTGAAACTCCATAAGGCTGTATATGGGTTAAAACAATCCGCCTTAGTTTGGTATGAGAAGGTAAAAGATGTATTGTGTAAAAATAATTTTAAAAATTGTACACAAGAGCCATGTATATTTACAAAGCTATATAATGGTGTAAAAATAATTATAGCACTGTATGTCGATGATTTCTTAATTTTTTCAAATTGTAAAATCGAAACCGATAAGTTAAAGTGTATTTTAAATTCTGAATTTGAAATCAAAGACTTGGGTGAGGTTAAGAATTATCTAGGTATGAATGTTAATGTTTACAAAGATCACAATAAGTATGAGATAACTGTAGATCAACAACAGTACATAGAAGAGTTATTGCTGAAGTTTGATATGACTGATTGTAGAATTGCAGAGACACCTATAGAGAGTAAATTAAATGTAACAAAAGCAGAAAAATGTACACCAGGAATTAATTACCAAAAACTCTTAGGTTCTCTTATGTATTTAGCTGTTATGACAAGACCTGATATTGCTTATTCAGTAAGTTATTTAAGTCAATTTAATACTTGCTACAGTGTAGAGCATTTTAATTATGCTAAAAGAATTCTTAAATATTTAAAGAAAACTAAAATGTATTGTTTAAAGTTTAGTAGTGAAGGTGAAAGCTTACAGGGATTTGTTGATGCTGATTGGGCAAGCGACAGCTTGGACAGAAAGTCTTACACTGGGTTTTGTTTTACAATGTCGGGCACAGCTGTTTCTTGGCAAAGCAGAAAGCAGAGAGTAACTGCTCTATCGAGCACCGAGGCTGAATATGTTGCACTTTCTGAAGCTTGTAGGGAAGCAATATATTTAAGACAATTATTGTATGAGTTAACTGGATCTTTGATAACAATCAGGTTGAATTGTGACAATCAAAGTGCATTAAAAATGGCCACAAATCATCAATGTCATAATAGGTCAAAACATATTGATGTTAAACACCATTTTGTAAGAGAAGTTATCAATAGTGGTAAATTATATGTCAATTATTTATGTACAAATGAAATGCCAGCCGATTTGTTGACAAAAGGTCTAGGAACAGTAAAACATTATAAGTTTATGGAAGCATTGGGTATTTTGAAATTGTAATGTAACATGTAACTTCACTTCAGTCTTCTAAAAGCCATGTTTACTTTATTTTGATAAGTGGGGGTGTTGTTACTGTATCAAAATGTACCTACTAGCGCCATCTAGGCTTTGTAATGTAAATTAAATGTTGATGTCATTGTGTTAAATAAAAAAACGTTAGTCTGTGGTCCGCACTGAATCCGACGTGTTTTATTAAGAGGATTGAATTAAAATGTTACCTTCTATCCTTGTCTTACCGAAATGGAAAGAAAAAGAAGCACTGAAATTAAATTTAGTTTAGTTTTGCGAACAAGAGACTCAGGGCCATTGACGGCTACTAAGAACTAGGCGTACACTCCAAGTCCACTATTCCGGAGCTAAGTTTAGATCCGGAATAGTGGAATAGTACCTTTCCTCGCTAAACTTGAACAACTTCTTTCTTAATATGGTGTTGCAATAACATTAGGAACTAGATGCGGAAATCGTCTCAGATAGTCGTTAAGATGGCCACGCCTCGTATGAAGTCACTAGTAGTTAGTGCAAATGATCATTGCCTCGCGGTAAAATATCAGTAAAAAGCTTGTCTATGCCTGAATCAGGGGCTTAAAGTGCTAGCTTCTAGCCGCGACTTCTTTCGCGTAAAATTTTAGCCTCCCACACACTGCGTATTTCGATTTCGCTTAGCGTTCTTTCGTTTTTTTTCTTTAGCTCCTAAGGGTTTTAGTGGGGTATCTACATACTTAGTATATTTAGTTAGCGATGCCCTACATAAACAATTTAAATATTAAGCGGCTCAATCAATTTGATAACTTTTCATAAACAAGCGCAGAAAAGAAAAACAAAATGAAAAATCCGATTTGAAACATCTATAAAAATGGTTGAGTTTGCAATCGGCATGTTGATCAGCACCCTTATTGGCAAACACAATATTACTATCAATTTGAATCATTTTCAAGCATATGTATAATCGACTACTCCTTATGTCCGAAAAATCTGTCAAATCAATATCGTAAATAGCGCAATGAACGACGTTGAACTGTCAAAATGAAATGAAACCCATTACTCTGACAGTGTGTTACACAATTACCCTGTTGGAAAACACGCTGACGATATCGCGGCAGTCACGAACAAGTCCATAACTCGTACATGCAGAACTTACCAAGTTTCTTCCAATACGACCTCAGTCGAAACAGAATGATATCCATCCTTCCATCTAAGTCTTCACGGTTCAGCACCTCCTTTATGAGGGCAGAGTCGTTAACGATAATGCTTGGAACAGGCCCCAAGAAGCAGCCGATGATCTTCGTCTTGTACCTCTCCCCAATCTTCCGGAAGGCTTTTGAGAGGTCGGCAAACTCGTGCGCCAGAACGATCCAGAATGCTCCGTATATTGGGAGGCTTGGCGGACCTGGGAAGGAAGAAAATTATGATTAACACTATTTCAATTGATGTTATTTTAAGTAACACAAATACGAACTTTACTTCAATAGTAATTCAGTTGATTTTAAAGTAGCACTAGCACTCGTGTTCAAGTTAATTAATACTCACCTTAATTATACTATTTATTTTAATTTAGTCACATTTTTTTTTTAATAAGTTATAATGGCCAATTTATAATTTTTCAAAAAATATATATATAGGTATGGCGGACAAAATTGTGCACATATAATTTTGACCTGTCAAATTAGTCCGCGCCTGACGTAAATTACTCTATTTTTGGTCGACATGTTTATAATCGCGTCTAAACTGTCTATGGAGTACCTTAATTTGGCAGACTTCTATTCTAAAAGGTAAATCGTTAACACAGATTAGGTGATTATTATTTTGAGTCTACATGTTGAAGGTGTCTTTAATGCGTTGGTCGCAAGCGCTACGCCGGGGTGTCATGGCTAGTAAGCTAGGATGAGTTCTTAGTTTCAACTCCCAAATGGGCCACGGGCAAATGGTTAACAGGTTGTTTTATCTGAAGTTCCCCAGAAGCAACCCGAAGTCTGGATTTATGTCCCTTGTTATATGACACTATTGCATAACTGGCGAAATGAGGGTATACCATAATTACAGTTCTGCCCGATCTTTCGAGAAACGTACGTTAAAGGTAAGGCTTGCACGCTTTGAGCACAGAACAGATCTTCATGAAATGCACGAGATAGGTAGCCTAAGACTTAGTGGTTTAATTAGTCTAGTCTAGTAAAAAGTTTAAAAGAAAATATAAAAATATTTATTAGGCTTACACTGTGTTAAAATTACAAGAATTAATAGCATGCAGTTACAACAGCAGAACAGCTTTTCATTTAGTTAGAATTAACAGCGGGTCCCAAACTAGGCGCAGCCTGTGTCTTGGTGACCCCAAAACACAATAACATTTAGAGATATTCATTATACAACGTTATTTTTATTTTATACAAAACCTGAATATAGTTTTTTCAGAATAAGCAACTGAATCGATTCCAATAATTTTTACACCATGTCATATTTTTTCCAAATACGTTTAGAAATTGTTTCAATGTGGTTACCGAGCGCGCAACTCAGCTGACGGTAGATCATAGTACAAGGCGCATGAGACAGCATTTTCTTCTTTTAACGTCTTATAATAATTTACTAACTTTTAAAATGTTAGTTAGATTTTATTAATATTTTAACTATTTTAGGGCTTTTATTGTTCTTTTATTGTGTGTGTAAGTGAAGGAGTAGGTACACTTGCTCGACTAAATTTATTTTATTTACACAAATTTATTTTAGTCATGTAATGCAATTTTTTACGTGAAATTGCACATTACTTAGCATAAACATGCAATGTTATACGTGCAGAATAAATAGAGAACAGGAAAATTCCACGTATTTACTTATTTTAATTTAATCGTTACACGTGTGTTAGTATCATCATAGGAGTATATTTATTGTATTTATATCTAAGACGTAAGCTGATAGTTAAAAGCAAGTAAGTAGTTATTACCCAGGTACGTACCTGGTAATAACAACTTACTTGCTTAATACGATCGTTTACGGAAGCACCAAACCTCCAATCGTTATGGATTGAATGAACATTTATTACATCTGAATAAAAAAAATAAAAGGAATCATAGAATATGAAAAATTCTTCCACATCGCTGTCAACAGTCCTCAAAAGGCTTCGCATTGCCGTGTTGTATAGGTAGCGATGCTAATTTTTAGGCATAGGCAGGCGGCCTCGGTCAAGTAAGAAGTTACTTATAGTCACGGTCGAAAAATTAAATAAAATAAAATAATTGAAGAACACAATAACAGATAGAATATACTAAACCGACACAACATAGAGGAGATAATTGTGTAAGATTACTTTTTATTGTTTTACGTGAAACGAGAGTCAACCTATCAACTCAGCCATTTGCAGTCCAATGCTGAACAACATTTCCCTGTTGGTGCCACACCTCCCTGTCCCTCCACAACCAGTCCGCCCCAGCCACCTTTAAATATTCTTTGGTGGAAAGGAACTTAAGTGCTGATTTCAGTGGAAATATGCTAACACGAATCACATTTATGTTACCAGTCGACAGCGATATTTCGAAGCCATGTTTTAATATGTTATCAGATAGTTTTAATTCGGGTACGACATTTTTTTTTTTTATAATTATAAACTAGTGCTTCATCGCAATGCCGCCTGATGGTAAGCAGTGATGCAATCGTTGATGGTAAAGCGCGCTAGTTTAATAAGCCCATTCACTCAAAAAACTGAGTGAATAGGAAGGAAGACGGCAGTTGAGCGAGGTGATGCAATGTTTAAACCAGAGGGAGATTGATCTGGAGAACCTCCACGACCAAACTCCCGACACAACAACATTTTGCGCATCGTACCCGGCGCACATCGCAACACAACTGCTCAGACCCGTCCTCCGTACGGTTTCACCAGACATCATGCCGGAACACGACGAATCGCTTGGCGGCAAGACTTTGTCATATTATAGTTTCTTAGTTTATTTAACCGACTTCATTTAGTGTTACAAATTTGACCCTCCACTAACTGATCAGTATGGCACCGGTGTAGGGGACGGCATTAACAAAAATAAATATGTGATTACATCATTTATTATTTTTTATCACACATAATAAGACAGATCCAACCAGTTATAGTAGTGCAGGTATTTTTAAAAATAATTATATTTGATCTTTAAGACTGATTTACACGGTGCATTTTAATTGCATTTGGCATACAATAAAATTGATGCAACAAATGACTTGGATCGTCTAAATGGTGATTAGACAATGCAACTTTTATTTTTGCTTCAACTTAATTGAAGCCAATTAAATTGCACCGTGTCACTTTATTGTGCTGGCAATGAAAAAGACTGCATCTTACACTTTTATCAAATTAAGGCATGCAATCTTATTATCCGGTCATACATAGAAGATTAAGTTCCTATCACTCCCTTTAAGGCGCAGGGCCAATGGCTTGACATACACACTATTTACTCAACGCCCTAGACTCCTTCATTGCGTTCGTTATTTAAAATAGCGCGCTTGGCTTAAAACGCTATTTTATGCCCTTGGTAAATTAGCTACAATAATCATCCTTCTCTGTATGGGAGGAGACCTGTGCCCAGCAGTGGGACGATAAAAAAGGTTGATAATAATGATGAAATAATCTACGGCGGTGGAGTCGGAGGTACAGCAAGTAGATAAATAAATTTACATTACATTGTTTACCGTAAACATTATCACAACTCAAGACTTTATTTACATGTCTGCCTTTTCATTATGTACCTGCATCACGTTATGCTTGCATCAGAGAGTTCTAGCATGAAACCATGAATTTTAAAATAGCATATACCTGTATGCTAAACTGAATATATCTTCTTCTCAGTCATAGATGTCCACTGGTGGACAAAGGCCTCCCCCAAGGCTTTCATTCCATTGGGGGAGTTTGCCATAATCCCCACGCTTGGCAGGCGAGTTGGGGATCGCAATAATTTGGTATTCCACAGGAGAAGCGCTGCTGCCCGCTTCCCTGGTGAGAGTTCCCTTAGTCGCCGCTTACCACGCCCACTGGAAGCTATGGGTTGGTACTATTCCACGCCCGGTACCACACGGGGAATGGAACAAATGATATATCTAATACATATCTGTAAAAGTAATTACTAACACTAATTATTATATGCTTAATATTGAGTGATTACAAATTGCTAAGGCATAACAGCCTCACGGGTCCATCCATCAGGTTAAGCAGCACCGTGGATGGGTGACTATGTATCTTTACATACCTTTAATTTACATACACTTCTGTGCCATGGAAAGCACGTTAAGATGTTGGTCTAACTCTAAGATATGAGTCGTGAATTTTGACAATACGTACAGGTGGTCAGAAACCCTGAGCAAATCTGACAAGCAGTCTTCACAAGGGATTTATCAGTAAAGTAAGTGGGTTGTGAATTAGCAGCCGCACCATATAGTAAAATACCTACTGGTATTCCCTTGTATCCGGTTAGACTGGACACCAACCCAAAAAAGTCTCTGATTGATTACATGCAATCCGCATTGCGATACCTTAATTGGCCAAACGGCTAACACTCGCACAATTAATGTAATTTTATTTTGTTATTTGTAACTCCTAAAAGCACAATAGTATCTATCTAGCGACGGTGATCTGGAGAACCTCCACGACCAAACTCCCGACACAACAACATTCGACGCATCGTACCCAGCGCACATCGCAACACAACTGCTCAGACCCGTCCACCGTACGGCTTCACCAGACATCATGCCGGAACACGACGAATCGCTTGGCGGCAAGACTTTGTCTGGTGGGTGGTAACTTCTGCCGGCAGCCGATGTGGCCTACCACCGAGAAAATATACGAGATACGGCGGTAGCTACGATACAAATTGTATATATTTCAGTTTTTCAAATATATTTTCGAGTCACGTGACCTTATCATCATTTCATCATCACCCACTATTCAAATTCAAAATTTTTATTTCAGATTAAATACATAAATATCCATATAATGTTAGTAAAAGTAAAGCTTAGCCTAATGTTAGTAATGAATTAATTAAAGTTGGTCTGGAGTCTTATCTATGTAGTATTGTATGAGGGGCGAGTCCCACCGGTCTGAAAACTATGTCGGGGTTTGGTTCCAGTCTAGCCAGATGCAGCTCACATCAGAAATCATCAACTTTTTAATCATCCCACTGCACACGAAGACCAACGTCCAGCAACCTTGTTGTTTAACACACTTTCAACTTTAATTGCTATTCCGTTGTTTCAAATTAACTGCTCAAAAACTTATGCACATAAGTATCTAACGCAATCATCATCATCATCAACAACCTATTCTATCGGCCCACTGCTGGGCACAGGTCTCCTCTCATACAGAGAAGGATTGAGCGTAATCACCACGCTTGCTCAATGCGGGTTGGCGATTTTAATCTTAAAGTCCAGGTTTCGTCAAGATGTTCCTTCACCTTCAGTCATTGGTGTCCAAGATATACTTAGAAAGTACATATAACTTTAGAAAAGTTACATTGGTACTTGTCTGACCTGGAATCGAACACGCGCACTCATACTTGAGAGGCTGGTGTTTTAACCACTAGGCCACCACGACATTATATTACTTACAAGGAGGGGCTGCTATCTGACCTCTACAACCCAGTTACTGGGAATACGATATCACGTGAGCTTATCATAAATGTATATAAACGTATATAAACACGTGTTATGACTATGAAATATACCTAAAAAGATAATTAATGTGGAAAATAAATATGCTCATATCATGTTTGCAAATCTTGCGGCTTAATAATAAGTAATAAGTATGGCAACTATGGCAACACAGCAAACGTCAACATCATATTTTATCAGTATCAAATTTAATATTTTAAATCAGTTTTTCTTTTTCCTATTGTGAAATCTTTAACAGAAAACCCAAGCCCATATCTCAAATAATTTAAAATTTGCTTAAAAAAGTCTCTGTATACAATGGACAAGTTTTCTAGTCAAACCAAACCGTACCGTTGGAGCTGACATTTGTCATGTCACTGTGGACAAAACCGAGAAAAGAAAAATATTTAATATGGATTTTATATGGATAATGGATATGCAATGTTGACAAGATCTGCCGCGAGACAACGTGCACGCCCACCATCTCCGGACTCGTTGCTCAGCTCCGCCTCGCCGCCGCCGGTCTCCAGCCCCACTGTAAGTGCTGTGATGACCCCGGCCGCGGCAGTTGCGTCGAGCTCGAGCGACGAGTACTTCTCTCCGCCGACGACGCCACCACCTGTTCGTCGACGGGGAGGACGCCGGCCGCCGGACCGCTTAGGACCTCGAGGCCCATCGGCTTCTGACAGGGTCCCAGCGCTCCCGGCGGAAGTGTGCTGCGCATGAGATGGACACAATCCATCAACGAAAACGTCATGCGCTCATACTATGGGGCAACAGAGGGAGGAAACAACCTGACCGCGTACCGTGTTCGAATGCTCTCTCTGTTTCAGGTGCTTGAACCAGCTGTCAACGTTTCGGCACAACGACTGTCGGATCAGGTACGGGTTATCCAGCGTAATCATATGTTGGATGATACTGTGCTTGATCGCCTGCGAACTGAAATGCAGAGTAGCCGTGTCATCGCTCACCAGTCGCAGACTGCGGAGATACCACCGCAGTCAACAAACTGTACTGACGAGGGGAGTAATGATAGGGCTACAAATGTAAGTACCCAGTGCAATGAGGTAATTCCTCAGGAATGCTTTGGAGGCTGCGATTCGGGAATACCGTTACATGTCGGCAGAACTTAGACCACGCCTGCCACGTTTGCCCATGCATAACAGAAATAGGGCGCTGATGGCTGCTCTGGATGCGCAGTTATCAAATTATTTTGATACCTGCGAGGACCTCACTGATACTCATTCAATCCTGTACTGCGCAGCTGTAGCAGCTTGTCGTGTAGCTCATGTCAAATTTCACAATGACTCCAGAGCTACACGACCGAAACCAGTAGTACCAGCTTGGCAGCACAGGATTGAACGTCGTATTGGTGGGGCCAGAGCACTCATCGGTAAACTAATCTGCTTCAGGGAGGGTAATACTCGTCCTAGAGTGATGCGCTTTGTGAGGCGGGCATTCTCAGGTACAAATACCAGCCCTGAGAATTATATGGCCCGTGTGCCCGTGGCGTGTGCCGTGTGGCCGTGTGTATGGACTTCCTGAAGCAGAAAGTGTATGCATGGGCGAACCGTATTCGTCGATATAAACGACGAGTAGAACGGTACACCCAGAATCGCACCTTCCAGAGCAATCAAAGGTGGGTTTATAGGGACTGGGAACGACCAGAACAAGGTGTGGCTGACACGTGCCTACCAGATGATGATGCCATGTGTTGATTCTGGCGCAGTATCTGGTCGGTGCCTGTCAGTCACACTGAAGGTGACTGGGCTCGGGATGTCGAGCGAGGCTGCGATCCAATACCTGAAATGGGGGCTATTACCATCTGCCCCCAAGATGTAGCTCGTGCAGTCCGTCCGTTACCTAACTGGAAATCTCCAGGACCAGACGGGCTACATAACTTTTGGATAAAATGGTTTCCAAGGTCGCACGCTCGCTTGGCATCTCAATTCCAGACTGCTTTAGTGTCTGGTTCGTTACCTCAGTTCTTAACTACTGGAATAACCCACCTGCTCCATAAATCAGGTAGCACCGCGGAACCCAAAAATTATAGACCGATCACCTGTCTACCGACGGTCTATAAAGTTCTTACATCCATTTTGAAAACTAAAATTAACAAACATATTGACAGCAACGCCATCATGTCTGCCTCTCAAAATGGATGTAGGAGCGGGTCCCGCGGTACTAAGGAGCTACTCCTCATTGATGTGGCCATTAGCCAACAAGTTCGTCGTTCCCGAAAGGATCTATCGACATGTTGGATAGATTATAAGAAGGCCTATGACTCAGTGCCACATACATGGCTCATGCGGGTGCTGGAGTTGTATAAAGTGGATGTAACTCTACGCACCTTCCTGATGACGTGTATGAGGACATGGAGGACAGTCCTTCGCTATCCAGGATGTCGAAATATTATGAGGAATAGCGAACCGATAAGGATCGAGCGAGGTATATTTCAGGGCGATAGTTTGAGTCCACTTTGGTTTTGCTTAGCATTGAATCCTCTAAGCACACTATTGGAGGATTCAGGTTTAGGCTATCGGTTGAGGAGAGGTGGTCAGGTTATATCGCACCTCCTTTACATGGATGACCTGAAACTTTTTGCTCCCAACAATTCACAACTGAAGGAGCTACTGAAAATTACTGAAACTTTCAGTAGCGCCATCAGGATGGAATTTGGTGTGGACAAATGTGCGGTCATGCATGTAAAGCGAGGAGAGATTGTGGAATCCGTGGGAACCCAACTCACGAGTTCCATAAACCTTAGAGCCCTCTCCGCATCCGAAACCTATAAGTATTTGGGTATGTCGGAAGCGTTGGGTATCAATGTTACTGACATGAAGCAATCTTTGAAGGAACGCTTCTTTGGCTGCCTGAAAAAAGTACTTAATAGTCTTCTATCAGGCAGAAACAAGGTGCGCGCTTTCAACGGTTGGGTCATGCCGGTATTGATGTACTCTTTCGGCATACTCAAATGGACTCAAACCGAACTTGACGCCCTGGATCAGCGGGTCCGTACACTGCTGACTGCAAATCGATTGCATCACCCACGATCATCGGTTATGAGGCTGTATATCCCGCGAAAATGTGGAGGTCGTGGCTTTTTAAACGCTAAGACCCTCCACAATCGCGAGATATGCAGTCTCAGGGAATATTTTCTAGAAACCGACGTGGGGATGCATCGAGATGTGGTCGCGGTTGACAAGGGCCTCACTCCGCTCTCCTTGGCTAAAGAGAACTGGCGCAAACCCGTAGTACTTTACACAAATGATCGCATGGAGGTATGGAAGAGCAAAGAGCTTCACGGACGCTTTTTCCGAGCCCTACATGGGCTCGATGTAAATTTTCAAGCGTCCGTAGTCTGGCTACGTTTCGGTGATCTTTTTGGGGAAACCGAAGGTTTTGTATGTGGGTCGTTCTTCTTTTTTATCGACAATGACTTGTCTTCTCCGCAGAAAAAAATATATTTTGAACATAAATATTAAATTACTTAATTTTTTTAAAAATACACTTGACAATGCAATCATTTTAATATTCTCAAAACTAGATTTTATTCATAATTAATTTTTACAAAATCAGTGTGACATAGTATACAAAAAGCGTGACGGAGGTGTTATACATACAAATAAAGTGTGTCCCTCTGGGACTAGTAATGTAAACAAACTGCTCTCGTAAAAAAAAATCATATTGAAACTTTCTATCCAAGAACATTTACTGAACTACTTAACCTTATTTATTACATTAATAAGAATAAATAATTTTTAATGTTTATATTATTAAATAAAAAAATATTTTATTGGCTGTCTCCCGATGTATATGATTTTAGTTGGTACCTTCTGTCACTCATTTTATGATACAAAATATTGTGCTTTAGAAACTTTGACCTTGGTCACTAGGTTCTAGAATAGTTCCCCTCCACCCCGCACTCGCGCTTTACGTTCCCACGCCCCGGTAATATCAGTCAGTCACTCGCAAACAGTAAAAGGAGGTGCGTGTGTTTATTTAGCGACCGCTCTGTCACCTAAGTTACGACTAACAAATGTTATTCTAATTTCGGGGTTTTAATATTATTTGATTAATTAATGATAAGTATTTCATATACACCCAGTTTTATGCGTAAATTATAATTGGGAAAATGCTGAATATCTCGAACACTACTATTTTACACCTCTGTCACGTAGCACCTTTGTCACGAAAATGTGTGACGGAGTGGTATAACTCGTGACGGAGTGGTCATTTTTGTATGGAACTTAAAGCCTTAATTAATATCCATAATAGCTGATTGCTAGTTTTTTTATGTTTGTTATTCTATCATCAACCATTTTGTTAATTTAAGGTATTACCATCATGTAAATGAAAAAAATGGCATTATCTGCGGCTGAAAGACAGCGACGGTGTCGTGAAAAAAGAAAGCTTAACTCTAAACTTGTTGCAGAAGTAAAACGTAAAGATTTATAAAAATATCATACCCGCAAAACGTTAGTTAAGGATATGACACCAAAAGAACATAAAAAATAAAAAGACAATGGCAGATTAGAAATAAAAAGAGAAGAGAAAGACAGAAAATTTTACAGAACGTTTTGATTAACCTTCCAGCTTCTACACCGCCTCTTTCAAGTCTCAGACTACTTCCATTAAGTCCTAGATCTCGTTCACTGACTCCAGTCTCGTCTATTGCCAGTAGCAGGGAAGAAAACAAGTACGACGTGATAGAACACGCCTTTAAAGACAAAATATTCAATTTCAAAACCAAATACAAGAATTACTAGTACAGAAATACAAGAAAAGACTTCAGCGACAGAAAAAGAAACAAAATAAAGTACTTAAAACAACAACTCATATTAAAAAATCAAATGAACTTGGTTGGCAAAGAATAATACAGAAAATATATAATATCTTATCAAATAAACATTACAAGCACACAAAAGACCATATCCATACCATCGAATAATACGCTATATTAAAATTATACTTGAAGACCCAGCAATTCAACGCTCCGGACAAAAACTGAACTGAACTGAAAATTGAACTGGCAATAGAAACCATTAGAATCAGGAGAGTGAAGAAGTATAGTTCCACCTTGCCAAAAAATACTATATTAAAACAAAAAAATCATTATTTTCATCTCAGGGATGATGTGTCACGGGCCACTGCTGTAAAAAAAGGAAGATAAATAATTTCTAAAAGAGGAAACGTTAAATGTCACTACAGTTATTTTGAAAAAATTAAGCCGTTTTATATCGTATCACCTTCAGTTGACAGTCGTGAAACCTGTATGTGCAAGGTACACGCAAACATTGCATTCATGAGAGTAATTTTGTATAAAAATAAAGTTATCAAGACAAATGACATGAACCAGATAATCTTACATACTGTATGCGATATAAATTCATTACCACTCCGTCACTTCGTTAACCACTCTGTCACAATTTTGTCCCCCTTAAAATTTTAGTTCAAAGTATGTTATGAACCACTTTATTGTTAGTATTTACAAAAATAACGTTTTCTAGTATTATATGCTAAATAATAAAGGTGTTCACTAGATTTTTAAGCGACTTTATTGGGTGACTTTCATAATATTAAGAAAAAATATGTCTTATGAAGCAAAAATGTGACAGAGTGGTATTGGATAATTTAAAAAAAATGTTTATTTAAAAAAATCCTTCCAATGGAGCTAGATAATAGTAAATGTTTATATTCTTGATAAGAAAGTAATAAGTAACTGAAGTTCTCATTTAAAATGAAACATAAAAAAAATAAATACTTTTGTGACTGAGGTGTTCTTTTTTTCATACCATTCCTACGAAATTTGAAATAAAACGAAAATTGCATGTAATACTTCGCTGCATTAAATGTTTTTGTAACCTACAATAATGAAGCATTAATTGAAATCATTTTTTTTTTTTTTTTTTATAAATTATAAACCAGCGCTTGACCGCAATCCCGCCTGATGGTAAGCAGTGACGCGATCGTTGATGGTAAAGCGCGCTAGTTTATTAAGAGCCTATTCACTCTAGCCTTGAAGACACTCAAATCGTAATGTGACGGAAACACCGACGCCGGCAAATTGTTCCAATCCCTCGATGTACGCGGTATAAAGGAGGAAGCAAAACGCTTCGTCCGGATCGCAGTGGTGTCAACAACGTAAGGGTGGAAACTCGCCGTACGACGGGTCGTCCGATGATGGAACGGAGATGGGGGAATTAAATCATGCAATTCCCTTGCACACTCACCAGAATGCATCCTATAGAAGACCGAAAGGCTGGCTACTCTACGCCTGTGCTCCAGGCTTTGGAGACCGTTTCGAGTTAAGTCTGGGTCGCCAATCAGCCTCTTCGCACGCCTCTCCACCGAATCCAAAGCGGCAAGGTGACACTTCGCAGCACCAGCCCAAATGTGGCTGCAGTACTCCACACACGAGCGGACCTGTGCTTTGTATAAAATTAGAAGCTGCCCTGGTGTGAAGTACCGCCGGACTTTCGCGATGACGCCTAGTTTTCTGGCAGCCACCCCGGCCTTGGACTCAATGAACCGCCCAAAGTTAAGGCTCGAGGAAATCTCAACTCCCAAAAGCTGAAGGCGGTCGGTACACTCCAAGGATACATTCTGAAAAGTAGGAGCCAAGGTAAACGGGCTCCTTTTGGCGGTGAAAAGACACGCCTGTGTTTTGGCGGCATTGAATGCTACAAGATTGGCATTGCCCCATTCGGAGACTGCCTGCAGTGCAGCACTCACACGCTCGACCATGGCCTCTCTTTCGGACCGGATAGTTTCCTTACTAGCCCGAGCTTCCGGCAGGTATCTCTCCACAACTGTGCTGTCATCTGCATACCCATAGATACCGGGCATCAGCAGATCGTTAATATGCAGCAGGAACAGAGTTGCAGAGAGAACAGACCCCTGAGGAACACCGGCATTGGTCGACATGGGCTCAGATGAACATCCGTCGACAACAACTCGGAGGGACCGTTCAGTCAGGAAGTCTTTTACCCAGCCAGTCAGGCCAGCGGAAATGCCGTACGCTGGAAGCTTACTCAAAAGGCTAGCGTGCCATACCCGGTCGAAGGCCTTCGAGACATCAAGGGAGACGGCAATCGCTTCCCCATTTTTCTCGAGGGCCTCGCCCCACAAGTGAGTGGCATACACTAGTAGGTCCCCAGTTGACCGATTGCGTCGAAAACCGTACTGTCGGTCACTGAGGAGATCGTTACCTTCCAGGTATGCCAAGAGGCGCGAGTTCAATACACGCTCCACTATCACATTTCATTAAATAAATCACAAGTTTATTTTTATATCAAATATAAAAATTTGCCGGTCAGATTGTCGATAAAAAAGAAGAACGTCCCATGTGCAATTATGGACGAAGTTATGATGACGAACAATTACCGAAGATTTATTGTGAAAGACGGCACAGTTGACATCTGTCGGGCATGTCACCGGCCGGGAGAATCAATAAGGCATATTATCTCCGGGTGTTCTCGTCTAGCTAACGGAGAGTACTTGCATAGACCTTGTAGCCAGGATAATTCATCAGCAACTTGCTCTCAAATACAACCTTGTGGAATCGGAGGTGCCGTACTACAGGTATGTGCCCGACCCAGTTCTCGAAAATGGCCATATCACATTGTACTGGGATCGATCCATCATCACTGACAGGACTATTGTTGCCAATAAGCCTGATATAGTGATGGTGGATGTATCAGAGCGGCGTGCAATGATTGTTGACATAACCATCCCGCATGATGAGAACCTCGTGAAAGCCGAGAAAGATAAACAAATCAAGTATCTTGACTTGGCTCACGAGGTTGTCGACATGTGGGAGGTGGATTCAGCAATCATTGTGCCGATAGTCGTGACAGCCAATGGCTTAATAGCCAAGAGCCTCGACCAACACCTCAAGAGGCTCTCGTTAGGCAGCTGGATCAAAGGCTTGATTCAGAAAGCTGTACTTCTGGACACGGCTTGCATTGTCAGGAAGTTCCTCTCTCTGGAGCCCTGACCGCCGGTAGCTTGGACCCTGTTCCCGATGCCGGTGGACTACTATTTTTTATATTTTTAAATGTTTTTTTTATGTATTATTTATAAAGAAATATTTAAAAATTTAATTTATATGTATATAGGTACAATCAAATAAAGGAAAAATTAATAAGTAGAGAACATAAATTACGCCGCTTATACTATACCTAATCTTACTCTAAATGCTGATTGTGTAAAATATTTTACCTACTAATACATAAATGTTCCGATCAAAAATTACATATACAAAAACCTTGTTATACGCCATCTTTAAAACCTTTAGTACCTATGCTAATCGAAAAGCATATCCATATTTTTCTTTAGTCAAATCAAGTTCAGGTATTTAAGCGCCGGAATGAGAATAAGATTAAGAATAGAAAAGAAAACAGAACTGAACGGAACGGAACAGAAAGGAATAGAATACTTTTTATTATATACGCTACGTAAAGAATATAAATATGCAGATTTCCAGTTGGGAATAGGCTAGGTTTCTACCCCCCTCCCTCCCTAGTGGATCATCACCTGATGATCGACATTAATCTTAATAATAGGTATTATAAACGTGACAGTTTGTATTAGGGACATATTTGTTAGTCTTTCATGCAAAACCTATTGACTGGAGTAAAATGATATTTGGCATACAGGTGATACAGATACAGACAACTGAATTTAAAAATATAGTTAGTAATTACTAAATCACTATCAGCATCAGCACCCTAAGTGCGTAATATTCTATTACTATCAGTAGAAGTCATTTCGAAGAAAATTGCCAATCCATTGCTCCATATGTTCGAAAATGTGTCTGCTCAAAACGTTAATAACGCAATGAATGTTGTTGAACTGTCAAAATGAAACCTACTGGCAGTCTGTTACGTAATAACCCTACTGCTTAGCATCAACATTGTACGGACAAGCAGGGCCCCGAGTCTGCTATTGCAATAGTGTCAAAATTGTCGACTTTTAATGTCATAATGACCGATTTTGACAAAATCCGTAATCTAATAACACAATGGCGTGCCAAGTGGTCAATCACTGAACAAAATGGCATAAAACGGTAATCTTGTCCAAAATGACAAATCAATGACTGACATATGCGGTAATCTGCTTAAATTTTGACAGTTCATTTGATCATTGAACTGTTATGATGCCGTCTTTGTACAAACATTGCTTTTCGAAGCAAGGCAGCTCGATGGTGGTGGTGGTTTTGTACAAAAAGTGTGATATCTATTGTGTTTGTGGAATATTTGAGAATGTTTTCATTACTAGCCAACTCAGTGGATGCTAGAGAAGGAAGATAATATGCAGGAGACGTCGAACACATCGCTTGACGAGTTTGAATATAGATCCCTTTATTAATGTTCCCAAAGCGGAATTTCTGAAAACGTTTTTCCTTGAATATGTCTCAGTAAGAGGGTTAATTGAAGAACTCATTCTCCTTATGACCAGACTGCGTCGAATTGATAGCGTTTGGGCAGAAATTAAGGTGAGGAAACGTAATTTGACAATTGATGTATTAATCTATTGTAATCTATAGCTACAAACACGAAATAGGTTGATTAATGTTATATTTTTATTGCAGATTCTAATAGCACTTGCATTTTATGCATCAGAGTCCTAAGAGAATTTTAATGGACAAGGACATTGCCCTCCTTAAAGTTTCACAAATTACTGTGTCTAGTGCAATCAATGAAGGAACAAAGACTTTGAAACTAAAAAATAAACCACAAATATTGCAAACATGCCAATAGCATTATTGCCACCTGATGAGGATTATGCAGAAGTACTGCGACAGGTATGAATTTCTTTTAACTATGTTGGTAAAGGTAGGTACATAATAGTTGGACTTCTATCAGTTATTTATTTATTGTTAACTAAAACAGTACACTAATTACATTAATTAACTTAAAAACAACTACTAAAACTAACATGGAACAGCGGACTCTCTCGCATACTTTCTTTCACAGAAGACCAAACATACACCCATAAGCTTATTCAGCACCTTTGTAGTATGACAGACCGGAGATCTGATTTCTGTTTTTGCTGTTAGCAACATAAATGAAACTACTATACCTATTAAAAATCAACGTTTATTTATAACTAATATATTCGTAGATTATAATTTATAAAATTTTTTTCAATAAAACATTTTTATTATTTATAACTATATATCTATTTTCTCATAAACTAAATATCTACTTTACATGAAGTCAAAAAAAAATATTTTACTTATTATACAAAACAAAAAGACATTGTGTCATTTAAATAATAAAACAAATCCTAGGTACAACACCTAATGTAATAATATTAACACATCAATAATCAGTCTTTTAATTTCCAGTGCAGTATGAACCGGGATCTTCTTGAAGGTTGAGCACTGCACCAGGCTTTTGTTGACTATCTGTGGAAAAATGTATACAATAAATTAGCAGGTAAGTAGTGTAAACCCTTCTCAATATTCTAGGAAATTATGAAAACGCTCTAATTGTTATTAAAATGATTTAACTCTTTGTTACAGATCCACCGCAGTCATGCACAAAACAAAGATTTAAAATAAATTATTAATCTTTTTATAAACACTGTTTCATTTACTTATTACATCCATTTGTAACCCATACTGCTAGACATATTCCCCCTTATTCATAAACGCTGCTTAAAGTTAACTAGTGTAGTATTAGCAATTTTTTAAATATACATTTTATAAGCTTGCACGTCACTTAATTTTAATAATCTATTATGAATAAACCCCTTAAACACTGTGGTGTTTATTCATAAAGGGTGATTTAAGTTAAGTGACGTTAAAAGGTCAAAAATGTATGGTTAAAGAATCGCTAATCACTAGTTAACTTTAAGCAGTTTTTATGAATAAGGGGTTTATCTTCTATGGACTATTATTATATGAACAAACTATAACCTACTAAGTATATGGACATACTTAGTAGGTTATAGTTTGTTTAATATTTTAGGAGATCTCTCCTAAAATATATTTCATTAAACTAGCTTTTAATAAATTGTCAAATTTACCTCTTGCATTCTCCAGAAATCTGACTCAGAATCTGATGACATTATAGGTAATTTTGCAGAGTTCCTGTAAAACAAAATTGACTTTAATAAATAGTTCTTATACCTATCTAATATGGTTTGGTACCTAGCGCTTAGTATGTAGTTGCAATAAATAATTTAAATTCTGGCCAATGTACTACTACTGATGTAAACCTACATCTAACACAAGCTTAGCTGGGGGGTTATATTTAATTTTATGTTATTGTTTTCAAAGCTACTTAATTCTTATTGTGGGTATGTTTGTAGAACACCCAATGAGTGGAAGTTATGATTTAGGAGAATTAGGTTTATTCTACTAAACTTTCATAAAGATGAATTACGTATAATTATGTATATAAACAGTGCGTAATTACCTTTTTTGACACGGATATCTCGATGACCTTGAACCATTTTTGCTGTGATGGAGCTCTGTCGATTAATGACCGCAGTCAACTTGTTGGTCGTCTCAGACGACCTGCTACGACCTGATACAAATGCTCAGACGACTCGTCTGAGCATTTGTATTCCTGACTTCAATAACATCCAGCCTTGAAGGATGATGTGCGGCGTCGAGAGTTTAAAAACACATTACACTTCGCATTTTATTGACGCGGCTGTAGTGCCCTAGCGCCATATCTTGGCCGAAATTTGCTGATTGTTTTTCTTTACGTAGTAATTATAATTTTAATAATATAAACAAAAATAAATACATAACAATTATAACAAAACACCAGGGCCCCGAGTCTGCTATTGCAATAGTGTCAAAATTGTCGACTTTTAATGTCATAATGACCGATTTTGACAAAATCCGCAATCTACTAACACAATGGCGTGCCAAGTGGTCAATCGCTGAACAAAATGGCATAAAACGGTAATCTTGTCCAAAATGACAAATCAATGACTGACATATGCAGTAATCTGCTAAAATTTTGACAGTTCATTTGATCATTGAACTGTTATGATGGCGTCTTTGTACAAACATTGCTTTTCGAAGCAAGGCAGCTTGATGGTGGTGGTGGTTTTGTACAAAAAGTGTGATATCTATTGTGTTTGTGGAATATTTGAGAATGTTTTCATTACTAGCCAACTCAGTGGATGCTAGAGAAGGAAGATAATATGCAGGAGACGTCAAACACATCGCTTGACGAGTTTGAATATAGAACCCTTTATTAATGTTCCCAAAGCGGAATTTCTGAAAACGTTTTGCCTTGAATATGTCTCAGTAAGAGGGTTAATTGAAGAACTCATTCTCCTTATGACCAGACTGCGTCGAATTGATAGCATATGGGCAGAAATTAAGGTGAGGAAACGTAATTTGACAATTGATGTATTAATCTATTGTAATCTATAGCTACAAACACGAAATAGGTGGATTAATGTTATATTTTTATTGCAGATTCTAATAGCACTTGCATTTTATGCATCAGAGTCCTAAGAGAATTTTATTGGACAAGGACATTGCCCTCCTTAAAGTTTCACAAATTACTGTGTCTAGTGCAATCAATGAAGGAACAAAGACTTTGAAACTAAAACATAAACCACAAATATTGCAAACATGCCAATAGCATTATTGCCACCTGATGAGGATTATGCAGAAGTACTGCGACAGGTATGAATTTCTTTTAACTATGTTGGTAAAGGTACATAATAGTTGGACTTCTATCAGTTATTTATTTATTGTTAACTAAAACAGTACACTAATTACATTAATTAACTTAAAAACAACTACTAAAACTAACATGGAACAGCGGACTCTCTCACAGAAGACCAAACATACACCCATAAGCTTATTCAGCACCTTTATAGTATGACAGACCGGAGATCTGATTTCTGTTTTTGCTGTTAGCAACATAAATGAAACTACTATACCTATTAAAAATCAACGTTTATTTATAACTCTAATATATTCGTAGGTTAAAATTTGTAAATTTTTTTTCAATAAAACATTTTTATTATTTTATTATTTATAACTATATATCTATTTTCTCATAAACTAAATATCTACTTTACATTAAGTCAAAAAAAAAAATATTATACAAAACAAAAAGACATTTTGTCATTTAAATAATATAACAAATCCTAGGTACAACACCTAATGTAATAATATTAACACATCAATAATCAGTCTTTTAATTTCCAGTGCAGTATGAACCGGGATCTTCTTGAAGGTTGAGCACTGCACCAGGCTTTTGTTGACTATCTGTGGAAAAATGCATACAATAAATTAGCAGGTATGTAGTGTAAACCCTTCTCAATATTCTAGGAAATTATGAAAACGCTCTAATTTTTATTAAAATGATTTAACTCTTTGTTACAGATCCACCGCAGTCATGCACAAAACAAAGATTTAAAATAAATTATTAATCTTTTTATAAACACTGTTTCATTTACTTATTACATCCATTTGTAACCTATACCGCTAGACATATTCCCCCTTATTCATAAACGCTGCTTAAAGTTAACTAGTGATTAGCGATTTTTTAAATATACATTTTAGAAGCTTGCATGTCACTTAACTTTAATAATCGATTATGAATAAACCCCTTAAACACTGTGGTGTTTATTCATAAAGGACGATTTAAGTTAAGTGACGTTAAAAGGTCAAAAATGTATGGTTAAAGAATTGCTAATCACTAGTTAACTTTAAGCAGTTTTTATGAATAAGGGGGTTTATCTTCTATGGACTATTATTATATGAACAAACTATAACCTACTAAGTATATGGACATACTTAGTAGGTTATAGTTTGTTTAATATTTTAGGAGATCTCTCCTAAAATATATTTCACTAAACTAGCTTTTAATAAATTGTCAAATTTACCTCTTGCATTCTCCAGAAATCTGACTCAGAATCTGATGACATTATAGGTAATTCTGCAGAGTTCCTGTAAAACAAAATTGACTTTAATAAATAGTTCTTATACCTATCTAATATGGTTTGGTACCTAGCGCTTAGTATGTAGTTGCAATAAATAATTTAAATTCTGGCCAATGTACTACTACTGATGTAAACTTACATCTAACACAAGCTTAGCTGGGGGGTTATATTTAATTTTGTTATTGTTTTCAAAGCTACTTAATTCTTATTGTGGGTATGTTTGTAGAACACCCAATGAGTGGAAGTTCTGATTTAGGATAATTAGGTTTATTCTACTAAACTTTCATAAAGATGAATTACGTATAATTATGTATATAAACAGTGCGTAATTACCTTTTTTGACACGGATATCTCGATGACCTTGAACCATTTTTGCTGTGATGGAGCTCTGTCGATTAATGACCGTAGTCAAAGAGCATTTGTATTCCTGACTTCAATAACATCCAGCCTAGTTTTTCTTTACGTAGTAATTATAATTTTAATAATATAAACAAAAATAAATACATAATTACATAACAAATCACCAGCTGTTAAAAGAAACATAAACGTCAATCAGTCTGTATTAATGTCACATTGACTTTAACAGATAACAAAATATCTAGTTTTATAGTTTTAAAATAATGTTTTTTGCTATTTAAGAACTATTTACTATTCCAGAATGCTTATAAAAATTTAATTAATATATAAAAATATATATTAATAAAATCTTGCATTATGAAATGTTCAAATTGAGTAGTAGTTTTTGGAAACTCATTTCTACTAACGAGTTTCATAATAATGGCAATACAGCAATGATCATTCCGTTACGAGATCAATGACCGATCTTTATGTTCTTAGCAGATTACGGGATAAACGCAAAATGACAATGGTAACGTGCTGGAATGACAAAATGATATAAAATAGCAGACTCGGCCCCCAGCTGTTAAAAAAAACATAAACGTCAGTCAGTCTGTATTAATGTCACATTGACTTTAACAGATAACAAAATATCTAGTTTTATAGTTTTACAATAATGTTTTTTGCTATTTAAGAACTATTTTCTATTCCAGACTGCTTATAAAAATTTAATTAATATATAAAAATATATCTTAATAAAATCTTGCATTACGAAATGTTCAAATTGAGTAGTAGTTTTTGGAAACTCATTTCTACTAACGAGTTTTATAATAATGACAATACAGTAATGATCATTCCGTTAATTCAGCCAGCTCTGTACAGACCACCTCTTGGTTCAGGAAGTTTATTCCAAGCTTCTCTGCAATAGCCGAGCCCTTGACACGCTTACTGAAGAAGAATCAGGTTTGGTCTTGGGGTAGAGACCAGGAGGGTGCCTTCCAGGAGCTGAAGAAGCGCTTGACTATGGCACCGATTCTTATCCAACCAGATTATAGCAAGCCGTTCGTGTTAAGGACAGATGCCAGCAATTACGCCATTGGGGCGGTCCTACTACAAGGTGAAGGTAAAGATGAACGTCCTATAGAATATGCCAGCCGTCTTCTCATTCCTGCTGAACGAAATTACAGTACTACAGAGCGTGAAGCTCTCGCTGTCATTTGGGCTGTTGAACGATTCAGGGGTTATATCGAAGGTCATGAGGTGGTAATAGGCAGCGATCATCAGCCTCTAAAGTGGCTTCTTACCTTAAAGTCGCCGTCCGGTAGACTCGTTCGTTGGGCTTTAAAGCTGCAGTGCTTTAACATTCAGTTTCAATATACGCCTGGAAAGGCTAATATTATAGCTGATGCGCTCAGTCGCCCAACCTGTAAAGAGGATAATAAGGATCAATGCGGTGTTTGTTCTGTTGTCGTGGACTTACCTGCCAGGAGTGCTTCAGATCTACGACGCGCGCAGCTCGATGACCTTGAACTAAAAAAAATCATTAGTGAATTGGAAGATACATCCGACGCTCAGTCTATAGGCGCTAAGCGGTGGTCAGAAAGAGGGTATTTCATGCAACTTGGTGTCCTATACAGGTATAATCCCGATGTCGATACAGAAGAGGCACAGCTGGTTGTTCCGGTTTCACTGCGCCTGGAAATTCTAAAAGAATGTCATGACTCCGATCTAGGCGGTCATCATGGGGTCGATAGAACGTATAATCGAGTCGCTCAAGGGTTTTACTTTCCAGGTATGTACAGAGCTATAGCAGAGTATGTCAAAACATGTGCGACTTGTCAACGATATAAGTCCTCAAACAAGAAGCCACCTGGGCTGTTACAGACCCCCGTTTTAAGTCAAAGAGGAGAAGTGTTAGCAATTGACCTGTTTGGTCCGCTTCCCATTGGTGACAATGGGGAACGTTGGGTACTCTTGGTAGAAGATACAGCAACTCGTTGGACTGAATTATATGCTCTGAAGGAGGCAACTTCTGAGATGTGTGCACGTACTCTAATTGAGGAGTATTTTCTGCGCTATGGACTTCCTCGACGCATTGTGTCAGACAATGGCGTCCAGTTCGTGTCCGCCGTCATGCAACAATGCATGTTCATTTTAGGCATTACTCAAGAATTGTTACCTTTGTATCATCCGTCAGCTAATCCAGCAGAGCGTAAAAATAGGGATTTAAAATTTCATCTGTCACGTTTAGTTGAAACAGATCATTCGTCATGGCCACATCACCTTCCAGCGATAAGGTTCGCCATGAATTCAGCTGTTTGTCAGACTACTGGCGTATCTCCAGCATATCTAATGTTTGTTAGAGAACTTCGCTCACCAGTCGACGTTCAACACGACATTCGTTCGATACTCGAAAAGGACAATTTCGTACCTCAAATAACACCATATTTGAAAAGTTTTGTTAACTCTTTTACCGCTGTCAGGGAAAGAGTTGAGACACAGCAGGACCGACGCAAGGAATGTGCTGACAAGGCCAAAACCCCTGCCGAAGTCTTTGAAGTCGGAAATCAGGTTCTTTTGAAGACACATGTTCTTAGCAGTGCTGCAAAGAACATAACAGCTAAGTTTGTTCCAAAGAAAGATGGTCCCTACGTCATAGTAAAAAGAGTTAGCCCTACAGCCTACGTAATTGCAAGTTTAGATAACCCTGAAAACATATTGGGCAAGTATCATGTGTCGGATCTTACGCGGTTCCACAGTAGAGAGTGTTCGCCTCCTCGTCCCGTGATGCCTAAACGTCAGAGAGGGCGTCCTCGAAAGCATGTTTGTCCTGTATGTTAAGTCTTAGATTTAGTGTTAGCTCTTAAGTTTTCCTTTGTGCGAGTTCAAGAGCGAGGACGTTCTCTGGAACTCGAGGGGGAGTGTATAGCGTGGCAACCCGATAGCGCGCTGTCTATGCCATCCGTGAGAGGCATAGAGAGAAAGAGATAGTTATGTCATGGCGGTAAACAGGTGCGTGCGCGCTAACCGCTCGCGCTTTAAAGTAGTACATTGTCACCAAATTATAAGTTATTGTTTGTGTTATTGTGTTAAGCCTGTGTTTCTGGACCATTAAACTGTAATCGTGATAACTGAGTCCTTATTCACTCCCCACCGACGCTATAATTTTTAATTTTCTTTTCATTAAAAAAATAATGCTTGGCTTAGTGAAATATTTTTCAATTTATCTTATTCTTTCTATTTCATTATGAAAAAAAAACAAAAGATAAGAATAGGGTAGTTGACTAAAAGAAACTAATTAGTCCGTCAGTCAGATTTCCAAAAAATACTAGACACGTATTTTCTCTTTTTTTCATATAAACAAAAAATTTAGACGACACAGTGCGTTGAAAACTTGTGTGACGCCACTGCACGCTACACTTTTTACCGAGCAGTGACGTCACCAGCCACCAATCCTGATCTTTGATGCCTTTTATATTTGTCAATTTTTATTGATTTGATAAAACAAAATATGCGTATCCAATATTTTTCTATAATCTGAATGACTAAATAGATTTTTTTTTTTTAACCCAGGAAAAATCCCTACTAGTTTTGTCCTGTGAAAATAGTCCGCGCCTGTAATAAATTGACATATTATTAGACGCCATGACGCCTTTCTTAATGAAGTAGAAAGAAAAATATGCATCGAGCTTAAATTAAGTTTTAGTTTGTGAACCAGGGAATTGGTATCTGTATTACAAAGCACCAGGTCCCCACTCCACGGAAGACAGTTTTACTTAAAATAAATATGATTTTACAATATAACTTTACATAGGTACCTATAAGACGATTTAAGACTAAGGAACTTAAACTATTATGAATAACTTTGGAGGTAGAAGTTGAAAAAATTCTAAACAAAAAATAATCATCGCGCCTGTTATGTATCAGTGTATAATATACCAGCTTTCCGACCGTTCCGTAGGCCTAGTATGAGTTTTCAATACGAAACTCGATCGTCGATAACGATCGCGTTTGGCGCTCTCATTGGTTGAGAGTTCTTACGACCTTGAAGCGGGCCAATCGCAGAGTCAAACGCGCTCGATATCGACGAACGAGTTTCGTAATGAAAACTTATACTAGGCCTACCGTTCGTACGAGTTCGGTTGTTCGCGCTTTTTAGATTTCCCTCGGGAATATCAATTTTTTCTGGGATAAAAAGTACCCTATTATTATTTAATCCGGACTTCTAACTTTAAGTCTGCAAAATTTCAAAGCAATCGGTTCAGTAGTTACGACGTGAAAGCCAAAAAATTAAGACGACACAGTGCCTTGAAAACTCTTGTGACGTCACTGCACACTACACTTTTTAGCGACCAATGACGTCACCAGCCACCACTCCTGATCTTTGATGCCTTATATTTGTAAATTTTTCTTGTTTTGATAAAACAAAAAATACGTGTCTAGTACTTTTTGGAAATCTAACTGACGGACTAAATAGTTTTTTTTTAGTCAAATACCCTATTGCATGACTTAATTCCGCCATCTCCATTCCATCGCCGGATGAACTTTATGTTATTGACACCACTACGATCCTAACGAAGGTGTCGCCACGTCTTTTTAACCGACTTCAAAAAGGAGGAGGAGGTTATTCAATTCGACCGTATACAGTATGTTAAAAAACCCTGTCCGACCCATAAGGATAATAAAGGTTAGGTAAACACATGACCAAATATAATATAAAATTTTACGTAATCATCATAGTACCAATACAAATGAATTTTGAAATAATCTTTTTTCCCGCGAATTAATTCCAGCTTCCCCGAAATTTGGTAATTTTTAAAAAAGTGACAACACCGGTATTATTATGAGCGAATAGCAATGCGACCACGTGCCGCGTGCCCTGCCGCCCGCCGCCCGCGGAAAGGTGCTTACGCACATTTATTAAGTTACCTCTTTTTGCGAAATAATTTTTTTTTTTATGGGATTTTTTTTTTAAGTTTAGTCCGATTTTGTATCCATTAGTACAATCATTTATCGATACCTAACAACACCTTCACGGGTCGGACAGGGTTTTCTTAACATACTGTATATGTTTTTTTTTTATGTTGTTCGCGGATAACTTCGTCGTTTATGAACCGATTTTGATAATTCTTTTTTTCTTTAAAAGAAGATATTTCCAAGGTCCAGAGAAATCAAGGGGAACTTTCAAAAATCGTAGGGGAGACTAGTGCTATTCTTAGTAATTTCATTAAGTATTTTGATGCACTACAATTTAATAAAGGTCTGGAGTAGATCTGATGATGGAGCCGGGAAACAGTCGAAGGAACTTGATTAATTTGTATTGATAAGAACTTTACAACTAGATGGGTTGTGATTGTGATGAAGACAAAGGCCATTTCCATGAACTCCTCAACGGTTTACAGTAGCAACTTTGTGTTTGGACTTAATTCATTTATATTGATGAAAACTCATCATTGGGTTAAAATAATGGTCTGCAGTAAATCTGATGATAAAGACCATAGGCAGTCGAGTTGTAATTTTGAAGAATTCCTTCAAAATTACCGGTAAAATTTAAAGTAAGTAAACAAAAATTACGTGGTTTCCCAACTATATTTGCGTCAGCTTCCAATCCGACCGGATGCAATTGAATAGATAGTACTTTTCACTTTACAAGTCTCGAACTTACTTTGGAGCTAGCTCAATCTGTGTGATTTGTCCGTATATATTTATTTATTATTATTTATTTATACTTTTTTGGAAGTCCGTTGTTTTTTTTTTTTTACTTGACTGCAATGTGCCTTCAAGGCTTGAGTGAACAGGTTTTTAATAAATTAGTGCACTTAACATTAAATATTATTATTATTTTTTATGACGAGCCGAACGACCATGACTCTCTGGGTAGTGGTCAGGCATCGGGCTGGTCGCTTTCCAGGAATATATACCATAGACCGCACTGCTTATCATCAGCAGGGTAATTGGATTTCATCTCAAGATGAAGCCCAATTACCCTGATTGAACTCTCAACAGTTTAACAACATTGGTTGCGTTATTTACGTTATTGAGCAGACACATTTTCGAATATATGGAGCAATGGATTAGTAATACGTTTCGAAATGATTCCAGCTTAAAGTGTTACGTAATAGGGTATTTGACTAAAAAAAAAACTATTTAGTTCGTCATTCAGATCATAGAAAAATAGTGGATACGTATATTTTGTTTTATTAAATCAATAAAGATTGTCAAATATAAAAGGCATCAAAATCAGAAGTGGTGTTGGTCACACGAGTTTTCAACGCACTGTGTGGTCTTTATTGAAAAAAGAAAAAAATACGTGTTTAGTATTTTTTGGAAATCTGACTGACGGACTAATTAGTTTTTTTTAGTCAAAATGATTTTTTTAGGATACAATAGGGTATCTATTGGGTTATATCCTAAAAAAATCATTTAATGTCCATCAGATAGATTTATAAAAAATATTGAACACGTACTTTTTATTTTTTCTTTCATTCAAATACTTAGGATTAGATATATTGATTTGAAATGTCGCATGACGTCACGCCGTGGTATATTTTGTACCACGGCGTGACGTAATTAGCCCCCACACCGTAACTTTAATCGCAATATCTCAGTAGTTTTTGGTAATTTTGACAAAATAAAAAATACGGGTCTTAATTTTTTTTTTATTATCTATACGACGGAGTATTTTTTTTTTGATTTTCATACCTTGGATACATCCCTATTAGGGTGCAGATGGGCTCGCAGTCAAACCCTAGTTTATGATATAAAAAAAAGAAAATGAGCCACTTAACGATGCCTACGGATAATGAAACTCATCAGTCATTCTATGAAGAGCTCTTATACAGGGTGTTTGAATGATGACTTTATTAATAGGATAAAATAATTAAACATATTCGTATATCTTTAGCTTGGTATCATAAATACCGACTTTCAGCACACAGCACATAGCGTGGTGATTGGTACAAGGGAAAAGGGGCCTATGCCCAAGGGTGAAGTCAGGCTGAGGATTTCACACACATCCTATAGCAGGGAGATTTCCAAAGAAAAGAAAGGTTTATATTACCTAAATTTATCCTCTAACAGTCATTAAACGGGAATAAGAAATTGCTCATCATAAATGCTTGTAATAATAGCACATACCTGTCACATCCATCTCCTTGGATCTGCATATACCTCGACATGGTATCAAATATCTAGGTGTTTTTATCGACGAGAAGCTGGATTGGCGCATACATAATAACTCTTTGCTCCCGGCTTCGTAAACTAATATACAGAATGGTGCTGACAATACGACAATAAATTAAACATCGTGAACCTCAACACATTCTCAACTTACCCATAAAAAATCATATAAATATATCCATTAGTTTAGTCACAGGAAATCATTTTTCACATTTTCTACACGATGTACATGTTGATAAGGAAGCGCTTACAGGTTAATGACCGCCGCATCCAGTGGTACAAACTTTAATATACAGCTCGTTTAGTTTACTTTAGTTATTTCCACAGCGTTATGTCCTACGGTATTCTACTGTGGGGCAGAGCCGCTGACATACAAAATATATTTGTACTTCAAAAACGAGCTGTCCGAGCAATTTACCAGCTCGGTGTCAGATTTTCTCTGAGAAATTTGTTTAAAGACATTGGTATTCTCACGGTTGCTTCATAGTTCATCTTAGTCACGTATACACCAGAAACTGTGATATTCATAATATATAAACACCAGAAATAAGGACAAACTGCGAGCCCCTTTTCACCGACTTCAAAAGGTTCATAACTCTTTTGTTGGGCTTGGTATAGCTTTTTATAACAAGATACCCCCTGCTTTGCTAGACTTGCCCTACAATGCATTTAAAGCACAAATTAAATCCAAGCTTTGTTCAAAGGTATATTATTCCGTGAATGATTATTTAAATGATAAGAATAGCTGGTCGCTCTGATTAACTCAGGACAATGTTTGTGTTCTTTCTCAGTAATTAGCTTATTGATACGTTATATGAGTTCATATAATTTACTTTTTACATTACATAAATATGTAAGCTGTCACGCCCTTTATGCCTGAGGCTTCTTAGTTAAGTAACAAGTTTTAGTTAATTACATTTTCATTTGAATATAAATATATTGTTTTGCTTTGCTGGTATTTTGGCGTGGTAGCTGGCATATGGTAAATAATTTCATTGTTGTTGTATTTTATCGTGTTCATCACTATACATAGTATTGTATAAAGACATGTGTTTTTTTAAAAATGAACAGACAGCTGTGCTGCTGGGGAATTTGTTCCGCCACGTCTTCTTCCCAGCGAAAGCACTAGGAAGTGTCGATGGGTGGGCGTTTTGAGGGACTGTCTTATGTAATATTGACGTTCAAAAAGTGCTGATTCTCAGCCTAATTTGAATAAATGACTTTTGATTTTGATTTTAATAATAATGGCGCCAAAAAAAAGTCGAAACATGACCGCGCTGTCGCCCGCTGATCGAAGGTCATTGAACCAATATTTTAAAGGATGTTCTATTCCGTTTGCAATTTTATGCGATTTAGTTTGTTTGAAATTTTAGTTTTTTTTTATTTTTGATGCTAGGTTTTTTTCTATGGTTTAGGATTTTTCCTATGAACCAGAAGAGCCTGTTTTCATTTACTGTCGTATTATCAGCACCACTCTGTATTGATTTGAGGAGCTCAGATATACGGCCGACGTATATGACAGACGTGGTCTTTTAACCTAATGGAAAAGACCACGTCTGTCATACGTGTATGTATACGTCAAATGTCATACACAAAGATTTTACATAAATACCTAGAACGCTAACGAACCGGCAAAGGCGTTCCTAGAAAGAGAAACGCACGTATGACCCCTGTGTCCCTTTCTAGTAGGGTGTACACAGTTCATAAGAAAATTGGGACATTTAATAAACTTCAAAATTGTTTTGAGTAAAAAACTAATAACAGTAAGAGGTAGCTACAAAATAAAACAAACTTTATTTATATTGTACACTAGCGATCCGAAACCGTCTTCGCTCGAATAAATGTATTATATTAGGTATATATAACTTTATCTTGAATCACTCTATCTAGTAAAGAAAAGCGCATCGCGTGACTTAGTTTTAAAGATCTAAACATACATAGGGACACTTACAGGCTCGCGTTGCCCCTGTGCGCCGCAGCCTCTATGTCTCTGTAATATCTTCGAAAATATTTATTAAATTACATGCTCTAAAAGGCAATATTGATATATGCAAAATGAATTTAGTGAATAAGGTTTTCAGAACGTTGACTTAATAGAAAAGCTTGGAACGCAAGTCATACCCACGCCCACACGCCTCGATTCGGGTGCCCTTTCGGTACTCTAGCTAGCAATCTAGCTAGTAGTCACTAGTCACGCACGCACCGCTGTGATAAGTGGACGACGCGGCGCGCTACGCTGCTTAATATAATTAAAAAATAACAAAAAGCCATGTTCAAGAAATGAACACATTTATTTATACAAATACACTTTGAAAAACAAAAAAATGTCTACCATCATACTGCAAATCGCAACCTTGTTTTAGTTGTTGGTTCAAATGGAATAACTTCCGCCCATTATTCTCGAATTCCATCATCACTCGGAAAACTGTAAGAAAATTATGTTCACCAACAATCAATAAATATCGAACCGGACGAAGCGTTTCGCCTCATCCTTTAAACCGCGTACATCGAGGGACTGGAATAATTTGCCAGCCGGCGGTGTTTCTAAGGCTAGAGTGAATAGACTCTTAATAAACTAGTGCGCTTAACCATCAACGATTGCGTCACTGCTTACCATCAGCCGGGATTGCGGTGAAGTACTAGTTTATAAATTTATAAAAAAATTAAATATATAATATATATTAATAATAAAATGGTTAGGTTAGTTATTCAAGTAGGTTAAACTTTTCGTAAAAGTGTAAGGTAAGTAGGTATAGCTAATACAGATTGTTGACATACACTGATACGCTGTTTGTTACATTTTCTTTAGTACATATTAGGTATAAAAATTTTCAAGAAAATATACAATTTGTTTCTAGTAAGTCTATACTTTTTAAACAAACCTAAAAAAGGAAGATGTTCTTTGTTTAGCTGTCTTGTCTTTTTTACTGAACATTATACTCATCCTACACCATATATTTTGTAAACAAACTGGTACAAACATACCTAAACATTGAACGATCACAACCGGGGTAATAATAACTATTACATCCTCGCACACAACAAATTCTTGTCATTTTAAATTAGATTTTTACCACAACCTTCGAAAAAATAGCGTGATACCTTAAAAATACGACAAAGAAAAATTTGCATCGACCATATTGATTATTTAACCCAATATGTCGTCGGTGTTGCTATTCTATAGATTATACTATCTGCTAATATTGTTTTATTTTTATTTATTGTTTAATCACAATAAATGCATTGATTAAATGTTGAGCTAAGCAGTTAGTTATTTTAATGCTTAATCAATCATGAGTCACTGATATAATATTGTATATCAGCGTAAATAACAAAACGAGTGGATGAAGTTTATGTATCAAATTTACCATATGGTAGTATTATTTCGCACTGGCAGTTTGCGGGAAAGGGACACAGGGGTCATTCGATGCCTCTCATTCGGAACTTTAGGTATTTATACGTAAGCTTTGTGGCAATATAAGCTTTATAGGGTAGGATTTAGGTTTATTTTTGAATATTGTTGTTTAGATTTTATTATTACTCGTAATAATTCTATCTATTTAAATTTCTTTGGTCATACATTATTTTGTGGGGCCAGATCTGGGCAGGTACTAATTGAACTTTTACAATTAATGTGTAAAAGTTAAATTGTGTTACACTCTCCTAGTATATCTTGTAAATTGCTAGCAACGACGACGAAAAAACATCGTAAGGAAACTGAAACTTAACATACTAATAATGCGAAGGTTTGTGAGAGAGTGTGTAGGTATCTGTTGGTATGTTGAATTTATACATAGACTACTTTTTATCACGATATTCCCACGGGATTGAAACATATGCGACTGAAACCGTAGGTAAAATATAAATCTGAAACCTCTAAATCATCTTTCATAAAGTTTGTGATCAATACTTGTGTCTTCTCTGTATAAGAAGTGGCCTGCAGTGGGATAGTAAAGCGCTTAACACACGGCACCGTGCACCGCCTCAGTAGCGGTTCTTATATCGCATTGACCTCTATTAAATCCGTAGATGCCTAACACATATACACCGCCCGACCGCGCGGTCGAGCGGTACTATCGCCGCCACCGCGCCTCACACACGGGGCGCCGTATAACCGCGAGGATCTTCGTAGGTGCAGGACGAAAGTCAGAAGATTCTTGCCAGTGTCTGTGAACAAACTGCAACGTCACAACCGTGTTAAATCCATCCGCCCGGACAGGCGCGTAAAACGCCTTACCACGCGGAGCTCCGCTACGAAATCCTCTTTACCGTCGCCGCCCTCCGAGGCGGTACGCGGTGTCGTGTTTTAATGGCCTAATAAGGCTGGTATGATTATGATTAACAGCTACTGAAAACATGAACCACTCTAAAATCAAATAAATAGTATAATATCAATATGTACGTGTTGAGGATTGCAATGATTTAATATATGAACTGATTATACGGTAAAGGGCGCGGCGCGTGATTGGAGGGACGTGTTTGCAACCCCCGATGCTGCCTACTTTCTCACGACATTGTATTTAAATATGCCACCTGCCCGCCTGGTGGGCTTTTGGAGGCATGAGAAACAGTGTGTAAAGTTCACTCATCCTCCACAGGAAAAGGAGGACGGGTGTTGTATCTGGCGGGCACTTTTCCAAAGGTTGATTTTTGGAAAATTGTATATACATATGCTAGTTGTACGGTAAACTCTGCTTGTGTGATGTTAGTTTAACGCGTTATTTGTATGTTGCGTTTGTAGATACGCAGGCTACAAGCTGATTGACCTTCTTCGCCAGAAAAGCTAAACCGTCAACGCCGTTTACACAAAATACATCACTTGAAGAACCTACAAGATGTTCGAACAATTCGACCCCTGCGCCTAAATAACGTACAGAGCGGCTAAGTAACAACAAGCGGGTCTATTGATCGGTTATTTTTTTGACGTGACAACGTCTATTAAATTGGTACGGAGGAGTCATTCTCGAAAACAACGTAACGGCCGAATCTGACGCCACACGGAGTCCACGCCTACTTTTTTTGACGTGCAAGGTACCAGGGTAGCATAAAAGTGTAGGAGAAATCGAAACAATAAAAAAGCTCATTCATCATTATCAAATCACCATAATACATGAAAGAGGTTTTATTGTGCATAGTTTGTGGACGTGCAAAGTACCAGGGTATCACAAAACTGTAGGAGTTGACGTGACAACGTCTATTAAATTGGTACGGAGGAGTCATTCTCGAAAACACCGCAACGGCCGAATCTGACGCCACACGGAGACCACGCCTACTTTACCCCCACCCCTAGAGCGAATAGACGTTGTCACGTTCAAATATCGGCAGTAGACGGAGTTCTACAGACAACCAATTTTTTTTTACCTTTTTTTATTGCCTATTCCTCCGACAATTAGTTCATCAGTTTAATCTGTAGATGGAATTGCGACCCATCGACAGATCAAACTGAACAATGGACCCGCTTTACATACATATAAAGATCCTCGTGTCTCGGGAAGTACGTTAAGCCGTTGGACCAGGCTTTCAATCTTGAATCTTTGCCAGTAGTTCCTTTTTTTTAAAAAGTTGTCCCTCACTAGGAATTATTCCTGTATCGTGGGTGCGTTTACAAACATTTATACTCAAATACACAAGCTCCCAGATCCAGAATAACTACTTGTAGGTCATACAAATATTTGTTGCGTGCGGGAATCGAAACGTGCCGTCAAAACACAGTTGGAAAAACGATAAGCAGATTTTGATGCTGAGTACGTACTTATATGCCATTCTGTCAAATTTTTACACCTAATCCATATTATCTCTTCTTTCGAACTCTCTGTATAACGCAGTAGTTTAAAATATGCAGATCATTACGATAAATTTTAAATAAAATTATCCGTAATTATCTTAATAAGCGTTCTTCCACAATATTCCGCCTAACTACTTGAAAATTGCACATAAGTTGCAATTGCGATCAAATTACTAATTGTACGCCATTACATAAAATAAGGCAATAGCTTCGGGACATGCTCAGTTTAAAAGAAATTAAGAAGGAAAAATTATACTAATGTGACTCGTACATGACCATTATAGTTCATAAGTACAACAACTTCAGAAAAGACAGCTGCAAAATGCGTTTTCAAATTATAAGGGATTTTCTTTTTAAGGAATCTTTTGATTTCGACAGGCCAGATATTGATCTTTATAATTTTCATCCACAGTTGCGGATTTTTCTCGCCATGAAAGGGGTTTTCTTTAACAATAGGAATTCTCGTCTCAGGTTTGTACATCTTGTATTTTACTTGTAATTATACAAAATAGGAAAGAAATGCACCAAGTACACATTTATCATAGTTAACTAGCTTCTAATCGCGACTTCGTATGCGTTTTTCCTATTGTCCTAAGCAACCCTAGTCGTATCAAATCGCACGCAAGCGCTATTAGTTCGGTTTCGCTAAAAGAGAAAGAACGCTAAACGGCTACGCAGCTACTAAGGGTTAAAAAGCCTACCTTCGTTGCAAAATCTAAAATTCTAAACGAACATACAAACAAAAAAAGAAAGCTTTCTTTACACTACAGACACGTTGAACAAATGTTTAAGTTTTTATGGTAAGACCTTTCTATTACAAAAACCTCATTCTGGCATGTAGTGATGCGTTTTATCATTAACCATAGACAACACTGTCACTGTCAGACAGAGAGTACTGTCTCGAGCGCACCACGTCGGTCATTTTTACGAGAGCCACAAGCGAGAGTAGACTTCTCGGTAGTCTGTCCGTTAAGTACGTGTGCGAGCCTGTGATAGTCAACGACTGTAAAGGTTTTACATGGAATAAAGTGCGTTTTTTTTTTTTTTTTTTTGCTAGAACGCTAACAAGACCCGAAAATATTGTAATTCTAGGATTCTACTATTCCGCAATAATGTGATGCGAAAAACCTGCAGCGCGGTTGCTCCGTGTATATTATCTGCAAGATCTTCTTCTATTTACGCTTATGTTGGCACAAGCTTTACAAGAATTGCTCACTTTATGAACATAAGATATTTGGCTTCAACTACAGCTTGCAATTTATTTCATGATTTATTTTTTGCCGTATGTATGTATGTAAACATTATCCGTCTCATTACAGAACGAGGTCTAAGTCCAATCCCAAACCTCCGAGTTCGTTGTTATTTTATAAACTTTATTCAGAGCACTGTAATGTTCTAATACAAAATTGACAATTGACGTGAGTCTTTGAAATTAATACTTTAATGTTATTGGAAAAGAGTATGCTATTAAAAACGATTCGATGGTACCTAGATGGTAAACCTAGAATTAAAAATAAACCTTATTTTAATATATGGCCGTACGATTTTCGACGTCTTTACGTTGACACCGGCTGTCGCTGAAAACCAGCGCTGGACTCTGTTTTGCATAAGGTCGCAGCATAATGCAGAGCGATAGCCGTTTTGCGTGGATGTGACGCATGTCAACTATTATCACTCAATTGTTTTTGTACACTTTTATGTCATGTTTACCGCAAATAAACGTTTTTTCTTTCTTCACTATCAGTGACATTACTCATTTGTTGAAATAGCGTAATGGGAATTATTCTACGTTTAACTACTAGATTCTGACTTTTTTTTCTAAAAAATGAAATAATAGTTGCAGATAATTTATGTTATAATGATAATCCTTACATAATAAGCTATCTGCCAGTGAAAGTGCGGTCAAAGTGCGTCTAGCTGCTTCGGAGATTAGCCGCAACAAACAGACAATAATGTAAATTAAAATTTTTAGAAGAACTATATAATGTTTTCTATGTACTTTCTTAGAAAAGCTGTTATTTTGAAAATAATTAATAGTTGAAGCCGTTTTCGTTTCGTTTGATACCTGTTGTCAGACTTTCAGGCGTCAGACTACCCGTAACGTCTGTGAAAGATCGAAAAATTCTAACCGCGACTGCTTGACTTACTTTCCGAGGCACGAAGGGGTCTCAGTGTGTAAAGGACCTGCGAGAACGATCGATAGACCTGTGTGGCTTTATCATCTAGCCAACTACACTTCTGGACGCATCTATTGGCCCACCTTGCATTGTCAGTTTCGTTTGGTCGTAGCTAAAATTTCATATTAGGTCGAGCAAAAAGTTTTTATGCAGTTTTGAACCTGGCACATTCATAATTTCATTCAATAGTCTGTTTTGAATTTCGAACATAGAATTTAAAGAAACAAAAGACAATTTGGAGCCTGTTTGTTGATATCAAACAATCGAATACTAAGAAAACTTGATTTTATTGGTTTACTTGGATTTAATTCTTGAAAAAGTGATTGATATCTTTGGTTTTGCAACAAACATTACTTATTCTTAACATTAAGGTGAGGTTCTATCAATAATCTATGGATACTTCACCTGAAGTCGCCGCCCAACCTATGGCACTATTCAGGCCGGACACAGCCAAAGAAATGTGAGTGCTCAACTTAATTTAAGACGGTCTGCGGTCCGAAATGTTTATCGGAGGTACCTAGAGACTGGCGGCTTTGTTCTTCGCCAAGGAAGGCCACGATCTCAGGTCACAACTGAATGTCAGGATCGATTCGTCGTGACGACCAGCTTGAGAAATCGTCACCTTACCTCCATTGAGATACAAAACCAACTTTGCGACTTCCACGGAGTATCTGTGAGCGCTCGAACTGTTCGGAGAAGGTAAAAAGAACGCAATGTGGTACCACACAAGCCAGCTAATGGGCCCAAACTAACGCGAGCCGTCATTTCGCACGCACTCATTTAAATTGGACACAGCAAGATTGGAGCCGTGTACTCTTTTCTCATGAGTCTACAATTGTGTTACATGGCAATGATAGAAGGAAGAAGGTCTACCGACGTAAGGGAGAGCGTTTCGCACAATGCTGCTTTGAAGAGAGGGTTGCTTATGGCGGTGGCTCATGGACTGTCTGGAACGGTAAATCCGCGAGCGGCAAAATTCAACTTGAGGTTGTTACAGGACCACTGCTAACATTAATTGCTAAAAGGTACATTCGTGAGTGCTTAGAACCTCACGTGATACCATACGCGGACTATGTGGGCCCAAATTTCCTTTTTATGCATGAAAATGCAAGAGCCCATACGACCGGCATCGTCAGGGAATATCTTCGGGATGTGAACATCACATTTGTGGGCTGGCCAGCCAGAAGCCCAAACATGAACCGCACATGTGGGACGAGCTGAATAGACGTGTTAGGGCTCATCAGCCAGTTGCCCAGACGATGCAGGAGTTGAAAACTGCCATAGAAAACTGCAGAGGAATGGGATATGATCCCTCAAAATTTCATAGAGCGGTTAATAAATTCTATGCGTAATCGTATGAGACCTGTGGTAGATGCCCATGGAGGCAACACGCGTTATTAAATTAAACCGCCAAAAGGAGCCCGTTCACCTTGGCTCCTACTTTTCGGAATGTATCCTTGGAGTGTACCGACCGCCTTCAGCTTTTGGGTGTTGAGATTTCCTCGAACCTAAACTTTGGGCGGTTCATTGAGTCCAAGGCCAAGGTGGCTGCCAGAAAACTTGGTGTAATCGCAAAGGTCCGGCAGTACTTCACACCAGGGCAGCTTCTAATGTTGTACAAAGCACAGGTCCGTTCGTGTGTGGAGTACTGCAGCCACATTTGGGCTGGTGCTGCTAAGTGTCACCTGGCCACTTTGGATTCAGTGGAGAGGCGTGCGAAGAGGCTGATTGGTGACCCTGATTTAACTCGAGTTGGTCTCCAAAGCCTAGAGCACAGGCGTAGAGTAGCCAGCCTTTCGGTGTTCTATAGGATACATTCTGGGGAGTGTGCGAGGGAATTGCACGATTTAATTCCCCCATCTCCGTTCCACCATCGGACGACCCGTCGTACGGCGAGTTTCCACCCTTATGTTGTTAACACCTCAACGATCCGGACGAAGCGTTTCGCCTCGTCCTTTATACCGCGTACATCGAGGGACTGGAACAATCTGCCGGCGGCGGTGTTTCCGTCGGACTACAATTTGAGTGTCTTCAAGGCTAGAGTGAATAGGCTCTTAATAAACTAGTGCGCTTTACCATCAACGATTGCGTCACTGCTTACCATCAGGCGGGATTACGGTCAAGCGCTGGTTTATATTTTAATAAAAAAAAAAAGAAACCTTTATTTGATAAAACATGTTTTTTATTCTATAATCAATTGCCTTTAACAAGGCGCATATCCGACTTGTTAGGCGTAGGTCCATGTCGTATGGTATTCTGAATTCAAATTTAAAACAATACGATCGAAAAAGATGTAAAATGTATCAGGTTTAAAACTGCATCAATAGTTTTTGTTCAATCTAGCAATCATATTTCGGTAGGGGCCATCGAAACCTAAACTCTAAGGTATGCTAATAGATGTGTCCAGAAGTGTACGAGTATATGCCCCATAATAATAAACCCTAACTTTCATAAAATTAGCGTGCTCGTCATGCAGTTATCAAAATTGATTCACAAAATCCGGTGTAGATTATTCGTAGTATATACATCAGAGAATATTGAACGATATATTTCGCACGTTTACAATAAAGTAAATATGTAAGTTCTACAAAAAAAATACATCAATTATAAATGTCTCTCACGTTTTACCCACACGTGGCTGTTTGTTATCACGACTCTTTGTTATAAAAAAGCTTGTAAACCGTTATCAACAGACCTTTCGATGACCTTTTGTATTGTGCAAAATATTCTAGCCTTCAATGTAAAGCAAATAATGTGGACGGCATACAAACTCAACACGAATCCTACACCCTAATTTCGTAAAGCGCTCTACACACGACACACAACGGCGGCTTTTGTTGAAAGAAGCATGTCGGCAACTTCGCGCGCACGTGTTGCCCCCCGACACGTCGGCGGCTAGCGTACGCAAGCGCTCACTTACCGGGCGACATTTCAGCTGTAGTGTTAAAGTTTTACGACTTGCAATGACTGAAGTCGCCAACCTAGCCCGCCGGCAAAATGTTGCCGACATATGCCGCCGGGCTTTGGTCCATAGAGGGCGTAACACTCAATCACAATCAAAATGATTTTGAAGGATATTGCTAATCGATTAAGTACTGCATAGCGTAGCGGTATCTCAACGCCACATGCGATCGAAGCGACGTACGTCAGTATGTCGCTTCGTAAATCACGTAAATCTGCATTTCGCAATTAGAGTTTACCTTGCAACTAGCATATGTAGAACTTCAAACATCAACCGTTGGGTTGTGCTAACCAGACACAACACCTGTCTGGTCGGAGGACCCTTCCTGTTTCGTGGAGGATGAGTGAATTTTGCACCATATTCTTTATACCTCTATAAAGCCATTGCTACTGTTAGTGAGTTCTCGCTATAAACCAGCCGCTGCAGTGCGAGTGTTACCTATACAATATGTAAAGAAAACCCTGTCCGACCCATAAGAATAATAAAGGTTAGGTAAACACTTAACCAAATGTAATATAAAATTTTACATAATCATCATAGAAACAATACTAATGAATTTTGAAATAATCTTTTTTTCCCGCGAATTAATTCAAACTTCCCCGAAATTTGGTAATTTTAAAAAAAAAACTGACAACACCGTTATTATTATGAGCGAATAGCGATGCGACCACGTGCCGCGTGTCCTGCCCCCCGCCGCCCGCGGAAGGGTTGCTTACTGCAAATGTATTAAGTTACCTCTTTTTGCGAAATAATATTTATTTTTTTAGGGGGATCTTTTTTTTAAGTTTAGCCTGGCTTTGTATCCATTATTAGAATCAGTTATCGATACCTAACAATACCTTCACAGATCGGACAGGGTTTTCTTTACATATTGTATATAGCCTCGTATACATGCAGAATCCACCATATTACACCAAATACACCCAGCTGTAAGCGCTCTCCTGTGTACACGCACGTTTTCTTACTGTGAAAAACTACGGTTTACTCATCGTGCGTCTCTACAGTCTGAAGTTAAGGTTCCGTCAGTGTCAAGGCATGACATGCTTTTTCTACCGTGCAGTTTACATACGAAATTCTGATGCACCACAAAATAAAACATATTTTTGTCTTCAGATTGATATGGCCTGCCATTTGCATCCTACTTTCCATCGCTGCGATGACCCTGGAAGAAATATTTATCTACCGCGGGGTTTCTATAAGAGACTATTCCTTCGCTACCGAATGCTTTTGCTACTGGGTGCTCGTCGGCTGCATTCCAGCGGTGTACTGTAGTATTCTCGCCAAAACCGACCAGATTCGGGATATTGTGGAGAAAATGAACGAGGATTTCATCTTTGTTTGTAGTCGGGGCCCTAGATACAGGTAGGTAAGAAAAAAACAAAAAACCCGCCCGAGAGCGTGTCCGGCCACGTACAGTGTAGGGTCCCGTAGTTTCCCGTCCGCCACGATAAGTGTCCCTGGTTAAGAGTTAAATAAAAGTTAATAAAATGAGTTATTTGGACATACTAAGATCGGCATTCTAAAAACGGGTTTACAAGGGACTGTGATTACTAAAGAATGTAATATAGATCATAACTATTCTGTAGCTCATCCCCGTCCTGACCCCATCAATTTGGGAAAAAAAATTATAGCGCGAAGTAGCTCAAAGTGCAGCTACATAGCTACATCTCTCGGGGATTTGGGTTACTAATTTATAAAAACTAGACGGGTTGATATGTTGGATTTTCTGTGGTATTCAGAATAATAAAATTTGTAAACTATTTTTTTCTTTTATGTTATCATTTGCAGTTAAATTTAACAGTTAAGTTACTTGGTTCAGAAAGTATTTTATACAATTTTGCAAAAAAATTCAGCCCATAACGTTTAAAATAATTTTCCTAGAAAGTTTTTACAAATTCAATGTTTTAGATATTTTCATATTTTTAAAACTTATGGTCATAAGTCAGAAGGTGGCACCTTTTTTCTTTGAGAGCGATTATTTCCAAAAATATTATTTTATCTAAAATGAATTCAGTAAGCTCTTTTTTCAGTTTTAAATACCTATCCAACGCTATACCACACGCTAGGTTGGAAATGAAAAATATTACTCCCCAGTCTACGTGTATGGGAGTGCCCTAATAGAATATTTTTTCCACTTTTAATTTTACCACTTTGTCGGCCTGATTGATATACATGTCGGAGACAGCGACGGCAGAGCGGTAGGGTCGACAGCATCTTGGTGTGGTGGTACAGGTTTCATTTCGTAGGTAAATTTTGAATTGAAGAACGACGTGTAGATATACCCTCCAATCTTCATAATAACAGTTTGAATAGGCAAACCGACAGTTTCGGTTCGGAGAAGTGCCTTGGTCCGCGTCTTGATGCAAAGTCACCGTTCGACGAACCCCACTTCCCAAAGCGACTCTGTCCATGTGACGCCATCAGAAAATAACGTCACAAGCGTTCGCCCCTCTACTACGTAAATCAAATCAACAACTTCTATTAAAATTATATCGACGATCTCCGACATACATATTAGTACCAAATTTCAATTTTCTAGTGCTAACGGTCACCGAGATTATCAGCGAACGGACGCACAGACAGACAGACAGTTGACTACAAACCCTAAAAATTATTAACCCTAATAATTTACATAATCGGCAAAAATCTCCATAAATGCCAGATAGCAAAACATAGAGAAACTATAATCCATGCTTAATATTATAAATGCGAAAGTAACTCCTTCTGTCTGTTACGCTTTCCCACTTAAACCTCTCGATCGATTTTGATGAAATTTGGCACAGACAATCTTTAGACCCTGAGAAAAAAACTAACTAAGGCTAAAGGCTAACTTTTATTTAAAAAAAAAAAATTGCACTGGACGCTATGGTGTCCTAGCAAGGGAAATACTCATATATCTTGCGTTCTATATATAATATCCTTCCATTATGTTCCAGATTACCTAATGAGGAGTTCTTTTATACATATTATTATTTTGTAGGGGTGTATTGTGTTACTGCAATGTGACTAAATGTACTATTTTATTCTTTTTACTTACAATTGTAATGTAATCTGAAATATTATACATAAATCATATGTGTTTCTAATATTCTAATAACTTAATGAATTGTTAACCTTTTATTGTGAATGTTGTGCATGCCATAAGTGATTTATTTACACAAAACTGAGGACTTGTGATTGTTTTTTTGTTATTTATCCTTCTAAACATATCGCTGGTGTGCCATACTTAATAAGTAATAAATAAAATATAATAATATTAAATCGCTATATCAATCAATGTGTCAATCACTATATCAGTATGTCGTGTCTTCAATGAGACCCGAATGCGAAGTGGCCCATATTTTGGAGTAGTATATTTGCTATCGATAACAAATATGCACATTGGATCGTTTCCGCTTGGTGTTCGATTAAAATTCAAACACTATAATTACTAACAATAATTAAAAAAGAAGATGACTGTGAATATACATATTTTAGCCTATTATAAGTACTTATAACGGAGGTGCGCTTGGTCGTTTGTGCATTGCCTATAGAATCGTAAATGACAATGTAATATTATAATAAAGTCGTTAATCTCATTTTCTTCTTCACTACATATTTGATTAAAGATATTTCTAAAACAAGTACAGAGTTTACACAAGTCAAGACCTACTTATACATTGCCAGTCATTATTGTCGCTTTGCTTCATATTATTAAAACGTAGGGGAAAGTGGTCACCTTTCGTGCACTTTTTAGATTTAATTTTTTAAATTTATGATTAATTGTCGAATTTATCTAGTTTATGTACCCAAGTGTAACAAATATATTGTAGTTCGATACAAAAAAAAAAAATCGAAACTATTATGTTCAAAGATTAAAGAGTTATAGTCATTTTTCTACGGTACGAGATTTGTACGAATGTACCCCACGTACGTTCGTACAGTAGGTGGGGTACTTTCATACGCCATGGGGTAGATTCATACACGGTAATTAAAAAGTATATTAAAGTCGTTATTTTTTTTATTATAATTAGAAAATATTCATTTACCAAAGAATTAACTTAATAATATTTAACTTGACTCATAGTTGACTCATAGTCGATACATTTTTCTTTGGAAAAATAACAAAGAACTAAATCCTTCATCCTTAATTTACTTATTAATAATTCTAAGCTTTATAATCAGTCTAAATGAAATCTTTACAGTATTTTTTTAAGAGATTGTTGTACTTTCTTTGACAATCTGAGCTTATAGTAGGTCATCATATACTTAGTTGTTACTTTGGAAAGTATTGAACATTATAATTATTTATATTAATTGCAAACGTAAAAAGTCTAAGCAGTCTTGCTGTACAGCCCGCTCGTGGTTTTGGATCAGGGAGGATCATGGCGACAACGGTGATATACAAAGTGTGTATGTCTTCTACACCAGGGAAAAAGAATGACCATGATGATCTCGGTTTCTTTGGAAGATAAGATAGATCTACGCATCCACTTTAAGCCGGCCATTTGGTCATCACATCCCATTTCGTGTGATGTTTTAAAATTCACGCTGCCGCATATTCGTAGGCAATTTGCGAATTTGCATGCATTTTCCATTAAGTAATGATGTAATCATTTAAGCGTTTCTTTTCTTCCAAGGAGAAGACTTGTAGACTCGTGAACTTAGAATGAAATATTCATGAGGGTCCATTGAGGCATCTTTGAATTTCTTGACTCTGCTTTCCAACGTCGATGTTATATTTCAACGCGACTTTACTATACGACAACCGTCCTTGAATTACGTCATCATTTGCTAATTTCATGGACTGTTCATCCACCTCTTGAGTATGCGTACCCTTTTCTTATATTTTTGCACCATGTTTCTGCAATGTAATATTAATTATAATGTTTAATTAATAAAAATATTTTGTTTTCTTAAAAGTAAAATACTTCATAGAAAGAAAAATAATATGTTGTTGTGCTGTCTGCACGACAATCTTAAAAGGTTTACTATAAAATTGCTTAAAAATTTAATTTTGATATTCTGGTATTAAAGGTGTATTGTTTAGCTGTCCGAATGCACCCCAGGCCTTGAAAAAAATTAAAAAACAACTTCATACAGATTCTAATTCAGTTTTCACATATATAACAATCAAAGCTACAAATAATCAATATAAATATTAAATAATCATCGCCCTATTGTCAAAAAAATAACAATTCTACTTACATTTACGAATTAGATTTATGTAAAAAATTTACTTACCGCGTGCGAAAACACGTTACTTCTTGTCAGCCGATACACCGTGGTGCGACTGCCGCGACACTCCGCTGGCAACATGGAGGCCAAGTATGCCTTTGAACACAAGCGAAAGAGTTTTTGTTTTTCCGCTATAGTTATTGTACGAATGTGCGGCGCGTACGAAGGGTGACCACTTTCCCCTATGTATATTTACTCGCGGCCGCCCGCGACTTTGTTCGCGTGGAGTTATTTATTTGAACATTTTGTTTTAAACCCAAGAGTCGATTTCTATGGGTACATTTATTACACTTTTAAATCATAGTATTCAGCATACATTTAAAAATTTTGATATGCTCCGCTCTTATTGGTTGCAACGTGATGTTATATAGCCTAAAACCTTCCTGAATTAAAGGGCTATCGAACGCAAACAAATTTTTTCAAATCAGACCAGTAGGTCCTGAGATTAGCGCGTTCAAACAAACAAACACACTCTTTAGCTTTAGGTATATATTAGTTTAGATTAGTATTGATAAGATTAGTGTTCTCCGTGTGGTACCGGGCTTAGAATAGTACCAACCCATATCCTCCCGTGGGTGTCGTAAGAGGCGACTAAGGGAACTCTCACCAGGGAAGCGGGCAGCAGCGCTTCTTCTGTGGAATATGAAATCCTGCGATCCCCAACCCGCCTGCCAAGCGTGGGGATTATGGCAAACCCCCCCAAATGTTGCACACGACTAAGCCAAGGCCCCTAGTCCCCGGCAGCTCCGCTATTCCTGGTCATTGTGGTAGCGGCCAAGGTAACGGCGGGGCAAGGGGTGCGAAGAATCTCCGGAAGAGATCCGGCTACCACAAGCAACGACGGATCGACCTGGCAACACTAAACATGCGCACACTGCGGACCGACGAGAGGGTTATTGAACTGGAGGAAGAATTGAGCAAGTTGCGATGGGGTGTCCTGGGATTATCTGAAGTCCGAAGAGAGGGTGAGGACTCGATAATCCTTAAATCCGGTAACTTGCTCTATTTCCGGGAGGGCGACCATCAGTCCCAAGGTGGTGTCGGGTTCCTCGTCCACAGGTCCCTTGTCGACAATGTAGTGAAGATCGAGAGTGTGTCGACCAGGGTGGCGTTCCTGATACTCAGAATAACCAAACGGTATTCGCTGAAGGTCATTCAGGTATACGCCCCGACCTCGACACACTCCGACGATGAAGTAGAGACTATGTATGAGGACATCTCTAAAGCCATACATAGCTCTAAAACTCACTACAGCGTTATCATGGGGGACTTCAACGCTAAACTTGGTAAACGGAGTGGTAAAGAGCTCGGACTGGGAAATTTTGGATTTGGGCGTCGGAACCACCGAGGCCACATGTTAGCTGGCTTCATGGAGAAGGAGGGACTCTTTATGATGAACTCCTTCTTCAAAAAGCGTGAACAGCGAAAGTGGACTTGGATCAGTCCCGACGGGGTCACTAAGAATGAGATAGACTTCATTTTGACGACAAAAAGGCACATATTCAATGATGTCTCAGTGATCAACTCGCTCAAATGCGGCAGCGATCACCGTATGGTCAGAGGCACATTGAATCTGAACATAGTGTCCGAAAGATCTCGCCTGATGAAGTCCACGCTCCGGCCAGCACCCATTCAGATCCACGGCTCCGAGGGTTTCCAGCTCGAGCTCCAAAATCGCTTCGAATGCCTAAGTGGCGACGTGGACGAATATAATGACGGGTTTGTAGAAGCTGTCCGTACGGTCGGGACTAAGTATTTTAGGACCCGCCGTACAAATAGAACTAAAAAGCTCTCGGACTACACTCTCGAGCTCATGGAGGACAGACGTGAGATGATTTTGCGTTCGTCAAGTGATGCTTGCAGATACCGGCAGCTCAATAAGCAGATCTCAAAGTCTCTGAAGCGCGACCTACGTCGGTATAATACCGAGCGTATAACGGAGGCTATAGAGCGAAACAGAGGCTCTAAAGTTTTCGCTAGACTTCTGACTATTGGGCATAGCCGGCTAAGCAAGCTGAAGACTGACGACGGCAAGATCTTAACGTCCGGGCCCGAGCTTTTGAGGGAAGTCGAGAATTTCTATGGACAGCTCTACACTTCAACGACAAGACCCGCATTAAATCTTGCTGAAGACCCTAGAGCAAGATTAACCCGACACTACACTGAAGATATCCCGGACGTCAGCCTGCAAGAGATTCGATTGGCTCTGAAACAGCTTAAAAACAACAAGGCGCCAGGCGATGACGGAATAACGGCAGAGCTACTGAAGGCGGGTGGTGAACCGATCCTTAGGGCCCTTCAGAAGTTATTTAATTCCGTCATAGATAAGGGAAAAACGCCACAGGCATGGCACAGAAGTGTGGTGGTACTCTTTTTCAAAAAGGGTGACAACACCCTTTTGAAAAACTACAGACCCATCTCACTTCTGAGTCATGTCTATAAGTTGTTTTCAAGAGTCCTCACAAATCGTCTCGCCTGCAGGTTTGACGACTTCCAGCCGCCCGAACAAGCCGGTTTCCGAAAAGGCTACAGCACAGTAGACCACATACATACGCTGCGGCAGGTTATACAGAAGGCCGAGGAGTATAACCTACCCCTTTGCTTGGCGTTTGTGGACTACGAAAAAGCCTTTGATTCGATCGAGACCTGGGCTGTACTGCAGTCTCTCCAGCGGTGCCAAGTAGACTATCGATATATTGAAGCGCTGAAGGGTTTGTACGAAAACGCCACCATGTCAGTCCGAATACAGGACCAGACCTCGAAACCAATACCTCTGCAGCGTGGTGTCAGACAGGGAGATGTTATCTCTCCGAAACTGTTCACCGCTGCATTGGAGGATGTCTTCAAGGTTCTGGACTGGAAAGGACTGGGCATCAACATCAATGGCGAGTACATGACACACCTTCGGTTTGCTGATGATATCGTAGTCATGGCTGAGACCGCGGAGGACCTGAGTACAATGCTCGAAGACCTCAGTAGGGCCTCCAAGCGAGTCGGTCTTAAAATGAACATGGGCAAGACGAAAGTCATGTCTAATGCCCATGTTGTACCGACTCCTATAAAGATTGGAGACTCTGTTCTCGAAGTTGTTGACAGCTACGCGTACCTGGGACAAACTATCCAGTTAGGAAGGTCCAACTTCGAGAAAGAGGTCAATCGTCGAATCCAACTCGGCTGGGCTGCTTTCGGGAAGCTACGTAGAATCTTCTCGTCCGAAATACCGCAGTGTCTCAAGACAAAAGTCTTCGACCAGTGTGTGTTGCCAGTGATGACTTATGGAATTGAGACGTGGTCGCTAACAATGGGCCTTATAAGAAGGCTCAAGGTCGCTCAAAGGGCAATGGAGAGGGCTATGCTTGGGGTTTCACTGCGCGATCGAATCAGGAATGAGGAGATACGCAGAAGAACGAGAGTAACCGACATAGCCCGAAGAATTGCAACACTGAAGTGGCAATGGGCTGGACACATTGCCCGTAGGACCGATGCCCGATGGGGCCGACGGGTTCTCGAGCGGCGACCACGCACCGGAAGACGTAGCGTGGGTAGGCCCCCGACAAGGTGGACCGACGACCTGGTGAAGGTCGCGGGAAACCGCTGGATGCGGGAGGCGCAGGACCGGTCGTCGTGGAGAGCCTTGGGGGAGGCCTATGTCCAGCAGTGGACGTCTTTCGGCTGAAATGATGATGATGATGATGATGAGTATTGATAATGACGTGTGACTTATTAAGTATCTAGCTAAGAAAAGTTTCACTCACGTGCTTAAGATTTTGATTTAAATTGGTCTTTTTGTACCACCAACCCAAGGGATATTGGGGCCTTGAAGAAAGACTCTTCATGTAAGAAGCCAAGCTCATGCCCTGGACACCTGAACTGGAGCACGCCTTCCATGCATGCAAGGACAGCCTCTCACAGGTTACCAGTAATGGTAGGATGGACACTGAGAATACTGAGATGAGTTATGAGAGTTAAAGTCTACTCTTTTATAACCGACCGCATATTACCCCGTAACTAGGTTTTGGGAGTCAGATGGCATTGGCAATTTAAATTTTCGGCTATAGTCTAGACATATCAAGATAATCTTAGTCATCAAATATTTTTTCATAGATAGTAAATACATAACCTGGAATTGTATGAATTCTGAATATAATCCATTCTAATATGTCAAGATCTTAATTTGCAATCGGTTAGGATGCAAATCAAGAATTTTTAATAACTTTATAAACACATTTTTGGCCTCGGATACCAGCGGATATAAAAACAGTATTTTGTATAATTTTGTTTTGTTCAGCAGTAAAAAGTATAGCTATAATGTTGCGAAAAACAGTATAATATTGTAAAAAATAGTATAATATTGTTAAAAACATATGGCATATATTTTACAGTATGTTAAGAAAACCAATAGCCCATACATAAACCCATAAGGATAATAAAGGTTAGGTAAACACATGACCAAATATAATATAAAATTTTACAATAAATTTTATAATATAAATCATCATAGTACCAATACAAATAAATTTTGAAATAATCTTTTTTTCCCGCGAATTAATTCCAACTTCCCCGAAATTCGGTAATTTTTAAAAAAGTGACAACACCGGTATTATCATGAGCGAATAGCGATGCGACCACGTCCCGCTTGCCCTGCCGCCCGCCGCCCGTGGAAGGGTGGTTAACGCACATTTATTAAGTTACCTCTTTTTGCGAATTAATATTTATTTTTTTAGGGGGTATTTTTTTTTTAGGTTCAGCCAGGTTTTGTATGCATTAGTAGAATCAGTTATCGATACCTAACAACACCTTCACGGGTCGGACAGAGTTTTTTTAACATACTGTATATGTATGGTTATGAATCCTAACAATAAATGATATTGAATCAACTCAAGTAAAAGCTATTCCTAGTGTTAATATATTAAATAATGGCTCCGTTGTTTTGTGAGGATTATCACGTTTATTCACTGAATAAGAAAAAAAAAATACGTTGCCACACACAAGGAAAATCTCCTGTATTGCAGTAAATTGTAATTGTAAATTCTTGTAAACGCACCCACGTGCGTTTACAAGAATTTAAACTCACATATAGAAACCGCCAGACCCGGAATAACTACCCGTAGGCCACACAAGTATTTGTTCCTTGCACACAAGTATTGTCGAATCCATGACACGCAGCGGAGCAGTCGACCGCTCAGCCACTGAGCCAACTGTGTCATCAAACTTTGCTTTCAAACTTCTCAACTTCCTCAATGAGCTGCCTAAAACCGAATGCACGTGTTCACATGTACCTTCCCTCCTTTCTCTTCTACCTTTTCCCACCAACCTCCACGAACGTTGGTGTCAACTTCAGAGTCAAATAAATTATCTTAGTCAATCAAAGAGAATAAAGTCAATACACTATCCAGGTCACGTGAACACAGATATTGAGATTACTATTTACATATACAACATCGTAATAAATATGACTTAAAACACAAATATTTAATTTAATTTAATTAATTAATTTCCAGCTATTCCAGAATAATGCTAGCACTACTTACTATCAAACATTTTTTTTTTCAGAAAACCATTTTTAGAAACCCAGCTATTGATATGGCAGTTGTGCTTTGTCTGGATCATTTTCGCCTCTTTCGTGAGTAGTTTGTTCATGATGCTGCCAGTAATTGGTCTGCTCTACCAGAGCCTGTTCGCGACCATTGACGAGAACACCAAGCGACCATTGCAGTTCCCCATGTGGTTGCCCCACGATGACCCCTACAGAACACCGAACTATGAAATGTTCCTGGTCCTGGAAATGTCCTTGTGTATCATATTTGTTCAAGCTTTTTGTGGTAAGTTAGATGCTACACTACTCTCCGTTATTGTGATTTTTATTTTGTGCTGGATTATACCCGGGGACTTATAGAGAGAGACAGATCACACATTACAATCTGCCACGTGACAGGGCACAGATAATGTGACACGTGGCAGGTGTTTTTTATCTCTGGCCATAATTAGCCCCGCAACGTTACCTGCACGGCAATCGCGTAACTTACTATTAGTAGCAATGATTTCATTTTGACAATTCAACAACATTCATGACGTTCTTCGCGTTGGTGATCAGAGACATTCTTCAAACATAAGGATCAATGGATTTTAAAATGATAGTAATAATGTGTTACGCTATCAGGATGCAGATCGTCACATCACCTTTGCCCTAGTCTGCCTCGACGGAGATACCCTTCATTAATCTTAATTTTTGAGTAATTTTAAACATAACGCAAAAAATGGCTTCATGTCCGCGTCGCATTGTAGATAGTGTGTTATCCATTTTAGGTTAAAGGAGGGCTATCTCCACCAGTGGACGCATTTCGGCTGTAATTATAATACCATACTTAAAATTACCTACAAAAGAACCATAGTTGAAGTGAAACTTCTTTACGCACGCTTGACTTGGGGAGTAAGCTGGCGAACGCGTGACGTAAGCGTTACGAAAAGTGATCGGGCAAGGCGAACGGAAGTTAAGTGGGGGATATAAGCACAGAGGCGCCCGTGGCGCGAGCTTGGTACTACAAGGTCTACAACGACTTTTTTTTTTTCAATAAAAATATAAGATCTATGCAAAAATATTAATTTACCAATGAAACCATGAAATAAATTTAAATGTTTATAGAAAATTAATATATGTATATGTGTATACGATATACATGTATATATTATATATATATATATATATATATATATATATACATAGAGATGGAGCGAAAGAAGTTTCACTTCAGTCGTGTGGTCATAAGCACATTCGTATTTTCATTTTTATACTTCTACAATATTTTATTCTTTCCAGTATACATCTACACGCTATTACACATCCTGCTGCATTACTACGCAATAATGAACACGATCATAATCGACTTCAGCGTCATATTCGAGGGTTTGGACGAATCTGTGGCGCTGCTTCCTCGGCATGATGAACGGAGAGTGAAAACTCAGCTTATACTCAACGCGAGGATTGGAAGTATTGTGACGGCTCATCTTTCAGTGTTCAAGTAAGTAGGTACTACAAAGATGCGGCTCAGAATCATATTCATCAGCGGGGTAATAGTGTAACACCCTAACGGGATACGTTTATGTCAGGACGAGAGTCAGAAAAGAGGATCTCCTCATTTTTGACCTTGAAATGTCAAATTAGTCCGCTCCTGACGTAAATTGACGTATTTTTGATCGCCAGCACACACCTCTTTTTTTTTCATTTTTATAATAATAATGAACTAGCGCTTGACCGCAATCCCGCCTGATGGTAAGCAGTGATGCGATCGTTGATGGTAAAGCGCGCTAGTTTATTAAGAGCCTATTCACTCAGAAAAACTGAGCGAATAGGAAGGAAGACGGCAGTTGAGCGAGGTTATGCAATGTTAAACCCAACAACACGACAAACGATGCTGCGCCAAAGGGAGATTGATCTGAAGATCCTCCACGACCAAACTCCCAACAAAACAACATTTGGCGCATCGTACCCGACACACATCGCAACGCAACTGCTCAGACCCGTCCTCCGTACGGCTTCACCAGACATCATGCCGGAATACGACAAATCGCTTGGCGGCAAGACTTTGTCTGGTCGGTGGTAACTTCTGCCGGCCGTTCTCTGTTGGGTCCTAAATTTCTAACATTTGGTAAGGCGGACTTTACACACTTCGTTTTCTTGGTATTAAGAACCAGGTGATTTAACGTAATCTAATCCATTGAGTGCTGTAGATACTGCAGGCACAGTTCCACTACCTCCGCCATGTCTAATAATACCATCTAGGATAATACTAATACCCAAGATTAAATTTCTCGTCTTGCCTGGCTGTAAGGTGATATTCTAAAAAAAAAAATATATCAAAGTATCGAAATAGGTATAAGTCACTAATCGTACATTCTGACACTATTGTAATAGCAGATTAGGGCCCCAGTAGTGATAGCTTTTATTTTGACATTTCAACAACATTAATTGCCTGAATGTGGGTGATTGTTCCAGAAATGTAGTATTTAATAGTTTTAAAGTGAACTCATTTTTCAAACATATGAACTAGTGGATTATTTCAAGTAAACCTAGCACTTTTCCCAGCGAAAACACTAAGAAGTGGCAAAGACTGGACTGTCTTATGTGACATTGGCATTAAAAAGTGCTGATTCTCAGAATAAAGAGTCAGTCAATCTGAAAGACGAACAACGGGCATGAAACTCCGCGCACATTCTTTTAAATTATAAAATTGCTACTTGTTATTTGATTAGGTAGATACTTCATTCATTTTGAAATTAACCATGAATTAATTACTTTTACCAAACATTACTCAGTTTTTAGTTTAATTTACTATCCATTACGCCATAAGTATGTACAAATCATCATCATCATCATTTCAGCCGAAAGACGTCCACTGCTGGACATAGACCTCCCCCAAGGTTCTTCACGACGACCGGTCCTGCGCCTCCCGCATCCAGCGGTTTCCTGCGACCTTCACCAGGTCGTCAGTCCACCTTGTCGGGGGCCTACCCACGCTACGTCTTCCGGTACGTGGTCGCCACTCGAGAACCCGTCGGCTTCATCGGGCATCGGTCCTACGGGCAATGTGTCCAGCCCACTGCCACTTTAGTGTTGCAATTCTTCGGGCTATGTCAGTTACTCTCGTTCTTCTGCGGATCTCCTTATTCCTGATTCGATCGCGCAGTGAAACCCCAAGCATAGCCCTCTCCATTGCCCTTCGAGTGACTTTGAGCCTTCTTATAAGGCCCATTGTTATCGACCACGTCTCAATTCCATAAGTCATCACTGGCAACACACACTGCTCGAAGATGTTTGTCTTGAGACACTGCGGTATTTCGGACGAGAAGATTCTACGTAGCTTCCCGAAAGCAGCCCAGCCGAGTTGGATTCGACGATTGACCTCTTTCTCGAAGTTGGACCTTCCTAACTGGATAGTTTGTCCCAGGTACACGTAATTGTCAACAGCTTCAAGAACAGTCTCCAATCTTTATAGGAGTCGGCACAACATGGGCATTAGACATGACTTTCGTCGTGTCCATGTTCATTTTAAGACCGACTCGCTCGGAGGCTCTACTGAGGTCTTCGAGCATTGTATTCAGGTCCTCCGCGGTCTCAGCCATGACTACGATATCATCAGCAAACCGAAGGTGTGTCATGTACTCGCCATTGATGTTGATGCCCAGTCCTTTTCAGTCCAGAATCTTGAAGACATCCTCCAATGCAGCGGTGAACAGTTTCGGGGAGATAACATCTCCCTGTCTGACACCACGCTGCAGAGGTATAGGTTTCGAGGTCTGGTCCTGTATTCGGACTAACATGGTGGCGTTTTCGTACAAACACTTTAGCGCTTCAATATACCGATAGTCTACTTGGCACCGCTGGAGAGACTGCAGTACAGCCCAGGTCTCGATCGAATCAAAGGCTTTTTCGTAGTCTACAAACGCCAAGCAAAGGGGTAGGTTATACTCCTCGGCCTTCTGTATAACCTGCCGCAGCATATGTATGTGGTCTACTGTGCTGAAGCCCTTTCGGAAACCGGCTTGTTCGGGAGGCTGGAAGTCGTCAAAATTATAAATAATTACTGTCAATTTGTGTATGTTTTTAAGTTTCCCGAAATATTATTAACCGAGTTTTATTTACTTTTATTCAAACAAAAAGGTGCATTTAATAAAGCTCGTTTGTCCCCATTCGTTTTCTTCAGATACCTACGAGGAACACCTCACCATTTAAGCACAATATTAGATGTCATTGCATAAGGCTGGCCTATTATCTAAAGGTTCAATCTCCCTTGTTACATGGTAAAGCGGAAGCGAGCTGAGTCCATAAACTCGCCCAGAAACATGACAGGGCGCGGCTGCGTAACCTACTAAATTGCACTTTCTGATTTCAGAATCGTGACTTCCGTATAAAACAGTATTTTGACATAAATCTATGTTTGCTCAGCTTTAGAGTTAGTGACAGTTGCTAAGGTACCACTACCAACGTTAACCTAATATGTAACCCTTTTAAACACAATCCCGGTTAGAAGACAGTGTTTCGTCAGCTATAGGTAGTAGATCTCCACATGAAATGGAGGGGTGAGCTTATTCCCATTTACCTATCAGTTATACGAGTATAGTTGATCGAGGTAACATCGGCTGCCGGCAGAAGTTACCACCCACCAGACAAAGTCTTGCCGTCAAGCGATTCGTCATGTTCCGGCATGATGTCTGGTGAAGCCGTACGGAAGACGGGTCTGAGCAGTTGTCTTGCGATGTGTGCCGGGTACGATCCGCCAAATGTTGTTGTGTCGGGAGTTTGGTCGTGGAGGGTCTCCAGATCAATGTCCCTCTGGCGCAGCATCGTTGGTAATGTTGTTTGATTTAACATTACATCAACTCAATTGCTCAACTGCCGTGTTCCTTTCTATTCGCTAAGTTTTTTGAGTGAATAGGCTCTTAATAAACTAGCGCGCTTTACCATCAACGATTGCGTCACTGCTTCACTGCTTATCATCAGGCGGGACTGCCGTCAAGCACTTGTTTATAATAAAAAATAAAAATAACATACTATCAGGGGCTATTTTTATAAATTTGTCATTCCAACACGATTCCATTGTCATTGTGCTAAAAAGTTCATATTCTGATCGATCGATCGATCAATTCGGTCAGTCGCCTCGAAACGGAATGCTGATAGAATGACATTACCGAATTGCCAATATTATAAAACTCGTTAGTAGAAATGATTTTCTAAAAACTACTGCTCAATTTGAACATTTGTTAATATGAAGTGAAGCGTCAGTGATTTGCCACCGGAAAAACATAAAGACACCATTTTGTTAGTAGATTACAAAACTTGTCAAAATCGATCATTATGAGGTCACTAATCGAACATTCTGACGCTATTGTAATAGCAGACTAGGGCCCCAGTAGTGATGGTTTTTATTTTGACATTTCAACAACAATAATTGCGTTAATTTTTAGGTTATTGTTGTAAGTAGATACTCGTACCTATGTAGTATTTATTAGTTTTAGAGTGAACTCATTTTTCAAACATATGAACTAGTGGATTAGCAAATTACCAATATCCTTCAAAATGAGTCAAGATTTCAGTGAGATTGACAGTGTGTTTCGTAATCAGGCAACAGATCTATACTGTGTCGCCAGACAGAAACAATTTTTTTTTTTCCAAAAAATAAAAAACAATATCGTAGGTACCATAGTACGATAGATACCATAATATCTCATGTTATAACACTTGCTTGCACTCTTCTTCATCAGTTACCAAATTATTGCTTCAAATTAAAATTAGTTTAAATGTAAACAATTAGACCGTTAGGTAATCATTGTTTATCTGCAATGTTTTATAAATGATACCCATTTGTTTTCAGCGGTGTAACTACTGTGTCATCTGTATATGGGTTACCACTTGTGTACCAGGTTTCCTTCAGTTCCATCGCCATATGCCTCATAGCGTACCAGATTGCCGAGGTAAGATCCGTACAATATTCATTACAGAATAGGGACCTACTCTCGAAGTATATATACCTTTTGTGATATACGTACACTATATTGTGATAAATCCGTAATTTTTTAACCATTTATTTTTACATATCTAGTTAGAGGGCAGCGGTGGCCTAGTAGTACCGGCCATACCAGGTCTTCTTTCTTTCTTTCTTTTTTGGGTTCGCGCGGTTTGTGCATTTAGCCAATGTCACGTCAAAGGCCCTTCTAAGACAACTGTGTTTCGGTAATGAATTTGAGCGCGGTCGACTAACTTTGAGTAAGAAGAAAGAGGTGGTCGTCCTTTGGCGGCTGTTACAGAATAAAACGTGCAAGCAGTGAAAAGTTTGATCCAAGACAATAGACGAATTACATACCAAGCTCAGCAAATTCAGCAAAAACTGCAGATTGGATCAGGAAGCCTTCACGAAATTCTACACGTCCATCTTCGGTTGCGAAGGATGCCTTCACGCTGGGTGCCACACAATCTCACCGATGCTTAGAAGCAGGCACGTGTGGAATTGTGCCATGATATTGTTACGGGCTGGGGGTATTAAAATCCAGGTTAAGGGTTGCGAAGTTTATTGACAACGAAGAGTACAGTCTGTAGTAGGCAATGATAAGTAGAACGTAGCTGATGTCGCATCGAAGTCTTCCCTTACGTCCACGAAATCCGTATATTACACACACAACAACACTAAGATGTTACTTCACGTATTCCTCAAAGATCTCGTTGAGTTGTCGCTGTGAATCTTCTTAATTATCGCCTCTTAACTGTTGCTTGTATTCGCTTCAATAGTCAAATGCAGACTGACTGCGCGCTTTTTTTTTTGTTTTGGCATCTAGTAGTTGACCATGAGAGGCCGTGACTACTTAACCGGACTATCATGTGAATGGTCAGTGAGGGGTACAACGACGAGTGTGGGGTACAGGGCATGCCGAGGGTGGCAAAGCTTGGAGATGTTGGAGGTGGTGTAGTTAGCAGCCGCTGCTATCAGGGGATCGGCAGCAGTGTCAAAGAAACGATAGGAGAGACGTTTCATAAACTACTGGATGGTGTGAATTTTGAGATCAAGGTCTGAGAATTTTGAAAAAAAAAATTCTGAGAATCTCATTTCGGACGAACCGATGTGCGTTTGTGACTTTACGGAGAAAACAGTTTTGGCCTACTTGCATCCTATAGGTATGACGTGGCTTGGCATGTGTAAATTAACACTTCGAAGACATGTAACGACTACCAACTCGCACTGAGCCCGCGTAGTAGATTATGGCCCACTTCGTCTCACCGAGAGGAGATCTGTTTCCTAGCAGGGCGAACATTATAGGCTAATCATGTATCTAGCAGGGATGTTAGGGAGCTCCGTAACCGCAACCGAAACTATCGGATATCCGATATAAAAAATCATCCGTAACCGTAACCGAATCCGAAATAAAAGTTTCGCATAGTATCGGATAGGGGCGGAGCCTAATTGAGACACGTTATGACAAATTGTTTTCACACACAAGCTACGCGCATTGTTTGTTTCTTTTTCTTCTTTTGTCGTCATAACATTCTCGTAAATAACTGACTTGTGACCAATTCTATAATAGCAAATAGTTCGACAAGTGTGTTATGTTACGAAATCGATTGAACTTATACAAAATGCGTCCTAAGTCGAGTGCAGTTTGGTTATTTTTTGATGAAATTACCGATTCACGACGACCTCACAGACTGATTGAAATTCCTGCCAAAAACTAAGTAAAACTACTTTATTAGGTACCTATTTGTATTTTACTTTTGAAATTCCTTAAAAAATTAATATCCGTAACCGAAACTAACGGATAATCCGAAATAATTTATAATCCGATTCCGTAACCGTATCCGGTATAATAATCATTCCTAAATCCGTATCCAATCCGTATCCGAAATTTCATATCCATAACATCCCTAGTATCTAGTTAGCAATCTGCGCTCCTAGTCTGAGTTTAAATGTTTTAAAATGCACCCGCGCGCACTAGGGCAAAGTTAGTAAAAAAAAAGAAAATTAAAAAAAAACGATTGAAATATGGCCTAATGAAGCCGTAGTCTTGTTGTGTAGGTACCCTTTACGTTATATGTTGTGTAATACCTACCCACTATATTTAAACGTGAAATCGATAATTTTACTAAATAGATACTTGATCACTTATACCTTTGTATTATGGGGCGTTTTCTTAACTTAATAATATTGGTAAGCAGTTATCAACATATTTATTAATTCTCTATATAAACCAACGTGTAAATTTTTCAGAAACTTGACAACGGCACAGTGGACATCCTGTTTTGTCTGCTAGGCATTGCTGCGTGTTTGCAACTCTGGATACCATGCTATCTTGGCACCATGATAAGAAACAAGGTGTGTGATTGTGTTCCAGAGTCTGGGCGATTCTTAATAAAATACATCCGTATTCCATACTGGGGGCAGGTAATTGTATAACACACGAATAATAGGATTTCATTTTGTTAGTTGAATAATATTATTGCGTTAAAACACCAGCCTCTCAAGTATGATTGCGCGGGTTCGAATCCAGGTCAGGCAAGTACCAATGTAACTATTCTAAAGTTGTACTTTCTAAGTATATCTTGGACACCAATGACTGAAGGTGAAGGAAAACATCTTGAGGAAACCTGGACTTTCAAGTCTGAAATCGCCAACCCGCATTGAGCAAGCGTGGTGATTACGCTCAATCCTTCTCTGTATGAGAGGAGACCTGTGCCCAGCAGTGGGACGATAGAAAAGGTTGTTGATGATGATGATGATTGCGTTAGATACTTATGTGCATAAGTTTTTGAGCAGTTAATTTGAAACAACGGAATAGCAATTAAAGTTGAAAGTGTGTTAAACAATAAGGGTGCTGGACGTTGGTCTTCGTAATTCAGAACTATTTTCTATCCTATCCTGAAAACTGTATATTTCCTCCATATCCATCCATTGGTGGAAACCAGAGAACCGATAGGACATATCTATTATTATTATTATTATAACCAGGAATAATATTCCCGCGGGATCAAAACTTACGGAGGTGAAACCACTGGGCGCAGCTATAGTTTATGATTGTTTAAGTTGTCTTGAAGAAAATATTTTTGTACAACAGTGTGTGACCTAAACAATTACGCTATTGCTGTTATTGTATATACGCTGTGACATAAGCAGTCCATTACATTACACAAAGAAAAGTGCAACTTAAGTCACACGTGCTTGCTATAAAATAGTGTGTAATACATGTGACTTAGTCCTAATGGTAGTCCATTATCTATAAGATACATTTTAAATCTCAACGATATATTATTTCTTTTAAGCCATACAGGAAAGTAAAAACAAGGGCAAAGAGCTTTATAAAATATCGGTTGACGATCTTTGCCTTGCTGGCTTGGCTTTACTTTCACCGTTCACGGTCTAAATGGCAGGTCGGCTAAGTCTCAGGTGACTAAGGACCTTATTACAGAACGCTACTCAAGACTCAAGCATTACTTAAAACAAGTTTCAGCCAATCAAAAGGCTTCAAATGAAATTTAAATAAAGCTTGAGATGGACCTAGAACAGTAAGTTGAAAGCAGAGGAAGTTTCGTTAGGTGCGGCAACAGGATCGCATGCGGGCGAATGAAATCAGCCGTGAAATTGAAACTTTTCTATCATGCAGAATGAACTAATGTCACCTGAGATTTTTATTGACCCGTAAAATGGGGTGGCTTGTAACAAAACTAACGATTCAGAAATGTGTGCCAAATAACAATTTGAGCGTCGTTGCCCTGCAGATTGCAGCCAAAAGTAGCAATTATGAGGTCACTATACTTACTTCGTCATTTGTTTATCTTCTACCGATCTAGTAACAATATTTTGTAGTTGAAAATTATAACAACACCTTTAACAATTTTATATCTTCAAGGGATTTGAAGTGGGAGATGCAGGCTGGACTTGCGGCTGGCACCAGACGCCATTAGGTCTGATGATTCGGTCTGACATCATAATCATTATCCTACGAGCTCAGCAGCCTGTCACCATCAAGTTCACTGGGTTGCCACACGTTCAGCTCGAGACTTTTTCCTCCGTAAGTATTGAGCCATTCGGTACCTCTACCTATATCATCTAGAGTCTTGACGATCAATTCAATAAAAATCTCACCTTGAAAAGCTATGTGTCGTAAGCTTGAGTTAGCTGTCAATGGTGTCATTCTTAGCATTAGTTGCAATGACAACTCATTCCACGGTAACCTTTTTTTTTGTTGGGATGGGAAATCATCAAATGACTTCTCCCGCTCTGGGCGGAGCGGAAAGGCGGGTCAGACTGTTACTGATTAAAACCCACCCGTGTTCCTTCACTTGCACACCTAAGATTTCACTGCGAGGTGGTTACAGAATCGCATTGATGTTATTTTCTTGATGAATTTTCTATAAATAAGTATAATAAAACCTAGAATAGAAAAAAAGTTCTAGGGTAGAGGTAGCACGACAACACATCAACCTACTATAATCTGTCACATTTCTTGACATTAAAAATGCATTTATTGACATTACAGCAAGATACATAAATTTAAAACTATTAAACTTGGCTTGTAATGCCAAAAGGGCCTCAGCTCAGCATAATGTCAGATGACAACACAAAGTGATCTGACGCTGATTATCAACTGCAACCCACGAGTGCCATACGCTAGAATTACAAAAACACAGTCCGCAATAATATAAATGATACATTATAATAATAGTAATCCAAATGATAGAAAAACTTAAATAGAATCAACATTGTCATCTTTATCGCTAAAGCATTAAGGCTCAATGTTGATTGGGAATATTTGACGATTTCGGGTAGCTTGACCTGCTAAAGCATTTCCAATACCCATATTCGAAATGCTTTCCCTCAGACATTACACCCGTAATGACCCATCCTTATGGGTATTGCTATCTGAGGGAAAGTTTTAATTCCATATGAATTAGATGCCCATGTCTGTGACAATTGCTTTTTAGGAACATTTTTACATCAGGGTGCAAACATAAAAAAACGTGTTTTCAAAGTTCAAATGTCAGCGGTGATCTTCGGAGAGAACCTTCCTATAACTTTATGTATGGGTGCCTAAGTTGACGTGGGAATAAACTCGCACCGATAAGTACCTATTTGTCGGTAAAGGGAACCCACTTCGCGTCCTTACATAGGTAGACATATGGAATTTTCTTTTTTTCGGTACCTGGAACCCACATATGTAGACATATGGAAGTTTCTTTTTTATCGGTACCTGGAACCCACATACTATGTAGACATATGGAATTTTCTATTTTATCTGTGATAATATTTTTGTTTCAGTGTATGAGCTCATCCTACTCCTACTTCAATATGCTGCGACAATACAGCAAACAAAAGACAGAAATCTAAGAAATATTATTAATATTCAATTAACCTGCACCGTGATGCACACTACACGATTTTGCATCGAGATATTCATAATATGCATTCAATTATATAAATATACATTTTTTCAACACTAACCCCTTTATTTATAAACTTTAATCGTCGTTTATGAATAAACCCCTTAACCATTATTTTTATTCATAAACGATCATTAAAGTTAAGTGACTTGCAAACGACAAAAATGTATGTTTAAACATTTGCTAATCTAGTTAACTTTAAGCAACGTTTATGAATAGAGGGGTTATTATACAGGAAAATATTTTATCCAGTGCGCAAACTTTGTCAACTTATAGTTAAATAAGTTTTATATATAAAAATATTATTACTTTGATATGATTTAGTACAAAAAATAGTTATTGATAACTAAATATGTTTATTTTGAAATCAATGTTATGGTCATCGCATGCGCTGCCATTCATGTTCGGCGGAGTGCGGACGGCGGCAACATCACAGGACCCCCACGTGCCCGCACCGCCCGCATTTTCACTACGCTGCCTAGTACCGGCACCCCACGCGGCCCCCGCATGTTCAGTACGCAGCCTATTTATTACCTTAGGTCAACGCACTTTATTTTTAATTTAAGAGAATGCTATTTTATCAGGTTCGAATTAGCTGGTATTTGCAGAGTAATTCCAATTTTTCCTTTATACTTTTATGGGCTTTGGACCATCGAAATGCAGAAAATAAAGCTTCGATTAACAATAAACAAAACAGATACAAAACGGCTGAGCAACTCAGAGCTCAATTTACGCAATTCTACTCTATTTTTTTCCTTTTTTTCTCCATAAGGCACAATTTTATGAATACAAAATTAGAAGCTACAATGTACTTTAAAAACGATGTCTTGTGAACAACGCGTTAAGAGTTGGCGTTTATCGAAAAAATGAGCTCAAATCAAATCAAATCAAAATCGAGTTAGTGCACTTTTAATAAAAACCTAATGAATTTAAATTATTGGCATCACGTCAACGCATAGGTATGTACAGTCGCCGCACATCAAGCTACTGCAATCTGTCAGATTTATTTAATAGATTTTCAACTTTATCGCTAAAGCATTATGGTTCAAGTTTGATTGGGAAAGTTTGACAGTTTCAGGTAGGTTGACCTGCTAGCGTCCATACTTCTGCATTAAGGCGTATTTAAAAAATTGGAATCAACTACTTATGTACAATAATGTTCAATCAAAAACAATAAAATAAAACCTTACCCTAAATAATGTCAATCAATCTTAAATCAATCACTGTATTTTAATAATTGTTCAAAATGTAGTCCACCTTTTTGTAGGCATAAACGTGGTGTGGGTGTAAGTAGTCCAGAAGTGTTAAGCAGCTTCCATACTGCATTCTGACTAACACCAAAGCGTCGTGCCGCATCGTAAGTACTGGATCTGGGATCTCGCTCGAAAAAATCCATAATTTGATCTTCGATATCGACCGCCAGTCGTGGTCTGCCAGACCCTTGTGCGTGGCTCGGGTTGCGAAACTGTCCATGGTCGAGCAACCTTTGTGTAACTGCTAAAATAGTCCTTGCATTGGGGACAGTGAGGTTTGCAATTCCTAGAGCTCGTATCCCGGGTATGCTCTCCGACGCGTACAGTCTCCGGGCTGCACGTAAACTTTCACCACTTTGTAAGTACACTTGCAACATTTGGAAAAACTTGCGGTTCGTGTAGTCTAGCATAGTGACCGTTGCGTTTTTAAGTTTTTAAGAGATTCAGAATTCGTAAACGGAGCCCGTTAACTGTGGCAGCAAATTTTGCGCGCGAATTGAAACACGTCAGGCAAGGGCGCGCGTGAGTCACTGTCGTGACTCGTGTCGCACCGACCTACGGCCAACGGGCCCTATGTAGGTGGAGGGCGCGCGGGGTAAACACCGCGCCCGCGCACGCGGTGGTAATAGTGACGATAATGATAAGAATAATAAATTGGTGTCTATCATTTGCTGATTTTAGGGCGGATAAAATCATGTTTTTTTTTAAACTAATGATGCAGATTTGTTCTGTTATTGATTCTGAGCCACCCAATTTTTTTTTTGCGCACTTGAAAAACAGAATTCCCTGTATAACCACGGCATATCTTTTAATACTATACACTTTCAATTAGTACCTCGCACTAGCGAGAATTTCTGTTTACCTACCTATTTAAAAAAATAAACAAATGATTGAGTTTATAAGACGTTTTATTTAATATAATAAAATAAAATTGTATATTTCAATTCCTCATAATTATTTAATCATGATTTAACGAGACCGATAAGCTTATCACTGGCTTTTCTTCTTCTTCTTCTTCTTCTTCTTCTTCTTCTTCTTCTTCTTTTTCTTCTTCTTCTTCTTCTTCTTCAGCTTATAGAGGTCCACTGCAGGACAAAGGCCGCCCCCAAGGCTTTCAACACATTACACATGCTCTTCATTACATAATATGAAACTCGTCCATATATCATTTAATTTAAGGAAGTAAGCACAATGCGATTATTATTTTCCCACTCCTGAAAGGCTAGAAGAAGCCGAACAGGTCAAAGCAGGAGTGGAAGACCTGCTCCTCTTCGAGGACGACAACTCCATATCACTACTCCCTGCCTTCTGCGGATACCCACGGGTGTCGGACGGCACAGTACGGGTGTGCTGCGAGGACGATGACGCCTTGGCCTGGCTGACCGATAACGTGTCCCGACTACACCTCCCTGACTCTGACATCAGACTGACGGTGCTCAAGCAGTCGGACGTGCCCACCCGTTTCAAGGCCTCCCTCTTTGTCCCTCGTTGTACAGGAGACATAAAAAGGCTCCACAAAACTATGATTCGTCAGAACAAGTGGTACAATATGGTGTAGTGGTCACTTTACAGGGCTACCACCGTCGGTGGAGACAACTATCGGTCTTATTTTACCCTGGGTGTGCCCCTGGAGGAAGTGGAAACGGTCCTGGGTCGGGAGCGACGTGTGTCGTATCTTTTGGTTTCGATATACGTGCATTTCTGTCCCCGCACCCAGCACTCCGATAGCGAGCCAGATCCAACGACTGAGACACGGACTACACTGACTGACACACAGAGCGACAACACTGACATTGCTCAGCTGGAGGAAGATATGGCCCGGGCAGCGATGTCAGACGATCAGGAAATCGGGCCATCTACACTCACATCTCATGACTGGGCAATACAGCTCCTAGCATCGCCGGGAGACCCACACGGACCATACAGGGATGAGGCAGGCGAGGAATGTTACGACGCATATGACTAACACCCAATCGTCAAAATCATACAAGCTAACCTCCAGAACAGCCAGACTGCTACGGCTAGCTTACGCAGAGACCATCAAGACCATCGCATTGAGCCAAGAGCCGTGGATCAGGAACAACAGAGTATGTGACCTCAGCAACATCGGAGGTAAGTTAATACTTAACACACATAACACGGATAAACCCAGAACCTGCGTCTACGCACCCAAAGATACTCTCACCACACTACCCAATTCTGTTCCAGAGACCTGACAGCTATCAGGCTCGGGAATGAAGGAGACATCGCAGACGTCATAATAGCCTCGGCGTACATGCCACAAGGTGAGGACACAAGCTGCCCGCCGAGGGAGATGGTTGACCTGGTGTGGCATTGTGAAGACGCTGGACTAGATCTGATCATCTGCACCAACTCGAATGCCCATCACCCACTTTGGGGTAGCGAGACATCAAACCCCAGAGGGGAGGTACTATCCACTTATTTGTTCTCTACTAACCTCAATATTATTAACCGAGGCTCTGAACCCACTTGGGTTACGGTTCGAGGACAAACGATCATAGACATAACACTCGCTTCAGAAAACGCTACGAGCCTTATCACCAACTGGCACGTGTCGGGCGAACTTTCTTGCTCAGACCATAGAAGGATCCGCTTTACACTGGCCACTAACGTGAGAAAACCTGTCCTGCCAATAATGGCCCCAAACCGTCAACGCATCCCAGCCAGTCGTCACGGGCGGGGATAAAATACAGCTCGGCGACCACAGCCATTTGGATCGACCACTGCGCCATGCTCTGGAACAACAGATCCTGAGCTCTGGCGCAGTGATTGATATTGCCCTGGTGGAAACGAAGTTGTACCATTATTGACACTCCATTACCTAAAGTACAGCTTCCGACGCTAAGATGTCGCTAAGTCGTCGAAGGCTTTAAAGTTGAGGACTGTGTCTGTAAACTGAATAATGAGTCTTGGTGTAGTAGAATATTATCAGAATATCGTTTCATAATACTGGAATGCGTATTATGACCTGCAGAAATGAATGATATATTATAAGTATGAGTATAAACTGAGTATATGTAGGTATACAGTATGTTAAGAAAACCCTGTCCGACCCGTGAAGGTGTTGTTAGGTATCGATAACTGATTCTACTAATGCATACAAAACCGGGCTAAATAAAAAAAAAATCCACCTAAAAAAATTAATATTATTTCGCAAAAAGATGTAACTTAATAAATCTCCGTTATCCACCCTTCCGCGCGCGGCGGCAGAGGCGGCGGAGGCGGCGGGCGGCAGGGCACGCGGCACGTGGTCGCATCGCTATTCGCCCATAATAATACCGGTGTTGTCACTTTTAAAAATTACCAAATTTCGGGGAAGTTGGAATTAATTCGCGGGAAAAAAAGATTATTTCAAAATTCATTTGTATTGGTACTTTGATGATTACGTAAAATTTTATATTATATTTGGTCATGTGTTTACCTAACCTTTATTATCCTTATGGGTCGGACAAGGTTTTCTTAACATACTGTATAATGTAACACTACAACCATGCGGGACCAGCCGAACGGCCATCACCCTCTGGGATCCACCCCCACACCGGTGCCCCGTAAGGAGCCATAGATAGATAGTAGGGTAATTGGGCTTCATCTTGACAGTTCGACAACATTCATTGTATTATTACATTGTTGAGCAGACATATTTTCGAATATATGGAACAATATGATATTAGCATAAGATAAGCAATATGCTTCGAAATGATTCCATCTTATAATAATATGTAGTGTGTTACGCAATTAAAGTGCAGATGGGCTCGCGGTCAAACACTAGTTTATAATGTTAAAAAAAAAAGAAAATGGGTCACTTAACGATGCCTACGGCTAATCTCATCAGTCATTCTATGAAGAGCTGTTATACAGGTTGTTTGAATGATGACTTAATTAATAGGATGAAATAATGAAACACATTCATATTTTCTCACGCTTGGCATCATAAATACCGAGTTCCAAACGTAACTTCGATATCAGATCACGTGTTAGAAGTTAAATGGTGTGGGGCAGGACACCTGACAAGGCCCACTGATGACAGCTGGCTGTGACAGAGCAACGTCAACGGACTGGGAGACGAGAGGTCGGTCGTCCGGCAGCCGAGTAAACAGACGACATTTTTGCAAAACTTGGAAGAGGCTGGTACAGGAGCTTGGACATGAACAGCGGGTGAAATTAGGCTGTAGATGATGATAATAAAATCTCATAACATTTCCAGAAATAGTAGAATTTAACAGTACTTGCTCACATTTCTCTTATAATGGACATTAAACGGAAATGAGAAATTGCACATCTTCTATTACATTGATATAATATTAAACTAAGGTAGATAAGTCACTAGCGTATTAAACATGAAGCATACAAAAGATTTTAATTCAAATCTCTTGCTTTAGTCACTCTCGGTACTCTCGTTCGGTACGCGCGTGTGTCCTGGTGGCTAAAAAAACCTTTTCCGCATTTAAAATATTATATCAATGTTCTATTATATAAAATTCTCCAGTAACAGTGTCTGTCCTCGAACTCCTGGCTTTTTCCCAATTATGTTGGGGTCGGCTTCCAGTCTAACCGGATTCAGCTGGATAAAGATGGTCACCCATCCATGGACCAACCGCGGCAAGTGCAGCTTAACCTGATCGATCGACTTGGGTGGCCGTTATTATTTAGCCGCGAGCTTACTATAAAACAATTTATTCATACTAATATTATAAATGCGAAAGTAACTGTCTGTAGTGTCTGTCTATTACGCTTTCCCGCTTAAACCTCTCGACCGATTTTGATGAAATTTGGCACAGACAATGTTTAGACCCTGAGAAAGGCTACCTTTTATTGAAAAAAAAAATGATATTTCCGACGGAAATCTAAAAAGCACAAAATAATAACCGAATTCCACGCGGGCGAGGCCGCTGGCGGAAAGCTAGTAATAAATAAATAATAATCTTTATCTCGGATTAGTTTAGTAATCCACAACAAAATAAAATAAAACGTTACAATTACCTCAATATCTACTTAATTATACCAATATGAGACACAATTTCCAAAGTGTAGGTATTTGCAGAGGATGTCTTCAAGTTTCTGGATTGGTAAGGACTACTTTGCTGATGATATGCTATGATCGTAGTCATAGCTGAGACCGCGGAGGACCTGAGTACAATGCTCGAAGACCTCAGTAGAACCTCCAAGCGAGTCGGTCTTAAAATGAACTTGGACAAGACGAAAATCATGTCTAATACCCATGTTGTACCTACTCCTATAAAGATTAGAGACTCTGTACTCGAAGTTGTTGACAGTTACGTATACTTGGGATAAACTATCCAGTTAGGAATATCCAACTTCAAGAAAAAGGTCAATCGTCGAATCCAACTCGGCTGGGCTGCTTTCGGGAATTTACGTAGAATCTTCTCGTCCGAAACACCGCAGTGTCTCAAGACAAAGTCTTCGACCAGTGATGACTTATGGAACTGAGACTTGGTTGCTAATAAGAATATGGGCCTTATAAGAAAGCTCAAGGTCATCCAAAGAGCAATAGAGAGGGCTATGCTAGGGCTATGGGGTTTCACTACGTGATCGAATCAGGATTGAGGATATCCGCAGAAGAACGAGAGCAACCGACATAGCTCGAAGAATTGCAACACTAAAGTGGCAGTGGGCCGTGCACATTGGCCGTAGGACCGATGCCCGATGGGTCCAACGGGTTCTCGAGAGGCGACCACGCACTGGAAGACGCAGCGTGGGTAGGCCCCTGGCAAGGTCGACCGACGACTTATCGAAGGTCGCGGAAAACATCTGGATGCGAGAGGCGCAGGACCGGTCGTCGTGAAGATTCTTCCTTTGTCCAGCAGTGGACGTCTTTCGGCTGAAATGATGATGATGATGAAAGAAAAATACATTGATTTTGTTCAGAAAACACGATTTGTATACCCAACATATGCGTAGAGTTTCGCCAGATAAGTAAGTGAATTTTACCTTGTATGAATTTGGCTCAGAAACCGGGTTAAATAGTATCAAATAGTTCAGATGGCAAAAATAAAAATAAATCACTGACCTTGCTTGAATAATTATTATAAAGTCATGACTGAGCAGTTAAAGGGCCTCGTGTCTCGTGCACTAGTTTGTGGGTTATATCTACAGACGACAGCACATCAAGGCCTCGTGTCTCGTGCACTAGTTTGTGGATTATATGTACAGACGACAGCACATCAAGGCCTCGTGTCTCGTGCACTAGTTTGTGGGTTATATGTACAGACGACAGCACATCAAGGCCTCGTGTCTAGTGTACTAGTTTGTGGGTTATATCTACAGACGACAGCACATCAAGGCCTCGTGTCTCGTGCACTAGTTTGTGGGTTATATGTACAGACGACAGCACATCAAGGCCTCGTGTCTCGTGCACTAGTTTGTGGGTTATATGTACAGACGACAGCACATCAAGGCCTCGTGTCTCGTGCACTAGTTTGTGGGTTATATGTACAGATGACAGCACATAAAGGCCTCGTGTCTCGTGCACTAGTTTGTGGGTTATATGTACAGACGACAGCACATCAAGGCCTCGTGTCTCGTGCACTAGTTTGTGGGTTATATGTACAGACGACAGCACATCAAGGCCTCGTGTCTCGTGCACTAGTTTGTGGGTTATATCTACAGACGACAGCACATCAAGGCCTCGTGTCTCGTGCACTAGTTAGTGGGTTATATGCACAGACGACAGCACATCGAGCTACTGCAATCTGTCAGATTTTTTTAATAAGTTTTCAAACTTATCTATAAAGCATCAAAGCTCAAGGTTGATTGAGAATTATTGACAGTTTCGGGTAGGTTGAACCTGCTAACCTACGCAACTACTTCCTGAGTTTATGGAAAACACCGTGAGGAAACCGTGACTTCTTCTTCAGCCTATAGAAGTCCGCTGCTGTTAAAGGCCTTCCCCAAGGCTTTCCACGATGACCGGTCTTGTGCTACCCGCATCCATCGGCTTTCAGTGACCTTCATTAGGTCATAGGTCCACCTCGTTGGGGGCCTCCTTACGCTGCGTCTTCTGGTTACGTGGCCGCCACTCCAGAACCTTACTGCCCCATCGGTTATCGGTTCTACGAGCAATGTGTGCCGTCCACTGCCACTTAATTTTAGCGACTCGAAGAGCTATGTCGGTGACTTTGGTTCATCTGCGGATGTCCTCATTTCTGATTCGATCGCGCAGAGAAACTCCGAACATAGCTCTTTCCATCGTCCTTTGTGTGAGTTTGAGCCTTCGTATGAGGCCCATTGTGAGCGACCACGTTTCAGTTCCGTAATTTATCACTGGCAACACACACTGGTCAAAGACTACAAACCGTGACTTACCAATTAAAGGTAGAGTTTATGACTGATTGTGTGTGTATGTCTTTGTTACTTTTTCACGCTCAAACGGCTGGATAAATTTTGATAACATTTGGTGTAGACATAGCTGACAATCTGAATTTATATATATGGTACTTTTAATCCCGATATTTCTACAGCATCGAAACTTATTCAGGTGAAATCGTGGGTAAAATAAAAGTCTAAAATCGCCAACTCGTCTTGGACAAACAATTCACGTGCCTTCTTGGCCTGAGAAGAGGCCTTTGGCCTGCAGTAGCACAATAATAAGACTAGTATGATAATGATTAACAGCTACTGACATCATTATTTCTCAGTATTTGAACGTGTTGAGAGAGAGAGAGAGTGCAACGAATTAATAATATATGATCTCAATATATGATAAAAGCGGCGCGGGATTGGAGGGACGCGTTTGAAGCCCCCAATGCTGCCTTCGGTCATGCGCCATTGTATTTTATATGACCGCTTGACGGGCAGATCGGTTTTTTTTATCAGAATACACCACTTAAAGAACCTACAAGACCTCCAAACAACTCGACCTCTGCCCCTGATTATCGTACAGTACGGGTAAGTAAAAACAATCGGGTCTATTGATTAGTTTGGTGTGTGCCTAGAAGACCATCTTTAAATATCAAGACGCTTTTGTGTGGAAGCATCCGTTGGTCGTGGTTGACATTTATGGATCTTTTGTCAATCATTACCGGGCGTCATAAGCCCGATAGTCTGAAAAGTAGTCACACCAAGGGGTATTAGTATTTTTTTTTTCAAGTTTGCCTTTCTCTCCCTTCTTGCATGGCAAGAAATCTTTTTTGCATTTTCTTTTGTTTAGCAATTATACTTTTTCCGCTTGCACTTTTTTGCGGCTTGTCCATCTTTACGGGTTGCTCTTTTCCCGTTGCGTCTTGTCATCTTTTTTATATCTATATATATATATATATTCTTTTATCATCTTTTTGTAAACTTTCTTTTGTCTTTTTTATACATTTTCTTATGTACTAGTCTTAGTCTACTTACTTCTATACAATCATTATTTTAGGCTATTCTTGCCGATGGCAGTCGCGGGGCTGCGCTGCCCCTCGTCCTTTTCCGTTCAATACATATTTTAGCGATTTTGAGGCAGAACCGCTCCAGATACGGCCTAGAGTGCTTGTCTGCCATTAGGTCAGCGATGGTTGTCTCACTAAGTATTCTTCCAGTACTTACTTCCAGGCCGTATCTGTCGCGGCTGTGCCTCGGACATTCAAATAGTATGTGCTGTACCGTTTCACTTGCCTGTGTGTCACACACACAGGCTGGACTCTCTTTTAATTTAAATTTATGCAGGTACGCGGCGAAGCCGCCGTGTCCAGTCAATATTTGCGCCCAGATAGACGTCCTGTCGAGGCACTTCAGGACATTACGCGTGCGCACCACATCGGGGAAGAACATTCGCGTGACCCCGCCGGTATACCTCCCGTTCCAGACAGCTACTGTGCCCTCTCTCAAACGTCGCTTGACGTATGAGACTGGACACCTGTCATACGCTGGGGCGACCCTGGACTGGGCCGCCGCCTGCCTAGCCAGTTCGTCGGCGCGCTCATTGCCGGGGATCCCGACAAGAGCTTTCACCCAAAAGAACCGGAGGATTTTACCACTCCCCTCTTGCTCCCGGGGTATTAGTACTCAGCGGCGTCTGGTCAAGCGACCAGCTCGATCCCTGAGGGTCGGCACCGGGGACCGCACGGTCTCCGCTGAGGCGGTACGGACCAGGCACGAATCGACGGCGCATTGTGTTTCACGCGCGCCTCAAAGAGATGTTACCACATCTTGACTGGGTCCACGAGGACCATTGCCGCCTGGGCTAGGGTTGCGGGTTGAAAAAAGAACGGGTGGGTTTTAGTCAGAGCAAGAGAGATTTGATTTTTCCCATCAAAATAAAAAAGGGTTATCGTATTACCCAGTAACTGGGTAGTGAAGGTCATTTAACAGTTGCTTCATGTAAAATACTGTTATAATTTTATAATTTTAAAATCACAGTGCAAGCCTGGCTGCAAAGCCAATCATATGCTGCCACAGAAGCTCTTTTTAACGTCTTAGCCTAATCAGACCAATGCGCTATGTACACACACACACACACACACACGCACGCACGCACGCACGCACGCACACACACACACACACACACACACACACACACACACACACACACACACACACACACACACACACACACACACACACGCACGCACGCACACACACGCACACACGCACACACACGCACACACATTATTTTTATTATAATCTTAAGCTCACTAATTGTTTCGATTTTTTGTTACTAGTAATATGTAATCATGAACAGGTGGGAACCTGGTGACCTGTAGGTATTACAGGTGTTACTACCTACCACAGGCACCAGCGATCCACAACCAAAAAAAAAACTATTTCTTGTGTGTAACAATTCTTTATACTTGTTTTGTTTTTTGGCTTGTGGTGAGAATTAAACACTTTTTTTTTATTTAACTGCAGCTGGTTAAACTGGAAGCTATCAAGTCACAAAAAGTTAGGCAGATGGTGATGGTGATGAGAAGCTATATATATCATTCTGCCAATTTTGCACACCTAATTCATATCTCGTCTTTCGAAACCCCTGTATAACCGAGAAGTTTAAAATATGCAGATCATTACGAGAAATTATAAAAAAAAATTACCCGTAATTACCTTATTAACCATTCTTTCACAACATTCCGCCTAACTACTCGAAAATTGCACATAAGTTGCAATTGTGATCAAATTACTAATTGCGCGCCATTACATAAAATATGGTTTATACTAGCTTAAGAGGGAACTCTAATGATGCTTTGTCTATGCAAACGTATTCCGCTGTTTGTTTCGTGGATAATGCTTTTAGAGCAATTTTTTTTTTTTTCTATAATTTTACACCATGATTAGGTATACGTGCCTCTATCATTTGATTTTTTCCGAAACTTAATTAATAAAAGAAATACGATAATTCAAAATCGCGAAAAAAGACCCATTTTTACCGGGATGTTCAGATGACTATTAGACAAACGTGATAAGTTTTTGACAAAAAAGAAAATAATAGAAGCATAGGTATACTTTTCCTCTAAATTTTGATATACAAATAATTGAGATCTGTCGTGTTTTGAAAAAGAAAACAACGGAATACGAAACGTCTTTTGGTCAACGTTTTTGTAGGTAGAACCAGCCTGAGCTGCAAGTCCTTTTCGCACTTTACCGGGAAAGGTTGGAAGCAGCGCGACGGCAATAGTTTCTTCAAATGGCTATTTTCCAAATTCCTCGGCACTAGAGTCCCCTCTTAATGGGTTCGGGATCTGCGCAGTTTAAAAGAAATAAAGAAGGGAAAATTATATTTATTGTGACTCGTAGGTAAAGGACGATCATACATAGTTCATCCGACATCATAGTGCAACAACTAGTAGAACAGCTTCAGAAAAGGCAGCCTTAAAATGCGTCTTCAAATTATAAGGGATTTTCTTTTAAAGAAATCTTTTGATTTCGACAGGCCAGATATTGATCTTTATAATTTTCATCCACAGTTGCGGATTTTTCTCGCCATGAAAGGGGTTTTCTTTAACAATAGGAATTCTCGTCTCAGGTTTGGTACATTTTGTATTTTACACAATAGGAACGCAATGCACCAAGTAATAATTATACTACCTAACTAGCTTGTACCCGCGATTTCGTACGTGTAAGATCTCTTATTCCTTCAACCCAGCTCTGTCGCATCGCATCGCCCGTCCGTACTTTGACGTAACACTGACACTAGACACACGTTAAAAAATTGTTTAAGTTTTTATGGTAAGACATTTCTATTATAAAAACAGGTGTATTTTTTTAATTTACTTGAACGCAGCGTTATTTTCAACCGATTTCAAAAAAGGAGGTGGTCAATTAGTCGTAATCTTTTTTAAGCTATTGCATAGCTTCTATCTATTCTATCTAGGGTTTTGAGCGTGGAGACCGAATCCAAAAATTCCGTAACGAAAATAACCTAACATCACAACAATAATTATACAGTATGTTAAGAAAACCCTGTTCGACCCGTGAAGGTGTTGTTAGGTATCGATAACTGATTCTACTAATGGATACAAAACCGAGCTAAACTTAAAAAAAACCCCCCTAAAAAATAAATATTATTTCGCAAAAAGAGGTAACTTAATAAATGTGCGGAAGCACCCATCCGCGGGCGGCGGGCGGCAGGGCACGCGGCACGTGGTTGCATCGCTATTCGCTCATAATAATACCGGTGTTGTCACTTTTTTAAAAATTACCAAATTTCGGGGAAGTTGGAATTAATTCGCGGGAAAAAAAGATTATTTCAAAATTCATTTGTATTGGTACTATAATGATTACGTAAAATTTTATATTATATTTGGTCATGTGTTTACCTAACCTTTATTATCCTTATGGGTAGGACAGGGTTTTCTTAACATACTGTATATGCTGACCTACCAGGTCCTCATAAATGCGTAAGAACATAGTAAATATCATAGTGTGCGGGTTTGATTCCAGGTCAGGCAAGTACCAATGTAACTTTTCTAAGTTATATGTACTTTCTAAGTATATCTAGGACACCAATGACTGATTGCAAGGTGAAGTAAAACATCTTGAGGAAACCTGGACTTTAAGTCTGAAATCGCCAACCCGCATTGAGCAAGCGTGATGATTACGCTCAATCATTCTCTGTTGAGAGGAGGCCTGTGCCCAGCAGTGGGACTAAAAAAGGTTGATGATGATGATAGCAAATATCCAAAAAAGACGTGTGGCACTCGGGGACTGCCGTGGTAAAGCTATTGCATTTTGCATAGCATTTTTTATCAACTTATGTAATTATAATTATTTATTATATTTATGCATGATTAGGTTAGTGTTAGGTTATTTTCGGTAGATAAAAAATGCTATGCAATCACCGATTAGGTACTCTAAGACGGCTGGACTGATTTGCAAAATTCAAATTATTTTTTTGTTTGAAAGGGTATATTTTCCAGGTAGACACCAGGTCAGGATCTGATGATGGAAGACCAGAGAAATCAAGGAGAACTTTAAAAATCGTAGGGGCGACTAGTGCTATTCTAAGTATTTTCATTAACTAGTCTGGAGTAGATCGGAACTCCCGAAAGATTAACAGCAGCTACCTTGTGTTTGTGCTTGATTAATTTGTATTCGTTTGGTCATCGTCGTTTACGATTTACATTTGTCGTATGTTGGCACGTTTTACGAGAATTGCTCATTTTATAATTATATGATATTTGGCTTTCACTCCAGCCTGCAATTTATTTCATGACTTTATTTTTACCGTAACTGTGTAAATATTATCAGTCTTACAAAACGGGGTCTAACTTGTGTCCAATCTCAAACCTCCGAGCTCGTTGTTTTATAGACTTTGTTCAGAGCACCATAATGTTCTTGATACAAAATTGGCAACTTAATCTAATGTTTGACTTGAATGTTTGTAATTAGTACTTCAATGTTGTTGGAGAAGAGTTCGAAATTTAAAAAAAAAATGAAACCTTAGTTTGTGAGTACAAAGTAAGGTTTCATATTTTTTTTAAAATGTGATGGTGGCAATGGAATAAAAGCAACGAATGATGACAGATAGGGGTTTATTCACTTTACTTCAAACACTTGACAGATTTTAGCAAACAAAGTTACACTGAGGCGAAACAGAAGAAGGCAGAAGTAACCACCCACCAGATAAAGTCTTGCCGCCAAGCGATTCGTCGTGTTCCGGCATGATGTCTGGTGAAGCCGTACGGAGGACGGGTCTGAGCAGTTGTGTTGCGATGTGTGCCGGGTACGATTCGCCAAATATTGTTGTGTTGGTCGTGGAGGGTCTTCAGATCAATCTCCCTCTTTCGCAGCATCGTTGGGTCGTGTTGTTGGGTTTAACATTGCATCACCTCGCTCAACTGCCGTCTTCCTTTCTATTCGCTCAGTTTTTCCGAGTGAATAGGCTTTTAATAAACTAGCGCGCTTTACCATCAACGATCGCATCACTGCTTACCATCAGGCGGGATTGCGGTCAAGCGCTAGTTTATAATTACTAAAAAAACCTATTTGTGGTTCTAGCTATTTCCTCCTAGCTAGGCAATTGCTGAGGGCTACTGGACCTCCGCTCAGCTCAAGCTTGACTTATGACAAGAATGGTGACTGCGGGGCTATCGACCACATGTATACTAATGCTTGTATGTGGTTGTGAGTATCATCTTCACACGTTGCATGATAGTTGTCGCTAGTAGTCTGTTGTGTTATACTCAGATGGCATAGTGTTGTGCGCACAATCAGGTAGATGGCGTAAGTTGTCGTGTAATAAGTACCTTTTCTTGGTTTGGAATGAGAATTCATCGGTTTTTTGACGCGCAATCAGTAAATAATTCATAAAGAATATTGAAATATCGCAGCATAGTTGGCCATAACATGACTTTGCCTCAAATCACCCTCATAGACGGTTCACGCGGCCGTCTTTTTCAACTGTCATTGTCGCCGTTATTGTGAAATAAAATTTCAAAGAATTTCTATAATTTGTTATTGGCAACAATTTGGCATCTAGATATTCCACAGAGGCCATTGAGCAAGACTTGAGGTTGAAACTCACCTTAACAAAAAAAAAGAAAGACGAGAAATCATCAAATGACCTCTCCCATTCTGGGCGGAGCGGAAGGTCGTGTCAGACTTTTATTGACTAAAACCCACCCGTGTTTCTTCAGTTACCTGTGCGGCAGAGTCACGGTTTCTTTTTTAATCAACCTGCAACCATGACTTAGACGGCATCGGTCTTCATGGACCCCGTCACGATGTGCTGACAACTCTGTATGGCGCGCGTGAAACACAACGCACCGTCGACTGGGGCCTGGTCCTTACCGGGCGACGAGCTGCTCACTGCTCACCGCCCGTGCCTACGGTGGCCGAGAGTTCGATGATGTCTCCCGACGAAGGCTTCTCCTGCGGCGGCTAGTGGCATGAGGGCGCTGGGATTCCCACTCCCTCACACACTCCGCCTTCTCCTTTGCCAGCATCACTCCTTCGCAGAATGAGGTGACTCACTCCAGACCATGGCCTGGACCAGCGTCGGACGCGACAGATCACGGCCGATCGTCGCCACGAGGACACGGCGGTGCTCTACCCAAGCTGGGCAGTTCTACACCGCATGCTCCACCGTGTCCTCAGGGCGATCCACACAATGTGTCACCATTTTGTCTTCATCATGTCACCCTAGCGTTTCCCCTCGCTTTATCCGGAATCTTCCAAAACAACCGTGTCTGGTGAGGACCTGCGTCAGGCGGAAGGTGAGGGCGCCGTGGCGTCTCTCTAACCACTCCTCAAAGAGGGGGCTTACCGCCACAATAGTGGCGCGCCCAGCACTGGGTTGCGACAATCGCACTCTCCATGTCGCCATGAGATCCCGCCGGAGCTCTGACCGCCGTACCGCGATTTCTCGAGGCAGGGAAGTTATGCCCCGTATGCGTCAGCGGGCGAGCCCATGGGCAGAGCTTATCCCGCACCATTTTGTAGGGGCATCCCCGCGGGTCTCGGTTCAGAGTCCCCAGCAACTCCTCACGAGCCAGCCCTTTGGTCCGCTGGATTTCCGCTCGGGCGGTCTTCGACATTCTGTACCTCTCGTATAGCTCCGCTTGTATGTATTCGGTGCCACCAGTATACCTAACGCCGGGCGCGTCCGGGTTGGACTCGCGGCATTGCCACATCGCGTATCTCTGATATGGCCTTGCGGATCCACTCCACCTCGTTGTTAGTGTCAGCAGGCCTGTCCGGTGGTGACACCCAGTCCTGCACGATCGGAGCTTCCAGGAGGAGCTCCTAATCCAGCTACTTCAGCGCCCACCGCAGACCACCCGGGGCCGATCACGCCGGCGCGCTCGGATTCTGGGCGGAGACTTCAGACATACACCGGTATATCCGTCCAGAACTCGAGCGCACCGGGAGTAGGCGGAGACCTGGTCGGAATAGGTCTCCACCTACTCCATGACGCGCCAGTCGAGAATATGCGGCGACAGAGACGTCCACCACTGACTTACCCCGCATCCGCACACATGTTCACAATCGTTGGTATCTACAACGCACACGCGATCGACGTGACACACTGACGTCACGTAAATCTGCATCTCACAAGTTTACCGTGCAACTAGCATATACATACTTCCCAACTTCAACCGTTGGGCAAGTGCCCGCCAGACACAACACCCGTCTGGTCGGAGGATCCTGATTTTTCTATGGAGGACGAGTGAACTTAACGCCCTTTTCCTCATACCGATAAAGTATGTTCAAAAAACTTATTCACTCAGCAACCTAAATTTAATGCAAAGATAGAAGCTGTAGCGGTATCTACAAACGCCACATGCAATCGACGCGACAAACTGACTTCACGTAAATCTGCATCTCACAAGTAGAGTTTACAGTGCAACTAGCATATACATACTTCCCAACTTCAACCGTTGGGCAAGTGCCCGCCAGACACAACACCCGTCTGGTCGGAGGACCCTCCCTGTTTCATGGAGGATGAGTGAACTTTGCACCATATTCTTTATACCTCCATAAAGCCATTGCTACTGTTAATGAGTTCTCGCTATAAACCAGCCGCTGCAGCGCGAGTTTTACCTATATATGTAGTCTCGTATACATGCAGAATCCCTGCTACATTACACCATAAATTACGTATCTCCCAGCTGTAAGCTGTTTCCATTGTACAAGCACGTTTTTTCGTCGTGCGTCGCTAAAATCTAGGTTTAAAAAAGTTAAGATTCTGGATCACTATGGAAACTTGTCGAACATCCTTTTTACCGCGCGGTTTTTACAGTAAAGAAATAGTGTGATGCATCACAAAGAGTAACACATTTTTTTTGTCTTTAGATTGATATGGCCTGCTATTTGCATCGTAATTTCCATCGCCATGATGACCCTGCAAGAAATATGTATCTGGCGCGGGGTTTCTATAAGGGACTATTCCATGGCCACCATGTGTTTTTGCTACTGGGTGCTCCTCGGCTGCATTATAACGGTCTACTGTAGTGTTCTCACCAAAACAGACCAGATTCGGGATATTGTGGAGAAAATGAACGAGGATTTCATCTTTGTTTGCAGTCTGGGCCCTAGATACAGGTGAGAAAAGGTGTCTAAAGTTAAAAGGGGCCACTTTTTTTTACTTCTAAAGCGATTATTTCCGAAAATATTTACTTTATCTAAAATTGAAAAAAGCACTCCCCACTTTACGTGCAGGGGAATGCCCTAATAAATCACTTTTAACTTTGTCGGCGTGATTGATATATATATATATTGGTACGAAATTTCAACTTTATATTGCTAATGACCGAGATTATCCACGGACGGACGCACAATATGGACAGACTTGGCGAAACTATAAGAGATCGTAGTTGAGTAACCCTAAAAATAATTGATGTATTATAATTTACATAATCGGCAAAAAACTCCATAACTGTTTAATTGTACTCCAGATAGCAAAAAATACAGAAACTTCAATATGTATGTATAAACAATCTTAACAGATTGCACACTTATTGTATGTATGTAAATGTTGTAGGTGAGTGTAAAAATTAGCTGGACGCTATAGTGTCTTAACACACTCTTTTCTCGTATTAATTGGCTATGTAAACCATATCCAATGGATACGAGAAAAGAATGGAAGAAGTCTTGAATTGCAAGGGAAATAGCAGTATATCCTTCGTTCTACATATATGTATAATATCCTTTCATTATGTACCAGATTGCCTGATGAAGAAATATTTTATATTATTATTGTATTACTGCGATGTGACTAAATGTATTATTTTATTCTTTTTACTTAAATTTATAATGTAATCTGAATTTTTATATTTTATAAATCCTATGTTTTTTTTTGTGAAAGTTGTGCATGCCTATATATAATTGATGTATTTACACAGAACTGAAAACTTCTGATTACTTACGTAAGTGATTTAAAAAAAGGAGAAGGATCTCAATTCGTCGTAATCTTTTTTTATATATATGTTCACCGATTACTCTAAGACGCCTGGACCGATTTCCAACATTCTTTTTTCGTTTGAAAGGGTATACTTTCCAAGTGGTCCCATAGTCACCAGGTCAGGATCTGATGATGGAAGACCAGAAAAATCAACGAGAACTTTCAAAAATCGTAGGACTAGTGCATTTCTAAGTATTTACATTAAGTATTTTAAAGCACTACAATTTAATGAAGGTCTGGAGTAGATCTAATGATGGAGCCGGGAGACAGTCTATTAAGGAACATCTCGACTTTACATACGATTTTTTTTTTTTATTTCTCGATTCTCGACGATTCACAGCAGCTACCTTGTGTTTGTGCTTAATTAATTTGTATTCGTTTAGTGCAATAGCGGGCGGGTGAGCGGTGCGTTGACCATATTTTTGTTGGGACAACCAAGTAAGATAACTAGCTCATCACTTTGTGGTTTTTTATGATATATTTTTTAAAATTTTGTAGATAGATTTTTTACTTTTAAATACTGGACGCGTGGTTTCGGGTTTCGCATAAACAAAAAATACCGTTGTATAAAACATCGTACTAAATATGACTTGATATTCAAGTATAATTTTCAACTATGCCAGAAATACTAACACTACTTATGTCCCGTCTTGCCTGCGCAGTCCAGGCCTGTGCAGTCATGACTGTACAACAAGACGGAACATTTGGGACTGTGCGCGCTACCGTCTTGCCGTCCACACACACGCGGCACGCGCATACCATCGCAAACTGATTTGCACAGTCATGCTCGCAGATAAGTCGGAGCGTGTAGACGGGGCATTACTATCAAACCTATTTTTTTTTCAGAAAACCTTTTTTAGAAGCCCAACTACTGATATGGCAATTATGCTTTGTCTGGCTCATTTTCGCCTCTTTCGTGTGTAGTTTGTTCATGGTGTGGCCAGTAATTGGTCTGCTTTACCAGAACCTATTCGCGACCATTGACGAGAACACCAAGCGACCATTGCAGTTCCCCATGTGGTTGCCCCACGATGACCCCTACAGAACACCGAACTATGAAATGTTCCTGGTTATGCAAACGTCCGTGCATATCATATTTGTTCAAACTTTTTGTGGTAAGTTAGATGCTACACTACTCCTCGTTATTGTAATTTTTATTTTGTACTGGATTTTACCCGGGGACTTACACAGATGGATCACACATTGCAATCTGCCACGTGACAGGGCACAGATAACGGGGCACGAGGCACGTGTTTTTTTCATCTCTGGCCATATTGGCCTCGCCGACGTTACCTGCAAGGCAACTACGTAACTCACTATTAGTAGCAATAAGTTTCATTTTGACAATTCAACAATATTCATGGCGTTATTTACGGATATACAATATGTAAAGAAAACCCTGTCCGATCCGTGAAGGTATTGTTAGGTATCGTTAACTGATTGTAATAATGTCAACAAAGCCCCCCTACAAAAATAAATATTATTTCGAAAAATCGAGGTAACTTATTGCATGTGCGGTCGGCAACACGGGTATAGGGGTACATGCGCGGGTGTAGGGGGGCAGGGCACACGGCACGTGGTCGCATCGCTATTCGCTCCGTCACAAATGGTGTTGACACTTTTTTTAAATATACCAAATTTTGGGGTATAAAATACACTTTTTTTTTTAATTAGTAACTTTTGGGGAAGTTGGAATTAATTCGCGGAAAAAAAAGATTATTACAAAATTCATTATTATTGTCACTATGATGATTACGTAAAATTTCATATTTTATCATGTGTATACCTAACATTTATTATCCTTTTGGGTCGGACGGGGATTTCTTTACATATTGTATATATGGAGCAATGGATTAATTATGAAAATGATAGTAATAGCGTGTTACGCTATCAGGATGCAGATCGTCACATCACCTTTGCCCTAGTCTGAGAATCCCTTCATCAATCTTAATTTTTGAGTAATTTTAAACATACTAACACAAAAATGGCTTCATGGTCCCTTCGCATTATAAATAGCATACTATTTACAATGCGAAGGGACCATTAGGTAACATATTATTCACCTTAGCTTAAAGGAGGGCTATATCCACCAGTGGACGCATTTCGGCTGAAATTATAATTGCACCGCTGCTTTGTAGGATGTCTTCAAGGTTTTGGACTGGAAAAGACTGGGCATCAACATCAATGGCGAGAACATTACAAACCGAAGGTGTGTATTTGTGTAATGTAACACACCTTCGGTTTGCTGGTGATGTCGTAGTCATGGCTGAGACCGCGGAGGGCCTCAATACAATGCTCGAAAACCTCAGTAGAGCCTCCGAGCGAGTCGGTCTTAAAGTGAACATGGACAAGACGAAAGTCATGTCTAATGCCCATGTTGTACCGATTCCTATAAAGATTGGAGACTCTGTTCTCGAAGTTGTTGACAGTTATGTATACCCGGGACAAACTATCCAGTTAGGAAGGTCCAACTTCGAGAAAGAGGTCAATCGTCGAATCCAACTCGGCTGGGCTGTTTTCGGGAAGCTACGTAGAATCTTATCGTCCGAAATACCAGAGTGTCTCAAGACAAAAGTCTTCGACCATTGTGTGTTGCCAGTGATGACTTATAGAATTGAGATGTGGTCGCTAACAACGGGCCTTATAAGAAGGCTCAAAATTACTCAAAGGGCAATGGAGAGAGCTATGTTTGGGGTTTCACTGCGTGATCGAATCAGGAATGAGGAGATCCGAAGGAGAACGAGTGTGATCGATATAGTCTGAAGAATTGCAACACTAAAATGGCAGTGGGCCGAACACATTGCCCGTAGGACCGATGCCCGACGGGGCCGACGTGTTCTCGAGTGGCGACCACGCACCGGAAGACGCAGCGTGGGTAGGCCCCCGACAAGGTGGACCGACGACCTAGTGAAGGTCACGGAAAACCGCTGGATGCACGAGGCGTAGGACCGGTCTTCGTGGAGATATTTGGGGGAGGCCTATGTCCAGAGAAAAAGTATTTTACAATATTTTATTCTTTCCAGTATACGTCTACATCCTATCACACATCCTGTTGCATTACTACGCAATAATGAACATGATAATAATAGACTTCAGCGTCATATTCGAGGGTTTGGACGAATCTGTGGCGCTGCTACCTCGGCATGATGAACGGAGAGTGAAAACTCAGCTCATACTCAAAGCGAGGATCGGAAAAATTGTGACGGCTCATCTTTCAGTGTTCAAGTAAGTGTCTTGCCTCCAAGTGATACGTCGTGTTACGGCATGATGTCTGGTGAACCCGTACAGAGGATGGTTCTGAGCGGTTGTGTTGCAATGTGTACCAGGTACGACGCGCCAAAAGTTGTGTCGGGATTTTGTTTGTGGAGGGTCTCCAGATCAATCTTCCTCTGGCGCAACATCCTTGATAGTGTTGTTGGGTTTAACATTGCATCACCGTGCTCAATTGCCGTCTTCCATCCTATTCACTCAGTTTTATTGAGTGAATAGACCCTTAAATAAACTATCGCGCTTTACTATCAACGGTTGCATCACTGCTTACCATCAGGCGGGATTGTGGCCAAGCACTAATTTATAATTATAAAAATAAAAAAAAATGTGTAGACCATATTCATCAGCAGGGTAATAATATCAGCTAACAATATCATCAAAGTAAACTGTATTCTTTTAAACTTGTTCCTTCGCCTTTGTGTCAATGTTCTACATCGAACTGTGAATTTGAACAGTCCCCACATCACATCTTGTGGGAGTGTATTCTTTGGCAGAATGAACGCAATATTATGTTCTACAGAACGATAGTGTACAGGTTACATCTGATCATATTATTGGGATCAATTGTAACAGCACATACCTACTTAGGACCCATTAACTTAATCAAATTTTATTCCATGGTGCTTGGCAATCTGGGCTTCTCCTAGTTGCAATAATGTCCCTTTGTGCCGATTGGCCTAGTTCTATTCTGTCTCCTGCTTGTTATGGAGGGAAGTGGAAAAAATATTTTTTTTCTTACTCCTCCGCTATTCTTTTCTGGCTAATTTCGTTGCGGGATCCAAGACAGTTGAATCGTTTCTCCGGGACTCGTCGAGCTTCATTGATCGGCGTTTTTCTGTCGGTCTCCACTGTTGATTCTGGCTTTCAGGAGTTGCAGTGGGTGGGAAAAAGTGTGGCGAGTTTTGTCCCAAAAAATAAACTATATCATTTCACGTGTGTGCTTGACATTCATTTCGTTATTGAGGAGACAATTTTTTCGCACAGCTATTTGTTCAGTTCTATACAATTGACAGGAATGTTTAAGTCAATCATCGAAAACTGCTGCTGCAAGTTGGAGTGAAAGTGTCATATAATCATAAAATGAGCTATTCCCGTAAAACGTGCCAACATAAGAGTAAATAACGACACGGTTGGTGCAGTGGTTGAGCGACCACTTGCTAAGCCGCGTGGCGCGGGTTCCATTCCCACGTGGAATAAATATGTGTCTTCATCTTCTACTTCTTCAGCCTGTAGAGGTCTACTGCAGAACAAAAGCCTCCCCCAAGGCATTGGGGGTGGAACGGCCAGGTGGCCTCTGCGATGGAAAATATTTTTAAACCTTCGACGCGATCTGTATTGATAAAATTATAAAGAAAAGAAAATATAGCTGCGAAAATGCTTAGCCAAGGGAGTGGGTTATGTGATGTCATGCGCCTTACCTCTATTACAAGCTATTCGGTTGTCCAGTTGGAATTAGAGCAGCTCGGAGACTTCACAGGTTGTTCCAATATTCGTCAGGCAGCACAGTTCGGCAACCACGCGCGGTTTTATTTTTCACAGTTCAGCACTCTAGTCTTCTCTTCTCGAAGCCACGAGTAAACGCGCCAATTTGAGCGGATGGGTACAACTTATAATCGTAAAACTAATTATGTCGTTCAGGGATAATTGCGAGATAGATCTGACTGCAGAACAATGCAGTTGTAGAAGCATTGAAACAGCGGACAGCGGATTCTCGAGACTTCACGGGAGACTCGTTATGCGGCGACAGCGCAGCGGTCAGCAGAGCGATGCGACGCGGTAGCGGGTTTGAGTCCCTGCGGGACACTCTGTCCTGTTCTCGTACCTTCCAGCCTTTGATCAATGGCAAAAAAGAGCCACCTCGCGGGTCGGCAAGGCACATGACATGATAGAGGGAAGGAGAAGGACAGCTGCTACATTCTGCGCAACAACTTTAATAAAACAATAACAGATGGCGCCAGGGGGGTTTGCCATAATCCCCACGCTTGGTTGGCTGGTTAGGTGACGACACAGGAGAAATACCTAGTGGGGCATAGTTTTTTTTTTTAAAGTCTTCGAAAACGACTTCCTAGTGCTTTCACTGGAAAGAAGTGGCGGAACAAACTCACCACCAGCTCAGCTCTCAGTCTGTTCATTTAAAAAATATCTGACTCTATACAAAATCGTACATATTTAAATTAAAATATTTACTTATTTGGTCAGCTATTCACGCGAAAAAAAGGAACATTAAATTTAAAATTTTATTCAACTCAACAACTCAAAAACTTATTGCCTAAATAAAATTCTTCAGGCATATACTTACATATTATGCAAGCTTTGCTGGGTCCAAAAAAAAAATAATTATATAAACTCATATAACCTGTCAATAAGCTAATTCTGGAGAAAGCGTATAAACATTGTCTTGAGTTAATCAGGTCGAACAACTATTCTTATTGTTAGTGTCCGACCAAATGTTGGGTTTCGGTTCCGTTTTCGGTTTACTTTCGGCAAAAACACGAATTTCGGTTTAGTTTTGTCTTCGGTGGCAAACTTGCTGAAATTACGACCGAAAGGAATGTGCATTCGGGAGTTTTCGTACTGTGATCGGTCATGTTCGGTGCATTGAATGAATGAATTAATCCCATCGGAGTCAATGTCGTGATTCGCGATTCGCAAGATCACTGATCGACCTGACGGTATTGTAATAGCAGACCAGGGCCCCAGTAGTGATGGCTTTTATTTTGACATTTCAAGAACATTAATTGCGTAAATTTATAGGTTATTGTTGTAGGTACCTATGTACTATTTATTAATTTTTGAGTGAACTAATTTTTCAAACATATGAACTTTCAGTGAGATGGACAGTGTTTTTCGTAATTAGGCCGCAGCTCTGTTTCCACACTGTTAGGCACAATTTTTAAGCTATTGCATAGCTTCTATCGCGGGCCTTGAGCGCGGGGACCGAATCCAGAAATTCCGTAACGAAAAAACCTCACGCTCCCCACTCCGACGGGCACGGAGGTGTGGCTTGAAGGCCGTACATCGTCTAACGTCGTTTCAGTTCGGCAGTCTTCGGCACGGTATGTTTGTGTGCGTGCGACTACATCTTTTGAAAACAATTTATAGATTTTCAAAAAGAGCATGCATATTGCAGGGCGCGAACTCAGTTCTACACACTTGTCATGTTACTGATAGTCGCGATGTGCTAAACTTGCGATTAATTTTCTCTCTGAAATAGGTCTTCTATAGAGATATGTCATAGACGTCATCGACGTTGTCATGGCTACCTTAAAAACTTTTCATATAATTAATTATTAAGTACTTTTATTCAAATTAATTTAGTAGTGTTTTTAGAAAATAGCTTTTTTTTAACGGAAAAGCTAAGATGAATGTCACGCTAATTTTTCATTGGACTTTTAAATTATTTATAGTGTTGTTTACTAAATAAAAGCGCGTGATTTTATAGAGTAAAAAGTGCTCACGCGGCCGTTTTTTCAACTGTGATTGGCGATATCCGCCATTATTGTGAAATATTTTTTTAAATAATTTCTATAATTTGTTACACGTGTTATTGGCAAAATTGTGGTATCTATCCACAGGGACCAGATCAAGAGTTGAAGTTGAAGTTTTTATTAAATAAAATATTACAGAAAGATGTCGGTGAACAATGTTAATACTCGTCGACTTTTTCTGAGGAAGACATTGATGAGGCAAAAAAGTTATTGTTTGTTTCTACGAAGACAAGACAAAAACATGTATTCGAGGCGTAAGAACAAAAAGCAGAAAGACCTAAAATATACGATTACGGTGTTTAAAATCACGGATCCCGAACAATCCCAGTTTTTGTGGCATATGACCTTCACAAATTGCCACCAGTTTGCTTTGACTACGTAGAACGCGGGTTGGCGATTTCAGACTTATAAAGCCCAGGTTTCCTCAAGATGTTTTCCTTCGCCTTCAGTCATTGGTGTCCAAGATATACTTAGAAGGTACATATAACTTTAGAAAAGTTACATTGGTACTTGCCTGACCTGGAATCGAACCCGCGCACTCATACTTGAGAGGCTGGTGTTTTAACCACTAGGCCACCACGACAAAACAGTGGGGTATATTGAAAAAGAACCTCGGAGTATTTGAGTATATTTCGTGGTGCTCCCTGTGCGCCGTTTCCGAGTCAACCAGTTGGTGGAGTCATAAGGATACTATAGCTGTCTTGCCTGCCCCTCAGTGCCCGGCCGGTCTTGCGATTGCACCGAAACAGCACACAATGACAGAGATAAGTAATAGCATAGACAGACCTTACGGAGGAATTGCCCTATTGTAGAGGAAGTCCGCTTTCTCAAAGGTATCAGTGTTGTTGTGTAATAGTGATCGTTTAGTTCTCACACGGATCGTTCTATGTTAGTTTTCTCATTTTACATGCTTACTGACTCGAATGATAACTGTACTTGTAAAATTTGTGTATAAAGTGTTTTGAATATGAATGAACAAAGTGCATTTATTATTAATGAAGAAAGTCACGACAAAATAGTGAAAGAAAATGAGTGAGTACTCTATATACATACATTTTATTATTCACACAAATGCAGTATTAATTTTGAATTGAAAATATAATACTGCTATAAAGATAACCTAAATTTTTGATATTAAAATGAGCGATATTAAAAGTAGCCTTCTTTTATAGACACAAACACACACACGCGTATAGTTTTCTAGGTATTTAGAGGATATTAAGTCGCAAACTTATGTTTCTTATTTCAGTTATCATAAACCTAGAGTTTCAATGATAAATATTCCTGAATAATCAACAGCTACTGGAAGGTAATAAAACCCACATGTATTGTAAAATAATAAAAATATTTTAAATAATATTAACTTTTTATTATATAATAAAAGAAAAATTTGTTTTCTTATCGGTCACCACGCTCAAAAAGTGTAACTTGGATTAATATCAAAGAAAAAGAAATACTGCATAAATAAAATAAATAAATAATTATAATTGCATAAATTGATACAAAATGCTATGCAATAGCTTTACCGCGGCAGTCCCCGAGTGCCACACGTTTTTTTTTTTTTAAGGAATTTAACCCATCGTCATCAGTCCAATTATTACTTCAAATTAAGATAAGTTTAAATGTAAACAATTAGACCGTTAGTTAATCAGTGTTTAACTGCAACGTTTTATAAATGATACCCATTTGTTTTCAGCGGTGTAACTACTGTGTCATCTGTATACGGGTTACCACTTGTGTACCAGGTTTCCTTCACTTCCACCGCCCTATGCCTCATGGCGTACCAGATTGCCGAGGTAAGATCTGTACCTACAATATCTATGACAGAATACCTAGGGACCTACTCTCGAAGTATACCTTTTACCTATACACTATTTTGTAATAGTAAGATAATTCCGTAGTTTTTTGAAGTGAAACTTCTTTAGGCACGCTTGACTTGGGGAGTAAACTAGCGAAAGCGTTACGAAAAATGATAGGAAAAAAAATGATGAAGGCGAACGGAAGCAGAGTATAGTCCTATTTCGTCTGTAATACAAACAAGGAGTTGGCTCATGTAAATATTGCATGACCTGTCGAGTATGAAGTTGTGAGTTCGCATCTCGCCGAAGGCAATATATATTTTTTGGATCTTTTTAAGATTTGTTAACAATTGATTACCTAAGTGCACAAATAAATTTATAAATTTCGTTTTGTTCTGGCCTTTATATTGTTTTATATATTTTTGCTGAACATTTCTGATATAATTGAAAGTATAGAAGCTTTAAGATATCGTCACAATACGATAATTGGACACAAAGTACAAATTGCTTTCGAGCCTCATAAGCTCAATTATTAAGCTAAGTACCTTGATTGATTAAGAACTATGAATTTCTTCGAGAACATGACGCTGCGAACACCCCCCGACCCCCCTCATTGATTACCTCACCCCCCCGTGGATTATCTCGGGAACCAGAGGTCGTGGACTACCCGAGTTTGGGGTCCCCTGAATCAGGAGGAGGAGCCCGACCTTTTGGCCCCGAGGGAATCCACTCCCCCCTCTCCCCCTCCCCCCTAACCCCCGCAACCCCACGAAAGCTACCCCCCCCCCTTAGTTACCTCACCCCCCCGTGGATTATCTCGGGAACCAGAGGTCGTGGACTACCCGAGTTTGGGGTCCCCTGAATCAGGAGGAGGAGCCCGACCTTTTGGCCCTGAGGGAATCCACTCCCCTCCTCTCCCCCTCCCCCTCCCCCCCGCAACCCCACGAAACCTATCCCCCTCCCCGACCCCCTTTAGTTACCTCACCCCCCCGTGGATTATCTCGGGAACCAGAGGTCGTGGACTACCCGAGTTTGGGGTCCCCTGATTCAGGAGGAAGAGCCCGACCTTTTGGCCCCGATGGAATCCACTTTTTTTTTTTTTTTTTTTTTTAATTGGAGGGTTATGCAAAAATATTAATTTATAAATGAAAGCATGAAATAAATTTAAATATTTATAGAAAATTAATATATGTATATGTGTATACATGTATATATTATACACACATATATATATATATATATACATACAGATGGTGCAAAAGAAGTTTCACTTCAGTCGTGTGGTCATAAGCACACTCGTTTTTTTTTTTTCTTATTTTTTAACATAAGTAGTCAGAGGGCAGCGGTGGCCTAGTGGTATCGGCCGCAATATACAAGTATATCTACTTGTATATTGCGGCCGATACCACTAGGAGGAGGAACCACAAGGAGGTTTGAACCCCGTACTCCACTGGGCCCGCGTGGTAAATTACGGCTCACTCCCTTTCACCGAGAGGAGGCCTGTTTCCCAGCAGTGGGAACATTATAGGCTGACCATGTATCTAGTCAGCAATCTCCGCTCCTAGTATCGTAAGTATTAGCCTAAAGCAGCCTTTGTCCTTTGTTATAACTTTTTTTTTTTATAATTATATTCTAGCGCTTGACTGCCATCCCGCCTGATGGTAAGCAGTGATGCGATCGTTGATGGTAAAGCGCGCTAGTTTATTAAGAGCCTATTCACTCAGAAAAACTGAGCGAATAGGAAGGAAGACGGCAGTTGAGCGAGGTGATGCAATGTTAAACCCAACAATACGGCCAACGATGTTGCGCCAAAGGGAGATTGATCGGAAGACCCTCCACGACCAAACTCCCAACACAACAACATTAGACGCATCGTACCAGGCACACATCGCAACACAACTGCTCAGACCCGTCCTCCGTACGGCTTCACCAGACATCATGCCGGAACACGACAAATCGCTTGGCGGTAAGGCTTTGTCTGGTGGGTGGTAACTTCTGCCGGCGGCCGATGTTATGGCCTACCACCGAGAGAAACTTTCGAAGATATAGAGATAGAATTGAAAAACTCTTGCAGTATTCTTCGATATCGTCTAAAGAAGAGTCGTCAGAAGCCTTGATTTTTTTTATAAATAATTATTAACTAGTGCTTGACCGCAATCCCGCCTGTTGGTGAGCAGTGACGCAATCGTTCATGGTAAAGCGCGCTAGTTTATTAAGAGGCTATTTACTCATCAGCATCATCATCATCTCAGCGTTTATCCCGGTTGCATCCATGGCTTTCGCGTGGGAGCCCGGGGTCCGCTCTCCTGCACATTCTCCTCCATTTCATGCGATCTTTAGCATCCTGCGGTAAGAGCTTCTTGGCACGCATGTCATCTCTTAAAACGTCAAGCCAGACATTTTTTACCCACGTAACGTTTGCGTAAGACGTGGCCGTACCAGCGTAGGCGACTCTCTTGCAGTTTGTCTGCAATGTCACTGACACGAAGACTGCCACGGATGCGGGAGTTCCTGATGCGGTCTTTCCACGTAACTCCACACATCCACCGCAGCATATTCATCTCCGTGACACGCAGCTCCTGCTTGTGTTGCTCAAGCAAAGGGCAAGCCTCATTGCCATACAGGAGAACTGCCCCCTAATCCGCGAACACATTTTAATCAAATGATTGCGACGAGTTGGGATCGTTAGGACCGAATGGACCAATGGGCGGTCCAAACAATCCCAACTGATCCCAGCTAGTCGCAATCATTTGACAAAAATGTGTACGCCGATTAGGGGGCAAGTCTAATGATAGTTTTATAGACCTGCCCTTTAAACTTAGCTTGGGGTCACAAATGACACCTATCACCTCACGCCATTTTGTCCAAGCTGCGGAAATACGTGCCGCGACGTCGCAAACAATGTCGCCGGACGTGGAGCTCAGACCCCAAGTATTTCAACTAGTCCGTGCACTCGACCATGTCTCCGCCTATGCGCAGACATGGGGTCAGTCATGTTGCTAGCCAAGTACACGTTCTTCGCCACGTTGAGTTCCCGTTCCCTGTCCGCGTCCGCCAAAGCGATATCGTCAGCATACATGAGTAGCTAGGAGGTTGCTCATATGAATCCTTGATACTGTCCGACAAGACGTCTAATATCACGCTGAACATAAACTGACTAAGGACGGATCCCTGGTGGACTCCGACGGTGATGGGGATGGGTTTAGTGTCGCCAACAGCGGTCCTAACAACGGAATCGGAATTGAGGTACAGTAAGGGTACAAAAGTGGAGTGTGGTACTCCACTTTTGGACGCTTACTGTACATGTCTCGAATTATGTCAACATAGGCTTCTGGTACCACTTTGGACCTCAGCGCCCACCAGACCACTCCGCGAGGGACACAGTCGAAGGCCTTCTGCATATCTAGAAAGAGCATTGCAGAGGCGTGTTCTTCGATCTGTATCTCTCCGTGGTGATCCTTAGTGCGAAGATAGGGTCCATGGTTCCGTACCCTGGGCGAAACCCATATTGACACTCCGAGATATCACACTTCTGCCTAATCCGGGAGTCTAAAATCCTCTCAAATATCTGGGACATGACCTTAATACCGCGATAGTTGCCACACTCCTGTATCGAGTCCTTGCCTTTGAAGACTGGAGTAATAATACTCAGCCTCCATTGGCTCGGGATTTTGCCGTTCAGGAGCACGCGTTTCAGGAAGTTAGTTAACATGCCCACACCACGAGGACCCATCGCAGGCCTCAATGCCTCAATGCCTCAAGGCCTCATTGGGGACTCCATCAGCTCCGACAGCTTTCCGATTCTCCATACGACGAAGAGCCGTTTGAACTTCCTCAGGCGTTATCAGGGGCACTAGTCCAAGGTTCAGAGGCAGTTCCGGTGTCTGCACCTCTTGGTGCTGCTTGTTCAGCAGCTCGTGAAAGTACGAGCGCCATCTCTCCTTCACCGCGAGGTCCTCGCAAAGCAGGTCGCCATTAGGGTCTTTTACATAACTGCACTTGGATATATCCTGTGCCGCTTTGACCCTGGAACGTGCCAACTTGTAAATGAGCTTTTGCCCCTCAGATGATTCCAACTTCTCGTAGAGAGGTTGCAAGTGGTCTCGTCTGGCTCTGGCTACAGCTCTTTTAGTGGCACGTTTGACGACCTTATATGCGTCGCGAGCTTCAGGAAATCCGGTCGCCTGCCACGTTCAGAAGAGGGCTTTCTTCACCCCTGGATTGCGTCGTCCCACCACCAGCTCTTCTTGGCACTTTTGCGACCGCCCTTAGAGATGCCAAGAACCACACACGCCGCCCCAGCAATAGTTGCCTGGATCCTGTCCCAGTGGTCTTGGACAGTTTTGCCATCGGTGCCAGCGCACTTGTCGTCGATAGCCGACGCGAACTCCTGGAACTTATTTTCGTCAAGCAGCCACCACCGGATCTGGCGCCGGCATTTCTCTACACGTCTACGTTGGGCCTTTACGCAGAGATTCATGACAACGAAACGGTGTTGTGCAGTGAGGCTCTCACCGGGTATGACCGGTATGACTTTGCAGTTGGCTACTTTATCGATGTGGTGTCTCCTAGTTAGTAAGAAGTCGATCTGGGTAGCACTTCGCCCGCCCCGGTAGGTAACAAGCTGCTCCGGTTTCTTTTTGAAATAGGTGTTCACAATTGCCAGGTCAGCGGCCGAACACGTTCGGAGAATGTTGTCCCTTTCCGCGTTGCGGCTACCGTATCCAAAGACACCGTGAACACGCTCAAACCCATCACACTTCTCACCCACATGACCGTTCAAATCACCACCCAGAAAGATTCCCCGGGATAACGGGAAGCAGTCCTTCGGCATCACCGCACCCGGCCTGCGAAACGTAGGCACTTATCAAGTGGATTAGGGGAGACTAGCCCAAAACGGGTACGCTAAGGTTGATGTTAGAAAAAAAACGATTTATAGATACAATTTGAGCTTATATTTTTACATTTTGAATTGTTTAGTTATCAATGTCTATTATAAAATGGCATATTTTTGGTGGTGGTTGCTGCCGTTGGACTGCAGGTTACAGGAACTTGAAATGATAGTCCAAATACACAGTTGCACCACACAGTTTATTTCAGTTTATTTTTGCACAAGCACGAACAGAAGCAAGAGTAGATAACAGCAATAGCGAGAAGAAGAATAAGCGTGAAGATGCGTAGGTACAGTTACAGGTTAGATGGAAGTTTCACAAGACGAATGCCGTTTACTATGTAAATATTGCACAAGCGACATGTATCATCCGAGGAAGCTATCAAGGGACTGGCGGGGGGCGATCGGCGCACGCGTCTTCAAACCGGTTCTATTGTTCGTTAGGAACAGGGAATACCTTTTTACTATACGACTTCGCGACGATCGCCTCACGACTAGTCTATATTCAAAGTAATTTTATTAACAATATTTTGTATTAAATTGAGTGGTGCATGTTTATTGTAGTTGTGTAATATGTATGAATAAAATATTTATATAATAATATCTTTAGTTTAAGTTGTATATAAATGTGTAAGTATATATTATGTGTAGGATATCAATGATTGTGATATTTGTTACATCAATATGTTTCATTTATGCACTTATATAAACCAAGTGTGTAGTTGATACCACACCACTCCCCTCCAGAGACCGTCCTACGGTCGATAATAATTTGGAAATTTGACTACACGTCCCGATCTGGTTTTTATATTAGTATTTAAGTTTATATTGTCAGGTGGCGTATGGTCAGATTGTGGAGAAGCGTGTGTGTTATCGTTGAGTACGTATGCTGGTTTTAGTCTATCAATGGTAACCGTTGTTGGTTTTCCCTTGATTGATAGTTTAAAGACTTTTTCGTTTCTGTCTAGGACTTCATGTGGCCCGGAGTAGGCAGGTTGCAGAGCGCCTCTGACGGCGTCTTCGCGTACATAAACGTGCCTCGTCGTGGCTAGGTCCTTATAAACGAAGATGGTTCGCTTGCAGTGTCTCGCGGCTGGCTGAGGTTGGAGCTTCTGGACAGTTGAGCGTAAACGCGTTGTGAAATCTGTCACATCTGAGCTGATCTCTGTAGCTGGATCAAATAGCTCTCCTGGAAGTCTCAGTGGTTCTCCATATACAAGCTCTGCTGACGATGCTTGGAGATCTTCCTTTACAGCGCTTCGTATCCCAAGTAACACAAGTGGAAGTGATTCTGTCCAGTTCGAGTTGGCGTGGCAGACTACAGCTGCTTTCAGCTGCCTGTGGAATCTTTCAACCATTCCATTACAAGCAGGGTGGTATGCCGTAGTTTGCTTGTGTTGGAATCCTGCTATTTTAGCGAGACATTTAAAAAGTGCCGAGTCAAATTGTTTTCCTCTGTCGGTAATGATAGTAGTGGGGCTGCCAAAGCGCGCTATCCAACCTGAGAGCAGGGCTTTGGCTACCGTCTCTGCTGTTATATCGTGTATGGGTATCACTTCTGACCATCGGGTGAAGCGGTCTACTGCAGTCAGGCAATAGCGGTATCCCTCTGAGATTGGAAGTGGTCCTATGAGATCAATGTGGATGCAGGTAAATCGTGCTGATGGTAGTCTATACGTTCCCAGTGGAGAGGATGTGTGTCGACTAACTTTGGCTTTTTGACACTGGTGACAACATCTTGCCCATTCACGGCAGTCTCTTCGCATTCCAGGCCAGACGAAACGATGTGACACCATTTTGACGGTGGCATTGACGCCGGGATGGCTTAGTGAGTGCAGACTGTCGAAAACTTGTCGTCTGAATGGTTTGGTGACGAACGGTCTGAGGGTTTGATTGCTGTCATCACAGTACAGTGGTAATTGTGTACCAGGTATGTGAACTTGTCGTAGCTGAAGCGAGGAACCTCCGTCTAACAAATTCTTTAGCTCTTGGTCGGACTCTTGTGACTTTGCCAAATTAATCAGGTCTAATGGTTGAGTCAGTTTCTCGACCCTGGACAGCGTATCCGCGACAATATTATCTTTGCCAGCAACGTGTTGTATGTCTGTTGTGAACTGTGCTATATAATACAGATGTCTGAATTGACGCGGGGAACAGTTGTCTTTTCTCGGGTGGAACGCGTAGCAAATTGGCTTGTGATCCGTAAAAATAGTGAAATGTCGAGCTTCAAGCATATGTCGAAAGTAGCGAATCCCTTCATAAATAGCTAGTAATTCTCTATCGTATGGGGAATACTTTTGCTGAGAAGGACTGAGTTTTCTAGAGAAGAATGCTAGTGGTTGCCATGCATTATCTTTGTATTGTTGCAATGCGGCACCGATTGCCTTATCCGAAGCATCTGTGATTAGCGCTATACGCGCTTCTAAATCTGGATGCGTTAAGAGAGTAGCTTGACAGAGGCTTTCCTTGCATTCCTCGAATGCAGTCCGTGCGTCTCCCGTGATATCAACAGGATGAGGGCCTTTTACAGATCCTGTTAGCAACGCATGAAGTGGGGCTTGAATTTGAGCTGCCTTCGGGAGGAACTTCCTGTAAAAGTTCACCATTCCTAAGAATCGGCGTAGCTCTTTGACTGTCTTAGGGATTGGGAATTCCTTTATCGCCTCAACTTTTGTCTCGAGAGGCTTGATGCCGTCACTCGTTACGTTGTATCCCAAAAAGTTCACTTCTTTGGCTCCAAAGATGCTCTTCGACGTATTTATCACCATACCATATTCCCTCAGCTTCGTGAATACTTGGCGGAGATGTTTTTCGTGTTCTTGTTCGTCCTTGGAGTAGTCCATGCCACGAGTTAGCTCGTCGACGAATCTTTGGAACGTTTGGCCGGCGTTTCTAAGGCCAAACGTCATAAATGGAAACTCATATAACCCAAATGGTGTTTTGATTGCGGTTTTAGGGATATCTTCTTCACAGACTGGTATTTGATTGTACGCTTTTACGAGATCGATAGTCGAGAAGATGGTACTATTGGCGATGTTGTGCGTGAAATCGTGGATATGGCGAATCGGGTAGCGGTCTGGTACGGTGCGAGCGTTTAGCATTCGGTAGTCACCGCATGGTCGCCACTGGTTTTCTTTCTTGGGCGCGAGATGTAGTGGAGAAGCCCATGGGCTCTCTGATGGTCTTGCAGTCCCAATCTTCAACATTGCTTCAAATTCCTGCTTGGCGATCCTTAATTTATCAGGCGCAAGTCGTCGTGATGCGCAGTTTACAGGCGGGCCTGGCGTGGTCCTGATATGATGGACTGTGTTATGGCTCGTTACTCTGTGCGCACCGGCTGGTCGTGTTATTTCTGGGAATCTGCGTAACAAGTTATGATATTTGGACTCGCCGATCAATGTCTTCACTGAAGATATAGTGCTCGACGGTGCTACTGGTGCAGCTGCTGTACTGAGTGTAGTAGTATTGTCTATAAGACGTTGGTTGCGGCAGTCGACGTCGAGACCGAAATGGGACAGGAAGTCGACGCCTATTATCGCCTTCGTGACGTCTGCTACTGTGAAGCACCACGTGAATGCACGACGTAAGCCGAGGTTCAGCTCCAAATGTACACTTCCATAAGTGGCGATAGGAGTGCCGTTTACAGCAAATAGTTGGTATTCGGTGGTGCCGGTTCTATGTTGTCGGAGTGCGGTGCGGGGGAAAACACAAATATCGCTGCCAGTATCAACGAAGAATTGCATTTTCGAATGCCGATCCGTAACGAACAGGCGACCTGGTAATGTTGGTGTGGGGCAGACGTTCGTCGCCGCTAGCGACTGCCCTGTAGGCCTAGTATGAGTTTTCATTACGAAACTCGTTCGCCGATATCGAGCGCGTTTGACTCAGCGATTGGCCCGCTTCAAGGTCGTAAGAACTCTCAACCAATGAGAGCGCCAAACGCGCTCGATACGATCGAACGAGTTTCGTATTGAAAACTCATACTAGGCCTACTGAGCATTTCCCGATTGGTTATAGTCGCATGGTTTGACGCACTTGTGAGCCTTGGTTCCAAACTTGTAGTGATACCAACAGTTTGGAAATCTGCGGTAGTTCGACTGAGATCTGCTGTTGCTACGCCGACGCTCAGTGTTTCTAGTTCTGGACCTTGACCTTTGCGTATCTCTATCACCTGATCTTGTGGCAAGAGCTAGAACTTGCTTTGTAAGCGCAGAAATTTGCTTGGCCATTGTTTCTAAGATTGATGTTGAAGTTGCTTGAGTGCTAGCAACTTGAGGTGATGATGGCACGATGTCATGAACCTTGTCTGCCAATTCTGCCAGCACTTGTAGCTCCGAAGTTGGTTGGCAAGCAATAACGGTTTGTATGCTGCTCGGTAGGCGGCTTGTCCAAATGGTGCGTAAGAAATCGTCAGGAATGTCCGGTCCCGCTAGGTGTTGTAAATGCCGGAGGAACCTTGAGGGTCGTCCATCCCCTAATTCCTCGTGCATGAGTAGCTGTTTCACCTCTTTTTCTCGAGAAGCTGATAGTCTCTTAATTAGCTCGTTCTTCAATTTCTCGTATTTGCCTTTTGCGGGCGGTGAAACAATAATATCTTTTACTTCCGCTGCATACCTGTGATCGAGGTTCGATGTTACGTAGTAAAACTTGGTTTCGTCGTCTTTGATGCCAGCCAAAACAAAATTGCCTTCCAATTGGGCGAACCATACTGACGGTTCTGCAGCCCAAAATGGCGGTGCCTTGACTCCGACACGACAAATGTCGTGAGGTGTAAATGTCTTTTCCGACTTATTGTCGGGCTCATTGTAAGTACCCACATCTTGTTTTTTTTCTTGACTCATTATTATAAATTGTTATCTTACGGTTTCTGATGGTCTTCGTGTTCCTTAGAGGGGTCACCAGTTTGGTGGTGGTTGCTGCCGTTGGACTGCAGGTTACAGGAACTTGAAATGATAGTCCAAATACACAGTTGCACCACACAGTTTATTTCAGTTTATTTTTGCACAAGCACGAACAGAAGCAAGAGTAGATAACAGCCATAGCGAGAAGAAGAATAAGCGTGAAGATGCGTTGGTACAGTTACAGGTTAGATGGAAGTTTCACAAGACGAATGCCGTTTACTATGTAAATATTGCACAAGCGACATGTATCATCCGAGGAAGCTATCAAGGGACTGGCGGGGGGCGATCGGCGCACGCGTCTTCAAACCGGTTCTATTGTTCGTTAGGAACAGGGAAGACCTTTTTACTATACGACTTCGCGACGATCGCCTCACGACTAGTCTATATTCAAAGTAATTTTATTAACAATATTTTGTATTAAATTGAGTGGTGCATGTTTATTGTAGTTGTGTAATATGTATGAATAAAATATTTATATAATTATATCTTTAGTTTAAGTTGTATATAAATGTGTAAGTATATATTATGTGTAGGATATCAATGATTGTGATATTTGTTACATCAATATGTTTCATTTATGCACTTATATAAACCAAGTGTGTAGTTGATACCACATATTTAACAGTTTTCTACATTAAGAATAAAAAAAAATACAAAAAACTTTAGCATTCTATTTACCCGTTTTGCCCGTAGGGGGGGCCTAAAGCAGGTAGGGCTTTTGGGCAAATCGGGTAGGGACTAATTTAAATGAGATCAACGGTAATCAATGACTGGAAGTATTCCATAACAATCAAAACTTACAGTATCTACTTATAATAACTAACAGTTAAACATATTTTGCACTCTCAGTCATACTTCACTTACTCGTGACACATGTCACAGTAATATGAACTTCTGCCAGAGTATGAAGTACAGGCCTCATGAGCCCACATCTTGCGATCATCACATTTAATGCAGTCTTCTGCTGGTGGCTCACTGTAAAGCTCGCTACATACCAAGCACCGATACTCCGCGTTATCTTTTTCATTGTTTTTTTGGTCCCTGTTTTAATTTTTTTCTTAGTCACTCAAATTTGACGGCATATAATCTTCAGGAATGAATGACGAAGAATCGTCAAATACATTCCTATTCGTGGGGCACATTGTAGACGAAAATCCTTTTACTGGATTCTGGGTACTTGTTGCCTTCATATATGCTTCACCAAATAGTCTTGCTACTTCATGCTGGGAAATGATACGTCCAACATGTGTTCGTTAGAACACAGAAACTGCCTGCTCGAAATAAGTTTTCAATGGTCCATAGAAACATATATCAAGCGATCAAGCAAAATCAAAATCAAAGCATTTATTTCAAATAAACCAGTTACAGGCACTTTTGAATTGTCAGAAGGTCGGTCAGTCAGTAAGGTGAAGCTAGTCGCCCATTCCAAAGAGTAGGTACCTATGGAGAAGAACGGGCAAGAAACTCCATGGACACTCTTTTAAAATATCAAGCTATTGATACAAATATTTAATTACATCATTCATTTTGAAATCAATCTTGTGAGAACGATGCAGAAATATATTGTACGCTGAGAGCGTCCATTATGGAAAAAAAACAACAATTCAGAAATTAAAATACGCCGTAGCAGCTAAGAGATGACCAGTCCCCTCTGACGGCGTCCGTTCACGAACATGACGTATTGATCAGCATCATTCAGCTCAACCATATTGAAGGGAACCTAATGACCCAACACACACGCCACCACCAGCGAGACATTTGAGTGAGCATGACATACTCTCAACAGCCATAGCACTATCAAGTCAATAAACGACTAACTCAACAAATAGATGCTTTACAGCAAATAGATCGTGCTCACACGTGTTCCATGCAATTATACAATACTAAGAAATTGAATCTACTCAATGCAAAGACAGTTTTGTCCAAGGTTCAGCAGCTCCAACGGTGTTCCCGAATCCTAAGTTTAGCTCCTGTGCAGCTGCACCAGTGCCGAATACCCCTGTCAGCGATGCAATTCCGTAACGTATAATATGCCTGGCTACATAGTGTGTACTGGCTTTGAGTTAAAAAAAAACAAACAATTGCAAATTTAAACTACGAGAGGAAAAATCAAAGAACAATCAGTGTAAGCATAGAAATCGGACGCAGCTCAAGCCCAAGCCTTTCTGTCGTCAATATAATCTTTAACACTATAAAATGCTTTCTGACACAACTTACGTTTAATGAAGCATTTGAATTTATTCAGGCTCAGATCTTGAACCACCTCTGGAAGTCTATTGTAAAAATGTATACATTGGCATCTAAAAAAGCCACCTATTTTCTTGAGCCTTGTTGTAGGTACAATAAATTTGTGCTTATTTCTAGTATTTATATTATGGACATCACTGTATTTTTTTAAAAAAATATATTTTTATGAGCATACAAAAGATTTTCATAAATATATTGAGACGGCACGGTCAGTACATTAATTTCTTTAAATTTTTCTCTGAGAGAGTGTCTTGGACTTAATTTATAAATTGCACGAACAGCTCGTTTCTGCAAAACAAATATTGTCTGAATATCAGTGGCATTTCCCCACAACAGAATGCCGTACGACATTACGCTATGGAAATAGCCAAAGTACACTAAACGGGCCGTCTCAATATCAGTCAAATTACGAATTGTTCTAACTGCGTATGCAGCAGAACTTAGTTTTTTTGACAATTTTTCTATATGGGGACCCCATTGAAGCTTAGCATCCAGAGTTATACCCAAGAACACTGTGCTGTCTTCAGATAAGCGGCTGCATACCATGAGTTGTGTGAGGAGCAAGCCATTGTCACTGCAAGTAGCTGATGATCCTGGTGAAACTCCATCTAAAAACCTGTCTACCATTCGTTTTCGACCAAAGATGAGAAATGGAGGTACAAAAGAATCTGCTGCATTACAGCAGCATACAAATGTTGTCAGTTTGCCTCGTTCGACGCTGGATATAACTTTTTTTGGACACCCCTTCTTTACGTGTCTCTGTAAAGTCGAAAGGTTGATGCCATATTTTTTAACTACACCTTTGACAAAATTTTGAGAGCTTCTTCTATCACAAGCTTCATAACTCCCTCATCCCACGATATATTCGCAGTTTTTCTTTTATATTTATTAACCATCTGCAAAAGTAAATATTGAGATTTTGCGGGTGGATAGGGTTGTTGGCCAAATAAAGCGTCCAGGTGTGAGATTTAATTAGACTTTATTGCTCACAGTTATCAAAAGGTACCTGTTGACAATTATTTACAGGTTTTATTACTACAATAATGACAGTCCAAAAAAAAATATAAGGTGGCACATGGCGACAAGTTTTAGATAGAAAAATACAATATTCGTTGATATGGAATCATCATACCTTTTGATGCTTACAGTCACTCTTGTTTTCATAAACAGAATCACTATGAAACAATCGACGGATTGTATCATAAACTTTGTAAAATAGATAAAGAAAATTGGAGCACACTTTGCCAAGTCGCCATACAAAAAGATGCGTAATAGAGTATATCAAAAGCCAACTTATGTAATCATAGAACAAAAGACAATAATTTTACATAAGTGCCAACCTTGACTCGATACAAAAAAGAGCATAAAGTTTAGGATTAGTTTTTTTGTGATGTCAGCTGTCAGTTGATCAATTCTCAACAGTAAAAGAACTATAAGCACTCAATGAAATGATACCGGGCAAGTCGGGTATGGGCAAAACGGGTACCCACTTTACCCCTACCCTTTTTGCCCAAAAGTATATATTTTTTTCAATCTACTCAAATCCTTAAAACCGAAATAATAAACGCCAGACTATTGTAAAAATAAAACATCTATTTATTGCAAAATAACACACTCGTGGTGGCCTAGTGGTTAAAAGACCAGCCTCTCAAGTATGAGTGCGCGGGTTCGATTCCAGGTCAGGCAAGTACCAATGTAACTTTTCTGAAGTTATATATACTTTCTAAGTATATCTTGGACACCAATGACTGAAGGTGAAGGAAAACATCTTGAGGAAACCTGGACTTTAAGTCTGAAATCGCCAACCCGCATTGAGCAAGCGTGGTGATTACGCTCAATCCTTCTCTGTATGAGAGGAGACCTGTGCCCAGCAGTGGGACGATTAAAAGGTCGATGATGAACTACACAAAACTAGTAAGAACATATTGTAGACCATTTTCAAGTATTCAAAAGTAATGTAATTCAATTTTTTTTAGTCGGAATAGCAAAAAAATTTGTTCTTAACTTACCGTGCACTAGTGTCCGCCAGAGAAGTGCGCTGACTCCCTGTGATTGGCGAGCGGTAGGCGCTGCACCCCGCACGCACATATTCTTATTAGCAATAACGGCGCGCAATTTAAAATGGATACCCGTTTTAGGCGGGCTACCCGTTTTAGGCTTACCTCCCCTATAACCCCATTGACAAGCACCCGCACCGACATCAGCCGATTAACTGATGCGATTCACCTCCAAGACGTCGTCCTGGAGCTCGTCAGACAACACCACGGCCACCCCATTTCTCCCACTAGGTGCACCCGTGTCAGCTGTGATCAGCTTACATAGCCATTCCCAATAACACTCTTCTAGTCAATTAATAACTAAGATAAATAATCGCCGGGTGCGCAGTGAACTGAATAACATAGACTGGAGTATACCCCTTCAATACAGGTGCCCAAATGAAATAGTTAAGTACATACACACCAGCTTTAATAATGTATACGATAAAAGTAAATTCACAATAAGAAAAAGCAGTTTCATTAAACGCAATACATGTCCCTGGGCCAATGAAAACCTTAAAAAGATGTGCATGAAGCGTGACCAATTGTTTGGTATCTGGCTCAAAGATGAAAATAACCCTCAGAAAAGATTGTTATACAATAGATATAGAAATAAAACAAACAAATACACAAATTATGTTAGAAATAAACAAATTATGAGGGAAGTATCTCAAAATTTTAAAAATAGTAAGAAGATTTGGAACATTGTGAATAGTTTAACCGGCAGAATTATGCAATGTATTGAACATGTTTTACTTGTAACTTTTCGAACGAATCCATCAACATTAGCTAACACTTTCATGACTGAATTTAATTCTAGTACCAAAAACCTAAGCAACTCTTGCGATGTACCTCTTTTGGATAAACATACTTACGAGATGGTTCCTGACAGGTCGATGAGGGTGAAACCTGCACGAGAAGATATGGTTGAACAAATCATCAAACAAATGAACGATAGGAAAAGCCCGGGTTACGACGGGATACGTGCTAATGATGTTAAGTGTATTTCAGCTAAACTATTTACTAAAACCCCAGTTATTACACACTTAATCAATTGCTGTTTGTAAACAGGTACGTATCCAGACCTTTTAAAAATAGGAGTGATACGTCCAATACACAAAAAAGGCTCACGCGATGACGTCAATAATTATCGACCTATCACTATATTGTCTAGTATAGATAAAATCATAGAACGCTACATTGGTAATGAGATTAGTAACTTTTTGCAAACACACGAAGTAATTAACAATAAACAATATGGATTTCAGAAAAATAAGAGCACGACACAATTATTACGAGAATTTACCGATGAAGTGAATAGACAGATAAACGATAAAAAACATGTCTTGACACTTTTCATAGATTTCAGCAAAGCTTTTGATGTGCTCCGATGTGATACACTTTTTGAGAAGTTGTCACAAAATGGAATACAAGGGCCAATGTTAGAACTATTAAAAAACTATCATAAAAACAGATACAACACGGTTAAAATACAAAATGAGTATAGTGCAAAGCTTCCATCCACGCAAGGAACAGCCCAGGGCTCGATTATAGGTCCGACAGAATATTTACTATACGTGAATGATATGTGTAATGCTATAAACTCAGGCTCTGTATAACGGTTCGCCGACGACACGTGTATATTAGTCGCTAATAAAAACATCCGGGACGCAGAGGTAACCCTCCAATGTAATTTTGACGAAATGTGTAGGTGGGCGCATGAAGTAGGCTTAGTAATAAATGCAACAAAAACAAAAATTGTTCACATACACTCATCACACAATAAATGCTCCACTAAGCCTACAGTTATAGCACACGAACATATTTGCCTATTGCCTACATAGTTCCCCAAAGACTTGCGAGTGCCCGTCGTTAGAAGTAGTCGATGAGCACATGTACGTTGGCCTAATGGTTGATAGCAGATTCTGTTGGGGACCACACAAAGATTACGTATGCAACAAACTAAGGTCTATTCTAGGTAAGCTCAGCATACTAAAATATAAGCTACCTTACAAAACACTTAGAATGTTATATATGGCCCTAGCAGACTCTGTTATCAGTTACGGACTCAGCAGCTATGGAAGAACTTATCACACATATCTGACCGATATTTATAAGCTACAACTTAGAATATTAAAAGAAATTGCGCCAAAACATATACTTAAGAAATTCCATGACCATGACGACGACCTTTTTAAATATTGTAATGTTATGAATGTGTTCAATAAAGTTAAATACTGTATTCTATCCGAAATTAATAGACCTGAACTGCTAACCGAAAAAACAAGACCAGACTTTCTGAGAACGATAAGAGTGAAAAATAAATACATCTTACCAAAATTTAATAATGTGTACGGGATGAGGGTTGCAGAATATTTGGTACCCTTTTATGTCAACAAACTCCCAGAAGACTTGCAAACGTTATACAAAATGAGTTCGAAAAGTTATAAGTATAAATCTAAGCGTTTCTTTACACAACATTTTAAATAATATATATATGTGGGTGCGGACGCCGGCGGGTCGGGCTGCCTGGATCTGTCAAGCTTTCTCCATCAAACTGGAACCGTAATGCTTTGGCGATAAAGTTGAGAATCTATTGAGGAAATTTGGCGGCTTTTGGTGGCTTGACGTGCGGGCGACTGTACCTAGGTATTAACATACCTATGAATTGTTAGCGTTGCATTGTATACAATAACAATTATTTATAGTATTGTTATGAGCGGCTCGCCGACATGCAGATAAACCCTGAGAGGTTTTCGTTGTGCGGCTAAAACAAATTGTGAACTCAAATGTAAGTGTATTAGAAATAAATAAATAATAAAAAAAAAAATAAGCCGGTATCTGCTGCCTTTCCACCGAGTTTCCTGCAGGAACACCACGACCACCCTCCGCCTGTGGAGAGTGTTCAAGCCGCGCTTCTTCAGCCTTGTCCGCCTCTGACAAGGCAGCCCTAGCTCACAGGTCACAGAAGTCTGGCGAGGCTTCTGCGCGGCGTTTTGCGGCGGTGCCCTAACTGTGACTCGTGCATTTCTTCCTTTTCCGTTCATGTTGGTTTGGCGTGTTTGGCTCTAATGAGTGCGACTGACGTCTGACCACCCAACCCCGAAGGGAAAGCCGGCGTCAGCGCCCCGTTCGTGAATCCCAAAGATTGTGTGGGACACCAAAGCATCCAATCTAAGATCCTATTTACTCTAGCCTAAAAACAGAGTGAATAAGAAGGAAGAGGGCAGCTGAGCAAGGTGATGCAATGTTAAACTACACTTCGCAACACAACTCCTCAGACCCGTCCTCCGTACGGCACTAGTCACCATACCGGAACACGATGAATCGCTTGGCGGCCAGACTTTATCTGGTGGGTGTTAACTTTTGCCGGCAGCCGATGTTATAGCCTACCATCTTGAAAATTCTGACCAAGAGGTATTACCCAATAACCGATCGTGGAGGTAGAATAGGCAGTTGCTCCTTGTAAAATAGTTATAGTTGGGAAAAGCTGGGCAGATGATGATCATCCAATGAAGCCGGCTCTTTATGGCACACGAAGTATCATCATCATCATCATCATCAGCCTCTACCAGTCCACTGCTGGACATAGGCCTCTTCCATGGCACGCCAACAAACTCGGTCCTGAGTAGTTCTCCGACAGCCACTACTAGGCACGCCCAAGGGCGTCCTACGCTACATTTGCCAACGCTAAATTTGAACGGCCCCCATCTTCGTTCCATCATCGGACGACCCGCCGCGCGTCGTACGAAGAGTATCCACCCTTACGTTGTTGACACCACTACGATCAGGACGAAGCGTTTCGCCTCGCCTTTTATACCGTACATCGAGGGACTAGAACGATTTGCCAGCGGCGGTGCTTCCATCAGACTACAATTTAAGTGTCTTCAAGGCTAGAGTGAATAGGTTCTTATTATACTAGCGCGCTTTACCATCAACAATTGCATCACAGCTTACCATCAGGTGGAATTGCGGCCAAGGACTAGTTTATAATTTCTCTTCTAATTCTTCTTCTTTAGTTTATTTACATATGTATATACCTATTTATTATGGAGCGTTTTCTTACCTTAACAATATCGGTAAGCAGTTATCATCTCGTGTAAGTAGGTATAATAATTCTCTATACCAACCAATTTGTAATTTTTTCAGAAACTTGACAACGGCACAGTGGACATCCTGTTTTGCCTGCTAAGCATAGGTTCCTGTTTGCAGCTCTGGATACTATGCCATGTCGGCACCATGATAAGAAACAAGGTGTGTGATTGGATTCCAGAATTTGAGCGATTCTTAAGTAAATACATCCTTACTCCATATTCGGGGTGTACCTAGGTCATTGCATAACACACTCATTGCAGGAAAACATTTCATTTTGTCAGTTCACATCTGGCACAGAGAAACTTATGCGGATGGAACCGCGAGGCGCAACTAGTTTATGAATATTTTAGTTGTCTGAAACAAAATCATTTTCCAACACTGTGTGTCGTGTGACTTAAATAAGCAGTTAAGCCACGCTATTGCTGTTATAGTACACACACAGAATAAATACACAGAAAAGTGAACTTAAGTCACACGTGCAATAAATTAAGTAGTATGTAATACGTTACTTAGTCCTAATGGACTACTTAGGTAAGTGTCATGGCGTGAAATTAGCTTTTATTTTTTTAATTGCTAAATGCCTCATATTTGTGCATTATGTACTCATCATTATTTATTACTAGCTATTATTAGTATGTATTTTAAACTGCACAGCGATAGCCGATATGTACTACTTTAGGCTCGAAAAAGGTGCGTTCGTGTCTAGGTACCTAATATGGTTACTATTTACCTAAATACCCAAAAGGTTAGCAGGGACCTATCTAATGAGTTGTAAGAACCAAGTATTTTAAGCCATGTGTTGAAACTTCATCATGAAGGCCGTAGGCCCGTATTCCAGAAGCTTACTCAAGACTCAAGCATTACTTTTAAACTCGTTTCAAGACATTTGATTGGTTGAAACTAGTTTTAAGTAATCTTTAAACAAAGATCAATGCACGAGGTTTCTTCTGGAATACGGACGTTAGAATGTAATCTTAAAACTTGAGTCACGAACTCACGATATCTACTGTAGGCCTAGTATGAGTTTTCAATACGGAACTCGATCGTCGATATCGAGCGCGTTTGGCGCTCTCATTGGTTGAGAGTTCTTATGACCTTGAATCGGGCCAATCGCTGAGTCAAACGCGCTCGATATCGACGAACGAGTTTCGTAATGAAAACTCATACTAGGCTTACAGGATACATTTTAAAGCTTAACGATATGGTACTTCTTTTAAGTCAGACAGAAAGTAAAAACAAGGGCAAACAACTTTATAAAATATAGTTTGTCGACATAAGCGTACCCAGAGGGGGCAGTGGGGTCCCCCCCCCCCTCTTGAATATCTCTCATAACATGTATGAACTCTCCTAATGGCTAAACAAATTTGATTTACCCCTACCTGCACTGACCTGCCCTGACTTGCCACCCCCTAGGCCTGACTATGCCCCCCCTAGGCCAGAAGTTGGGTACGCCCATGTTTGTCGATCTCAGTCTTGCTGGCTTTATTTTGACTGGCATCGTAGGCGGGTGAATGAAATCAACCGTGAAATCGAAGGTTATCTTTCTTTTTTTCGTTACTTTAGTGCAGAATGAACTGGTTTTACCTAAGATTTTTATTGTGCTGTAAAATGGGGTGGCTTGTGGCAAAAATAACAATTCAGAAATGTATGCCAAATTCATAGTTACAATTTGCGTGTCGAGTACTTTTTCTTTTGTTTATCATCTACCGATCTAGTAACAATATTTTGTGGTTGAAAATTATAACAACATCATTAACAATTTTATATCTTCAAGGCATTTGAAGTAGGAGATGCAGGCTGGACTTGCGGCTGGCACGAGACGCCATTAGGTCTGATGATTCGGTCTGACATCATAATCATCATCCTACGAGCGCAGCAGCCTGTTACCATCAAGTTCATTGGGTTGCCACACGTACAGCTTGAGACTTTCTCCTCCGTAAGTATTGGACCATTAGGTATATCATCCAGCTGATCGATTCTGTAAAAATGTCACCGTGAATGTAGAGTGACCTGTCAATAGTGTCAATTCAATTCAATTCTTGATTAAAGGCCTTTGTGGTAGAGACGCCACAATTTTGCCAAGAACACGTGCGAACGATTAATAAACCATCAAACATCCCCAGCGTTTGATGGTTTATATTTAGCGCGAATTAAAATAATAATAATGTATTTATTTGTTAAGTTAAAATAAAATATTTGTAGTAATAAGATCACAAATTATGGATACAAAAATGACTAAGTATATCACGACGGACAGTGAAGGAAAAGGGGAAAAAAAATGTTACAGCTTTTTTCTTTTTCATTGAAATTAATAAAATTAAGCTGTAACTGTATACAGCTTAATTTTATTAATTTCAATAAATTTGCATAGTTTGAATATAAAACGCGTAAATACAAAAGGAAGTAGACATTTGATCGAGGTAGGACGAGGAATATGAGGGGGAATGATTTCATGAAAGGAGAAGCGTAATTTAGGACAGGAGAAAAATAAATGGCCCACGTTTCTTTCATTCAAACCGCATTCACTAAGTGAGTTATCCTTAATCCTACGTTTAGTCAAGAAATGGAGAGAGCAACAGTGAATTAACCGTATACGACAGATAGTTGAAGTTGTGGATTTTTTGCCCAATTGATACTTAAAAAACCAAGGTTTGTGGGGTATTTCAGGTTGAATATCTCCATAAAATTTACCCTTTACGGCCTTAGAGATTTGCCAAACTTTGGACCAAGATTTTAAAAAATTAAGAGGAGCTGGGTAAGAGCGCCAGTGAGAACAGCATTTTTGGCGCAAGAATCAACCGACTAATTACCAAGAATACCGACATTTGAACAGCAAATCTCTGATTTTAAGAATTATAGGGAATCGTAATTTAGATCTAAAAGGATTAGATAGAATGGCTTGAAAGAAACTTTTTGAGTCAGAGGAAATTATGGAGTTATTCAATTTATGAGACATAACAAAGGAAATGGCTTCGAAGAAATGGCACCAGTAAAGACGGATGTAACTGAAGGACACTTATAATTTAGAATATTTTTTGTATGAGGGATCCAAACAGCAACTTCTACCGGGCTATCATCCGAGGATTTGGAGGCGTCAGTGAATAAAGTAGTCCAGTTCTTATAATTAGTAGACACTTTTTGTCACACAAATGTCTTATAAGGTACGAGGGTATTTTTGCTAATTCCAAAGTCCAAAACGACCTCCGGTTGGAATACCAGGGTATTATAAGACACCGAGTATAGATTTAAAATAGGGTTTTAAAAAACTGGACTAGGAAGACAAGGTAGGCACGAAGAAGAAAAGGAAGCTCAATATTAGAACAATGACTACACGAGTCAAAGATGGATGATAGTTGGTTCAGTTTTAAAAGGCGTCATTTGCTTGCTAACCTATTCCCAACTGTCGACCTTCGTGCCGCGGCGATAAACACGCCTGCCTGCGACGTAGGGGCCCCGGGTTCGATTCCCGGCCAGGTCATGATGGAAAACGATCTTTTCCTGATTAGCCTTGGTCTTGGATGTTTATCTACGTATACATATATCTATTATAAATATAGTATCGTAGAGTTAGTATCCCATAATACAAGTCTCGAATTTACTTTGGGGCTAGCTCAATCTGTGTGATTTGTCCGTATATATTTATGTATTATTATTCCACAAAAAAAAAAACACCACATAGTGAAAAATAACTAATTTCGGAAGTCGGTGGCAAAAATGAATATTAATGTTCATGGTCATGGTGTCTTTGGTTTTTGTATATTCGTTTTTGCCACCGACTTCCAAAATTAGTTATTTTTCATTTCGTAGTGTTTTTTTTTTTTGTGGAAGTTGGTTGTTTTTTTTTTTTTTTTGTAAAAAGTTATTTTTATCTGTGATATTTTTCTTTCAGTGTATGAGCTCATCCTACTCCTACTTCAATATGCTGCGACAATACAGCAAATAAAAGACAGAAATCTAAGAAATATTATTGATATTCAATTAACCTGCACCGTGATGCACACTATACGATTTTGCATCGAGATATTCATAATATGCATTCAATTTTACAATATGTAAAACTACAAAAAACCCTGTCCGATCCGTGAAAGTATTGTTAGGTATCGATAACATTCTACTAATGCCTACAAAGCCGGGCTAAACTTAAAAAAAACCCCTCTAAAAATAAATATTATTTTGAAAAAACGAGGTAATTAATACATGTGCGGTAGGCATTCATGCGCGGGCGATGGGGGGCAGGGCACGTGGCACATGGTTGAATCACTCATAATAATACTGTCTAAAATTATGTTGTCACTTTTTACAAAATCACTAAATTTTGGGGAAGTTGGAATTAATTCGCGGAGAAAAAAAAGATTATTTCAAAATTCATTAGTATTGTTACTATGACGATTATGTAAAATTTCATATTTTATTTGGTCATGGCGTGTTTACCTAATCCTTTTATACATTGGGTCGGACGGGGTTTTCTTTACATATTGTATATAAATATACATTCTTTCAACACTAATTATAGTAATTATACAACGTCGGCATTTCTTTTAATACCAAATACTTTCAATTAGTACCTTGTCAGTATTCTATTTACCTACCTAGTATAAAAAATAAACAAATGATTGAGTTTATAAGACGTTTTATTTACAAAAGTAGAGATTGGTTCAGCTGTTGTAGATTTAATGAAATAAAATAATTTTCTAAGTATTATTTAAGCACGGTTTAATGAGACCGATCAGCCGATCACGTGCTCCTTTTTTACATATTGTGTAATATGGAACTCATCCATGTATCATTTATTTAAAGGAAATAACCATAATGCGATTATAATTTTCCCACTGCTGAAAGGCAACCAAATTCTCTTCAAGAAGTGGTCTATAATTATCTACCACGCGGGTCCAGTGCGGGATTGGTGTTCTTATGACTTGCTAGTTTCCTAACAACGTTTTTCTTCACCATTCTCTGAGCAGTGGTGATATACAAAGTGCCTGAGTTCAAAGCAATGGCGTACAACTCGTTGGTTGGGTCTTTCGGCATTTTTTTCCCTAGGGGTGGAAAAGTCTGTCGCCCTGGAGTGGGTGGCGGTGTCTGGTACTCTGGTCGTGGATTGCGAAAACGAACACTGCTTCGGCAAGGGTCTTTTACCACTAGCTAATCACATTTTAGAGGATCAGACACAGCTTGCAAGTTATCAATAACATCGAAGCATTATTTATTCATAACTATGTATGATTCTGTATTTCTTTTACTTATTCTTAGAAATTCATCCTGTGTACAGTACGAGATGTATTACTGCGTGCATACGCAAAATCGTTAAAATCTTGATCCCTTATCTTCTGGCAGAAGAAAGTATATTTTGACAGGACCCTTAGAAGTATTGACTATTTCCGTATGTCTAATCAGTTGAGTAGCTGCAAGGCCATACAGCAGACATGGTATACCTGGAATTACATATTAATACTTATATTAATTAAGTACAGTGTATAAAAATTTGGATAAATATATTATAAACTTTGTAAAAGACCACATGTACCACAACAGCAACCAACAGTGCAGAAAATGTAGGACTACCTATGGCTAACAGTGGTTCGTACACTATGGTATAATAATGATTTCACAAAATTAAAGATTAATGGAAATTGATTTGGCTGTACTAGCTACTTTAGCCAAAGTTAGATATATTTTATACAAAGAATAAAGTTGATGTTTTTTTTTTTGCCATACTAATTTAAAATATAATTCGTCAATACTTTTTTATTATTATTAGAAAAACTAGTGCTTGACCGCAACCTCGCTTGATGGTAAGCAGTGATGCTATTGTTGATGGTAAAGCGCGCTAGTTTATTAAGAGCCTATTCACTCAAAAAGAAATGCAGTGAATAGGAAATAAGACGGCAGTTAAGTGAGGTGATGCAATGTTATGTCGCCAGAGGGAGATTGATCTGGAGACCTTCCATGACCAAACTCCCAACACTACAACATTTGACACATAGTACCCGGCATACATCGCAACACAACTGTTCAGACCCATCCTCCGTATGGCTTCACCAGACATCATGTCAGAACACGACGAATCGCTTGGCGGGTAAGCTGGGTGGTAACTTTTGCCGGCAGCCGCTGTTATGGCCTACCACCGAGAGATACTTAAAGTAAATGAATGTTAGGAATTGTAAGTCGTAACCTGAGCACTAATGTCCTTACAACAATTATTCTTGTAATTACTTTTAACAGGAATATGTTTACGAGTAATTTATGTAAAGTATAAATAATTCATACCTAAATTAATAATTTTAATAAACCTCATGAATTTATCAGACACTACTAGATCTTCAGCTTCCTTCTTGGAGCAGTGGTATTTCATGTAGGGGAAGCAGCCAGTTCTCAGTATCTGATAGTTTGAACTTCCGACCTTCCAGTTGAAGTTTGACATTCCAAATTGGTCATTCTGTACGCTACTGCACTGGAACAAATTAGGCAGGAATATAGTAATACTATATGGTTGATTAAACAACTACCGTAAAACGGGGTGAATAGATAGGTTTCCGATCTTTGGTAACGATTTTCGTAATCATAATTTTAACAATTTACATTGTGTTGAACATTGCATATAAAATTAAAATAGAAATGCCACATCCGGCTAAAAAAATTAATAATGTCGAATTAAAACATAAATAAAATATAATCACTGATAAACATAGAAAATCAATCAACCAAACAAGTCAATCAATTATACATATTAAGTATGTCAATAGATATTGTCAGATATGATTACAAGAAAAATAAAATAATAAATACTGTCAAATGCGTAGTTACAATCAAAGCATATTGTTACAGTCAAAGTTAAGGATTTCAGTTGAAAGCGTGTTCACTGGTACATTATTTATTTTGTATCACTTGACATGAATTCTGATACTGAGTATAAACATCTTTCCAACAAGGTTTTTAATTTATCTTTAAATAAATGACTATTATATAGGTATGTATTAATAATTTCAAATCAGTTGGTAACCTATTAAACAATTCAACTGCTAGGAGCAATGCATGACCACATTAAAATTTGGTGACAACTTGTGTTTAAAATCCTTTCTTCTTGTGCTTTCTCTTACCTTACATTCCCGTTGTGATCATAAGTAATGTTCCAGTTTTGATACCCTCTTTCTAGGTATGTATTTATTGAGTCTTGGACCAAACTATTGAAATATGTTTTTATTCAGATATGTTTGTAGTTAATAAAAATCCACAAAATACACCTGATTTCTATTTATTTCTCTTTAGGGGAGAATAGACACGCCTGAGGGGGTGATTAAAAAAAATCGTAGGCCTACCTCAAAGTAATTTCCCTGATAAAGGTAAGCAAATGAAACTCTAGAAAGTTGCTTTAAAAAACCATATTTACAAAAGATGTTTTTTTTTTTTTTAATAATTGACTTAAATAAACTAAAGTGAAACAAAACTGAAAGTTTTGAGCGAACTGTAGGTACTTAGGTAAGTATACATATAACAAAATATTTTCTAAGTTGAATAATACGTAGTACAACAAAAAATAATTACTTAAACCGGACTTGTAATTCGGGAGATATGCGAACAAAAACATAAAAACATACATATAACACATTTGTTCGGAGGCTGATGTAGACTAACATATACGAAAACGGGGCAGTTCTGTAAACATTACATAGGTACATACGGGTCGAATTGATAACCTCCTTTTTTTAAGTCAATAAAATTAGATTTGTAACTAAATGCGAAGATTGAATTGGCTTGTATCCTAAAAAATAATTTAATGTCCATCAGATAAATTTATAAAAAATATTGAACACGTATTTTTTATTTTTTCTTTCATTCAAATACTTAGGAAGATATATTGATTTGAAATGTCGCATGACGTCACGCCGTGATTCAAAATATAGCACGGTGTAACGTAATTAGCCCCCACTCCGTAATTTTAATACGCTATATCTCAGAAGTTTTTGGTAATTACGACAAAATAAAAAATACGGGTCATAATGTTTTTAATTATCTATAAGACGGACTAATTATTTTTTTGATTTTCATACCTTGGATACAACCCTATTGTAAAGAATGACTACCAACCAACGGCGTTTTTAACTTTGCAGCAGCCCTGTCATAATCATGGCTAATCACACCTCTTTATAACAAATAAGTATAATAATGCATATTCATCCCTTAATAATTACTGCACCATATATTTAAAAAAAACACACTAACTGTAATTTTACTATAGTTTCACCAGTTCTGACCAAAGCCGAAATACGGACAGAGTCAGAGTGATAGTTTAAAGTATTTTGAGGAGCTATAGTTACAGTACTATCATCAGCAAATAATGACATATGCTCCTTAGTTGATTTGGGCAGATCATTGACATATAAAAGGAACAAAATAGGGCCTAATATGCTTCCCTGTGGAACACCAAATGTAATGTAAAGACTATCAGATGAAAAAACTGTTCCCTTTTAGTTTTCAGGTTAAATTTGGTAATTTGCGTTATTTGTTGGCAGTCACAGAGATAAGATGTTATCAATTTCAAGACATTTCCTCTTATGCCATAAGCTTCCAATTTTTGTAGGAGAATAGTCGAATGGTTGCGACATGTCACAATAAATAGAACAAACAGGTAATGATTTGTCAATTTGTGAAGATACTACATGTAAAAAGTCATAAACTGCCATGTTGATGTTTCTATTTTTTCTAAAACCCTTTTGCTCATCACATAGGATTTTATGATCTAGGTAACTGTTTAATTCACCGTAAATATATTTCACAAATATTTTTGACAGTACTGAAATAAGTGCTATTGATTTATAGTTCTCCTTTAAGAGCTTATTATTCTTTTTAAATATTAGTTTAATAATTGTCAATTTAAGATCTTTTGGAAATGTCCTAGCTTCAATACAAAGATTTATGATATCACACAATTGATTAAACAGAATGTTTTGGCCCAGTAAGCCACAATACATAAACACGTATAAGTACCAGAATAATCTATACTAATATATACAGCTGAAGAGTTTGTTTGTTTGTTTGAACATGCTAATCTCAGGAACTACTGGTCCGATATGAAAAATTCTTTTGCGTTGGATAGCCCATTAATCCAGGAAGGCTTTATAACATCATTCTGGGACTAATAGAAGCAGAGCATATAAAAAACATATCGAAACCTACGCGGGTAAAACAGCTCGACACATAAAATGAGAGTTCTGCATGTTCAAAAAGTATTCGAAGTTCTACTGATTGCTACTCTTAACAGTTGAGATTAATTGTACAATTAATCTTGAGCTCTTTGGTCTGCACTGTTAAGGTCATATTGATAATTATTTTCTTACATGAATAACGTATCGGTTAAGAAAATAGCTGATATTACCTTCACAAAGTACGAGGTCCACGGAGGCTCTTTGCATTGAGTCAAATATGCTGTTAGCACTTCCGACGCAGTGGGTTTTGACGAAAAGTTTGTTATTTGTATAGCTACTGTTTTAACCTGAGTCAATATTTTTTTCTTAGTGGACATTTCTATTGCTATGCTCATTGAAAATTCACCTTAAGAAAGTTACGTAAAATCTAAATAAGTACAAAATTTTAAAATTTAAATCATTTGACACTGACAGAAGTGACAGACAGTACAAGTACACACACCAAGGAAATTATATCCAAACTGGAATGTGAACTTGCATAATTCTCTTATTTAAAAGAAGACTCCATATCAAGAGCAATAAGGTCGATCGGAAATAAAACCTAATTTGAAGAGAAAACGGTCCGAGGGAAAAAGCGTCCCAGTAGCCCTCTGTCTTTTTCTAAGTGTTACCCGTATTTATTTTTCGTAATTTTTTTGAAATCAACAATTTCGAATAGAAAAAGATTGTGAAATGGGGTGCCATTATTGGCTGCAATAGTGAGAAGATTGGATGGATGCGGAATATCATTCTTTAAGTAAGTTTTTTGCGGTAATCATATACAAGTTATTTTGTTTGTATGTAGGGTGACCATAAACTTCGGAACAAATAATAAATGTGCAATTAGTCATTGTGTACCTACATAATAAGTAAGTGGTATTTATTGGTAGGTACTTACAATGACATTAAATACTGTTTTCTTGTAGATATTCTATTTATTTAAATGTAAAATAGTAAAGCAGTATATTAAGCTACTACAATCTGTCAGATTTCCTTATTAGATTTTGAACTTTATTTTTAAATTGTTAAGGTTCAAGATTGATTACGAATATTTAACAGTTTCTGGTAGATTGACCTGCTGTCTTCCGTACATCATTTATTTATTTATTTGGACTTCTAACTAGGGTAACGGAGGTAGTTATATCGGAACCGGAACCGGAGTCGAAGTTTTTCAATTTGGTTTTTCAGAGTCGGAACTGGACTCGGAACTGGACTCGGAACTGGAGTCGGAACCGGAGGCGGAGGCAGGGTCAGAAGTGGTGGTAGGAGAGAGATTTTTATTTAAACATAAAAAACACTATGCAGTTATTTTTTTCATTTAAATTATTTGTTGAGAAATGAAACACAAACCGTGGAAAGAAAATTCGCATGTTTCCAAATGAACAAGAAATTAAATGAAGTTAATTAAAAGCCAAAGTAGCACATCGTATTACATTAAATGAACAAATGTTTTAAAACAAATTATATCAAATTTGTTGACTTCAAAACTAGCCAAAAATCAAAACAAATATCGATAACCTATGAACGTGTCGTGTGGTAACAAACTAATAACAAGTGAAAAAATATTTGACGATAGAGTGCACGTAGCAGGAGTCAGGGAATTACCCGCGTGATATGTAAACCTGCCCCGAACGATCCACTGGGCGCTCCAAACGATCCCAACCAGTCGCAATAATTTGACAAAAATGTGTTCGCCTATTAGTTCGGGCTGTTCATAACAGACGACAGCCGACGAGAGACGCCGCTATGTTATGCTTTAATAACCTCCGATTTAAACCCCCGAATTAAAAGTATCTTAACCGAAGGAACGATAATAATCGAAAGTTCCGACTTAAAGGAGTCGGAATCAAAGCTCCGCAACATCCCCGCTTTAAAAAGAGAAAACACCTTAAATGCTAGGAAAATATAAATAGCAGGATGTAACCTTGTGCTTCTCCACTTATAAGAAGTCATAGCTTGCAAATAATAATATAACAGTATGAATACAAATTGTTAACGTTGTATCAAATTAAATTTTAAAACAATGTTATATTAATCATCCATTTATTCGTCCATTTTTAGAATAATAAAATTAAAATGTTCGCATCCATACCTAAATAAACATAAAAAAAACTTAGGAAATACAAGTAAAAAAAAAATTTTTGCGTGCATTGCTTATAAATTCCATTATAATAGTCACCCCACACAACAAGGACAGAGGGCTACTGTGAAGCTATCTCCCTCGAACCGCGTTTTGATCAATAGTGCACATTCCAGTTTAGGTATCCGCGGCGGACAAAAAGCGCGCTCCGCAAATAAAGAGTCCACCGCGGATTTACCGCGATCTCAACCCACACGGCTTGCGGTCATTTATTGCCCCGAAATGTAGAGAAGTCCGTCATGTGCGTTGCTTCGCAGTCACACTTGACACGAGTTCCAATTTATTCGGGGACTCCCCCGTACTTTGTCCGGTCCGATCTCTGCATGCCCTCGGTTATTCGGGGGACTTTTTGTACGCGGTACTTTTAATCCCTCGTTTGCGTTACTCGATACAGTTGTAAGCGATCTATTGTAGCGGACAAAAAAGTCCGCGTACAAAAATCCCTCGTCTGCGCAAGGGTTTCCGAGCAAGGAAGGGATTTCAGTATGTAAAGATGGTCACCCATTTATTTAAAAACCACGGCGAGCGTACCTCAACACTGATCAAACAACCCGGACGGTTGTAAGTTCTTAGCCCTAAATTTATAAAACCCAAGAGGAGAGGACGTTTTAGTTTAATCCTATCAAATTAAGATACTCCATAGAAAGTTTTGAAAACCACGACAATTTACGTCAGGAGCGGACTGATTTGGCCAGTCTAAACTTTTATCTTCTGTACTTTTCTTAATCCATACTAATATTATAAATGCGAAAGTATCTCTGTCTGTCTGTCCGGCTTTCACGCAAAAACTACCAACCGATTGTAATGAAATTTGGTACACACATAGACTAGAGCCTGAGAAAGGACATATGCTACATAACATCCCGCTATGACCAATAGGAGCAGAGCAGTAACAAAAAATGTTCCGAAAATGGGAGCGAACGTGGACGTGCATATTGCTCCCATTATTTTAACAGGCGCTTATTTTATATCAACTGAGCTCCGCGCGCTGTAAACTGAAGTCCACGTCGACAGAGTCGCGGGCAACAGCTAGAGAAATATAAAGAAAAAGAGGCACTAAACTAAAATTTAGTTTAGTAGAAAAAGGGAATCGGGGCTATTGTCAGACCCTTTCAAGCGTATCACCATTTTCTCGTACTACAACACCAATGGTGAATAGAAAATACCAACTTCAAAATGCCGTGACATACATTGTATTGCGTGCGTGCACAACGCAGTTTCAGAAAATTTCATTTCATTTCTAGAAGCTACCGAAGAGGTGGGTTTCTCTCTTATGTGTTTTAAACCTTATACCAACATGTTGCAAAACGACCGTTTTAAGTAATAAAATAAGGCCTCCTAAAACGTAAATATATTTAATACAAGCGGCGGCGCGCGACTTCATCCGCGTATTTTTATATGCTCCGCTCCTATTGGTCGCAGCGTGATGTTATATAGCCTAAAGCCTTCCTCGGTTAATGGGCTATCCAACGCAAAAAGAATTTTTCAAATCGGGCCCGTAGTTCCTGAGATTAGCGCGTTCAAACAAACAAACTCTTCAGCTTTAAATAGATAATAGATTTAAAAAAACAGCTCTTTGTAATTTCATCCTAAAATGTACCTATAAACTAGTATTACAGTCATTTACGAATTTACCATTTAAAAGTTATACATTATATGCAGCAGAAACAGATTTAGGTCCGTATTCCCGAAAGAAACTCAAGCATTGATGTCTGTTTAAGCATTACTTAAAACTAGTTTCAACGTAGCTTCTCGGTGGTAGGCCATAACATCGGCCGCCGGCAGAATTTACCACCCACCAGATAAAGCCTTGCTGCCAAGCGATTTGTCGTGTTCCGGCATGATGTCTGGTGAAGCCGTACGGAGGACGGGTCTGAGCAGTTGTGTTGCGATGTGTGGCGGGTACGATGCGCCAAATGTTGTTGCGTTGGGAGTTTGGTCGTGGAGGGTCTTCAGATCTATCTCCCTTTGGCGCAGCATCGTTGGTCGTGTTGTTGGGTTTAACATTGCATCACTTCGCTCAACTGCCGACTTTCTTCCTATTCGCTCAGGTTTTCCCGAGTGAATAGGCTCTTAATAAACTAGCGCGCTTTACCAACAACGATCGCATCACTGCTTACCATCAGGCGGGATTGCGGTCAAGCGCTAGTTTATAATAATAATAATAATATTATATTATTATTATTATATTATATTATACGTGTCATTGCTCACCAATCGCAAACTGCGGAGATACCACCGCAGTCATCAAACTATGCTGACGAGGGGAGTAATGATAGGGCTACAAATGTAAGTACCCAGTGCAATGAGGAATTAAGGAATGCTTTGGAGGCTGCGATTCGGGAATACCGTTACATGTCGGCAGAAATTAGACCACGCCTGCCACGTTTGCCCATGCATAACAGAAATAGGGCACTGATGGCTGCTCTGGATGCGCAGTTATCAAATTATTTTGATACCTGCGAGGACCTCACTGATACTCATTCAATCCTGTACTGCGCAGCTGTAGCAGCTTGTCGTGTAGCTCATGTCAAATTTCACAGTGACTCCAGAGCTACACGACCGAAACCAGTAGTACCAGCTTGGCAGCGCAGGATTGAACGTCGTATTGGTGAGGCCAGAGCACTCATCGGTAAACTAATCTGCTTCAGGGAGGGTAATACTCGTCCTAGAGTAATGCGCTTTGTGAGGCGGGCATTCTCAGGTACAAATACCAGCCCTGAGAATTATATGGCCCGTGTCACGGAGCGCATCGACTTCCTGAAGCAGAAAGTGTATGCATGGGCGAACCGCATTCGTCGATATAAACGACGAGTAGAACGGTACACCCAGAATCGCACCTTCCAGAGCAATCAAAGGTGGGTTTATAGGGACTGGGAGCAACCAGAACAAGGTGTGGCTGACACGTGCCTACCAGATGATGATGCCATGTGTTCATTCTGGCGCAGTATCTGGTCGGTACCTGTCAGTCACACTGAAGGTGACTGGGCTCGGGATGTCGAGCGAGCCTGCGATCCAATACCTGAAATGGGGGCTATCACCATCTGCCCCCAAGATGTAGCTCGTGCAGTCCGTCCGTTACCTAACTGGAAATCTCCGGGACCGGACGGGCTGCATAACTTTTGGATAAAATGTCTTCCAAGGTCGCACGCTCGCTTGGCATCTCAATTCCAGACTGCCTTAGTGTCTGGTTCGTTACCTCAGTTCCTAACTACTGGAATAACCCACCTGCTCCATAAATCAGGTAGCACCGCGGAACCCAAAAATTATAGACCGATCACATGTTTACCGACGGTTTATAAAGTTCTTACATCCATTTTGAAAACTAAAATTAACAAACATATTGACAGCAACGCTATCATGTCTGCCTCTCAAAATGGATGTAGGAGCGGGTCCCGCGGTACTAAGGAGCTACTCCTCATTGATATGACCATCAGCCAACAAGTTCGTCGTTCCCGAAAGGATCTTTCGACATGTTGGATAGACTATAAGAAGGCCTATGACTCAGTGCCACATACATGGCTCATGCGGGTGCTGGAGTTGTATAAAGTGGATACAACTCTACGCACCTTCCTGATGACGTGTATGGGGCAATGGAGGACAGTCCTTCGCTATCCAGGATGTCGAAATATTCAGAGGAATAGCGAACCGATAAGGATCGAGCGAGGTATATTTCAGGGCGACAGTTTGAGTCCGCTTTGGTTTTGCTTAGCATTGAATCCTCTAAGCACACTATTGGAGGATTCAGGTCTAGGCTATCGGTTGAGGAGAGGTGGTCAGGTTATATCGCACCTCCTTTACATGGATGATCTGAAACTTTTTGCTCCCAACAATTCACAACTGAAGGAGCTACTGAAAACTACTGAAACTTTCAGTAGCTCCATTAGGATGGAATTTGGTGTGGACAAATGTGCGGTCATGCATGTAAAGCGAGGAGAGATTATGGAATCCGTGGGAACCCAACTCACGAGTTCCATAAACCTTAGAGCCCTCTCCGCATCCGAAACCTATAAGTATTTGGGTATGTCGGAAGCGTTGGGCATCAATGTTACTGACATGAAGCAATCGTTGAAGGAACGCTTCTTTGGCCGCCTGAAAAAAGTACTTAATAGTCTTCTATCAGGCGGAAACAAGGTGCGCGCTTTCAACGGTTGGGTCATGCCGGTATTGATGTACTCTTTCGGCATACTCAAATGGACTCAAACCGAACTTGACGCCCTGGATCAGAGGGTCCGTACGCTGCTGACTGCAAATCGATTGCATCACCCACGATCTTCGGTTATGAGGCTGTATATCCCGCGAAAATGTGGAGGTCGTGGCTTTTTAAACGCTAAGACCCTCCACAATCGCGAGGTATGCAGTCTCAGGGAATATTTTCTAGAAACCGACGTGGGGATGCATCGAGATGTGGTCGCGGTTGACAAGGGCCTCACTCCGCTCTCCTTGGCTAAAGAGAACTGGCGTAAACCAGCAGTGCTTGACACCAATGATCGCATGGAGGTATGGAAGAACAAGGAGCTTCACGGACGCTTTTTCAGAGCCCTACACGGGCCTGATGTAGATTTACAAGCGTCCGTGGCCTGGCTACGATTCGGTGACCTCTTTGGGGAAACCGAAGGTTTTGTATGTGCAATTATGGACGAAGTTATGATGACGAACAATTACCGGAGATTTATTGTGAAAGACGGCACAGTTGACATCTGTCGGGCATGTCACCGGCCGGGGGAATCAATAAGGCATATTATCTCCGGATGTTCTCGTCTAGCTAACGGAGAGTACTTGCATAGACACAACCTTGTGGCCAGGATAATTCATCAGCAACTTGCTCTCAAATACAACCTTGTGGAATCGGAGGTGCCGTACTACAGGTATATGCCCGACCCAGTTCTCGAAAATGGCCATATCACATTGTACTGGGATCGATCCATCATCACTGACAGGACTATTGTTGCCAATAAGCCTGATATAGTGATGGTGGATCGATCAGAGCGGCGTGCAATGATTGTTGACATAACCATCCCGCATGATGAGAACCTCGTGAAAGCCGAGAAAGATAAACAAATCAAGTATCTTGACTTGGCTCACGAGGTTGTCGACATGTGGGAGGTGGATTCAGCAATCATTGTACCGATAGTCGTGACAGCCAATGGCTTAATAGCCAAGAGCCTCGACCAACACCTCAAGAGGCTCTCGTTAGGCAGCTGGATCAAGGGCTTGATTCAGAAAGCTGTACTTCTAGACACGGCTCGCATTGTCAGGAAGTTCCTCTCTCTGGAGCCCTGACCGCCGGTAGCTTGGACCCTGTTCCCGATGCCGGTGGGCTACTATTTTTTATATTTTTAAATGTTTTTTATGTATTGTTTATATAGAAATATTTAAAAATGTAATTTATATGTATATACAGTGAAATAAAGGAAATAATAATAATAATAGAGCGGTATTCTCAGAATCGCAATTTCCAAAGCGATGAAAGGCGGGTCTATAGAGCTTGGGAGCGATCAGACCAAGGTGTTGCTGACACGTGCCTACCAGATGATGATGCCACGTATTCATTCTGGCGCAATATCTGGTCGGTGCCTGTCAGTCACACCGAAGGTGATTGGACTCGGGTTGTTGAGCGAGCCTGCGATCCAGTACCAGAAATGGGGGCCATTACCATCTGCCCCCAAGATGTAGCTCGTGCAGTCCGTCCGTTGCCTAATTGGAAGTCTCCAGGGCCGGATGGGCTGCACAGCTTTTGGATTAAATGGTTCTCCAGGTCGCACGCTCGCTTGGCATCTCAATTCCAGACCGCCTTAGAGTCTGGTTCGCTACCCCAGTTTCTAACAACAGGAGTAACCCACCTGCTCCATAAATCAGGTAGCACCGCGGAACCGAAAAATTATAGACCGATCACGTGTTTACCGACGGTCTATAAAGTTCTTACATCCATTTTGAAATCTAAAATTAACACGCATATTGACAGCAACTCCATCATGTCTGCCTCTCAAAATGGATGTAAGAGCGGGTCCCGCGGTACTAAGGAGCTACTCCTCATTGATGTGGCCATTAGCCAACAAGTTCGTCGTTCCCGAAAGGATCTATCGACATGTTGGATAGATTATAAGAAGGCCTATGACTCAGTGCCTCATACATGGCTCATGCGGGTGCTGGAGTTGTATAAAGTAAATGCAACTCTACGCACCTTCCTGATGACATGTATGAGGGCATGGAGGACAGTCCTTCGCTATCCAGGATGTCGAAATATTCAGAGGAATAGCGAACCGATAAGGATCGAGCGAGGAATATTTCAGGGCGATAGTTTGAGTCCACTTTGGTTTTGCTTAGCATTGAATCCTCTAAGCACACTATTGGAGGATTCAGGTCTAGGCTATCGGTTGAGGAGAGGTGGTCAGGTTATATCGCACCTCCTCTACATGGATGACCTGAAACTTTTTGCTCACACCAATTCACAACTGAGAGAGCTACTGAAAATTACTGAAACTTTCAGTAGCTCCATCAGGATGGAATTTGGTGTAGACAAATGTGCGGTCATGCATGTACAGCGAGGAGAGATTATGGAATCCGTGGGAACCCAACTCACTGGTTCCATAAACCTTAGAGCCCTCTCCGCATCCGAAACCTATAAGTATTTGGGTATGTCGGAAGCGTTGGGTATCAATGATACTGACATGAAGCAATCGTTGAAGGAGCGCTTCTTTGGCCGCCTGAAAAAAGTACTTAATAGTCTTCTATCAGGCGGAAACAAGGTGCGCGCTTTCAACGGTTGGGTCATGCCGGTTTTGATGTACTCTTTTGGCATACTCAAATGGACTCAAACCGAACTCGACGCCCTGGATAGGAGAGTCCGTACACTGCTGACTGCAAATCGATTGCATCACCCACGGTCATCGGTTATGAGGCTGTATATCCCGCGAAAAAGTGGAGGTCGTGGTTTTTTAAACGCTAAGACCCTCCACAATCGCGAGGTATGCAGTCTCAGGGAATATTTTCTAGAAACCGACGTGGGGATGCATCGAGATGTGGTCGCGGTTGACAAGGGCCTCACTCCGCTCTCCTTGGCTAAAGAGAACTGGCGCAAACCAGTAGTGCTTGACACCAATGATCGCATGGAGGTATGGAAGAACAAGGAGCTTCACGGACGCTTTTTCAGAGCCCTACACGGGCCTGATGTAGATTTACAAGCGTCCGTGGCCTGGCTACGATTCGGTGACCTTTTTGGAGAAACCGAAGGTTTTGTATATGCAATTATGGACGAAGTTATGATGACGAACAATTACCGGAGATTTATTGTGAAAGACGGCACAGTTGACATCTGTCGGGCATGTCACCGGCCGGGGGAATCAATAAGGCATATTATCTCCGGGTGTTCTCGTCTAGCTAACGGAGAGTACTTGCACAGACACAACCTTGTAGCCAGGATAATTCATCAGCAACTTGCTCTAAAGTACAACCTTGTGGAATCGGAGGTGCCGTACTACAGGTATGTGCCCGACCCAGTTCTCGAAAATGGTCATATCACATTGTACTGGGATCGATCCATCATCACTGACAGGACTATTGTTGCCAATAAGCCTGATATAGTGATGGTGGATCGATCAGAGCGGCGTGCAATGATTGTTGACATAACCATCCCGCATGATGAGAACCTCGTGAAAGCCGAGAAAGATAAACAAATCAAGTATCTTGACTTGGCTCACGAGGTTGTCGACATGTGGGAGGTGGATTCAGCAATCATTGTACCGATAGTCGTGACAGCAAATGGCTTAATAGCCAAGAGCCTCGACCAACACCTCAAGAGGCTCTCGTTAGGCAGCTGGATCAAAGGCTTGATTCAGAAAGCTGTACTTCTGGACACGGCTCGCATTGTCAGGAAGTTCCCTCTCTCTGGAGCCCTGACCGCCGGTAGCTTGGACCCTGTTCCCGATGCCGGTGGGTTACTATTTTTTATATTTTTAAATGTTTTTTATATCTTTTTTATGTAGAAATATTTAAAAATATAATTTATAAGTGTATTATAATGAAATAAAGGAGATAATAATAAAAAACAATCTAATGACTCAAAACGAGACTTAAGTAGAGCTTGAGTTTTGAGTGACATTCTGTAATACGGACCTTAGAGAGTGAAATGAATTTCTGCTAGCACCATCTCAGCATTATTAAGTGTACATCGTGGGGAAGTGTGTAGAGTAAATGGGCGTATAGACCGCCAATTTTAAATCAATCGGAAAGTGAATCCGTGATCGCTAATCAGTACGCCCACCAAAAGTAAATAAAAATTAATAGTCATCAATTCATCATCATTTCATTTATTTGCTCAACTTACTGACAATTTCGAAAATCACAGTTATTTTTGACATTTTGTAATATTCAATTATTACACGACAACAGCTGTCAGCTGTGGTAAAATGGGAAGTGGGTATAAAATGGTATTAAATATTATTATTTATTGGCCGCGGTATATTACATATCTCTATTGAGTAAATATTACAATAGGTACTTATGGGTAGGTCCATCATTTTACAAAGTAACAAGGAAATCATCTCATTATAAAAAAACATGTTAAATTGTCATAGAAAATGAAAAAAAACATGATAATAATACTAATAAATAACATTTATCAATTTGTAATTTAGAATCATATTAATTTTATATGTTAATGAGCGAGCATGAGGGCGTCACAACACGCCGACTCGGACATGACACGTAATGTACAATCAATGAAGCGAAACCAAAAACAATAATAATACATTAAAAATTAAATTATTCCAGCGATCGACATATGAAACAAAACAAAAAGCATTCATGTAGTTAAACCTATGGAAATATGATAGAAAAAAAATCACAATATGTCATTGGAATACCATCCTACAGATATAATAAAAACAAAATTAATGGTGTCACCTGAGATACCACTTAAGGGTTAGTACTTAGAAATATTTAAATGGTGGGATCGTAGCTCATCTATATACAATACCAACAAGTTCAATAGACTTATACAATCACTCGAGTCCCCTACAACGCCTACATGTGTTATCAAAGCTTTGCACACAACTGTCCATTTCAGCAGTAAGCACCGCCCAGTGTCACGTGATGCGTATCGTTCCCTTCGTACAGTCAGTGTCAAAAGTATCGGGACTAACAGACCATTCAAAATTATCTCAACAACTAAGAAAATTAAATATCTCGTTTGTTTAAGTTGTTGTCAGAATGACAGATGTCGTGTACCTGCCTTGTGTCATTGATTTAATATTTGATTTTCATAGTGATAATTTAAACGTCGACCCGATATTATTGATGAGAATACTAACAATTGTGGACAAAGCCATGGTACATACATAACTTTATTGCATTCAAATACCACTCTAATTCAAAATATGTTCAAAAGGCCTACATTATACATGTCTAAGATTAAAGTTTTTGTAATTTCTATGGGAACACGAAACACCAAGAGTTTTCCAATTCAATTATTTGCATTGTGGCATAATAATCGGTTCGATTATTTCCAATTTAATTATGAATTCTGTACATTATTATTATTAACGATTTATGCCATTATGTTAGCCAATGAATGTTACAATAACAATAATAATATAATGATAAATTTATATGACATGGATAGTTTTTTAGACATGAGCTTCATATTTTAATACATACTAATAATTTACATACATAGCTGCAAGAGAATGTTCACAAAAACGACATACATAAAATATTTATCCCGAAGCCTACATCCAAAACTACATCAACGCGCAAAAAGCGTCCAGCATTTCTTCGTAATATACACATTAAAAGTAATTATTAAAAGCGGTACACTAATTAACCGCAAGAGACAAAAAAACATTAGGATCGAATATCGTCTTGAGATCAATCATAGTAAAACGAAGGGTTGAATCCGTGGATCCATTCTAATTATACGCACACATCCACCGGCCACTCTCACTCCGAATCTCACAGTCTATGGTACACGGGGTATATTCTAATAGTATTAATATGCAGCCTTGTTGTGTAGTAACTGTCTGCACCTTGAGAAGTCTGGCTGCGACTGGCGTAGACTGGAGCCGACCTCGACACACGCTGATTGGGTGTGGGCCATGCTGGCGAGTGAGGTCAGCCGTTGAATTCGAATATGTGTGTGCCGTGTGGCGTGTCTTTGGTATAGAGGCGGGTGGTGTGCGCACGGTGGTGTGTGCACTAGGCCTGCTTCACTCGCTTGCGCGGCGGCCCGATGGGCGGGATCTGTTGCTGCTGCGTCGCCAGCGCGCGGAAGGCTTCGGCAATCAGGTGCGGGTGCGACGAGATCATGTTCTTCCAGCCCGCTGTGTCCATCACATCTGTTGCGTGACTCCTGTAATGAGGAAACACAAATACAAATCAGTAAAAGTGTAAATTTTCAACTACAATAGATAACCTATCTCACAAAAGTTTTCCTGATACGACTTTCACTACTATCTCTGGCAATCTGAAGACTCGAAGTGGTGACAATTCTAGTTTTTTATTTATCATTACCCTTTTTTTATAATTATAAAATAGTGCTTGGCCGCAATTCCGCCTGATTGTAAGTAGTGATGCAATAGTTGATGGTAAAGCACGCTAGTTTATTAAGAGGCTATTCACTAAAAAAAAAAACTGAGTTAATAGGAAGGAAGACCGCAGTTGAGCGAAGTGATGCAATGATAAATCCAGAGGGAGATTGATCTGGGGACCCGCCACGACCAAACTCCCGACACAACATTTGGCGCATCGTACCTGGCACACATCGCAACAAAACTGCTCAGACCCGTCCTCCGTACGGCTTCACCAGACATCATGCCGGAACACGACGAATCACTTGGCGGCAAGACTTTGTCTGGTGGGTGGTAACTTCTGCCGGCAGCCGATGTTATGGTCTACCACCGCTATTCACAATTATTCATGCAATATAACTCCCTACTGGTAGGTGCTGTCAATCGCCAATACCTATTTCTCATAAAGGATCACTTTGCCTTCTAAATATTCTCACTTTACATCAAACTTCGACACGTAATAAAAAAGTAAAAGAAATAATACTAACGTGTTAATAAAGTCGATGGTTTGCGCCTTGAGCTGGTCCGCAGAATGAAGGTCCGCTAGTATGAGGGTATCAGCCGCCGTCTCCACTGACAGACTGAGGCATAGCGCCTCTTCACACATTACTTTTAACCGCTCTAATGCGTACTGGAAAAAAGAAAGATTTATAAATAAGTAAATTTCATACAATATGTAAAAAAACCCTGTCCGATCCGAGAAGGTATTGTTAGGTATCGATAACTGAACTTAAAAAAAAATCTCTCTAAAAAAATAAATATTATTTCGCAAAAAGAGATAACTTAATACATGTGCGATAGGCAATACATGCGCGGGCAACGGGGGGCAGGGCAGGCGGCACGTGGTCGCATCGATTATAATACTAATGTCAAAATGGTGTTGTCACTTTTTAAAAAAATACCAAATTTCGGGAAAGTTGGAATTAATTCGCAGGAAAAAAAGATTACTTCAAAATTTATTAGTATTATTACTATGATGATTACGTAAAATTTCATATTATATTTGGTCATGTGTTTACCTAACCTTTATGATCCTTATGGGTCGGACGGGGTTTTCTTTACATATTGGATATGTACATAATAATATTGTAGAAAAAATATTATTACAATAATCCTACTCTTCACTTATAACTTCAAACCCGATAATCCTTTTAGAAAACCCAGTCAGTGCTGATAAAAATACCCACAGGAATAACAATGTTATTATCCACTTGGGTTCCTAACCTACCTAAGTGTTATGTTTTAAATAACCTGTTTATTAATATCTATTATTTATGTAGAAAAGCAAATTAACCTTCAATACCAATTAAATCTTATCCTATCACTCACTCGATCCACAGAACATTATAACACTATCGCCTTCTATTTATTGTTTTGTTTATTCATACAAAAGTAAATCACTATATATTACAAAAGAAAGTCACGTTCTCTTTTCCTATGTCCCTTTGTATGATTAAATCTTTAAAACTTATTTTTTTAATAGATATAGTGATTAAATTGGGTTGTATCCTAAAAAATAATTTAATGTCCATCAGATAGATTTATAAAAAATACTGAATGTATTTCTATTTTTTCTTTCATTCAAATACTTAGGAAGATATATTGATTTGAAATGTCGCATGACGTCACGCCGTGGTACAAAATATACAACGGCGTGACGTAGTTAGCCCCCACTCTGTAACTTTAATACGCTACATCTCAGTAGTTTTTGGTAATTTCGACAAAATAAAAAATACGGGTCTTAATTTTTTTCATTATCTATAAGACGGACTAATTATTTTTTTGATTTTCATGCTTGGGATACATCCTTATTGGGGAGAAATACTATTATTTTTGAGGTTTCTAATGTGATGTCGTAAATAATTAAATTTTTTCCGCGTTTGCAGTGAAACGCAGGCTGAACGCTACGAGATTTAGTCTATCTCTTATGAATAACCCACAATAACATTTTTTGTCATTTACTTTTTACGACAAATACCGCCTAATTTTCGAACTGATTTTAACCAATACAGCATTAATACTTATCCAATTTAATACCTTAAATATATTGTTGATTTAATATAGATCTATATCGCCCTATACAGCATATGACTTAAATGAATATTTTCGAAGATATTACAGATTTAAAAATTGCGGTGTGTCGCGTTGGCGGCGGTACACGGCGTGGTGTTCGCGGCGGTTTTTTATACAACGCAGTTTTTCTGTAGTGTATTTCTATGTATCAGCATTGCACCCGTGCAGGTCGCTAGTACTGTATAAGTTAGGCTTCATTTCACTGTACTTTAATAACGTATAATATTACTATCGATATGAACATAATACCAAAAACAATTTATTTTTTAATCATACACTTTTTATTGCCATACTCATTGGTTGCATATAAGCACTACATTATTGGCTATGGTTTGCCATCACGTTGTAGTCGTGTGAATGTAATCTATATACAGATTTCTATACACGTGGCTCAAATAGCCTTATTATCTCAGCTCAACATTTTTTATCTCTATCGCGTGATGGATAAGAGAAGTTATTAAATACGTCTCTATAAGGTATGTGGTTCCTGTTCGGATTAAATCAATCAAGTCTTTCTATAGATGAGTAACTTTTTTTTTTAATCCATAATTGAAAGATAATAGGTCTGAGTAAGGAGTTTCTTATAATGGAGTTTAGTAATTAACTTTGATGACATCTATAGAGTCCAGATGTGTCATGATTACTGACAAAAGATTGCACTGATTGGAGTAGTCCCTTCAAATTTGTGTGGTTATAGTACCTAGTTAAAAGTCCATATCTGATACCACTCAATATAATATTCACATGATGTAACAAAGATTATCTATGGACTTTATTAGACTAACGTCTTGAGTATGTTCCGGCCTTCTGTCAGAGTAGTCATGCGATGCGACAAGTCATGTGATGTGATGCGACACTTCCGATATTCACAGAATAAACGATTTCATTTAACTTAACTTTTCTATTTCTAAAACATTTCATTATCTTCATGATCGCCAACTATCGTAAATAGGAGAAAATAAACTTAAGAGTATATCAAATGCTGTTAGCTGCCTATCATCTCACACATCTGTTCACCTTCCTCCGATACTCAAAGCCTCTTCAACCCACTCATCACCATTATCATCTACACCCCACCTTCTCACACTGCTGGCCATAGGCATCTCTTTCATTTTGCCAGTCTACTATCAAATCTCACGCTCTAATTGGTGAACACAAACCAACCCAGCCAATGATAAAACTAGCTTACCTTATCAGCGGCTGCTAAGAGGTCGTCGGCCATTTTGTCTAGGTTGGGTGCTCGGCCCGTGTAAATAAAACGAAGCATTTCTCTTAACACCTCGTGGTCTACATCTGTGATGTCTACTCGATTCCGTTTTCTTTCTTCCATTTCGTGTTCAAACATCGCTGCAAATACTGGACTTCTCGCTGGAAGGTAGAAAAAAGATTCGTTAATAAAATAAATGTTGTAAAAAAAAAAGAAACAACTAAACTTTAAAGTATCCTCATTTCGATCTAATTTCGACGAAAGAAATTAACCAACGATGTAAATATTTTCTTTCATCATTGTAATAAGGTATCAATTTGAATAAATGCATAGCGAGAATAAAATTTTCTGCGTCTTCTGTATTACTTAACAACCTCAGTCACTAACGTACAGATTGCTAATCGAAAAGGGTAGTTGGTCCATACTAAATACTGCAAGACAGTAGACAGTCGCATTAAATTGACTCCCATTTATGTCGCAGTTAGTTATCTTTAATAAAATTGACGTCTTTTTTTTTTTTAATTATTATAAACTAGCGCTTGACCGCAATCCCGCCTGATGGTAAGCAGTGATGCGATCATTGATGGTAAAGCGCGCTAGTTTATTAAGAGCCTATTCACTCAGAAAAACTGAGCGAATAGGAAGGAAGACGGCAGTTGAGCGAGGTGATGCAATGTTAAACCCAACAACACGACCAACGATGCTGCGCCAAAGGGAGATTGATCTGAAGACCCTTCACGACCAAACTCCCAACACAACAACATTAGGCGCATCGTACCCGGCACACATCGCAACACAACTGCTCAGACCCGTCCTCCGTACGGCTTCACCAGACATCATGCCGGAACACGACAAATCGCTTGGCGGCAAGGCTTTGTCTGGTGGGTGGTAACTTCTGCCGGCGGCCGATGTTATGGCCTACCACCGAGAAAAACAGTCAAAAATTCAAAATGTTCTCTCAGGGTTTCGGATAGGAATTGTTCTAGGTACAGCAGTTTAGTGCAATTCGTCCGAAGTAGGTTACAAACGATATGATGGTTTGCTGAAGATGTCAGCAACATAATACTAATTGAACACACCCACAGCAGAATAGGTGCCTCCCAATGACAACAACAAAAAACAATTGACTTAAAAAAAACGCCATTTAATTCAAAGCTGCATGTTTATTGATGTCAGCACTAAAATTACAACAACACAATTCCAATTTTGGCCACAAAGGGAAAAAACATAACGGAAATCCCATTAGCTCTGCGGTGCTGTTATCACAACCTACATAAGAGAATTTAATTTGTATTGTACAGTCTAATCGAGTGATCTGGATTCGAAAATATAACTACCGTATGAATCATAATTATTATATTTAATTCGTTATAAGTGACTTGTTGACAACATTTTTTACCGAACATTATATAGGACATTCTGGATTTTTCCCTAATGTGACCTTATTATATTAAAACGTAATATTTTTATAACAATTTTTTTTAATAGATATTTTAGTATTATTACTTAAATACATTTTAGTATCTGTGGTCATTACTAAGCTCTGTGGTCTTATGTTTTGTTAAGCAAAACTAACCGTTAAGCTTATGTCATAGCGGAAAAAACATTAGGTAGGTAATTATTTATATTACATGTTAATTATTATTAATATTATAATAACAAAACTAGAACAATATTATTACATTGGGTCATTATATTATTTATTTGTAACAAGCTCGCGCTCGGAAATTCCACTAGAAATGAGTACAAGGAAACTACAGGGGGTTTAGGGACGAAAATAGCTGTAATGTCCTCTCCTTGGCCTAAAATTCTCGCACCTAAAAGTCAATTAATATCTATAGTTTTGTTTACGTTACAAGGAAAGAAAGAAGTGAAGGGTGTTTACACAACATGTCGAATACCTATCAAATAAAACAATTTTAGTAAAGTAGTTCTTCTTCTTCTTCTTTTCGTGTCGATGGTATTATTCTCTTTGATATTATTTTATTGAGCCCCGTAGTTGACCACGTTGAAAAATTTGTTATGTGTATGTTCGATACTACTAAGCATATACTATCCAGACCCACTGTTGGCCACTTTTGTTTAAAGTAATAAACATAGTACTAAAAACTTGCTATCGTGGTTTCTTTAATAGATTTTCAATTTTATCGCTTAAGTATTAGGTTCTATGTTCATTGGGAAAATTTGTCCATTTCGAGTAGCTTGACGTGTTTAGGTATTTACCTACTCTTACTGAACCGTTTCAATAACACCAAAATAAAAGAAATATCAAATTACCTGCTAAAATGGCTTTATGGGCCTGGAATTCCCTTCCTCCAACTGCTAACGTGACGTCGGAAAACCTTTCGTTGTCGAACAAAGCTCCTAGGTCGTCGGAAAGCCGGCACTCGGGCACTTTGAATTGTACCACGTTGCTCTGCCCGCTAATATTGATACTGTCTGCTACCACCGACACTTCACAAAATATCGTCAGCTTATCTTCTGGTAAGAGACCATTTGCTTCATCTAATAGGAAGTCTCTGGAAATTGGAGAAATGTCAGGTTATTTTCAGTGTTTCCGCAGAAGAAATATTGTCAGGAAGTTGTCGTATTTCGCGGAAATATGATCATGTTACCGATATGAGGGTGTAAATATGGTTGTTATTCTTCGAGGTGTTTTTTGGGAACATTGAGATCGTTAGCTATTTACAACCATCCGACAGGCTATCATAATGAAAATGATATAATCGAATAACCTGAGTATTCCTGCATCAGACAGCAAACACCTGTCGGAAGAATAGCGGTCGTATGCTCTTTGATATAAACCAACAAAATTTTCGGGTTTCGGAGTCATATAAAAGAGTATGTATACATTGATGTTCGCTACGGTACGAAAATGTATCCAGTGGATGTGAATAGCTATGCAGGTATCAGTGTAATCAACTATCAAGGGAACTGCACACCGGTAACAGGACATCCCATCCCAACAAAAGCAATACAAACAAAGGACCTCAATATATTTTTCACCCCACAAACCCAGAAAATATTACGCAAAAAAAAATTGGTGCTGAGGTAACTTGATTTATAGGCAAGCGTTCTTGTTCTCATTTTTACGGTGTCGTAAAAACGTTAGCACTCAGTAAAGTTGAACCTTGTGGTATTCGCATCACCGCAACGGAAGATTTGGCCCCGAGCCGGTCGTTAGTGGCGTTCGTACCCTTTTATATAAGCCGTGAAATGAAGACTGTTCCTGAATCACTGATACTCTCCGATATTTTAGATGATAGAAAATACCCTATTATGTAGTATTAATGTGTCCAGGGATATGTTAACATAGTTCATTTTTTAAGATAGCATAAGTGCCTTGTAATATATAGTAAGAAACACAAAACATCGGACGTTAGTTAAAATGATAAAACGTTGGAAATTTCCTCTGTCATACAAAAAAAAAGGTTAACTGGGCTCTAAACAGAACAACAAAAAAGGCCACGTAGCTGGCCGGCAACAGGTAGTGATAAAATTGATAGAATTAGATTAATGAACATCGCAGACACCTTGACCCAAAAAGGGTTCCGAACCAATTGTATTAATCTAGGCTAGTTTCCAAGAATATGTGGCAGGTAAAATTACTAATAGGATAAGTACAGTGCTTAATTTATGCAGGATACTTTAGTTTTTAAGGCTTCTTTGACCTTTTTCAACAAACTGCAGGATTAAGGATATTCGGGACATAATTGTGACTGGTTGTGTCTATACCGGATACATTCAACGCACGACTTCAAAAGGGGTTGATTTACACCACGACCAATAACACAAGATCCCCGATATTACACGATCGCGGTATAACAGCTGTTGCTACAAAGATTACGTGTATGTAACCAGGGGTCTATTTAATATGGTGTATATAGCCCTCGCGAGAAGCGCACATTTTCAGCAGTAGGGAATAAAATTATGTGACTGCCCCGTTATAGGGGTCCGCCCCCTACCTAGTTGTATGCTTCGTAAATTTCCACGAAATCTACACTGTTTTGTGATATTTTTTGCCTCGTAAATTGATTGTTTTGATTTAATACTGACGAAGTGGCGAGCAGTTGCTAGTATAGACGACTTTACATCAAGCTACTACAATCTGTCAGATTTCTTTATTACATTTTCAACTTTATCTACAAAGCATTAAGGTTGATTGGGAATTTTTGACAGTTTCGGGTAGGTTGACCTGCAGTCGTCCGCAAGTTATAAAATTATACACTTTTTCTGAAACGTGTATGTAATTTATATTATACCCAAACTTACCCTACTTTGTGAGGTTTTAAAACAAATAAATAATGACATTTTCTATACTTAAAACAATAATGCGTGACTCACCTTCTTATAAATTTCTTGAACCCCCAATCTTTGCCTTGAACGAATCTGTATGCACGCTGTGACTCCATCGCCTTCGTTTCTTCCCGTTTTGCATTTAATATTGAGAACTTGAATTTTGCACGCACTTCTGATTTATTACACGACACTAATAATAAGTATAAGGATAAATAGTCTTTGCTCTCTTCATCGAGTCCTTTAGGGTTAACACGAAGACACCACTTTAATTTGTCACTAGCACCTGCTGAAAAAGTCGATGATTTTAACACTTCACCCATTTCTTCTCTACAGAAACTAAAATTGTTTATTGTCCACATGTAACTGAACTTAACCACTTTGACCTGAAACAAATGAAAATTACGTCATTACATTATTTAACATTATAAAGTAGTAATATAGGGGGACGAATAAATTGTGCGTAAAAGACAACTATGTATAACTTGAAATATTCGACCGGGTAGTGACGCTCATCAGTCAGAATGATGTACAATGCTTCATAAATAATGGAAAAGTATAAATCAGCGAGGAACCGGGCACTTCCAAAGGGCACCCCCGGTGGGTGACAATTAATCTTTCCCGGGACGGATCCCTAACTATTCAACTTAGTGCTTTGTACATTGTCCTTAATTGCCACACCGACAGTCACCACGGTAAACAAACAAGCAGTTTTACGGCTTATTTATGGCAAATAAAATTTCATGAACAAAATGGACAACACTCATTATTTCATTCATGATTCAAGGTTAGAATGTCGCCCGTATTTACTTCACAACAGTTTGTAATATCGAGTATGATCTTGGATTCAGGTTATTCCAATGCCCATAAAACGTCTTAGTGATATTGTATGAGCTTATGTCACGCCAGTGACGATTATAATTAATTCATATAAAAATAATTAACTTTGTGTGAGCGAGTTGAACGTGATGGGCTCATTGTCAGGGGCCCTGCGTCTCGTCGGGTGGACACTTGGGCCACGGCGTCCGTCGGTCAGGAGGATAGACGTAGCAAGTCGCGGGCGCAACTTGGCCGCCTCTGGTCGTTGCCCTCGACCGTTGCTTGGCTTGCGGTGCTGCTGGGGTCTTCGCCCGGTCGCCGACCCGCGCCAAGGCCGCCCGCATCATCCCCGCGCATTCGCGGGGACATAGATAACATCCGTTTGCAGATTCCACCGTGACATAAAAGCCTTATATGTATGCTTCTTAAAACCAACTCTCTTATAGAAACACATTTTCTGTTTTAATAACAATGTGGAGGAAAATATGTGGGCTTTACTAATTTAAAGTCATCATGACAAATCAGGAGCGTGAACAGAATTTTAACTCGAAATCATACCTACTGATAACAAACAAACATTTACATTGTGTCGAGTTGCGTTGCTATTGCAATGCAAAGGCATAGATTGTTGATAAACGCAAGTAAATTGCAGTAATTTTAATGTCCATTTCAAACTAAAATGATTTACAATACATAATGGTTTCATAGTATCGTCGTTTGTGTATGGCTGGCTCACTTCAAAGAGTGTTCTAGTTGTTGCGATAACATGCGAGGTTTATTGTTGACTTGTTCAGAGAACTAATGAAGAACGTGATTATCGGAGAAGCAGCACGTGTATCCGAGTATCCGCGGAGCAGAAGCGTCGAGCGACAACACGTGTAGAATTCAGCCACAAGCCCACAACTATACGGAAGTATAAAGAGAACAACTGTAGGTATACTTAACATGGACTATTTCAATAGAGACAATCATTACGTTTACATTAAGAACATGATTTGTAGACTCCGTTAAATAAGGCGCAGGACAAAAGCATTTCGACAGATTCCTAAAGATTAAAACCTGTGACAGATCTTAATAAATTTAGGTACCTACGTGCGCCAGCTTCGCATAAAGCGAGCAAAAACTACCGTTATTGTAAACTAAATAGATTTTTGAACAAAAAGTATCAAAAAAGGCAATACCAGATCGGTGCGTCTATGTCATACAACGGTCGTTCCAATTACTTTAGCGATGACCATCAGCCGCTACCGGGAAATAAACATTTTCATAGCGATACCAAGTTGGATGCAGAAAATAAAGCAACTTGGTGGATAATTACGAACTCTTATCGTTGAGAGGTATACTGTTACCCTTTATTGACGTCTGAGAGAACAAACGATAATTATGTAACGTGTGATGTTATTAAACGTTTCACTTGGCATTGCTAAGTTATCAATTTTTTGGTTATCAAAGAAATATTTTTGTAATTGGATTTTTAATGTCACTAAATCGGTGACATTGCTCGCGGGACGCATACCGAGACGGCATAGTAATACTTATAGCTCCACAATCCACAACGTGACGCACGAGTCACCTCTGTAGTTTCAACAAGCGGACACGTGCAGAGCTCTTCCTAGTAGTTTTAAATATGTATGTACAAGTTAACACAATATGCATATGCGCGCAACATATTTCAAGTTCACCGATAACGGCCTTGGTAAACAATTTATTATCGCTATTTGCAGCACACTGACAGATGACTTGTATTAATACTTGACGTGTCTCAATAGTGTGCGTTGTAGACGTTTGTATGACAAATTTGTTATATAAGTTGTTTTTCTGTGTTGCGTGACTGAAGCCTACTGTTTTCAGAGCTCGTTTTCCAACTTGCAACTAAAAGTTCGTTCGTTGGCAATGAAATGCCCTTGCCGTTCATGTTCACAATCACGTTTTATTCCCAAACGTCTTATTTAAAAGAAGCACTTGTATATCACATGACTAATATGCATTTTATTTTACCTTTAATATTTAAGCTGGTACAAAAGCGGCTCCAAATATTATATTAAGTATGAATACGAGCAATAAAGAGTACGCTATATAACAATTAGTTTCAGGTCTCATTAAAATCTGATATAAAAAGCACACTTATATCAGACGATAGACAGAACCGCGCGGAATGTTGATATAAAGCACGCTAAGTTCGCGTTGGCGGACAGGACTGATCAAAATTTCGATAGATACCATACTTTACCTGTGTGAAGCACCAGTTTTCCGCGACGGGTGTATTGCCGTCGTGCAGCGGGCTGGGCACGCGGCTCACCGCCATGCCGCCGGCGCCGTTAGATGAGACGCGCGCCGACTGCGGAGCGGCCGTGCCGCCGCCCGACCCTCCACCGCCGCACTCGTTGCCTGCCCCAAGCCTGCAACAATACACACCCACACATAAGTCTACATTATAATCTACATGCATCATCAAATCCCAGAATGGACGACACGACAAAGAATCCCAGAACCCTGGAGACTCTTTCAGTAAGGACTGGCTTAAAATAGTTCACAAAGGGTACAAATATTGATAATGTCGTTCAACCAAGAACAAGCAAGTTGTCCATTCAAAAAGATAAATGAAACATTCAAATACTCATTCAAAAACCATACAAAGTGATTGTAATGTAAGTAAGGTACACTCTGGAGATTCCATTCAAGCATGCAATAGCAGCCCACACAGCCAAGACTATAAACAAGACAAGGAAATATCACAATAAATACGGAGGTGAAAATCGATAGTATAAAAAAGGAGGAGAGGAAACGTTAATACCAATTCTGCCAACTTTTCACATATAAATGAAACTTATAAATAAAATAGCCTCAATTACGTTCAGAAACAGATTCCGTCTAGAAAAATGCCCCAGTACGACTGACTCCGGCCCAATTGGTTTCAGTTATTTAATAGCTGCCATAATAGAGCGACTAATATTAATGCGTAACTTACAATAATGTAATGGCAGGACCTAAATCATTATTGAATGTTAGCCATAAATAATTATAATAAAGGCAAAGATAGCATAATGAAGAGCCAAGCAAGTAGGGAACAATCTAGTAATATAATAAGTATTTAAAGTTCAGGAAAATAAGTTTATAATCAAGTGTTATGTGTTTACCAATATAATGTCATTTTTGGTCGGGCCGATACTAGAATAGATGTTACATGTTAAATAACAAACAAAGGAGACAATAAAGCTAGTTTATTTAGTCCTAAAATCTAAATATATGACAACATAAAAACACTCCGATTTATCTCCAGGTCAGCAATGTGATGTAGGATCTAACCTAAAAATATACAAATACATAGATAAAGAATCTATCGATGATGCAATGAGAATAACCGAAATAAATAGACAAAAACGAAACTGGTAAGTTAAACAGGACAAGCTAATGATATCACCAACTTGTAATTTGGCATTTAGGTCTTATTCGGAAACCCATCTAACATTTGTCTAGCTTGTACCTTCACAGGTTAGGTACAACAAATACTATATTAGATATGCAATACACATATAAAGGCAATTGTTATGAACGAGATGGTACTCAATAAAATTTAACAGAACACTTTTAAGAGCTGTTGACTAATATTGATGAGGCATTTAAAGTTTGAGTACTATCTAAAGATGGACAAGTATCATGCTAGATAGTGTTTCCTTCATAATCATTTTACTATATCTCTGTGACACAAATTTCTTACTCTACCGTACTGTTTCCACTATCGTGGGATAGATCACAGTAAATTGGGTTACCCAAGTTAACCAAAGGTGTACTAGTTATTTCTAACACGGACAAAAAACTTTAGTGTTTTAGGTACATTGCGTAGATAGCCAAATGTAACAAATACAATACGCTAACGAGTGACCTAGTGGCCGAAAAGCAATACCTGCAAATTCTCATAGAATTGAATGCAAGGCGAAAATGTAGCAACGTCGTAATACGCCAATCAACGATCGTAGTTTCGCTTCCCAAATCTGGGACGCGAACACAATACATTATACACACTTTATAAATGTATGTACCGGTACGTGCGTACCGAGGACGGTTGCTGAACAATGACGAGTCGGCGAAAGAAGAGTTACACGTTAGTATCTTTCTGCTTTTGGGTTTTGGTGCCGTCAGAATGTCGAGAGTAAGTCGAAGTGGGACAGTTACAATGTGCGAGATTTGACCGTCCTGCGAGACTTTTACGAACTGTATTTCGATTACCAAATATGCGTTAGAATCTGTGTCAGTTTCATCACCGCACTGCATCCGTTCACAGTCCGCGTGCGGTCGCTTTTGTAAAGGTATAATCGTATCACGTCAGTTAACTGGATACTTATATTGTCAGCTCTAGATTTCGGGAGACTTTTTATTTCGAGAGGAGGTTAAATTTCAACTTCCACTGTGAAATATTTCCGATGAGTTAGAGTTAAAACTTCAAATTAATTTATATTGTTTCCAGATTTTCACGAATGCCTTAAAATTCTGGTTGTGATATAAGGTCTAACCCATACAACACTTTGGATTCGGTTTACGAATAACAGTAACACTTGATTTCCATCCTCTTTCAATTGGAACGAAGAGAAAAGTGTAAACAAAGTGAATTAGCAAGAAACAGCTAACGAGTTACTTTTGATTGCATTGTCCGAGAACATGAAAAATACAAAGCGTATAATACTGCTCCTGAAATATTCCAGAGTTTATCGTCACTGAATACCGTTTGCCAGCTTGATGATAATAGAATGCCCTGGACTTCTAGTGAACTCGACATAATCATTCCATTGTATGTGTACTCAAACAAATTGTTGTCTTACCGCTTAGCTGGAATATTTAGTAAACAGGCGCTGTTCCAGATCTTCGCGTACACACTTTTAGTCGGTTATATGTATATAAATAATTATATACATATAACCGACTAAAAGTATGTATACAGAATCCAATTTGAATAAAAAGAAACAGGGTAATTACTGAACCTACCCACATAAGAATTGTTGGAATAAAATGGACAGCTCTGGTCTGCACTCGAGCAATGAAATGAAGTATGTCAAACATAAAAAAGTGTCACAGCACTAAATAAAAGTAGGCTAAGTGAATTAATCGACACGGCCCAGAAACTGTGACTGCTGAGAGCCGAGAATGATGTGATGTTGAAGAAGATATATTTTTTACACCTTATTTTCATTTAACCATTTCCCTTGTCACAGATTCTAGTCAATTTGCCTCAAATTAATCTTATCAGAATTGCGAAACGCATAATCAAAATGTGGCATGAACATGAAACTATGTATGTATATGTGTATTATGTATGTACAAATTGAAGTCTGAAGTTACAGTTATCAGAACTTACACATTTTAGCAAAACATATTGTAGTTAAATTAAATATTTTTTCCATGACAACTTTTAATAGGTGGATAACTTTTCATACCGCTGTGTGGAGATAAGATATCGCACGGGCAACGATCACTGCGAGGTCGATCAACAATTTGCCACTGTAGCAAATGGAGCGGCCCGACCGACCTACATTCAGCTTCAGTAAACCGCTCCTATGACGATTAACAATAGGTGAATCATCGTATCAACAGCTCATCTATTACTTTTGACCTACATTAAAGAAAAAATGTAGCCATAACCCACATATGGAGTATTTAGTGTAAGACGAGTAGGATTTCACGGTGATTGTAGGATATCGATGGAGGTTGCGGTGTGGTCGGATGGCCCTTGCGGTAGACCACCCACGGGCGGGACCACCTTGCTAACGGCATAAAAAAAAACTAATGTATGTATTTTAAACGATAGCTTTTTGTCAAGACAGATTTATTGCTTCAATTATGTTATTTAAAGTATTTAATCTATTCCAATGAATTGATTAGGATGCTTTTAAAAACCAATTATAATCAAATACCACTTCTTTATGTGTGTTATACTGCTCTTAGATTACTCGAATTTGTTGTTTTAATTATTTGACAATGTGTCTGGTTACTTTATTATGAGGATTATTTGAAGACCATAATTAGCATTTCAAGCCCTTGAACCACTGCAAAACAGAAAGACGAATCGAATTAAATAAGTACCTATCTTGAAAATAGTTTTTCTTTTTTTGCTTTTTGAAACATCTTGTTGAAAAGAACATTGTTTTCTTGGAACTCCAATTGAGTACATCACGGTTCAATATAAATGAGTTTGATATGATATTAAGAAGTCAACAACCCGTGAAATATTGAGCAATCTACGTAGTACGTATGATCGGTCTCCCGTGGTCTTATTTTAGATGTCACCCGACCAGCTCGCATCCTCTTCTATATTTAAGTCCTCTCGGCGTCGTTTCACTACATTATTGGGATCGGTTGGTAAATCTCAAGCCGAAGTAGGTGCAATAAAAACGGGGAACGAATACTTTGTCGCTTTTGGGTGACTGAATTATTGCTACCTCAGGAGTGACGTTCGACAGATTTGCAACATTTTCTGTTGTATCACGGCCCCTGAGATTAATACCTCTATCAACATATGTAACCATCTGTGTATTTCAAATACTATACGACAAAAAAGTGTGAAAGTTTATAATTAGCATAACAATGAAATATTGCAAATACAATCAGTCCGTCACAGCGCTCGCAATTCATTGCCTCTATTATTCCTAATTTATATGTCTGCAAAATAATATTGGGCATGAATATGTTACTGGTACTCTATGTTACCATAGAGTTGCGGTTTTATTATAGTATTTATTTAGTTTAAATAACAACGTGATTTTCCGCGCCCATTACCTTGTTATTTACAATTAATTGTAATGTCCTATACATGTTAAACCCTGAAATGGTTTACAATAAGGCTGTATAACCATAATTTGCAATCAATAATAATAATGGCGGACTTGTCGAGACAATGGAATCGGAATAAGGACGATAGAACAATGAATGTACTGATACTGTTAAGTATATGACTGGTTTTATTTTTCAAACGGTGGTTCGCTGATGCAGCGGGCGTGCCAAGGGGGGAGTAACCAAGTGAGCAATGCCCTCTTAACGATGACTGCGTGTTGTGACTCAGACGCCCTGAGGACGACCCGACATTATAGGGTCCTCGACTGGGATCTGAAGGACGGCTTGTTTACAGCAAGTAAATAGTCCTACGATATTATCATCGTTATTATGTTGCACATATTCTTTTATTAATTCTCGTTGTTTGGTATTTAATACAATGCGACAATAACAATAGGAAACTATGTGCATTATGGACTGAATGTTTTAAAGTGAAACTTCTTTATTATAAAAACATACACTATATACGATTATATGCGTTCCATATTAAAGTAAGAAGGAAAAATCTATTCTAATATATTATAAAGCTGAAGAGTTTGTTGGGCAGTTTGAACGCGCTAATCTCAGGGACTACTGATCTGATTTAAAAAAATATTTTTGCGATGGATAGCCCATTAATCCAGGAAGGCTTTATAACATCACGCTGCGACCAATAGGAACGTGAACGAAGTCGTTGGCGGCTGCTAGTACTTAATAAAATACCAATAAATACTACTGGACACTGGCCTAAAACAATATATTGCACAAGGTACCTATGTATCTTTTCTGAGATATTTACAGGAATGTAGCGATGTGAAAAGGGAGCCAGAAATGGGGCGTAATGCACTACGTAGACGTACTATTGATTTCGTGCCAGTTTTCCAACAGAAGTCTAGTCTGCGTCGAACTGAAGACGGTTTAAGTGGACACGAGGTCGCCTCGTCTTGTACACAAAGCAACTAAGCGATTCTCTGTGACATTTTAATAATAGAGGTATTGTATCATGTCCGGTGGTGACGCAACAAGTACAGATGTCGAGGTTACTTACGTACAACAAACATCTAGTGTTCCAAATGACAAAACCTAATTAAAGCGGACGTAGGGTGAGTAATTTTGATGTCGACTAATAAGTTTAGTGACAATGGAAACGCGTCCTTTGTTCGTCCTACATTTTCAATATTTAATATGTTAGTAACTATTTATGAAATTAAAACCTAATTATTATTGTCATCGAATCAGCAAAGTATCAAATACCTATTAAATTTCTATATTCTTATAACCACACTTATAAATTAGTGTTTAGTCATTATTTAGTAATGAAGTTTGAGAACGAGGAAGCCTGACCTGCCGTAATACAGTTTTAGTAGTTATTTTGTAGTCAGAGTGAATCTAAGCTCAATCAACTGAATAATGTAGAAAGGATAACCACATACGTAATTCTATTTGTATAATATTAACACAAATCATAGTAATGTTGGGATCTGATTTTTTTTGTCTAATTATAAATTAATGCTTGACCGCAATCCCGTCTGATGATAAGCAGTGATGCAATCGTTGATGGTAAAGCGCGTTAATTTATTAAGAGGTAATAGGAAGAAAGGCCTAGTGGTTAAAAGAGTAGCCTCTCAAGTATGAGTGCGCGGGTTCGATTCCAGGACAGGCAAGTACCAATGTAACTTTTCTAAAGTTATATGTACTTTCTAAGTATGTATATCTTGGACACCAATGACTGAAGGTGAAGGAAAACATCTTGAGGAAACCTGGATTTTTAATTCTGAAATCGCCAACCCGCATTGAGCAAGCGTGGTGATTACGCTCAATCCTTCTCTGTATGAGAGGAGACCAGTAGGCCTAGTATGAGTTTTCAATACGAAACTCGATCGTCGATATCGAGCGCGTTTGGCGCTCTCATCGGTTGAGAGTTCTTACGACTTTGAAGCGGGCCAATCGCTGAGTCAAACGCGCTCGATATCGACGATCGAGTTTCGTAATGAAAACTCATACTAGGCCTACTGTGCCCAGCAGTGGGACGATTAAAAGGTCGATGATGAGGAAGAAAGGCCGCAGTTGAACGAGGTGATGCAATATTAAATCCAGCAATACGACCAACGATGCTGCGCCAGAGGGAGACTGATCTGGAGTTGTGTTCCGATGTATGCCGAAACAATCCACGGCAAAACTACAACATTTCGCGCATCGTACCCGTATACCGTACGGCATACATCGGAACACAACTGCTTACTTTATTACTTTCTTTTCCCATTTATGTACACAGATTTCAATATACTGTTATATATAGTGAATAGCACAGTACCCTTGGTTCTTAACTCTTTCTAATGAAGTTGCGGTTAAGCAGCTCAAAACGGTCTATGGCGAGCGAGCTCGTAATTATTCCATTTTAAATGATACTAGATAAATTAGCAAGCATTACAATTCTTCATGCGGCCGTAATTTACTAAAGTAATTGTTTGTCTATATTATTGCTAACATAAATATGAGCTGTATTTGCCTGAACGTGTTTGAGTTAGCTATGAAAGATATTGTTAGACATAGTAAACATTAACGTGGAATTACATAGTTATTATGTTTCTAACACTCGACCTCTTTACATAGGACATTACTGAAAATCGAGCAAGGTTTTAGAAGGAATAAAAATCTTAAGTGTTTCTATGAAGGTCTCCTGTAGTAGATAGTGCTTATGAAGCATAATAAACAATACATTAAAGTACCTATCAATTTATAAATAGATGTGGCCACATCTAGTTCGTTCTTTGGTCTACAACGTAAGACTCAAAAAAGTTAAAAAAAAAAAAAAAACAACTGACTTCCAAAAAACACGGTGTCTTTGGTTTTTGTATTAGTTTTTGACACCGACTTCTGAAATTAGTTATTTTTCACTTTGTAGTGTTTTTTGGAAGTCGGTTGTTTTTTTTTTTTTTTAACTTTTTTGAGTCTTATGTTGTAAAAAAAAATTTTATTTTACACTTTTTAGTTGTGAAAAGTACTGTTCAGCTGCATCCGGTTAGACTGGATGCTGACGCTAAAACCCTTAATGAAAAAACTTACAAACGCACTGGTTGCCCCTACGAATTTTGAAAGTTCCCCTTAAGTTCTCTGGTCTTCCACCATCAAACCCTGATGTCCTTTCCTTATCATGGGACCACCTTGGGAATGTATTCTTTCAAACAGAAAAAGAATTATCAAAATCGGTTCATAAACGACGAAGTTATCCGCGAACAAACATAAAAAAGCATATATACCGGTCGAATTGAGTAACCTCCTTCTTTTTGAAGTCGGTTAAAAATATAAACAATGTTCAGACTTTGGACAAACGCTACTAGAACGCTAAGTACGTACAGTTGTTGATTGTGAGAGAAAAAATGTATCAAAATTAGCTTGGATTATGTGATATGATGCACATAGAAACAGCAGTGACGTGCGAAATAATCAAACACATGATGTATTCAATCAAGGTTGTGGCAACCGACATCGTCTCGTAGCCATTGTAAATATAACAATAAAACTACAGCCATTTCAAAATAACTACCATATTTTATCGACACGTAATTCGTTTACTATGACTGAAGCGATATAACCTTTTAAATGGTACTACCAATCGAAATGGTAGCATGACTTTCACTGAATACCATTCTTTGTTAATGAACTGTACAAGTGAAATAGATTTATAAGGAGACCTCGGAAACATACATTTTCTTTTCTCATATAATTTTATACGTTATTACTTTGTACTTAAGAGCAGAACCATTGTTTCAAGCAAATGAAATTCTTCATAGCATGAAACGCCAAAACGTTTTTGCAAGCAGACCTTGTGTAACATTATACGCAATATAAGAAAGTAAACAGTGAAACCTCTTCAAGCGACGGTATACTCAAATGAGTTGTGGAAGTGCATGTTCTACAAAGTATAAGTCCATAAAATATTACTTCAATTTCGTCCGGTTATCTCCGCCGCTTCGTGGGGCAGAAATGGAAGATGGAGCAGGAAAGGGATAGCTATACCCTCCAGCATCAATAGTCAGAGGGGTTGAAGAGACACTAGAAAATAATATAACGTTATCTATACTAAAAATGATTCTTATGTTCTGAGCAGTAAGTGTTACTGTAAATGTAACAGCTGGCACTTGAGTATTAGTAGCTCCGTAGTCGACTCCCGCGGTCGCGCTTCACATTATTTGTTATTATTCGCCTTTGTTGACGACACTTATAATGAAATGAATAATATTGTAGACGCATTTAAGAACCGATTTTGTAAACTACAAGACAATAATATTAACACGTCTTTGTAGTGATAAAAACAACAAACATGCAGGTCTGTGATAAATGATACATCATTAGGTTGAAAATGTAGAAATGTTTGGAAGATGATAAATGTGAATATAACTGTTGTTAGTGATTATATGAAAATTAATGTTACATAATTAAAACATTTCGCAGTTGGAGCGTGCAGGCGAACGCGGAACTAAGTGCTCACCACCTTTATTTGTCCGCGATGTGCGAGGACGCGCAAGGTGACCGTGCTACGTCATCTCAATAGATGATGGCCGTACGTGTGCAAATGCGTGTGGCAACCTGACAATTAAGGAATATGCCGTAAGTGGGGCTTGATAATCACGTATCATTTGTAGTTCATGTCAATTTAGGTATGAGAGAAATCTGCAACGCCGCAATGAAGCTATGAATCTACATCATGTGACTTCGATAATTGACCGTCGTATATGACCGAACAGATATGATATGTTTATATAATTTGCAAGATATTATATTTATTATATTTGTTATTTTAGAGATACCATAAGAAATCAATCTTCTATCTGATCTAAACCGGAATAGTAATATCCTTGTTAACTAATAGGTAATACTCATACTCTGATAATATCCATACTACACTGTAATTAACACTTTATCGTGAAAAAGTATGTACGCGGTAGATTCATACAGTACCTACCTATACATACATTACCTACGAACAAGTTATTAAAAAATTACTTTAGTATAAAATGTTAAGCCTTCCACAATCAAACATGATACATATACCGTAGTGTCGTTAGATAGCTAACGAAACTACGCCTTTGATATCTAAAACTCTAGTAGAATTAGTTCCGCATATGGCAAAACTGAAAATTTAATGCATATCTAATCAAAATAGCATTTAAAGCAATACATGACCCCGAAGTCTGGAATAGGGTATTTCAATAAGAATCGATTTTCCCGAAGAAAGACAAGTGTACTTTGAGAACAACCACTTGAAAATGTCCAACTAAGTGTTGAAGTTGGAGATGATAATTACGAAACGATGATGCTTGTACATAACACTATTACAAAATAAACTGATGACTGCATGATATATTGTAATTTAGCTAACAAAACTGCACAAGTAAAATTTGCGCAGTTCTCTGCAAAGACAAATAGTATTATTGTATGCGAAGAGACGGTATCTGGCTTGTTTGAACGAAGCTTTATCGTTATGACATTGAAAGATAAAATTAATCAATGAAAGTCACCAATAATATAATTTTACTGAGAATATATAGCATCGATTTTCGATGTTTATTGGATAAGACTACATAGCTGTTTCGACTATTTCCGTCATATGACGGGGTAACTAGTTTGGAAGGCCGAGACAATCAGAAGAAAAACAGAAATTTTGGAAATGGCAATAATGGAAAACTGGTTTCTAGATACTTAAAGATCTTTTACAATCATAATTTAATTAGTGTTACAATAATATACACTATAATTTTCATTAATTATGTATGTACGGTTTGTTATGAATAATAAACTACTGTGAGTTGTTTATAGCATCCGCAAAAACAGAAGATCAATTTATAAAGGTCATTGTGGCAACAAAACTAAATATCAGTACAATTTACTAAAAATCTCTTGTTTATATTAGATTCCGGACCTTCTCCAGCAGCTTCGGTTAAGACTTGGCGAAGTTCCAGAACGATTTCAGCGTGCGGTTCTTACACACAAATATTACGAAAGTTATCTGCTGTGGAATATTACGCTATAATTTAACTGCATTCACACTACGATATAATGACGATATGCTTTCGATAGTAGTGATGTCTGTCTAACTTGTCGTTGCAGAATAATTAGTGTGATCACTGGCGACGTCTTACTACGTAGTGACTGTACGCTTCCTGGTTGTAAATCAGACTACTATTAGGCTTTAATGTCAGAAGCCCCTGCCGCTCGCCAACAGTCTTGAAGTTAAGGAAACGAGACAGAATTATAAAAGCGCGCATAACCTCTGCTGTCGAGTAATAGAACGTTTGGCCTCGTGAGGAATCGAGCGATGGATCGACAAACTGAATAATGGTGAGACTACGTCGTTACGTCATGACCTTCATAGGCTGGGCAGTGACGTAGACACACTCACGCCTACCTGTTTGCACGTGGCACAATAAAACCAGCGTTCTTATTGAAACTGTTCACATAAAAATTGCAAATGAAGAAAAACGTTACTGTACTTATCTTGAATTATTGTTTTTTTCCAACTATATAATTTAGTTATGTCTACGTCTCTACTAGTGTATCAGAGAGTATGTAGAAGATTGGTGCACAACCAGATAAGTATATGTTAGCAATATGTTAAATATGATAGATACCCAAAATAACAAAAGTTGTTAAAAAAAATAAGTGACTTAAAAATATTACGTACTTCAACGAAGAGGCGCGCGCGGTTTGCTGATTATACCTAGAAAGGAAATGACAATATTGTTATAGTAATAAATAGACGGGTGACTTTGGAAGAGACCTAGGATCAAGGCTCATACTACAAAAGATTATCATGGGCACAACGGGCGAGGATAAGCTATAAGGCGGAAGCGGTCGAGCGAGGCCGAGGACGAACGGCCAATTCTGAATCAAACAGAATGCCTCGCATATGAACACTGAAGCGGTTTTACTTGCCACCGTTACGTTGTAAACCCACATTGTTTTTTATACGTTTGGGTTCTTAATCATTAACCATGTATAGCAAACATTGTTAAATGTTATTAAAGCTATTAACACTGTAGTTTATATTTATGACATATTCTGAAAAGATTACAACATTCATTGTAAAAATAATAAAAAAATAACCGCCAACGACCCGACACCAAGTCCAAACCAAGCGTGAAAGTTACTAACATCTCGGGGAAATCATTTTGAAATGATTACAACGACACTTAACACGTTTTAAATACAAAGAGTGACGTGAGCAGGAGTGTTTGCGAAGCCAGTTATGTAAGAAAGCACGCAAAGGTGGGCGAATGGGAAACGAAACCGATACACGGTCCGCGCCCCGCCAACCACCATACACCATCAGTATTTGGCAACATCGCCTTTGGAAAGCGAAGACATCGACGACGGTGTAGCACAGGCAGACACTAATCTAACTAGGACAGATTGATTTATAAGTCAAACAAGAAACTGTGCCACCTCGGCCCTACGAGTTCTACATTGTTTTGCCATGAATATGCAATCGCAAATAGATAATATAGATTAAAAGTAATGTTAATGCTTTGAATCAAAATAATGTTGGCTGGCTAATGCTTTCAGCAGGCAGAGCGTTGAGTTCTTTCCTTTCATTATAAAATGACAAAGAAGGCTGAAATGATTTGGCCTCAACTTTTATTGTCCTTTGAATTACTAGATGACCAAAATGATTGGCGGGACCTTGACTTCAGCCTAATATAAATTGCATGACCCTACTTCCTACAGCGACGAGAGCCGTCTCTGTCGATTGCCATTACTTTTATCTACCAATTTTGATGGTCATTCAGATTCTGATCCTTAATTTAATGGATATTTAATTATGTGATCACTTGGTAACGTTATTATCGCGCCTGCGACTTGATAAATTAATAATATGCCAGTTTCACTTAAGACATTACCGTCCACTGGAATAATGTGTCAGGCAAGGTTTACGATGGATCCAGTAGGATTAAATACCGGCAAGGAGAAGAGGCAAGGCCGGTAGTGTCGACACATCTACACAAGATACGCCGAGCCGGAACACAACACTAAAACCTTGTGTTTTGTTTAGCAAATACAAGCTATTACACCAGCGGGGTCATTTTAAATAATTTTGAAAAATACAATAATTTATATTCCTAATTGAAATAAAAAAAAAAGTGTTGCATAGTTACACATTTATCCAATATCATGTATCCAAGGCATCTGTCTACACCTACTGGGAAATCCAATCTTTACCTTTAACCTTAAAATATGCAAATATGTCTGTGCCCTCCTTTTTGCAATTTACCAAGTACTTATTGTACAACACAAACTGTCTATGGTAGGTTGAATTATTCTTATTGCGAGCTCTCGCTGAGCACGTTTATTAAAATTATTTACTAGCCCTGACACAATACATCTCGGATAGATGTAGGTGTGAGACTGTGCGTGTAGAGGGTTAGAGCGGACTGGTGTGCGTGTGTCAAACGACACTCTGGCAGCAGTTGGTACGAGGCAGCTCAGCCTGCTCAGCACGGGGCATCGAGAACGCGACCCGGTTCGCCGCTCGAGAAAGCATCGACAAAACTCGGTTGAGGCCGCGCACACAGGCGGACGTACACTTTCAGTCTTCGTATGCGCACAGTGTGTATATTAAGAAACACTAGACAAAAACGATATAAATCGTCCGTCAATTACGAAAAGGTTGTTTTAAATAAACACCTCGGCTTGAATAAATGCACAAGCTTATAGGAGATTTTAAAAGTTTGAACATAGCGTAATGTCTTCCAGAAAGACCTGATCAGAAGGCTCAACATAATAATGAGGCTGGTTTTAACTGAAGCATTAATAAGATAGATATTATTATTATTTATTATGGAGTAGTAGTGAAGTAGTTGGTTTGGAAAAATTTAAAGTGCAAATAATCAGAGAGAAAGGCAAATTTAGTCGAAATAGTTTGATGAACTCGATAATTTAAAACAAACTTCGCTAAAATATCATTTGTGTTTGTCATACGGGATGTATTCTCCAAGGTGTTTCAATGTTAACGCTAAATTTGACCGTTCAAAATAAATTTGTTCAGCTACGTTCGACCTTGAAATTGATGCCCCCGTTCTACTTTCCTACATCTTTACAATCCGTTAATCACCACACGTCTGGAAGTAAAGAATTGATGCAGGTGCAAATTATATCATTCATTCATAAATATTTTTAAACAATATATCTTTTATTAATTCATTCAGAAACGTTATATAATTAATTTCAAGACTTTCAAAAAACCTTCTTCTAAGCACAAAAAGAACCGGGTCAATTTTGACATCGTAATGCATTTGACCTACATGGTAAAAGAGTGGCATTTGAAAAAAATTGGGCAAGGCCTACGTGTGTATTATACGGCTTTATATTTGTAGGGCAATCGTTTACATGGCTCTTTGGTTAACAGAATCAATGCTTTAACTGCACACGTTACTTTTTTGATAATTAGCAGACAGTAATGAATATAAATAAACGAGGTTTCCGATGATAAAACGAGTTACAATTAACTTTGAAAAAAATGAGCGATAAAACAAGATATATGGAGATCTTCGTTGCGCTCTATAACAGCCGAAGTTGATTTCGGGTCATTCTACACAGTAAGGGGCACAAGGTAAAAGATGGTGCATTGAAAATGGCCTTAAGCCCAATAGCGATCTGCGGCCGCGTTGCTTCCTATTGGCGTCGAGGTGACAATGCCAATGCTGGCGGCTGCTGCGAAGGTGACGGAGCTGCAAAGGTCGATCACCACTTCATCGCTAACACGAAGCTCGGGTTTCATTCAGCGCACTGGATTGTTTCAATTTAGTCACGATTAAGTTACTGAAGCATGAATCTACCAACCTCATAATATTCAGTAACATAACCTTTCCATTAATTTATTCAATTTAAACTAATTAATTTGAACAACTATTATATAATCATTAAACCGATAACAAAATAAACAGTCGCGTACAGATTTAAGGTCTTTTGAACTGATTATTCTATGTATTTTATTGGAGGAATTATAATAACAAAAACTTGGTCAAGTATACATCGGCCCAAAATAAGTGACCTCAGTTCTGTTAGCTGAAGCTTCTTAAAAATAATTTATGTGTAGTTCAACAATACTAACGCAATACGCAAAACGCAAACGCGTTGTTACACTTTTATGGATAGATTATATCATTGTCTTTGTTGTATTATGTTAAAGTTTAGGATTTACATTTTCCAGTTAGGTATTTTCTATTTTAACCCTTTAACTGAGACCATAACTTAACGCTGATTTTAAAACTTGATATCCACAATGCCATGACATCGGTTGGCATGCTAAACAATTTCTGGATTCAGCAACTCCACAAATACATTATCCTAATTTTTACAGGTAGGTATGAATAATGCTAACACGAATGACCCCAAATCATTAAAAGGGCCCACGGAAAGTATAACGCAAACCCTAGAGTTTTACGGGTCAACTGAGGCAGGGGAGTCAGGGCCTGCCTACCGGAGGGAGGCCGAGCGCAGAAGGCGTAGGGACGTATAGCGGGGGAGGACCCTGACACAGATCCAAACTCATCAGTAAAGCGGCGAAGGCCTCGAGATTCGGTTGCTATATCATCGATTCCTCTACGCACCATACCGCTTTACGCACAAAATGGGTCAACGCGCGCGGCTCTTCGGCAAAGTTGGAGTGCGCGCGATGTCCCCGTTCCGAATTGCTCCCTCGGCAAATTAACGCCTCACGCTACTGTGCTCCAAATCGGCTACGGATAAAATAATAAATAACAGCTCTATACCTGACTCTCAATTGTCAACGTATACACTAGCAGGATCGTTCTGATTCTTGTGCTTATTCTGATCACGTAGTTTCTCTTACATCACAATTTTGTTCGAATGAACAGTTTATTCTACTCTAAATAAACCTGAATTATTTTTATCTCATGTATTACACAAATAGGCTTTGTGGAGCGGCGTGGGGATTTTAGATCTTAAGTGAGTGGGTCTTGTCATAGTTTCATGGGCCACTTTCAGATGAGTAATGACATCGGTCAAGAATTACGGCGAGGTTGCGACACTATTCATTTGAGAATCGTTAGATGTTTTAAACTCGTAAAATTAAAACGCAAGAAAAATATAGACGAGTGAATGATATAATTTGTGTTAATAAAATGAAAGAATTAACAAAAGAGGTGGACTGCAAACCATTTAACAAATGCTCCATTAATCTACTAAAATCACAGATTTTATCATATATCAAACCACAGGTCCAACAAGTAGTCTCAATTAACGATACCACATAGCTAGCATAGCATAACAAGAGCGATATTAAAAGAAATCTGAGCAGTGAGCTGTTCCAAGTCGTATGTTGGTGAAACTATCGAGATCATCGTACAAAGAGCGCCACGCACCGTGCCGAAGAAAGACGCAGCGTACTTTCCATCGACAAAGACGCTATATTCAAATTATGAGGTTTCACCTGAGAAATTGCCACAAAACAAATTACAGCCATTCTCTCCAAAAGAGAAACATATGTTTAACAATAGTCTCTCGCCGTAGCCTCCGCTACAAATATGGTTTCATCTTTTTCCGTGGGTGTCGTAAGAGGCAAATAAGGGTTATCGTTAAGTTAGATGGCAGTATCATTTATTTAAAATGTCAAATATGCTATTACGATAATATTTTCCTATGAAAACCAGTCGTTGTAAGCAAATCTATCAATGCGTGGATTAAGTTCTGTACTCTCTATTATTTCATCATAATTCGGTTCTACATATTAGTAGAGCGAGAAATAGTTGTGATTTCATGTTATTACATTGGACAGTTATATAATTTCCACATGGTTGTGAACATTTTGATCAAATTTAAGTATTGACAGATTTATAATACTAAAAAATATCCAATATCTTAAACCCGATCACGAACAGATTTGTAACACTGATTCTAAAGTAATCCAAGCATAAACAACCTTAAGATCCGAAACTGTTCAATATGAAATTATGTTTTCCTCCGTAAAAGTCGTACGTTGGCATATAAACGGCAAAGAATAAATTTGATTTCCCAAACAAGATTCAGCCGTGTACGTTTGTTAGCCTTGACCTTGTGTAATATACAACACGATAATAAGGAAGACTTTGGAAACGCTTGTAATCACTGTATCAATAAATTCGCTATTTATATCAACATCATTATGTAACTAGGCGTGGCTCCAGCAACAAACTGTATTTAAAAACGTATAATCGTTGATGGATTCGTTTACATTATCCGACACCGTAACCTCAGCCACGTTTCATAGATTCTCTAGGCTGTGTTAAGGGCGTTCCGTTATGTACTTATTTAATATGAAGCAGAACTGATCTACGAGGCAATGACTGATTACTGGGAATATGTTTCAAAATTCAAGGTCTCTTATTTCGTTAAATGGAAAGACAATTTCAATGTAATTCAAAAAGAAAAAGTAATACGGTACAAAGTCATTCAGAGTGAATCTGCTCGCGTGCCCTGGTTTGATGATCCTAGTCTGAGCAGGAGTTACATCAAAGTAGCTTCATTCTGAGTACTTTCCGTCAGCAAAATTTGATTTCCTAATACAAGGAGGCAACATCGCCAAATTGTGAAATATGCTACATGCTATTTTATGTATGCAATAAAATAGAAAACGCAATATTTGCTGATGGGGTGTGTCAAGAACAGAAAGAAAAGAGACTTATCAGTTAGGGAATTTGGTTTAAATATTTTAAATTTAGGATTAATCTAAACAAAATTGTGTGGTTTTATACAAAGCCAACATTGAACAACTGAATAATAAACTTAATACTTAAGCATTCAATTATAATAATATTTTAAGTAACTATCTATACTTTGATCTAGTAGTGTTATAGTAGTCATAAGGCACAATGGGGTTGGCGTATCCATGTGGATAAATTCTCCTTATTAATATTCAAGAATAAAAAAAAAATAGCGAGAACATCACTTAGTATTCAGTCAGGTAAATAAGCCTTTTTTGTAGAATAAGTATGGCTGTACACGTGACCACGTTAATAGTTATACAATATACTGTAAATCATTTCATAAACAACAGTACGTACAAGACACGAACACAAGTTGGATTAAAGCCAGAGCTGACAAGCTTATCTTTTCAATGACTGAATTCTTCACAATTTACGTTTCATTATTTTAGCGTAACACCATTTCTATTCGGGTAACGGACAGTTCTGTTTAAGCTGGCGTTATCGTAACCAAAATTCAGCGTCAGAGCCGCAAACCCACTTAGTTATCGCATTCCGCTGTCACCGAAACAGGAGCACCGAGTGGGGCTCGGTCGCAATCTCTCGCTTTGTAAACGCTCACCGGCCCTCGGACTAAATTGATACATTCTTGCGAAATAACCTCGCCCAATTTATTCAAACAATCATACTAGATTGTTAGGCTATACGTTCGATATACAACAATGACTAACGAAACTTGATCTCGTTCCGCGCTTAACGCGCCTACATAAGTTACTTTAGAAATGGCTGTCACATTAGTTGGTAAACCTAAATGATCTATTATTATTTTCCTAACCGTTCATTACATCAGCAGTTAGAGTGTGTGTACATTTTCTATCGCTATGCATACACAAAATATATTTTGATAACCAATTACCTACTTAATAGAATAAATTCAACTGTAAAGTACAAACAACTGAATTCACCAGTCTCTTTAAGAGGTCGAAATGATATGAAAATAGTACAAAGACATTTAGAATTTTACATATTTTCAATACCAATACTCAAGTAATCTTCATAAATGCACTAACATAAATTTAGCGGGGTTTAAGCTAGAGGGATTACTGAAGACCGCGATAAGTCAATGTGATTTAAATTGAAGTTTAAGAGGATGGTTATAAATATAATATGGGGTGCGAGGGCTCTGAGGTGTTCGTTACAAATAAGAGTAAAGAGGGTCGAGACGAAGGCATCTACCCACACTTGTATGCTCTTCCGTGCATTCTGCGCGGAGGAAGGTCGTCGACCCCCACGGAGGAGCATCTCCGCAAATCTTTATTTTCTGCCAACAAGATTGTATTCCAACTTTGTAAGAAAGGCACGATATTGGCGATTTTAATATGTATTGTATAGCTGTAAGATAAGAAGATAAGAGATGTTTTCAGTGTACAATTCGGCAAATATTTGCGCCGTAGATATATATAAGTATACGTAGGAATGGCGAATCGGTTTCATAATGTATGTATATGTATTGTAGAGTAGTGGTTTTGAAATTAGTAATCAATGTCTTATAATATTACATTAACATGTAGGTTAATCTTCTGTATTGTGCTAAATTTGCTTACACAACATGCAAGCAGAAATTAACATTATTCTCTGAAGACCGGTCCAGATTTTCATGACGATTAACACATTTGATGCAACGATTATATGTATTGCTTAGAACACAAGTTCAAGTTATGAACCAATTAAGGGAAGGTAAACATATCAAAACAGTAAATAATGTTGAATATAGATAATGAAAAACTTGAATTTAAAGTCTTTTTGGTCTTAATAAAAGCTATACCTTTACTTTCACAAAAAAAGGAACATGAATGAGTGAAAAAAAAGGCTATTGCTATTGGAACATCAGTAGGTGAGCTCTTTCCGGCCTCGGTTGACTGACTACCTGCTAAAGGAAAGAAACGTACACATGCGTTATGACACTGTATTATAGCTACCTCGTTCGATCTTGTTTGGATGGATTAAAAATAATTCAGGTAAAGTACACAAAAATCCTTTGGTCATTTGTTGCTAAAATACAGACAAACAAAGAGTTGCTACACATTTAAAAGAGGTTAAATAACCAATGAAAATGGTTCTTGTGGTTGAGGACATAATTGGAAATGAATCTGATCTATGTTAATAATACATAAATACATAAATGCATGAATATTGAAATGCAATGTTGCTTAAAAAGCCCATAACGTTCGAAATTAAACACGCCGACAAGCATGCAAGTGGGGTTCAACTGTTTGGGGTAGCTGTGACGAATGAGGGTGCCAAGGAATAAAAGAAAACATCGAAACACCATAAACTGAACGCGCTCGAGGGGCTGCGGGAGTGACAGCAAAAGAAGTTTGATATTCAATAATGAAGTAACTGAAATAAATGAAACGATTTGGAAAACATTCATTATAACTAATGATAATGGTTGCAGTAAAAGTGATTCGATTTCTAAGTTGCTCCCTCTACCTGTCGTTTGACGTTCAGCTTACACAACAAGGAAAGTTAAATGCGCGTGCGGGGCAAAGCAACTTTCGCCCATTGTAGAGATATTAAGTTCTCAATCAAAACAACACAATTTTGTGACTTGAAGTTATCATGAAAGCATACCTGACAATACTTAATTCATCAGTGTCAACGCTTAATACATCATACAAGGAAAACGTCGCTTGCTCGTCCGCAAACTGATGACCGTACATGTGAGTTTTCTGTTCTAATTCATATAACGACCCAACCGACGAAAAGTCCTTCGATGAACATGATAAAATAAACTAGTTCCGCGTTGACTCCAACAACCAAAATAGCTCACCTGGCTAAGGCCATTATACGTTCGTATAATCCAATTTTCCAAAATAGTTGCACCACTTCGTTATCACAAACAACCACAAGTCAAGTTTCAATAATAAGTGCAATAGTCCACTGAAACCTAACAACACCGGTATGCGAAAGTGTATCACGTGTGACAGTTTCACTTCACCACATGGCTGGTAAGTTACGCGCGGTGACGTGATAGACGTACGCGCCGCTCGACGAATGACGGGCGACTGCCGCGACTGTACTGGACTCTCAAATGCCGCCGCGACTTAGGGAGTCGACTGTAATGTGAATGTGAGCGCTTCTCTCGCCGCTCGCGGAGAGCGGAGCGGAGGCGCGGGGTCAGCGAGGGCGGAGCGCCCGACAACGGGCGCCCGCGGGACAGCTGCGCACCACAGACCCTTTCTCCGTTCAGTCTCCATTGTATTGGTGAAAGCTTTAGCCTGTTCATATGCTTAACATAAGTTTTTGACGGATACAAGATAAACTTGGGCAACCACCTAATTTTACATACATAGCATGGCAATATTTTTTTTTAACAAATCTGTTCTGTGAGCATTAGAAACGATCTAGTCATATTTTTATTTAAATGAAAATCTTCTACCAACCCATGATTATGACCAATATGTACCCTATATATGTATACATATGTAAAGGTAGCATTGTATTGTCAGTAACAGTAGACAGCAGTTGCTACTTTATATTTAACCTACCGAACAATGAGATATCAAGCTTGAACATTGACTGCAGCTTTGTTCAGTGCACGTAGGGAGAAGTTGTTGCCCCCGAGTAAAGCCTTGAGCCGCCCTGTTCGACACGGCAAACAAATGGATGTGAATTACATTCAAATGATAATACTTTAACACCGATTTCTATTCTATTATGCTTAGTTCTACATTAAAATTAAGTATATATTCCTAATAAAGGATCACGTGTTGGTAGTATCTGTCGCAACAGAAAGTAAAGCTAAACTGAAAGTTTCGCTCGGCTTTACTTCGTCTGGTTATTTTGTGAAAGGGTCTATGACTTTTAATGCCGAACCGAGGTTGTGGCGTTCATAGTTTCCAATGTTTCCATTGAAAAATAATTAAATGTACAGTGTTATAAATATGCGGATGCTGGCAGGCTTTAATTTTTGTAAGCTCATGTAGATCATGGAAAGGCATTTACAAACATAATAATTATGAATAAAAATAGGGATGTATCCAAGGTATGAAAATCAAAAAAATAATTAGTCCGTCTTATAGATAATAAAAAAAATTAAGACCCGTATTTTTTATTTTGTCGAAATTACCGAAAACTACTGAGATATAGCATATTAAAGTTACGGAGTGGGGGCTAATTACGTCACGCCGTGGTATATTTTGTACGACGGCGTGAAGTCATGCTACATTTCAAATCAATATATCTTCCTAAGGTATTCGAATGAAAGAAAAAATAAAAAATACGTGTTCAATATTTTTTATAGGATACAACCCAATTATAAAGGTCCTTAAACATAGCCAGTCTTTGTTTATTATTTTTTTATTTTATGAAAATGGTTTCTATTTTTGCTTTATTATGCAATGCGCCCTGATGTTTCACCCGCATAAGATTTGATCCCTCAGGAATAGCAGGATAAAAAGTACAATATCTTGTATTCATCCTTATACCATCTGTGTGGCAAATTTCAACCAAATCCATTTAGTAGCTTTTGCTTGAAAGAGTAACAAATTACCGCAGTCATAATATTAGCAGGATGAAAATTATTTTCTGCAGTGAGGTCGAATTAAAGTCGAGAGAATTCTTCATTAAAGCAAAGTAAAAGAATATTTTCATTTCAAACTGAATCGCTCAAGATGCATAAATAATGTGAACATGGTAATTTAGAGATATGCGAATGAAAGAAGTCGATTGGTAAGGCCGGGAGTTGCAGTAATAACGCGTGCATTGGCTGCAACAACAGAATATATAAATAATATGACCGCAAGGGTTAGTCAAAGTCATCGAGTCATCTCGCCCTCAAAGGCGACTCAAACACCCGTCGACCTTGGCTCGAGCCTTCAGGGTTAACCTCCCGAGGGAAAAAGCCTTCGGCCTCGGATTCCTCAAACCCACCTTACCTGCTCAGATTATTTGCTCCTTTGTTTGAATTGAATCGTTTCGGTGTTGTGTTTCTTAGAAAATATTCGTGATATGTCGGCTTATTATATTAAATGGCTATTAAAATATTCGGAATAATTAAGATTATAATTTAGTGTTCTAATGAGAACAGTTCTCGGTTATCTACGCAATTAAGGTAATCTACAGGCAGGATATATTTGCATAACGATGTGTTTAAATGACAAGTAAAGTGAAATTAACTAGGTTTAAACTACTAAACGGTTGGTTATTGAATTATGCACCTAACAATTACAGAAATGAAGTTCTTTGTATAAAAATGACAAATTAGTTCGGTACTAAGTTGTGGTTTTTGTATTAAGAATTTTGAATTAACCTCAATAACGTTCGAAATACAAATACTGACTCAAAGGTTACGTCTGGAACTAAAATTAGCACTCATGCTGTTTTAGATTTTATATAGTCTTTCTCAAACTATTCAATTTTAATGGATAAAGAAACTATTAAACTCTTTGAAACGAATGGATTCAATATATTTTGTATTGTAGGCATGAATATGTAAAGTGAAATTATGCAGAAATCCTAAGAAATATATGATCGCTAAATCGAAGCTTCAAAGAAATGATCAAGACATGATTTTTCTAAGGATGAGATTAAATATATACTGACGATCACAGAAGTGTCGAAGAAAGAAAGAAGTGACAATGCCGCAATTTCAAAATACATATACCCAAGGTGACATACTTGGTTGTGTGTCATGTATTTTTCAAAGAAAGTCCATGAAAGTGAAGAAATATTTTAGTACATCTAGATTCACAAAAACGTGTGAAAATGCAAAAAACGCTTCTTGCGTATAAAACTCAGCAGTTTACAAATAATAAATAATGTTGGGCGAAATATATGGTCTTGATTTAAAACGTGACATATCTATCAATTTATTTGATGACACGGGAAAAATAAATTCTTGGTTTTACGTAGGAAGCGAATTTCAGGCGACGGCATCCTATCACTTAGTCTAGAGGAATAGAGTAAAGGACTTATAATAATCAAGAGCCAACAAGCTTTTAAGGGTGTTCTGGAGCCTTGCCTGTATTAATTGTGTAACTGCTGATTTGCCAACTTTAAGATTTTTGTGACTAGAAAACAATTATACCGGATTGGAACTGAAAATCTGAAAACCAGAAACAAATAATACGATGGGATAATATTAAGTGAATCATTTGCTTTAATACTGTCAAAGTGACCAGATTACAAAGAAATGATTTCGGTGGACCCATAGGTTTTAATATGCATCCTGTGAGTCAGTAATTTGCATACTAAGTACTGTGTGTTCGTCAGTAGACGAACGCTAAGCCTTCTTGGTTTTCATTACGATACCTGATAGCTTTACTATGAATACAGAAACATTTTGTAGAACCTAACAAAAGTATCTCTTGAAGAAGATTATTACCACAATGTACATTGTGGTAATAATCTTGTACTTACGAGAAAACAATTTCCAATTCTAAAACTCTAAATCCAAAGGGGAAAGTAGGTTATATTAATTGCATAGTCCGTTTCAAAATGATATAATTTAAAACAGAGGAAATTTATAAAGCTATTTTATATTTTTATGTATTCAACATTTGTAACAATTTTTTGTATAATCTTCGCCATGTTAGTTCAAACAATCAAAAGAAATTATATAGAAAGCTCGACTTAACATTTTTTTATAGCTTTATGGTTACGTAAGCCGATCAAAGATACTTCTGTTTAATAGGTAATTATAGAGAAGTATGTAGCTTATATTGTCATTATCAACAAGGTCGACTGATTTACTTGGCAAAATATAGGATGTACCTATCTGACATCATAACGCAAACTTCGCGAAAAGGCTACACCGCATGTCACTAATAAAATTATGATAGTCATTTATATCGTTAATGAACGGCTACAGAATTCACAGTGTTTAAAAAAAAGTGTCGGCTCGGCCTTTGAACGTTGCAAGCGTGCCGCCGTGCGGGATTGTAGGTATGACGTTGATCCCTAATGTGAACTCTGTTAAATCAGCTGATAAGATAGTTTTTCGAGTTTTGTTTACATTGCGCTTTTTTGTGTAATTAGCGAATTAATTATTTTTTATTTTAAAATCTTATTAGGTTATAAAAGTATAGCAATTATGAACGGTCTAAAGTGAAAAAACTACATATATGTTTTTTTAAATCATGAAAAAGCCGATGAAAAATTCACCACTGGGGGGTTCAGAATCATGTACTGAATCCATGGTACTCTTTTGTGCGTCGATGTCAGATACACCCTTTATAAAAATGAGTGCACATGTACAGGAATGATCATCATCGTCTCAGCGTTAATCCCAGTCGCATCCGAAGCTTTTTCAGTTGGAGTCTGGGGTCTGCTTTAGTCTAACTGCTGAGTTTGGCTAAACTTCTATATTTTCCGTAAAGCGACTGCCGTCTCACCTTCACAACCCGAAAGCGATATCGAAGCATTGCAGTTAGACCAATTGTTGGACTTTTGAGGGCTCCAACAACCCGTAACGACTGCCATTAGATGATCGTATGACAACCAAGACCAACGGCTTAACGTGCTGTCCGAGGCACAACCAGACCAGTGCAAATATTCATATTCATGCATACAAATATTTGCACTGCGCGGGGATCGAACCCACGCCTTCTTGCGCAGCGGCCGCGTTCGCTACCGCTACGCCACGGAGGCTGTCGATATAGTTCTGATATACAATATGTAAAGAAAACCCTGTCCGATCCGTGAAGGTATTGATAGGTACCGATAGCTGATTCTACTAATGCCTACAAACCGGGGCTAAACTTAAAAAAATAATCCGCCTAAAAATAAATATTATTTCGAAAAAGTGAGGTAAGTTATTAATACATGTGCGGTAGGCATACATGCGCGGGCGATGGGGGGCAGGGCACGCGGCACGTGGTCGCATCACTCATAATAATACTGTTTAAAATGGTGTTGTCACTTTTTACAAAATTACCAAATTTTGGGGAAATTGGAATTAATTGGCGGAAAAAAAATATATTTCAAAATTCATTAGTATTGTTACTATGATGACCTAACCTTTATTATCCTTATGGGTCGGACGGGGTTTTCTTTACATATTGTATAAAGAAAAAATTGTTCTGATAAATAAAAGAATTGACTTTTGTTTATTGAATCTTGTGACATTTTATAATAAGCTGGGCCGCAAAGAAAATGAGTAAACTTAGTAAATCTTTAATAACTTACAAAGTACCTAAGCTAGCTTTATGAAATAAAAACTAAAGATTATTTTAACTTTGAATTTTAAGCTTTTTATTATTAGTGAATGTAAAATATATTAGAATGTGACATGTGTATTTCCTAAATATAGTTTGGTTACAAATGTGTTGTTTCCACACATTTAAATGCTTTGTGTTGCTTCCACGAGCTCTAATTACTGCTCTCGTGCGCTTTGGCATACTTTCTATTAGGTTTCGCGTAATATTCTGCCATTCTTCTATTAAAGCCTTTTTCATTTCACGTAGCGTTATTGGTGGCTGGATTTAATTTTTTGATACAACATTTTAAAAAAAAGTTTCAAGATATTGAAGATTTACTAACCGTCCCCTTGTCTTTGTGGACGTGTATTAATTAATGACTTTGTGGAGTGAATTATTAATTTCAATGACCTAGTGTAAAATGAAACCCTGGAGTAATGAAAGCCTTGGGGGAGGCCTCTGTCCAGCAATGGACCTTTATAGGCTGAAAAAGTAGAAATAAGTGTAAAATGCTCGAGGTTAGATCCAATTACTAAAATCCATTCGACCAAAAACACAATTTAATAGAACCTATGGGATAAGTGAATTTCCTTAAGAGGCTTACGGTTGGTTTTCCTTTAAACTGCCTAGGTACCCTGTTAACGGTTTTCCTAATACTCCCGATAAGGACGACGTGCAATTTACACCACAGAACGAGGCGAAAGGCTACCCGATACACTATTTTTTTTAGAAACTGCACCAGGTGCCGCAGATCGCACTTTCCACGATTAACTTTCTCATTGACAATACGAGTTGACCTTTCGTTTCTATAGCACTCCAAATAAGAGGGTAAAACTTTTTAAAAAATCTATAATTTTAATCAAAGTTGGATTTGAACAGGTGGTGGTAAATATAAAACCTAAGGTGTGTAATTTTCTTTTTGGTGTAACTGCCACATTTTCGTAGTAAAGGCTCATTATGGATTAATCAACAAATAGATTTTAAATGAAGCAGAATCATGTTAATCAACATGGAAATCCAATTTTTAGCTCATAACCTACATTAAAACGAAAGGAGGCCATTGAGAAATAAGTATTTTATAGAGAGCACTAAGTTCATGAGCGATATGCCTACAGAGCTGTTTATCGATACGTAGTGTTTTCGTTCTAAATGTTTTTATTAATATGTATACAAGATTAAGGTAAAGAGAGAGCCGTGGTTCACTCTCAATTCGACTCTCGCTGTGTGGAAAGCTCGCTATCTCGTCTAGGTGAAAATCCTACAATATCGTCGTTGTTACCTTTTCATCTAGTTCAGTGTGCTGTTTATGATCACATATTTATTACAATGTCTAAATTAACTAGAGCTAATTCAAAATGTAATAAAAAGCGATTCTATGAAATGAATTAAATAGTTCAATTAACAAATTACAATATTAATGGAATCTCTCCTGAAAGCGTTAATTACTTGTTGAAAGCATTTAACTAATTGGTTTTCAATTCATTATAATACTGTAGAAAAATCATAATTATTTAATAACATATTATTTCTTAGAGACGAGAGCCGGAACGCAACAGTGAAAGTGCATCTCTACATTGCGCCCGCGCACCGAGTTTAGACCATTTTTCAGTCGTGATTAAAAAGAGAGAGAAATGCAAGAAAGCGCCGCTCAAGCGGGCGATGGTATAGTAAAATTTGAAAGCGCTACACAATAGCGCGTTGTCGAAATTGGAAAGTTGAGTGGCGTGCGTCCATTGCGTAACAGCTCTTACGAGCTGCGGTGTGACGCTGACGAAAGGTAAGGTGTGACGTCACCAGCATGAAAGTGCATCGGCCGGCGCCCCACCAGGCGCCGCCGGCGAACAAATGCACGTGCGCTGCAGTACTGCGCTTCCTGCAACTGAGGACTTTCTATTGGGAAACCGCTGTGACAAGCACTCGACTTCTCTACACTTCTAACTATTGGGAAATTCGACTCTCATGGATGGCTACACGAAACGAGATGCATCTCTGATTGAGCAATCAGTTTTACAATGCGCTTGCACAACCATTGACACGGTGGACCAAATGCTTCTTTAAACGTACTTGCATCTTTGATATTAAGGTACGCACGCAGGTATTTATAGGAATTTATATATTTATGCTTTTTATACTTACAATTTACGGTGCTTTACGGTCCCTGTAGAAATACCTGTAAATAAAGGATGTCGATTTCAGGTTATCAAGGTCTAACTTGTATATAATAAATAATAACACATAAATAGTTTGTATGTTACTTAATACTATTAGTAAAATAAGCATAAAAAGAAGTATCAATTAGAGTAACTAAGTTACACTGTAATATTTTGAATTTATGAAAATAAGTTGAACACCTATTAGCTCAAGGTAAGGATGGATTACGCATAATCTTGTTAGAATGGCCTATCGGTATTTTAGCTTCGATAAATTCGATACAGATGCATGTAGTTGCTGGTATCTAGGTATTTAGTATTCATCATCATCATCAACCTTTTTATCGTCCCACCACTGGGCACAGGTCTCCTCTCATGCAGAGAAGGATTGAACGTAATCAACACGCTTGCTCAATGCGGGTTGGCAATTTCAGACTTACAAGTCCAGGTTTCTTCAAAATGTTTTCCTCCACCTTTTAATCAGTCAATGGTGCCCAAGCTATACTTAGAAAGTAAAGGTTTATAGTATTGGTCAGCTTTAATAAATGTATCCACTGCTGTGACAAAGGGCTCTTCTCTCTGAGAGCAGTGCCCCAGAACGGCTAGATCTCACATGTCTTCGAATTTTCAACTGGTTTATTCCCGATGGTTTCCTTCTTCGTTTGTGGCTAATTGCCTATCGAACTCTACTTCACAGCCAGTATCGATTTACATGTCTAAAATTGTAAATGATATCCTGGCATCGCGTAGGGGTAATGCAATATTTCTCTCCCGTCTATTTGAGCCCGCCGATAAATTTACAAAACTGCTAACACAATTTTCCTCTGCACGTATGTCGTTTTTTATAATAATACTAACGGTGTTTGCTTCTCAATTCGCGTAAATGTCGGAAATTATAATGGAAGTGCATCTTAGTATCATTTGTAGTAGTAATTCTACAAATGCTTTTACTGCTGATGTTAAAAACCATCATCAATCTGCCAGGGAACGTCCCATCATCAACGTTGCGTATAGCCATTTCGGACATTCGCCGAAACAAACAGACTGTATTAAAAATAAAAAATAACTAGTACCGCATATACTTTCATTTGCATTAAAAAAAACTGTTTATACATTGACATTATAAAAAGACACTTCAATTTATTTGTTTAGATATAACATTATGTAGATAATTAGGTACCACTATTATCGAGATCAAAAGCAAATGATATATAATAATAAAATCAATTGTGTAGTCATTTTGTACTCATTACAAGCTTGAAATCAATATAAGCCGCCTTGACACTGTTTGCTTTTACAGACGACGGATGCGTGTGTCAGTATAAAATGTGTTACAATGATAAATAATAATTGAAAACACGGATTATATGTGAGGACACTAGTAAATGCAGATGACATAGATTTCTTTTTAACTCGGTACATTTCATAGTAACTATACTAAATAGATTCAAGAAAAACACGAACTAAATTCAAAATTATAAATAGAAATAATTATGCTTGGGCGCGTTTCCACTCAACTCTGCACCTATATGTTCTTGAAATTGAATAAATATGAAATTGGCCATACCAGATTTGATAACTAGAATCTCCGCATGCATACGGTGTGTAAAGGTATGTTTGCAATAAGCATTTTATAGTCGCATACTAGTAATACCATGCCATACAAATGTCACGCCGATTGACCAATAAGTGAGAGAGTTAAAAAATTGAGGTCTCAACGCGGGACGCTTCTCAAAGGAGTTCATGGTTGAATGGAACATGTACACTATACAGCGTTAAAATGATCAGCTGTGTTTTATTATACATCTTGTACCACCACTATAAAGTTCACAATACCATGGCAAATAAGAAGCAGTTCCTAAATGTAGGATTGAGAACGTTAGTGAATATATAATGTTTTAATCTTTATATCTTCTAAAATAGAGTCGACTTCTGTTTACATGATGGCGGCATTCAAGAAGTAGGTTGAGAGAAGGCACGTCTAGTACACTCGTATATCACAAAGACTCATTAACTCATCGGTGCAAGATGTGTTGTGACTGTCAATAATGAACTCTTATGAATTTGTAACATAAAAACTGCATTATGATGGCGTAATTATTGCCGTGTTAATTAAATAATAATGTCTGTGTCTAACTGTCTACCTATGTAATAGATTGAATTGATTCTCTTCTATTTGAATGATTATCTTAACGATTTTTTGTTCCAGGAGGATGTAATTATTAGAAGTTAAAATGTTACCGATACTACAGTTATATATCAATACGTAGCTAAGTTTAATTTCGATTTTTCGATTTCACAATCTCATTTGATAAAATTCCAGCGGTATATTGTGCCGAATCAAGAGATAATATTTTGTATGTTCATTTTTATTTTGTTTATTTTTTAAGGTATTGTTTACTAGCAATATAAATAGTACTGCAAGACAAATGACGTAGAATCTGCATAGATATTGCGTGCCTAACATTCAGGTGTGCAAGCATAATAAACTCTCAAATGTACCAATATTAAGACTAAGTATCAGAAAGGCGAGGCTCTTGCACTTTCTACTAGAACATGGAACAAAAGTAACGAGCAAAAGTTACGATATCTCGTGTGATATAACCGCTGTGCTGTACACTGCAGTACAGCCTGGCTATACACCGATTTCACGCCCCATTCGCATTTCGTAACACCCTTCTAAAATACGCACAATTTCTTCAATATAGTTAATAAATGAAATTATATGAATAATCTGTGAAACTTTCTTGTGATTGCTTCCTGCTTTGATAAATAAAGAACACGATATCGAAAGTTTGAAACCATAAAATCTATACCGATCGCACTCAAACGAATACCGAATGTTTTATTAACTGATTTGAGTTTATATTTAAAGCGTTTGTACATATTCATAACCCTTGAGCAATACCTATGGACAGTTCTTGCTATTAGTTACGCCTCTATTAACTGTTTCTGCCTACACAGTCCTATGTATTGGGTAAGGCTGATAATGCCAACTGACATATCGACGAATATTTTGTTCGGATAGAGCTGTAATTGTAACTGGTTTTTATAGCTTTGTAGATTTTCCTGGTGAGTCACTGCTAAACACAAAACAAACATGATTAGCTGTTATTATATTTCCCTAGAAATTTACAATGTATCTACAATTAACTTTATAAAATGAAGTGTAGCAATCTAACGTGGAACTACAAATATTGGCATAGCAACAGTTGCCATTAGAAATGTTTACCAACCTTGTTCGAAACGGGGATAGCGCAGGTAGTTATCATGATTGTCTGTCTCTAGGGCCGGCTAACTGGTCCATCGATAAGGCTAAAAGCTCACACATTAAATAAACAAACGCACTAGATTAGAAACTCGCTTGTTTTGCAAGTTTCTAATGCTGTTGATTAGTTGTAATATGTTGCAAGTTATGAATATCTAACAATCTGGCTATGCCGCATTCTCTGACAAAGTGCCTACCTCGCTGGTAAATTGCAAGAGATCTCAGCGAGAAATACGTTCACCGTCCTAGATGCGCGGTACTTTCGTTTTGAAATCGGCGCGCACAATTGGCCGTATCGAGACAGAAGCGGACCAGCTGCACCGTGCGCGTGCACAGCTCGGCCGAGTACTCGCCTGCACATTCCTGTGCCTCTGACGAACACACCCTTCACCCACACTATATTTACATCATAATCTTAGCTTAGATACTTTATAGGTCATGTATTTTTGCCACACCACCCCTGCGCCCCAGTTAACCAAAATATACCGCTGAAAGCGGAGAGAAACGGAGAAATTAGTCAGCTTACTAACTCTCTATCCACAGGGTAATTTTATTCTAAGTAGCATACACTAATTAATTTTGGTTTCGAAAATAAAATCCGACTTTCATTAAATAAAAATCCATTTTGTCAAACAACTTTCATGCAGCGTAATCGATAAGTATAAAAACATAAAAACAAGCATTGAAGAGATAGCTTAAAAATAAAATTAACCATGTAAAAACTTTCGTTTGTATACTTTTTACTAAAACTATTGAAAGTTAGCCATGAAAAGAATTTCTAGTGACCGATGATCGTGACAACTTTCAAAATGGTATTTAGAAGAAAGATAATTGAAACTTACATAATGTTACCGATTAACTAGTGAATAGACTTTCAACATGAGTAATTCTAATTGTAGTGTTAATTCGTCACGATGAGGCTGTGAAGAAATCTGTTCCAATTTCTAGTGATTCTGGCTCGCTAGAGATATGATACAGAACAGCAATATATGTATGTATTACGACGGTCCTAGAGATTTTCGCAAAATCCCGTCGGAATGATTCAACGTAAGAGTAGATGGTTTAAATTTTAGTTGAGCCGTAAGCATATCCATCTTATGCGCCAGACCCGACTTTTGCAATTCGTGTTACACTAACCGCTACATAGAGAATGTGACATAAATTCGCTAGTTTCGGGGTGAGGGCTTAGAAAGAGCGTTTCTAAATTAGTCACAATAGAAAGACAAAGCATTTCTATTAATAATGTTTTGGACACATACTTGGGGATATAGTGGACGAGAAAGTTAAGAGATGATAAACTATGGAGTCACTATAATTTAGTTTGTGATGTAGATAATGCAGTCGAAACAATATAACGGCGAAAAGAGATTGGGAACGCCGACACGTGAAAATCTTTTGTTAACAGCTGACACTGATTAATTCAAAAGAGCGTTGAATTCATAAAAAAAAATCATGTGTCAAGTCGTCAGTCGTAAACGTAGCAGTAATACATTAATGGCATATCAAATTAATCCAAACGGACTTATAAAGTGGCTTTTCATTTATGCAGTCACCGTGCGCCAGATTTCATAAGCGTTCTCTCCGCACCCTGATCTAGGTTATGTGGTCGACATCGGCAGCAGCAGCGGTGGCGTATCGAGCGCGTCCGATGTTAACCTACATACATCGTTGGCACACTTACACTAACACGGTTGGGGTCGAGAGCACCCGGACCCGTAAAATTCGTGACCCAGCCCCCTCCCTTGCGACCTCTCGTTGTATTTGAGACCCTGGGACGTCAAACCCTGTTAGATAACTAAATACTAGGTTCTAACTTTTGAATAGGTACTTTCCAGTGATTGCACATACGCTGGTTTGATGCCGTTTCAAACTGGAGTTGTTACCAAAAGGCTCCAATATACAATATGCAAGTGAAGTTTGACTGTCATGGATGTATTTACATGAAATTTTTACGTCGTATTTACTACTGTTATCCAGATAGCACTATCCATAATGAAGAATCAAGCGGAAATGGTAATCGTATATAGAGGAATCATTAAGTAGTAATATTATTGAAACGATTACAGGTGAAGCACATTATTTGTTTTAAACGAGTACATTTTCGAATAAATGAGGGAAGGTATTATTAATTATTTGCTGACTGCCTTTAATTTTATTCCGAATACTTTCTACTGTGAAAAGCGGAAACCCATTAAAATATTCAATGATGAAGCCATAGAGTGAAAATGTTATTGTATTTTTGATTGTGTTTAGTTTATTTTTATAAACTTCCCGTTCGAGTCACAAAATAAATAATTTTTATTTTTGTAGACTTATTTTTGAACCCATTCATTGGTGTCTAAATGTTTAAATTATTGGAGTTAAAATAAATATTTCAATTGATTTTAAGTGCTGTTGCGATTTCTATCTACACGGGATATTTTTTTAATGAAATAGATTGCAACGACGATACCATTCCTTCCTTAATTCAAGTGTTTTTAATTTATATCCCTGTTTATAAATTATCCTCACAGATGGAAAATGGAGAGCGAGACCTTCGGTTTGCAGTGGGAGAAAACAAACTAGTTAGATTATAATAATATTTTTTTTTTTTTTTTCCCACACTAAGGATTTCTCCTGTGTCGTGGGTGCGTTTACAAACATAATATAGTCACATACACAAACAGTCAGACTTATAACATCTAATTGTAGGCCGTACAAAGATTTGTTCCGTGCGGGGATCGAACCCGCGATACGCAGCGCAGCAGTCGATTCGCCCAGCCACTGCGTCAATCGTGTCGTCAAATATTGTCTCTGCAATCAATTGGATCGAAGAATTACCTTAGTTGAATAAGTCAGTAAAATCTGCAGTGTTAATGCTATCAAGACAGGCATCGTCGCTCCTCCTTGGGTCACGATGCGCTTAAGTACAAGTGGCATGGCTTGCAGTCACGAGGGTCGATGTCCGGCCTGTGTCGCCAACACTACCAATCGATAACCTGATTTGTACTACTCATACAACACTAGCAATGATTCACCCGATATAACTGAATTAACTAATGTTTAATTACCACGCCTATCTTGATTCTCGATTACTAGCTGTCCTGCTCCCACCCACCGATTTTTACGCGGTTGAGTAATCAATCCCGAATGTGGTGTCACATGTGGCGTTATCTTAATTCATAGGAATTTATTTATAAACTAATTTAGGAGAATTGGCTTTTAAATTTACACTCATGAAAATAAAATTCTTCGATAAAAATTCTTAGAAGGTATCAAACACATTGTTCACTATAGGGGAATTCCTGGAAGCCATAGAAGATGAAGCTCAAATTCTGTAAGAAGGTAGGTACTTTATTGACATATGGGTAAGTGTACTCAGGGCTATTGCGATGCAAGTCGAAGGGACAATGCAAGTGTCCAGAGCCTGGACCGCGTGCAATCCGAGGTCGACGCCCTGTCGGCGGACGATTTAACCGTGGAATACTGACCCCTCTCGCAACATATACACATCAACACACTTACGACTCGATACGTATAAGGATAAAGTCCGTTTTTCAATGGCCCTACTACCAGTTAGAACTTTGAAAGTTCAAATACGAGCAGATATCAACGGCATATTCATGCAGGAAGTAACGTGCGTATTGAACATTTTTGAAGAACAGACCTATTAAATAAGGAACGCTATTTATTTTATAATTCTAAACACGACGTGCCACTAGCAAAAACAATTGTTGTATTAAAAAAAAAAGTTCAGATTAGCTGTGAAATCAATAATTGTAGACTTGTTTGTCATATGCCGCATACCTTTATGTATGGTGTTTGTCATACTTTCGATGACGAATGAGCATACAATCCCAACGCATCTAGTACGCACTATATCGCATTGAAAGCAGATTTGGTGCAACCACAAAGAGTTTAGTGAATCAGCGTGTTGCTAACTACGACTTAATTAATCATAGTTTAAAGTAACTAACTGTTTAACAAGGTCCATTTGTTTTTCAGGTTAGGCTTCATCGTCGCGCTAAAATTGTACAGTTAAATGACATCGCATTTAAGCGCTAGCGCTAGATAGCCCTAAAACTGAAACATTTATTAGATATGTAGTGGCGTTGTGCCGAATTAGATCGAGGTAAAGCGATGAACAGCGCGATAGTGGATGTGATAACTTATCTATCAGTACTGGGACTGTGAAACGGTTTGCTTCGAGCAGCTTCAACAATAAGGTACTAAATACTTAATGGTATATAGAAGTATGAGTACACAAGGAAGTATTATTTTAACGCTGTTATCTGTTATACATGAACGTTCTGCAGGGTCGTCTGCCGTCACGAATTGATATTGAATCAATATTTTAACTTTATAATTAACAAGTTTAGCTATGACGTTGATATAAGGAAAATTACGTCAAACATTATTTTTGTGGTTATTATCGTAAGTTTCCATTTCAACTAAAATAAGTAATTTTTAAACACGTCATATTAATGAATTCTATTATACACATAAAATAATGTACATTATTTACAGTACAACAAGTAACTTAATTAACTCGCATCTTGAAAATAGTTTGTATAGAATCGGTTACTGAATCGGTATATATCATTTTTAACCGACTTCAAAAAGGAGGAGGTTACTCAATTCGACCGTATATATTATATGCTTTATTATGTTTGTTCGCGGATAACTTCGTCGTTTATAAACCGATTTTGATATTTCTTTTTCTGTTGGAAAGAAGACATTCCCAAGGTGGTCCCATGATAAGGACATCAGGGTTTGATGGTGGAATACCAGAGAAATCAAGGGGAACTTTCAAAAATCTTAGTGCCAACCAGTGCGTTTGTAAGTTTTTTAGTAAGAATTTTAGTGTCAGCATCCAGCCTAACCGAATGCAGCTGAACAGTACTTTTCCCAACTAAAAAGTGTAAAATATTTTTTTTTTTACAAAAAAAAAAAAACCACCGCCGTCGGTTGTTTTTTTTTTGTAATTTTTTTTTTTTTTGTTCATATAAGTAATTTTTTGTCTCAAAAATAATTAAATCTGCGGAAATTATTGTAATTACTCTGTACAGATTAAACAAATTGAAATGGACCGTAAGTCAAAGTAATAAGATTTAAAATCGCAGTTACCTACAAACACATAACTAATTTACATGAAAAAAGTCAGGATCTTTTACTTTTAAGGTGTTTCTTTTTTTCATTCATTATTTTTTAGTCAAATTCAAAGCACGGTAAATTTGAATTGTCAGGTGGTCCGTCAGAAAGGTGAAACATTCAAAGTTGCCCATTCCAAACCGTAGAGTCTATAGAGAAGAACGGATAAAAAATTACGGACGCTTTGAATTACCTTTATTCTTTGTTTCCGAATGATTGTTGGACAAATCCGAACGGATGGAAACTTTACATTGTGACAAAAGCGGCAGATTTACAGATCGTCGGGTCCCAAGAACAAAGTCCCATCTACAAAATTGTCTAGTTGCAGTGCGAAGCAATAAAGTTACGCGAATCTATTAAGTTGCAAAAAAAATAAAATAAAATTAATAGAAAATTATGGTGAAAGAAAATACCATTTAATTTATTAATTTTCTTTTCTTTTTGTATTTTAATAGATTCGCGTAACGTAACAACAAGACAATGTTGAAGATACGACTTTGTTCTTGGGACCCGTCACTACAGAAACGACACAGATTTACAATATGATACGATTCTTAATTATTATATTTACTTCATCCGCATAATTAACTGTAAGAATTTAATGGGTAATAGGATTCTATCGCCTGCCTACGCCGCCGTCAGGAAAGTAAAATAATACACTGACGTCGATACAGTTAGTTTAGTTATTTTCACAGCGTTATGTGCTATGGTATTCTATTTCTGCTTTATTGGTGTGAGGCATAGTCATACATGAAATATATCGATAGCATATTAGACAAAATATACACTTATACACTAAAAGCAATGGTATTCACAATGTTAACACCAGAAAGGGCTAACGACGAATCCATACTACGAATTCGCCGGTTTCATAAGGTTTATAACTCATTTGTCGAGCTGGGTGTAGCCTTTTGTAACAAGATATCCTTTACTTTGCTAGACTTGTTTTTTTAATGCGTTTAAAGCAAAATCCAAATCCCTATTCAAAGTACCTCCCTATGCCTTTTTACTATCAACGACCATTTAAAAGCGATAACAATAGCTGGTCGTCTTGATTAACTCAAGACAATGTTTATGTTCTTTCTCCAGAATTAACATACTGACAGGTTATACGAGTTCATATAATTGTTTATTTTATTTGACTGTATTATTAAATTCTGTTTAATTTTATTTTAATCTATATTGATATAATACAAATTTAAATATGTTTTAATGAGTTGATTGGAATAGTTGGTTATCTAGTGACCTCGACGATTGATCATATGATCCTTGCTAGCTTCCGGCAGCTAGGTGTCAGGGGCGTGCACAAAGATTTTGTTGAGGGTAGGCATACATATACCTACTACCCAAATCTCTGTGCTTATATATGGTAAAACTTAAAAAACGTAACTTAGACGTAGCTTCAATTTAACATAGTCGCGTACTTTTTCGCATGTCAACATTGAATTGATGTTTGTGCGTGGCTACAATGAACATCTAAGTATGTGATTGATGATAAGAACAAGTCAAATAAATGATATACGTGGGGTACTAGGTTTTTTTTTTTTTTTTGCCCAAATGAATACAATGAAATCATGATCATCCCAGGATGCGACTGGTATTAACCCTGAGATGATCTCAGGGTTAATACTAGTCGCATCCAAAGCTTTGGAATCTGGGGTCCGCTTTTCCAGTCTAATTGCTGATTTTGGCGAAATTTCGACATTTTCCGTGAAGCGACTGCCGTCTGACCTCCACAACGCGAAGGCAATATCGAAGCATTGAAGTTAGACCAATTGTTGGACTTTTGTGGGCTCCAACAACCCGTAACGACTGCCACTAGATGTTCGTATGGCAACCGAAACCAACGGCTTAACGTGCTTTCCGAGGCACGACCAGACCAGTGCAAATATTCATATTCATGCATACAAATACTTACACTGCGCGAGGATCGAACCCGCGCCTCCTTACGCAGCGGCCGCGTTCGCTACCGCTACGCCATGGAGGCTGTCAAAATACAATGAAATGGTATTACTAACTCAACTGTAAATAAGTAATAATTTATTTCTCAAAAAACTAAAAAAAAAAATATTTTACTATCTATAAATTAAATCAACGCGCCTATCTATTTTTAAATAACTCTGTAAAAATCAAATATATATAAGATTGTTTTGAAATCGCTAAAAGTTCTTTTAAAATGGAAATATAGACAAATCTTTCATAAATATGCGTAATGCACTGGAATCATAACTATTAAATTTTGCTAATTTGTAAACTTCAGGAAAATTATTACAACATAAAGTATAGTATTGAAATTCAAAAGCAAGTAGGTTGAAAAACTTAAGGTCTTTTAAGTTTTTATAACGACGAACTGTCAATGCCGTGTTTTAAAATAATATACCTACACGAGAAACAAAACAATTTATTTGTACACACTACACAACCTGCTAACCACATATAATTATCATAATACTTTTTTATAAAGACAACCTTTCTTTTGTGTTAAACCAAAAACTCTAAAATAAATGAATATTCAATTCCGCTTAAAACAATCATTATAGGTACATATTTATCCAAATACACCAATAAGAAACAATATAAGCTGCTAAAATAAAAAGGTATTTGAACGAACAACAATCATGCTATATTTCTGAACTTCTTAAATTCGTCGCATTATTAGAAGCTGTGCTTATCATGGGCTTTAAACCCAAAGAAATTTCACGCACACGTACACAACAGTTTAGGCACACAAGCAAATAATTTTATACACAGACAGATACGGAAGAGGCACATTTTGTTTATGCTTACGCCGTAAGAGGCGCGGGTGTCGCGCCTAAGGCAACTGATGTGTCTCGTTAGCACTAGGCCCAATAGATGGCAGTGTTATCAATAACTGATTAACAAAATCTTTCAGTTTTAAGTTTGTAGTATATAAATTATTTTACTGTAGTATATTATAAATTATTATATATTTTTTTAGAAGACTATTAGGGTATGCACAGCTTATCTGCTTGTACGGAGCGCACGCGCCTGCTAGGTGTAGTCATGCGCCATTAGATGTCACTGCTTGTGCTGGTAGCCTTTGGGATCGAGTTGACTCCTTCTCTCAAATATGACGAGGGGGGGAATGGCTGATCTTTGCATTATGCTTGTAGCCGTCGCCATCCTGACAATGGTTATAATTAGAAACTAGTGCTTGACTGCAATCCCGCCTGTATTAAGCAGTGATGCAATCGTTGATGGTAAAGCGCGCTAGTTTATTAAGAGGCTATCCACTCAAAAAGACTGGTGAATAGGAAGGAAGACGGCAGTTGAGCGAGGTAATGCAATGTTAAACCCAACAACACGACCAACGATGCTGCGCCAGAGGAAGATTGTTCTGGAGACCCTCTACGTCCAAAACTCCCAACACAATAATAACATTTGACGCATCGTACCCGGCATACATCGCAGCACAACTGCACCCTAATTACGTAACTCATCCTTACTATCAGTTGGAATCATATTGAAGCTTATTGCTATTCTATTACTCCTATGTTTGAAAATATGTATACTCAACAACGTTAATAACGCAATGAATGTTGTTGAACTGTCAAAATGAAAAGCATTGCTACTGATAATAAGTTACGCAATTACCCTGCTGCTCCGTACGGCTTCACCAGACATCATGCCGGAACACGACGAATCGCTTGGCGGCAAGACTGTCTGGTGGGTGGTAACTTCTGCCGGCAGCCGATGTTATGGCCTACCATCGAGTATTACAATGTTTACTTTTTTTACTTCAATAGACCTAGTTTATCAATTTGCAATTTAAAGTGACAGGTATGTGAACAAAACCTATCAATGCATAAATATGTAAGCGGTCAGACGCCTTTTATGTCCGTAGGCTTTTCTATAGGTAGTAAGTTTTTAAGTTTTATTTCTATTTTTAATTTACTTGAATAACTTTATTTTTGTGTTTCTATATTGGCGTAGTTGGCTAACACATGGAAAACATTAAAGTTCTGTGTCTTAATTACTTAATAATATACCTAGTATTTGTATACAATAACGTTTTTTCGAACTAAACAGCTGTGCTGCTGAGGAGTTTGCTGCACTTCTTTCCAGCGAAAGCACTAGGAAGTGATGAAGGCGGGCGTTTTATGTGGGACTTACTTTTTCAATTTTGACCTTCGAAAAGAGTTGATTTGAATAAATGACTTGATTTTGAATGAAATTAGATTTCTACTTCGTCATCATCAACCTTTTTTTTATCGTCCCACTGCTGGGCGCTGGTCTCCTCTTATACAGAGATTGAGCGTAATATACTTTTCATCTGTTCTGTGAGCGAAATCACCACGCTTGCTCCATGCAGGTTGGCGGTTTCAGACTAAACGTTTAGGTTTCCTCAAGATGTTTTCCTTCACCTTTTAATCAGTCATCGGTGCCCAAGATATACTTAGAAAGTACATATAACTTAGAAAAGTTACATTGTTACTTGCCTGAACACCACGCCAGATTTCCACTTGGAAGATTTTTATTACATGTTCAGAAAAAGCTCTACTTACACAAATGTTCACATGTATGTACAAAACGCGTCCGGGTTTCTTAGCAATTTTTGTATGGCTAGTACCTCCTTTACTTAAGAATCTAAGGTCCACGCAATAAGATTGTATTTGCATAAAGTTTCTAAGTTCTCTACTAAAGAAAAGTAGGTAATCATGACAATATGATGTTGTCGAAACAGTTGAAAGCTTGTGTTTTGTAACATTTATTTATTCAAGCTCAAGTGCTTCTTTGTTAATTGAATAAAATAACTGGTTGGATACGTATTGCTGTCAAGAGCCGCAGCATAATGTTAAATTAGCCTACACAGCCTTCCTAAAGAATGGGGCTATGAAAAACAAAAATATTTTATCAGATCCTATTGACAGTTCCTTTAGCACGTTCAATCAACACCTGCAGCTTTATTATTGGTAAAGATAGATTTATTTACTAAAACATTCAAGTAATTACTTAACGTTTAAAATATAATTTTTCGTAATATTCCACTGTTCCAGTTGCTTGAGGAAATCGGAAACTTTTCATTGAACAGAGGATTTTCGTAATTGCTACCCAAAAATAACATTCGTTTTATTTTCCTGGTTTTTTACGAATCATCAAATTATAGGTAAATATAACTGAAGAATTCGCTCGAAAAAGCGCAAAAACCAATTACCAAAAAAAAAAAAGCTGACACTAAACCCTTATAAAAAGATACCGGAAAATACTGCCTATGATGAGTCAGAAAACGTATTATTGTGATATTTACTAGATTAGGTTTGACATAAAAATTCCGTATTCAGGGTAGTGGGTGAACCGACCTAGATACAGGAATGATGTCATTTATCATTTGGAGCCTCCAGTCCTTGAGACAAAAGTTGCCCAAGGCCGGTAGCCCCGAAATCCTTCGGGCGTAGTCCTTGGAAGCTACGCATTACAAGGTCACCCCATTACAGACGCGGCCTAGTACTAATCGCACGATCAGTCTATGGATTCAGCTTAGATACTGTGTAACGAGGTTACAGAAAATATTTCGGTAGGCACGGGTTTTAACGATAATTTCATTGAGTGCTCTGGAAGTTTATAGAACGTGTATAAATCTGAGGTTATTTGTTTTATTTAAATCGTGGATCTTTTTGTAGGATGCTCAATTCAATTTAATTGTCGCCTGCACCATCTACAGAATGAGTCTACCCACCGTTCAAGGTTAATTTTGGCTTTTGTATACCTCTTTGCACTGACCTTGGCTCCTGCTGTTCATCAGTCCATGTTTACCCATAAATAAAATAATTATAGCTTACTTTTAACGTAATTATGTCAATTTAAAATGTAGCTAGAAAATTATAACAAATTACGTATGCTTTTAAGGGCAAGGTTGTAGTCAGGGGTGGGTAGGATTGTTTGTACTCGAGCAACCTTCAGCTGTTCTAAATCGGGTACCTGGTACACTATTTTATTCAGTGCGGCCTTGTTCAGGGCTAGTAACAAAACCGATTATGAAAGCCTAAGTGGATCAAATTGAAGAGAAGCCCTGGCTATCTTTGGGTAAGTACCTGATTTCGAAAGTTCTTGCAGATTGAAGATGGCGACCCAGATATGAACGAAAAGAGGTGAAAGTAGGAAGGACAAAGCGTTAACACTGAATAAGGAGAAGAGAAGAGCCTCCTCAAGGGCTGCTTGTTGATGGTAATAAAACCAGTATAAATAGCGGGAAACTGCGTACCACTCCAGCAGTGGTAATGTGGTTGCAGTGGCTTTCATTTTGAAAGTTCAATAGCATTTCTTGCGTTATTTACGTAGTTGAGAGGATAAATTTTTGGAACATATGAAGCACAGTATTAGTAACTTATTTTAAAATTATTTAAATGGGTATTGAAAGTATGTTTAGCAATTTTGGCAGGACTGGTGGGTGGTCTTATTCTATTGTAACTCCATACTGCGCATGGTCCATTTAAGGTCAAGGGTCTGTCACTGATCCATGGCCTACTGTAGGTACAACATGAATGAAAATAATGTAGTATTAAATTATTATAATATTCATAATAATGTTTGAGTAATTAAGTCTCTACGCCTCTTATATTAGTTCTTTATAACTTAAGTTTCAGTTTCTAACTCAGAAAACCTTTCGGCTTCAATGTTAGTTTTTTTCATAGGATTAAATAATTGTATTTGTGTCTTATAAATAATAATAAAATTTCTTAAACAGTAAACCGAGTGCTAGACAGTTAAAGGGGTTTACGTAAATAAATAATATGGTGGTTGTGAGTGAATATAATATAATAATTAAATATAATTAAAGGTAAGATAACATTTATATTCAATATTCCTAATTTGGGTTGCCAATATTTCTCAGTATCTAGTGAATTAAAGTCAGGGTCAATAACACAGCAATTTGACTTCTACTTTTGTCATTGCAAAGTATTGTTATTTTAAAGTTCTTTGTACTTTATGTTATTAGGTATGTTTAGAGACCTTCACATAAACTCTTCTGCAGTATTAAAATTGTAAAAATAATATTTTTTTGTCTTTTGACCTTGAGCAAACCTGTGTCATGAGGTAGATTTAGCAAAATAAAGAGTTATGAAAAAAATCTGTAGATAAGCGGCTGAAAATTTGGCTTATTGTTTTAAAAGTCTTATTTATTTTCAGTTTTCAAAGTATAAGGTAGTAGGTCTAATAAGTAGTCTTGTACTACCTATAAATTACTTATGTTTTTGGTTGTCGACAATGATGCACAATTAAGTCACATTTATTCGGGAATCGTGGCTGAACGATAAGAGCCGCACAGGTCGATCGATCAGGTACAGCAATGTTTGCCGCGGTTAGCCTAAGAATGTTTGATCATTTTTTCAAACCAAGAACTCAGCCGAGTTAAGCCGTTGATTTGATTCTGACTGTCAATAGTAGCTATCTTTTGCAGTCGTGACAGAGGATAAGAAACCCAAAAGTTTGACCATCAGTCTTGCCAAGGAGTATTTTGTATTAACCAGTAACCGACGAATAAAATCCCGGTGTTCAGCTGCCTTCGGTTAGACTTGAAGCCGAACACCACGTAGTTGGGAAAAAAGCATAACTCAGCAAACAATGTCAGTAAAACAATTTTTTAAAGATTTTCGATTAATTGACTGTATTGGATTAAATGTGTAATGAAGGACTGTAATGATTATAATAGGCATGGAATATTTCAGGTCATAGTTATTGATTAGCTTAGGTGGCATCCATATCATATCTTTTGGCAAATGATTTATACAGATAGGTACGCCTCTGGGAGTCATGACATTTTTAGACAAATTTTGTACGGCAACTCGAACCACGCCAAGATATGCTAATCATTTGTGGTAAATTATTATATTGATAACATGCAAGTAACTATCTTAATACAGTGTCAACTTTATCAAGACACGTATATAAATTCTACATTCGTAACACAACATAACAAGCAATATGTTTTCAGTATAACATGACTTCTCAATGCACGAAATGCCTATACATTGCGAGGTCAGCTTAAACTGGAATAATGTAACTTGATATGTATAGTCAAAAATAAAACCTATTTACAACCGCATAAACTCAAGTTTGTGAGGTTGTAGGCGTAATCTCTGGATGAACAGAATAGATTTTGTATTAAGTATGTGAACTAGAAATTGAATACTATAGGAGTAGAAAATACATAATACAAAATGCTCATACATATTTATTTAAGTAATACACATGACTTTTTAAATATATTTATGTAAATTCAACAAGAAGCAGTGCATAGTAATTAGGTTGACAATTCTCGTGAGAAGATGTCCAGTAAACGGGTAAGATATTTTATACAGTTTCTTATAAAAAAATATGCATAATAATGATGTCCCAACGATGACCGTTACATAACAACGCCCTAGCTAATTAAAATCTCTTTTGTCGTATTTTTTTTTTTTAAGAATTACATATTACTTTTTTAACAAGTTTAAATAAAATATGTGACATATTTAGTAAGACTAAATATCTCTAAGCCATACATACGCATCACCTAATTAGCTGCCACTGTGTCTTACAAAATAATTATGTTTTAAAAATCTCTTCGATTTTTTATAAATTATTACCATCTTGAATATGTGCAACACAAAAGCAAATTGGGCATTGAACTTTAATTTTTTAGATGGTAACTCATTTCTATAGCGAATTATTTATGTGTCATAGCAACAACGGTAAAAATAAAAAGCGAGATCGTCCCTATTTGGGTTATTCGGAAACCACACGGTAATTTCCTGACTTTGTATGTATGTCAAGGTTCGCATCCATTGTTTAAATGTAATTTTTCCCATGTTCAGCACATACGATAAAAAATCAGGTCAACCCAAAATATGGAAAGCTTTAACTAATTTGTAATCAACTAGGATAAGAATACCGAGGTCATTATTTACTAAAATATTTTACATATTCTACACTGTAGTACAGCGCCATCTAGCGGCAATGTTGAAACAACAACATAAAGTCGCAATACAGTTATTTCGTTTTGAACCTTTTATGAAGTTGCCGACCCTAATTAAAATGGAAATAAAGCAGAATAATAATGATGTTTGGGAAGTTTATTCTTAGCTAAAAATAAACCCGCACGGGCCAATAAATAATCAAAAACATTAATATTGTATAGGGAGCACCCAGTAGGTACCAATGGCCTCCATTCTCTTAATCAGAAACTAAACTGAATTTAAATTCCGTTTTTTTCATCTTATGAAATATGTAGTAAGAAAAAGATGAAAAAACTGAATTTAAATTATTTACATTAATTGTAATTAAGAAAATATTAGTAGAGATAAAATATAGACAGTTTAGATGGTATTAAATACGTGGCGAGTGTGGGGACTAAACATACGTCAATTTACGCCAGACGTTGACTAATTTGACAGGACTAAACTGATATTTATCTTCCGTCATTTTCCTAATTAAATAGAAAACGTTGCACTGAATTTAAATTTAATTTAGTATGTGTATAAGGGAATCGGGGTTATTAAAAAAATATTGTTAAACCATTGCCACGAAAGAATAACACACATATTTATTAATTATTATTTACGAAATTAAATTTAGTATTTGAATATATTTTATTTAAATTAGTAGCACCTTGGAAAGGACAGGAGTCCGCTGATTGTGTCACTTTACTTCTTAAATGGTATAATATTTCAAAGGGGACATTTTAGTTTAGATGAGATTATACATCATCTAAGGAATGTTCTTTGGTTATAGGATTAATTGGTACAAGAGGATGGATTAATTCACCTACTTTACAACGTTTATCACGCCATGACAGTCCCTCTCAACTTTTTATGTTGTCTGTTGCAGCTGTCTTTTGGAAAAGTCCATGGCCGGCAGTGTCCCCGATTCCCTTGTTAGCAAACTTAACAAAATTTAAGTTCATTGCATTCATTTCTTTACATTTCATTAAGAAAAGGACAGGACATAATATGTTAGCTTAGACCTGTCAAATTAGTCCGCAGTTTATGTAAATTGATATACAGGGTTTTTTATTAAGAGCGCTCGAACATTGAAATGAAATAAAACAATCTGTTTAAGTGATATTACTACAAGTTTTATTACATTTTAAAGAATATTCAATGACATTATGTGTGGAAAATAATATCAGCCAAATGGCCACCGCGACTCCGCTGTAGATGGTGTATTCTGGTGGACCAATTTTGAAGGACGTCTTCGCATAAATGGGGCTCAATTTCACGAAGAACGTGAGTTAGTGCCTTTAGGGCAGCAATTGACTGTGGTTTATCTGCATACGCTAGAGATTTCACATAGCCCCACAGAAAATAATCGAGCGGTATTAAGTCACACGATCTCGGGGGCCAGTTGATGTCGCCACCACGCGAGCTTCTCTTTCAATAAATTTAATGTTTCCCGTGCTGTATGACAAGAGGCGCCGTCCTGTTGGAACCGCATGTTTGTAAGATCCATACCACCTATCCTAGACCACAAAAAAATTGTTATCATCGTCCGATAGCGGTCGCCATCGCAACGCACGGAACGTTAGGCGAATAGAACACTTTGATAATAAATTTTAATAATTTCTACGCGTTGTTGAAGCGTGTAGCGTTCCATGGTGAAATGTCACGACTAAATATGTATTCATGCCAAATTTGACAGCTATCGCATTACCAAGATGGCCGCTATGCGCTGTCAAAGTTCGAGCGTCCCTATTGAAAAACCCTTTATTTTTAGTCGCCCAGTTTATAATCGTGTCTAAATTGTCTTGGAATATGTTAATTTGACAGGATTAAACAAAAATGTTATCTTCTGTCCTTTTCTTAATGAAATAGAATGAAAAAGATGCACTGCACTGGACTTAAAATTGATTTAGTTTGTGAACAAGAGAATTGGCGCTAAAGGCTTAATGTTAAAACACCAGCCTCTAAGTATGAGTGCGCGGGTTCGATTTCAGGTCAGGCAAGTACCAATGTAACTTTTCTAAAGTTATATCTACTTTCTAAGTATATCTTGGACACCAATGACTGAAGGTGAAGGAAAACATCTTGAGGAAACCTGGACTTTAAGTTTGAAATCGCCAACCCGCATTGAGCAAGCGTTGTGATTACGCTCAATCCTTCTCTGTATGAGAGGAGACCTATGCCCAGCAGTGGGACAATAAAAAGGTTGATAATGATGATGAATGATGAATTACATACACGGGTAAGACATAATTCTGTTGATTTCACAATTTTGTTAAAACAGTCGTGTTTGTGAGAACGAACTTTGCTCTACAAAACGTATTTCTCTTTTATTTAAAAACATACTAACACTATCTACAAAATAATCACTTTGCGTGTAAACGAAGCCGCTTTCAAGAATGATGTGAATCATTAATATCTCTGTGTGATCTGTAAAAAATTACAATGCCACACATCACGCGTGTCCTAGGAAAATTAAATAGAACCAGTGATCCAACGTAAAGCAGCAGTGGCATTGAATGCCCCGTCTGTTAAAAAAAACTCGAAGCATCCGCATTGAACTAACACAAGATGCTTCATATGCTATAATAGGGATGTATCCAAGGTATGAAAATCAAAAAAATAATTAGTCCGTCTTACAGATAATAAAAAAAATTAAGACCCGTATTTTTTTTTTGTCGTAATTACCAAAAATTACTGAGATATAGCGTATTAAAGTTACAGAGTGGGGGCTAATTACGTCACGCCGTTCTATATTTTGCACCATGGCGTGACGTCATGCGACATTTTAAATCAATATATCTTCCTAAGTATTTGAATAAAAGAAAAAATAAAAAATACGTGTTCAATATTTTTTATAAAGCTATCTGACGGACATTAAATTATTTTTTAGGATACAAGCCAATATACATTCCTTAAATTAAATATTTCTTTTTAGGCAGATTTAAACGTATCCAATTAAATAGAACTGCAGGCATAAGCGGCAACGAAGACACATGCGAACGTATTTTTTTCTAAATCCTAATCCTATTCGAGCCCAGTAGGTAGACAGGTTTTTTTGCGGCATCATGGCTTTTCAGATCGTAAAGAGTGCAGGTAAAGGGATACATTAGGGACACCAGCAGATGCAAACCATTTGGTCCTATCCGATTCATTGTCACTTGTCGTCCTCCGTGGCGCAGCGACCAACCTGCCTGTCTGCGACGTGGAGGCCCCGGGTTCGATCTCCGGCCAGGTCATGATGGAAAAACGATCTTTTCCTGATTGGCCTGGGTCTTGGATGTTTATCTATATATGTATCTATTATAAATATAGTATCGTTAAGTTAGTTATCCCATAACACAAGTCTCGAACTTACTTTGGGGCTAGCTCAATCTGTGTGATTTGTCAGTATATCATTTAGATAAAGTTGTGCAGAAAAACCGCAGATAAAGTTGTGCCGTTATTTTTATATGTATACGGAACCCATTTGTCTATTGTATGGCGGGCTGCCATTGTGATGACACGTGGTTTTGAGACGTGCTTTTTATAGATAGTCTTTAAAATTTATTTTAATAGAATTTGTTTTTTTTTTTTATTAAATACACATCTAGATATTCTGTGAATATTCTAAACACACCTAGATATTCTGTGAATATTCTAAATGTCTATCTGTTGCCGTTATTAATATCGAGCAAAAAAAAATTGATCTGTTGTATGGGAGCCTCCCTTAAATATTTGTTTTTAGAATTTTTTGCTATATCAGCAACAGAATTTGACAACTCTGGCTGAGTGGTAGACTGCTGTGCTGCGTGTGATTTCCGCACGGAACAAATATTTATATGGCCTTTTTTTTTAATTATTATAAACTAGGGTTTGACCGCAATCCCGCCTGATGGTAAGCAGTTTAAGAGCCTATTCACTCAGAAAAACTGAGCGAATAGGAAGGAAGACGGCAGTTGAGCGAGGTGATGCAATGTTAAACCCAACAACAAGACCAACGATGCTGCGTCAAAGGGAGATTGATCAGAACACCCTCCACGACCAAACTCCCAACATAACAACATTAGGCGCATCGTACCCGGCACACATCGCAACACAACGGCTCAGACTAGCCCTCCGTACGGCTTCACCAGACATCATGCCGAAACACGGCAAATCGCTTGGCGGCAAGACTTTGTCTGGTGGGTGGTAACTTCTGCCGGCGGTCGATATTACCACCCACCACCACACCACATACCACATACCATGTGATGTGTGTTGTGATGTTGTGGCTAAAGGTAGTTGTTCTGAGTCTGGCTGTTGTATGTGAGTTTGTAAAGGCACCCACGATACACTGATGATATGCAGTCTCATTGATAAGTTTCAAATAAAACCTAAACCTGTGAGGCCCACATGTAATGAATTCGTATCGATGAATTATTTAAAACTAGCCGCCCGTGGCTTCGCCCGCGTGTAATTCGGTATTTTTGTTTTCCCTCGGGAACATCAATTTTTTCCCGGATAAAAAGTACCCTATTATTTAATCCGGACTTCTAACTTTACGTCTGCAAAATTTCAAAGCAATCGGGTGATAGCGGAACCAACTCACTTTCCGATTAATAATATTATAGTAAGGATTCTACGCTCGCTGCGCCATCTTGTGAATAAACTTACAACTCATTGATAAATGAGGCGTGCCAAACCATAACGTTGTAAGTGCCACCCGAACTGAAATACGTTTTATTGCAGTAAAGAATTGAAAGATGTCTAACGTCATTTAGCCTAAAATTTGTGAAACTGCATGCCATAACGTTTAAGTGCCAAATAAGCTTCAAACCTCAGTTCATGCAAAATGTAGATTTAAATATGTACTATCTTATTATTCGTTAGTTGAATTGTATTCTTAGTAAGTACATAAATAATATTTTAAGTACATAGAGTAAATGCCTGCTCAAGAAAGCCTTTATAGTTGAAATGATACTCCTAATAGAAAGTCTCTTAGTGTGGTCAAATTATGCAAAGGGTTTTAGAAACGTACCGCACCTGGACAATGGTTTAATGAAATATTTTTGACAGATACCAATGTTTCATGCAAGCCTCCGCGAGTAGACACATGCCCGACGTGTCACTCTTTTAAAATCGAAATAGATACTGGCTCCAACTGAAATAGTAAAAGAATTCGTTGAGCAAAAGTTGAACTTTCATCACAAGCAATTATTATAATGATTAGAATAATGATGGAGCAGACTCTCGATGCCCTAATTCAGATGTTAGAGTGGTTGGTACAGTTTGACCTCCAACAATAGATATAACTCCCAACGTTAATCCACACACACATGTACTACAATAACAGTCGTCAGATGTCGTTGGTCAGTATGGGAATTAATTTGGAGGACATCTTTATCTACCGAGAAAAAGAAAGATGTGGGTGCAATGTTGCTGTATTTAGCACAAAAAAGCAAATTGTTCTATAAAAACCTTTTAAAACAAAGATATTTAACTTGGGTAACGTAAGCACTTAAAACGTTTTGTTCTTTTATTTATTATTTTTATTTAATAATATTTCCTTGTTTTGAAAGAACACAAACATTGTGTTGAATTATTAATAGCTAGCTGCGCCACACGGTTTCACCCGCGTTTTTTTTTTATATGCCCCGGTCCTATTGGTCGCAGCGTGATGTTATATAGCCTAAAGGCTTCCTGGATTAATGAGATATCCAACGCAAAAAGAATTTTTCAAATCGGACCAGTAGTTCCTGAGATTAGCGCGTTCAAACAAACTCTTCAGCTTTATATATTAAAAAAGTATAGATAAATGATAATTTGATAATACATCTTTTTTTATTGAAATGCTCTTTTCTTTAATGTTTTTTGCATCTCCTGAAAATTTCACTTTCTGGCACTTGAAACATTATGGTTTGGCACCCCTCAAATATAAACATGCAAACTCTATAGTTCCTTTTCCCTTCTCTAACAAAAGCTGGCAAGCAGTTTGAAGAACAGATTACACTGTGTAGATATACAAACTGTAATAATATTTCCATATCAATTTATGGATTTTCATCATCATCATATTATGAGCTTGTTGTAACTCGCAATTAGTCACCACACAAACAATGATACCTATATGTTTATAAACGGAAAATTTCAAAAAGGAAAAGTAATATTTTTGCCTGCTCAAATTACACAACAGGAAAATATGTTTGAAAGTAATTTCGCCATACGAGACTATGGTAATGAAGGTATTTGTTTTTTTTGGTAACATTTCTTGACAATTTTCTGTCAGGAATTTAGGAGGTGACATTGATCGCAGTAGTGAGAAAATGCAGTTTAGTATGCAAATATTGAAAGTGCATAGAAACTATATTATTGGTTTTCGAGATGTCACAATTTTTAGTAAATTGTAAAGAGCATGGGACCCAACAATGTCCCCTAGGGCATTCCAGCTAAAATGTTTTGATATATAAACATGTTTTCTCCTTTCATTGCTAGAATTATTTAGTTTATGAAATTCCACTATGATTGTAAAGGAAAACGGGAGGTTTTTATATGGAATAATGGGCTTTATATCATCAATCCCTATCAAATGCCATAACATATGTAATGAAAATAAAACAGATCAGTAACCTCTTTGGAGTTTTTTTTTTTTTCTTACTCCTCCGCTATTCTTTTCTGATTAATTTGTTGCGGAACCCAAGACAGTTGAATCGTTTCTCCGGGACTCGTCGAGCTTCATTGCTCGGCGCTTTTCTGGCGGTCGCCACTGTTGATTCTGGCTTTCAGGAGTTGCAGTGGTTGGGAAAAGTGTGACGGGTTTTGTCCAAAAAAAAAAAAAACTCTTTGGAGTCTGTTAATTATGGTTAGAGAAATAGAGTCTATAAAAATATAGATTTTCCGTTACATGTTAGTTTTAAAATAAAGATGGTGAGATAAGTTAGAAAATAGGCTGATGACATTGCTCATGTGCTGTTTGAGTATGCAGGCAGGGTATATTAAAAAATGAAACCCACAGGACACTCAAGATCTTACACAGACGCCTTATCTTAAGCCACAGGAAAACTTAATAGTTTTCTGGAGAAAAGTGGGTTGGTTTGAATAACCACAAATGGCCACCATGGCCCACACACAATAGAGTATTTGACTAAAAAAAACAAATTAGTCCGTCATTCAGATTATAGAAAAATATTGGATACATATATTTTGTTTTTTCAAATCTATAAAGGCATCAAAGATCAAGAGTGGTGGCTGGCGACATCATTGCTCGCTAAAAATTATAGCGTCCAAAATTATGACGTCACACGAGTTTTCAACGCAGTGTCTTCTTCATTTTTTGTTTATATGAAAAAGATAAAATACGTGTCTAGTATTTTTTGGAAACCTGACTGACGGAATAATTAGTTTTTTTTTAGTCAAAAACCCTATTGTCCATTTGATGGACTAAGTGCGGGGAACCAAACCCGTAACAAAGAACATAGTTCCAAAATTGAAAAAATAAATAAACAATGCCCTCAGATATAAATATAGCATAGGGCAGGAAGTGTTAGCCTTACCATAGGAAAGTTTCCCAATTAAAACAAAGGTGGACAAGATTGACCAAAACAAATTAATGTAAAACAATATCGATTTTTCTCTCTCCACTCAATCAGTGTCAACAAAATATTTTACAGAATAAAAATCTCAATTCAACAGAGGACAGTATAAGGGTTAAAACATTCATTGAATACAATCACATGCAGTGTGGCCATCATTAAAATGTATATATGACAGTAACAGAAGTTGGGTCAAGGAGAGTATGGAATAGTGTCAAGAATTCTAGAGTATAAACATACATGATAAAGCACACATCAAGATTAGAGTGTGTTAGCACTCAATATACTGACAAGCAGATATCTTTGAATTCCGTTATGTCTTAGGAAGTGGCATAGAAATTAGATATTATGCAACTCAGCATATTAAAAGTTACTTTAAATTGCCCAATGTCTTGTTTCCATGAAATCAAAGCATAATTAAGTAAGAGATTATAATTTATAAATATAATATTATGATGAATGGTTAAGGTTAGCTTAAGTACACTATCTTAAGTACACAAGTAAAAAATATAAGTAAAGTCTAAAACGTTGGTAAAACTAAAAATTGGTGAATGACCGGCAAGTGAAGAAACACATGTAGTCAGTAAAAGTCTGACACACCCTTCCACTCCGCCCAGAACGGGAGAAGTCATTTGATGAATTCCCATCCCAACAAAAAAAATGCATTATTTTGGTGTAATTTGAGTTGTAAGATTTGGAACAAAACTAACAATTATACAGTATTGCATAATTACGTTATTGTCTCCATTCAGAATTATTTGGCTGTAGTGTGACATATTTTAAATTTAGTATTATTTCATATTTGTTATTACCTACTTTATTATTTTTAATCACTATTAATTATAATATAATCTGCAATCATTTGAATGTAGAATATTTTTTGTTCCATCTAAAACGTTTATTTTTATTTGATATGTTTTTAAATGAATGTATTAATTATTATTAAAGTCATGTTTATTAGTACATAAAAAAATGTTATATAGTTGTGTTTATTAGTACTTAAATGATGGCATGACTTACTCTTACTTCAAATATACATAAGTAAAGAAGTCAAAACTACCAGGTAATAATTAAAATAGAAACAAGTCAAATTTAAAACATCAATACATAATTACATTTTTTTCAAGTTTTGACTATTTTACAGTTATGAGCGAGTTTGTAACAAAATAAGACATAGTTACCTCGTAGGTAGTCTTTCAGCTAACACATGGAAAAGCCAATACTCACAACACCATGGTTCAAGGTCACTAACCACTTTATTATAAAATATGTTTTGACAAATATAAAGGAATTAAGTTGTTTTGTGGATCAACTAGACCAGCTTCGCAAAGGAATCTTTCAAATTGCGAGCAAGAAATTACTAGTAAGGCAAAGGTATGTGAAACAAACGAGCTATCGCGAGCAAACTAAAACGTTCTCCATATTGCCTTGACGTCACATTGAAATACCAAACAATGGTGTATGAAACGAAACAGTTTATAGATCCAATTTAGTACCGTAAATTAAAAAAATATGTGAATGCGTAAAAATACACTAAAAATCAAACGTCAAGGGCGAAATACCATTATTAGTTTGACAATTGGCGAATTCTAAAATTACCCACTTACCTATTTCTGCCGTTTTCACCGCTCTTTTGAAGACCGACAAACACTTGAAATGATAAACTCAAAAGAAAAATAGTACATTAATTGCTTTCTACCTTAAATTTAAAGAATTAAAAACAAATGAAGAAGAAATATACAGTAGTATGGAAGGGATAATGCAAACCCTGCGCTGTCAAGTGTCAAGGTGTCAGTCAAGTCAATGAAGGAAAAAAAATTAATAAAGTACAAATGAAGTAGCAATAACGAAAAGTATTATAATAGTTTGATGATATATTTTAATGCCTCATACTATTGTTGCTGTTAAAATTAGACTTACCTGTATTATTACAGATTCTTCATCCATATAATTTGTTATAACTTAAAAATTAGTATTAAATAGTAATTAAATTAAATAAAATTAAGGTGTTATTATTTAGCAAAGACATTGTTATTTAGACTAGAAGGACTCTCCGATGACGCTATCAGGCGCTATATTTTAACAGCGTGTAGACGTATCCACCGTGCCAATATCAGATAATCCCACCGGTCAACCAGTACGGGCAGGATGGTGTTGGGATATTTGATATTTGACCTATTTTGTATTAATATTCTCCTATAAATTTACAGTAAGATATAAGGTTAAGAAAAACCGAATAAAATGGAATAACTAAACGTGTAACAATTTTTATTTTGATTAGTCGTTCTGAAATCTAAAAAAGGTAGATAAATTACTATATTTTTTTTCAGTTGTCTCTTTTAATTTTGCATTTTTTTTCAGTTGTCTCATTTAATAGGTACCAAAGAGATAATTATATAAATCAATCTTTATCTTATCCCGCCGGTCTTGTCGTTGTCGCCTGTGTGTCCTGTCTGTCGAGCAACACATGGCCCTGTGTTGCTCGAAGCTTGATACCCTCACAAATGAAGTCCAAACTTCCAAAGCCACAATCTGTATGCCACAGTGAGTGTCCTTAGCGTGAAGTGCTTTTACGTTTTGTGCCTTGACTGGAAGCCTTAGTTTACTATGCAACCTTAGGTTGATTTACGAGATAGGTACCATTCACAAAAAAAAAAAAAAACTCACGCACGCGACACCATCACCTACACCGCAAATCAATGTTATTGTCATTGTATAAAGGAATTGCTCCGCTTTTAGCATCAGAGATTTTAGTAGTATATATTGAAGTGTAACTGTGGATTTATGAATATTAATATTATTTTTTAACGATATTTTAATTACAATATTTACATACCCCAGTTAGTCAACCTAACCGATTAATTAAGTTAAAATCTGACAGATTGTACATCAATAAGTTGCTGTCTATTCCTGTATTTAACATTAGTTTTAGAACTATTTTTTCTTGATAAAAAACTCTTGTAATAAAAGTTCATATTCTTCATACGACAAATAGTAATATATACTTCAATCGTAATTATTCACTTCTACCAAGTTTAAATTATACGCCATGTTTTTTTTTGATGCACAGTATAAATAATAAAAATGAAAAATATTCATATCTGGCTAAATATAAACTATGGTAAATCGGGAATCTTTGATATGGCATTTCCAAACGAAACTTAAAAATAACCTCAAATGAACAGTCTCATTCTGATTCTATGGTTTTCGATTGGCAGTTTTGTTTATCTGTAAAATGCTTATTTAGTTGGAGCTTGTGTTGAAATAATTAATTTCCAATATAAGCCTAAAGATAGAATAGTAATATATAACGAACAGAATGGCGGACGAAGAAATTAATGGTGATACCGACGATATTCAGCACGATAAAGATAAAACTCAAAAGAAGACTGCAAAACATGATAGTGGAGTAGCAGACTTGGAAAAGGTTACAGACTATGCAGAGGAGAAAGAAATATCCTCTCAGGACATATCTGGGGTAAGAAAAATTTACTATAGGTAAATATTTCTATTGAAGTACTCGTTGAAGTGAACTCAAAAGTTAACCTATTTTTTAATGGTGTTGCTTAGTGCAACATGAAAGTATAATTCTACGACCTTAATATTAAATTATTGTCCTTTTCAACCGTAATCAACAGTTACTAAAAAACTTGATACTTTGAAGCTTTCCGATTTACCATGATTTCTATTTATTTAATTTATTATTTAAGTATATACACACAATTACTCTTATTTGATTTCCTTACGATTTTTATAAAAATATTTTAACAAATACTGTTAATAATTCCAGGCGCTGTCTTTAATCGGCGACAGGAGAAACAAGGAGGCTGCTGAGCGTCTTGAAAAGGAAAAGGAACTGCAAAAAGTTTCAGTTAAAAAGGATGATATAGAACTAATTGTAAGTATCTAGATTTGTTAGTAAGAACAAAACCTATTTATGCAATAGGGTATTTGACTAAAAAAACTAATTAGTTCGTCAGTCAGATTTCCAAAACTACTACTAGACACATATTTATTCCTTTTTTCATATCAACAAAAAATAAAGACGACACAGTGCGTTGAAAACAACATGTCACTGGACGCTACGCTTTTTAGCGAGCAGTGATGTCAACAGCCACCACTCCTGATCATTGTTGCCTTTTATATTTGTCAATCTTTATTGATTTGATAAAACAAAATAGGTATACATATCCAATATTTTTCTATAATCTGAATGACTGGCTAATTCGTTTTTTTTTTATTTAAATTCCCTATACATCATCATCAACCTTTTTGTAGTCCCACTGCTGGGCACAGGTCTCCTCTCATATAGAGAAGGATTGAGCATAATCACCATGCTTGTTCAATGCGGGTTGGTGATTTCAGACTTAAAGTTCAGACTTCCTCAAGACGTTTTCCTTCACCTTATAATCAATCATTGATGTCCAAGATATACTTAGAAAGTACATATAACTTAAAAAAGTTAAATTTGTACTTGCCTGACCTGGAATCGAACCTGCACACTCATACTTGAGAGGCTGGTGTTTTAACCATTAGGCCACCCCAACTTTATTTATTTATGCAATTATTTTCAAAGACATTGTGGCAAGTACACTAGATTTCTATGGCTTGTGTCTTCGGTTTGGTTGTAAAGGTTTTTACCAATAATTAGAAAGAATTCCTAAACTTGAGCATTTTATCTTTTTCCATCACTTTTAGCAAAGTTTGCTATATATACTCACATCTTAGTGTTTAGTAAAGATAACATTTTAGTCATAACATAATCATATTCATAAGAAGCCTATAATCTTCTTACTGCAGGCACACAGGCCACTTAGGTAACGAAAAAATGTAACCCACACTATGATTTTAAAAGTGTCCACGGAGTTTCTTGCACATTCTTCTAAATAGAAATCTACGCTTTGGAATGTGCAATTTAGCTTCACTTTTCTTAGACTGACCGACATTGACTATTCAAAAGCACCAACAGATGGTTAATTTGAAATAAACAATTTTGATTTTGATTTTGACTTCTTGATGAGCAGGATTGCGCCTGGGCCCAGATCCATCACAAGAGCTCAGTGCTGGCTGGTACAGTTTCATCATCATCAACCTTTTTATTATCCCACTGCTGGGCACAGGTCTCCTCTCCTATTGAGAAGAAGTATGTAACATTGTAATGCTGAAAGCCAAAGATGCCTTAATGATTTCAAAATATTTTTTTTTATCATATTTCAGGTAAAAGAATTGGAGATATCCAGAACCTTGGCAGAAAGAACATTAAGGGAGCACCGGGGAGATGTGGTGGCAGCGTTGACTACTCTTACAAACTGACATGAATTATATTAAATTATAAGCTATGTTCTCTGGAAATCCACTGGAACTGGAGCTTAAGGGTTTGGTTCTTAAGCTATGTTCAATTGCAAACAAATTGTCAGATCTTAAGTGAATAGACTTTTTCTATCCAAAGAAAGATATTTTTTATTAATTGCTGACTTTACTTTGGAGCCCTCAACAATCAAACCAGTTTTTGTTTCTAAAACTTTAATCTGATTTTAACACAAAACTGATTACTTAGAATCGGCCTAAGCAGTTTTGTATAAAGAACTCTCGTTTTAATAGTTAAGAGTTTATTGCTTTAGGGACAGAGTTGATTGCTTGCCAAGCATCCACAAGAGTCATATGTTGGTCTAACTAAAATCCCAAGTATTTGACGCATTTGCTTGGCGGTAGAGAATCCTGGCCAAGTTTGACTGTTGGGCACAGTTTCTCAACGCGAAAGTAATGTGGTGCGATTTAGGGGCGCTCGCTTTTATACGCCATCTTTGCAACCGCTCGTTGGTTTGGTTGAGCTGGTTTTGTAGGTAACGACTAGCTTTGTCTGGATCATTACTGGATGCAAGAAATATGGCATCATCCGTGAAGGTTGCAATAGTTACGTTGGCAGCTTGAGGTAAGTCATGAGTGAAAATGTTGTGCAACGCTGGACTAAGGACCGAACCCTGTGGCACCTCGGCGCGGCAGATATGTAGGGAACTAGGTCGAAGGCCTGTTGGATGTCGATGAAAGCTGCTGAGCAATACTCTTCATAACTTCAATTGATCGGTTTGGCGTGCTTGTGAATCGTCACTAACTGCGATATTTTCCAGAGGGAAGGGAAGTAGAAAACTCGTAATGTTGCATTAAAGAGATTTGTTAGAAAAACAATGAACTTCCTAGGCAACTCCTTTAGTATTTTTGGTGTAATTAAGTCAAAGCCAGGGGTTTTATTTCATGCGAGATCTCCTTGGCTAACTCTCTTGGAGGTGTTGGTCGCAAAAGAACGTTCAGTCTGGTCGTTTCATTTAGGAATGCATCTATTTCGCATCATTAGGCTTGAATACATTGGCTAGGTGGGCTGCAAATGCTTCTGCTTTTTCGCACACAGTACGTGCCCACGAGTTGCCTGATCTGATTGGAGGGAAACATTGTTGGGGTTGAGTCATTGACTTTGTAGCCTTCCAGAGAATGGTGGCCGCTTGAATTTGGAGATAGCATTTCAAGTTTCCTCTTAAGAGACTCGTTTGCAGCTTCTGCAAGAGTTTTCTTTAATTCAGAAATCGCCCGGTTCAGTCGCGTTTTATATTCTCTGTTGCGAGAGAGCTGCCATACCCTGCGCAGTCTACGTTTTTCCAATATTTTGTTTCGAATCTCGACTGGTATTGTCGTAATTTAAATCTTGGTTCCTTAATGTATCAATACTGAATGGGACAATTATTGTTTTTTTTTGTTCTTATTAACCCATTATATTTTTTGACGTATGAGGCTAACACCTGGTTCGGTGGTGTGTTGTGTTCCATATGTGGCTCTAAGAGATGTCAGCACAGTGATAGGGACCAAGGACCAACACCGATGCCAGTGTTGCCAGATTTACCATAGCCCCCTTGCGCACAGGCAAGTAAAGGAATACGGGTGGGTTTTAGTCAGTAAAAGTCTGATACGCCCTGCCGCTCCGAACAAAATGGTCATTTGAACATTTTCTAAACTAAAAAGTATGGTTTGGCCAAATAAAACAATATTTGGTCCTTAATATTGTATGGGTACATCTATTGCTTTTTATTGTTCTTATTTATCTTGATCAGATGGAACAGTGGTTTATCAGCGCTAATGGCTGCAATTTACAAATTATAGGTTTTTTTATATCTAAATATTTGCGAGGTTTCAGTATATACGGAGTGACTATGCCAGCCTCATGGGGGACCTCCAATACTAAAAGGAATCATCTTTCCTTCATTATTTCGCTCTACAAACGAAATACGGCCCTTGCAGCATGTGAACATAGATTGCTCAACGCTATAATCAGCAAACCATCCCACAGTGGCACCCCAGCCAAAAACCTATCCCGTAGAGTCGCAGAAGGTTCTAGGCTAGAACAACTTGTGCTTTAATATGTGTAAAAAAATCGTCACCACTGCTCTCGGAATGGTACAGCTACAGAGTCAAAAATTCCACACCCACACTGGGCCCGTATGGTGTATTACTGCCCACCCCTTCTCACTGAGAGGCCTTTGTCCCACCTTTAGGCACATAATACTGAATATGCTATTATATTGAGTGGTTCAGACTTCTTAGCTTCTAGATGTTTCTCACTATGTCATGTGCAATCATTGTTTAAGATTGCTGTTTAGTTCCAATGTTTATACATTGTAGATGTTTAATTTGTCAATGAAACTATGAATAGCATTACTGATGTTTGTTTTTAAATATTTGCACAAGAGGTGAGCTGCACTTCTATTTAGACAGATCACCTGAATGTTTTTACATATGGTTAATTAACAATTTCTGAGACAAAGGCAACGAAAAATAGGCAATAAACTTTTTCTACTAAAGTATTTTCAAACAAACGGGTTGCGTAAATTGCAATAGTAAAACGCTCACTGCTGTACATATATATGTCCAGCGGATTGCTGCGGCCTTCACGAGGTAATCAGACCACCTTGTAGGTAAGATAAGGGAACCACCTTTCAAGAGGCACGTTTTGGGGATTAATATACTTAGTAATCCTGACGTAAAGGCGTTATCTCGTCCGCAGTCAAATATCAAGATTATTTTGGATCCAAAAATAAATAATACACACATTTTTTACGTCATAAAAGTATAAATAAGAATCATCAACTTTATTATTATCACTATTGTTAAAGAATTGTCTATCTAAATTATAGTACACTTAGGTTCATTTTAAAATAATACTGATTGGTTTTTACATGTGGTTTACTATGTTGTGGTTTGTATTGTGGTGTGTGTTGTTGTTTATAACATTTTGGCTGATTGTGTTTTGATTTTCTTCCGTTTTGTCTTCTGCTGTGTATGGCGGAGGCGGAATACTGCTATCGTGAATCTGAAACAATAACTTGGATGTACCTATAACTTTACTAGATTTTTTTGCAATTTATGAATTAGAAGTATCAAAGCTTCTCTCTGTGTGAAATGCTTTCGAGTTACATAACATTAACCACAAAGTCTATGTGAATTTGGTGATGTTGTTATTATAGTCTGATGGGACGGCAGGCCATTCACACGACCGGGGAGAGATTAGACCAACGGTTTTACGTGCTTACAGTTTCGGGGGAACTAACCGCCACCTTTCAAACTCCGGGTTGTTGTTGTTACTAAAAAGATTCGTAGTCTACCCAAGACCTCATACTCATTCGTGGCGATTGCAACCATGAGGTCCATTAAGTCAAGTTGCGTAGCAAGTCACCATTTGCCTAGCTTTCTCCTAACTTGGGGTCGATTTCCAGTTAAACCGGATCGTTGTGGTGTCAACAACTGGAACTGGACTGGAACAATTTGCCAGCGGCGGTGTGGACAACAATTTGAGTGTCGTCAAGGCTAAGAGTGAATAGGCGCTTAATAAACTAGCGTGCTTTACTATCAACGATTGCATCAGTGCTTACCATCAGATTGCTTTGCGGTCAAACGCTGGATTATAATTTACAAAAAAATAATAATAATAATAACCGCATGCAACTGAATGCCAGTATTTCATCTACATGGAGTGCCTGCCAGTTATTGAGTAATACGAAACCCCTTCGTAAGACTGGTTATCAGATTTATAAGCTTCTGAAGACCCGTAACGACTCAAATATCTACGAATGACGATTCAACAGCTTAACGTGCTTTCGAGGCACGGATGGTCTTTGGTTGTGAAGATGGTCCCCTTGCCATGGACCAATATCGGCAAGCGTTACTTCACCTGATCGATCGACCAGTACTGGTGTTATTATTTACTATGACGGTATCTATAACCCAAGTGCAAACAACGCGTCATACGTCACGATAATCCTACATCTCGCAAGCAAAGTTTCCTGTGAGTGAATCCGTTTTCTGTAGGTACAGGATGAGTGGACTTTAGGTACACCCTATTTCATATTCCTTCATTATACCTACTATTAGTTAAGTTGCCAGAGTATGTGGATAAGTACTTACAAATCCAGCGTTGAGATATGCTACGGCTGGATACGTGGCTGATCCTGCTGCGGGCGTTCGTGAATATCTGAAAATATAAAAACATTTATTTGTGTTAGCAACACCGTTTTTTTTTCTTTTTAAATATGTTTTAGCATGGTTTTGCTCATGAACCTATTCACGTCACTCGGTGTTGGCTGTTCCAGTTTTTATTTTTAGTCAAGGATTTTAATTAGTAAGTAAATTGCCAGCTTACTTCAATAGAATATAATGGTTTTATTATCTACACCATATAAATTACACAACATGAAATATGCATATACAATATACATAATACAGAACTAACGATTGAATAACGCCTACATATCTTGAACTTGTCATGTGGAGAAAGCAGCCGTGTTCCTAATTGGAACTGCTAATTCTTACTCGGTAAGCAGACACTAAGTACATACCCAATTTGACTGAACAATAGATTGATTAATTGTTCTTCTGTTTTTGCGACCTGTGCCACGTCACAAGACCGCGGTCAATTAACAGTTAAGCAGTCCTAATTCTCCTGCCCATTTGTTTTTCTTCTAAAGGGTCTTTCAACAAGGACTTAGGACGGGTCGATGTTAAAATTGAATAAAACAAAATGTGTGTGAGATATTAACGAAATTATTTTTTTATTTGAAAGGCCCATTTATGCCATTATGGATGGAATATAACATCGTTTAATTATCCGCCGCGGTTTCGTGTTTCGGGTTTCGGTTTGATATTCTTTAAAAGCTTGTTTTGCTAGTTTTTAAACTATATTTATTTTCAACTTTTTAGTTCGATATTCTTTTTTAAAAATAATATACGGATAACACGAACGCATAAGTGGTGCTCATTTGTTTTTACCAAACTTTTCTTTCTTTCTTTTATGGCTTCGCACGGTTTGTCCATTTAGCCAATGTCACGAATGAATTGTTCAATGTAGAGAAAAACTGCCGCGTGACCCATCTTACGATGGAGGTTTGAGACAAAGTCATGATGTGGCCACTATGCTGCGATATTTCACTGTTCTTTATGAATTATTTACTGAATGCACTTTTTACTACATGAACCACGCACTTTTATTTAGTAAACAACACTATAAATAATTTTAAAAGTTCAATAAAAATGAGCGTGACACTCAGCTTGACTTTCCCGCCAAAACCCCCCCAAACTTTTCTTGATCTCCAACAGACAGATTAGCAAGTGCTAAAATTCGTAATGATGCGTTACCCAAGTAACTAAATCTAAATCTATAATCTAAAACTAAATCTAAACTAAAAAATACTTTGTCTGCACAAATTAATGTAAGGTAAGGTTGAAAAATTTTGAGTTAGAGACGGACAAACAAGTAAACATACAAGTAAAGCTAATAAAAAGCATGTAAAAATTGGACCTCTCGGATTCATGCCACCATACCAAGCCGCGGCGCTTGCCGCCAAGCGATTCGTTGTGTTCCGGCATGACGTCTGGTGAAGCCGTACGGAGGACGGGTCTGAGCAGTTTTGTTGTGATCTGTACCGGTTATGATGCGCCCAATGTGTCGGGAGTTTGGTCATGGAGGATCTTCAGATCAATCTCCCTGTGGCGCAGCATCGTTGGTTGTGTTGTTGAGTTTAACATTGCATCACCTCGCTCAACTGCCGTCTCCCTTCTTATTCACTAAGTTTTTTTTTAGTGAATAGGCTAAATAAACTAGCGCGTTTTACCATCAACGATTGCATCACTGCTTACCATCAGGCGGGATAGGGGTCAAGCACTAGTTTATAATTAATAAAAAAAAAATCACATGGTTATAGGTATTCAATTTTAACATCGACCCATCCTTGAAAGACCCTTTATGCTAAATATGTATATCTTTACTAGGCGTCATTTCATTTGACGTCCACCGTGGCGCAGCGGTCAATACGCCTGCCTGCGACGTGGAGGTCCCGGATTCGATCCCCGGTCAGGCCATGATGGAAAACGATCTTTTCCTGATTGTCCTGGGTCTTGGATGTTTATCTATATATGTATCTGTTATATATATAGGATCGTTGAGTTAGTATCCCATTACACAAGTCTCGAACTTACTTTGGGGCTAACTCAATCTGTGATTTTATCCGTATATATTTATTTATTTCGGTATCCAACCCCTTTCTAGCCATATCTTGTCATCATCCTTCCTCTACTCCTCATCATCCTCTACTCTTATAGCTATCCACATTCATAGTCAACTCTTTATTTACACTTTCGCATAATGTATTTCCACCACAAAACTTTTCAAACACTTTCAGGATTATGTACCTGCCTACTCCAGCAGGTCAAGCTACGCGAGTAAAACATTTCCAATCAACCTTGAACCCTAACGCATTAATCGATAAAGTTGAAAATCCGTTGAAGAAATTAGACAGATTGTAGTATCTGTTTTATTGGGTAATCACCGAATGACCTCTTCAGCTCTGGGCGGAGCAGAAGACTTTGAAGAAGAAGTGTCAGACTTTTTCTGACCCGCCTGTGTTAATTCACTCACCTGTGTGCCAGGGTCACGGTTTCTTTTTTAACTAACCCGCAACCCTGGCCCGGGAGGCATCGGCCCCTGTGGACGGCTGTGGACCCCATCACAGTGTACAACATCTCTTTGAGGCGCTTGTGAAACACTACGCGCCGTCGACCCGGGCCTGGCCCTTACCTGGCCGCCGTAGGCGCGGGCTTGCGAGCGGCGATGGACAGTTCGCCGCCCGCAAGTTGTCTCCTGACCAGGGCGTCTCCTGGGCGGATTAAGGCGTGAAGGCGCTGGCATTCCCGCTTCTTCACGCGCTCCGCCTCCTGATTTGCCAGCATTATTGCTTTGCAGAAGGAGGTGACGGCCTGCCATGCACTCTCGCTTCGGACCATGGCCTGGACCAGGGTCGGACGCGAGAGATCGCCGCCGATCACTGCCACGAAGACACGACGGTGCTCTACCCAAGCCGGGCAGACCTCCACCGTGTGCTCCACCGTGTCCTCAGGATGATTCACACAGTGGTGACAACCTGGCGTTTCCTCCCGCCTTATACGGAACAGGAACCTCCCGAAATTGCCGTGTCCGGTGCGGACTGCGTCAGGCGGATTGCGTCAGTCGGAAGGTGAGGGCGCCGTGGCGCCTCTAGCCACTTGTCAAAGAGGGGACTTACCGCCGCTATTGTGGCGTGCCCATAATTGTAGTATCTCAATCTGCTGGTTTCTATCTCTGCAGGTACTCCTTTCTTATATCATTTCGGTATACATTGCTGCGACAGGCGTCAACGGCAGAGGTTACTACCGTCAACAACGTGACGCTCGTGTATTTGTATATTTGAGTACCTATACATAGTTTTCTCATCTCACTAATAACAGTTTAAAGTCAAAATAAATATATTCTCTAGAAATTGTCTTGTTACTTATAATAGGAATAACTTGCAATCGTGTAGAGGGAAATTACCTAATCCCAAAACGTTTAATATGGGCCGGCTGTAATTATTATTTAATCTGCATGCCAGGACCCGTCCTCTTTATTAGGTATGCCCTCGGGGTAGTGGATTAAATCTTTGAAGTAGGGTACCTAAACACATTAGGTATGTTTATTTATGTATGTCGCAGCATTTGTTCTGGTAATTTCTTTGTCCTTATAATTCTGAAGGCCAATTTCCGTAGTTACGACGAACATCCTAAATTTTGTTGCTATCGCAGCGATTATAATCAATGTCGAAAACTCGACAAAAATATATACCTATATGGAAGTCGGAGGTATTTTTGAAGGATTGAAATTTAAATTAGAATACTTGATGAAATGCGAACGTTTTTAAAATAATAAGAATCGCCTATGATTTGGGAATTTTACAAAAAGTTTATATCCGCGTTAATCCTGGAATCGGTTAACTTAATGGAATAAGGTAAAATATTTATTGCGAGTACCTAATGCAAAAGGATTCGTAGCAAACCTTTATCTAGATACACAAATTGGAAATTGTGAACACATTATTTCGTTTAAGGTAAGGACCTGCATATGTAATGTCTATCCTATTTGTAGCTAAGCTGTTTGCGTAAACCAATTGGTGCCTACAATAGTTTTTAGTGATTTTGTTAGGCTTTTAGAATCTGAATAATATATCAAAGTGAATGTAAATAATAATAGGCATCCTAATCGTGAACACACTAATACTCTCAATCTGTATCAATTTGAATCATATTACCTACAGATAAATTTTTCGTAGGAGTTAAAAGTATGAACTTACCGTTTTGTTTCAATAGGTTCTTTGAAATGACATAGAATTTTCACAGTTTGAGGTTTTCCAATGAAACTTTTTCACATGGTTTTTATGATGTTCTTATTTTAAAAAATTTAATACATTTGAATATCGACTTGAGTTTTGGCGGGAAAGTCAAGCTGAGTGTCATGCTCGTTTTTCATTGGACTTTTAAAATTATTTATGGTGTTGTTTACTAAATAAAAGAGCCTCATTTAGGTATGTAGTAAAAAGTGCAATCAGTAAATAATTCATAAAGAACAGTGAAATATCGCAGCATAGTGGCCACATCATGACTTTGTCTCAAACCTCCCTCGTAAGATGGTTCATGCGGCCGTCTTTTTCGACATAAATAATTCATTACGTTACATTGGCCAAATGCACAAACCGGGCGAAGCCAAAAAAGAAAGAAAGAAGAACTTTTGAAGATTTTTATTTTAGGTACTTGAAATTGGCACAAAATCATAACTAGTGCCACAATACAAAAAAAAAAAAAAAACTAGTATTATTTTCCTCATCTTTGAAATGAAACGTATAGTGTTTGACACGGGTAAAAGAATTCCTACTCCGACAGTAAGTGATAGTCGAAATATCTCGGGAATTAATTCTTTCGAGGTTAACAATCGAATATTCGAAAAAATGTATCTGCTCTTCAATGTATCTAAATAACACACTGAATATTCTTAACCTGTCAAAATTAAATCCGTGTCTTCTATAGTACCGGCACCCACATTGCGCTAGTTACATTTTAGTCTCATATGTTAATATTAGGCGACCCTCTTAATAAAATCCAGACTCTGGGCTGCTGTTTACAATTTCCTGATGGAGAAACCTAAGGACACTGCCCAGCCTGGGGCTCGAAATGACCCAGATGAAGAAGAAGCGCTCAAAATTAGCGTTTGCGTTGGCTTCAATAACGAAGCATATCGTCGAGCGAGAATCTACAATGTAGTTAATAATTACCTTGGCGGGGCATCTCTTAATCTTTCGTCGACATATAACTGGAGGCTACCGATTGAAAGTCGACCATCACTGTTTGACCCCGAGCCGAAAGCCCTGAAAGATGTAATCAATTAGTAAGAAAACACAAAACTACACAGAAATTCCATTCATATACATACATCATCTGTTTAGTTTTTTTCAACTATCTGCTGCATCAGTTTCATCACTGGATGTAGACACTCAAAAATCTACTTCCAGTCTATACTGCCTATCATCATCATCATTATCAACCTTTTTATCGTCTCACTGCTGGGCACAGGTCTCCTCTCGTACAGAGAAGGATTGAGCGGAATCACCACGCTTGTTCAATGCGGGTTGGCGATTTCAAAGACCAGGTTTCCTCAAGATGTTTTCCTTCACCTTCAGTCATTGGTGTCCAACATATACTTAGAAAGTACATATAACTTTAGAAAAGTTACATTGGTACTTGCCTGACGTGGACTCGAACCTGCGCACTCATACTTGAGAGGCTGGTGTTTTCTATCTGACCTCCAAAATCCAGTTACTCAGTAATACGAGTCACCTTGTTAAGATTATTAGGGCTTGTGATGACCCGTAACAATTGTCAACGATACACTAGTGACCACCTGGTGGGGGGTGCTGTGGGGTCCCACCACCATCTTTGGGACTCAAGTCAACCCCGCCTGCCAGACGGTGCACCTGCTGACATACGGACGGGGCCCTGACGCCGGCTTCCCTTTCGGGGTTGAGTGGTCAGACGGCAGTCGCACTCGTAATAAGCCAAGCAACCGCCAAACATGAAAAGGTATAGAAGAAAAAATGGAGGCGTAATAGCAGGAAAGCGGACCCTGGGCTCCAACGCGAAAGCCGCGGATGCGACCGGGATTATACGCTGAGATGATGATGACACTAGTGACCACCAGGACCAACGGCTTTGGAGTCTGGGGTCCGCTTTACAAGGCTAACTGCTGATTTTGGCTAAACTTCAATATTTTCTGCGAAGCGACTGCGGTCTGACCCCCACAAACCGAAGGCGATATCGAAGCATTGCATTTGGACCAATTGTTGGACTTTTGAGGGCTCCAACAATCCGTAACGTCAGATGTTCGTATGGCAACTGGGATCAACTGCTTAACGTGCTTTCCGAGGCACGGAAGGACGGGTCTTGGTATGTGTAGATGATCATCAGTCTACAAACCACCGTGATTAGCGTGGCTTAACTTAACTATTGTGACTTAGTCACACATTAAAGTAAGGCAAGAAAAGAATTGAACAAATAAAAAAAAAAACAGTAGATAGATATTTTAAACAAGAAATGAAAAGATCGGAGAAAAATAATTAAGGGGGAACGATTACTTACCTTATATCTGTGGTAGCACAAAGCTTGTAGAGAAGTATGAATGTGGCCATAATCCCCAGGATTAGCGCCGCGCCCATAATCACCTGGGTACTGGAAATCAGAATTTGTTCTAGGGATTCCCTGGAACGTGACATCGAATGCGATATTTACAGACTGCGGCAAATTGAACGATTAATAAAAATGCAAATAAACTTAATCATTGGTCGCAATTACTTTAGAGCAATCATATTAATTAATAGGTTAACTATGCCGCTGGCGTACGAGAAAGGACTTGCGTTATGTCGTAGCCTGCTACGGCCTACGTTGTATCCTCCTACGGCTTTCTTCGTAATCTACTACGGCCTACGGCGTAGGCCGCAGTCAATGTAATTCGCTGGTTGGATTTAAAGGCTTATAACTACGGAAACTTTTGATAAACTACATGCGGAGGTCCTTACCCACTTACCTATATATAGCTAAGGGGGTCAAAGACCTACATAATAATTAATTAGGATGGTACTTATTTATATCATCCGCCCAGCCTATTTCCAATTTCTATGTCTATTGAAAACTAGGATCAGTAAGTTTCTTGAAGTGGTTTAATCTCATGTAAAACTCCTACTGGGCAGAAATCTCATCATACAGTATGTTAAGAAAACCCTGTCCGACCCATAAGGATAATAAAGTTTAGGTAAACACATGAACAAATATAATATAAAATTTTACGTAATCATCATAGTACCAATACAAATGAATTTTGAAATAATCTTTTTTTCCCGCGAATTAATTCCAACTTCCCCGAAATTTGGTATTTTTTAAAAAGTGACAACACCGGTATTATTATGAGCGAATAGCGATGCGACCACGTGCCGCGTGCCCTGCCGCCCGCCGCCCGCGGAATGGTGAATGCACACTTATTAAGTTACCACTTTTTGCGAAATAATATTTATTTTTTTAGGGGGATTTTTTTTTTAAATTTAGTCCGGTTTAGTATCCATTAATAGAATCAGTTATCGATACCTAACAACACCTTCACGGGACAGGGTTTTCTTAACATACTGTATAATCCAATTTTTGTGTTAAATAATTACGCAATGAATAGGTACCTACTCGTTCCACTAAGTTATAATGCAAGTTAGTGACTTGCATTATTACAAATGCAAGTTAGTGACTTGCATTATTACTTAGTTCTTCTTAGGATATCCACCTTTTTTTGGGATGGGAAATCTTCAAATGACCTCTCTCGCTCTGGCCGGAGCGAAAGGGCGTGTAGACTTTTCTTCATTTGCCTGTGCGCTAGGGCCACGGTTTATTTTTTAAACAACCCGCAACTCTCTTAGGATTCTTGGATCCTATTAGAATCTCTAAGAAGGCCACGGGTTCTTCGAAAGTGATACCGTGGCCTTTGCACAGGCAAGTAAAGGAACACGTTTCAGGAGAGGTCATTTGATGAAAAGGATTTCTAAGATTTAGATAGATTTTCCCATGATAATGGCTTAACTTAGGCTGGTGTGCCGACGGGACAAAGTGACTAATCAGAGTCTTTCTATGAATCATTACCCAGATCATGCATTCCAACGTGTCAATTATGTAGAATAGTATTACACTATACGCCTTTTTGCCACATTTTAAAGATATTTTTACATCAAGTCTATAGTTCTTAAATAAAGACATGTTTTCATAACCAGTGCTATATATGTATATCTAAGTTATGGCTCAATCCGAAACGAAAGTGATTTGCTTCACATTTTCTTATTTGAAAACACTGGATATTATTACGTTTATTCGCCGCTTCGTCCACGTAGACCCAAGTTGTGCTATATACCTTGGATTTGTATGAATGCACAGCCTAGCGGCATAATCGATTATAGGTATATTTTGCCACCCGGCTGTGCCGAATCCTGCGGGGAAGTTGCGTAACAATATTATCAGTACTTAGCAATGGGATTTATATTGGCAGTTCAACAACATTCATTGCAATTTTGCATCATTTATATTGTTGAGCAGACAGATTTTTCGAACTAATCATCATCATCTCAGCGTTAATCCTAGTCGCATTTGAAGCTTTGGAGTCTGGGGTCCGTTTTACCAGTCTAATTGCTGATTTAGCTAAACGTCTGACCATCTGACACATCCCGAAGGCGATATCGAAGCATTGATGATTAGATTAGATTTTTCGAAGTAATGAATTAGCAATATCCAATAAATATTCAGATTGATAGTGTGTTATGAAATTTGTGTGGAAGTTAGACCAAGTTCGAAGCACCCCAGATACTGACAATCAAATTATTTAGGTACAGACTCCAACATCGCGTGTTTTTGCGTTATTTTTTGTTTTCTGTCGGCCTCCGTGGCGCAGCGGTCGTGGAGGCCTCGGGTTCGATACCCGGCCAGGTCATGATGGAAAAACGATCTTTTCCTGATTGGCTTGGGTCTTGTATGTTTATCTATATATGTATCTATTGTAAAATATAGTATCGTTGAGTTAGTATCTCATAACACATGTCTCGAACTTACTTTGGGGCTAGCCCAATCCGTGTGATTTGTCCGTATATATTTATTATTTATTTATTTTATTATGAAATTCATTTTTAGTGCATCTCTATAAACTCTTTAACGACCATTATATTGTTAACTAAAGTTAGCAACATGGCTATGCATTGTTGGTCACTAACAGTAAACGAACACCGGACAACCATTGATGTTGTTAGGCAGGTAGATCGGCAAGTATTATCAATTAGGAAAACACGGAACTACTTTTTAAACAAAGACAAGACTGTTGGTTATCATTGTTCACGACTATTTCAACTCTCTGTACACATTTCGTGTTAAAGTTATAGTATATATACCTACTCATTTCCAACTCTTGCTAGGTATAACTAAGTATCAAGGTGCCTCGCCTTACTTTACATAGCATCTCAGCTCATTATTTACTAAATCCTATTGTTATGCAATTTATAGGTAACATAAAGCTAAATACCCCCATATTGCTACCCAAGCGAACTATTAATGTAGTTAGGCACATGCATTTGCCAAAAGTCTCGGATACAGCTTTTTCCTCACGCAGTCTTCCATATTATCTTCAATATCCTGCGTATAAACGTGTAAGCGAACCTGCAAGTCCATTTACCGAAGTTATCGTAACAGGGCTGGCAAGTCCCCTGCCAACACTGGAGGCTTCCGTTCCCGTATACGTTGCAACACGGTCCCAAGCACTTCTCCCCTAAGCCTGAAATATGGGCAGAGTTTTAATTATTATTGTTAGTTACGATGTTGGCTGTAACCTTTGAGCTCAGTTTTTCGGGTAGTTGGGAGTTTATTTATCTGTGACACACATTTTGGTTAGCTGGGTGCTGCTTGCAATAAGAGCAGACATATTTGAAAATATTGAAGTCTATCCCCCTTTTCATAAAATCTGCTTAAAGTTAACTAGTGATTTGTGATTCTTAACAATAAATTTTTGACCTTTTAACGTCACTTAACTTAAATCATCCTTTATGAATAAACACCACAGTGTTTAAAGAGTTTCAATTCATCATCAATTATTAAAGTTAAGTGACGTGCAAACGTCTAAAATGTATGTTTCAAAAATCGCTATTCACTAGTTTACTTTAAGCAGCGTTTATGAATAAATGGGCGACTGGCACGTATAAAACTGTTTCTGATTCAACAAAATTTTCGTAGTTTTCTTTCAGATGTGATTCTTCTAATTTATTTGTTATACTCGTATTAAGATATTTGGTAAGTACTTACGTATTTATCATAACATTAAATAGACTTAAATTATTTGATTATTTATTGCTTTAATTTTTATAAAATCTTGATTTCGATTATAGTAGGCAGGGGCACACAGATGCAAGTGCTCTTGGGGTACATTGATACCCCGATATTTTATTATACAGTATGTTAAGAAAACCCTGTCGGACCCGTGAAGGTGTTGTTAGGTATCGATAACTGATTCTACTAATGCATACAAAACCGGGCTAAACTTAAAAAAAAATCGCTCTAAAAAAATAAATATTATTTCGCAAAAAGAGGTAACTTAATAAATTCGCGTTAACCACCCTTCGCCTGCCACCCGCGGGGGGCGGGCGGCAAGGCACGCGGCACGTGGTCGCAACGCTATTCGCTCATAATAATACCGGTGTTGTCACTTTTTAAAAATTACCAAATTTCGGGGAAATTGGAATTAATTCGCGGGAAAAAAAGATTATTTCAAAATTCATTTGTATTGGTACTATGATGAATACGTAAAATTTTATATTATATTTGGTCATGTGTTTACCTAACCTTTATTATCCTTATGGGTCGGACAGGGTTTTCTTAACATACTGTATGTGAGACTTAGGTAATATATTTTACTTTCTTTATAGAAAACTGGTTTAAAGATAACATAACACAAGTCCCGAACTTACTTTGGGGCTAGCTCAATCTGTGTGATTTGAAAAAAAATAATAAAAAAACAAGATTAATAGAAGTTCCATCAATGAAATTTCCGTGGCTTCTGCGATATCTGATGTGTTGGAAGGAAAATTATCAATAACAAAAGCTTAAAATTATCAATATCAGATATTCCTAATTAACCTTGAGCCTTAATGTTTTAGAGATAAAGTTGAAAATCTAATAAGGAAATCTGACAGATTTTAGTAGCTTGATGTGCTGTCGTCTGTACATATAAGTGAGCGTACCCTCTTAAAATAAGTGTTGTAATAGTGTAGAAGGTACCTGGGTTTTAGATTCGGGAGATTTAGTGATATTAGGTTCATAAATCCTAGAAAGCAGTTCAAAGCTAAGAATAGGGTCTCTTTCATATGGCAAACATTACTTCTGCCTGATGTGGTTTCTAGGTTTCTAGGAGATTTGTAAACAGAATTTTATAAGATTTAATAAAACCCTACTTAACCCTTAATCAATAGACCTTGTGGTCAATAAACTTGGTAACCCTATTTTTTTTTTAATAATTATAAACTAGCGCTTGACTGCAATCCCGCCTGATGGTAAGCAGTGATGCAATCGTTGATGGTAAAGCGCGCTAGTTTATTAAACCCATTCACTTAAAAAACTTAGTGAATAGGAAGAAAGACGGCAGTTGAGCGAGGTGATGCAAATTTATAAACCCAACAATACGGCCAATGATGCTACGCCAGAGGGAAATTGATCTGGATGGACCATGATCAAACTCCCGACACAACATCATTTGGAGCGTCGTACCCGGCAAGCTTCACAACACAACTGCTCGGACCCGTCCTCCGTACGGCTTTACCAGACATCACGCCGGAACACGACGAATCGCTTGGCGGCAAGACTTTGTCTGGTGGGTGGTAACTTCTGCCGGCAACCGATTTTATGGCCTACCACCGAGTACCGAGTTTTATGTGGATGGGAATTATCAAATGAGCTCCCGCTCTGGGCGGAGTGGAAGAGCGTGTCAGACTTTTACTAACTAAAACCTACCCGTGTTTCTTCACTTGCCTGTGCGCCAGGGTTACGATTTCTTTTTTAACCAACCCGCAACCCTGACCTGAAATCTCTTTGAGGCGCGGCGAGTAGTGGGCAGCTCACCGTCTGGTAAGTACCGCCGCGCAACCTCATAACCCTCAACCGGCATTTTAGTACCCTTAGCCGGTAACAGTACTCCGACCATGTAAGCAATAGGGTATTTGAAAAAAAAAACTAATTAGTCAGTCAGTCAGATTTCCAAAAAATACTAGACACGTATTTTTTCTTTTTTCATATAAACAAAAAATGAAGACGGCACAGTGCGTTGAAAACTCGTGTGACGTCACTGCACGCTACACTTTTTAGCGACCAGTGACGTCACCAGCCACCACTTTTATTGATTTGATAAAACAAAAAATACGTGTCTAGTATTTTTTGGAAATCTGACTGACGAACTAATTATTTTTTTTAGTCAAATACCCTATAGGTCTTGGCTGTCATTCTTGATCTTTATACTCCTAGAAGTCAAGTGTTAAAGCAGTTTATAAAGTGTTATTGTATTACCCAGTAACTGAGTTATAAAGGTGAGTTATGTAGGCAGTACCTTCGTGCAAAATACTGATATTCAGAGTCATTTACGATGTTGAGCAGGTATATTTTCGAATCATACAAAATCCGAATATTTGCCTGCAAAATTATAATCGTTTAGAAGGATATTGCTAATATGGATTAGCAGCATCCTTCTAACTGATTATGATTGTTATTGATCGAGTGTGAGTGTGTTGTTAGAGACCAAAGAAATGATGTATGGCATGTGTTAAGAGGAGGTTGACTAAGGGCTGTATTTCACCGGGACACCATGGTAGCGCAAGAAAACCCTGTCCGATCCGTGAAGGCATTGTTAGGTATCGATAACTGATTCTACTAATGTCTACAAAGACGGGCTAAAGTTAAAAAAGAATCGCCCTAAAAAATTAATATTATTTCGCTTAGGTAATATATGATGTGCGGTAGGCAAAACATGCGTGGGCGAAGGGGGCAGGGCACGCGGCATGTGGTCGCGTCGCTCATAATAATAACGTCGAATATGTTGTTGTCGCTTTTTAAAAAATATCTAATTTTGGGGGAGTTGGAATTAATTCTTGGAAAAAAAAATTAGTTAGTATTGTTACTATGACGATTATGTAATATTTCATATTTTATTTGGTCATGTGTAAACCTAACTTAATCTTTATTATCCATATGGGTCGGTCGGGATTTTCTTTACATATTGAAATGAAATGAAATCGTTTATTACACGTCATATTTTTTATTTATTTTTTTAAACTAGGTGGAGCCGGCATTTCCTAACTGACTACCTCTGAGAAGAAATAGCCGAAACAAACTCAGGGATCATCGTCTTTTTTCAAGTCCAGGCATTAAAAATGAAAACGTTTAGGTACAATCATTTACGTGACTTAAAAAAAAAAGAAAACAGTGTTTAAAATATCATAATTACACATATGGTTAATAACAATGCTTAGCAGAGCGAGCAGCTCAGTCCCAAGCTTTATTGTCTTCTAAATAATCAGTGATTTTATAATACCACTTTTTGCAAAGTTTGGCCTTTATATTATAGCTTTTAAATCGTTTAATAGGTAAGTTTCTAATGTCCATGGGAAGCTTGTTGTAAAAGCGTATAAATTGACCCGTGATGATGTACAGCAAGATTGTGTTTGTTCTTGGTATTTATATTATGAACATCGCGTGCTTTCCTAAAATTTGATATATTTTTATGTACAACATACATAAGATTTTCAAATATATATTGTGAAGCTAAAGTCAGAATGTTCACCTCTTTGAATTTTGTTCTAAGAGAATCTCTAGGACCAAGGTTGTAAGTGGCTCGAACAGCCCTTTTGTGCAAAACAAATCTTTGTTTTTGTTTTTGGGAACTTGTGAGAGAAAACAATTGCGTAACTCATAAGACTATGAAAATAATTAAAATAAACAATTCTGGCTGTATCTACATCAGTTATCTGTCTAATTTTCTTAACAGCAACGGCTGCAGAACTGAGTCTACCCGACAGCTTCTTAATGTGAGGGCCCCATTGTAACTTGGCGTCAATAGTTAATCCAAGAAAAACTGTCGACCCGACAGGGACCAACTCTACTCCATTCGGATGAACATTGGTACTTAGCTGCCTGGCATTTGGCGTAGAAAATTTAATGACTTTAGTTTTTTTTTTTCATTTAAATGAAGGTTATTTACATTAAACCAATGGACAACTTTAGAAAGCTAGTCAGCAAGTCTAGCTGACGCTTGACTTTAAAAATAAGAGAAGTGTTATCAGCGAACAATATTATGTTGTGATTATACAGTATGTTAAGAAAACCCTGTCCGACCCATAAGGATAATAAAGGTTAGGTAAACACATGACCAAATATAATGTAAAATTTTACGTAATCATCATAGTACCAATACAAATGAATTTTGAAATAATCTTTTTTTCCCGCGAATTAATTCCAACTTCCCCGAAATTTGGTAATTTTTAAAAAAGTGACAACACCGGTATTATTATGAGCGAATAGCGATGCGATCACGTGCCGCGTGCCCTGCCGCCCCCCGCCCGCGGAAGTTTGGTAACGCACATTTATTAAGTTACCTCTTTTTGCGAAATAATATTTATTTTTTTAGGGGATTTTTTTTTCAAATTTAGCCCGGTTTTGTATGCATTAGTAGATTCAGTTATCGATACCTAACAACACCTTCACGGGTCGGACAGGGTTTTCTTAACATACTGTATACTGTAATATATTGGTGTCCGTTTGGTTACGCAACCTTGTATACATTTTGTTGGTAGCGGCGTCTGGTTACGCCACCATGGTGTCCCAGTGAAATATAGCCCTAAGGAGACGATGAGATGATGGCAAATAAATTGGGATAAGGGGCAGGAGAATGATAATTTTATTGATCGAGTGTTACGCAATTAGGGTGCTGAATTGAAACCCTTATTTAAATTCCTGAGTTCAACAGTGTGCTATAATTGGCCCTCGCTATCAATTTTCTGGCCTGAATTGGTTCGCATATTATGGTTTATCAAAGGCTCAATTATAACTGACATACTTTTACCTTATCAATGTCCCGGTATCAACAGCTGAGCATGTTAGCACCAATCGAATGATCCGTAATAAAATATAGAAGATATTTTAGGCAGGAATGTAAGTAGGTATCTAAAAGCTACCTATATGTTGCAGGATAATTATTTTTCTTTGTTAGCCTTAAAAAAAGCAATGCCTTTGCCCAACAGTGGGTCGCAATCCACTCCTGGGCCAAGGCTTCGCTTTTTTCTTCTAAATCTCCCTGTCTTGATTTGATCGTTACTTCACGTAAGTGACGTTCTTTGTCCATCTCTCCACGTCCACTCACTCACTCCACTCCGGACGGCAAAATACGAAATTATAGCAACTGAATTTTATCCTATCCTAGCTTCTTTTTTATCTCCAAGATAATGGTGTATAACGAAGAAGAGCATGAACGCTAATTGGATAATATTAACGTTTTTCCTTGACTGTTGTGGCGCTAAATTGTTATCTCAACAGCTACATTCGAGGCATGTAGAATAACCAAACGACTAGAATAAATATTTTATATAATGACTGAATTGACTCTTGGATGAGCCAATCATAATACTCTGATCATCCTATACAGGTAGAGTTTTTGAAAAAATCTTTTCACTATCAAAGATGTAGCCGAGGATTGACAATAATTGGAGAGGCTTATGCCCAACAGTGGACTGGAAAAACTGATTGGTTGATGAAGTTAACAGTCGGTTATGGAAGCTTACCCGGACATTTGATGCATCTGTTTTGGAAGTGGTTTGGTGTGTACCCTTTCGCGCAGTAACACGTGCCGTCAATGCATTCGTATTCTTCTCCGTAACAGTTTATCCCCAAACATTTGTCTGAAATATAGAAAATAAGCTATTCACATAATGGTAACATTGCTTTTTTTTAATATTTATAAACTAGTGCTTGACCGTAATCCCGCCTGATGGTAAGCAGTGATACAATCGTTGATGGTAAAGCGCGCTAGTTTATTAAGCCTATTCACTTAAACAACTTAGTGACTAGGAAGAAAGCCGGCAGTTGAGAGAAGTGATGCGATGTTAAACCCAACAACACGACCAACGATGTTGCGCCAAAGGGAGTTTGATCTGGAGATCAAACTCCCGACACAACAACGATTGTACCCGGCACACTTCGGAAGACTGTGCAGAAACGTGCTCCGTAAGTAAGGCTTCACCAGACATCATGCCGGAACACGACGAATCGCTTGGCGGCAAGACTTTGTCTGGTGGGTGGTAACTTCTGTATTTAAAAACTTTCTGCGCACCGGTTTCACTCGTATACCAGATCCCGTGGGAATATTAATCCATTAATCCATTCAGGTGCTGTAGGTACTTTGAGTAAATTGTTTCAGGAAAAATAGGAAATCGTAACATTATTACGATTTCTGTGGCTTCATCTCTGCTGTTCTCATAACAGTATCCGGATTGTCCCAAAACAAATACTTCTTTTAACTAATGTTTGACTGCGATCCTGTCCGATGGTAAGCAGTGATGCAATCGTTGAGGACAAAGCGCACTATTTTATTATGTTTCTATTCACTTCAGCCTTGAAGACCGCCTTAAAGATTTCGAAGACATGTGGCATCTACCAACCTCACATTGAGCCCGGTTAGTTCAATATCAAAATTAAAATCAGAAGCTGAGTATCGGCACTTTTTGAATGTCAGTATCACACGAGAGATTGAGATTCCCTCCAAAACGCCCCCTTCGCCACTTTCTAGTGTTGATAGAAAATAGAAGAAGTGGTGGAACAAACTCCCCAGTAGACAGATGTCTGTTTATTTAAAAAACACAAGAGCGGCCTGTGTAGAGGCAGTGGGGTCATTATGCAAGCAAAATTGACAAACAAACATTTTTCTACACGGTAAGGTGGACACGGCTTCCTGAACATTTAGTTTTACAGAGTAATGTAGATACGATAAGACTGTTGAAAGAAAGGGCTGCAAAGTATTAGCAAAGAAAAACTAATACGTATTTCCTTAGCAATTAAGGAACAGGAAATTTCCCCCACACACTACATACCCACACAAGTGCTCTTTACCGTGAAGAGGTGATCCGATCATTATAGAAACTATAATACACATAAACTAGTACCTAAACCTTTATCAAATAGAATTTGCCGGTGCATTCTCGTGGAGGTATATTTTTCACCAGCCTAATAAATGAGTTTACATGTGCGAAGTGTTTACTTTGATGTTTTTGTTTATTTAAAGAGATAATACTATCTGAGAATTAGGTAATAGGATAAAATATTTGCGTCATAATGTGTAGCATCTTTGTTTGGTATTAGGTACCTACTTTCACTTTAACTTCTATCTAATCATGTAACTTGTAATTATTTAACGGTTCAAAAGTGGTATTCTTTCTCGGTGGCAATATGATTACGTTAGTCCAGAACTTAGAAATTAAACAGTTCTTGTGACGTGCAAGAACAAAACAAAAGAATAGGTACATGTTCTTTATTAAAATTCTTTGTATTTCTATGACATATTAACTTAGTCGTATTTAGTCTACATTATCTTGTACTTGTGTTTAGATATCTATATAAAAACGTTACCTTGATCATCAACGATCTCAGCACACACTAACATGAAAAATAAACAACAAAAAACGACGCGGTCCCACATTTTTATAACCTTACAATCATTTTTACAATATTTACTTATAACGTTATTTTATTATAACGGCAGTTATAAAAAAAATAATTGAATTGATCGCACTAAACACAACCACTAGCGAAATATTGTGAACATTTTTGATACATTAAAATAAGGTATGGTGATAAGTTATCTGAGATTTGCACTTGTACGATATTATGCTTATCGCGAACGCGTCATTCATTACGTTGAGTAGTGGCGCGAAACACAACATTAGTGATTTACATTTAACCTTGTTATTTTATCTAGGAAACAATAGCCATCACTGAAGCTGTTTTACTGTATAATGACGACTTTGACGACTTGTAGACATTTGATGGACAAACACTTCGGACCATAACTCGCATTATTATTTATGTAAGACGGTATTTTGTCATGAAATATTTTTTTTATTCGGTGGTTATCTCCAGTTTCCCTCGTAATTATTTCTTTTTTGGATTTAAGAGTTTCCGTTATCAATTTGATGAATGAAATGTAGAAAACATACAATATTAATAAACTATATAATGTAATTTATTTAAAATATATAATAAACTAGCAGTTGCCCGCGAGTTCGTCCACGTGGACTTCAGTTTACAGCACGCGGTGGTTCCCGTTTCCGTGGGAATGCCAAGATAAATGCCTACATTCCTGCAAGATTTCCTCAAAATCCATTCAGTAGTTTTTGCGTGAGTAAGAAACATTCAAACATCCTCACAAATTTTCGCGTTTATAATATTAGTAGGATTTAATTTTACCGGTGTTAAAGGTTAGCAAAGGAAAGAAACATCAAATATCATACTTTTAATTACTTTGCGTTGGTTGGTGTTTTGGATATGTTTAGGATGTTATGAAAATAAGGATTAAAAAGTATTATGCTTCATAAAATTTGAGAACATTTAAGTAAGTATGGTTTTATAAACAACGTTGTATGTTTTGCTATCTTTTGCGAAAACAAAGATTTTCTGGATTTGATACACGTGAGCATGCCACAGAGTTGCCCGTGAGAAAAGCATGTTGTTTCTAAATGAACTCCTGCAACTTTAAGCGTCTTACCTTGGGCTTTGTTAATTGTTATAGCAAATGCAGCTGTGTCCAGTGAGAGGTATTCGACAACATTTCCCTGAACATTTAACATGTTTTTTTCATTTATTTTATTAACTATTTCGTTAGCCGGCGTCAAAATTGCCCTTTCGCATAGCTATTCTCGGTTGGCCATGTTTGTTTGAAGATGCGGATAGACATTATTTGATAGAGCATCTGAGCTATCCACAATTTGACAGAACTCATGACTCAGTACTTATAATCATAGCGTTACTGTCAGTTGGCATATGATCTTCTCCAATTTTTAGAAGAGTAGCTGCATATTGCCTGGCTTGATAATCGTGGTGAGGTTGTATTCGCATATTGGTTGTGAGACAATACTTTTTCACGTGGACCCATAATACAAATGCTCTCAAACAGGCACTTATTTCATCTGCCGACGTACCCCTAGTAATCACCAGAAGGGTCTGTCTATAGTCCACCATCCAAGTACCACCATCCCTCCCATGATATCTTGGTTGCCTCTGATATCCCTCATTGTGCGATCTAGTGCTTCAATTGCCCTTTTATGGGACATCGTACATGCATCCCAAACAACCGACTTACACTGCTGTAACATTATTTCGCGCTCACTGCTTTTACTAATGTTGCATACGGCATTTCCTCATGAGCTAAGTTCAATGGTAACTTTAGAACTGAGTGCGCTATTCGTCCCCCGCTAAGTAATGTAGCAGCTATTCCCGAAGACGCAACTGCTTCATCTTTCCGGATTTGAGCTAATAATAAATTTAAAATATATGTTTTGCCTGCACCTCCTGGAGCATCCAAAAAGAACAAACCACCTCGGCCACTGGCAACATTTTGAATTATTGTGTCAAAAATTAGTTTTTTTGCTCAGAATTTAAAAGTGGAAGGGCTTCGGCTATTTGTTGCATTAATAAACGGTACCGTAATCTAGTTCTCGCATTAAACCACTACTAACACTTCCCCAATTCTGTGTGGTCAGTAAATCAACAACTTATTGCTTTTTTTAGGATATGTTTGACACACAAAACCAAGTAGCAACCAACCTACTAACGACGAATGAACGTATTATTAGGTACTTAAAATAACACACAATACTTACTTAAACGAACAACTCTGTTCGAGACAAATGAGTTTCGAAATATTAGAAACGTAACTTTCGTTCGACTTTTCCAACGCCGGAACAATCGAACCAACCAAATACAACAAGATACGAACTTTTAGACAACTACCATCATCATCATCTCAGCGTTAATCCCAGTCGCATCCGTAGACATCCACAACCCGAACGCGATATCTAAGCATTACAGTTAGACCAATTGTTAGACTTTTGAGGGCTCCGACAACCCGTAACGACTGCCACGATGTTCGTATGGCAATCGGGACCAACGGCTTAACGTGCTTTCCGAAGCACGACCAGACCAGTGTGCAAATATTCATATTCATGCATACAAATATTTGCACTGTGCGGGGATCGAACAGCGCGCCCTCCTTGCTCAACGGCCGCGTTCGCTACCGCTACGCTACGGAGGCTGTTTTAGACAACTACCAAACGACAAATTAGCAGATTAAAGGTGCAAGGGTCATTATTCCACAGAAAATCTTAACAGCGTGATTTAGAGTACGGCGTCATCAGCACAACGTCATCTATCGGGTAAGTATGTAATTATCTACACGTACAAAACATTATCTTCTAAACTGGACGACTAAATGACATCCTCTAAAAGGCAAATTTTATCTCTGATAAATGCTCATTATGTTAAAGTTATTTCTTTTTATGTCAATTTATTCCTTAGACCCCAAGAATAAGCGTATACGTAACCATATACATATAATGAAGACCAATATTATTATGGTACATGTTTTTTACGTATTTCAAATGTTTTAGCCAGTGCACGCCAACAATAATTATGCCAAATTTCAAAGCCGCGTAGTTTCCATTCCGGAAAAAAATAAAAGAGCTCAGTTGATATTATATAAGCGCCTGTTAAAATAATGGGAGCAATATGTACGTCCGCGTTTTCTCCCGTTTTCGCAACATTTTTTGTTACTGCTCTGCTTCTATTGGTCATAGCGGGATGTTATATAGCCTATCTCGTTTCTCAAACTCTAGACTATCTGTGTACCAAATTTCATTATAATCGGTTCAGTAGTTTTGGCGTGAAAGCCGGACAGACAGGCAGATAGACAGACGAGAGATATTTTCGCATTTATAATATTAGTATGGATTTTAGGGCCGATCCTCACTATAATGCCGTTCACAGTTTGTTCTCGATACGATTTCGGTTTTGAAAAGACGTATCATGTTCACATTTTACAATCTGACTCAGAACACGATTCAGTCTTGAATTGTCAATAATCAAAGTCGGATGTATTTGGCTCGTAGACAATTAATAATATTAGAATATTTGCAGTGAAAATGTCATTGAACTTTTCGATTGAAGAATTAGCGATTATAGCTCTTCTTCTTGACGAAGAAGATAATATTATCAAGACTAGAAGAAAACTTTCAGTTCGATCTCGCTCAAACAAAATTTCTTCGAATCTGATCGTGATTGGAACGGGATTCGACCGAAACTTGACTGTTACGGATAGTATGAATGCACACATATATTTTTTACTTCATAGTATTTTATTAAACCGAGATTGGACCAAGAACGAACTGTGAACGGCATTATAGTGAGGATCTAGCCTTATACTAATAAAAGCACTAGGTAGCTACCAACCAGCATTGGACCCGCGTAGTAGATTACGGCCCCTTTTCTCTCACCGTGAGGAGGCCTGTGTCCCAACAGTGGGAACATTATAGGCTGGTTATGAAGCCCATTTACTTTTAGTGTTTTGTGATAATACATACATCAATTAAGTAGGCCATAACATCGGCCGCCGGCAGAAGTTACCACCCACCAGACAAAGCCTTGCCGCCAAGCGATTTGTCGTGTTCCGGCATGATGTCGGGTGAAGCCGTACGGAGGACGGGTCTGAGCAGTTATGCTGCGATGTGTGCAAATGTTGTTGTGTCGGGAGTTTGGTCGTGGAGGGTCTTTAGATCAATCTCCCTTTGGGGCAGCATCGTTGGTCGTGTTGTTGGGTTTAACAGTGCATCACCTCGCTCAACTGCCGTCTTCCTTCCTACTCGCTCAGTTTTTTTGAGTGAATAGGCTCTTAATAAACTAGCGCGCTTTACCATCAACGGTCGCATCACTGCTTACCATCAGGCGGGATTGCGGTCAAGCGTTAGTTTATAATATTTAAAAAAAAAAAATTACTGTCCGTGTTCCGGGATTAGTGAAAAATCTGTTCAATATTTTTTTTTTTTTGGGATGAGAAATCATCAAATGACTTCTCCCGCTCTGAGCGGAGCGGAAGGGCGTGTCAGACTTTTACTGACTAAAACCCACCCATGTTTCTTCACTTGCCTGTGCGACGGCCAGGGCCATGTTTTCTTGTTTAACCAACCCGCAACCGTAACCTAGGAGGCATCGGTCTTCGTGGACTCCTTCACGATGTGCTGACATTTCTTTGAGGTGCGCGTGAAACACGACGCGCCGTCGACTCGGGCCTGGTCCTTACCGGGCGGCGAGCTGCCCACTGCTCACCGTCCGCACCGGCTGGGAGTTAGGTGTCCTCTCATAATTTATGATACCTTATCTTAGTTGTTATTATTAAATACTTAGGTTCCCGCAAAAATTAACATTGGCTTTAATTAATTTACGTCATTATCCCGCAGTTACGTTCAGCGTTTTCTTTTATCATAACCTAGGTATCTAGGTTTCTATAGTTACTAGCTAAACGTTCATTGCAAGTAAAATGGGCAATTATAAAGGTCGGGCAGGGATAACAAACTCCAACCCTGGATGAAGTGGGTACAGTAAAAGTTCATTAGTAAGTCATTTATGGAAGAGCTGATTATTAGGGTTCCATTGTTAAAAACGGGATTAAAAAGTCTGCATTGTCAGTCCGTCCCCAAGCTGTCTCATGAACCATGATGTCTAGACAGTTAAAATTTGACACACATGATGTTTTTCTGATACTAAAAACAGTTTTTTTGCAGAAGAAGAAACAGATGTTCTGTTTGCTATGTTTATGTTCGCACAACTTGTCAAAATGTAGGATACATCTGACACACTGCTGACAGCTTCTTTCTTCGCGATTCCAGGTTTGATCCCTTAGTTAATAGGTACAAACGTTCATAATGATAAGTACAACAACCCTTAAGATTACACATACAGGGTGTATCTGACATCGTAACACAAACTTCGCGAAAAGGCCAGACCACATGCCACTAATAAAATTATGATAGTCATTTATGTCGTTAATGAGCAGTTACAGATATTACAATGTTTAAAAAAAAGTGTCGGCTTGGCCTTTGAACGTTGCAAGCGTGCCGCTGTGCGTGTTTGTTTGTTTGTTGAGCCCTGAAGTGAACTCTAGTAAATCAGCTGATAGGATAGTTCTTCGAGCTTTGTTGATATTAATTTCCAAAATTTTTAAAAACCGATCAAGTACAAAATATTTTTCGTAGAAAGTCTTTATAAAGAGCGTTTATTTCCGAAAATAATAACACTCACAAAAAATATTTCAGTAAACCCCTAGTAATTTTTAAATACGAGTGCGTATCCAACTACATACCTACTCGTATTACACGTTAGGGTAGAAAAGAAAAATAAATCTCACCAATTGTCGGCGTTGACGTGGTACCAAGTTTCAGTTTTCTAGTGCCTACGGTCACTAAAATTATCCGCGGAAGAACAGACTCGGCTAAACTACAAGGGTTCCTAGTTTACTACGGAGCCCTAAAAGGTATAGAGGTGATGCGTATTTCATAAGAAATCTCTTCCAGCATAACTGCAATAGGACAATAAGCACAGTTGTGTAGGAAGCGTTCAAAAGTAAATTACACAAAAATAACACATAAAATCGAAACAAATATTGTGACCGCCAAAGAGATTTAAGATCTTTGGTGACCGCATAAGATTTTATTTTTATTATGGACCAAAAATACTCACGTATATATTTTGTACATATACCTACATTTTGCACTTTATGGAAACATATGCCCGAGTGAAAATCAATTACCTATACAATAATATTAAGACTAATTCATCATCATCAGCCTCTACTCGTCCACTGCTGGACATAGGTCTCTTCCATGGCACGCCAACAAGCTCGACCCTGAGCAGTTCTCTGCCAGCCATTACCAGCCCTGCCAGCCATTACCAGCCACCTTTTTGATGTCGTCGCTAAGAATAATTAAGTCCTATGTCATAGACCCGCACTGTGGCTGATGTTACCCATAATTAATAATTTAAACAATTTTTGTTTCCTTATTATTGTTTTCAACTAATGCATCTGCCCAATCTCTTCACAACCCGTGGTTGACTGGTAGAGAATGCCTAAGGCATTAAGTCCGTCTGTACATGTCTTTGTGCGAAAGTATATATAAATAAATAAACAATTTTGCACTTATTAATAATTACTATTGTTAGTAACTTAAAACTAAAACGACTGCCTGGAGCACAGGCGAAAAGTAGCCAGCCTGTCGGTGTTGTATAGGAGGCATTTTGGAGAGTGTGCGATGACGGACTAATTAGTTTTTTTTAGTCAACTACCCTATGTAGTTGACTAAAAAAAACTAATTAGTCCGTTAGTCAGATTTCCAAAAAATGTTAGACACCTATTTTTTCTTTTTTCATAAAAACAAAAAATTACGACGACACAGTGCGTTGAAAACTCGTGTGACATCACTGCACGCTACACATTTTAGCGAGCAGTGACGTCACCAGCCACCACTCCTGATCTTTGATGGCTTTTATATTTGTCAATTTTTATTGATTTGATAAAACAAAATATACGTATCCAATATTTTTCTATAATCTGAATGACGGACTAAATAGAATCATTTTTTTACCCAGGAAACATCCCTATTGCATGATTTAATTTCCCCATCTTCGTTCCATCACTGGATGACCCTTCGTACGGCGAGGTTTCACCCTTACTTTATTGACACCAAAACGATCCGAAGAAGCGTTTTGCCTCTTCTTTTATACCGCGTACGTCGAGGGACTGCAACAAATTGGCAGCGGCGGTGTTTTCGTCGGACTACAATTTAAGTGTATTCAAGGATAGAGTGAATAGGCTCTTAATAAATTAGCGCGCTTTACCATCAACAATTGCATCACTTCTTACCATTAGGTGGGATTTTGGTCAAGCCCTAGTTAATAATTTATAAAAAAACAAAATACTAAAGACAATTCATGCAAATTCCTAGACGATGCAAGACTATGCTTTTTATTGATATCCTAGATTACGAATATTATTAAGGTTTATAGCATTTTAAATGTTGAGCTCCTTATTTTTCTGAGTTGAACTACGATTGCGTCGAGTGACACAAATGTTCGCAATGAGTGTACAAACGACTCAAACCTATGTGGATCTTTCCTCAACGACTTTTTCAGACACTAATATGTAATTATATTATGCTGTACCAGTTAGGCACGTAGTACCTAACCTTATAGGTACAGTCAGCAACAGAAGTCGATTAATAATCACGAGTCGATTAATTTAATAAACATATTTTGCGCAGTTATTAACAACTAATTAAAATATTGTAATACAATCTAAACCCAAGTGACTTTTAATTAAAAGAACTTCACTCGGTCTCTTTCTTTCTTAACTCTTAACATTAATCATAAAACGATAATTAACTGACGCTAATTATTTGACTTATATTGCTGACCGTATTTACGTATCTATTACAATGCAATTTCTAGTATAAACTTTTTCAATTCACCATATGCAACCAATTCAATTCAAATACCTATTCGTCACCGAGTGAGCTATGAAAATTTTTGATTTTTCTGTTTTTATTTTTTATAAAGTTCACAAAGTTCATATTCAAACGTGAATTAAAACTGGTGATTTTTGTGACAGTATATCTTTACCAAATAAGACATGCAAATGATTACCCATTTTTACAAATATTTATAGTAAATACACGTATAATATGTACTAAAGTATAATTTACTTCAAAAAGATTAACTATATATTTGCGAAAGGCTATGAGTAATGACAGGTAGATATTTAATTTCTGTCATGAGTTGTTAATTTCTTGACTTGTTGAGTAATGATGGATATACGAGTACTTGAGACTTCAGCTTTTCAGACAAATCTATAGGTTCACACGTAGACTCAAAGTCAGGCAGACGCTTTAGTTAGAGCACATAATATCATCACCATTGTTCTGAAAAGTATCATATGCAAACGGTTATCTAGATGTCGTAGAATCAAAACATCGAACATATGGGATATCTGTTAACCCATTTTTTTTTTTAAAGCCGTCTTATCTCCTTCTTGCATGGCAAGAATCGTTTTTTACTTTTTTAATGTCATATTTTTCTTTTCTTTCAGTGAGCTGTTATTGGCTTGTGATTTTTTGAGGTTGCTCTTTTCCTCATATTCTTTTTAACTATTCTTACATCTATATTTACATTTTACTTCAGTTACTACTTATTATAATCTTCCTATATACATTTTGTTATCCATTCATCAGAACTTCGTGTGTCATATTACTTACATTTTTTTCCACATAATTTAGCTCACGTTTGTTCTTGCCGACGGCACAACGCTTGGCTGTGCTGCCCTCGTCCGGTTTCGTTCAATCGATTGCTTAGCCACTTTGAGGCAGAACCGCTCCAGGTACGGCCTGGAGTGTTTGTCCGCCATAAGGTCGGCTATTGATGACTCGGTCAATTTTTTGCCAGTACTTACTTCCAGGTCGTACCTGTCGCGGTCGTGCCTCGGGCATTCTAATAATATGTGCTGTATTGTCTCGGACGCCTGTGTGTCACACACACAGGCTGGACTATCCTTTAATTGTTAACCCATATTGAGTATGAGTGAGTATGGCCACCCTCGAAAAGGGGACGCCCGTGTCCCAAAATTCGCTCGTCGCTCATAAAAATACCGGGGGTTGTCACTTTTTTTTAAAATTACCAAATTTCGGGGAAGTTGGAATTAATTCGCGGGAAAAAAAGATTATTTCAAAATTCATTTGTATTGGTACTATGATGATTACGTAAAATTTTATATTATATTTGGTCATGTGTTTACCTAACCTTTATTATCCTTATGGGTCGGACAGGGTTTTCTTAACATATTGTATAATGGGGGGGCCTGGAGTTCTAAAATACGGATCAGCTTAAACTTGAAATACAAAGCTTGAGGTGTAGCCGTATGTACTACATTATCACTGAATTGAATGTCACTTCATCTTTTTTGTCATACTTATCTATTTTTAAGTACACATTTTTAAGTACTTACATGTCAATTATGTAGATATGAATCTGCTGAAGTTGGTTTATCTTAAGAGTTTTATGTATTCTATCTATTTCTGTCCACCGGTATGGATAAATTCTGGCCATGTTAGCAAAATCCTAATCACACCATTAGGGCTATTCCTTCACTTTGCTGGGTTTTAATGAAACATTTCACCTTTATTTTCTCAAGACAAATCTGTCCTTAATATATAAAGCCGAAGAGTTTGTTTATTTGTTTGAACGAGCTAATCTCAGGAACCATTGGTCCCATTTGAAAAATTCTCTTTGCGTTGGATAACCCATTAATCCAGGAAGGCTTTAGGCTATAGAACATCACGGTGTGACCAATAGGGGCAGAGCATATAAAAAACAAATATTAATCCTTATCGACATCGACTCTTTTGTGGTTAAAATAACTACGCTGCAATAACTGCCGCTAAAAAGCCCATTGAGTCACAAACCTCGCAGGTAAAATGAGCGGTAAAACGATAGGGGGTAAACAGAGCCGGTCGAAGCCAAACCTGATTTCGAATAAACAGGGTCTAAAGAAGGACACGTGCGACAAGGATGGGTTCATCAAGGTGAAGAAGAAGAAGAAGAAGCCTCCTTGTCGGAACCATTGCGGTACTGCAGTGGCAGGACCTAACATGCTGCTGCGTCCAGCTGTACCGACGACGATGCTGTACGTTTACAGACTGCACCACTCCACGAAGGCTGAGGAGATAGTGGAGTATCTGCGCGTCAAGACACCTCGGTGTTGGAACCGCGCCACAGCACGTACTTCAAGTCGTTCGTGGTACGTGTTCCGACGCATGATCTCGACAAGTTCCTGAAAGAAGAGCTATGGCCGAAGGGTGTCGTGTACCGCCGGTTTCGTGGTCGGCTGCGTGACAACAGTCAGCGAAACACGACGCCGATGATCCGTGTACAGTCATTTTAGTTGTTATGTTATATGTATTTATAGTATATTTAAGTTTTATTATTTGTGGCCTTTGTTGCCTGAGGAAAATAAATAAATAAAAAAATATTTCAGGAGTCTATTTAATAAGTAAAGCCAAGTACCTACGTAAACATGTACCTTCTAGGCCTTTCATGGTCATATTTCTTTTTCATTGATTTTGTTCAGTAGTAAGGTCGAGAAAGTTAATTAGTTTATATAGACTACTTTGTCAGGGTAAAGGTGCACAAAAAAGGGCCTTTATGAAATCTCCTCGGCGTATTCTATAGATAACTAACTACCAGTGTAAATTACATTACAGTACCTACTGAGGTCTACCGTAATGGTTCAAGTACGTAGGTACGCTTTTAGTTAGGTACCTACCTTCTTAATGGCGCTGGATCCCTTGTTCACAAACTAAATATAAAATTAAACTAAATTTAAGTTCAAGACATTTTTCTTTATATTTTACTAGCTTTCCGCCCGCGGCTTCGCCCGCGTGGGTATCGGTTATATGGCGCTTTTTAGATTTCCCTCGGGAATATCAAATTTTTCTGGGATAAAATAAAAAGTAACCCTATTATTTAATCGGGACTTGTAACTTTACGTCTGTAAAATTTGAAAGCAATCGGTTCTGTAGTTACGGCGTGAAAGCGGAACAAACAAACATAGGCCTCCTCCTTGGCACGCCAACAAGTTCGATCCTGAGCAGTTCTCCGCCAGCCACTACCACCCACCTTTTTGATGTCGTCGCTCCATCTCGCCCAAGGGCGTCCTACGTACACTACGTTTGCCGAGACGCGGTCTCCACTTGAGAACTCGTTTACCCCAACGGTTGTCGGTCCTGCGGCATATGTGACCAGCCCATTGCCACTTCAGCTTGCTAATCCTCACAGCTATGTCGGTGACTCTGTTCTTCTGTCGGATCACCTCATTTCTGATGCGGTCCTTCAGAGAGACGCCCAACATAGCCCGCTCCATAGATCGCTGAGCGGCTTTAAACTTATGGACTAGTCTGACCGGACACTAAGTCCACGTCTCGGCTTATGGGCGACGAAAATACCTGGCGAAGTTTACCAACTGCTGCCCATCCCAGCTGGATCCTTCTATTTGCCTCCTTCTCGAAGTTGTTTTGCCCCAATTGTAACGTTTGCCCGAGGTATACATATTCTGAAACAACATCGAGCGGCATTCCGTTTACGGCAACCGGTCCTGGAGTGACCCGTTCATTGAACATAATTTTGGTCTTGTCTAAGTCAAACAAACAAACAACCTTACTCAAACAAACTCACTTTCCCATTTATAATATTAGTAAGTATTAACAAAAAAAAAGAAGACAATTTTAAGTTTACATATATTTTTTTTGGGATGGGAATTCGACAAACGATCTCTCCCGCTCGGGGCGGAGCGGAAGGGCGTGCCAGACTTTTACTGACTAAAACCCATCCATGTTGCTTCACTTGCCTGTAGGCCACGGTTTCTTTAATTCATATATTTCATAGCAAGTATAGACGCGATTAAAACATTGCGACTAAAAATACGTCATTTTTCGTCAGGCGCTGATACAATATCTAAGATGTATAAATAGAATAGAATACTCTTTATTATGTACAGCATATAGATTACAAAAACATAAATATAAAGATTTTACAAAGGGTGACACAATGGGCGGTCTTATCGCTAAGAGCGATATTTTACAGACAACCTTTGGATGGAATAGGTAGTAGGTAACGGGAAGGAGAGATAAATAATGTAGGCAGTCTACAGTGTACTATTTACATAGACTAGTCTAAATATATACATCTAATTAATAAACATTATACAAAAGCAAATAAAAAATAATGACAACGAAAAAAATACGAGTGTGCTTATGACCACACGACTGAAGTGAAACTTCTTTGGCTCCATCTGTATGTATATATATATATGTCGGAGACAGCGACGGCAGAGCGGTAGGGTCGACAGCATCTTGGTGTGGTGGTACAGGTTCCATTTCGTAGGTGAGTTTTGAGTTGAAGCACGACGTGTAGATATACCCTCCAATGTTCATAATAACAATTTGAATAGGCAAACCGACAGTTTCGGTTCGGAGATGTGCCTTGGTCCGCGTCTCGATGCAAAGTCACCGTTCGACGAACCCCACTTTCCAAAGCGACTCTGTCCATGTGACGTCATCACAAAATAACGTCACAAGCGTTCGCCCCTCTACTACGTAAATCAAATCAGCAACTTCTATTAAAATTAATCGACGATCTCCGACACGGCCAGCCTGACGATTTGCACGTCCTCGTGCATCATCATCATCATCATCATCCCAGCGCCAATCCAAGCCGCATCCGAAGCTCCCTCAGGCCCGGAGTCCGGGATCCGCTTCACGAGGCCAACCGCCGATTCCGGCCAAACTTCGATATTTCCCGTTGCACGTCCTCGTGCATGTCTGTAACAAATTAAAAAAGGCACAGAAAACCGACTCGGCCAACCTGACAGTCACACGTCCCGTTTAATTACCATGACTATTAGAAAACCAAACCAACTTAATCATTTTAACAACTTAAACTCAAAAGCTTCCTTCAAACCTCATAATTATCAAATTTCAAAAAGAAAACACAAAAGGTTCCTTCAAGCCTCATAATTATCAAATTTCAAAAAGAAAACACAAAAGGTTTCTCCAAGCCTCATAATTATCAAATCAAAATAATAATTATAATTGTCAAAAAGAAAACACACCATGGTTCGCTACCACAGTAGCTAGTGACAACTCATAGTTGACATCCATATCGTCATCACCTCTTGTGATACGACCAACTCTAGAGTCCACGACTCCCAGGTCAACACATGACCGTACAACTAATAGTCTCCTCCGAGACCCTGGTCCCCACCACACCACCATCTGCCCATCGTGCCCTGACCAACTCCTCACTGAGTTTCAGTCACGACAGCAGACTAGTGCATGCAGTGCGACCATATCTAACTGGTCCCCGCCACACCACTAGCTGCCCATCGCCCCCTGAACAACTCCTCACTGAGTTGCAGTTACGACTACAGACTAGTGCATGCAGTGCGACCATACCTACTAGTGTCCCCGCCACACCACTAGCTGCCCATCGCGCTCTGAACAACCCCTCACTGGGTTGCAGTTACGACTACAGACTAGTGCGTGCAGCGCGACCACATAGCCATGATACGTGTTCCATTTGCTGGCGGAGGCACCCTCCTCACCATCTTCTACATTATGAAAATCTAACTCAGCAGACAGTACTTGGAAAAATCTTTCGTACCTATGCGATCTTGGGGTACTTACAAGTTCTATTTCCAATCAACGATTTCAATAGGTAACGATCGCCATTATCGCCATCAAACAACTCACCAATATTAAATTTCATTAGTTTAGCTCACTTCTATCAAATTTAGATTTTTCGTAAATAGCACTCATTTCTATGTTCGTTACCGCTTGTTCTCTTGAGAAGATTTAATAGCCTAGCCACACATAATATCAGAAATTCAAGTGAGCTCGTAACTATAGGCCACAGTGAACTTTAGTTTTGAAAATAAAGACAAACCAGACATCATAATTTTAAAACCCTGATTTAAAATTTCTCAGTCCATTATTACAAACAATAATCGGGTAGTACAAGAAATAAAAGTTGCAAATAACTCTTATTATCATGTCGCAAAGAAATGGTTCAGTACACAACACACTGGCACAACCTTGTACACTGTATATATACTGGCGCGTGTGTACATACACCAATGAAATTACAGATTGCTTGACAAGAGAACATTCGGCCACGGAATCAAAATAAAAATAGTACGACTCACCGGATTATGGCAATTTCCCACAAACACCTGCCACTTGGCAGTTGTCAACCGTTGCACACCAGACATCTCTGAGCTCTCATAAAACCCCATTACGTTACCACCAACGTTTTGGGCATTTTGAAACCTTCTCATCGCCTGCAGAGTAGAGGCTCAAGTCTTGAAACCTTGGGCGTTCCGCAAAGCGCACGCAGCTCTGACTCCGCGCCACACGCCATTGATGTGATTCACCAAGCAGCTAGAAGCGCGCTACGCAAGCGCACTTTGCACGCTCCGCAAGCTCATCTTGCATGTTCCGCAAGCGCACCTCGCATGTTCCGCAAACGCACCTCGCTCGCCAAGCATCAGCCAGCACTGCACGCCTACAGCGCACTCTTGCAGGGTACTCCTGCAGCGCACTCCTGCTGGGCACACCTGCAGCGCACACCTGCAGCGCCCACCTGCAGCGCACTCCTGCAGCGCCCACCTGCAGCGCACTCCTGCAGCGTACTCCTGCAGCGCACTCCTGCAGCGCACTATCACGCGGAGCGATCTCTTCTGTGTCAGCAATTGAGCGCACCTCGTGACATGACGTTCACTTCCAGCCTCACTGCCCGTACATCCAGCATTTACAGAAGCTCATACAAAGACAATGAACAACTACACACATAATGGCAGAAAGTGACTGTTATTCTGTTCCTTGATTTATAACGAGATTGTGAGCAGTGTAGTTCTTTATCCCACTTCTGATGTCGGAGACAGCGACGGCAGAGCGGTAGGGTCGACAGCATCTTGGTGTGGTGGTACAGGTTCCATTTCGTAGGTGAGTTTTGAGTTGAAGCACGACGTGTAGATATACCCTCCAATCTTCATAATAACAATTTGAATAGGCAAACCGACAGTTTCGGTTCGGAGATGTGCCTTGGTCCGCGTCTCGATGCAAAGTCACCGTTCGACGAACCCCACTTTCCAAAGCGACTCTGTCCATGTGACGTCATCACAAAATAACGTCACAAGCGTTCGCCCCTCTACTACGTAAATCAAATCAGCAACTTCTATTAAAATTAATCGACGATCTCCGACATATATATATATATATATGTGTGTGTGTACAATATATACATGTATACACAAATACATATATTAATTTTCTATAAATATTTAAATTTATTTCATGGTTTCATTGGTAAATTAATATTTCTCGGTGGTAGGCCATAACATCGGCCGCCGGCGGAAGTTACCACCCACCAGACAAAGCCTTGCCGCCAAGCGATTTGTCGTGTTCCGGCATGATGTCTGGTGAAGCCGTACGGAGGACGGGTCTGAGCAGTTGTGCTGCGATGTGTGCCGGGTACGATGCGCCAAATGTTGTTGTGTCGGGTGTTTGGTCATGGAGGGTCTCCAGATCAATCTCCCTTTGGCGCAGCATCGTTGGTCGCGTTGTTGGGTTTAACATTGCATCACCTCGTTCAACTACCGTCTTCCTTTCTATTCGCTCAGTTTTTTTTTTTTGAGTGAATAGGCTCTTAATAAACTAGCGCGCTTTACCATCAACGATCGCATCACTGCTTACCATCAGGCGGGATTGCGGTCAAGCGCTAGTTTATAATTATTAAAAAAAAAAAAAAAATATTTTTGCATAGATCTTCTATTTTTATTGAAAAAAAAAAAACTCGTTGTAGACCTTGTAGTACCAAGCTCGCGCCACGGGCGCCTCTGTGCTTATATCCTCCACTTAACTTCCGTTCGCCCTACCCGATCACTTTTCGTAACGCTTACGTCACGCGTTCGCCAGCTTACTCCCCAAGTCAAGCGTGCGTAAAGAAGTTTCACTTCAAAAATTAAATAGTGAAATATTTAGAATATTAAAGATTTATATTATAAATCTTTGATATCCTGTAAGCTTTTATTATTTCCATCAGTACTTAACAGTATCATATAATAACTTCTCCAGTCACCACTTCGCCGGAGGCAGCCAAAAGTTGCGGCAAAACGCACCTCAAATAGATTTTGCTCCGCTCGCTCGTTTGTACGAATTAAGTTGGCATTTCGTGTTCTCTAAAACATAGTAGTTTTGTCTTGTTATGATTGTTTCGAGAATAATGGCTAAGGGGAACAACTCTCTAACAACGTAGATAAAATGAAACAACTTTGGCGGTGTGATGAATGAGTACACACAATTTTGTATGTTCTCATGCAAGTTTTTAGTGTGTGTTTTTCTCGAGCTTAGGGATTTAGCTAATGGCTCTTGTAATTATACCGGTAAAATGTGTTGGGTGAGATAAGAGTAATTTGCAACCTAAATTAATGAGTCAAATAGTTTCTCTTATATCTAGAAACAGAGTCACACAAAAGGCAATCGAAAGAGCTATGCTCGGAGTTTCTCTGCGTGATCGAATCAGAAATGAGATCCCCAGAAGAACCAGAGTCACCGACATAGCTCTTCGAGTCGTTAAACTTAAGTGGCAGTGGGAAGGGCACATTGCTCGTAGAACCGATGGCCGATGGGGCAGTAAGGTTCTGGAGTGGCGGCCACGTACCTACTGGAAGACGCAGCGTAGGGAGGCCCCCAACAAGGTGGACCGATGACCTGGTGAAGATCGCGGGAAGCCGATGGATGCGGGCAGTACAAGACCGGTCAGCGTGGAAAGCCTTGGGGAGGCCTTTGTCCAGCAGTGGACATCTATAGGCTGAAGAAGATATCTAGAAATGACCTATATATTGTATTGTTTATTGTATGTATTTACTATGACAAAAGATTACTCCTTCTTCGCTAGATTACTATTACTACGTTTTTACCTTGTATCTTTCTTTGTCACAGATTCCTTTGCACACAAAGTAAATTAAAGTTCATCATGAAATATCTTAATATGACAGTAGGTACTAATATTTTATGTTTTGTCCTTTTATTAAAGAGTAAGAAAGAAAAAGATGCATTGAGCTTAAATTTTGTTTAGTTTATAATCAAGGGACTAAAATTTAGTCCCTTGATTACAAACCAAAAGAAGAAGTCAGATTTAGTACCGTTTGTTTGGTTAATTTAATGTTTGTTTTAATTTAAAATTGACAAGCAACACTAATATAATAGGTACTCATATAGGTATATAAAGGGTGGTACAACTTAAAACAATCAAAAATCGAGTTATTTCGATTATAGAAATCTGCGTCGAAAACTACACTATCTCCAAAGATACGTGTGTACAAAATTTGTAAATTAGATATACCATAATGAGTAGTTAATTTAAAAAATACTACAGAAAAAGCACCCACAAAAACACATCCAGCGTCTTCAGCGATGTGGACAAATTTTTTAAGCACCCAAAAGGCTGGCAGATGTTGTCTTTGTGAATAAATAATGGATTTATATAGAAATAATTCCTAATTTTTGTCTCGTATTTGTGCCATATATTTAGAAGGAAAGTTGCATGTAAAAACTGAAAAGGCTACGGTACCTAACCAGCTCAAAGACTTAATTCTTAAAGTTGCCTAGAAGCTAGATAAAAGATCAAGATAAATGACTAAATATAGTATGGAAATGTCAATACAGAAATCAAACAAATCTAAATACAGAAATAATACATCACATCAAGAGATTTTAGCGGAGAAAATGAGTTAGTACTAGTTAGTACCCCTAAAAAAGAATTTTCCTAGGATTTTTGTAATATGTATAAAGGCAGAGACATTAAATTACCTACATATTTGCAATATCTTAAATCTCTTTGTTTAACAAGTAACAGGTATGTTTATTCAAGCCTGTAAGTTTGTATAACCTTATTGAATGCAAGTTTCATGAAATATCAATCAATAAGGTTCCTCCTTAGATATAAGTACGAAAGAAGTAGTTAAGCCCGGTAGTTGAAAATGTAATGTAACTCAGTGTCGTTATCATCACCGGTTTTTATATTTGTATGGGTTCAACCTAAAACTAACCTGTATATTTTAAAACACATAAGAACATTGAATTTGTGAGCTACACTGGCTCTTGCTCTATGTATTATTTCTCAATCTACTTTCCAAATGAATTACATAGCCCGGAGGAAACGAAAGCCTTCTGGTTTCTGAAATTTTCTGTTATTACCATAATATTACCGCTGGCATCGTTAACAACTTATTTCTCATCATATTATAGGAAGGCTAACTTGGTACTTTTTTGTTTAAAAGAAATTTTTTGACAAATTGTATTACAGAACTCATTTGCATTCAAAGTACGCGCCCAGCGCGAAGAGCGTGAATGATATCTGTGTAAAAATGAAAAATATGAAGGATTTGTTATGAAATATATGCAAATTTACAATTTGTCTGTGAATCTATTTAGATAAAACAAATTTGGATTAGTTACACCATTTAGTATAATTTAAAACGGCTGGATAGAATTATGTGATCTTGCTGAAATTTGTCACCGCTCCTAGCAGTATAATTGGGTTGTATCCTAAAAAATAATTGAATGTCCTTTAGATAGATTTATGTTTATTATATATATCATATTTATTTATTATCTTTCTCGGTGGTAGGCCATGACATCGGCCGCCGGCAGAAGTTACCACCCACCAGACAAAGCCTTGCCGCCAAGCGATTTGTCGTGTTCCGGCATGATGTCTGGTAAAGCCATACGGAGGACGGGTCTGAGCAGTTGTGTTGCGATGTGTGCCGGGTACGATGCGCCAAATGTTGTTGTGTTGCGAGTTTGGTTGTGGAGAGTCTTCAGATCAATCTCCCTTTGGCGCAGCATCGTTGGTCGTGTTGTTGGGTTTAACTTTGCATCACCTCGCTCAACTGCCGTTTTCCTTCCTACTTGCTCAGTTTTTCTGAGTGATAAACTAGCGCGCTTTACCATCAACGATCGCAGCACTGCTTACCATCAGGCGGGATTGCGGTCATACGCTAGATCATAATTATTAATAAAATTAATAAAATATATTATCTATAAGACGGACTAATTATTTTTTTGATTTTCATACCTTGGATACATCCCTATTATTAATTAAAACAGGGCACAAATTCACGAAAAACATCGCAATAGTGATAGATAGAATACCCTTTACTATGTGCACCATATTATACATTTTTTTTGTTTATAGGTGTGACACGTGTCCAGTATTTTTAAGTAAAGAATCGCTGTATAAAATTTCAAAATGATATCATGAAAAACCACAAAGCTACCTTGCTTGGTTGTTCCAAAAAAATATGGTCAACGCTCCGCTCGGGCGAGCGAGCGGTGCGTGGGCGCGCGTTACCGTAAGCTTCGTGGCGCGCACGGTAACCATACTGCAACAATTTCTAAATGTATTTGGGAAAAAATATAAGATGGTATAAAAACGATTGGACTCGATTCAGTTGCTTATTCTGAACAAACTATATTCAGGTTTCGTATAAAGAAAAAGTACGTACGTTGTATACGGAACATAAACGGGAAGATTTTACAAAGGGTGACTGATATAATTAAGCGGTCATATCGCTAAGAGCCATGATTCATTTTCTTACATTCGTTTTTATTGATTCTGGAGTTGTGCGAAGTTCGTCAGGTTGTTATTTTTACATTAAAAGTTCTATTATTTTAGAGGTTCCATGGATAATTCAACAATTTCATAGAGATACCATGGCCCCTGAAATAGACAAATGAAGCAACACGAGCGGTCCAGCCAGAGTTGGAAAACTCATTTGATAGGTAATTTCGCACCCAAAATATAAAATAATACAAACAATTACGACTACGGAACGTTACATATGGTAGGTACATACTTTAACGTTTTCTTTTTTTTTTGTAAATATACAGTAGGGACACATTGTTTGTTGGTCATAATTTAGAAGTATTTTACGAAATCCAAAAATATTGGGCAAAGACAATTGGCTAAAACGCCAGAGCTTTTTGAAGTGATAGATAAATAAAAAGGTGGCTCATGCTTCTGTGTGATACAAAATCCAGGGCATCAGGAAAATTAGAAGTAACCTCGCGAATAAAATATTGTAATACTTATGTGAAAACTGAGCAATTTAAGCCAAAATTACATCAACACTTTTTACAGTAAGTACCTAACTTATTAGTGATTATGGAATAAATTATAACTAATGTCAGAGCACTTGGGGTAAATCCATTTGCTAAAATGCCAAACAATAATTACTCTCGTATATCCTCGATTTTCAAATGAATCTGTCACTCAAATGTCTTCCAGGCCTACTATATAACGTTATTTTTTGTGTATGAGAAACCTGAATATAGTTTGTTCAGAATAAGCAACTGTATAGATTCCAATCATTTTTACTACACCATGTTATATTTTTTCCCAAAATACATTTACAAATTGTCGCAGTGTGGATACCGAGCGCGCGTACGCATCTTTACGATAGATCATAGTATTCGCGCATGCAACAGCTGAAGCATCAATGCACCGCGCTCGCCCGCCCAACCGGAGCTTTGACCATATTTTTGTTGGGAAAACCAAGTAGAATAGCAAGCCTATAACTATGTGGTTTTTCATTACATCTTTTTGATATTTTGTATTTGATTGATTCTTTACTTAAAAATACTGGACACGTGTTGTAATAAACATCAAAATACAGAGAATTCCAATTTGCTGACTGGCTTGTATTTTTCAAATGGGTTAGCTAAACTTTGCTGACGCGATATATCGAAAAGACGATAAAACCTAAAATAACGAAAAGGGAAAGGAGGATTTTGGGAAGTCAAAGAACATTATTAGTATTGTTACTTGAAGCGTGAGTTGAGAAAGGCTGTTTTCTTATGTTTTATCGTGTTTAGATATCCATCGACATGACTGTGAAGGATAATCAATAAAAAAACTGATATTTCATGATTGCACTACACAACAGATACTTCAACTGCAATTACACATTATATTTTATTAATAAATTATAATACACATGTTATTTTTTTGTTTTATATTGTTTAGATAGAGATATCACTTTTTGCCGTAAAATTTGTTCATAGAAACCACCGTTTCCTGTCCAAATACGAAGAAACCATGGGCGTATCCAGCGTATCTTTAGGGCAGTCTGGCCTAGGGGGGGCAAGTAAAATTTTTAGAGTGGGTAATCTTTGTGTACTATAGTCGCACGCGGTTTTTTGGTAATTACACCGTACATTTTCTGTCTACTGAGTGGTTTATTTAGAAGTTAGAGATAAGTCCTCGTTTATACTTTGTTTAGTATTTAGGGGAGTTCATACATGTACCGCGAGATTTCCAAGGGAGGGGGGGAGGCAGCTGCTTCTTCTATATATTTATACTCTAATCTGCGGTTTTCTAGCTAAACCAAGTTATTTTCATAAAAGAATGCAACAAAAATTGACGACATGGTTGGTGCAATGGCTGAGCGATCTGCTGCACTGCGTGTCGTGGGTTCAATTCTCGTACGGAACAAATATTTGTATGCAAATACATATGTGTACGTGAGTTTAAATATTTGTAAACGCACCCACGATACAGGAGTAGTTCCTAGTGTGGGGCAACGTTTTATTTTAAATAAAAATACAAATATAATGCAAAAGCAATAAATGCTTTTTCCTTTAATAATTATTAAAAGTTAGTGAACCACCCTGACGCACAGTTCGTCGCTCTGGGGGACTTCAACGCTTGCCACCAGGACTGGGAGAGAGGCGCGAAACTTCGCGCCAAATGGGCCTTTCCCAGCTGGTAGAGCAAGCGACTAGGGTGCCTGATGTAGTCGGTCATACTGCCAATTGTTTGTACCTTCTGCTGACCACTGATCCGGACAGATGTGTTGTAACAGTTTCCTCACCGTAAGGAACCTCAGATCACTGTTTGGTGAAGTCTGTATGGTCCTTCTCCCCACCAGATCACGACTCTCATGGTCAACGCCGAATGTGGCGATACAGGTCAGCAGATTGGGATGAGATGCGCCATTTCTTTGCTTCTTATCCTTGGCAGCAGGTCTGCTTCTCTCCTGACAATTCGCCGAGCTGTGCGGATGCTATAACCGATGTGATGCGTCAAGCTATGGAGTATTTTATCCCCTTCAATGACGTGCCAAGCTGAACAGCGTAAGCACACGGCATTTCTCACCTGGGTTGACGATCGTGACCGTGACCGTAAGCTCAAAGAAGAGAGCCTTTAACCGTGCTGCCAAGTCCTACAAAAAGGCGCTTAAGAAGGCTCACTTCGACCGCATTAACCAAATTGGCAACAAGCTATCTGCCCGGCCATCCAATAGCAAATCTTTTGGGTCCCTTGCCAAATCAGTCGAGGCGAACTTCTGTCGGCCCACACTGCCTCCGCAGATTAGGCCTGATGGAAAACTAGCTCATACGGCGAGAGAGAAAGCAGGTCTTTTTGCATCGCTCTTTGCCCATAATTCGCGTCTTGATACTGGCAGTGCTACTCCACCTATTTTACCTCATTGCGGAACTTCAATGCCTGAGGTTCGCATTAGGAACAAGGAGGTTCTGAGAATACTGTGTCGTCTGGACGTGAATAAGGCGAGTGGTCCAGATAATATACCAGCGATTGTTCTTACAGCATGTGCGCCCGAGTTGTCTCCTGTATTGACACGCACCTCCCTATTGTATCACCTCTCATTTAGGACTGCTATAGTGCCCAAGTCCTGGAAGCTTGCCAACGAGGCCCTCGAGAGAAATGGGGAAATGATTGCTGTCTTCCTTGATGTCTCGAAGGCCTTTGACCGGGTATGGCACGCTGGTCTTTTGAATAAGCTTCCAGCGTACGGCATTTCCCCTGGCCTGACTGGCTGGGTAAAAGACTTCCTGACTGAACGGTCCCTCCGAGTCATTGTCGACGGATGATCATCTGAGCCCATGTCGACTAATGCCCGTGTTCTTCAGGGGTCTGTCCTGTCTGCAACTCTGTTCCTGTTGCATGTTAACGATCTGCTGATGCCCGGTGTCTATGGGTATGCAGATGACACCACAATTGTGGAGAAATACTTGCCGGATGCTCGGTCTAATAGGGAATCAATCCGGTCCGAAAGAGAGGCTATGGTAGAGCGTTCGAATGTTGCACTACAGACAGTCTCCGAATGGGGCAATGCCATTCTTGTAGCATTCAATGCCGCCAAAACACAGGCGTGTCTTTTCTCCGCCAAAAGGAGCCCGTTCACCTTGGCTCCTGCTTTTCGAAATGTATCTTTGGAGTGTACCGATCGCCTTCAGCTTTTGGGAGATTCACTCTAGTCTTGGAGACACTTAAATTGTCGTCAGACGGAAAAACCACCGCTGGCAAATTGTTCCAGTCCCTCGACGTACCCGGTATAAAAGACGAGGCGAAACACTTCGTCCGTAGCGTAGCGATGTCATCAGGGTAATATATCCGATATTACGCTATACAGAGTGGTGCTGATAATACGACAATAAATGAAAACACGGATAATGCTGGTTCATAGGAATAATCCTAAACCTAAAATATTGGTTCAATGACCTCCGATCGGCGACATCGCGATCCTGTATCGACTTGCTTTTTCCGCGCCATTATTATTAAAGTTTGGTACCGCTGGATGCGCCGGTCGTCACCCTGTAAGCGCTTCCCTACCAACATGTACTACTTTCTTCTTTCTTCTTCAGCCTATGAATGTCCACTGCTGGACAAAGGCCTCCCCCAAGGCTTTCCATGCTGACCGGTCTTGTGCTGCCCGTGACCTTCACCAGGTCATCGGTCCACCTTGTCGGGGGCCTCCCTACGCTGCGTCTTCCAGTACGTGGCCGCCACTCCAGAACCTTTACTGCCCCATCGGCCATCGGTTCTACGAGGAATATGCCCTGCCTACTGCCACTTAAGTTTAGCGACTCGCAGAGCTATGTCGGTGACTTTGGTTCTTCTGCGGATCTCCTCATTTCTGATTCGATCACGCAGAGAAACTCCGAGCATAGCTCTTTACATTGCCTTTTGTGTGACTCTGAGCCTTCGTATGAGGCCCATTGTGAGCGACCATGTTTCAGTCCCGTAAGTCATCACTGGCAACACAGACTGGTCAAAGACTTTAGTCTTGAGACACTGCGTGGTATCTTGGACGACGAGAAGATGTATCGTAGCTTCCCGAACGCTGTCAAGCCGAGCTGGATTCGACGAGACACCTCTTTCTCGGAGTTGGACCTACCTAGTTGGAATGTGACAAACATTCCAACTAGGTAGGTCCAACTCCAAGTATATATACTCGTCAAGAACTTCGAGTGCAGAGCAACCAACTAGAATTGGAGTGGGTGCGACATGAGAGTTCGACATGATCTTCGTCTTATCCATGTTCATCTTTAGACCCACTTGTTAGGAAGCTCTGCGGAGGACATTGAGCATTTTGCCCAAGTCTTCCAGGGTCTCAGCCATGACCACGATATCATCTGCAAAACGGAGACTAGTGATGTACTCGCCGTTGATGTTGATGCCAAGTTCTTTCCAGTCCAGGGGCTTGAAGACATCTTCCAACGCAGCAGTGAACAATTTAGGAGATATGACATCTCCTTGTCTCACTCCACGCTGGAGTTGGATCGGTTTCGAGTCCTGATTCTGGAGACGGACTGACATGGTGGCATTTTTGTACAAACACTTTATCACCTCAATGTATCGATGGTCAATTTGGCACCGCTGGAGAGGCTGTAGCACCGCCCAAGTCTCGATCGAATCGAAGGCCTTCTTATAGTCCACAAACGCCGCAAACCGTTGTCCGCAAACATGTACATCATGTAGAAAATGTGAAAAATGTAAAATGATTTCCTGTGACCAAACTAATGGATATATTTATATGACTTTTTTATGGGTAGACTGAGGATGTGTTGAGATACACGATGTTTAATTTATTGTCGTATTGTCATCACCACTTTGTATACATAATATATTGAGTATCCACCAGATACTCGTCCTACGACGGGTCGTCCGATGATAGAACGGTGATGGCGGAATTATGCCATGTGATTCCCGCTCACGCTCTCCAAAACGCATCCTATTGCGTATGTGTAATATGCTAATAATGCTATCATATCTAGACATGCATATCTAGACTACCATTTAATATTAGCAGTAATTATACATATAACTGTTTAATTTAAAGTCAACGTTCCCTACGAATACTATTTCCCCATAGTACCGAATTAAAAACTTCATAATTGAATAACAAGATCCGAACTCTTTTGAAAACTGCTGACCAACTGATGAAACATATTAAATATATGTCGTAGGTGAATATTGAATTATTTTAAAATTTATTTACTCAAATGTTTCATTTTCATAAAACGTAAGTTGTGTCAGAAAGCTTTTTATAGTGTTAAAGATTATATTGACGACAAAAAGGCTTGGGCTGCGTCCGATTTCTATGCTTACACTGATTGTTCTTTGATTTTTCCTCTTGTAGTTTTAATTTGTAATTGTTTGTTTTTTTTTTTAACTCAAAGCCAGTACACACTATGTAGCCAGGCATATTGTACGTTACGGAATTGCATCGCTGACAGGGGTATTCGGCACTGGTGCAGCTACACAGGAGCTAAACTTAGCATTCGGGAACACTGTTGGAGCTGCTGAACCTTGGACAAAACTGTCTTTGCATTGTGTTGATTCAATTTCTTAGTATTGTATAATTGCATGGAACACATGTGAGCACAATGTACTTGCTGTAAAGCATCTATTTGTTGGGTTAGTCTTTTATTGACTTGATTGTGCTATGGCTGTTGACAGTATGTCATGCTCACTCAAATGTCTCGCTGGTGATGGCGTGTGTGTTGGATCATTAGGTTCCCTTCAATATGGTTGAGCTGAATGATGCTGATCCATACGTCATGTTCGTGAACGGACGCCGTCACTGGACCGGACCGGGGACTGGTCATCTCTTAGCTGCTACGGCGTATTTTAATTTCTGAATTATTGTTTTTTCCATAATGGATGCTCTCAGCGTACAATATATTTCTGCATCGTTCTCACACGATTGATTTCAAAATGAATGATGTAATCAAATATTTGTATTAATAGCTTGATAATTTAAAAGAGTGTCCATGGAGTTTCTTGCCCGTTCTTCTCCATAGGTACCTACTCTTTGGAATGGGCGACTAGCTTCACCTTACTGACTGACCGACCTTCTGACAATTCAAAAGTGCCTGTAACTGGTTTATTTGAAATAAATGCTTTGATTTTGATTTTGATTATAGCAATTTCTCATTATCAACTAATGGTTTAGATTAGCCTATACCAGAAATAAAGATAATCGTATAATTAGTGGTTCGATATTTATGTAATCGTTTAGAATAGCCTTTCCCAGAAGATGTCATCGCCTTAATGGTTAAATAGCTTCGTTACGAGTACCGTCAGTGCCGGAATATAAAGGTTGTATCTGACATCGACGCACAAACGAGTACCATGGATCCAGTACATGATTCTGAACCCCCCAGTGGTGAAATTTTTTGTCGGCTTTTTCATGTTATAAAAAAACATATATGTAGTTTTTCACTTTAGAGCGTTCATAATTGCTATACTTTTATAACCTAATAAGATTTTAAAGTAAAAGTTAATTAATTCGCTAATTAAACAAACAAGCGCAATGAAAACAAAACTCGAAAAACTATATTATCAGCTGATTTAATAGAGTTCACATCAGGGATCAACGTCATACCTACAAACCCGCATGCCGGCACGCTTGCAACGTTCAAAGGTCGAGACGACACTTTTTTTAAACACTGTGAATTCTGTAACCGTTCATTAACGACATAATTTTATTAGTGGCATGCGGTGTAGCCTTTTCGCGAAGTTTGCGTTGCGATGTCAGATACATCCTTTACAGTTCATCGTGGTATGTGGCAAGTGCGGCTAAAATTGACTTCTGCTTGTACGAAAAATCTATACAATGCGAGGTCTCCTAAAATTGGTTATACATCAGTGGCGAAGGGTCCATACAAGCCGATTCCCACCGGGTTACCTTTCAAAAATCAGTTCCATATTCATACAAAACTATTTACATTCTATTTCATTAACAAAGTATTATTAATCAAATGCCGGCGCGATTTACAATAGCAATCGTAATTTTTAGCAATACCCTAAGTATCACATTTCATTTTATAGTCGTAAATTAATCAGCGCTTCAATTTTTCGTACAAGGAACCCGACGAATTTCAGCTTACCTCGGTCAACGTTTTACTATGAGGCGAAAAGAGACAGAGCGTGTCAGACCATCTCTTTCTAATGCTCGCTAACCGTCGGTAAAACTTGATAAATATAGGCTAATGCCAAGCGGCTTGTAGTTGTCTCCTCTCCTCTATTACAAAGAGACAAAGAAACCACGCCACTACAAGAAAGGAAACACGACAAAATTTCAAAACAAGACGCATTGCATTAGAATATAAATAACATTGTGATTGTGTATAATTTGCTTTATTTTTGCTTAATATTTTTGTTGGTTTTGGATCGGTGTTTGTGTGGTTCGGTTTTTAACATTTTATTATCCTTCCTATCTTTATTATTTTTGTAATTTTTTATTTTATTTTTTCTTGACTCTTATTCCCTAACAATAGGTACTTAACTTAGTACTTACTAACAAGCATGCATGTGTGGTATGGAGACGCACGTCGAAAAAGGCTTTTCTCAAAGCCGCTTTTATCATACTTGAAAGACACTGTTATCAAATCATCAGTCCTTTTTTGTATGGTGAAGGTGGGGCTTTTGATATTATTCTTATCTGAAGACCTCCTCCAAGATATCCTGCAGTAGGTAAGTGTATAAGTGTTTATTTTTTTGGACCGGCTTCCCTTTGTCAAAATTTCACCCTATACATATACAACATTATTTTTTGTTTATGCGAGACCCGAAACCCGTGTCCAGTATTTTTATGTAAAGAATCTATGTACAAAATTTCAAAAAGATATCATGAAAAGCCACAAAGTTATGAGCTTGTTATCTTATTTGGTTGTCCCAACAAAAATGTCTGCCGTCAGCTGTTGCGCGGGGGCGCGTTACCGTAAGCTACGTGGCGTGCTCGGTAACCACACTGCAACCATTTCTAAATGTATTTGGGAAAAAATATAACATGGTGTAAATATTATTGAAATCGATTAAGTTGCTCATTCTAAACAAACTTTATTCAGGATTCGCAAAAAGTAAAAATAACGGTGTACAGCTGGATGAGTAAACGTGTGTACGACAGCGGCTCCCCTGCTTTATCATCTATCATCAGAAGACAGCTGCCACGTAACCATGGAGGTGTAACTGCCACTGGCCAGTGATCCTTTCTTTCTTTCTTTTATGGCTTCGTATTGTTTGTGCATTTAGCCAATGTCACGTAATGATTTGTTCAATGTCGAAAAAGACGGCCGCGTGACCCGTCTTACGATGGAGGTTTGAGACAAAGTCATGATGTGGCCACTATGCTGCGATATTTCACTGTTCTTTATGCATTATTGACTGAATGCACTTTTTACTACATAAATCACGCACTTTTATTTCGTAAACAACACTATAAATCATTTTAAAAGTCCAATGTAAAATGAGCGTGACACTCAGCTTGACTTTCCCGCTAAAACCCCCCAGTGATATTTTCAGTGATTCCAATACCTTCGTAATCAAAACGAGCGGCATGGCATAACTTGCTGTGCCGTCATATTAACTTTCATAAACAAACATGCATTTTAATTTTTCCAAACTGTTATAAATCGATTTCCATGTATTTATATTATTCAACAGTTAACAAGTTTAGCTTAGTTGATTACTTTATGGATTTCAGAATAATTTTCATTATTATCTATGCTTTTTAAATTTCGAATTTTATTAAGAAGACGCCTAAATTACTGAACCAGTTGCTATGAAATTTATTCAGTATTATTATAATTTAAACAAACTCACTTTGTACATTTATATAATATTAATAAGTGATAGGAAGGAAAAGAATATGGCAATCGGCTTTATAGTTTTGCCTTAACTGATGCACCCATTTCCATATTCTGCCATATTTTTTCTTGTACTCCATATTCTAAGTCCGAAATCTATACTAATATATAAAGCAGAAGTGTCTGCTTGTTTGTTTGAATGCGTTAATCTCAGGAACTATTGATCCAATTTGAAAAATTCTTTTTGTGTTGGATAGCCCATTAATCCAGAAAGGCTTTGGGCTATACAACATCACGCTGCGACCAATAGGAGTGGAGCATATGCTCCACTCCTATAATATGTTTATAATAATATGTGTATAATATGTTTTTATATATATAAAAACATATTATACTACTTGATGTTCCTAGACTATGCAATGGGACCAGACTACGTGTAACTCGGTTTGGGCGGAATATTATTCCTGGCACTACATATTTTAATTGGTGCAGCAAAAAGCTTAAGTGAATTGATTCCACGGATTCCAATGATTCCAACGTACCTCCTATTCCAATTTAAAAGGTTACAGTTTAATGTGAAGGTGCCCTTTGGGATGACAATAAATAAAGTGCAGACTTTCAAAGTCGCCGAGATGCACTTAGAAAAACAATGTTTTTCTCTTGGTCATGCAGCTTTATGTAGTGTGTTCCCGAGTTTCCAGTGCACATAATTTATATGTAATTGCTGATATATTGAATCATACAATTTTGATTTAAGAAGTGTGCTAAGTGTTTTGAAATTACCTAACGACATTATAAAAAAAAAAAACTTACATAGCCTACAATTTGGGTTTCGGCCAGATATATTTTTAATTTTACCATTATTAGCTGGTTTCATGTACAGGAATCTTTTAGACTATACAGCGCTATTATTTATTTTTGTTTATGGTAAACCCGAAACACGTGTCCATGATGTACGGTTTTTTAAAGTAAAGAATCTATCTTACTTAGTAGTCCCACGTGTCCAGTATTTTATATAGCTTCTTATCGTGCTTGGTTGCTACAAAAATATAGTCAACGCACCGCTGCACTGCAATGTCGTATGGCCTATTGGTTAAAACACCAGCCTCTCAAGTATGAGTGTGCGGGTTCGATTTCAGGTCAGGCAAGTACCAATGTAACTTTTCTAAAGTTATATGTACTTTCTAAGTATATCTTGGACACCATCGACTGAAGGTGAAGGAAAATATCTTGAGGAAACCTAGACTTTATAAATCTGAAATCGCCAACCCGCATTGAGCAAGCGTGGTGATTACGTGATTACGCTCAATCCTTCTCTGTATGAGAGGAAACCTGTGCCCAGGATGATGACCGCTGCACTGCTTGGTGTAACTAATAGTTCTTCTTCTTCCTCTTTTCAGTCTATAGAAGTCCACTGCTGGAAAAAAGGCCTTGTTAAAAGGCTTTAATTTCATTTGGGTTGCCATAATCCCCACGCTTGTCAGACGTGTGGGGGCACAGGTTTCCCTCACCTGAGACCATCATTCGTGCAGTCATGACGGTTTCTATCCAGCTCGTCTTGCCAAGCTTGTCACTGTCTCAGGACACTAGTTCTCTCATGGAATAGATATTAGTGAGTTCTCTAGTATTCCTTTCCATTTCTTTGCTAAATTGCAGAGTACAAGTGTGTCGTATCATGACAAAAACAGTGACTGGCATTCTGTTTAATCGGTTAACCAAGTCACTCGTCTTGCCATCTCGTGGTCTGCTGGGCCCACCCCAATCTTGTCACCGTCTCAGGACACTAGTTCTCTCATGGAATAGATATTATCTCTCCTGTGAGTTCTCTAGTATTCCTTTCCATTTCTTTGCTAAATTGCAGAGTACAAGTGTGTCGTATCATGACAAAAACAGTGACTGGCATTCTGTTTAATCGGTTAACCAAGTCACGTGGTTTTTTTGTTTAACATAATCGACTTCTAATGTTCTCACTCCTTGAACTCAGGCCTCCTCTCGGTAAGAGCGAATGGACCGAAATCTACCACGTGTGTCCACTGCGGGTTGGTAGGTTTTTTTTATTTTTTTTTATTAATTTATAAACCAGCGCTTGACCGCAATCCCGCCTGATGGTAAGCAGTGACGCAATCGTTGATGGTAAAGCTCACTAGTTTATTAAGAGCCTATTCACTCTAGCCTTGAAGACATTCAAATTGTAGTCCGACGGAAACACCGCCGCTGTACAGTCCCTCGATGGACGCGGTATAAAGGAGTATACTACTTCGTCTGGATCGTAGTGGTGTTAACAACATAAGGGTGGAAACTCGCCGTACGACGACGGGTCATCCGATTTCCTTAAGATGCTTTCCTGTACCGTTTTGAGAGCAGTGGTGATGAAAATAATTTACACTAAGTGTAAATTAAAGCGCCTGACGGGGTTCGAATCCACAACTTACAACTTGTAAGTCGCAGACGATACTATTACGCCACCGCTTCTCTCTGAGTAGGTATCTTATATCTATAATAATGGCGGCAAAACCATTAATCACAGCGACTGAGTTTCTAGATAGCAACGAAGAACTTTTTCAGATACTTTTTTTTCTTTCTTTTATGTCTTCGCACTGTTTGTGCATTTAGCCAATGTCACGTAATGAATTGTTGAATGTCGAAAAAGACGGCCGCGTGACCCGTCTTACGATGGAGGTTTGAGACAAAGTCATGATGTGGCCACGATACTGCGATATTTCACTGTTCTTTATGAATTATTTACTGAATGCACTTTTTACTTCATAAATCACGCGCTTTTATTTAGTAAACAACACTATAAATAATTTTAAAAGTCCAATGAAAAATGAGCGTGACACTCAGTTTGACTTTCCCGCCAATAATCCCCCATCAGATACTTATTTTTACTCCTTTCCTCAAACTAGTATGACACCTTTATATAATACATTAAAGATTTCTTCCGAGGATACGTGATCTGCTAACAGTTATTTTACCCATGATTTTCCATCAAAGTCCATATAACAGTAATCTTTATTCTCATTATAATAAGATTGCTATTTGTTTGCTCCTGTCAGATGTAAAAAACTGCGAGTGAACGGACTACACTATCCTTTAGTAGAGATCTCACTCTAAACACGTAAGGGTGTCACGTTTGGGATAAGATAATCGGGGTCTCAAATACAAAATACCTGAAACAAAAAGTATGGGGAAGAGTGAAGGAACTTGTAGTTTGTTTCGAGATTTGCAGGTATCTTTAATGGACTTAACTGCGTAATTCTTCTAAAGCCGAAGAAGACACCTATACAGGGAGGGAGGGACATTGACACGCAAACAGACAGAGGAGAGAGATTATTCCTCGGTTATAAAAACAAGCATGTATGCAACTCGCGCGTGCTATTTCGTTTTATCGATTATTAGTTCATCACCATCATCATTCCAGCCGAAAGACGTCCACTGCTGGACCTAGGCCTTCCCCAAGGATCTCCACGACGACCGGTCCTGCGCCTCCCGCATCCAGCGGTTTCCCGCGACCTTTATCAGGTCGTCGGTTCGCCTTGGTGAGGGACTGCAATTCTTCGGGCTGTATTGGTTATTCTCGTTTTTCTGCAGATCTATTCATTTCTGATTTGATCACGCAGTGGAACTCCAAGCATAGCTCTCTCCATTGCCCTTTGAATGGCCTTGAGCTTTCTTATAAGGCCCATTGTTAGCGACCACGTCTCAGTACCATAAGTCATCACTGGAAACAAACACTGGTCGAAGATTGTCAGTTCACAATGACGCCAAAGAGGATTCACTTCAAAAAATCTGCCATTTTTATAGAATAGTACATTAACTACTAGTGACCGGTCAATATGTACTGTTTATGTTGTAGAACCAATCACCATAAGTAATGAGATTGTTTATTGAAGTAATGGGAATAATTCCCTGGATAGGTTAAGGATACAAGAAAGTACTAAATTCGTTGATAACATATTATAGCGTTTGATATTATTATTGCAAACATCTTACAGGAATGGGCCTCTGGTTAGGTCATAACAACTATATAGGTCGATCGGTAAGGTTAAGTTACTCTTGCCGGGGTTGGTCGAATGGATGGGTGACCAATTGGCATACTAACTAAGACGCCTCTGTGTCTCAGTTAGCAAGTTAAGACGTTGGTCTCGAATTTCATTCGTGACTCGTCATTCGGTCGCATTCGGTCTCGGATTTCGTTCGTTCTGATTCGTCTTCTTTGACGGTCGTTACACCCGCCAGGAGCCCGAAAGTTTGACAACTATTCTTACCAAGGAAAGAAGAAATACCCTATATATGTACCTAAAATAATCTTTTGAAATAAATAAATAAAATATATAAGGACAAATCACACATATTGAGCTAGCCACAAAGTAAGTTCGAGACTTGTGTTAAGGGATACTAACTCAACGATACTATATTTTATAATACATACTATAGATAAACATCCAAGACCTAGGCCAATCAGGAAAAGATCGTTTTTCCACTATGACCTGGCTGGAGATCGACCTCGGGGCCTCCACGTCGCAAGCTCAGTAACTAGGTTATAGATGCCCATCCATATAGGCTACGTCATGCACATATACGCTAAGTCAGGCTGAGCTAACCCACTCCCGGCAGAACGTATGAACGGAGATGAGCCGCCACGCGCCGCAGACTAAATTGGCAGTCCCACGACCTACTAGGCTGATAAAGCGCGAGGGGGCCTTTTTAAACGTCATCCGCGGAAACGCAGCATTAGAAAGGTAACAAAGAGAATATTTTTATTTAAAAAAATATCTTTTACTCAAAATAAAAAAACGAATTATAATAATGCAGTGGCCATGTGAGTATCTAAACAGCCAGTGTGAAATTAGCTCAAACTTCTTTGAGAGAATAATTACGCTGTGAGTTCCATATTTAAATTTAAAAATTGAGATAAATTGGTAAAAACGGCAACATGTAATTGATTCTCAAATGTTTATACTTAAATATTTCCTTTTTAAACACGGAATAACTTGTCATCATATTTTATTCATCCAAAAAACGATCTTCCTTCGCCACAACGAACGCTGCTTGTTTGCCATAGATTATCGCGACCACTTTATCCGTTCAACAATCTCACCACCGAAAAAGCTATGTATAAATAGAGGCCATCCCTGTTTTTGTTTTGTTACCCTACACTGTCCCACTTCAGGGCAAACGCTATGCAGCTCGCCCGCAACGCCCGTTAAGGACCAGGCCCGAGTCGACGGCGCGCTGTGTTTCAACCGCGCCTCAAAGAGATGTCGGCACATCGTGACGGGGTCCACGAAAACCGATGCCTCCTGGGTCAGAGTTGCGGGTTTGTTAAAAAAGATATCGTGGCCCTGAAGTGAAGAAACAAGGGTGGGTTTTGGGCACTATCATTATCATTTAATTTTTAAGTAAATCAAAACATATGTTCTTCTCTGTAACAAAAAAAAAAGATACTTTATTACATAATTATGAATAGAGCGAAAAATTAATTAAGAAACTACCTACCTATAATAATTTTTTCAATAGGGATGTTTCCTGGATATAAAAAAAATGATTCTATTTAGTCCGTCATTCAGATTATAGAAAAATAATGGATACGTATATTTTGTTTTATCAAATCAATAAAAATTGTCAAATTTAAAAGGCATCAAAGATCAGGAGTTGTGGCTGGTGACGTCACTGCTCGCTAAAAAGTGTAGCGTGCAGTGACGTCACACGAGTTTTCAACGCACTGTGTCGTCTTCATTTTTAGTTTATATGAAAAAAGAAAAATACGCGTCTAGTATTTTTTGGAAATCTGACTGACGGACTAATTAGTTTTTTTTAGTCCTATTATTTTACTTTATAACATCCTTTCCCTTAAAATTTAAGTCTCTTAGTAGCCCAGAATGTTGTTTTGCAATAAACGATTTAATCAAAATAAGAACAGTGTTGTTTTATAGTGAGTCTGTCCTTATCTGTTTTTATATAAAACTGTGTAAGCTAGGTAAGTATTTCAAAACATGTTACAGAAATGTTTAGGAATCCTTGCATTTTAAATATAATTTGTGTTTCAAAATAACATGTAAAATGGTGAGACTAGAATTCATTACTTTGTACAATATTAAGAAAACTTTCTGCTGAAGATTCTGCCTAATTCCAACCAGTTTCCATTATAACACCTAATTTATATTTTTTACAAAAGTGCCAAAAGCCAAATAAGTATTAACGACTTACTTATATGGAAAAACAAATTAACTGAGGTAAAAGATTTCCACTCTGCTTTCCGGGAAAAATAATTACTTTAAAAAAAATTAAATTTATTTTCCATCTGCTGGGGAGCAATATTTTATAAGATCCCCGGTTTATGAAAAAGAAACATGGCCGCTGGTAGTCTCAAGGAGGCATTTGTAATTAGCAGGGGGTTGGCAGCCTACTATAAGTGCAAGATTAGGCCAGTGTACACAGGTGTGCCTCCAACTTCGACCTGAAGCTTAATTTAATGCCCGCTCAGTAGGCTTATCCTTACTCCCGCTGAGAATCAGATTATGCTCATGGTAAATACTTACCATGAACACATATGAACGAACTAAATTCTATTTTGAGTGACTTTAATTATGATAACCTAGAAAATAACAACACTGATACTTAATTGGCAAACCGAAACATTTTTTGTGTTGTTCTGTGTTACACTTAACCTTGCTTATATGCATTTGTTTATTTGTCATGCTTAAAAAAAGGTTGGTATATAACTTGGACTTGCTTGGATGTTTTATCCAGAAAATGAGATCGTGTGGATAATATTGAATTGCGTTTTAAAATTGAAGCAATCAACGCGCGGTTACGTGATCACACATCACTTGTTTTTACATAATCAAATCAAATCAAAATCGTTTATTGCAATCCATAATGTACAATTACAGGTGGTAAATATCATAATATAATATTGGAAACAATTATGGACCCTGTTGGGCACAGCAAGTTTTAAATAAGTAGAGAGGGGAAGAGCGCTTCATGTTTCCATTTATTTATTTATTTAGTTTTATGTAATTCCTATTAATCATCATACTTAATTGACTTTTATTATGTTGAGGTTTATTAAAAAAGGTGGCAAAAGTCTGGTAAATTAAAGACTTTGTGCTTCTGTATTGGAAATACCTTATATACATATTGACAAAGACAATACTAATATACCTACTACAATTAATAATACTTAATATTTCATTTCATTCCATTTATTTATTCATAAACAATTTAAATTGTGTTGAACATTACACATTACATAAAATTATGACATGCAGAACAATATACATACATAAAACAAACATTTTTTTTAAAAGTATTTATAAACTAGCGCTTGACCGCAATCCCGCCTGATGGTAAGCAGTGATGCGATCGTTGATGGTAAAGCGCGCTGGTTTATTAAGAGCCTGTTCACTCAGAAAAACTGAGCGAATAGGAAGGAAGACGGCAGTTGAGCGAGGTGATGCAAGGTTAAACCCAACAACACGACCAACGATGCTGCGCCAAAGGGAGATTGATCAGAGGACCCTCCACGACCAAACTCCCAACACAACAACATTTGGCTGATATCTATGGGCGCATCGTACCCGGCACACATCGCAACACGACTGCTCAGACCCGTCCTCCGTATGGCTTCACCAGACATCATGCAGGAACACAACAAATCGCTTGGCGGCAAGACTTCATTGATTTATATACAAAAAAAAAAAAACTAACAAAAGGAAGTAGAAATAAGAACAAAGATAATCAAGTTGTCAAGAAACTGTCAATGTTATTAATTATAATTCAAAAAACATATCTTTTACAACTTCATATGTCATTAACATATTCATTGAAACTGTAATAGCCTTTCCCCAATAAATAGGTCCTCAATTTATTATATTGAATCAACAGACTGATCCTCGTTATTAAATTCATTTTGGTACAAGGCTTGATGAAAAATATGTCAAACCATTCTTAATATAAAATTGTCATTCGATCTTCAGTTCGAACTTAACAGACTGTTGTAAGTTTGTTTTTCTATCGTTTAACCATCGAATTTTTTTTTATCGGATCGTTTGCCTTATTTTTGTCTTGTTTTCCTTTATCTGATTGAGTTTAAACTGGTTTATTGGAGAGACAAGTCTACATTTTAATTTAATTTTAAGAACATTCAGTCTTGTCTGTCATATTGTCATGTCTGACCATATTTCTGACATACTAATAGGCTTTCAAAAATCACATTAGAACAATATATGACTATATTACTGACATACTAATAGGCTTTAGAACAATATAGTGCTATAAATGAAGCTGAGAGTGAAATTTACAAAAAAAAAAAAAAAATTGTTTGATTTCAAAGCTTGTAAGGTGGGGGCGGATTTTTACATAATAATGATGCACGATTTTTTTGTTAGTCACAAATAGTCCGCATACTAATTTTTAGGGTTCCGTAGCCAAATGGCAAAAAACGGAAACCTTATAGATTCGTCATGTCTGTCTGTCCGTCGGTCCGTCCGTATGTCACAGCCATTTTTTTCCGAAACTATACTGTTGAAACATGGTAGGTAGATATATTCTGTAAACCGCATTTCTAAACCGAATAGTTTGCGTGACAGACGCTTCCAAAGTGGCAAAATGTTGGTCCCCCCCCCTATAACTTCTAAAATAAGAAAACGAAAAATCTAAAAAAACATATGATGTACTTTACTATAAAAACTACCAACGAAAATTGTTTTAAAAGAGATCTAGTACGTAAGTAGTTTTTTTTAATACCTCGTATATCGTAAACCGCTTACTACCGCGTAATCTATCATACAAATAACTTAAATCCTTTAATTTCATAAATCAATAGTACGGAACCCTTTGTGCGTGAGTCCGACACGCACTTGGCCGATTTTAGTTTTCTACTATTGTTCTTTACATACTTCTACCTCCCATTTATCTCCATACTTCTTTTCCTAGGAAAGCAGGGGCTTAGAATGAGACAAAGAGTAGCCTAAGTATGTCACTCTCCATCCCTTCAACTATTGCCACTTCAAAATCACGTCAATTCATCTTTGTGTTTTGCCGTTAAAGACGGATAAACAAACAGATACATACACTTTCACATTTATAATAGTATATAGGATTATGGCGAAAATATTCGTACGTCCAGATTAGAGCCAGTATCGTTCGAAGTTGCTATGAATTTCAGAGAGGAAGGTAGAATCCAAAGTTTCCCCGTACCGTGAGATCATACCCAAATTGTACTTGCAGATGCCACCTGAATTTATGCAAATCCTCAGCTAAGCTATTATAACTTAACAACGGCTATGTTGCGGTCTCTAAATGTTATTTAAGAGGACCTCTGAGACCCTTTATGCGTAATCGTAAACAAACAATTGCTTCATTAAAATCAATTGGTGTTACAACCTCTACTGTAGAAGTATAACATTTATATTTACACACTTTCAATTATAACTAGCACTTTAATTGCGTAACATACAGTTAGTCTCAATTTGAACTATTTTGAAGCATTTTTTTTTAAATAATTATGAACTAGTGCTTCACTGCAATCCCGCGCGCTAGTTAATGATGCCTATTCAATTAAAAAAAAAAATAGTGAATAAGAAGGAAGACGGCAGTTGAGCGAGGTGATGCAATGTTAAACCCAACAGCACGACCAACGATGCTGCGCCAGAGGGAGACTGATCTGGAGACCCTCCACGACCAAACTCCCGACACAACAACATTTGGTGCATCGTACCCGGCACACATCGCAACAGAATTGCTCAGTTCTGCGTACGGCTTCACTAGACATCATGCCGGAACACGACGAATCGCTTGGCGGTAAGACTTTGTCTGATGGGTGGTAACTTCTGCCAGCGGCCGATATTATGGCCTACCACCAAGTAAAACCTGTTGAATTGTCAAAATGATACCCTTTGCTGCTGATAATATGTTACACAATTACCTAGCAGATATATTTCGTAGGATGTTGCTAATTAATTCCTTCATGTATTTGAAAAGTTTAGTATACGGAGATCAGTTCGGCAGTCGCATCATAGAGCATGCTGGTATTCCGTAGTATCCGGTTAGACTAGAAGCTTAATAAACTAGCGCGTTTTACCATCAACGATCGCATCACTGCTTACCATCAGGCGGGATTGCGGTCAAGCGCTGGTTTATAATTTATAAAAAAAAGCTGACTCCAAATTAGTTGGAAAAGGATGGGTAGACGGTGATTCTCAATTCTGTCTCTGTCATCGTCAAACGATTGTTTTTATTTTTGAATATGTTTATTTTAGTTCTTTTTAGAGTTACAATAAATACTTTTTGTTTTTATTTCTTTCGATCAGAACTATACTATAAAATAATAGATTCAAGATTTAAACTTACTTAACGATCTGTGGGGTTAACTTATTAATACTCACACGTACACGTTTCCAATCTAGTTACAAACTGTTGGAAAATGGCGCAATCAGTACAATGATTAAGGGTTCCCTGCACTCCTTATTGCATAGTAATTTCATAGAGACAGAATAGAGAAAATTGTTCGAAACACGTGCCGGGATAACGAACATTACACCTCTCAACCTCTTCTACTGTAACAATATCTTCATCGCTTACCGAACCGGGTCACGTTCGCCTCCAAATGAGAGAAAATCTAATCTTTTTTCTACCCCCTCTCAACGAGCCGAATTCTAAAATATCTCGTAGAAGTCGTAGATGGACATTTATACAATGCCATTTGACTTCGACGCCTTTTACAAAGCTGGATTAGATCTCGTTTGCATAATCAGAGTCAATTCCGACGAATTCATGAGTTCAACTTCGGGTATTTATGTATGATAAACTCATTGGGGAGATTATCTGAGTACTTAGAGAACTAAGTTGGGTACGCTTTTACTGAAATCTGGGTTTCATTGGATGTTAATGAGCCTCGTTATGTAATCGGGCCAATATCTCGTATACATGTTCTGACTGTAATACATCTATGTACCTACAGTCACTAGCGGCCGCCAGCAACTTCGTCCGCGTGGAGTTAGTTATGCTCCGCTCCTATAGGCCGCAGTGTGATGTTATATAAAAGAACAAAAAGAATTTTTCAAATCGGACCCTTAGTTCCTGAGAGTAGCGTGTTCAAACAGACAAACAAACAAACTCTTCAGCTTTATATATTAGTATAGATAAAAACTGAAGTTTAATTGATCGTACAAATCTCAAAAACTACTGTATGTATTTGGATGAAATTTGGCACATAGATAGGTTATAAACAGGAATAACACATATTATTTACGTTTTATCCCGATATTTTATTTTATTTTATTTTTTAAGGACTTCAAAAAGGAGGAGATTACTTAATTCGCCCATATATATGCTTTTTTATGTTTGTTCGCGGATAACTTCGTCGTTTATGCACCGATTTTGATAATTCTTTTTCTGTTGGAAAGAACACATTCACAAGGTGATCCCATCATAATGACAGAGGGTTTGGTGGTGGAAGACCAGAGTAATCAAGGGGAACTTTCAAAAATTGTAGGGACGGTTAGTGCACTTGTAAGTTTTAAAGCACTACAATTTAATAAGGGTCTGAATTAGAACTGATGATGGAGCCGAAAGACAGGGGAGGACAACGATTCACAGCAGCTAACTTGTGTTTGTGCTTGAATAATTTGTATTGATAAGAACTTTACACCTAGATGGGTGGTGACCGTCATTAGGGAGCTGATGATGATGACAAAGGTTAGTTCAGGGAACTCCTCAACGATTTACAGTAGCTACCTTGTATTTGGACTGAATTCATTTATATTGATGAAAAGTTTGTATCTATGTGGGTTATAATGAAGGTCTGCAGTAGATAATAAAGACCATAGACAGTCGAGGGAAATCCTCAACATTTTACAGCATTGAAGTTTAACGTAGGACAACCACTAGCCACTGCTACTCGCCATGCTGATGCGACAATCAAAAAAATCAGAAGACTGAATTTAAGTCACGCAATCGTGTCATCTCTAGCTCATACATTCAGTCCGGTCCCAGAGAAATTTTATAAAAAACGGTGCAGTAGTTTGGTATTTAAACCAAAATTAGGTACGGGTAAAAATTCAGGTAAACATCGTCGTTTGCTTGCTAGCCTATTCCCAACTATGTTGGCGGTAGTGTCCAGTACTCCAGTCTGACCGGATGGAGCTGAACAGTACTTCTTGCAACTAAAAATTCTAAAATAAAAACAACAGACTTCCAAAAAAAAATACACTACAAAGTGAAAAATGACACACAATGGGAGCAAAAACGAATACACATGCTTACGATAATAGTGTCTTTGGTTTTTGTCTTTGTTTTTTTTCTAAAAAAGTTTTTTTTAACACACAACTCAACGCAGCAGTCAATGGCGCCAATTCTGTTGTCCAAAAACTAAACTAATATTAATTTCTTTCCATTTCGTTAAGAAAAGGATAGACGATAACATTTTAATTTAATCCTGTCAAATTAAGTTACTCCATAGACAGTTTAGACGCGATTATAAACATGGCGACTAAAAATACGCCAGTTTACGTCAGGAGCGCATTAATTTGACAGGTCTAAACTGACATTTTATCTTCTGTCCTTTTCTCAATGAAATAGTTATAAAAAGATGCACTGAAATTAAATTTAACTTAGTTTGTGAACAAGGGAGTCGGTGCCATTAGCTTAACCACTGCGCTAATCGTGTAATCAAATTTTCCCACTGATATTCCATAGATATTGTCACTGTATCGAACTTACGTAGGTGGTACGGTGGTGCGTACTGTAGGCCTAGTATGAGTTTTCAATACGAAACTCGTTCGATCGTATCGAGCGCGTTTGACTCAGCGATTGGCCCGCTTCAAGGTCGTAAGAACTCTCAACCAATGAGAGCGCCAAACGCGCTCGATATCGACGATTAAGTTTCGTATTGAAAACTCATACTAGGCCTACTGCGTAGCTAGTTTTATGCAATGGGTACCTAACGAACTAACGACAAATTGGCCCGCTGCCTAGCACATAGTTTCTAATATAGTATTTATCGATCGTTCGTGCACCTGATGCACCCGAAATTATGCTATTCCGGAGATCACCTTCAGCGAACATTTAGATAATGGTTTGTAATGATGGCGTTATTTTAGCAAAGTAGGGATGTCGAACAAAAATGTGTTAGGTAAAGAAATATGTGTCATGAGAAAAAGCAATTAAGGGAGCTTGTGCGTAGCATCGTGACAGATCTTCTTAATAGAAAAACTATTATCTTACTGATGGTTCCAATAATATTTTCATTGTCTTTAGCCTTTATGTGGCCAATTGCGATTGTCTGAAGATGTTTTTTTAAGGAGAATTCCGGGTTATTGTAGACATATACGTATATTGGGTTAATGTCTATTTTCGCCAAACATCTGAGCATTCTTAGCTATAATGGCAATTGAATAAATATGTTACTCTGAGATACAAAAGTAGGTTATTGATTATGCTAAGATTCGATTACGTACTCTGTAGGACTTGAAATGGCTAAATGCCTTTAGTGTATTATATTCGGTTACACAAAGTTACATACATGTGTAAAACTGTGTGTGTGTGGCCGACAAAAAGTATCTCTTGATAAGTTTGCTCGCCTAATACTTACCATAGTGGTATTTAGTATCATGGTCAACATATAAATGTTAATTTGGTTTGTAAGTTTTAATTCTAATTGCACTTCTGGTGTTGAACGAGCTTTTAGGTAGAACGATTGTAATACGAATAATTCGAAAAAAATCTCCTCAAGAATACAAATAGGGACGTAAACGGACATTACGCGTAACGCATAACGCGGTTCTCTCTTTCCCTCTCCATCTCTCTCTCTATTTGGTTTAGGTACCGAATAAAGAGAGTAGTATAAATAGTTTCCGTATGAAGTATTTTTAAATTATTTATTTTAAAATAACATTTCTTTAACAACAAATAGGGAGCTTTTTAATTATTATCTATAAGGATAGTCCAGTAATTTATAATTTAAAACCTGGTTATGTAATCCGTTCGTGATAAAAATTACTTTAGCCAAACAACCGACCACACATATTCATAGTCTGCTCAAAAATACGAAAAAGTATTCATACAACCTATATTACAATCATAATCCAATAATCATGTCTGGGTAAGCGAAACAAGTTAGGGCAGATCCTTTTATATAAAGTGATTTTTTTACCTGAAGCTCGATTTCAGCAAGTCTTGCTTATTTCAAATTACACAGGGGACGAGAGCGGCAAATAACATTTTTCTGAGTTCTTGCCAAGAATATTTTTGTATCTCAAATGGAATAGCATTGAAATCAAAGATATTCTTTTATTTTTGTTCATTAATTGTGCCTTATAGGGCGTAGTTAAGTTAGGTTTTTAAAACTCTCAAGTAGCTAGTTGCAAAATCATTTTTATGAAAAATACCACCTCCCCAAACCATCACTTGAAACGGAACTTAAAAAAATCTCGTATAGATTTTGTGTCAATTTAATAATTCATCGTACTTGTGGACTCGCACGCGCCAGTTGAGAGCACCATGGAAAATGGAAACTACATATATTCAACACGTGTGATAGTCACATACTGGGATATTGAAGACGCTACTTTTCGAAATGTATCCTTGGAGTGTACCGACCGCCTTCAGCTTTTGGGTGTTGAGATTTCCTCGAACCTAAACTTTGCCTTGACTTTTGAATAGGCTCTTAATAAACTAGTGCACTTTGCCATCAACGATTGCGTCACTGCTTACCATCAGGCGGGATTGCGGTCAAGCGCTAGTTAATAATTTATTTAAAAAAAAAGCACTAGTACCATTTTTTGTGCCACTGCATCCATACCATGGCCTTGTGTGTCAACTGATTTCATGGAGCTTCAAACTCCTCGATCGGCCGGCTATTAATTATCGGCTAAGCAAGATTATACGATCTTGAGTCTTGAGTGAGTGAGTTCTTCGTTGAGTCAACGAAGTGAGCACTAGGAAATTCAAAGTTGCCGTATTATTTTTCTATGACACAGTCAGTTACGAAGTAGTTTTTTTTAACACAAAAGTACATACTTAAATCATACATATTTTAAGTCTATATTTGTCTAATCTTTTTTAGGTTCTCTGGCATGGTAAATCTCTTAGAATTGATAATTCTACCGGCAGTAATGGTAGGTAAAAACCCATCTTCTAAAAAAGAGGATTCGATCGTGTTACCGTCGACATGTGGGTTCATTCAGTACCTAATGTCTGTAAACCTGTAAGCCGTTCCCTTTATTATCATTCATTACCCACATCAATAAGAAGGTAAAATCAATGAGTATATAGGTTGTATCTTAAAATAATATGTTCAGTACGTATGTATTTATTTACGTATGAATAATGTTGGATATTTATGTATTTGTGAATCTATTTTAGTATATTGTATTTATAATATTTGCACCAACGACAGTCCCATTTATGGTTCAGGAGAATCTCCGTCCATTCTTTGGTTTCCTGGAAGAGATTGCATCAGCACTAAGGCTGCATATTGAATATTTTGTCGTGTTGAATGTATCAATAACCAATGTATGTTTTTGGTATTCAATAAAGTATAATATATAAATGAATAATTTAATTAGTTTAAAGATGATCTATCAATTGAGAAATGCTCATTTAACAATTATATTTTTACAACAAAAAATTCTAAAGTCGACGTTGAACTCAATGTTAATTGAATTCCCAAACTATTGCAAGGTTGGATGACATTTATGACCATATTTTCAGGTTATCTCCAGTCTATTCTTACAAAAATGTTAATTAGGAATTATTTGTTGGAATTTCACAATCCACGCGTTCCTCGAAAAATACGTTAATCCGTACGTCCCGCGACTAATCTCTCTCAGGACCCTGTTTAATAAACGTTACAAATTGTTAATTAGAATTGTTACAAGATACAAATCTACAAGTTTCTGTTTAATCAGGAATTGCAGAAATAGTAAAATTGAACCTACAATTTTGTAAAATTGAACCTACAATTTTCCACATTGCTGTTGAATTGTTATTTTCCCTGTGACAATTGACATATTTGTAAGGAAAACTGTTTTATTGATCGCATAATTGCATTTACAGTTGTGATGTTGAGTATGTTAGTGACATTTTGCTGAAGTTGTGTTTTCTTGTGTTCATTACTGCACCTACATAGTATTTTATAAAGTCATGTGGTTTTTTTTAAATGAACAGACAGCTGTGTTTCTCCGGAGTTTGTTCTGCCACTTCTTCTTCTCAGCGAAAGCACTAAGGAAGTGTCGGTGGGTGGGCGTTTTGGGGGACTGTCTTATGTAATATTGACGTTCAAAAATACTAATTCTCAGCCTAATTTGAATAAATGACTTTTGATTTTGATTGTTTTACTAATAGGACCATCTGCTTTTGGAACATAGATATAATTCCAGATTCCAGATGAAGGTTGCAATCGACATAATGCTTAGCAAAAAGGCTTGCGACTGCTAAACCAACGAGGCAGTTGCTAAACTAATACAAGAATATTAGCCATATCTTAATATGGCTAATATTAATGCCTTAGCATCTGATCAGAGTAGCGGTCACCTAATGGTATCGGCCGTGATTTACAAGTCGTAGGTTCGAACCCCATCAGATGATTCATCATCATCATTATCAGCATTATCAACCTTTCTTATCGTCCCACTGCTGGGCTCAGGTCTCCTCTCATACAGAGAAGGATTAAGCGGAATCACCACGCTTGCTTGGGTTGGCGATTTCAAACTTAAAGTCCAGGTTTCCTCAAGATGTTTTCCTTCACCTTCAGTCATTAGTGTCCAAGACATACTTAGAAAGTATACCTTTAGAAAAGTTACATTGTTACTTGTCTGACGTGGAATCGAACCTGCGCACTCATACTTGAGAGGCTGGTGTTTTAACCACTAGGCCACCACGACTTTTTTGATCAGATGATTTATTTTGTGTAAATTGCTCTCAAAACGGTGAAGGAAAACATTGTGAGGAAACAGCATGTCTATGAGCCAAAAAAAACTTCGAAGTCACGTGACATCTACCAACCCGCACTGGCCCGTAGATTACGGCCCACTCCTTCTCACCGCTCTTTGGTTACACACAAGCAAAGCATTACATTCCCGTGGGCGTTAAAAGTCGGTTGAACTTGTTATTCGCACAAGTTTTAAGTAAAAGATACTTTGTTTATGATTCTTCCTATATTTACGGAAAGTAGCTTAGTAGGTAAGTTAAGTAAGTATATCTATTACTTTTCCATTTGCCACTAAAGAATAAAACAAATGAAGACTGGCTTCTCCTTCTGTTACAATAAAAAACTTGGTTGTTTCTCTTTATACAGTATGTTACGAAAATCCTGTCCGACCCATAAGGATAATAAAGGTTAGGTAAACACCTGACCAAATATAATATAAAATTTTACGTATTCATCATAGTACCAATACAAATGAATTTTGAAATAATCTTTTTTTCCCGCGAATTAATTCCAATTTCACCGAAATTTGGTAATTTTTAAAAAGTGACAACACCGGTATTATTATGAGCGAATAGCGATGCGACCACGTGCCGCGTGTCCTGCCGCCCGCACCCCGCGGGCGGCAGGCGAAGGGTGGTCAACACACATTTATTAAGTTACCTCCTTTTACGAAATAATATTAACTTTTTTTTAGGGGGATTTTTTTTAAAGTTTAGCCCGGGTTTTGTATGCATTAGTAGAATCAGTTATCGATACCTAACAACACCTTCACGGGTCGGACAGGGTTTTCTTAACATACTGTATAAATAAACAAAGATGTAGGCGTTTTCTCCTCGCAGATATATTTTGTTTAAGACTGTGTTTCCATAAGTTCAGCTCTAAGTAAGACTTACTTGAGGTGGGATTTAGTGGCGGCTTATATTATGAGCCGGAGTATTTAAGTATGTAAATGTGTGACATGCTTGTGTCGTATGAATCTTAATCTGCATAACAGGGATGAATGAATGACGACGATAGGGTTTAGGTGGTGGGAATAAATATTTCAGAAGCCCTATTCCGATAAATAAAAACTTTCAAAATCTAGTCGGAATCTCACAGCGACGATTAATGTTTTGTCAAAAGTGTTGGGAACTATTTTTGCCAGATTGAGACTGTATATATGTGTACATACACGACAAGTATAAAGTGTGTCTCTGACATCGACGCACAAACGAGTATCATGGATCCAGTACATGATTCTGAACCCCCCAGTAGTGGAATTTTTCGTCGGCTTTTTCATGATTTAAAAAAACATATATGTTGTTTTTTTTCACTTTAGACCGTTCATAATTGCTATACTTTTATAACTGAATAAGATTTTAAAGTAAAAATTAATTAAGTCACAATAGCGCAATTAAAACAAAACTCGAAAAACTATCTTATCAGCTGATTTAATAGAGTTCAGAACAGGGATCAATGTTATACCTACAAACTCGCACGGCGGCACGCTTGCAACGTTCAAAGGCCGAGCCGACACTTTTTTACACTTTGAAACACTTTGAATTCTGTAACCGTTCATTAACGACATAAATGACTATTATAATTTTATGAGTGGCATGCGGTCTAGCCTTTTCGCGAAGTTTGCGTTACGATGTCAGATACACCCTGTATTCTGAGGGACACTCAGTATATACTTGTCGTGTATGGCGGTTTCGTCTGGAAGTGATGTTATTTTGTAATACCGGCACGTGGAAAGAGTCGTTTTGGACTCCGAGGCGAAACTGTCGGTATGTCTATTTAAATTGTGATTGTTAAAATTGGGTATATTTACACTTCGTGCTTTATTAATCTATGAAAATATTTTGTATGCTCATAAAAATATAAAATTGTTTAAAAAATACAGTGATGTCCGTAATATAAATACTAGAAACAGGCACAAATTTATTGTACCTACAATAAGGCTCAAGAAAATAGGTGGATCTTTCAGATGCTAATGTATACATTTTTACAATAGACTTCCAGAGGTGGTTCAAGATCTGAGCCTGAATAAATTCAAATCCTTCATTAAACGTAAGTTGTGTCAGAAAGCATTTTATAGTGTTAAGGATTATATTGAGCACAAAAAGGCTTGGGCTTGAGCTGCGTCCGATTTCTATACACTGTATGTTCTTTGATTTTTCCTCTTGTAGTTTTAATATAATAATAATAATAATAATAATAATAAATTTATTTACTCAAAGAGACAGATTGTAGTAGGTACATATGGTTAAAAGTTTCTTACAAAATATGTTAGGTTGTCTACAATCGAGTGGGTGAAGCACTGTTCTCCTAGCTAGATTACAGAATAACCTGTGTTAAGGAGAAGCAGTCTCGTCCCCCTATGCTTAAGGTACAGGTATATAACATAATATTGTATAGTATTTGTGCTGACACTACTATTTTAACAGAATTATATATTGTAAGTAAATACTACTTTTAAATTGTATACAAATCATGATTAAATTATTAGATGTAGGTGTTTTATGTAAATGAATGTGGATGTGTGTAATGGTGTATGTGTGCGTGTATATACATAATTATGTGTGGTGTGTGTACAGCTCAGAGTAATGCTTATCATGCTATATGAATATTTTTTCGGTTGCATCATAAGACAGATCCTGAAGGTACAGTCGGACACATTTTTTACAATTATAGTATGATAAACTGTATATCTGTATCTTCTTGCTTAATTTATTGTAAAGATACGGACCTAAATAATAAAAGAATCGTTTTGAAAAAGAGGAATGTACTCTCGGCAATATGCAAATACTATCTTTACGACGTTTAGTGATTTCTCTGTATGGGGTATTATGGTGCTGCAGAGTAACTGTTTGTAATATAAAGTGTTGTCGTATGTTGAGAACCTGACATTCCTTATATAATTGACTAGTTGGGTATAGAATTGGGCGAAATGTAGCCACTTTTAGTATGGCCCTATGTGCAATTTCTAAGGATTTTAGAGTGGTCTTAGCAGCACCACCCCAACACGAGATACAATATGTAATGATTGACAGACATAAAGCAAAATAAACACTACGTATTATATTTGGATTAGCTACATTTCGAAGAATTTTAAATATGTATATAAGTTTGCGTACTCTGCCAGTCAGCACACTAATGTGAGACTTAAAGTTCAGGTTCTTGTCCAGGATTATACCCAAGTATTTAATCTGCTCCGTAGACTTTAATGTTGGACATTGGCAAGGAGCCAGTGTCGGTTGACGACATGAGTGAGCCTTCAGCAGTATAGGTGTTTTAGGTTGAGAGTTTGAAGAAATCGAATACGTCATGAAATTCGTTTTGGAGGCATTTAGAGTAAGCATATTGGCGCTAAGCCATTTTAATGCGGTGTTAAAGCCAAGCTGAGCACTATGCTCCAAGTCTGACCATGCACTACCAACAAACGTTATAGCGGTGTCATCAGCAAATGAGATTATTTTGGAATTAGGCACATTCAGGCTACACAGGTCATTAATGAAGACTAAGAAGAGCGTTGGGCCCAATATGCTACCCTGAGGTACGCCATAATAAATGGGAAATATGGGATTGTTTATGTTTTTTACTCAAAGCCAGTAAGTATTACACACTATGTAGCCAATGATGTATATTGTACATTACGGTATAGCATCGCTGACAAGGGTGTTCGGCACTGGTACAGCTACATAAAAAATAAACTAAGCTAATAAACTTAGTATTCGGGAATACTGTTGGAGCTGCTGAACCTTGGACAAAACTATCTTTGCATTGTGTAGATTCAATTTCTTAGTATTTTATAATTGCATGGCACATGTGTGAGCACAATGTATTTGCTGTAAAGCATTTATTTGTTGGGTTATTTTAATTTCTGTATTGTTGTTTTTTTTTGTGTTTTAATGGAGCGTCCACTAGCGTACAATATATTTCTGCATCGTTCTCACACGGTTGATTTCAACAAGAATCATGTAATCAAATATTTGTATCAATAGCTTGATAATTTAAAAGAGTGTCCATGGAGTTTCTTGCCCGTTCTTCTCCATAGGTACCTACTCTTTGGAATTGGCGACTAGCTTCATCTTATTGACTGACCGACCTTCTGATAATTCAAAAGTGCCTGTAACTGGATTATTTGAAATAAATGCTTTGATTTGATTTGATTTGCCGGAACACGACAAATCGCTTGGCGGCAAGTCTTTGTCTGGTGGGTGGTAACTTCTGCCGGCGGCCGATGTTATGGCCTACCACCGAGTAATAATACCGATCGAGTAATATCCATAAAATTATGCAGCGTGCAGAAAACACGTGTAGGACACGTTGGATACAATAATTAAGTGTTCTTTTGTTCGTCGGACAGCATTACATTGATTGATTCCTCACACAAATGACTATTGTAAAATTAGCAATAACTAATGGAGTGGCCATTTTGTCCCTTAAGTTCGATTTCTGCTGTTTATACAGTATTACCTGGTAGAACAGTGATTGAGTGACGAGTTGTCACACAACATACCTATACTAATCTCTTACACTTAAAACTTCCTCTTCGTCATATCGATGATCCCATTTGTATTTCCCTATACAGGGTGGCTGGTATAGACGACAGCACATCAAGGTAGTGTAATCTGTCAAATTTCTTTATTAGATTTTCGACTTTATCCCTGATGATTTAAGGCTCACGGTTGATTGGGAAATTTTGATAGTTTCCGGTAGCTTGATCTGCTGTCGACCGTACATTGATGCAACATGATTCAGTACCTAGATAATTCTGAACCCCGAATCAACAGTCATTTGTAAATTATTTGTCACACAACATTCATTGTGTTATGTATATTTTATTTTTTTATAAATTATAAACCAGCGCTTGACCGTAATCCCGCCTCATGGTAAGCAGTGATGCGATCGTTGATGGTAAAGCGCGCTAGTTTATTAAGAGCCTATTCACTCTAGCCTTGAAGACACTCAAATTGTATTGTGACGGAAACACCGACGCTGGCAAATTGTTCCAGTCCCTCGATGTACACGGGATAAAGGAGGAAGCAAAACGCTTCGTCCGGATCGCAGTGGTGTCAACAACGTAAGGGTGGAAACTCGCCGTACGTCGGGTCGTCCGATGATGGAACGGAGATGGGGGAATTAAATCATGCAGTTCCCTTGCACACTCACCAGAATGCATCTTATAGAAGACTATAATTATTCGAACGTATAAAGCAATGAATAAGCAATATCCTTCAAAATGATTTAGTTTGATGTCGTTGTAATTAGGCACAGAGTGAAGTGATGGTGCCTCTGCTCCAACTCCGCTCCCATCGAACGCCGCCCTAAAATAAGACGACTGTTCGCAGTCTACGCCGTGACAGCTAGCAGGCACCCAGCAGTCCATGCGGCGACAGCTAGCAGATGGCTAGCTTTCCACCAGCCCATCGTTCTCGCTTTTCGCTATAGACACAGTTCCTGACTCACAATGCGCGAACTAGCACTTACTGTTATTGTACTTGAGTATGAGAGAAACGCAAGAAATAACAGATGAAGATTTTAAGTTCCGCTTATAACAAAAGAAGAGTTTAGTCGAGGCGCGAGCGGCGCCTGCGCGCCGCCTGCGCGGCGTTTGCTAGCATTGAGCACTAGAGGTGGTTAATATAGCGCCTAGCACTATTCAATAGCACGCTATTTCCTCGTAGCGCATAGTGCACGCTAGGCAGGTGGACGTTACGATGTTATCACGCTATGACACTATGAATGAAATTGATTGAATGTGACCGCGTTTGAGCGCTGTGAACTGCTGACGTGTATGTATGTTTGTTGTCGCAACACGCTATTTTCATCGCGCGCGATCTTGCTTGTTAGCATCTATAAATATTAGTACCTATAAAATTCTGTTGCAAAACGAAGTAGTGACGATTAGTGTGTGCACAGGTAACTCTATGTAAAAATGTCTAATCCTCCCTAGTTAAAACGAACCTCTTTGAAAAGTCCGCAGACGGCAGCAAGACTGCTGTTTGTAATTATTGTCGCCGACAGTTGTCCCTTAAAACTACTATAACTAATTTAAAGGCTCACTTAAAGCAAAAACATATTATAACGTATAATATTTTTTTAAATTGTTCTAATTTAGAAAACAATTCTCCCTTAAGATCTGAAAATGTAAATATGTTTTTATAGCACGCGGTTTGTGTAACGAGGAACGATATGTAATGTAACGTGCTACGAAATCTAGCGTGTTGCAATATTATCGCGCCTGCTGGACGTCCACGTGCTTTCTTATTTATAGCGCGCTATAACATAGTGCATTTAATAGCGCGCTAGAAATTAATAGTTAATAGTCTGTAGCGTGCTATTGTTTTATAGTCGTTTTGAACAACTCTATTGAGAACGCGGACACCGCACCGACCGCTCGTATACAGTCAGCGAGGCGTCAACACTACTGAGCAGTCTGACAGCGGTAAACTCGCTGACAGCGAGCATTCTTCTAATTTATGATGCGAATGTAAAATATATTTATAGAGCAATATATAAAGTATATATTTAAATATAATAATCTTGTTGCCGATTGATAGCAGTCGTATAATTGGGCTATGACCTTCATCCCTACAACATTGCCTTGCCTTGTTAACCATGACAGGTATTGAGAAATTTAGTACGACCAATGACAAAAGTCATTTTTGAAGTGAAACTTCTTTAGGCACGCTTGACTTGGGGAGTAAACTAGCGAAAGCGTTACGAAAAATGATAGGAAAAAAAATGATGAAGGCGAACTGAAGCAGAGTATAGTCCTATTTCGTCTGTAATACAAACAAGGAGTTGGCTCATGTAAATATTGCATGATCTGTCGAGTATGAAGTTGTGAGTTCGCATCTCGCCGAAGGCAATATATATTTTTTGGATCTTTTTAAGATTTGTTAACAATTGAGTCGAGTATGAAGTTGTGAGTTCGCATCTCGCCGAAGGCAATATATATTTTTTGGATCTTTTTAAGATTTGTTAACAATTGATTACCTAAGAGCACAAATAAATTTATAAATTTCGTTCTGTTCTGGCCTTTATATTGTTTTATATATTTTTGCTGAACATTTCTGATATAATTGAAAGTATAGAAGCTTTAAGATATCGTCACAATACGATAATTGGACACAAAGTACAAATTGCTTTCGAGCCTCATAAGCTCAATTATTAAGCTAAGTACCTTGATTGATTAAGAACTATGAATTTCTTCGAGAACATGACGCTGCGAACACCCCCCGACCCCCCTCATTGATTACCTCACCCCCCCGTAGATTATCTCGGGAACCAGAGGTCGTGGACTACCCGAGTTTGGGGTCCCCTGAATCAGGAGGAGGAGCCCGACCTTTTGGCCCCGAGGGAATCCACTCCCCCCTCTCCCCCTCCCCCCTACCCCCGCAACCCCACGAAATCTACCCCCCCCCCCTTTAGTTACCTCACCCCCCCGTGGATTATCTCGGGAACCAGAGGTCGTGGACTACCCGAGTTTGGGGTCCCCTGAATCAGGAGGAGGAGCCCGACCTTTTGGCCCTGAGGGAATCCACTCCCCTCCTCTCCCCCTCCCCCTCCCCCCGCAACCCCACGAAACCTATCCCCCTCCCCGACCCCCTTTAGTTACCTCACCCCCCCGTGGATTATCTCGGGAACCAGAGGTCGTGGACTACCCGAGTTTGGGGTCCCCTGATTCAGGAGGAAGAGCCCGACCTTTTGGCCCCGAGGGAATCCACTTTTTTTTTTTTAAATTGGATTTCTATGCAAAAATATTAATTTATAAATGAAAGCATGAAATAAATTTAAATATTTATAGAAAATTAATATATGTATATGTGTATACATGTATATATTGTACACACATATATATATATATATATATATACATACAGATGGTGCAAAAGAAGTTTCACTTCAGTCGTGTGGTCATAATTTTTTTTATTTTACTAACAAAGAATAACATGCAAAACAGAAACACTCGGGCTTTTCACATGTGAAAATAAAAACAAGGTCTCCAGAGGAACTTTAACTAAGAAATTGTGAAAAGAAAAGTCAAAAAAAAGAGCAAATCCCAAATGATTTTACCGGTTTAAATATGCGAAGGTATATTGAAACGTCTAATATCATTTCATTATGCTTATCTACATATCTACTTTGAATTTAATACTGTTTGGGGTTAAAACCCCAGGGCCACTGTGGTCCGAGTGCTTATGGTTTGTTCAACGAAATCTCCAAACGGCGGGTTGACACGTCCCATGACCCAAGGGCTGGCTTTTACCTTCGCCAAAGGTTAAGTATAGCAATACAACATGGCAATAGGGTCAGTCTCTAGGGTACATTACCAGTCGACAGCGATGCGAAGGAATTTTTCAATGCTATAAAGGGTGTATCTGACATCGACGCAAAAACGAGTAGGTGCCATGGATCCAGTACATGATTCTGAACCCCCCAGTGGTGGAGTTTCTCGTCGGCTTTTTCACGATTAAAAAAAATGACGTTTTTTTCACTTTAGAACGTTCATAATTGCAATACTTTTATAACCCAATAAGATTTTAAAGTAAAAATTAATCAATTCGCTAATTACACCAAACAGCGGAATGAAAACAAAACTCGAAAAACTATCTCATCAGCTGATTTAATAGAGTTCACATCAGGGATCAACGTCATCCCTACAAACCCGCATGGCGGCACGCTTGCAACGTTCAAAGGCCGAGCCGACACTTTTTTTAAACATTTTTATTTCTGTAACCGTTCATTAACGACATAAATGACTATCATAATTTTATTAGTGGCATGCGGTCTAGCCTTTTCGCAAAGTATGCATTACGATGTCAGATACACCCTGTATTTTATTAGTTTGTTATTAGTTTTAGTTAGATTAAGATATTGTATTTTTTGTAATACGTATGTAGTTTCTCATTTATTTTTAGTTGTTTGTACAGTGTACACTGGGTTACTTAACATAGGGTTAAGTAACCTTTTTGTAACAGTTAAGCGCCTTATAAAGCCTAATTGAAGATTCGTGGAATCAAATAAAAATAATTTTCATATATTTTTAAATACTTCCCAGAATTTTATATTCAATATCATGTTTTACGTAAACTATCATAGTGGCTTTTTTTTGTTTGGAATGGGAAATCATCAAATGACCTCTCCTACTCTGGGCGGAGTGTCAGACTTTTACTGACTAAAACCCACCCGTGTCCCTCACTTGCCTGTACGCCAGGGCCAAGGTTTTCGTCTCCTTCTTTGCTAGCATTACGGCTTCGCAAAAGGAGGTGATGGCCTGCCAATGCACTCTCACTCCGGACCATGGCTTGGACCAGGGTCGGACGCGAGAGATCGCCACGAGGACATGGTGGTGCTCTACCTAAGCCGGGCAGACCTCCATCGTGACCTCAGGGAAGTTAAGTGGTTTTCATTGCTATTCCATTAGGTACCTTATACTTTTACAAAACTTAGTTTTCAATAGGGATGTATCCAAGGTATGAAAATCAAAAAAATAATTAGTCCGTCTTACAGATAATAAAAAAAATTAAGACCCGTATTTTTTATTTTGTCCTAATTACCAAATATTACTGAGATATAGCGTATTAAAGTTACAGAGTGGGGGCTAATTACGTCACGCCGTTCTATATTTTGCACCATGGCGTGACGTCATGCGACATTTCAAATCAATATATCTTCTTAAGTATTTGAATAAAAGAAAAAAATAAAAAATACCTGTTCAATATTTATTATAAAGCTGTCTGACGGACATTAAATTATTTTTAGGATACAAGCCAATTAGTTAAGGATTGAAGATGATATTTATTAATTATTTTCAGTCATCTGTGTTAGGACGACAGCAGGACAAGCTACCTAGAACTGTCAAATATTTCCAATCAACCTGGAGTCTTAATGCTTTAAAGATAAAGAAGGTTGATGTGCTGTCGTCCTGTAAATTGTCCACGAACTTTGTCACCTGTTGTTTCAAAACATTAAAATACAATTTCGACGGGTCTGATCGAATTCCACGAATTTTCGTCTAGGCCTTATGGAGTAGGCAAATGGGACCATATCTTAAAGGAATACGTGTAATTATAAGTCAGCCTGTATTTTTCTAATTCAAATTCAAATTGAAACTATTTATTTCAGGAAAGGCCCATATATTTTTAGTAAAAAAAAAACATATAATAGGGATCAGTTGGCGACATGAATGTGTGCACGCACATGTCTGTCCGCCCAGAGCCTAATAAAAGGTCCGTCGACCTTGTCCGCCAGTGTAGCTAGGATACTGTTCGGGCTCATCCGTGACAAAGTTTAAAGGTAAGACGCCCGTCTTACCTGGTAATGGCACCCCCACGTCAAAGCGCGTATTTTGCGTACGACTGCGGAAAACGTTTATTCGATTCACCCGCGTTCGTCAATGAAGATCAACGCACAAACAATGACAGTCAACCCTAAATAAGTATTTATCTGGAGAACTTCTGCCCGATTCAAGTCGGGACGTTGCATTGTTTATGCTAGTGCCTAGTGGTGCGGTTAACTTTGATTTTGAGCACCTAACTTCAGTGTGATGCGTAAATTCCTTTAGGCGATGTAAAGGTAGTCACAGAGCCATGTTCCTTTAGCTACTGCACAAAGTATAAGCATAATTCTGTGAAAGCTGCAAGGATACTTAAATATCAAATATCCAGTAGCCATGGAAATTTATCTAAAAGTTTTAAAGTTATAAATGATTGAGACGTAAAACAAACCTTTTAAAACCGCATGGTTATTGTAATAACCATCTTGACTTTTAACGACTTTTTAAGGCGTATTGTTTTGCTAAGCTCCCAACGTGGCGGATAATGTGGGCTTTAAGAACTTCGAACCATTTATAAGGTATTAACAAATGACAGTAAATTGGATCAAACGGTAATAATTCACGACCTTCTGCAAAGTAGATGTATGTAATATCAGTTTAATACATGACATGAATACTTATTGAAGAACTTTAGCGTTGTTCATAACCGTACTTTCGGCTCTCCATATCCCCTCGTTCAAACGTCGTCGTAAGGAGCGTAATTACATACTTGAAGGAGCTAAAATATTTTCTTATGGCTCGTATTTTATACGACCTTATATGAAACAAAGGATTTAGCACGAACCAACAACGTAAATGTAACATACATTTGTTTATACAAAAAAAAAGCAACTATTGTAATGATTTTTTGTTTTGACAGTCCTAAGTGATTTAATTTAATGTTTTTGCTCAGTCTAAATATCTATCAGCAATAGATATGAATAGTCTAAAAACTAATTAGGTATAGTTTGTCTATAACTATATAGTTTGTCTTGCCTTTCCTCTGCAAGGTCCTAGAACGCTTTTGTAAAGACATGCTTCAGAAGCGGGGAAAATAATAAAGCCGTAGTATGAACCAGTACAAGTTTGTTTAATTAATAATCAACAGTACAGCATCAGTAGTTTATATATACTATTGAGTCAAAACACTAACGAATAGTCACAAAAATAATAGACAGCGGAAACGGAAGTTAACAGGTATTGAATAAAATTAAGAAAAAGTTAATAATAACGCCAGTAATAGTCAATAATTGTGTACAGATATTTGGATAAACCTAAAATATGGAAAGTAATTTATACTTATTTATTTGAACAATGCTTCATTTAATAAATAAATATCCGATGGGCGGGAAGACTAATTCTCAGTATGATTTTATAATAAGAGTTGGCGGTAATCGGAAGTTGCATCAATAATTCTAAAATTAATAAATTAATGGCCGAAAGACCGGAAGTACTAAGCTTATAAAATCCTCCAAGTATTTAAAGTAATCATAATAAATTTAAATTAATATAAATAATTACGTAACTACGATCAATATATAAATAATTATGTATAGCTCGAACTAAGTATGGCTTCATAGATGAGCGGGAAGCGGAAGCTGTAACACTCGGCCATCCTGTATCTGCCGTGGTCCACCGCGGCGTTGCTGTTCTGCAGATTTCTGCGACATCTGAAATCAAAATTTTGCAACACAGTAATTTGTTTCTTATAGTGTTATTAATTTACACACCCCAGTGCCTTACATGTAAATATTTCAGCAATCCTTTAATCACAAAGCAAAATCTTGTACATAATAGGTAGGTACATGTTAATCACAGCAGGAACATAAATATCATGAGAGTAGTTATGCAGGATTCAATTCCAAATTTATAAGTGACACTTAGATATGTATACGGCTAGATCATGCAGCGTTAGATTAGGTATTGTGATTTGTGACACGAAGATATCTATAATGCAGTTTTTTTTTATAAGTAGGTAGGTATGTATCACACAGGATTAGATATTTATGTAGTTTTATGTAGGTACCACACAGTTTATTGAAATTTTTATATATAAGTATACAATCAACTAGAACGATAACACAGCAATAAGATAAGTATTTTAAAATGAGATAAATTGTAGTTTTCTGTGGATTTAGCACACAGTTCTATCTAAACCGCCACACAGCGCGATATGTATGATAGATATGATGAAATAAACTGTATTAAAGTTTTATGTACATAGATCTACTTAAACGATCACGTAGTTAAAGGATAGACGTTACGACTTTAGATCACCCAATAGTTTTATGCAAATAGCACACAGATCTATCTATACGATCACACAGGAGTAGGATAGATATTAGGATTTTAAATTATCCGATTATGGAAATGGCACACATATCTACATATACGATCACACAGCAGTAGGATAGATATTAGGATTTTAAATTATCTGATTATGGAAATGGCACACAGATCTACCTATATGATCACACAGCAATAGGATAGATATTAGGATTTTAAATTATCTGATTATGGAAATGGCACACAGATCTACCTATATGATCACACAGCAATAGGATAGATATTAGGATTTTAAATTATCTGATTATGGAAATGGCACACAGATCTACCTATATGATCACACAGCAATAGGATAGATATTAGGATTTTAAATTATCTGATTATGGAAATGGCACACAGATCTACCTATATGATCACACAGCAATAGGATAGATATTAGGATTTTAAATTATCTGATTCTGGAAATGGCACACAGATCTACCTATATGATCACACAGCAATAGGATAGATATTAGGATTTTAAATTATCTGATTCTGGAAATGGCACACAGATCTACCTATATGATCACACAGCAATAGGATAGATATTAGGATTTTAAATTATCTGATTATGGAAATGGCACACAGATTTATCTATATGATCACACAGCATAGGATAAATATTAGGCTCTTAGATTATCTATCTATTCAATCACACAGCAGTAGGATAGACGTTAGGATATTTTATCTAAGCATAATGTAAAAGTTCACTATATCACACACAGATTGTATTTTAAATATCCGTGATCCATAAAATATAATAGTTTATAATTTATACCCCACTGTGTAGCTAAGGTACATAATGTGAAGTAGATTTTAAAATACTGTGACTGAAAGTATTCTTTTTTTTAATATTTCCTATTACACATTCAATTTATACGATATATCACAATGATTATAAGATATATTACACTGATTGTATGTCGTGGTGAATATGCTCAATCCTTCTCTGTAGGAGAGGAGACCTGTGCCCAGCAGTGGGACGATAAAAGGTTGATGATTACATTGACTTCCTTAATTAATTTCTGTTAAACTTTAATTCTCACGTAGCATCTGTACAGGCACTCATGTTTTTTTTTTTTTGTTTTAACTTTCTAATAAATCATCCCTATCTACACTAGCTTTCTTCTGTAGTTTCAAGACCATTTATTATAATTGTTCGATTGACGCATTCTACTTGCCAGTTAAAACGCGGACTAGCAATTGCATTCAAAATATGCTTGAACTCTTTTTGTATAGCAAATTCTTTAAAATACTTGTAAAAGAGACAACCCTATCTAATTATTCTTCGTGGAGTGCCAAATACATTATTTCATTCAAGTGTTGGATTGTTTCTACAGAACTGACCCCTCTTACAGCATGAGCAAAAATGGATTTTGTAAAAGAGGCGATGACAACAAGTATATAGCAGCGGCCATTACGGGTCTTTAGAAATAGGCCTAAATGATCACGGGCAGTGTGCATAGGTACCGAGACTTTTTCTATGGGATGCAACTGCCTCAGGTTTACCATAATTACCTTTTCAATAAGCTTAATGCAGGCATGCTTGTTATGTATTTGCGGATAAATCTTGTCATACCGGGAAACTAAAAATGTGACTTCATGAGCTTTTCGCATTTATCCATGCCTAAATGACTTATTTCATCTTGGTATTTTTGAAGTAATGACCACTTAGATAATTTTGGTATTACGAACCTGGCCCCGTAAAACGTTTTCCGAAACAAGTAACCATCAATAATTTTATAATCATTATTTAAATTACGATTAGTGGTTTCATCTTTAAGTTGTTTGATTATAGCCTGAACGCTTTCATCTTGTAATTGCAACGTATGACGCCAGTCAGTTTCATCTATGTTGAAGCACTGGAGCGGCTTTACGGGGTTAACACTAAGCGCATCGGCATGCTTCATACGATCCCCAGGTCGGTATTCGATTTCTAAGTCAAAATCTTGAATGGCTAGCCAACCACCGGGCGATTCGACAAATTAGGTTCCTTTGGCAGAGGGTAGTCCTTAAAGCGGAACAAGCAGTTACGATTTTTATGGGTATGCCAGTAATATAAATACGAAATCGCTTTAAGGATACAGCGAGAGTTTCTAATTTGTAGCTATGATAGTGCATTTCTTGCGGACTGGTGACCAGACTAAAGTAAGCTATAGGCTTACGAGACCCATCCTTTTGATACTGGAGCAGTATACCACCCAGGCCAATTTTACTCGCGTCTGTGTGAATTTCAGTCTTTGCATGGTGATCATAAATTGCCAGGACTGGTAGACTGCTAAGAATGTATTTTGATTTATTGAATGCGCTATCTTGTTCTGGGCCCCAAATCAAATTAATGAACTGGCGTAATTCGTGTACATTCCGCAGTTGTCTGAATTCAGAAAAGCTATTAATTTTAGTCAGTCCGGAGCATACAGAACCTTCAGTTATTTCATGTCCTAAATAGTTAACATTAAGAAAGGAACATTTTTTTTTTAGGTTAAGGTTGAGATTCACCCGAGAGAGAAGTATCAGAACCTCTTCCAACAGTTTAATACCTTCTTCAATTGTTACTGCAGGCAAGGTCACATCGTCTAAGTAGGTAGAGATTCTGTTATTTATGGATCCTAGCACTTTACGTATTTAATGAGGGAAAACGACTAGTGCATTAGCCAAACCGATGGGCATTTTTTTTTTAACTCATAATGACCTGATGACGTGATAAATGCAGTTTTGTGAATAATCATCAGAGACCCTCACCAGGTAATAACCTTGGTCATGTCTAAAACTGTAAAGTATATTTTACCTACCAATCGATTAATTTCATCGTCAATATGTGGCAAAGGGAAGCGGTCTTTTACTGTACAGACATTTAATACCCCATAATCAACAAAGAGCCTATAATCACCCCCCTTTTCCTTCACCAATATTACAGGGCTTGCAGAATGAGAGTTAGACTCCCTCGCGATACCAGCATTCAAAAGCGCATTTACTTTGTCTTGTACTATTTCGTTTTCTTTATAAGATAACCTATATGGCTTGCAATACACGGACTTGTCAGTAGTGGTAGTTATTTGCATTGAAATGCAAATGTACCGCCTAAGTTAGGATGTGTACATCCTAACTGGTTACTGCATTTAACAAAACAGTGTTTGTATTTATTGAGCAGCTTTAATAACATATCAGAATGTTTGTTTTCCTGAACGCACTCCCCACTTGTGTTCGTAGTACTGTAATCGTCGGCAATCAAAGATACCATCTTTTTGAAAGTATACATCTGCAGGAGCTACAAGTTTACCAGCTTCCCACTGTATGCACGGATCTCAAACATTAACTTTGCACAATTGAAGGTCATTAGCAGTTAATAATATAGGTTGGGGTATGTAATACGATATACGACCCATAGAATACAAAACTGGACGGGTAACAAGTATGTTAGAAGGTAAATAATTGGGATCACGCATAGACTAATACCTTATTGCCAGTCCCCGGTTGAATGTTAACACAATGTTAAAAGCAAAGGCACTTTCGAAATAACATCCTCATTGTTCAGAGCAATGTCGGAAAGACGAGGGTTATCTTCAATGTTACTTAATAACTTGACCGATTTTGACGATTTTTTTTTTTTGTAAAGTCAGGCCCTGATGGTTAATTGTAGGTTGACCAACATGTTCGGATCAGTCACTTCAGCACTGGCGTACAAGCATAAATTGTCAATAAGGATCTCGAAACTTGTCTTCCCTAACGAATTAATCAAAAGTCCTCCAAATACTCATAATAACATTAGAACGAGACGGATTTAATTTCAATCTTTTGACGAGATTTGAAGTGATTAAATTGACCCCACTACCAGTATCAATATACGCTAGCGCTACGCAATCATTTACGGTTACGTGTTTCTTGTACAAGTCAGAAATAATTTCTGTGGTAACAAAATTAACATCCCGTACCTGTTGGTTATTTTGTGGTGCCTGTTGATCTCGTGGACTCCCGGCTACATACCAGCAGATGATCGCAGCATGTCAAGGTCGCTGGCAGACTTGGCAACGCGTAGCTCGGCATTCACGGGCGGTGTGTCCAGTCTTGCGGCAGTTGTAGCAAGTCCTCGGCGAATTTCCCGCAGATCCACGTTGCGATGTCCTAGTTTCTAATTTCTTGTAATTTTCAAGTGATGATATGAACCCGTAATAAACTTCTTCCCATTCATACAAGTCATCCAGTTGGTCGATATTATGAAGGCATCCTTTTACATTGGTAGTCTTTTTCCCAGGGTAAAATTTTGGTACGATTTCGGAATCAAGTAGAGTTATTCTTCTTTTTTTTTTTGGCAATGGCGGGTTGAACTGTTTCGGCGGGTGAAGAAAAAAAATTCAAGGTTTTCTTCCTCTTCCGTGGACGATTCGCTTCTCCGCCTCTTCCCCAAACCGTGGAAAAATATGGGCCGTGGGGCTTCTTCATCCCACTTCTGAAGTGTAAAGACATGCTTCAGAAGCGGGGAAAATAATAAAGCCGTAGTATGAACCAGTACAAGTTTGTTTAATTAATAATCAACAGTACAGCATCAGTAGTTTATATATACTATTGAGTCAAAACACTAACGAATAGTCACAAAAATAATAGACAGCGGAAACGGAAGTTAACAGGTATTGAATAAAATTAAGAAAAAGTTAATAATAACGCCAGTAATAGTCAATAATTGTGTACAGATATTTGGATAAACCTAAAATATGGAAAGTAATTTATACTTATTTATTTGAACAATGCTTCATTTAATAAATAAATATCCGATGGGCGGGAAGACTAATTCTCAGTATGATTTTATAATAAGAGTTGGCGGTAATCGGAAGTTGCATCAATAATTCTAAAATTAATAAATTAATGGCCGAAAGACCGGAAGTACTAAGCTTATAAAATCCTCCAAGTATTTAAAGTAATCATAATAAATTTAAATTAATATAAATAATTACGTAACTACGATCAATATATAAATAATTATGTATAGCTCGAACTAAGTATGGCTTCATAGATGAGCGGGAAGCGGAAGCTGTAACACTTTGTTCATCAGCAACTTAGTACTTTTCTTTGTAAGAATAGTCTACTGAATCCTTTCCAATCTGGTTTTCGTCCTGGTCACAGTACCACTACAGCCTTAGTTAATGTCACTGATGACATACGTTTGGGTATGGAGCAGGGAAATCTGACGGTTCTTTGCTTACTGGATTTTAGTAATGCATTCAACAATGTCGATTTCGATATCCTACTTGGCATGCTTCGCTCGCTTAACATATCTCCAACGGCGATTGACTGGTTTCGTAGTTACCTGTATGGCCGTCGGCAACGTATATGCATAGAAGAGTCTTGCTCTTCGTGGTGCTATACTTCTGCCGGTGTACCTCAGGGCGGCGTTTTATCTCCTTTACTTTTCGCAATATTTATCAACTCCATCACCAAAAACCTTCTTTCCTCCTACCACCTTTATGGAGATGATTTGCAGATTTATAAACAAGCTGGCCACTCAGATCTAGCTGGCGCCATTCAAATTATTAACAAGGATTTGTTCTCAATCTGTGAGTGGAGTGAGGCGCATGGGTTGCATGTTAACCCATCGAAGACTCAGGTCATTGTTATTGGCAGTTCAAGGATGTTCCCCAGGATAGACTGGTCGCAACTTCCCCAAGTTCAATTTAATGGTACTGCTATTCCGTTCAGTGAGAAGGTTAAGAACCTTGGGGTTTGGATCGACAAGCATCTTTCCTGGGATCCACAGCTACAAGATGTCAGTCGCAAAATTTTTGCATCTGGTAAGTCTCTGAGACGGTTACGGAACTTTCTTCCTACTGCCACTAAAACTGCGCTTGCACAATCACTTCTACTTCCCATCCTTGACTACGCAGATGTCAGTTATCCAGATCTTACTGAGGCACAACTAGATAAACTTGAGCGACTTCAAAACTTTTGCATAAGATTTATATTTGGCCTGCGCAAATATGATCACATACCTGAATTTCGTACAAAGCTTAAGTGGCTTCCCATACGTCTTCGCCGGAATTCTCATATACTATTTCAGCTCTACAACATTTTGTTTAATCCTAAAACCCCCTCTTATCTTAAAGAACGTTTCAAGTTCCTTCATGACACACATAATAGATATCTGAGGTCATCGGAAAACCTGATATTAGACATGCCGATGCATTCCACTAGTTTCTATGATAAATCCTTTACTGTACAAGCAGTTCGGCTATGGAATGACTTGCCCGTGTCCGTAAGGCGTGCTCAAACACTGTTTACTTTTAAAACTATGATAAAAAAGCACTTCCTCTCTCTTTAAACATATTATTATTTTTAATGTGCTCTTGTATGATATTTATTAATTAGATGTATAAATTTATTTAAACTAGTATGATGCACTTAACGTATATATTTATTGTATAATCTATGTAAATAGTACACTGTAGGTGTAGACTACCTACACTATTTCTTTATCCTACTTCTTAGAATGCCATCCAAAGGTTGTCTGTAAAAGATCGCTCTTAGCGATAAGACCGCCCATTGTGTCACCCTTTGTAAAATATTTTTATTTATGTTCTGTAATCTATATGGTGTACATAATAAAGAGTATTCTATTCTATTCTATTCTATAAAGTCGTGAAAATAAATGAGGGCGCTGCGGTCGTACATATAGCAATCCTGTTGACTTGTCTGAAATCATTTTGATACTAGCACATTATTTTGTAGTAGAAGCAAAACTGGTTTTAATGAAAACACAAATCTAAGGTCTCGGTCGTTTAAATAAAATGAGTAAAACATAAAAAAAATCATACATATTAATTATTATATTTTTAAAGTGTTTTTACCAATGTAAAGTATTCCAAAACATAATAATTGTTTTCATCATCTGATTCTAAATATTCTTCGTTAAAAATATTTTCATTGTCAGCTACGTCTCCGCTACTGCTGTCATCAGCATATTACCTTCGCTTAGGCGAGTAACTGACTCTTCTACTCGTATATCTTGATACAGGATTCACTCTCACATTTTCCTGAAATTTAAAAAATAATAATATGTAATTTCTATCAGAAGATGGATAGCACTAATTTTAATTCCGAACATGATATAATTCCTTTTTTTAAATCAGTTGCAAATTAAATCACGTAAAGTACCAACATTTGCAAATCATGTACACAAACATATTTGCAATCTAACCTATAAATGTAAACAATCCTCATTTTAGTCTTAAAATCGTTTACTTAGTAAATTTGAAACTTATAGTAGATAAAAAGAAACAATAAGATAATTAAATACCTGTTTTAGCAACTGTTCAAGCATAAATATCGATGTACTTGTATTTACTAAGATTTAGTGTTGCCCTACTATTAAAATTATTAGTTTCTGAAAGATCTAATTTCACGACTTTAAAGACAAGCTATACATGTATCTATATTCTCGCTGAGCTCCATAAAGCATAGAGATAAACAAACCAATGTAGGGTTATCACAACTCACGTTTTACACATCTCCTGTTATTTACATGATTATCGACTTTTAAATGCTAATTATTTATTAACAATTCCTATTGCAGCATATTTCAATAGAATCAATAAAATAACATGCATAATAACTTGGTATTTCGAAAACCCATTAAAAAGTTGACATTCATTATACGTGATAGCCCTACAAAAAAAAGAAAGATGTATGAAATCCATGTATTAAAGACATTTTGTGGAATCCAACCAATGAATACAGTTGAGGCATTTGTCAATACAATTTTGCGTATTTTAATTACTTTCAAATCAACTACATAACACAATATGCATTGTAATACCTACTTTCAAGTGTGGACATAGTATAATCTATACCTATGTATCAAAAATTTAACCTATTATGAAATTAACTCACATGTGTTCATGTGTTGTATTTCATTCAAATCGGTTAAGAATTCTATGCAAATCATAAATATCTAAACAAATAAATTGTTTACATTAGTAGGAAGCAGAATTATTACTTTTATGAAAATCATCTATCTAGAAAAGGTTGTTAACATCTGTCTTTTAGGCGTAAACTACTCGTTGCCTAGCAATGGTTTGTTTACCTCTATTCTTTATCGAATTTGGCCGACATTTAGTGCGAAACAGGTATTATCAATTTAAAATCGTGATAAATTCATTGAGGTGTTTTATGGGGCTTAACACACTCATGTCGCATTGACCTCTATTAAATCCGTATCTACGGATTTAATAGCGCGGTAGAGCGGTACTCTCGCCGCCACCGCCTCCCCACGCCGCCGACACACGGAGCGCGACATAACCGCGTGGTTCATCGTGGGTGCAGGATGAAAATCAGAAGATTCTTGCCAGTGTTCGTGAACAAACTGGTCACAACCGTGTTAAATCAATCCGCACGGACAGGCGCGTAAACCGCCTTATCGCGCGGAGCACCGGTACGAAATCCGCTTTACTGTCTCCGCCCTCCGCGGCGGTACGCGGTGCCGTGTGTTAATCGCCTAAGTACTGTAAAACTATTTTTAAATTCGACAGTTACAGCATGGACGATCGAAGATAGACACACAAGAGTATACCGAAATAAGAAGTAGAATAATATTGAAAACAGTTATTCTCTGTTTGGTTGGAAATAAAATTAAGGTCTTAGATAAGTTTGCAACGACACTCGATAGATGGCGTAGAACATTTTCAATTCCAAATTTCTGAATTTAGTTATAGTTTCATTACAATACATGCAAGGCAGGTAAAGTAGAATTTTATTAAAAATATACAAGTGTCTGTGTATGCAAACGTGTTTTATTTAGTTTTGTCGGTCCTCTCTTGCGCGAGTCTTACTCGCATTTGGCCTTATACTTATTTTTGCCTGTTTGTATTTCGAGAGTGTCCCAAATATCTTTTTTTTTCTTTTTCTGCTAAGTGTAAACATGAATAAAGTACCGGGTAATACGTAGACTTTTAATAAAATATTTTTCATTCAAAGCCAAATAGACTGACTGGTGAACAATGGGTATGCCTCCGACACGATTTCGACGCGACGGCGAAAATGAAAAACGAAACAGGTCATTCAAATGAAACAGACCGAATGAAACTTAGGTATCGTTATTCATTTTCTGAAATCGTCAATCAAAGTCGAGTGTAAATGGTATTAAAAACAACGTGAGCAACGTCTGAATGTCACGGTCGGATTTAAATACGTAACTTTATCCTTTTAGCTATTTCAAATTGTTTTATCATTTGCACCTTACCGTTTCCTGTATTTTTATTTTTGTGTCAGTTTCCAGTTTAAACAGATGCAGCAGCTAAATACCACATAATTTATTCTGAAATAATTTAGTTATTTACTTGTTTAATTAAGGTTTACTAGCAGTTAAACAAAAATATATACAAATTATTGTGTCTTTAATCTGCACTGCACAACCAATTACAGGCAAACACCACATGTTAAGTGCTCTTATTTTTCTTATCAATGTATGCTTATTTTAATTTCACCGTTAAAACCAAACACAATTAATTATAAAACTGATATGAACTGAGCTGTCATCCTATTGATGCTAGGGATTGACAACATTGACAGGTCAGTTTGCCTATTAATAGTCCCTAGCATCAAGTGCATTTCGCCATAATTTTAACGGACTTAATATTTACAGAACTGGGCAGCAAGATTTTAAATGGAGCGACTATCTAGGTGGCTTCTAGAGTTGAGCTACACGATTACTGATAAATGCTTGACGGGCTGTACAGGTCCATTCCGTATGGTTCATTCCATAAAATACTATATCAAACACGACTTTTACATGTAATGATCACGTATTACTCCTTTGTTTCAGCTCGCCGCCCAGAACCCAGCGCCTAAGGTGGATGGAAGTTCAATGTTGTCTCACAACCAGGGCTTCTTCTACGGCGACTAGGGGCGTGAGGGTGCTTAGATTGCTGCTCCCTCATACGCTCCGCCTCCTCCATTACCAGCATCACTTCTTCACACAAGGAGGTAACGGCCTGCCTTGCACTGTCGCTCCGGACCATGGCCTGAAACAAATCGCCGTCGATCACAATACCCCTTGAATGTGGGTGTTAGTAAGTACAGGACAACAACGAGGCAACGAGTAGTTTACGCCTAAAAGACAGATGTTAAGAACCTTTTCTACATGGATGATTTTCATAAACGTAATAATCCTACTTCCTACTAATCTAAAAAGTTTATTTATCTTTAGATATTTATGATTTGCATTGAACGCTTAACCGATTTGAATGAAATATGACACACATATAAGCTAATAAAATGAAATGAAATGAAATCGTTTATCAAGCAAGTAGGATCACCGATCACTTTTACACGTCATATGTTTTATTTCTTTTTTTTTTAAACTAGATGAAGCCGGCATTTCCTAACTGACTACCTTTGAGAAGAAATAGCCGAAACAAACTCAGGGATTATCGTCTTTTTTCAAGTCCAGACATTAACAATGAAAATGTTTACAATAATTTACGTTATAATTACGCATATTGCTTAATAACAATGCTTAACAGAGCGAGCAGCTCAGTCCCAAGCCTCTCTGTCCTCTAAATAATCTGAGATTTTATAATACCCCTTTTTGCAAAGTTTGGCCTTTATATAGAATTTATATCTTTTATTGGGTAAGTTTCGAATGCCCATGGGAAGCTTGTTGTAAAAGTGTTACATTGACCCATGAACGAGTTACCTACTCTGTGGAGACGAGTGTGATGTACAGCAAGATTGTGTTTGTTCTTGGTATTTATATTATGAATATCGCTTATTTTCTTAAAATTCGATATATTTTTATGTACATACATAAGATTTTCAAATATATATTGTGAAGCTACAGTCAGAATGTTCACCTCTCTGAATTTTTCTCTAAGAGAATCTCTAGGACCAAGGTTGTAAATGGCTCGAACAGCCCTTTTCTGTAAAACAAAAATGGTAATGATGTCCGCACAAGTTCCCCAGAGAAGAATCCCATAAGTCATAAGACTATGAAAATAACTAAAATAAACAATTCTGGCTGTATCCACATCAGCTATCTGTCTAATTTCCTAGTAGGTTAATTTTTTTGATACACATATATTATAATTAGTCCATACTTGAAGGTTAGGTATTACAATGGATGTATGTGTTATGCAGTTGATTAAAATACGCAAAATTCTATTGACAAAATGCCTCAACTTTATTCATTGGTTGAATCCTACAAAATGTGTTTAATACCTGGATTTCATCCATCTTTCTTTTTTTGTAGGGCTATCACGTAAAGTTAAAGTCGTCGACTTTTCAGTGATTTTTCGAAATACCAAGTTATTATGTATGTTATTTTAGTGATTGTATTGAAATATGCTGCAATAGGAATTGTTAATAAATAGCTAGTATATAAAAGTCGATAATCATGTAAATAACAGGAGATTTGTAAAACTTGAGTTGTGATAACCCTAAATTGGTTTGTTTACCTCTATTCTTTATGGAGCTAGGCGATGGTATAGGTACCTTTTAGACCTCGTTTTTGGTAGGTTATGAAAGAAGAATACAACAAACTCATTTATCATGTTGGTTGGAGCTGTACCCTACTTGCACCTATGTAAATTGAATCTAGAGACCTAAAATCAAACTAACTGTCTAGGTTGATATAGTTCGGTGATTATAATATTGTACCAATGTCGATATTAATATAATCTTTGTCTCGTGCATTGGGTATCTACTGTATGCACATTGAGCAATGAAATATTTTTATCGTTATGTACAGAGGACAGCACATCAAGGAACTACAATCTGTCAGATTTCTTTATTAGATTTTCAACTTTACCTAAAAAGCATTAAGGCTCAAGGTTGATTGGGAATTTTTGACAGTTTCTTGTAGGTTGACCTGCTGTCGTCCGTAGTTCTGAGTTTATAAATAAATTATTGATAAAATTTAATATTGACCCAGATCATGTATTTCATTTTTAAGTAGTCAACCGTTGATCGCTTTTTGTATAGAGTATTTCGTAATAATTTCACTGAGATTGAAACTATCTGATTATCACATAGGCAAAAAACCCTTATAGACGTTGTTTTGTTATGAATAACAAGTGCCAAGTGACATGCAACCTCATCGTAATAAAACAATTTTGAAAGCGACTGTACTTAAATGTACGTTCATTTTAATCTTCGGTGTGTTACGTTTTTTCTCGTTTAGATCGATTAAGAGGTTAATGTGGGCTTTGTACAGGTGGTTATAACCACGTTGGCCATTTAATAATTTTAAATATCGTTGAGGACGGTGAAATTTTGTACTTAATTTATGTTCTCAGCTTGCGCTATGCATCTACATAAATATGTATTGTGTCAATGGTGCCGATTCCCTTTCTCACGAACTAAATAAAAAGTTCAGTGCATAATTTTCTTTCTATTTCATTAAGAAAAGGACAGAAGATACAATTTGAGTTTAGAACCGTCTAATTAATGCGCTCCTGGTGTAAACTGGCGTATTTGTAGTCGCCATGTTTATAATCTCGTCTAAACTGTCTATGGCAGGGTTTCCCAACCTTATTTTCGTCGAGCCTCCCCGCATTAAAAATAACATTTTTCATGCCCCCCATTTTGCAGTAGGTACAATAAAACTAGCATTATTTCAAAAACATTTATTTGTTTTGTAACTTCTACAAAATTAAATCCGATTTTTTTTCTTTAATCAACGTAATTTATAAGATCTTATAATTAGAATACTGTGAGAGAAAAAGAGATAAATACTAATGAGATACTTGAGCTTGCATTCTCTGTACCAGTTGGTCGATCCTAGGTTCAGTTTTTGCCAGAGCTATCATTAGGTCACTATCGACGGCAAGACGATTTCGCTGCTTAGTTTTTATTAAAACCAGAGCAGAAAACCAGTCTCGGACAAGTAAGTTGATGAAAAGGGAAGAAGTGTTCGCAAAGCAAGAGAGGCAACTTTGGAATTAACTAGGAATCGCTTGACCCAAAATTTCTCCAATGTCAAGAGATGGAAGTCATCTTTCATAGTCGAATCGGCCTTCATTTCCAAAAATTCTTCCTGAACTTCTTCTGGTAATTTTAAAACATCGACAACAAATGGGTTTCTGGTCATGTGCCATATTGGTGACTCTGAATTAATGTCCCGATAATATCGGTGAAATTCATCTTCCAGCGTTTGCAAATGCGTTTCTATTTCAGCTTTCAAATCTTCGGCCAGTTTTTTATTTTTTATTGTTTCGAATAGCCGTGAAAAACATATAAAATTTTCAGCAGACACCTTTTGTTTCCAAAGTTGAAGCTTTGATATGTACCCTTGAATATGGTCATAATTACTTATTATGGTGCCATTTTTGCCTTGAAGCTTCAAGTTAAGTTGATTCAAGGCTTCAAACATATCAGTCAAATAAGCCAACCGGCATTGAAATTCTTCATTGTTAAACATTTGCAAAAGATCATTTCTTTCTTTGAACTCAAGAAAAAGCGTAACCTCTTCTTTCAATTCATAAAGACGAGCCAACATGTTGCCCTTAGACAGCCAACGCACTTGTGTGTGGAATAGAAGGACTTTATGATCAGAATCGAGATCCTCGCAAAGTAAAGTAAATAATCGACTGTTCAAAGCGTTGCTTTTGATGGAATTTACGATCTTTATTGCTGATTCCAAAGTTTTTAGTAATTTTTCTGGCAATGTTTTGGAAGCCAAAGCTTGTCGATGAATAACACAATGTGTACTAATCATCGAAGGATTCTTTTCCTTGAGTTTTTGAGCTAAGCCCGATCGAAGGCCTATCATTGCAGGGGCGCCATCTGTGCAAAGTCCAATAAGTTTATTCCAATCCAAATTATTTTTTGCGATGAAGTCAGATATTGAATTGAAAATGTCTTCCGATTTAGTGCCTGCAGTCAAAGATTGAGAGTACAATATCTCTTCTTCAATGTTGTCTCCGCTGACATAACGAACATAAACTATTAACTGTGCACAATTAACGATGTCGGTGGATTCATCGCAACTTATGGCAAAAAATGGTGACAATTTTACTTTGTTAATTATTTGTGACTTTATGTCTTCTGCAATATCATCGATTCTACGTTTGACCGTGTTATTCGAAAGGGAAATTGATTTCATTTTTTGCTCTGATTCTTCTCCTAAAATTATCTGCGTGGCTTTTAGGACACATGGTTTTATTAATTCCTCACCAATAGTGTGTGGTTTCTTTTGCTTTGCTATCAATAAAGCTATTTCAAATGAAGCTTTAAGATGCTGTGATACACCTTTATTATAACTTCCTGACTTATCCAATCGCATGCGCTTAAGTGATTCTGCTTTAGAAAAAAAAAACTCTTTCGACTTCGAAATCAGAGTCGGATGTTGCTGGTTCAAATGCCTTTCAAGGCGATTGGGCCTCATACTATCATTACTTAAAACTTTCATACATATCACACACTGAGGTAATTGCAACTCGTCTTTTTCTATGAAGGTAAATCCAAACTTAATGTAATCTTCTGAAAATTTCCTCTTTTTCGCTGCCATTTCGCATTCGTATCTGAAACAGTAAAATATAAAAAATGGACATGCCCGTTAACAAAGAAATATTTTAACTAAGTACCTATCTAGCTTTGAATTAAAAAAAGGGTAAAATATTAAAGGAACTTTAAAAAAACGTGCAGTGACGGGTGGCTAACCACATCACCTATGTGCATTCGATTTTCACATTCCCTTCTAATTGATGTAATTGAAAATATTGTGTCAATACAAAAGATTGGGATGCTTTAGGGTAGTATACTATTCTTTTAACGTGACTGTAACACACATTGGCACTAAATAACAATTAATTGTTATAACTTTATGAATGAAAACTCCCGAGAGCCCAAGTATACGCGTGTCTGCCGAATTATCAATTTAATAAACAAATAAAAACAGAAATTCATTAAGGTTTCAAAGTACTCAAACTTACCTGTTAACTGTGATAAGCAATAATGTCACACACTACAAATAGATGACTGCGCAGATTTAAATAAAAAAACGTTTGGCAATTGTGTACGTATGAAATAAACGTGATACTCGTACGGTGATAAATTGTCAATGATGGATATAGTTACGTACGCGGGTGGGACGGGATGCGCGGGGAGTGCACTCAGGTTGAAGCTGAGCTGTGACTTGTCGAAACTTGTCAAACACCGATTTCCGACGCAGCGTTTTGAAACGGTGTCCGAGTGATGGTGTTTACTTAACACATTTAGTTAATTTTTTCTTTCGAAAACTCAAACGTCTCGCGCCCCCCTTGACATCCCTCTACGCCCCACCAGGGGGGCACGCCCCCCTGGTTGGGAAGTCCTGGTCTATGGAGTATCTTAATTTGACAGGATTAAATTAAAATGTTATATTCTATCCTTTTCTTAACGAAATGGAAAGAAAAAGACGCACATAACTTAAAATCAGTTTAGTTTGTGAACAAAAGAATCGGCGCCATTGTATTTTTAATGTTTTTATAGAAAACTTAAAAAAAATTAATTTTTGTAATGTTTTATAGAAAACAGGCACAGCTTAACACACAGAAATTGTATCCACGTGCGTTCATTTAGATAAATACAGTATGTTAAGAAAACCCTGTCCGACCCATGAAGGTGTTGTTAGGTGTCGATAACTGATTCTACTAATGGATACAACACCGGGCTAAACTTAAAAAAAATAAAATCCCCTAAATTAAATTAATAAATATTATTTCGCAAAAAGAGGTAACTTAATAAATGTGCGTTTAGCACCCTTCCGCGGGCGGCGGGCGGCAGGGCACGCGGCACGTGGCCGCATCGCTATTCGCTTATAAAAATACCGGTGTTGTCACTTTTTTAAAAATTACCAAATTTCGGGGAAGTTGGAATTAATTCGCGGGAAAAAAAGATTATTTCAAAATTCATTTGTATTGGTACTATGATGATTACGTAAAATTTTATATTATATTTGGTCATGTGTTTACCTAACCTTTATTATCCTTATGGGTCGGACAGGGTTTTCTTAACATACTGTATACATGCAAGATGCAGCGTGATGCATGAGAGTGTGATAATCGCCTTACAATGATTATTGACCACTACCACTCACTACTACTACACTCACTACAATCAATGATAATAGGGATGCATCCAAGGTAAGAAAATCAAAAAAATAATTAGTTCGTCTTATAGATAATAAAAAAAATTAAAACCCGTATTTTTTATTTTGACGAAATTACCAAAAACTACTGAGCTATAGCGTATTAAAGTCACGGAGCGGGGGCTAATTACTGTTGGTGTTATATTTTGTACCACGGCGTGACGTCATGCGACATTTGAAATCAATATACCTTCTTAAGTATTTCAATGAGAGAAAAAATAAAAAATACGTGTTCAATATTTTTTATAAATCTATCTGATGGACATTAAATTATTTTTTAGGATACAAGCCAATGCGTAGTTTCTATGCGGCGATATATGTAGATGGCACCACAGTGTCTTTAGTAACGTTTATGGTGTTGAGTTGATAACTCGATATGGATATTTTATAGATATTTTTGTTACTTGGGTACATACGAAACGAACTTGCCCGATAAAGCAGACCTCTGTTTTTAAAGAATGGTCGTAAGTACCTACCTACTACTACTATTTACCTTTCATTTTAGTTGTATGTTAATTATATCTAGGTACTTTGCTGAATATTTATTCATCAATTTTTCTTATCTATTTCAAATAATGTTTGTCTTACTGCCCCAAGTTTGACTCGTAGAAAATGCATATGTCATTATGTTTGCTCTTGTACAATTTAGTGTTTGAAATAGTAAAAAAAAAATATTATCAGTAGCCTAAAAGTTCCCAAGAATTGATAACTCGAAGACGCTATAGTTAATCGTCCCAGGCGAACCGAAAGTAGCTCTTGACATGTCGCATTAATCACTTACAACTATTAGGGACTGGCGACAAGGCGAACGAAAATATTCGGCGAATTCTGATTACACTTGTTATGGCCTTAATGAAAATGATACAGAATCTCTAGCAAAGTCTAAGATTCTACAACACAATGCTTTTATGTTTTTTTATAAACTAGACTTTTACAGTAATGGTAGATATTGAATTATTGAAAACGAACGAATTCATGCACTCGAAACCAAATTGATATTTGGTATGAAAACCAATTTGTGGTAGACTAGACTTCAGAATGTATACTGCCGGATAGCTCACACGGAATTTCATCATCTTAGCGTTTATCCCGGTTGCATCCGCGACTTTCGCGTTGGAGCCCGGGGTCTGTTCTCCTGCACATTCTCCTCCATTTCGCGCGATCTTTAGCATCATGTGGTAAGAGATTGTTGGCACGCATGTCATATCTTACAACGTCAAGTCAGCATTTCTTTGGTCTATACGCTTCTTTTAGCCCGGCGGAGGCGCCATGGCAAGACATTTGTTACCCACGTAACATTGTTTGCGTAAGACGTGGCCGTACCAGCCTAGGCGACTCTCCTGCAGTTTGTCTGCTATGTCACGGACACGAAGACCGCCACGGAGGCGAGAGTCCTTGATGCGGTCTTTCCGCATAACTTCACACATCCACCACAGCATATTCATCTCCGTGACATGCAGCTTTTGCTTGTGTCGCTCAAGCACATTCCATGCCATACAGAAGAACAGGTCTAATGATAGTCTTATAGACCTGTCTGTGGTGTCACAAATGACACCTGTCATCTCACGCCATTTTACCAAAGCTGCGGAAATACGTGCCCTGAAGTCGGAATCAATGTCGCCGGACGCGTGAAGCCTGTGATTCACGTGTCCGTCTGGGGCTGGTCTTGGGGTCTTGCGGTCTGTACTCCAAGTATTTAAACTGGTCTGTGCTCTCGACCATGTCTCCGCCTATGCGCACAGATCCATATCTGTGGTCTGACGTGTTGCTAGCCATGTAATACACGGTTTTCGCCACGTTGACTTTCAGACCTCCTTCCACGCATTTGCCGTGAAATTCCATATCTATACTATTATATAAAGCTGAAGAGTTTGTTTGTTTGAACGTGCTAATCTCAGGAACTACTGGTCCGATTTGAAAATTTATTTTTGTGTTGGATAGCCCATTAATCCAGGAAGGCTTTAGGCTATATAACATCACGCTGCTACCAACAGGAGCGGAGCATAATTAAACCACGCGAACGAAGTCGCTGGCGGCCGCTAGTGAGCTATAAAAATTTAGTCTATCTATGGATCTACATCACCTGAAATAAATGTATAAATAAAACATCAAAATAATGATGAATCAAAGAAAACGTGTTCATGCAGTTTCTAAGCCATTATTGACGCTGGTCATAATTTTGGTGTTATTATTGTTCCGAATTTGAATTAAAATTGTGTAACATCACAGAACAATCAAAGATTGAATGATTTTGAAGGATATGGATACGATTCAAATAATCGAAAATATTGTCTGCTTTCCAACATAATTTTCAGTCATTACTACTGCGTGTTAAGCAACTATCCACAGAAGTAGATATAGTTCTTTAATAAAATTGTTGTATCTTTTTCTAATCAATACCTAAATAACGACTCGAAGACGCTATATCTAATAACAAAATTAATTAAGTAGTAATTAACACTAGCGTTAACTTACGAAATACTTCGACGCGTGTAACGATTTCAAGGAAATTCGCTTTTATATGTTTATGATTTATTTTTGAAATAATATAGATGATGAAGAGGGCAAAATAAATAAAACTCCTACATTCACAGCTAGAATAAATTAAAACTCCTCCGACCAGAAACAGCAAAAAGATAAAAACAATTTGTCTACAATCGTGAAGTGGCCAGATTAATTTCTTTTGTAGTATTCATTCAACAATGCAATAATTATTATAAACTTCAAAGCGTTATTCATTGACATTCATGATATTTTTAGATAGATACAATGATATTTTTGTAATTCGTAAAATATTCTGTTATTTTAACTATTGTAAATATGAAGACGTGAATATGAAGTCGTGGTGGCCTAGTGGTTAAAACACCAGCCTCTCAAGTATGAGGGCGCGGATTCGATTTCAGGTCAGGCAAGTAACAATGTAACTTTTCTAAGTTATATGTACTTTCTAAATTTATCTTTGACACCAATGACTGATTATAAGGTGAAGGAAAACATCTTGAGGAAACCTGGACTTTAAATCTGAAATCGTGGTGATTACGCCCAATTCTTCTCTGTATGAGAGGAGACCTGTGCCCAGCAGTGGGACGATAAAAAGGTTGATGATGATGATGATGAATATAAAGACTATTTGTTATTTCTTCGTTTATATTTATTGTCCTGTTAATTTTGCCATGATCTGGCAGTTTGAGCAATTTATGTGGATATAGAAATGCCATTAGGGCAGACCTAATGTCATTTCTATTGTGTTGTACGTGGAATTGTTGAGCTCCTTAGGTTTTGAGTTTACTTGCACTCAGTAAACAGTAGGGTAATTCCTTAACACACTGTCAGCAGCAATGGGTTTCACTTTGACAGTTGAAGAACATTCATTGCGTTATTTACGTTTTAGAGCAGACACATTTTCGAACATATGAAGCAATGGAAGCCATATGGTAGGGGGCTACCGTGGGTGTCGTTAGAGGCGACAAAGGGAACTGTCAAGAGGGAAGCGGGCAGTAGCGATCTCCTGTGGAATATCAAATTAATGCCTGCCAAGCGTGGGGATTAAGGTAACAAAGAAGCAATGAAATACTTGTGGGAGGCGTTTGTCCAGCATTGGACCTATAGATATAGAACAAGAAGAAGCTATGGATGTAATAGGGTTCTGTAGGCCTAGTATGAGTTTTCATTACGAAACTCGTTCGCCGATATCGAGCGCGTTTGACTCAGCGATTGGTCCGCTTCAAGGTCGTAAGAACTCTCAACCAATGAGAGCGCCAAATGCGCTCGATACGATCGAACGAGTTTCGTATTGAAAACTCATACTAGGCCTACTTGTCCCCTTAATCTGTTTGACTCAAAAGACCATCTCATACATCGATCTATAGGGTCATTATATGATCTGCTGGATTTAAGAGAGTGATTTCTGAGTATGGTTCGATCTTTTTTCTCAGCCTAGCCTGACAGAAAACTCTTACCTCATCCTTTTTTTAAATATTATTGACATATAAAAGCTTCGTCTACTAGTAGATTTGTAAAATTAAAATATAAAATAATTTATTTATTTATCAATATCTTCTCATTATCACTGACACACATTACTACAGCATTCTATTTATAATTTTATCAAAATAACATTACATACGGTGTCGTAATTTGATGAGAGTTTTAAGTTTCGTGTAAAACAGTGAATATCAATATCGGGTGTAAGTAATTGGGTTGTATCCTTAAAAATAATTTAATGTCCATCAGATAGATTTATAAAATATATTGAACAGGTATTTTTTATTTTTTCTTTCATTCATATACCTAGGAAGTTATATTGATTTGAAATTTCGCATGACGTCACGCCGTGGTACAAAATATACCACAGCGTGACGTAATTAGCCCCCACTCCGTAACTTTAATACGTTATATCTCAGTAGTTTTTGGTAATTTCGACAAAATAAAAAATAGGGGTTTTAATTTTTTTTATTATCTATAAGACGGACTAATAATTTTTTTAATTTTCATACCCTGGATACATCTCTATTGTATGAGAGCGGTGAAGTAGAATTGGTGGAGAAGTGGAACTGGTAGACTTTCTTTTGTAATTTTGTCGTTCGAAAAGTGCTCATTTGTGCCTAATTTCAATAGATGACTTTTAATATTGAATAAAAACCTAATCAATCAAAATATGATATCTATGTCCTTTACAAAGACTAGTAAAGAATTATAATTTATTATTATTGACTTTAAACAAATGTGTAAAAGGTACTTACATATTTATTAATGAGTCAATTACAAATCGATGTATGTGTAGTCGATTATATGATACTTAGAGTTATTTATCATGTAGATGTTAACGGAAATGTATGTAATGCGTCATTGTATACAATTCCTAGGAAATATATATAATTCCTAAATTTGCTCGGAAATGTGTGAAATAAATTTTATACCACACATTTCCTAGTAAATCTATACATTTCCTAAATAGCTAACGGAAATGTATTACTTTAAAGATGTCCATTAGTATGCGGGGATTATAACAAAACTAACCTAACCTTTTTTTTTTTTTTTTTTTTTTTTTTTTTTTTTTTTTTTTTTTTTTTTTTTTTTTTTTTTTTGACGCTGTGGGAATGCATTTACGCACCATACCCCGAAGGGCGTGTGTGGGACTCGCCCAGCTCTGTAGCCAGGAATACCCACTAAACCCAACAGCGGCACACCGACATCGCCTTAGTGGCGGGGTCATGGGATGTAGCAAGCCTGCCGTCCACAACCCCGCCGGCGATTCCTGCCCGAAGGCAGGCCCACAGTGGGCCCTCCATAGGGAGGGGCCCGGCTGGTCACGTCTCCGTGTGCGAGAAGACGCAGCAGCCACGGGTTTTTTAGCGAGGTGTCCTTCCTCTTAGCCCCACTCGTTTGCCCGGAAGCAAACGGGGCCCCCAGCTCCTCTCAGTGAGGAGACCGGGTTGCCCGACGGTGACCCGGAGTTCGGGTCACGTCAGCCACCTGGAGTGGTGGCCGACCCGCCGCGCGTGACCGCCGAAGCGGTCCCCACTTCTGGTTTTGGTCCGCGCCGGTAAACCGGTAACCCCCATATCTGGGGGCCGTTCCCCTATCCGCCACCTGGGGACGCGTCCGATGGCAGGCCAGAAACTGCGCACGGAAAACTAACCTAACCTAACCTAACCTAATTGTTTCAACCGGAGTCTTAATAATAAATCTGTTTCTAAGTTTAACAACGTGTTTTATTAATTTTATTCATAGAAAGCATGGTTTTATACATTTCCTAATACGATATAGGAATTTTATACAATTTCTAGGAAATGTATACATTTCCCAGGATATGTGTGTATTAAATAATGTTTGGAACAATATTTTACACATTTCCTATATAGCTTCGGAATTGTATACATTTCCTAGTAATTGTATATAATTCCTAGGTTTCATACATTTCCGGTAACATAGACAAAATAAAAAGCTTAGGTATAATAGTAACTGATCTTATGAACCATATCTAATCACGCAAATAACGATTAAAATGTTTCACTGCTTAAAGTTCCAATGTTTTTAATAAAATTAATCTTCAGATCGAGACGGTATGGAAATTAGGCGGACTAACAAGATTGGTACAATATGGTAACCGAAGTGCCCCAATCTACACGGGCTGAAATGGGGGCTGAAACCCCCGCGCCAGCAAAGGATTTTAATAAAGCACACTGGATTTTCAGCGCACTGCTTATAATAAAGAGTTGAAAATCGAACACTGTTTTCTTGCGCTGAACCATATGATATTTATACCTACCTAGACAAAGACCTCTTCTGCTGTCCTTTTGCAGGTAGGTACAGCTCTTCAAGTAAAGCATTCAAATGACGTTAATAATATGAAGGCGTTGTTCGTGAATATTTGGGCAGTTGTTTTGTTAACCTCGTAAATAAAGTGCTAATTATATTTCTAATATTCATTCTCTCGGTGGTAGGCCATAACATCGGCCACCGGCAGAAGTTACCACCAACCAAACAAAGTCTTGCCACCAAGCGATTTGTCGTGTTTCGGCATGATGTCTGGTGAACCCGTACGGAGGACGGGTCTGTGCAGTTGTGTTGCGATGTGTGCCGGGTACAATGCGCCAAATGTTGTTGTGTTGGGAGTTTGGTCGTGGAGGGTCTTCAGATCAATCTCCCTTTGGTGCAACATCGTTGGTCGTGTTGTTTGATTTTAACATTGCATCACCTCGCTCAACTACCGTCTTCCTTCCTATTCTTTCAGTTTTTCTGAGTGAATAGGCTCTTAATAAACTAGCGCGCTTTACCATCAACGATCGCTTCACTGCTTACCATCAGGCGGGATTGTGGTCAAGAGCTAGTTTATATTTATTAAAAAAAAATGTATTTATAATAATTTAATTGTCAATGGATTGGATATTGGGTTGACTTCAATTATGTATGCATATAAAAATACAGTGTTGACCGAAAAAGCTTTTGCGGCTCTAAGTCTAGGTACAATAGGTACAAAGACTTCAAATGAAGACTGTTGTTTGTTCTATGTTAATGTGAACTGTTCTCTGTGTATGTTACCATTCCAATTTCTTGAGACATATTATTAACTTGTTGGATATAAGTAATTTGTTTATTTTTATACTTATCTGCAAATTGTTATTGTCGTTTTAACTACACAGTCTATCGTTATATTAATTTATCATTATGACCAGATGGAAATTACCCTGTTAATATGTATGCGTTTAGTAATTACTGGTACTATTATTAAAAAGATCAAAGGACCAAGAACTTATCCTTGTGGAACTCCAGATTAGGTTATTTGTTTTAAAGCCTAAATACTAATAGATTCCCTATCTTATTTACTGGCATTGGCTTCTATCACTTGTTATTTATTACAGGCCCATGTAGATATGACTTGCCTTCAATTGACTATTCGTGAGTTTTGTGACCTGCTACATCTTAGAGATGTCAAAAGTTTAGAACATATGCATCAAAGTAAAAAGTATCGATGGATGGGCGTTTTGGGTTACTGTCTTATGTAATATTGACGTTCAAAAAGTGCTGATACTCAGCCTAATTTGAATAAATGGCTTTTGATTTTGATTTATAAAGCCGTTCATTATTCGTAACTATTTTAATTAATTAAATGTGTTACGATGTGAATTTAATCATTCTGTTTCTTTGTTCTAGATATATATAGTAATGATACTATATAAAATAGAAAGTGTGGTATATAGTGATAAATAAGAATACAGTATTATACATGAAGTGTTTAGTTGTAGCAAATGGCTATCGCATATTATGCATATTTATCTTTTGTAACAATGAATACAAAAACTTTTTACAATAAAAAAATCTACAGACTTCCAAAACTTTATTTCTTTCTTCCAAGACTTTGAAAGCAAATTTAAAAATACCTAACTTCGGAAGTCAGTGTCTTTGGTTTTGGTATGTTCGTTTTTCCCACCGACTTCCAAAATTATTTCTTATTTAAGATGGTTCTTGATTTTTTGCAAAAAGTTTTTATTTTACTCTTTTTATTTGTAAAAAGTACTGTTTAGCTGCATCCGGTTAGAATGAACGCTGACGCCGGCATAGTTTTGAAAAGGCTAGCAAGCAAACGACGCAAATTTGTTTACTAAATTTTTGCCTCTAATATTGGTTTAAACACCAAACTACTGAACTGATTTTTATAAAATTCCTGTTGGACCAAACTGAAAGTACGAGCATTGTTAGAGACGACGCGATTACGCAACTTAAATTCAGTCTCTTGATTTTCATCCATTGTGGCATCAGCATAACGAGTAGGTAGTGCTTGTCCTATTTTAAATTGCAATGCTTTAATTTGTTGATGAATTTCCTCTACAGTATATGGTTCCCATCATTGGATCTTTTTCAGACCTTCATTTTAACGCATATGGGTAATAAAAATCAATTAGCGACCCGTCCCGGCTTCGCACGTGGACAAATGATATAGGTAGATACCTAAACCTTCCTCAAGAAACGGTGGCCCTTCAATAAAAATAATGTCTACTGTGCCGCCTATCAGCCCATATCTGACTCTGCAAGATACATCGACCACCTTCAAACAGAATGAAAGCCTACCGCAGTAGTAAGTTTGTTCGAAATAATGGTCCCCCGCTCCGGCCCACTCACTCCGCGGTTTAGGCAGAGAAACACTCAAGTAGCAGGCGGCCGGCAGGAGCGCGAGCGGCTCGCGGATTTTTTCTGGTCTTTAGTTGTGAATAAATCGTGATATCTTCTGAATGAAACAACCAATTCCAATAATTTAAAAAGAGATCTGCTACTAAAATTACCTTTGATATGACGTAAGTTATTTGGATAAGGATTAATAATAAGGAACAAATAGTGGGATTTGATTTCGACTGGCATTTTAATTAACTATACAAACATAAAAAAGTAGTCATGTCATAATGAAGAAACTATTTGAATTTTTTGTAAGCATTTTTAAGGTCTACAATACTGTAGTACATTATTTTGATCTCTCTCGTAGGGCAGCCAGCGTTTGCAATGTAAGCTCAAAAAATGGCTTTATTTTGCGACATGTGTTAGGAACCTCAAAAATTATCAGTGTTCCTTTTATATATTAGGCATGGTATATACATAAAAACCTTTCTCCTGAATCAGTCTATCTATTAACAAAACCCTATCAAAATTCGTTGCGTAGTTTTAAAGATTGAATCATACAAAGCGACACAGGGAAAGTAAAAGTAACTATGTTTTATAATATGTAGTAATTAAATCCAAACACAAGGTAGCTGTTGTAAACCGTTGAGGAGTTCCCTGATCTGTCCATTGTCTTCATCATCAGACTCCTAATGACATTTACCACCCACCAGACAAACTCTTGCCGCTAAGCGATTCGTCGTGATCCGGCATGATGTCTGGTGAATCCGTAGGGACGGGTCTGAGCAGTTTTATTGCCATGTGTGCCGCGTACGATGCCCCGAATATTGTTGTGTCAGGAGTTTGGTCCTGGAGGGTGTCCAGATCTGGCGTAGTATCGTTGATCGTGTTGTTTTGTTTAACATTGCATCACCTCGCTCAACTGCCGTCTTCCTACCTATTCACTCAGACTTTTTAGAGTGAATAGGCCCTTAATAAACTAGCGCTAAGTGAGTGGAGAGGCGGCCACGTAGTGGAAGACAGTGACAAGGTGGACCGATGACCTGGTGAAGGTTACGGGAAGCCGATAGATGCGGGCAGCACAAGATCGGTCAGCGTGGAAAGTCTCAGCCGTGGGAGGCCTTTGCCCAGCAGTGGACATCTATAGGCTGAAGAAGAAGAAGAAGAAACTAGCGCGATTTACCATCAATGATTGCATCACTGCTTACCATCAAGTGGGATTGCTGTGAAGCACTAGTTTATAATAATTTAAAAAAAGGGATCCGCAGAAGAACCAAAGTCACCGAAATAGCTCTTCGAGTCGCTAAAATTAAGTGGTAGTGGGCGGGGCACATTGCTCGTAGAATCGATGGTCGATGGGGTAGTAAGGTTCTGGAGTGGTGGCTACGTTACGAAAGGCGCAGCGTAGGGAGGCCAATGTGGACCAATGACCTGGTGAAGGTCCTGGTAAACCGATGAATGTGGACAGCACAAGACCGGTCATCGTGGAATGCCTTGGGAGAGGCCTTTGCGAGAGTGCTTACACTTGTGTTCAGTCAGTTCGTGTTACAGTCTGGAGTTGATCTGATGATAGAGCCGAGGGAACTCTTCATAGCTTGGCTATGAAGAGTTCCCTCGACTCTCTCTCGGCTCTATCATCAGATCAACTCCAGACTTTTATTAAATTGTAGCGCTTTAAAATACTTAACGAAAAAATTACAAACTCACTAGCCGCCCCTACGATATTTGTAAGTTTATTTATTTAATCTTTCGCACATGAAATGTACAGAGGGGGACTTAATGCCTTAGGCATTCTCTACCAGTAAACCATAGGTGGTGAAGAGATAAGATGGTAGGTGCTTTCGTTTGAAAAAAAAAATTGTAAAGAAAGATAAAAAAAACCTCTTAATACTATTAAAAAAAAAAATACTTAAATAAGCTAAATATACATACATACTATTATCAAAATATATACTTATAATATATACATACAAAACTAAAATTTGGGAGAGAGGTGTAGCAATAACTCTACCCTAATTGTTGCGAAAATAACTCTGCAATTTCCGCTTAAATGCAAACCTTAAATGCAAGTTGCCCTAGATTTCTCTACCATCATAAAACCCTGATTCCCTTATCATAGAACCACCTTTAAAATATCTTCGTCCTAACAAAAGAATTATTAAAATCAATTCATAAACGACGACATTAACCACGAACCAATGTAAAAATGCATATATACCGTCGAATTGAGTAACTTCCTCCTATTTGAAGTCAGTTAAAAATAGTCAAGAGAGATAGTTCAACAATGATATGGTAAGTAAATATATATATTTTGGTACCGACTTTTATCTGCTTTGGATTGGTGCACATTATCATTTTCCTGTCTTACTAATTTATTTTTGGTTCTACATAATATGATTATACATGGTGCTTTGTTATTAATTTATGAGTTGTTACTGACATGTGCGAAGTACTGTGGTTATTGATTTTCATTTTTCTTTACTCCAACAATCTGTATCTTGGACGACGAGAAGATGTAACGTAGCTCCCCGAACGCTGCCCAGCCGAGCTGGATTCGTCAAGACACCTTTTTCTCAAAGTTGGACCTAACTAGTTGGACTGTTTGTCCCAGGTATATAAACTCCACAGAGGACGCACCGGGCGCCGAGGAAGGGCGGATAATGCCCTCTTCCGCCCCTCATGAATGAGTCCAGGGGCGAGGGACATGGAGAAGTCCCCGCCCCAATCGATGGACCCCGAGACGGAGGCGCGCGCGAGTTTCGGCGCGCGCCTCTGAGGCGATGCACGGGGTAGTTTAACACCCCACTACCTCGTGCAGGGGACGTGGCCTGGACAGACTGGGCCAGCACGAGGGTGTGGGGCCGTGGAAGAATTTAGACTCCCGCGGCCCCACGCGCGCTCGTGATAGAAGAGATACCGGGGTCTGACAGACCCCGTCGCCCACCCCAGGGCGGCGGACATCCTATGAGGATTTCCACCTCGGAAAAAAAAGGTATATAAACTCATCATCAACTTCGCGTGCAGAGCAACCCACTAGAATTAGAGTGGGTGCGACATGAGAGTTTGACATGATCTTCGTCTTATCCATGTTCATCTTTAGATCCACTAGGTCCCCAACAAGGTGGACCGATGATGGGAATGAAGCCGATGGATGCGGGCAGCACAAGACCGGTCATCGTGGAAAGCCTTGGGGGAGGACATTGTCCAGCAGTGGACATCTATAGGCTGAAGAAGAAGGAGAATTATCGACTGTATGTATAAAAAGTCGTGTTAGTTAACCATTAACTGATTTGGCTGAAAATTGATGGGGAGGTAGCTTAGAACCAGGAGATGGACATGAGATATTTTTGAAATTTTGCACTTATTATTACCAGGATTATATAATATACAGGATAATTTTTAACCGGATATTCTCACACGGTTTTACCCGCATACGTACTTCATGTAATTTAATAATTTAATTAATATCAGCATTAATTTTGTTTTTTATTGAATGCTATTTAATGTAATAATTGGTGATAATTTATGGATAAATTTTATTAGACAATTCAGGTTACTGTTTAGGGTATTTTATTTAATTACATAGTAAGGAAGTATTGCTCTTTTATAATAAAATGTTTGATATTCAGTAGATATGGGAGTACAATTAGTATCTTCCAAACAGTGCGTTACCTTTAATAAATGCATCTGATTTTTATTGCTGTTATCTTTTTCTTGTTATAATATTTTATAAATAGTTTTGTTATGTAGATTATTATAAAATAATGATAACCCTATAGTACGCAAAACCTTGAAGGTAGAATACAAAATACATTTTATCGGACAAATGATATTAAAATAGCAACAACATCGAGCGGACATCGAAGGTTGCGAACAATTTGCCTGCAGTGGATTTTCCCGTCAGATTAGTTTACTGATAGGTTATATGATCAGTTAAGCTCGACCGAGATAGGTTTTTCATTCTCGACCGAAACTAAAATAAAATAATATCTCGGCCAAGACCGAGAGCCGAGGCCGGAAATAGAAAAAGCGTGAAAAAACATCAAATGCTTAAAATTAACTCTTTAAGAATCGAATTTAAATTTATATTTAAAAATAACATAAAAAACTTTCGGCATTTTCGCTCTTCAAAGAGTGTCGCCTCTCATCATACAATTGTCCAGTTTTGCTAAACAGTCGTTCACTTATAACGGTGGTAGGCGGCGAGGATAGAAACTTATTTGCTGCAGGCCTAAGAACCTTATAAGGTGAAGAAAACGAAAACTCAAAAATTATACCATTTCTTTGCAGTTTTGGCTCTTTAAGAAAGCTATTTACAGTCTCCGTCATGACCGAGAATCTCGGGTATGAACCGAGAACCGAGACAAATTTCTCTGTTGGAAGTGTAGCCGAGAATACCGAGTCGAAGACCGAGACCAAGATCTTGGTCGAGCCTTAATGTTTTGAGATTATTATAATTCGTTATTTTTTGAGCCCAGCAATCCATAAATATATTAGGTAAGCTGTCAAGCCCTTTATGCCTGTAGGTTTTTATTTAGGTAATAAGTTTTTACTTGCCTGTGTTTTAATATGTTGGTTAATCTTAATCTTAAATATGATATTTTGTGGCATAAACTACTTAAGGAGACGACTGTGCCGAGGGAGACGGTATCCCTCCTAAAGTACTGGTACAGCAATGAAAAAAATGTGGTCAGATGGATCAGCTCGCTTAGTCGGGAGTATCCTCTGAAATGCGAAGTCTTGTCTGGACTCAGCGGAGCTATGGTCGGGTCTTCAATAGACAGCTACCATAATAAATAATATTAGTTTTGCGGAGGATATGGTTCTGCTCAGCCCGTCAGTGAGTGCACTCAGAAGACTTCTGGGCATTTGTGAAGCGTATGACTCAAGTATAATGCTAGTAAGAGTGTCCTTATGGTATGCAAGGCAGGAAACAAAGCTTCGTCAAATGTGCCACTAATTAGGATCGGGGGTCGTCACAAGTGAGGGTGACTGAAGCAAAATACTTGGGTCACATGCTGACGGATCGCCTACAGGATGCAGACTTAGAGAGGGAAAGGAGGCAGTCCGCTGCAATACGTTGGCTCGTGGATTCGCACGATGTATTACAGATGTAAAACTGTTACTTTTCAGAGCCTTCTATAAATCATTCTACACGTACAGTCTGTGGAACAACTTTACACCGCTGGCTTACAATGCCCTGCGTGTATAGTACAATGACGCTCTGAGAGCAATGTTGAAGAAGCCCAGGTATTGCAGTGCCTCCGAAATGTTTGCGGGAGCTTCAATCGATGAATTTTTCTCCATTATTAGGAAAAGAACCGCATTGATGATGAGCAGGGTCCGTGGCAGTACCAACACTGTCCTCAGAACGTTAGAGTGCAAAATAAATGGTTCGTTTACTGTTTACTGGGCGAGTGATTTTGATTTTTTTCTAACAAATTACTAACACCCTGTTATTTTTATTCTATGTGTTCTACTAACAACCCTACTAACGTTTTATGTTTTATTTTTTGTTTAAAATGTTTGGACATATGTCTGAAATAAAGATATATTATTATTTCTAAATGACATTTGGTAAATAATTTAATTTATTGTTGTATGTTTTGAAATATTAGTTACTTTACATGCCCCTATTGTAGGTGTTGGTGGTGGATTTAGGTGTTTTTTAACTGAACAGACAGCTGTGCTGACAGTCGGTTTCGCCACTTTTCTTGCCAGCGAAAGCACTAGGCAGTGCTGACTGCTGAGGGATGGTAGTTTTGGGGGACTGTTTTATGTAATTGTGACGTTCAAAAAGTACCGATCCTCAGCCTAATTTAAATAAAAGACTTTCGATTTTGATTACAATTAATGATTTAATTTAAGTATCTTCAAGGCTATCCTCGCAAACTAGTGTGCTTTCTCGTCAACGATTGCATAACTGCTTACTATCCGGCAGAACGTGGTCAAGCACTAGTTTATAGCATTAAAAGAAAAAAAAAATCAATTCGAAAATACCTGATTAAAAATATCTTCCTTCTAGAGAAAATGGTGCCTTGAGACTTTTAGATAGAAGACACTAAGACAGTAGAAGACAATTAAAATATTCTTTTTTATTGGAATCTGAGATTCTAGCTTTATATGTGGGCCGAAACACTTTTGCAATGAGCCTGGCATTGCAAAGCTTAGTCTTCGGTGACTTAAACCACTTTAGAAGCGTTGCCGCCTTTCGATTGGAATGGTGTGTGGTGTGGCTGTGTATCTCCAGAAACATTTCAATTTCAGATTTGTCCCTGGGATTTGCATCTGCGAAGCTTCAGGTTTTGCAAAAGGCGTTGCTTATAAGTACCCTATGATCAGCTGCAGCAACTACAATACTTTTAATCTTTCAACCAGCGGCGACTGTTAATGCCAAGTGCCTGAAATTGGTTTCATAGAAATAAATACTATGAGTTTATGTGTAGAATCACTAAAAAACAAGGATGTTTCGAAAATGAGTCAATAGAGCTTTATCATTTGGGTCACGGCAGATCGGGTGCTGATGAGAATAACAATTCGTACCAAGAAGTGTGTCAATCGATCCTTAATTTATCTATCTGAGGCGGCGCATACGCTGGCCTGCTGTCGATCGGCTTGTTTATGTAGAGTTGTTATCAGGCGCCACTTACTGGGGATGTCTCACTTCTTATCAGCATCTCAACAACAACAACAACAATTAAGGTTAGTCAATTAATTATCAATAAATATCGACTGTTGTTTGTTTGTTTCTCTCACCATTATCTCTAGTTTGACACCGGTTTTCGGGTATCTTAAAAATCTGGTGATGAACGTCGTTTCGTTTCATTGTGTAGCCCCAGATTTGTCCTTGCTCGTCTAAGTTTCACAGAGCTTTCAAAATTAACATCTTCTGACCAGCTTTTTCTCAACATGTTGGGGCTGGCTTCGAAGTCTAACCGAATAAACTCTAAAAAATATATAAACTCAGCTAAGTGATTGAGATTTTACACGGAGCGACTGGCTTTCTCGTTGGTATGATTGTGAAACTTTCGGGCTTCTGATCTGAAATTCAAAATATTTTAAGCAGAACAAGTGCCCACACAAGTGAAGCAGCATCCTTGTCAGTATGTGGGACATTACAAACAATATAAACACAATTATAGATACGCTCAGAGTTGTGAGTAAACAATGACCTGTGAACCCACTTGTTGTTTTTAGTGGTTAATGTACGGCTTCCTGCCACTATCTGTCTGATGGGTCCCTGTTGCTATGTGAACGCAATATGTACTGAGATAACGTATTAGAGACTTAACAGTCGTCAACAATGTTATTTTGTTTTTGACGTAAAGTATTATTTTTTCTTCTATGCAACTATTTTAGGACTATCCAAAAATGAATTGGTTGGTTTGTTATCAATGACTTATTTATCTACAATATTAAGTAGAGCAATGCGAATAACGGAAGCGATAAAAATATAATGTTAATTGTTCTTGGGTTTGCTTTATTGATATAAATATCATTGAAGCTGCTAAAAGTCGCAGTGCGACTTAAGAATTGGATTGGAATAGGTAGATATCTTTAACAGGTTTTATTTTTTTAAATATTTCGTTTTTGATCATTATTCATAATGTTTTGTATGTTAATTTCCTGGTTTTCGCATTAACTACAATAATTCTTAGTTACTGCGAAAACCAGGAAACGAACAGTTCAATCATAAAAGTGAACCTAGATATAAAAATCCAAACATATTTCAACCTTAAGCTTACCTCAATACCAAAACAACAACAAATCACTCTAAAAACAATCACATTAATAAAACAAAACCAAATTAAAGCGGCAGACGAAACTGGCGTAAGTACCTAATTTATAAAAGGGAAACCAATTAAAATTTCGAATCTAAATTACCCTTTAGTCTGTTTGTAACATTTCAATACAATATGTTGTTTAGAAGAATCCTCTTATCTTATTGCCATGACAATGTTTTGTAAACGTAATTATCGAAGTAAATAAGTTTTAAGCAATTCCGTACTATGGACCAGCGGAGGCTATTTTTAGAGCTGCAGTGTATCAGAAGTTTCATTCATCAGGTATCTGTTTGAGGGACCAAACAACAGTGAACAGTGCCTGTGAATTATTTATATCAAATATGAACTTGAAATATTCAGTACGTTTAATTTTTTTTTTACTTTTAATTTAATTTGAGAATCTTCTTTAGCTTTCGTGTTCAGTGTTTTTGTAGAGCTGTTATTTGAGTTCTTGTATTTTATTTTATTGTGTGTTTTAATAAAAGTGATTTAGTTTTTGTTTAAATTAACTAAATGGGGCCATTTAAATATCTATACATTGTATTATAGTTTTACTATGCTAAAACGTTAGGGGATTTTTTATAGGTATATTGGGAAATAAATTAGCTTTGCATAGGTGACAGATTATTTTCACAGGTCCAAACTTAAACCTCTATTTTATTGGGACATATAAAATAATGTTGAAAAATAATTTGTAGTTATTACCTATATATTCAAAGCTAAATAGCTGTTAATTAATTTTATATAACTCCAAGCAATGTATATTTACTGACATTTGCTTCTATCACTTGTTATTCATTATAGGCACATGTGGTCATGATTTGCCTTCGATTAACTATCCGTGAAATTTGCAACCGGCAAGATCTTACCATGTCAAAAGCCCAGAAGAGATACATAAAAATTAATAAAGTCTTTCCAAATTATTCACAACGACTTCAATTGATTTTATGTGTTACAATGTCAATTCAATGATATTATGTTTTTGTTTCAGATTTATATAATAATGATACTGCTCAGTCTAGAAAGTGTAGTCTGTAGTGATAAAAGGGAATACAGTATTAAAGATCAAGTTTTTAGTTGTAGCAAATGGTTATCGAGTATTATATTTAAATTTTGTAACAATGAATACAAAATAGTCAAGAGAGATACTTCAACAATGATAGGTAAGTACCTTATATATTTTTTAATCTTCTTGTCTTGATATAATATATAATGATGGTTAACCATCTATGCACAATAAGCGTAGCTTAAGCCCACTTATCGTCCCACTGCTGGGGACAGGTCTCCTCTCATACAGAGAAGGATTGAGCGTAATCATTACGCTTGCTCAATGCGGGTTGGCGATTTCAGATTTAAAGTCCAGGTTTCCTCAAGATGTTTTCCTTCACCTTCTGTCATTGGTGTCCAAGATATACTTAGAAAGTACATATAACTTTAGAAAAGTTACATTGGTACTTGCCTGACCTGGAATCCACCCCGCGCACTCATACTTGAGAGGCTGGTGTTTTTCATCTATTAAAACATATAAAATTTTCCTGTCACAGTGTTTGTCCTCCAACTCCGTTCAGTGAGAAGGTTAAGAACCTTGGGGTTTTGATCGACAAGCATCTTTCCTGGGATCCGCAGCTACAGGATGTCAGTCGCAAAATTTTTGCATCTGGCAAGTCTCTGAGACGGTTACGGAACTTTCTAAACTAAAACTGCGCTTGCACAATCACTTCTACTTCCCATCCTTGACTACGCAGATGTCAGTTATCCAGATCTTACCGAGGTACAACTAGATAAACTTGAGCGACTTCAAAACTTTTGCATATGATTTACAATTTGGCCTGCGCAAATATGATCACATATCTGAATTTCGTACAAAGCTTAAGTGGCTTCCCATACGTCTTCGCCGGAATTCTCATATACTATTTCAACTCTACAACATTTTGTTTGATCCTAAAACCCCCTCTTATCTTAAAGAACGTTTCAAGTTCCTTCATGACACACATAATACATATCTGAGGTCATCGGAAAACCCGATATTAGACATGCCGATGCATTCCACTAGTTTCTATGATAAATCCTTTACTGTACAAGCAGTTCGGCTATGGAATGACTTGCCCGTATCCGCAAGTCGTGCTCAAACACTGTTTACTTTTAAAACTATGATAAAAAAGCACTTCCTCTTTCTTTAAACACATTATTATATTTTATGTGCTCTTGTATGATATTTATTAAGTAGATGTTTTATACATCTTTCATCTATTCATATTCAAACTAGTATGATACACTTAACGTATATATTTATTGTATAATCTATGTAAATAGTACACTGTAGAATACCTACACTATTTCTTTATCCTACCCCTTAGAATTCCATCCAAAGGTTGTCTGTAAAAGATCGCTCTTAGCGATAAGACCGCCCATTGTGTCACCCTTTGTAAAATATTTTTATTTATGTTCTGTAATCTGTATGGTGTACATAATAAAGAGTATTCTATTCTATTCTCCTCCAAAACGTTTGAACCGATTTTAATGAAATTTATATTTTGGTACAGACTTTTATCTATTTTGGATTGGTGTGCGTCATTAGAATCATTTTGCTGCCTTTGTTCCAATATATTTGGGGTCGGTATAACATGTATTTTTCTTCCATGCCTCTATTTTAGTCTTCATCTCGGTAATCACCTCCCTAACCATATTTATTTACTTAATCTTTCGCACATGAAATGTACAGAGGCGGACTTAATGCCTTAGGCATTCTCTACCAGTCAACCATAGGTGGTAAAGAGATAAGATGGTAGGTGCTTTCGTTTGAAAAAAAAAATTGTAAAGAAAGATAAAAAAAACCCTTAATACTATTTAAAAAAAATACTTAAATAAGCTAAATATACATACATACTATTACCAAAATTACTTATAATATATACATACAAAATTAAAATTTTAGAGAGAGGTGTAGGAATAACTCTACCCTAATTGGGTTGTATCCTAAAAAATAATTTAATATCCATCAGATAGATTTATAAAAAATATTGAACACGTATTTTTTATTTTTTATTTCATTCAAATACTTAGGAAGATATATTGATTTGAAATGTCGCAGTGGGGGCTAATTACGTCACGCCGTGGTATATTTTGAACCACGGCGTGACGTAATTAGCCCCCACTCCGTAACTTTAATACGCTATATCTCAGTGGTTTTTGGTAATTTCGACAAAATAAAAAATACGGGTCTTAATTTTTTTTATTATCTATAAGACGGACTAATTATTTTTTTGATTTTCATACCTTGGATACACCCCTATTGCCTACCTACCATATCTTTATTCATACAGTCTATTATAGAGTGGGGGAAGACCAAAGAAATTCCAGAATATTTATTTCGTCTTCTCCGCCTATGGAGGTCCACTACGGGACAAAAAATCCTCCCCGAAGGCTTTTATTACATTGGGAGGTTTGCCATAATCCCCACTCTTGGCAGGCTGGTTGGGGATGGCAGTAATTTGATATTCCACAGGAGAAGCGCTGCTGCTCGCTTCCCTGTTGAAAGATCCCTTAGTTGCCTCTCATGACACCCACTGTAGGATATGGGTTGGTACTATTCTAAGCCTGGTACCACACGGGATACAGGAACCAAGAATATACCAATTGAATTGTTCTTTCCCTACCCTCATTGCCGTACAATGGACATTCGTACAAAATATTTGTATACATGGTACCTATTTGTATTATTAATTTATGAGTTGTTACCGATGTGTACAAAGTACTGTGGTTTTCATTTTTCTTTATCCAAAAAAGTATGTTTTTAACATTTTTTTTCTTCTTATTTAATTTAGGGACTTTTATATAAAATGAAAGTGAAGGAAAACCTGGACTTTAAGTCTGAAATACCCAACAAACATTGAGCAAGGGTGGTGATTACGCTTTATCCTTCTCTGTATGAGAGGTGGCCTGTGCCCAGCAGTGGGACGATCGATAAAAAGGTTGTTGATGATGACGATGATATAAAATACATGTATTTAACTTAAAACTAAAGATGTACTTCATATAATTTAATATCAGCAAAGTCTTATTACATTTCGAAAATTTTTCCTTCATTTGTTCCATTTATCGAATCCGATTTTCGTGTGATAAGTTTATGTGAATTCATGCATAACTTTTATTAAAATATTCGAGTAACTCTTTATAATATTTTATGCCATTATAGAGGTAGGCACTGAATATTGTCATTGTGTATATAATATAATGTTTGATCTTCAATAATAGTAATGGAAGTAGAATTAATATCTTTCAATATTGAAGTTCCTTTGATAAATAATTCTAATATTTATTGCTATATCTTTTGCTTGAAATATTATTATAAAAAGCGTTATTGCGTATATGGTATAAAGAATAATAATAATGCATTAGTGCACAAAAATGAAAAGGCAGAGTACAAAATCCATTTATCGGCCTTTTACATTTATGGGACTAGCAGGGTAATTGCATAACATACTGTCAGCAGCAATGGATTTCATTTTGACAGATCAACAACTTTCATTGCGTTATTTATGTTGCTGAGCTGACACGTGTTTCTAAAATACGCAGCGATGGATCAGCGATATATTTCAAAGTGACTCCAATCGATAGTAAAAGTGTGTTACGCAGTTAGGATCCAGGAGATTGAAGTAGGATATTAATAAAGACCATTTCTTAAATACATGATTATAATACATACTATTTCTTCCTTCTAGAGAAAATGGCGCCTAAAGACTTACAGGTGGAAACCAGTAGAAGACGATTAGTTGACGAGGGTCACTGGCGGCGAGTTCGTCGACAGGTAGCCTCACAGTGTTGCCTCAGTCCCTGCACCGTGGCTGACATTCTTATGTACTGTCCTGATAATTCAAAACTATTAGAAGAGCGTCCAGACATATTCGACTGATATGTAGGGAAACTAGTCAATTCATAATTAACCTCTATTGCTTCCAGGTGTGGACTGTATTCCACAACGCAGGCCTACTGCGGGTTAGTAGATCTCATATGTCTTTGAATATCTATTAGTTCTAGTAGATGCTGGTTTCCTTACTATGTTGTCTCTGACTGTTTTTGAGAGCAGCGGTGATGTAATGATTTACAAAAAAAAAAAGCATATATACGGTCGAATTGAGTAACCTCCTTTTTGAAGTCGGTTTAAAAAAATGGATTGTGTGGTAGAAGTGAAACTTTTATACTACGGTCAGCTGCTAACTATAGGCGCCGCCATATTGGCGTTGGCTGCTCTGACGATCGCCTTTCACTTTATCCCCAATCGCGCAATTTGAAACACACAGAGGAAAAGTTTTATCATCAACTTTTCTATCGTCCCACTGCTGGGCACAGGTCTCCTCTCATACAGAGAAGGATTGAGCGTAATCACCATGCTCGCTCAATGCGGGTTGGCGATTTCAGACTTAAAGTCCAAGTTTCCTCAAGATGTTTTCCTTCACCTTGTAATCAGTCATTGGTGTCCAAGATATACTTAGAAAGTGTATATAACTAAGAAGAGTTACATTGGTACTTGCCTGACCTGGAATCGAACCCGCACACTCATACTTGAGAGGCTGGTGTTTTAACCAATAGGTCACCACGACTACAGAGGAAAAAGTTTGAGACGATGTAATAAAAGTTTCACTTTAAAAGTAAAGCGCCTGCTTGGATTCGAACCTACGACCCACTGCTGCTCTCTAGTCAATACATAGAAGAGTATTATTATATATAAAAAATGTTTAATTTTAAGTAATTTAATTGTGAATTGGAATAAAGTCTGTTTGTGTTGGTTTGAATGTAGTTCGTGAAGTTTATTTTAACTTTGTTTTATTCAGTAAAAGTGTGACACGCCCTTCTGCTGTTCGAGGTCATTTGATAATTTCCCATTCCAAAGAAAAGTTTATTTTAACTTGTGTATAAGAGCGAATTTTTAGATTCATAGTAAACTCATCCAATTGTAAAATTAGTAACGATTTTTAGTTTGATTAATGATCACAAATGGTTATTTTCTTAACTGAAATTAATAATTATAAAAAAAACAAAAATGCTTTTTGACATTTGGTCGCGTTATTAAGGATTTTAATACCGGCCCTAAGAGTGCATACATACGAGGGACACGCATCAACCAGAGAACTGCAGCCGTCAACACCACATCCATTGGAGACCCGCCTTCGACAATGTGCCGCTCGTCTATTCGAGTATGGTGATCAAACACGGGCTGTTGTGTTTATACACTATGTAATAAAAACCCTGTTGTTCCTTTCGGGGACATATAATTTTACCTACAAGCACATCATTAATAAAGTCATAATTAGAAAACAGTAATCATTGTCTAGTCGAGGGGTCACAATCAAATACCTATTAAAACCGGCAAATTCGATTTTTTTTATAATATCTGATTTTATAAGTTAAATAAATTGGCGGGAACGTTCTACTTATGTCTAGTTTCTTCATGCAGAATTGCAGAGCTAAGAAATCAGTTACAGATTAGAAATATTAATAATTAAACATTTATTTTAATTATTTTTGTTGAACAATTTTTATAAATTACTTGCTTTAGTCCGTATGCCGATTCTTAAAACGTAGGTTGAAGGAACAACAGGGTTTTTGTTACATATTGTATATTATGTAGTTGTGTCTGCCGTTGATACGTGTCGCTTGTGTATGAGCATAGACACTAATGTTCCCTGTATAATATTTTGATTATAATTTAAAGTTCTAAATGCTAAGAGGCTTTAAGATATTACCGACCATGCGGTTACCCAGTGGACAGTGGTGGTATTGCTAAATGTATTCAACTGACCTAACTCAGGAAAAATAACTTGGTACCACATCAAATAATGCTAATTAAAAAAATGATTTGTTTTATTCCCTAAACCTTTATTTATTTTATTATTTATGTATACACAATAAAATATATAAGGATATGTCAAAATTAAGATCTAAGTACTAAGGTGCTGCTTATTTCTTCTTTTTTTTTTTAAATAATTATAAAGTAGCGCTTGACCGCAATCCCGTCTGATGGTAAGCAGTGATGCGATCATTAATGGTAAAGCGCACTAGTTTATTAAGAGTGAATAGATCACTCAGAAAAACTGAGCGAATAAGAAGGAAGACGGCAGTTGAGCGAGGTGATGCAATGTTAAACCCAACAACACGACCAACGATGCTGCGCCAAAGGGAGATTGATCTGAAGACCCTCCACGACCAAACTCCCAACACAACAACATTAGGCGCATCGTACCCGGCACACATCGCAACACAACTGCTCAGACCCGTCCTCCGTACGGCTTCACCAGACATCATGCCGGAACACGACAAATCGCTTGGCGGCAAGGCTTTGTCTGGTGGGTGGTAACTTCTGCCGGCTCTGTCTTAATAAATTTCTTCCAGCAGACCTGCGAAAGGAGAAATAAAAAAAATGTAGACAATGTGTAAGAACAAGGAGAAAAAAAATATGAATGTGATAAGTATAAAAGCAATAATATTAAATAAACCTAAACATATAATAGAAAAATAATTACACAAATAGACCTACTTAAATAAATACATAGTACTAAAATATGTAGGTAAATATATAAAAAATTCTCAAAATATAGAAGAAAGGAAAAAGGAAAGAAAGGTATTCTAATTGAATTTAATAAATCTTAAACCATTGTAATATCTCTTTCTAAGAGCGTAAAATATTTCAGCAATGCGATTCTGTAGTCATATCACCGAGAAAACTTAGCTTAGGTGAAGTGAGTATTAATAGCTCACTCTAAATTCGCTTCACTTAACTTTTCATTGTGAGATTTTTACAGAATTGTACCTACGGCAGTTAGTTCTTACGAGCGCTGTGGTGGCAAGTGCACCCCTCTATTAGCGAAAGTTTTGAAAAATGATTATGTACCTGACTGTGGACACCTGAGATGTATATACATATTCGGTAAAGCTACTCGGAAAAGTTCAGCTAGTCACCCACTGTCTTAAATCACTTAATAATGACGGTACTGTTAGCTTCTGGTCTTTAACAGGTTTTCAATATCGACCGTATTTTAAAGATGGTGAAGTGTGTTCTTATAGTGAATAATATTAGTATTCATTAAGAGAAATGCGAGAGGCAACCACGCACCGGAAGACGGAGCGTGGCGGCCTGGTGAATGTCGCGGGGAACCGCTGGATGCGGGAAACGCAGGACCAGTCGTCGTGGAGAACCTTGAGGGAGGCCTATGTCCAACAGTGGACGTATTTCGGATGAAATGAATGAATGATTGAGAAATGTATATTTTTCAATTTTTTTTGAGACGATCAAGACAGATTGGTTTAAAGTAGCGACGGGGCGGAGTAATTGCGTATCGATCGTACTAACAGAAGGAATCGCTTTCATTTTGATGTTTATTACGTCACGCAGTAAAATTTTTGGTACATAACTGACTGATTAGCATTATTATCCAAACCGTGTCCAACTACTAAGCGGAACTGTTGTTCACCAAATAACCCTGACAGTACGTTAATTTGTCAGTGTAAGACGTATAATCTGGAGTTGTCCTTCGCGTTTTGTTTGATCCAGTCCCCAACAATTATATAAATTTAATAAATCTTTAAAACTGATATGAGACTTTCTTACTTCGTAGTAGAGTTAAAAAAAAATCTCCAACAATATCCCTTGCACATGATGATCACGACAAAACAAAAGATGATCCTTTTTAGGTCGACTGCGCTGCAAGCAGTCTTTACGAAAGTAAAATTTAGGTTTAGACTTTAGACTATAGGTAGTATAAGCTTTAGATTATTGTGTCGGGAGTTTGATCGTGGAGGGTCTCCAGATTAATCTCCCTCTGGCGCAGCATCGTTGGTCGTGTTGTTGGGTTTAACATTGCACCATCTCGCTCAACTGCTGCCTTCCTTCCTACTCACTACGATTTTTACGTGAATAGGCTTAATAAACTTGCGCGCTTTACCATGAACGATTGCATCACTGCTTACCATCAGGCGGGATTGCATTCTAGCACTAGGTACTTACCAGGTATAACAGCGATAACGCATTGTCGACTGGTCTCCAGCGACTCAGTCCCTCAGCAACCAAAACATTTTTTTTTTTTGTTTTGTTTTGCTGGTATTTTGGCGTGGTAGCTGGCATATGGTAAATAATTTCATTGTTGTTATATTTTATTATGTTCATCACTATACATAGTATTGTATAAAGTCATGTGTTTTTTTAAATGAACAGACAGCTGTACTGCTGGCGAGTTTTTTCCGCCACTCCTTCTTCCTCTAGGAACTGTCGATGGGTGGGCGTTTTGGGGTACTGTCTTATGTAATATTGACGTTCAAAAAGTGCTGATTCTCAGCCTAATTTGAGTAAACGACTTTCGGTTTTGATTTTGATAGCCAAAATCTCCCGGGCGACCGTCGACCAGATGCGTAAGCACCGGCGACCAGTAAACAGTGCGTCATGACTCTAAAGAATGAACATTTTCCACGACTATCATTGTGAGGGACACTGAATGGTAAGCAAAGCGACAGTTCCGCCCCTTTCTCGCTCTGTTCCTGTCAGTATCATAAACTATCAACGCTGTGTCATCAGTCAAGTAAATGTCCTTTCGAGGATCTTATATAAGGAGATTAGCCGGTAATCTGATCCGTTGGCTCTGTCTCCACTCTTAAAAATTCATCAAGATTGATCTTGAGAGACGTTGGGAAAAATACCAGTATAAATAACACAATTGAAGATATACAGGCTGATCCAATTAGTGACGTCAACAATTTTTTTTTAGATTCCTCGCAAAAATCGCAGTACATATATAGGTTACATACATATCCTATGTATGTACTGCGATTTTTATTAGGTTTCGAGTTATAATTTTTGTTGTGTTTGTGTGAACTGATTTCTGCCAGCGAGGTTTGAACGTTGAAATTTCAGTTTTAGTAGGATTTACTCAATCATTCAACTTCAATTTAAAAATAGAAAAAGGAGTATTTGCCATAACAATGATAAAAAGTAGATAAAATAATTTTTAATGCTTTATCGTGTTTCAATGCATTGATTACAACAAAAATAGGCTGATTAAGTACATTTTTTTTTTATGATTTCGTGAGTATATAAGCATGCGGAGTTTTTAAAATTAGCCAGAAGCTAGGGAGCTAAGGATACTCCTTTTTGTATTTTTAAATGGGTTCTAATGGAACAGGCTTCGTTTTAATATCATTATTCGCCCCAAAAGTGTATGTTGCCTTCTAAATTACTAAGTCAGCCACAATTAACGAGCATCTAAATAATACTATCTAAGCCACAGCTTGTCTTCTATGTAAACCACTCTTAATACAACTCGGCATAATAATTATGTTTTAGCATCTAAATTTGTAGCATGCATTCTAACAGTAAACTTCTAAAATAGTCATAAATGACATCAAAAAATGTATGTATTTAGCTTCTAACTTGTTAACTCAGTACGTTTAAAATGTAATTCATCCCTTAGTAATTGATCGTCAAAATTGATAAAAATGTCATCAAATAGTCGGTATATTGGCCACTAAATATGTATTATCAGAAGCTATTGAGGAAAGACAAAATAAAAGACTTTATTTTTGAAAAATCAGGACAGAATAATAGAAGTTGAACTTACCACCTTTCTGCCCTCACAGTCGTTCTGGTGGCCATAGAAAAACTAACCTAACCTAACCACATTTCTTCCCTCACAGACGTTCTGGGTGGCCATAAAAAAACTAACCTAACCACCTTTCTTCCCTCAGAGACGTTCTGGATGGTCATAAAAAAAACTAACCTAACCACCTTTCTGCCCTCACAGTCGTTCTGGGTGGTCATAAAAAAAAACTAACCTAACTTAACCACCTTTCTGCCCTCACAGTTGTTCTGGGTGGTCATAAAAAAAACTAACCTAACCACCTTTCTGCTCTCACAGTCGCTCTGGGTGGTCATAAAAAAAACTAACCTAACCACCTTTCTGCCCTCACAGTCGTTCTGGGTGGTCATAAAAAAACTAACCTAACCACCTTTCTGCCCTCCCAGTCGTTCTGGGTGGTCATAAAAATAACTAACTAGAACCTAACCACCTTTGTGCCCTCATAGTTGTCCTGGGTGGTCCTAACAAAAACTAACTTTAACCTAACCACCTAAAATGAAATACTTAGTATACACGTGAACAACTTAACTCGTCGTCACATGAATCGAATGGTGCTCTCTGATTGGTGCAAATGTCCAGTCGCTGTCGTCTCGCGTACTCGCGCCAAATCATGCAGTGGCTATATTCACGATAAAAGAATATGATGTATTATTTAACATGCTAAGTTGTAATAAATGATGCTTTCTCTGTGTGCTTGAATTATATTTATTTGAGGACATGTCGTTGAAGCTGTAAAACGTAAAATGGTGACGAGAGGTAAAATCCGTGGCCGAGTTAATAAATTTGGTGGCAATGTATGAATAAGAAGGCAAGTTACAATAATTGTTGATCTTTACTTGATGCTTTCTATAGAATATTTAGTGGGTGTTGTAAAAAAGTAGAATTAGTTTATTAGAGGCTATGCCATTTTCCCGTTGCTTAGTTATAAAATTAGAAGTTTAATCACGTGTCTAATAAATAATTTTGTGGCTTGACTTATAATTTCCCTTTTTAAATTTAAGTTGAATATATGAGTAAATCGTACTAAAACTGAAATTTCAACTTTCAAGCCTCAAACTTAAACAACTTAAACTTCAAGTAATTTTAGGAAGCTGCATTATTTCTTTTATTAAAACAACATTCAAGAAAATTTTGTCAAAAAAAGTCAGTCAGTATTGATGATGGAAATTCTGAGAAATTTAGACCAATAGGATAGTTGACTAAAAAAAAAAAACTAATTAGTCCGTCAGTCAGATCTCCAAAAAATACTAGAAACGTATTTTTTCTTTTTTCATATAAACAAAAAATGAAGACAGTCTTTTCGCAGAAATAAAAAAAGAACTATCGAATATCAAAACAAATAACAAATACCTACACATACTATAATATTATTTAAACAAAGCTTCCTTTCGCAGAAAATAATAAACATCTCACTAATATAATATCCGGTTAGACTGGACGCTGACGTTAGTATATTTGAAAAGGCCTGTAAGTAAATAACGTAATTTTGTTTGCTTTAATTCCTTTGAGACCATAATGAAAGTATGAGCATTGGTAGAAATAACGCAATGAAATAACACCACTTAAATTCAGTCTCTTGATTTTAATTGATTGTTGCATAAAAATGACGAGTAGGTAGTATTTATCCTAAACGTTTTAACAGGGTGTTTGAACTGAACTTTAGTTCAGTGTTGTAAATTGTTGAGGAATTCCCTCGACTGTCTAACATGGTCTTCATCATCAGATCTACTTCAGACCTTCATTTTTACCCATATGGGTACAAAGTTCTCACCCATATAAATGATTTAAGTCCAATCACAAAGTAGCTACTGTAAACCTTTGAAGAGTTCCCTTAACTGTTCTTCGTCTTCATCGTCAGACTCCTAATGATCATAACATAAAAATAACGTCGTTTTCGTAATCAGCACCCTCGAAAACCTCTTTCACGATACCTAAGTCTAAATATCATGAAATTTAATATCGGCCATCTTGGATTTCAAAAATGATGTCATTTTCGAGATCAGCACCCCCAAAAACCCACTTCACGACACCCATGTCAAAATATCATAAAATTGGTGCCGGCCATTTTGGATTTCAAAAATGACGTCATTTTCGTGATCTGCACTCCCAAAATCCCCTATCACGACACCCATGTCGAAATACCCGATATTCATCGAAATACCAAATTTTAGGCGAAGTTATCCATGAACAAACATAAAAAACATATAATTGAGCAACCTCCTCCTTTTTGAATTCGGTTAAAAAAACTAACGCCAAAATAAGCATCAATAAGAATGACACTTTATGATGATACTCGTAGTATTAATCCCTATGCGACATGCGGTGCGCGAGCGAGCAAGCGGACCGCGCGTTGACTAACGACACGGTTTTCCCTACGAGAGTTTGTGGCATACTGAATATCAATAAATATATGTGTGTAGTGTTATTTAAATATTGTAATGATTTTCTGAACAATAAAGTTTTATTATTATTATTATTATAATAGCCCGGGCAAGAGAAATGATGGGATTATTTAAACATTATACTTATAGTCCGAGAGCTGGCACGAATTTTTGGGTAGGTATTTGAGGCAAGCTGAAAACTTGTCCTATACCTCTCTTATTATACCCCAACAGGGAACTGCAGACCTGGCTGGTGAGTAGCGGGGCTAAATTAACCCCTAAATTTTTGAAAATATTATTTTTTTATTTTGAAAAATATATTTGAGGCAATATGCAATTTTTATATGTTGTAGTTTAATGTATAAAGAATTTAAAAAAAAATAAGCCAGACGATTTGGTCGGGATTTTATAATTGCCAGACGCGTGCAAAAATATTTTGCAAAAAAATATAAAAAATATATTTGAGGCAACTTGAAATTTTAATAGAACATTATTTATAACTAAAAAATAAGATCCTCAAAAAGACAGGTCATTTCTGTGGGACTTTCTACCTGCCAGGTGATCCAACAAGTTATGTATAGGTACGAGTGCGTAGCGCTATAGACAAGCTGTGGAGTGAGAGAGAGAGTTTATCGGCAGCTGTCTGCGTTCTTGCTTGCCGCGTTATTATTGGCTCTGGCGAGGTCACGTGACTTACAATAGCCACGAGGTTCCAATTCAAAATTTCGGAGTAAAAAATATTTTTTTTTGTGAATTTCTACTAAAAACGGTTCATATAAAAATGATTGTGTTGATTTGTGCGTGTTAAATGGATATATTTTTTTTGTTATATTTTTTTATCATATAAAATTTGTTATCTAGTCAATTTAAATATAAATCTAAATGTAATGGTTTTTTCAACAAATCATAAAAAAACATTTTTTTTAGAAAATTAATTTTCCAAAAACTTTTGTTTCAATAATTTTTTAATAGGATTCATATTTTCGCCACAATATCTAAAATAAAAAAAAAAAATACTTTTTTTTGAGACAGTATTCAAATTTAAAATTTATACAGAAATTGAATATTTTTTTCATGTTGAAATTAATAATGGCTAACGTATTAAATAAAAAAAGTAACGATTTCAAAAATACAAAATGACAAAATCAGATTTATTGAGATATAATAATTATACAACTGCAGAATTATGAGTACAAAAATATAAATTTAATGCATCCCACATCACAAATAAATTTTTATTCATCATCTGAGGATGCTCCTTCATCAGAGCTATCAGAATCTTCTTCCGATTCATCTGCATCAGATTCGGCTACCTCTGCATCATCTGCGAAAAGTAATATATATTGATTTTTTAAATTAATCACAGAAATTTGAATTTTGAATGCAGCAGTTATTAAAGAAAAACTATTTATACGCACCTTCAGTAACATTTCCAATATCATTTTCTTTATTTTCTTCATGAACAACAGCGTCGAATACTGATTGCGGTATACAGTCTCCGTCAAACCAGTGAAAATCTAGCGTATCTTCATTAAGTGTCCATCCGTTTCTATCCGGTGTCAAAGAGCTGGGGAATCGTAAATATGCATTTCTCCAAATACTCGTTATATATTGTGTTCTTAAAAGATGTTGTTGCAATTCAGCTTTGCACGGTGGTAAAGTAGAGGGATCACAATTTTTTAATGCTTTCTTGAAAGGTTCATCTTCAGTGTCGGCTTTGTAAGTTGTACAAAATTTTTGAAGTCGTGCTGCATTTATACTTGATATATTTTTATATCCATAAATTTCGCAAACAAATTCTTCCAAAATTGGCAAAATTTCATCACGCGCACCGGTAATATGTGCAACTCCAAGATCCGTTAATGCTGTTTGATAACGTTTATTTTTCATCAATATTTTATATGGTCTTACCTTGCCTTTTTGAAAAAATGATGGATTATAATCGCATCCTGTTAATGCATGGAAGCCAGGTAAACACGTGCATAAAGATGGTCTTAATTCCATGTGCATTTTTTACCAGACATTTTAAAATTATTTACCTTATAAAACGTGTAACACCAATATTAAAATTCTACGACTGAGAATAACGACTCCGAAATTCCGACTGAAAACCTCATGGTTATTGTAAGTCACGTGACCTCGCCAGAGCCAATAATAACGCGGCAAGCCAGAACGCAGACAGCTGCCGATAAACTCTCTCTCTCACTCCACAGCTTGTCTATAGCGCTACGCACTCGTACCTATACATAACTTGTTGAATCACCTGGCAGGTAGAAAGTCCCACAGAAATGACCTGTCTTTTTGAGGATCTTATTTTTTAGTTATAAATAATGTTCTATTAAAATTTCAAGTTGCCTCAAATATATTTTTTATATTTTTTTGCAAAATATTTTTGCACGCGTCTGGCAATTATAAAATCCCGACCAAATCGTCTGGCTTATTTTTTTTTTTTATTCTTTATACATTAAACTACAACATATAAAAATTGCATATTGCCTCAAATATATTTTTCAAAATAAAAAAATTATATTTTCAAAAATTTAGGGGTTAATTTAGCCCCGCTACTCACCAGCCAGGTCTGCAGTTCCCTGTTGGGGTATAATAGGAGAGGTATAGGACAAGTTTTCAGCTTGCCTCAAATACCTACCCAAAAATTCGTGCCAGCTCTCCTACTATTAGTAAATAAAAAAAAAAGAAAATCTACATTTTTGGAGCCAAGATTAGGGAAAAAATTTATGTATTTATAATAAGTTGATATTTGTTTGTTTTTCGGTGGTAGGCCATAACATCGGCCGCCGGCAGAAGTTACCACCCACCAGACTAAGTCTTGCCGCCAAGCGATTCGTCGTGTTCCGGCATGATGTCTGGTGAAGCCGTACGGAGGACGGGTCTTAGCAGTTGTGTTGCGACGTGTGCCGGGTACGATGCGCCAAATGTTGTTGTGTTGGGAGTTTGGTCGTGGAGGGTCTTCAGATCAATCTCCCTTTGGCGCAGCATCGTTGGTCGTGTTGTTGGGTATAACATTGCATCACCTCGCTCAACTGCCGTCTTCCTTCCTATTCGCTCAGTTTTTCCGAGTGAATAGGTTCTTAATAAACTAGCGCGCTTTACCATCAACGATCGCATCACTGCTTACCATCAGGCGGGATTGCGGTCAAGCGATAGTTTATAATTATTAAAAAAAAAAAAAGAGTAGATAGCTCCGAAAAACTACATAAAAACGGTTTGCGCAGTGTTTTGCTCACAGAATACCCTTAAGGTAATTGTGTAGTGTATGGGACGTACTTTCTTAGCCTGCCTGCATTCGCATAATTCCGTCCAATGTTTTCATGTTGGTCTCTGGTTCATGAGAGTGGTGAAATGAGCCAAATATTAAAAAAAAACATGTGTGCAAAAGTTTGTGTGAACATAATGTAAATATATTTTCAGTATTTTAAAGCCACTCTTTTAATAGTAAATAATGATTATTATTTCACGACGCGACAAGCTCTTTACTTTAGTTAACAAGTGTACGTATAGACACGCCGGGGATGTGTAAGCGCAGGAGCTCTCGGTATCGTTCGAAACAATCGAGAAAACGAATGAGTGTGTGTTATAATGTTGCCACTACTCATCTTCACGCATACAACTAGCGCGAGTTAACTGTGCACCTCGCTCTGTGACGTCATACGGACGGTTCCGTTTGTATAAAATGAGAGTTATGTTAAAAAAATATATAAATTACTTTTTTATGTTAAAAGGTCGTTTTGATGATAAAGCGTCATAAGACTAGATCATGTTACTCATGACGTTTTGCAATTAAATTGATACATATGGAATTTCAGTCCATATGTATCAATTTTGGTGCAACCAACAGGCTTCACTAATGCGTCGAAAATGTAAAAAAAAAAAACAAAAAAAAAATTGGTTGCCTGTAAAGTCGGTATACGGGCGAAAGTTTTACGTGACAACGACTTTGAGTGGTAAAATAATTTTAATGTGAATATTCATTCGTATAGTAGGAAGAAGGATGAAGTAATAGAAGCCTAAGCGAAATAGAAGCGCAAGACATGAACTGGTGTGTATGCCTATCTCTCTCACTCTCTCTCTCTCGCTCTGTCTCTCTCGCTCTTAGGCGGGCTAACTGTGCTCGAGTGGAAGGGACGCGTGCCTTTCACTTTTTATGTTTGTCTCTCTCGCTCTTAGGCGGGCTAAGCATGCCCGAGTGGAAGGGACGCGTGCCTCTCACTCGCTCTCATTGTGAGCGCATAACGTGAGCGGAGCGTAACGCAGTTTCTTGAAGTGTCACCCGGCAAACCAATTTATAAGACGTTGTCACGTCAAAAATAATACAAAAAGACTTAGCTAAGCAAAAACTCCACAGGAACAGTAATAACAACAGGGGATTTGAACTGCATTTAGATAATTATAACAAAGATGCTGTCGCTACTTATCGCTTACAGCGAATGCGGGAGAGGGAGAGGGGTCGCATTTCAGCGAAGTGCACTGTTAATTCGCGCGAGTTTTACGTTAATAACTGTTTGAACACTTGGTTAACACAAGCAAGGCACGTGTAGCTTCGTAAGACATAAATAGGATAGCAGAAAATTTACATTATTAGTATTAAGAGCTATAAGTTTCTTAAGGTAAAAATATTTCTTTCTGCAGTATCTGATCAGCATTTCCGTGTGCTAGTTTCGGCCCGAAAGAAATTAATTTACTCGTTATTTATGTGGAACCACTCCAGAATATAAAACGGGCGTTTTCTTGGTTTCTTCGCTGATTCTGAAGTACCATTTATTTTATCCTTTATATATGTAATGGGTAATTAATGCTGTGGTTATTTTCTTGCCTGGCCTAATGTTTCTTAGTGTTATTGAGAAATAAGTTATTTCATTACTTACTAGTTCTTTCATAGTGGGTTACTTTAAATAACCAACTATGAACTGGTACGATATGGTATAGTGGTCTATGAATCCACCAGTTATTTGGTTAGGTATACATGAATGAAACAAACAAAAACACGTGGAACAAATGAAAACACGAACAATGCTGGTTCATAGGAATAATCCTAAACCATAGAAAAAAACCTAGCATCAAAACAAAAAAAAAAAAGAAATGAAAATTTCAAACAAACTGAATCACATAAAATTGCAAACGGAATAGAACATTCTTTGAAAATATTAGTTCACTGACTTCCGATCGGCGACAGCGCGAACCTGTATCGACTTGCTTTTTTCGGGCTATTATTAATAAAGTTCGGTGCCGGAGGATGCGGCGGTCATTAACCTGTAAGCGCTTCCTTATCAACATGTACATCATGTAGAAAATGTTAAAAATAAAAAGTAATTTCCTGTGACTAAACTAATCGACATATTTATATGATTTTTTATGGGTAGTCTGAGAATGTGTTGAGGTACAGAATGTTTAATTTATTGTCGTATTGTCAGCACCACTCTGTATAAAATGGAAAGAGGTCTGGTATAAGCGATGCTATGTTTATAATAGTTATATCAGTGTATAATTGTTTACAAAAGATATCATTAATTTGGTAACTCCCGAACCGAAATTGGGCATTTTTAATGTCAAATAGTAGCTGGGGGACTAATTGTAGACTTTCGCTGTCTTAATAAAAATCCTCACGATGTTTTTTCTCATAAGAAAACAGTTCTTTTTTATTTTTGGTATTTTTTTTTATAATTATGATAGATATGAGACACTAGGATAATGTTTTTTGCTTACACGTTAATTTATTTTGTTATGTTGTCACTTAAGTCAATGTTACAAGTGTGTGTAATAACTGCGTTCTAAATACATACATTAAGTATACAATTTTCCTCTAAAGCAAACCTCTTTTGCTATGCTCGATAGGGGTCTATATCTTGAACTATGATACCACCTAAGAAACACATGGAACGCAATAAAGAATTGAATTTCAATATTCCCTTATTTTTTTGATAAATGACAGCGTAGTCGAATCTCAATTCTAAATTAACTCTACAATTTTTTACCCTTTAATTTCAGTCCTTACGCCGTCGTGCGGTGGAATATTATAGGAACATGAATATATAGTTACGTGACACCTCCATCATTGATTTTTATTTTGCTTCAATATCCTTGTCTGGTTAATTTTAATGAGTTGAGTCCAAAAGCGATTTTTCTGTGTTGTGTGATTTCTTTGTCTTTACGAATACTGCATTTACTAAGTTGGTTTTGGGTTATGGTTTTCATTTCACAATCAAAGAACATTAATTAAATATAACCCAACGACATGAAAATTACAAAAAGGCAATAGATATTAACAAAAAATAACGAGAGTAAAAATGACTTTGTTTAAAACTCATCTCGATATCCAGGGACAACCATCCTTTGTGTAAAAAAAGAAAGCGGTACGTCCATGTTCTACGAACAAAGGTATTAAAAATATAATACAATAACAATGCTTCTATTAATATCATGTGATCACAAACAGGACGAAAATAACACGCTGAAATAATATGACATGGTTTACGTATTTACGAAATCTAAGGAGGATGAATTCATTAATGACATATGGAATTAAGATCAAAATTCATTGAGGTAAAAAGCTTTCAGGTTAAACGGCAAGTAAACATTTGGATGAGAATAAAGGTGTGGAGATTGACAATATGGAAAAGCGATGGAAAATTTGTTATGGTTTATTTAGGTATACAAGATTTTTGGTACGGAAACGATGCACCCAGTCGTATCCGAAGCTTTTTCAGCTTTGGAGTCTGGCGTCCGCTTTACCAGTCTAACTGCTGATTTTGGCTAAACTTCGAAATTTTCCGTGAAGCAACTGCCGACTGACCTCCACAACCTGAAGGCGATATGGAAGCATTGCTAGATTTTCTACTTTATCTCTAGAGCATTAAGGCTCAAGGTTGATTGCGAATATTTGACAGTTTCGGGTAGTGTTAAATATGGTAGTGTAGTGTTTGGTACCTGCTGTTGTCCGTACATACATGCATAGTAAAATAAATAAATATAATAATATTTTCAATATCAATTACTAATCCTTTACCTACTTAATTCTTTTTATATTATTATTATCACTGTGTATTAAAGATTTTAATTTAACACACTATGTACATATATAAAAATATTTTGTAATAATAATTACTTAATCCTTTACTTACTTAATTCTTTTTGTGTTATGTCTATTAAAGATTTTCCTTTAACATACCATATAATGATATTCCGTAGTAGCAAAAGCATTGCTCAATCCACGATAAATTTTATTGTAAAGAAAATATCTACCTTATGAAAGTTTCGCACCTGACTCATACAAGCAATTACAAGCGATAGATGTTCCGCTCGCTTATCAAATGTAACATCGGCGTAACTTTTCACTAGTGACTATATAAGACGAAATTTCATTGAATTAACATATACTAGTAAAGTTTCCTTTAAACAACAAGTTACTTGTAAACGGTAAGAATATTTACACCTACTGCAATATATCTTACATTAATAAAATTACCGATACATTTTAAGTTCATATGCAACGTTATTTTACTTTATAGAAAACCTGAATACAGTTTGTTCAGAATAAGTAACTGAATCGATTCCAATCAGTTTTACAACATGTTATATTTTTTCCAAAATATATTTAGATATTGTTGCTGTGTGGTTATCGAGCGCACACAGCTGACGGTAGACGGGGCCCCGCGCCGCGCCGCTTCAGGTGCGGGCGGGCGAGCTGCGCGTTGACCATATTTTTCTTGGGACAACCAAATAAGATAACAAGCTCATAACTTTGTGATTTTTCATGAAATCTTTTGAAATTTTGTACATAGATTCTTTACTTAAAAATACTGGACACGTGTTTCGGGTTTCGCATAAACAAAAAATAACGATGTATAACATTAATATTAAGGGACTGTGTTGATGATTTCAATTATTATTATTCCGTTTTAAATAATATACACTTACTCAATTTCAAGGTCAATTCTCGTAATTTAAAACATTCAAAATGTAATCGCAGCCTCATCTCTTAAGCAAAATGACAACAACCTGTCAAAATGTAGAGAAATAAAAAGTATTTATGACAGATTTAGACTGAAACCAGGCTGCGAACGTACTTAATATAAGGTTTTTCATTAAGAGCGCTCGAACATTGAAATGAAATAATACAATCTGTTTAAGTAATATTACCACAATTTTTATTACATTTTAAAGAATATTCAATGACATTATGTGTGGAAAATAACATCAGCCAAATGGCCACCGCAACTCCGCTGTAGATGGTGTATTCTGGTGGACCAATTTTGAAGGACGTCTTCGCATAAATGGGGCTCAATTTCACGAAGAACGCGAGTTATGTTGGCCTTTAGGGCAGTAATTGACTTTGGTTTATCTGCATACACTAGAGATTTCACGTAGCTCCACAGAAAATAATCGAGCGGTGTTAAGTCACACGATCTCGGGGGCCAGTTGAAATCGCCACTACGCGAGATGACGAAGCCCTCGAACTTCTCTTTCAATAAATTTAATGTTTCCTGTGCTGTATGGCAAGTGGCGCCGCCCTGTTGGAACAACATGTTTGTAAGATCCTTACCACCGACCCTAGGCCACAAAAAAATTGTTATCATTGTCCGATATCAGTCGCCATTGACAGTGAGCGCGGCTCCTTGCGCATCTTCGAAGAAATAAGGGCCGATAATACCGCTGGATCAAAATCCACACCAAACAGTTACTTTTTCGGAGTGTAAAGGCACCTCATGAATCTCCAGCGGATTTTCATCGCACCAAATCCGGCAATTTTGTTTATTAACAGAGCCGCTTAACCAGAAATGAGCCTCATCAGTGAAGATGATTTTTTTTGCAAAAGCAGGATCAGCTGCCAGATGCTCTAACGCCCAATCAGCGAATACACGGCGCTGCCTGTGGTCATTGGGTTTTAGCTCTTGAGTTAATTGAACTTTATATGGATGAAAACCCAAATCTCGGCGCAAAATTCGCCATGTTGATGTCGCAGAAAGACCCAGTTCTTGCGCACGACGCGGAATGGATTGTCTGGAGTTTTCTCGCACACTGTCTCGAACGGCAACAATATTCTCCAATGATCTTGCGTTTCTTTGACGTACAGGAACTGCTTCATCGATCACCGACACGGTTGTCTCAAATTTTTTTATCAAACGACTGATTGTGGACTCTGCAGGACAGCCATGAACGCCATAAATTGGACGCAACGCACGGAACGTTAGGCGAATAGAGCACTGATTTTGATAATAAATTTTAATAATTTCTACGCGTTGTTGAAGCGTGTAGCGTTCCATGGTGAAATGTCACGACTAAATATGTATTCATGCCAAATTTGACAGCTATCGCATTACCAAGATGCCCGCTATGCGCTGTCAAAGTTCGAGCGTCCCTATTTAAAAAACCTGCAAATGGTAAAAAAAGGATGAAATTTTAAATTTCGAAGGCTGGCCTGGTGGATATCTCTTTTAAATCGAGCTAACATTTTTTTTTCTTTTAAAGGTCTAGGGCTTATGTGGGAGATATTAAAGTTAAATTTGGAATAATGATTACACTATAAGTTTCAGCGTTGATACAATTGTTTTTGGATATTGGAGGCCTAAAGTGTATACATAACCTAAAGTGTAAAAGCGAGATGAATTTAGAACCCCGGGAGTATCCTTTGGAATATGATAAATTTTCAGGATAACTTAATCAGTGTGAAATATAATGTAGATAAAAGAAGTCCTTGATTAATGTCTCCAAGGTATTTAAGTGTCTAAAATAAGTATGTAGTTATTTTTTTTTTTAATTAGTGAGAACGCAAATTAATAGTAGTATCAATAGCGGCAGTTTTTTTTTTTTTTTTAATTATTATAAACTAGCGCTTGACCGCAATCTCGCTTGATGGTAAGCAGTGATGCGATTGTTGATGGTAAAGCGCGCTAGTTTATTAAGAGCCTATTCACTCAGAAAAACTGAGCGAATAGGAAGGAAGACGGCAGTTGAGCGAGGTGATGCAATGTTAAACCCAACAACACGACCAACGATGCTGCGTCAAAGGGAGATTGATCTGAAGACCATCCACGACCAAACTCCCAACACAACAACTTTTGGCGCATCGTACCCGGCACACATCGCAACACAACTGCTCAGACCCGTCCCCCGTACGGCTTCACCAGACATCATGCCGGAACACGACAAATCGCTTGGCGGCAAAGCTTTGTCTGGTGGGTGGTAACTTCTGCCGGCGGCCGATGTTATGGCCTACCACCGAGAAATACATACCTTTATTGGAGAAGTAAATGACTGTTGTATTTGTAAGACTTCCCCCGAGGCTCAATGGGCAATTTGAAATTTGCGTATTTAGTTATCTATCAGTTTCTACTTTGATAATAATAATAATTAGCCTATAATGTTCCGGTTAATTTTTAGTTTTCGTTAGGTTCATTGTCAAGCCGGCCTTTGCGCTTCCGTCTGATAGTTGTTGTAACATTGTTTCCAGAGTTCTAGCGTCCTCTGAAAATAAAATCAAGTCGTCTGCGAAGCGCAGGTGGCTAAGGTTTTCGCCATTTATATTGATTCCGCTTTTGGTCCAGTTCAGATTTCTGAAAATCATTTCCAGCACCGCTGAAAATATTTTAGGTGATATCGGATCTCCTTGGCGAACACCTCTTGTAATGGGAAATTCACTACCCTCAGACTCGAGTTTTACTTTTGCTTTACTTGCTGTGTATACATTTTTAATTATTCTTATATACTTTTCTTGAACCCCTTGTTTGTTCAGAGCGTCCCATATATATTCATGATCCAATGTATCGAACGCTTTGTTGTAGTCTACGAACCCTATGTAATATGTTTTATTGTATTCATTATATTTTTGGAGAATTTGTCTGAGAGTGTGTATGTGATCTATAGTCGAGAATTTGCTTCGGAAACCAGCTTGTTCCTTAGGTTGGTTTTGATCCAGTGTCTTGGTGATTCTGTTTAGTATGATTTTTGAAAATATTTTGTAAATATTGGACATTAAACTAATTGGCCTATAGTTCCCTATAACGCCCTTGTCTCCCTTCTTGTGCAGCAGTATGATTGTCGATTTGGTCCAATCTTCCGGGATGACTTCAGTTTCGAGGATTTCATTGAACAAATCTGTAAGTCTAGGAGCCATCACTGGTAATGTAGTTTTTAATAGTTCATTTGTAATTAAGTCTGATCCAGGTGCCTTATCAAGTTTTTGAGATTCGATAGCTTTTATTGTTTCGTCCTTAAGAATTGGCTCAATCTTCTCTTTATTTACTGAGTTATATTTCTCTATTACCTGTTCACCTTTACGACTTTGGTAAAGATTTTTGTAGTAATCCGTTGCAATTTCCAATATTTCCGATCGATTACTGGTTTTTCCCCTGTCCTTATTTTTCATATTTGGAATCCAGAATTATGACAAATTCTCAACAGACAGTACCCAACGAACTGATTATGGTCAATAACGAACAAATAGAATATGTAAATGAATATATATACTTGGGCCAACGTATATCTTCAGATGGCAGCATGAATAAAGAAATAGAACGAAGAGTAACTAATACTTGGAAAAAGTTTTGGTCTCTTAAAGAAATATTTAAGGATAAAAATATGCCAATGACAACAAAGAAGAAAGTATATGAGGTATGCATTATGCCATGCTTACTATACGGGTGCCAGTCGTGGGCGTTAACAGAGTTACAAGAAGATAAACTAAAAGTATGCCAGAATTCAATGGAAAGAAGCATCTTGGGTATAAAAAGGAGAGATAGAGTAAAATTGCAAACAATTAAGGAAAAGACCAAATTTAAAAACGCACACAAAGCCTACAGACAGCTCAAATGGCGGTGGACGGGACATATGTCGAGAGAAAATATAGAAAAATGGAGTAGGTTAGTAACAGAATGGTATCCAAGGGATGGAAAAAGAAGCAGAGGCAGACAAAACAAAAGATGGGAAGATGACTTGCGGAAAATAGCTGGCCCAATATGGAGCCGATTAGCAAGAGACAGGAACACGTGGAAATCTTTAGAGGAGGCCTTTGTCGACAGACAAGCTGTTCAACAAATGCAACCAGTTGCCGATTACTTTAATACAAATTAGAATTAGAATATATATTTGGTTATTAGCAAGTAGGCATGTATGAATTCATTGTAAAAAGAAACAGCAATTAAAGGCTATTTTATTATTTTTATTATTTTATTTATTTTATAATGTTCCGGTGTTCCTCTCGGTGAGAGGGAGTGGGCCGTAATCTACAATGCTGGCTCAATGCGGGTAGGTAGATGTCACATGTCTTAATATGTAGATTTTTTTTTTTTTTTGACTTTAGAATATGCCTGTTTCCTCACAATGTTTTCGCCTTTTTAAGAGCAGTGGTGATGAAATAATTTACAAAAAGCAGAGCGCCTGATGGGGCTCGAATCTACGACCTACAGCTTGTAAGTCGCGGCCGATACCACTAGGCCACCACTGCTTATTAGCCACAATTAGAAAAAAAAAAAACAACCGTGTTTAAAGTAGTCGATAACACCAGCTCACAGTACATTCCTAAAAGGGTGGAAATATATTTACTTACGCCGTAAATTAATTTTATTTTTTTAATGTCGGCACAAGTTATTTTTTAACCCGATATTCCCCCGGGATCAACACATGCGAGTGAAACCGCGGGGCGTAGCCAGTATTTTCATATACAGTATGTTAAGAAAACCCTGTCCGACCCGTGAAGGTTTTGTTAGGTATCGATAACTGATTCTACTAATGGATACAAAACCGGGCTAAACTTAAAAAAAATCCCCCTAAAAAGCTCACAGCACATTCCTAAAAGAGTGGAAATAAATTAACTTAGTTATTTTTTAACCCGATATTCCCCCGGGATTAAGACTTATGAGGGTGAATCCGCGGGGCGTAGCTAGTATTTTCATATATAAAACAACAACTGAAAACTCTACTATTGGTAAATGAGTCTCAATTAGCCTAGGATAGTGCTCCAGTAAGTCGAAATCTAGTTAAGTCGTGGTGGCTTAGTGGTTAAAACCACCAGCCTCTCAAGTATGAGTGCTCGGGTTTGATTCCAGGTCAGGCAAGTACTAATGTAACTTTTCTAAAGTTATATGTACTTTCTAAGTATATCTTGGACACCAATAACTGAAGGTGAAGGAAAACATCTTGAGGACTTTTAAGTCTGAAATCGCCAACCCGCATTGAGCAAGCGTGGTGATTCCGCTCAATACTTCTCTGTATGAGAGGAGACCTGTGCCCAGCAGTGGGACGATAAAAAGGTTGATAATAATGAGGGCTCTAGTGTGAAAGCGCAGTCTTTGATAGGAAAGTTTTCAATAAAGCTTATTTTGTATATACAATCCATATCTTGTACTTTAACTTCATCATCATCTCAGCGTTAATCCCACTCGCAGCCGAAGCTTTTTCAGCTTTGGAGTCTGGGGTCCGCTTTTCCAGTCTAACTGCTGATTTTGGCTAAACTTCGATATTTTCCGTGAAGCGACTGCCGACTGACCTTCACAACCTGAAGGCGATATGGAAGCATTGCACTTAGACTAATTGTAGAACTTTTTGAGGGCTCCAATAGACTGTAACGACTGCCATTAGATGTTTGTATGACGACCGGGACCAACGGCTTAACGTGCTTCCCGAGGCACGACCAGACCAGTGCAAATATTCATATTCATGCATACAAATTTTTGAACAGCGCGAGGATCGAAACCGCGCCTTCTGCGCAGCGGCCGCGTTCGCTCCCGCTACGCCACGGAGGCATATCTTTTATTTTATCTCATACGTATTTTCTGCAAAAAAAAAAAAAAATCGGCGCTTAACGCCTCTGTCATACGCTTTGAGTGAAGAAGACTTGTCATGGACAATTTAGGATAGCTCCATGATATGATACAGGTAGAAAAACCACTTTACAAAGTTATAATTTGTGGATTGTTTCTGAAAACGCAAGTTTCCGCGAGTCATTGAAGTTGTTCACCTATCTCTTCCAATGCACAGATGAAAAGCAAGTCATAGCTTTCTAATTCATACAGCAACGTTCGTCTCCCCTTTAAATAATCGCTGTGTTTCAATGTTTTGCTTTCCTGTAGAAACCTCAACCATGAAGCTGATCATCGTGTCCTGCCTCCTTGCCTTGGCGTACGTAGTAGCAGACCAGACGCCCATTATGCTCTGTGGAAGACAGTTGGCCAACGCTCGAGTGCTTCTCTGCTACGGAGCTGAATATGTGAACAAGAGGTCACGGCCTATGACAAGTTTGTATATAATATTCTCCATGGTGTTACAGTGAAGGGTTTAGGAGAATCCTCTCCATCTTTTTTTGGTAGGCATTACATCAGTGTGTAATAAATCAATATAACGGTGGTAGGCCATAACATTGGCTGCCGGAAGAAGCTACCACCCACCAGACAAAGTCTTGTCACCAAGCGATTCGTCGTGTTCCGGCATGATATCTTATGAAGCCTTACGGAGGACGGGTCTGAGCAGTTGTGTTGCGATGTGTGCTGGGTACGATGCGCCAAATGGTGTTGTGTCGGGAGTTTGATTGTGGAGGGTCTTCAGATCAATCTTTCTCTGGCACAACATCGTTGATCGTGTTATTGGGTTTAACATTGCATCACCTCGCTCAACTAACGTCTTCCTTCCTATTTACCCAGTTTTTTTGACTGAATAGGCTTAATATACTAGCACGCTTTAGTATTAGCGATTGCATCTCTGCTTACCATGAGGCGGGATTGCGGTCAAGCACTAGTTTATAATTATTAAATAATAATAATAATAATAAGCTGGCCTCTTATCTTATTAAAACTCCGAGTGCTCCGAATGCATGCTAGGCCAGCTCAAGGTCGAAGTTTCAAGAAAATGTGAAGCTTTAATGTAACAATGTTTTTTTTTATCATATAATTTTGAACCGACTATCTCACTTTATTTTGTCTGTCACCAACCCACATTGGGCTCACGAGGCCTGAGTCCCGAGACTGGGAAAATTACAGGCTGATTATGTTATGTTATGTTGACTATCAAGAACTAGATTAGCAGCCATGCAAAGCAAATATTGTACTTTGTAATTTTTGGAAGGCCATGTTTATTCAACTAGATGCACACCATCCTTGTGTAAGAATATTCATCGCCACGAAAACTGAAAGTTTTTTCTTTGTAAAGGTGCATACTACACGAAATTATCATAAACATAATCAGCATAATATAAAGTTCCCGCTGCTGAAACACCGGCTTTCTCGTTTCGAGAGGTCTGGACTGTAATCTACGCGGGGCAAGATTGGGATAGTAGATGACACATGTCTTCGAGTTTTTGAATCTAGGCCATACCGAAATCCTCACGGTTTTTCTTTTCCGTTTTGACAGCGATCACTGGTGCTGAATTTATTTACACATTTGCAGTAAAGTGCCCGTCTGGGTTAGAACTCACGGCCTTCGTGGGGGACTCATAAGTGGAGGACTTAATAACTGTTCCTGAATTGAGATCAACCATAATTTTCTTGATTTTTTAGTGGTTGTAGTTGTAATTGTTTATGCCTGGTGAAGCTGTACGGAGGAAGAGTCTGAGCAGTTGTGTTGCGATGTGTGCCGGGTACGATACGCCAAATGTTTTGTGTCGGGAGTTTGGTCGTGGAGGGTCTCCAGATTAATCTTCCTCTGGAGTCTTTCGCAACATCGTTGGTCCTGTTGTTGGGTTTAACATTGCATCATCTCGCTCAACCGCCATCTTCCTTTCTATTCACTCAGGTTGTTTCAGTGAATAGTCTCTTAATAAACTACTTCGCTTTACCAGCAACGCTTGCATCACTGCTTACCATCAGGCGGAATTTCGGTCAAACACTAGTTTATAATTATTAAAAAAAAGTATGGGGATTCGGGGTGTAAAGTCACATCCTCCATAGAAAATGGACGATCCTCCGACCTGACGAATTTTGAGTCTGGTGGGCACTTACGCAACGGTTGATGTTGGGAAGTTATATACTCGTATTTGCTAGTTGCACTGTGAACTCTGCTTGTGAGATGTAGAATACGTGTGACGTCAGTAAGACAAGTTGTTTGTATGTGGAGTTTGTAGATACCGTTACAAATTAATTATAGAAGTACTACTGGTATGTGGTTCGAGAGATTATCACGTTCAAGCAAACAAAACTCTTGAATGTATTATTAGTATAGTATACAGTATGTTAAGAAAACCCTGTCCGACCCATAAGGATAATAAAGGTTAGGTAAACACATGACCAAATATAATATAAAATTTTACGTAATCATCATAGTACCAATACAAACGAATTTTGAAATAATCTTTTTTTCCCGCGAATTAATTTCAACTTCCCCGAAATTTGGTCATTTTTAAAAAGTGACAACACCGGTATTATTATGGGCGAATAGCGATGCGACCACGTGCCGCGTACCCTGCCGCCCGCCGCCCGCGGAATGGGGCATAGGTGTGCATAGCGCACATTTATTAAGTTACCTCTTTTTGCGAAATAATATTTATTTTTTTAGGGGTTTTTTTTTTTAGATTAGCCCGGTTTTGTATGCATTAGTAGAATCAGTTATCGATACCTAACAACACCTTCACGGGTCGGACAGAGTTTTCTTAACATACTGTAGATTTGTTATCAGTCTTCAGAATTTGATGATACTAACGTTCAACTTTCCATAGCATCAGACTTCTTGCCCGGAGACAAGACCAACGAGATCGACTGGCCTTGGAGTGGACACCGAGGATCCATGACCGCCAACTGGTCCCGTTACAAGAGAGACGGCCTGGTGGACGAATGCTGCCTCAAACCCTGCACCACTGACGTCATCCTAAACTATTGCTAAACGAAAAGCAGCCTTATATTGTGCGTCATTAGAATGAGACTGTAACCTTTTGTAATTGAGGTGCGCAAAGTTCAAATTGGCCTGTAGCGTTTTTAAGCGTGCATTACAGTTCCAATTTGGAGTTTACTGTGACTAGGTTTCATTTTATCCTGAATGCACTCGAAAAAAGCACTTCCTATGTAATGTAAGATAGATAAGTAATCAGTCCACATAAATGATTATACATTTTATAAAATAAATGACTGAAAAAATATGTTGATTATACGCATTATTATACATTTTAAATCACAATAAACAATGTAATGAAAAGAAACAGGGATTTCAATGACGATGAAAATTGGGGTACATTTTACGTTTTTAGAGTTCTGTTACAATGGGTTGTCAACGGGACTCTCACCCTTATTCATAAACATAGTTTAATATTAACTACTAATTAGCGTTTTTTTAACCGATGATTAATGTTAAGTGACATGCAAACGTTTCAAATGTATGGTTAAAAAAACGCTAATCACTAATTAACTTTAAGCAACGTTAAGTATGAATAAGGGGTCTATTGCTAAGGCGCTGTTGTCGATCCATATGTCTGTTCGGGTGTCTTTACAAAATGTGTAAACTACTATGATCGCTGTTTTATATTATATACGGACAAATCACTCAGATTGAGCCCCAAAATAAGTTCGAGACTTGTGTTATGGGATACTAACTCAACGATACTATATTTATAATAGATACAAAAATAGATAAACATCCAAGACCCAGGCCAATCAGGAAAATATCGTTTTCCATCATGACCTGGCCGGAGATCGCATTTGGGGCCTCCACGTCGCAGGTCGCTGCGCCACAGTGGACGACAACGTATGAATATATAAAAAAAAAATGTTGATAATGAAAGGTAAATACGAATAACGAGAAATTTTTTGTCGTTTTATGCTCAGACTTAAAAATGTATTGTTAGATAAAAATGTACGATGGTACGGAACCATTTTTTTTTCTAAACTATGCTCCGCACTTGGAATTACTCCTATAACGTGGGTGCGTTTACAAACTTTTAAACTTACAGACAGCCAGATCCGGAACAATTATCTATAGGCCATACAAATATTTGTTCAGTGCGGGAATGGAACTCGACACGCAGCGCAGCAGTCGATCGATCAAGGCTAATTTACACGTAAATCAACGTGTAACTGTCCCTCTGTTAATTGATAAGTGTTAAGTACGAACGTTTACATGTTGATTTTATTAATCACTTGACACTTCCACACATGCTACTTAACAGTGCGTAAATGACCCTTCAGCCACTGCACCAACCGAGTCGTCAAATTTTTTGCAAGTCAAATGTAGTTGGGTAGGAGATATCCTACCCTGCAATCGCATATACAATCGTTAATGGTAAAGTGCCCTAGTTTATTAAGGGCCTATTCGCCAAAAAAACAAAACACTATGCGAATAGGAAGGAAGATGGCAGTTGAGCCGGGTGATGCAATGGTAAACCCAACAACATGACCAACGATGTTGCGCCAGAGGGAGATTGAAGTGGATGATAATATAATGACGGAACCTTTTTAAATCTGGCTCGCACTTGGCAGCTTTTTTATATTTTCAATCTGTGTAGGAGGGGAATACAAATCAGAGGAATAACGATAACAGAGGCTATTGTTGCTTTCAGGACGACGGAAAAACAAGCAATGTTTGAATAGTCAATATATTGATAAAAATATTTATACCGGGATATGATTTTTTTTTAATAATTATAAACTAGCGCTTGACCGCAATCCCGCCTGATGGTAAACAGTGATGCGATCATTGAAGGTAAAGCGCGCTAGTTTATTAAGAGCCTATTCACTCAGAAAAACTGATCGAATAGGAAGGAAGACGGCAGTTGAGCGAGGCGATGCAATGTTAAACCCAACAACACGACCAACGATGCTGCGCCAAAGGGTGATCTGAAGACCCTCCACGACCAACCCCAACACAACAACATTTGGCGCGTCGTACCCGGCACATCGCAACACAACTGCTCAGACCCGTCCTCCGTACGGCTTCACCAGACATCATGCCGGAACACGACAAATCGCTTGGCGGCAAGACTTTGTCTGGTGGGTAGTAACTTCTGCCGGCGGCCGATGTTATGGCCTACCACCGAGGGATAAAATCTTTCTTATCTGGCCGGTTATTTACAGGGTGTATCTGACATCGTAACGCAAACTTCGCGAGAAGGCTACACCGCATGCCACTAATAAAATTATGATAGTCATCTATATCGTTAATGAGTGGTCAATGTGTCGGCTCGACCTTTGAACGTTGCAAGCGTGCCGCCTTGCGGGTTTGTAGGTATGACGTTGATCCCTGATGTGAACTCTACTAAATCAGCTGATAAGATAGTTTTTTTTTATGTAATTAGCAAATTAATTAATTTTTACTTTAAAATCTTATTGGGTTATAAAAGTATAGCAATTAAGAACGGTCTAAAGAGAAATAAACTACATATATATTTTTTTAACTCATGAAAAACCGACGAAAAATTCCACCAAGGGGGTTCAGAATCATGTACTGGATCCATGGCACTCGTTTGTGCGTCGATGTCAGATACACCCTTTATAATGCGAAGGAGATCAGTATCATTTTAAAGATTATATAATCAATCTTTCATTTTAATTAATCAGGGGTTTCATGTCTAACTAATACCAGCCTCAAGGATCCATTGATCAGAAGCTCCAGTCTCCTATTTTTATAATTTTTTTATTCCAACACGATTCTATTATCATCGTATTAAAAGTTCGTAATCTGCTAAATTCATAATGATCGATCAATTATCGGTAAGTCGTGTCATAATGGAATGGTGATAGAATGACACTGCTGTATGAAATTGCGTATTATAGAAATTATTTTTTATTTTTTAAATAGAGTACCTATTTAAAATTAATAGTCAAATTAGGACTAACATTATAATATAGTGTTATCCATAAAATGTTCAGTTCAACAACTAGTTTTATTTTCCTCATATTCGAAATGAAAAGTAGAGTGTTTAACACGGGTAAAAGAATCAATTCCTACTCGGTCTATAGCCGCCGTCTAAATATCTCGGGAATTGATTATTTCCATCCTCGGTTAACAATCTACTATTTGCGTTGGAATTCCCAAAAATCTAGGAAGGTTTTAGACCATATAACATCACGCTGCGATCAATAGGAGCGGAGCATATAAAAAAAAAACAAATGTAATCATTATCCAAATAAATTAATAATATTTAATTGCTCATCAATCTATGATTGTATCTATAGAAATCGACTCTTTCGGCGTTAAAATAAAATGTTCAAATAACTCTACTCTCCACCAGCCTTTATACAAAGTTTCGTGAGTCTGAACCAGTTTTCGAAACACTTTTTACAGCCTGCTCGAACGCTGACAGAGTATCATCCGGCGACGAAAATTGTATCCTTTGAGCTGATCCTTTATTTTTGGGAATAAGAAGAAGTCACACGGTGCTAGGTCAGGGCTGTAAGGAGGGTGACCGGTGAACTGTCCAGGAGAGTCTCTCGTTTTGATTGCGATATGGGCGGGCGCATTGTCGTGGTGAAGCAGTAGCTCGCTGATCCCTGTGTTTGGTCGCTTGTTGCTCACAACAGAGAAAACTTCTGTCAAGTATTTGGTAGTATACCATTCAGCGTTAATGCTTCTTTGGTTTCGTAAAGGAATTGACACCAATTAGCCAGTCAAACTGAAAAGCTCGCGATCAAAATCTTACTCCCGTTTCTAGATCGCTTCCCTTTTTTTAGGTTCACTTTGATTCGTTTTGAAACAGCCAAATCGTTGACAAGCGCTTCTTTTCTGGATCGTATTGATTTATCCAAGATTTAAGAACCTGTAACGATGTCGTAAACACGCCGAGACAAGCCTGCTTCAAATTTGTCTATCATATCATGGCAACATTCCACCCATGCCTGCTTCTGAGCATCGGTGAGATTGAGCGGCACCTAGCGTAAAACTATCCACCGCAACCAAACTTCCTGATCCAATCTGCAGTTAATGCTGAATATCTTGGTATGTAATTCGTCTATTGTCTTGGATCAAACTTTTCACTGCTAGCACGTTTTTCTGCTGTAACAGCCGCCAAAGGGCAACCACTTCTTTCTTCATTCCCTAAAGTTGTCGACAGTGCTACACGGTTGTGTATCGGTTGTATAATGAATTTAAGCGCGGTTGTGGTTGATCAATCATCAAGCATCGGATGAAGGCCATTTGAAGTCTATCGTACGATTCTTCTGGTTTCAGGTAAAATCGTAAAAAATCATAGCGCGAAAATGGTCTCGACGCAAATCCATTTTTCAAAGAGACACGATAATTTTAATTAGGTCGCAAAAAATATGAAAAGACGTTATGAATTTGGAACATACCTATTATTAGTTATATGATTGTTCCTTTGGTTTTTGGCGGGAAAGTCAAGCTGAGTGTCAAGCTCATTTTTCATTGGACTTTTAAAATTATTTATAGTGTTGTTTACTAAATAAAAGTGCGTGATTTATGTAGCAAAAAGTGCATTCAGTAAATAATTCGTAAAGAACAGTGAAATATCGCAGCATAGTGGCCGCATTATGACTTTACCTCAAACCTCCTTCGTAAGACGGTTCACGCGGCCGTCTTTTTCGACATGAAAAAATCATTGCGTGACATTGGCTAAATGCACAAACCGTGCGAAACCAAAAAAGAAAGATTATTAAGTTGTAAATACTTTATCATATTTTTAAAAATAAATTATAACTGGCCAGTTTCTCATACATATTTTTTTGTCGCAATACTTTCTGAGTGACCTGGTTCATTTAAAGCTGATTTTATCAGAACATTCGTCGAATAAAATTTTTATCTTTATTATCAGGATTTTAATTACCTTCTATTATAATAAATCTGTAGAAGTATAAATTCTGTACATTGAAAATATCAAAAAAATAAAGGCAGGTATTTTTATTAGACCTCCACCGAATTTAAACATGTTATTTAAAAAAATTTTGTTGTCTTTGTCTGTTTGTTCAGGCATCTCGCAAAAACTACCGGTTGGATTACGATGAAACTTGGTAATTATTCGTTAATACCCTGGGCTCCACAATGGATACTTTTTATCCCGGTAAAGTATATACAATAAAAAACAAACTTAATTATGCGGTTCGATCCCGAGACCCGATTATTACCAACCGCAAATAATAAGTTTGTCATAGGTTACGTCACCCGCGGTGGAGGCGCTGCACACAGCCAAGATACTTTAAGTAATATTTTATCTTAAAATACAAAATACAATTTCGCTCGCCATATAAATTCAATAATCGAACATTGTATATATGCTCGATGAATTCAATAGACACACTAATATAATAATAATTATTATTATTTCATATTTTCGTTCATTTATAATGCTGTTAGGTAGGATTAGTCATTCATATAGAAATTATTTTTTAGGGATTTTGCTCATTTATTGACTTTAGATTAGTTATCATCAGAAATAGATTTAGTTAGGTAGGTAGGTATTTTATTTTGTGTTAAAAATGTTAAATTACATTTTTTTTATTTAGGTAGGTATGGACGACAGCAGGTCCACCTACCTGAAACTATTAAAAATTCCCAATCAACCTTGAGGCTTAATATTAGGTCCTTACATATGAAATTGGCGTCTTGTCGTACTGGCCACTTTGATCTCAAATATCTCTTCTTTGGTATAGAATTCCAAATTCAAATTTATACAGCTAGTTACTCATTAATTTGTGTTTCGAAAACCGTATTTCTTTTGTTTTTTTTTCTTTTGGTTATTTCTCTGCGTCATTGAGTTTACAAAATGAAAAATTTTAAATTTCGCGTTATTTACGAATATCAGTCCTGGCACCAGTGCTGAAAAAAACGAAACGGCTCAAAGAATTAATGATGTGTATGGCAGTGGTGTCGCTAGAGAAAGTACAGTGCGTGTTTGGTTCCAACATTTTCGTTCTGGAAATTTCAACCTACAGAACAATCCCCGTGGATGGCCGGATACCAAAGTCGACAATGAAGAATTGAAGGCTATTGTGAAAGCGGATCCATCGCAAACTACGTCCGAGTTAGCTGCAGGCTGCGGTGTTCGTGGTGTCGTGTTCCGGCATGATGTCTGGTGAAGCCGTACGGAGGACGGGTCTGAGCAGTTGTGTTGCGATGTGTGCCGGGTACGATGCGCCAAATGTTGTTGTGTTGGGAGTTTGGTCGTGGAGGGTCTTCAGATCAATCTCCCTTTGGCGCAGCATCGTTGGTCGTGTTGTTGGGTTTAACATTGCATCACCTCGCTCAACTGCCCTCTTCCTTCCTATTCGCTCAATCTGAGTAAATAGGTTCTTAATAAACTAGCGCACTTTACCATCAACGATCGCATCACTGCTTACCATCAGGCGGGATTGAGATCAAGCGCTAGTTTATAATTATTAAAAAAAAACAAAAAAAAACTTGAAACAAATTGGGAAGATAAGAAAGTTCGAAAGGTGGGTACCTCATGAATTGAGTGAATCAAACCGACCAACGCGCGTAGATTGCTACGTTACATTACTCAATCGGCACGGAAGAATGTAGATTCTTCCGTACCGATCCCCACGGAATCCCTACGGATTAAATCGAATCATTACCTGTGTTGAACAGTGGATACTCTACAATAATAGGAAGCGCACACCGCAATGGCTGAACCCCGGTGAACCATCCAAAGAGAAAATTGACTAGAAAAAAATTATTGGTCAGCGTTTGGTGAACTACAGCTTCCTTAAATCTGGCCAGGCGATTACTGTAGATCAGTACTGTGAGGAGCTCCACATAATGATGTATTATAAACTAGCCGCTAAACAACTTTCGCACAAGGCCACTGCTGCTTCAGGACAACGCGAGACAACACACTGCACAACAGACTGCTACCAAATTAGGGGAACTTCAATTGCAATGTTTAAAACATCCACCGTACTCCCCGGACCTGGCTCCATTAGACTACCATTTTTTTTTTAAATTTGGTAAATTTTTTTGCATGGGAAAAAATTCAGCTCCGACGAGGGAGTCCAAACCGCCTTCAAAGATTTTATTGATTCCCGTCCTAACTTTTTTTTTTTAGAAAAGTAAAAAAATAAACGACTTTTATTCCTCCCATACAAAACGCCGATTTCATATGTAAGGACTTAATACTTTAGAGATAAAGTTGAAAATATGATTTTTATTTTTAATTTTATTTTTAATAATTATAAACTAGCGCTTGACCGCAATCCCGCCTGATGGTAAGCAGTGATGCGATCGTTGATGGTAAAGCGCGCTAGTTTATTAAGAACCTATTCACTCAGATTGAGCGAATAGGAAGGAAGACGGCAGTTGAGCGAGGTGATGCAATGTTAAACCCAACAACACGACCAACGATGCTGCGCCAAAGGGAGATTGATCTGAAGACCCTCCGCGACCAAACTCCCAAAACAACAACATTTGGCGCATCGTACCCGGCACACATCGTAACACAACTGCTCAGACCCGTCCTTCGTACGGCTTCACCAGACATCATGCCGGAACACGACAAATCGCTTGGCGGCAAGGCTTTGTCTGGTGGGTGGTAACTTCTGCCGGCGGCCGGTGTATCTGACGGACTGTAGTAAGTAGCTTGATGTACTGTTGTCATAGGATTACTGACCGTATAAATTTTAATTTCAAGTAGGTATAGGTAGTGTATAATCTTATACCTTTAAACGAGCAATTCTTGTATATATATGTCGGAGATCGTCGATATAATTTTAATAGAAGTTGTTGATTTGATTTACGTAGTAGAGGGCGAACGCTTGTGACGTTATTTTGTGATGGCCTCACATGGACAGAGTCGCTTTGGAAAGTGGGGTTCGTCGAACGGTGACTTTGCATCGAGACGCGGACCAAGGCACATCTCCGAACCGAAACTGTCAGTTTGCCTATTCAAATTGTTATTATGAATATTGGAGGGTATATCTACACGCCGTGCTTCAATTCAAAACTCACCTACGAAATGGAACCTGTACCACCACACCAAGATGCTGTCGACCCTACCGCTCTGCCGTCGCTGTCTCCGACATCAGAAGTTGAATAAAGAACTACACTGCTCACAATCTCGTTATAAATCAAAGAACAGAATAAGTCACTTTCTGCCAATATTTTTATAGTACTTGTGTGATTACTTGTGTGGTAGTTGTTCATTGCCTTTGCATGACCTCCTGTAAATGCTGGATGTACTGACAGTGAGGCTGGAAGTGAACGTCACGTTACGAGGTGCGCTCAATTGCTGATGCTTGGCGCACGACAGTGCTGGCTGTTGCTTGGCGAGCGAGGTGCGCTTGCGGAACATGCAAGGTGTGCTTGCGGAGCGCGGAAGGAGCGCTTGCGGAGTGTGCAAGGTGCGCTTGCGGAGTGTGCAAGGTGCGCTTGCGGAGTGCGCAAGGTGCGCTTGCGGAGCGTACAAGGTGCGCTTGCGGAGCGTACAAGGTGCGCTTGCGGAGTGTGCAAGGTGCGCTTGCGGAGCGTACAAGGTGCGCTTGCGGAGCGTACAAGGTGCGCTTGCGGAGTGTGCAAGGTGCGCTTGCGGAGTGCGCAAGGTGCGCTTGCGGAGCGCGCTTCTAGCTGCTTGGTGAATCGCATCAATGGCGTATGGCGCTGCTGGAGCTGCGTGGGGCGCAGCCGGAGCTGCGTGCGTTTCGCTGAACGCCCAAGGTTTCAAGACGTGAGCCCCTACTCTGCAGGCGATGAAAAGATGTCAAAATACCCAAAACGTTTGTGGTAACGTAATGGGATTTTATGAGAGTTTAGAGATGTCTGGTGTGCAACGGTTGACAACTGCCAAGTGGCAGGTGTTTGCGAGAAATTGCCACAATCCGGTGAGTCATACTATTTTTATTTTGATTCCGTGGCTGAATGTTCTCTTGTCAAGCTATCTGTAATTTCATTGGTATATGTACACACGCGATAGTACGTATACAGGGTATGGGTAGTACCAGCGTTGTGTACTGAACCATTTCTTTGCGATATGATAATAAGGGTTATTTTTGCAAATTTTATTTTTTGCAGGTACTACCCGATTATTGTTTGTTATAATGGGCTGTGAGAAATTTTAAATCAGGGTTTTAAAATTATGATGTCTGGTTTGTCTTTATTACAAAACTAAAATTCACTGTGGCCTATAGTTACAAGCTCACTTGAGTTTCTGATAGTATGTGTGGCTAGACTATTAAATCTTCTCAAGAGAACAAACGGTAACGAACATAGAAATGAGTGTTATTTACGAAAAATCTAAATTTGATAGAAGTGTGCTAAAGTAATGAAATTTAATAATGGTGAGTTGTTTGATTGCGATAATGGTGATCGTTACCTATTGAAATCGTTGATTGGAAACAGAACTTATAAGTACCCCACGATCGCATAAGTACGAAAGATTTTTCCAAGTAATGTCTGCTGAGTTAGATTTTCATAATGTAGAAGATGGCGAGTAGGGTGCCTCCGCCAGCAAATGGAACACGTATCATGGCTATGTGGTCGCGCTGCACGCACTAGTCTGTAGTCGTAACTGCAACCCAGTGAGGGGTTGTTCAGAGCGCGATGGGCAGCTAGTGGTGTGGCGGGGACCTAGTTAGATATGGTCGCACTGCATGCACTAGTCTGCTGTCGTGACTGAAACTCAGTGAGGAGTTGGTCAGGGCACGATGGGCAGATGGTGGTGTGGTGGGGACCAGGGTCTCGGAGGAGACTATTAGTTGTACGGTCATGTGTTGACCTGGGAGTCGTGGACTCTAGAGTTGGTCGTATCACAAGAGGTGATGACGATATGGGTGTCAACTATGAGTTGTCACTAGCTACTGTGGTAGCGGGCGATGATGTGTTTTCTTTTTGATGATTATGGTTTTGATTTGATAATTATGAGGCTTGGAGGAACCTTTTGTGTTTTCTTTTTGAAATTTGATAATTATGAGGCTTGAAGGAAGCTTTTGTGTTTAAGTTGTTAAAATAGTCAATGTAACTAAACGTGACGTGTGACGGTCAGGTTGGCCGAGCTCTCAAAAAATGCTTAAAAGTCGGTTTTCTGTGATTTTTTTAAATTTGTTACAGACATGCACGAGGACGTGCAACGGGAAATATCGAGGTTTGGCCGGAATCGGCGGTTGGCCTCGTGAAGCGGATCCCGGACTCCGGGGCTGAGGGAGCTTCGAATGCGACTGGGATTGGTGCAGGGATGATGATGATGATGATGCACGAGGACGTGCAAATCGTCAGGCTGGCCGTGTCGGAGATCGTCGATATAATTTTAATAGAAGTTGTTGATTTGATTTACGTAGTAGAGGGGCGAACGCTTGTGACGTTATTTTGTGATGGCCTCACATGGACAGAGTCGCTTTGGAAAGTGGGGTTCGTCGAACAGTGACTTTGCATCGAGACGCGGACCAAGGCACATCTCCGAACCGAAACTGTCGGTTTGCCTATTCAAATTGTTGTTATGAATATTGGAGGGTATATCTACACGTCGTGCTTCAATTCAAAACTCACCTACGAAATGGAACCTGTACCACCACACCAAGATGCTGTCGACCCTACCGCTCTGCCGTCGCTGTCTGCGACATATATATATAATTGGAATCTCGGAAGCGGCCCCTACGATTTTCATGAAATTTTGTGTGCAGGGGGCTTCGGGGACGATAAGTCGATCTAGGTAGGTTTAATTTTCAGAAAATGTCTTTTTTCCATGTTTTGAGGCACTGAACAATTGCTAAACTTCTCATAAGAAGCTAAATTTCGCCGCTGTCCTTAGTGATACGAATAGCTGAGGGGCTTCGGCCTCTGATTCGGAGCTCGTAGACTTCGGGTTCAAATCCCTGACGATATAGTTTTTTTTTTCCCTTTTTTTTTTTGGAGTTTTAAATAAAAGAATGATAGCGTTGTCTAATGCTTTTTATTACATTTTATATAATTGGAAACGGCGTCAATGAATTTTCTTTTTCGTTTATTAAATCAATGGAAGAAATTTTGTTTTGCCTATTTTGTGGAGATGCAAGGTACCAGGGTCGCACAAAAGTGTAGAAGTCGAAACAATTGTGAAAGAAATGATATACAAACAACAATATTTTTTGTTGTAAATATATAATACATGGAAGAACTTTTATTTTGCCTACTTTGTGGAGGTGCAAAATACCAGGGTAGCACAAAAGTGTAGGAGAAGTCGAAATAATGAAGCTCATTCATTTTAAAGATCAGCCTGAAGGAGCAGTCGAATTTACAACAGTGTCAACATTTCAGACTTGCCACAACACGAACTGAAATATTATTATTATTATTGCTAACCTTATGATACCTTGCACCTCCTTATAGTAGGCAAAATAAAATTCATCCATATAATATGACTTAATAATGATGAAGTGTACCTGGGCGACCGAGCTTTGCTCGGCATCTTTTTTTTTGTTATAATTATTATTATTAATTTATTTACATCAGACAATTGTCCATTGTTTTCATAAAAACACATACACAAAATACATTTAAATTATATATTAAATTAAACAAAATTAAATTAAACTGATAATTAATATAGTACTTTGATTTGATATAGATGACGTTTACATTCATGGTACACGAAGCCAATGTTTGGTTTGAGGTTAGACCCAGAAAATTGCTCTTAAAATTTCATGTGTCTTTTTTACACGAAAATGCCAAAAAGAACATTAAAAAAAAACGAGTGTGCTTATGACCACACGACTGAAGTGAAACTTCTTTCGCACCATCTGTATGTATATACAGTATGTTACGAAAACCCTGTCCGACCCGTGAAGGTGTTGTTAGGTATCGATAACTGATTCTACTAATGCATACAAAACCGGGCTTTACTTAAAAAAAAAATCCCCCTAAAAAAAATAAATATTATTTCGCAAAAGGAGGTAACTTATTAAATGTGCGTTGACCACCCTTCGCCTGCCGACCGCGGGGGGCGGGCGGCAGGACACGCGGCACGTGGCCGCATCGCTATTCGCTCATAATAATACCGGTGTTGTCACTTTTTAAAAATTACCAAATTTCGGGGAAATTGGAATTAATTCGTTGGAAAAAAAGATTATTTCAAAATTCATTTGTATTGGTACTATGATGAATACGTAAAATTTTATATTATATTTGGTCATGTGTTTACCTAACCTCTATTATCCTTATGGGTCGGACAGGGTTTTCGTAACATACTGTATATATATATATATATATATGTGTGTACAATATATACATGTATACACATATACATATATTAATTTTCTATAAATATTTAAATTTATTTCATGCTTTCATTTATAAATTAATATTTTTGCATAGACCTCCAATTTATAAAAAAAAAAAAGTGGATTCCCTCGGGGCCAAAAGGTCGGGCTCTTCCTCCTGAATCAGGGGACCCCAAACTCGGGTAGTCCACGACCTCTGGTTCCCGAGATAATCCACGGGGGGGTGAGGTAACTAAAGGGGGTCGGGGAGGGGGATAGGTTTCGTGGGGTTGCGGGGGGAGGGGGAGAGGGGGGGAGTGGATTCCCTCAGGGCCAAAAGGTCGGGCTCCTCCTCCTGATTCAGGGGACCCCAAACTCGGGTAGTCCACGACCTCTGGTTCCCGAGATAATCCACGGGGGTGGGGGGGGGGGGTGAGGTAACTAAAGGGGGGGGGGTAGATTTTGTGGGGTTGCGGGGGGTAGGGAGGAGGGGGAGAGGGGGGAGTGGATTCCCTCGGGGCCAAAAGGTCGGGCTCCTCCTCCTGATTCAGGGGACCCCAAACTCGGGTAGTCCACGACCTCTGGTTCCCGAGATAATCCACGGGGGGGTGAGGTAATCAATGAGGGGGGTCGGGGGGTGTTCGCAGCGTCATATTCTCGAAGAAATTCATAGTTCTTAATCAATCAAGGTACTTAGCTTAATAATTGAGTTTATGAGGCTCGAAAGCAATTTGTACTTTGTGTCCAATTATCGTATTGTGACGATATCTTCAAGCTTCTATACTTTCAATTATATCAGAAATGTTCAGCAAAAATATATAAAACAATATAAAGGCCAGAACAGAACGAAATTTATAAATTTATTTGTGCTCTTAGGTAATCAATTGTTAACAAATCTTAAAAAGATCCAAAAAATATATATTGCCTTCGGCGAGATGCGAACTCACAACTTCATACTCGACTCAATTGTTAACAAATCTTAAAAAGATCCAAAAAATATATATTGCCTTCGGCGAGATGCAAACTCACAACTTCATACTCGACATGTCATGCAATATTTACATGAGCCAACTCCTTGTTTGTATTACAGACGAAATAGGACTATACTCTGCTTCCGTTCGCCTTCATCATTTTTTTTCCTATCATTTTTCGTAACGCTTTCGCCAGTTTACTCCCCAAGTCAAGCGTGCCTAAAGAAGTTTCACTTCAAAAACGCTTACGAACAATTTAACTCCACGAAGCCGTGACTCATCTCAAGAAGCAGAAGAAAACCTCCATGAAGACAATCTGATTTTCGCTCGTCCCACACGTGTTTGTCAGACTTCGCACAGTGAGGATCCAGTTGAAGAAGAACTTGATGAAAATCATCATTCCGCTCATCCCACACGTGCTGCTAAAGTAAGATGCTGGCAAAACTTGACTAACATTTTAAGAACAGAAAGGTCTTATGATTTAGATGTTTCACGAGAGCGTGCAGCACAACGTGTGGCCGCCGAAAATGATGAGCAACGGGAGCGACGTCTGCAAGATATGCGACAGCGTGCGTCAGAACGTGAAATGATTATTATTAATGAAAACCCTCGACATACCCGCAATATAGTATGGAAGGAAGTATTAGGTTAAAACTATGTATTGATGATAATATAAACCTTAAACTATGTATTGATGATAATATATAACTGATGTAACTGATTGTTAAACTATAAGTACTTATTTATAATAAAATGTTAAACTAAATGGCACGAGACTCGTAATTTTATATTTAAATAACAGTTAATAATATTTTTTATTATTATGTCGGTATGATCGAAAAACATTAGTCAAAAAATATTATTTAAAAAATTCGCTCGTTATGTATTTTTTGTTTTGAAAATATAGAGACACGCGATGTACCTAACAAAAAACAAAAAGGTGGTCGCCCGGTACTATATATAATAGCTTATTTTTAGTACTCTTAGGTAGAATTAGTCAGTCCTATAGATATTAATTTATATCAGTGTAGATTGATAGCCTTCGTGGCGTTGCGGTAGCGAACGCGGCCGCTCAAGGAGGCGCGGTTTCAATCCCCGCGCAGTACAAATATTTGTATGCATGAATATGAATATTTTCACTTGTCTGGTCATGCCTCGGATAGCACCTTAAGCCGTTGGTACCGGGTGCCATACGAACATCTAATGGCAGTCGTTACGCTATTTGACCATCCAGCTCATTCAGCTAACTTAGCAAGACTGTCGCTCCAACTATCCCTGGGCGTCCTTTTGTGTTTCGTCAAGACACCATTTCGCCTTACTTTTTAACTCCCCCACCCACTCCCTCACACACACACCAAACCTGGCCATCATATCATCCTCCTAATAATCATAGGCCTTTCTAATTGTATGCCATTTGATTCTCATTCAACTAATCCAGTCAACTTACCAACATCGTTGTTCCAAAGAGACCTGGGTGTCCCCCGTGTCTCCTAAGACCATGTCCACGGCTTATACCGATACAACTTGCGACGCGACTTTTGTCAAGGTGTCATTTGACAAAAGTCGCTCGATTCTGTAAAAAACAACAGAAAGTTAGGTAAAGTGAGCCTGGAATAAGTCAAAGCATTCATTGGAATGACGGTTTGTTCCTCGGTTTCACGGTGAGATGGTTACACGATGGCACTATAGCTCTTTAAATCCGTAACACACTTTGAATGTTTTTGAACTGTTAAAATAGAATCCATTGCTATTCTTCTGTGTCATGTTGTTTCCGCTGTCGATCCAAAATTCGTGTTGTGGTCTCGCGGTGATTCCTAGCAAACTCTAAACAATTTCTTTCACTTGTTTTCTCTGGAGTCGCTCTTGGAAGAGGTGTGTCACTTGAATCTGTAGTAAGTAAGTAGGCTATGGGGATAGGGCTCACCAGTCAGCCATCTTGCATAAACCATCTCCAATTGGCCCGGGGCGTTCTTCCAAAAGGCTATTCACGAACAGTAAAATTAAATCCAACAAGCTCCAATAAAACGCTCGCCTGATATTGCCTTAAATTACGTTCACATAATTCTTAAATTTTGATTACTTTTTTTATATGGAACATGGAACCAATAACCATAACGACCTAGTCATAAACTTAACGATGATAGGAAACATGGGGCGGCAAACATTTAAATATTTCCCCTAAATGTTCAAACCTGAACATCTAGGCACATCCATTTTTCGTCAGTTTTTTTTTTCTTTAATGATCTTAGCTAATGCTTGACCGCAATAAGCAGTGATGCAGTCGTTGATGGTAAAGCGTGCTAGTTTATTATGAGCCTATTCATTCTAGCCTTGAAGAAACTTAAATAGTAATTTGACGGAAAGGCCGCCGCACGCAAATTGTTCCAGTCCTTCGATGTATGTACGTATGATTATGTATGATTTAATTGAATCTAATAGAGGACAACGTCCCGTAACACCCGCGCATGTGTAATCCCGTCGGGTGAGGCGCACCTACATAAAGTACATCAACATTTTAGGTTTCATTTAAGTCCATTGATTACAGACAGCCAGGAGCAAATTTAGACTCCAGAGTACAAAACACAAATAGAAGCCTATAATGTTCTCTACTGAGACACGAGCACTGGATTACGGCCCACTACCTCGCACCAAGATGGGGAGAGGGGCCTTGGGTCACCCCGCCGGCCCTTGGTAGTTTGTTACCGTTTTGAGAGATTTCGACGAATTTCTAATTAATTTTTCTATAGTACTTCTTCTGAGATATTCCTCAAAAACGAATCCAATACTTACATACTTCTCCCGAACTGGGAAACAAAACCAGGACCTCATGCCCAGCACTCCAAGATTAAAGAGGCTAAAGGACGTGTCTTCTATTAACCGTGAACAAATCCAATGCCCGGGCTGCTACCAAAAAATTTTGTATGTAAAAACTCAATCAATCCTTTAACCGTGCTGCCAAGTCCTACAAAAAGGCGCTTAAGAAGGCTCGCTTCGACCGCATTACCCATATTGGCAACAAGTTATCTGCGCAACCTTCCGGTAGCAGATCTTTTTGGTCCCTTGCCAAATCGGTCGAAGCGAACTTCTGTCGGCCCACACTGCCTCCGCTGGTTAGGCCTGATGGAACACTGGCTCATACGGCTAGAGAGAAAGCAGGTCTCTTTGCATCTCTCTTTGCCCATAATTCGCGTCTTGATACTGGCAGTGCTACTCCACCTATTTTACCCCATTGCGGTACTTCAATGCCTGAGGTTCGCATTCGGAACAAGGAGCTGTGCTGAGAGTACTGTGTCGTCTGGACGCGAATAAGGCTAGTGGTCCGGATGGTATACCAGCGATTGTTCTTAAAGCATGTGCGCCCGAGTTGTCTCCTGTATTGACACGCTTGTATCGCCTCTCATTTAGGACTGGTATAGTGCCCAAGTCCTGGAAGCTTGCCAACGTGCAGCCCGTGCCCAAAAAGGGTAGTCGTGCCGATCCTACCAACTATCGGCCGATTTCGATCACCTCCATACTTTGCAAAATTATAGAGCGTGTATTGAACTCGCGCCTCTTGGCATACCTGGAAGGTAACGATCTCCTTAGTGACCGACAGTACAGGTTTCGCCGCAATCGGTCAACTGGGGACCTACTAGTGTATGCCACTCACTTGTGGGGCGAGGCCCTCGAGAGAAATGGGGAAGCGATTGCAGTCTCCCTTGATGTCTCGAAGGCCTTCGACAGGGTATGGCACGCTGGACTTTTGAGTAGGCTTCCAGCGTACGGCATTTCCCCTGGCCTGACTGGCTGGGTAAAAGACTTCCTGACTGAACGGTCCCTCCGAGTCGTTGTCGACGGATGCTCATCTGAGCCCATGTTGACTAATGCCGGTGTTCCTCAGGGGTCTGTTCTCTCTGCAACTCTGTTCCTGCTGCATATTAACGATCTGCTGATGCCCGGTATGCAGATGACAGCACAGTTGTGGAGAGATACCTGCCGGATGCTCGGGCTAGTAGGGAATCAATCCGGTCCGAAAGAGAAACTATGGTAGAGCGACCGAATGTTGCACTACAGGCAGTCTCCGATTGGGGCAATGCCAATCAAGGCTAGAGTGAATAGGTTCTTAATAAACTAGTGCGCTTTACCATCAACGACTGCGTCACTGCTTACCATCAGGCGGGATTGCGGTCAAGGGCTAGTTTATAATTTTATAAAAAAAAAAGAAAGTAACCAACTTGATGATAGAACGCAGGCCCTGGAAAAATTTAAATATTCTCTATATGTGATCATACATAACATTGGAGAAATTCGACGCGCCGATATTGCAATATGGAGCGACCGAGCAGCTAAGCACTCCATGGATTCAATTTTAAAGGAACGCTTGGCGCAATAACTGTGCCTCTATCGATGGAAACTGTTCGGTAAACGGTCATTTGTATATTGCCTCGTTCCTTACAACAAACTTTATTATCTCATTTTATATTTAATGTACCTAGGAATAACAATAGGCTCACATATTATGTTGTTACATATGTAGATATAATTAAGACCCCCAACAAGGTGGACCGATGACCTGGTGAAGGTCACGGGAAGCCGATGGATGCGGGCAGCACAAGACCGGTCAGCGTGGGAAGCCTTGGGGAAGCTTTTGTTCAGCTGTGGACATCTATAGGCTGAAGTGAAAAAAACTACATATATTTTTTTGTTAATCATGAAAAAACCCACAAAAAAATCCACCACTGGGGGGTTCAGAATTATGTACTGGATCCATGGTACTGGTTTGTGCGTCAAAAAAAAAACATTGTATAGGGTATGTCTATTTCTTTTTTAAATACGTTGCCCCACACTTGGAATTACTCCTGTTTCGTGGGTATGTTTACAAACATATAAACTCACATCGGCAAACAGCCAGACCCGAAACAACAACCTGTAGGCTATACAATAACATATTTTTTCAGTGAGGGAATCGAACCCACGACACCCAGCACAGCATTCGATCACTCGGCCACTGCCCCAACCGTGTCATTTATCTCAACTATGACATTGACGTACGTGTCTCTCATTATCATAAGCCATATTTTAATTACTGTGGGAATCCTAAGAGTTAGTGTTGTTTATTGCGTAATAAAAAATAGTAGTTTATGAAACTGTTACATAATGAAGGATATTATGCACGAGTGTGAGTTTTTTTAACGAGCGAAGCGAGTTTTTTAATAGTATCACACGAGTGTGTAATACCTAATTATGTACAGTTTCATACACTACTTTATCTAATCTCATACATTTTAAAAACAAACACAACAACGACTCGCAATGCAAAGAAACGTATTTGGCACCAAAATTCTGCACCCTGCATCAACGCGCACGCGCCAAAGCGCGCGCAGCCACAGATAAAAAAATGAAATAGTGCTATCTATGGTTTGTAATCTGTACGGTAATGAAAAAAAAATTTATTATAACATTGTTTTGTTAGAGAAATAATGTTATAATTTAATTTTTTAATTTCCTTTCGATATACTATGGGTAAAGTACGTCAATATAAACTCCTTTTTAGTTTTATATTTTTAATTTTTTGATATGAGAGTAGATAAAACTGTTTGAAGATCAAATCAGCACCCTAATTACGTAACATTCTATTACTGTACGTTGCAACTGCACATCAGCATTTACGCCTTGCATTCATTTTACTTTATAATAATCATCAGTTCGCGTCGAGCCATCAAGCGGTCAGGCGTTGTCATTACGGCTAGCAAATGCCACGTGTCACTCATTTCACATACATCAGTCCATTAGCTCATTTTATCTATAACTTTGGAACAATACAGTAGTTTATATAAACTTAACATCTTTTATTGTATTCTGCCCACATCATCTAAAAGTACGTAGTGTGTGACCTAGCAACAGATCATACATTCTTTTTGGTCTTTCGATTAAGCTTCGCACGCCAGTCCAGTCGCGCTCGAGGATATTGTAGCGGGAAGCTCTCCAGTGAGTTTCAAACTTTGAGACAAACAAGTGTCTCAGGGTCAACAAGGATCCATAAACTATCAGGTGATAAGTGTGGTTTGAGACTAACAAGTGTCTCAAGGACCATCAAGGACCAGTAAACTGTCAGTGTTCAGTGAAGGCATATTAGACTTTGGGTCTAACAGGTATTTCAAGGTTTGTTGTGTCGTCAGGAGGTTAGACTAGCAGGTGTCTCAAGCAATCATTAAGGATTAGTAGGCAGTCAATAAGGACATTCAAGTAAGATCTTTCCAATTATTTCTTACTTCAAATGATTCACACCATGGAGGCCATACATGCAAATCAGGATGAGCTTTACATAGTCATCCAAAAGTTGGCAACTAATATCAAAAAGCATCCAGCAGATCAGAAAACTGCTGACTATTTCAAACGAAGGTTAGATACCTTAAATCAGTATTGGTCGGATTATCAATACAATCACGACCGCCTTCTTACGGAGGAAAGCAAGTCTCATTCGTATTTTAGTGGCCGTAAATTCGAACGAACAGAAGAGCTATATATTTCGACCAAGGCACTCATTCATTATCATCATCATATTAGCGTTAATCCCAGTCGCATCCGAAGCTTTTTCAGCTTTGGAGTCTGGGGTCACTTTACCTGTCTAACTGCTGATTTTGGCTAAACTTCTATATTTTATGTGAAGCGACTGCCGTCTGACCTCCACAACCCGAAGGCGATATCGGAGCTTCGCAGTTAGACCAGTTGTTGGACTTTTGAGGGCTCCAACAACCCGTAACGACTACCATTAGATGTTCGTATGGCAACCGGGACCAACGGCTTAACGTGCTTTCCGAGGCGCGACTAGACCAGTGCAAATATTCATATTCATGCATACAGATACTTGCACTGAGCGGGGATCGAACCCGCGCCTCCGTGCGCATCGGCCGCGTTTGCTACCGCTACGCCACGGAGGCTGTCATTAATCAGCAATATCATGTTTTGTTGATGAAGGAACCTCAGCAAGAAGATCTTGCAGGACGCCAATCGCCGCCCGTTATATGTTTGGATGTCTTAGCTATCATAATATCAAGATATACAGTTGGACAGATTCAATGGTAGTCCTAGCCTGGTTACAAGGAGAGCCGGGTAAATGGAAGCCCTTTGTCGCCAACAGGGTGTGACAAATATCAAGCATCATACCTACAAACAGCTGGCGTTACGTCAAGTCAGCTGAAAATCTGAAAATTGAAAGCAATTGATTTTCATTGTCCTGAATGTATTGAATATCTCGTTTATATTGGTCGGCAAATCTCTCATCAAGTACACCGAATAAATTGTTTGCGAGATAACTACACCATTGATAATGCCTCGCTTGCGCCGGCGCAGGTGTCGTTCGCGGCGCGTGCTGGAACGCTGACTCAGCAACAGGTGATTATAGTACTGACGTTCCGAGAATTCATGCTGTAATTGTACTTGTATGATGTCACAGTCTGACGATTCTTTATACTTGTTACATAACTGATCCAAGCAGGCTAAGTATTTACTGCATGCTTCTGTACCTTGCCAAAATGAGTTCATGTCGTAGTATGTTACTATCTTCCAATCGTTTCTGATTAATTGCATGTTTGTAATTTTATCAAAATAAAGACCTTGATTTTCTTATAAATATGTAACATTGTTACAACAGTTAGCTGTGGAGAAAATGCTCATGAAAGACAAAAGTAACATGACTCGTGTTGAGATGCTGTAATTAACCCTTTTATTCGTTTTGCGATCCTTCACCTTCTTCGCACGCGACTCTTGTTTGTCGATTTTGACATTCACTGAAAGAATAGACAGCTTGAGAACAGGCCTCATGATAAACCCATTCTTGTTTTCAATGTAACCACCCTGGTATGGCCATCAGCTCCGGGATGTAGCTAAAATGAAAAATGAAATTTGAAAATGAAAATGAAATTTATTAAAAAACATAGAACGACAACAACAATTAATGTACAAAAAATCTGTTTGTATAGTAATAAAAATCTTAATAATAACAATCGTAAAAGCTAACTTACTGTAGTCTAATACATAATATAAATCTTTAAAGTTACGATCTAAAACTAATGTTGGGACCACCCGAACTAGGTTTATTTAAACCTGTGTTTCAGGCTATCATCAGCAAGGATATTTGATGGCTATAGTATAATAATAATAAACATATGACAAAAGTAGGTATTTAAGACTAAGCAATGAAAAATTGTCCTAAAAACTTAAATACTACATTAACTCTACTTATTTATTAGTATATAACTTAACTTACTAAACTACTCATTTTATTTTAACACCTCCAGCATTTTTTCCGTATCTGTGTAACTGAGGGTTTGTAGATATTCAGTTAGCATTACACAACATTTATTTGAGCTTTCACTGTATATCTGTAGTAGTTTGTTACATTTGTTATATAAATATGGTCCGAGAAATAAATAAAATCTGTTAGTAAAAGCATGTTTCGTCCGTGTGTTAGTGCAAACTAAATCCTTTCTTCTCTTGCCAAAAGGTACAGGGCTAAAACCAATATCAGCGTGCTGGAGTAGTACTATATTCAAAATAAATAACTGGCGTACTGTTAGCACTTTGCATTCACTGTAAAGCTGGTGGGTGGGGAATCTGAAAGGACGAAAGCTGGCGACCTTTAGGATTGCTCTTTGGGCTCGTTCCAAGGGCAGAAGTATAGTTTTTGGGGTACCACCCCAGGAACTTATACAATAGGTAAGAATGGACTGACACAAAGCCATGTACACCTGCCGAATTAAAGTAAAGTTTGCTATGTTGCGCAAATTTTTAAAAACGTATATTAATTTACGTACTCTAGTACATAATAAGTCAATATGTTTACGGAAGTTAAGATTATCATCAATTGTGACACCTACATATTTTACATGGTCAGTTTTTTGCAATGTAGGGCAAGTGCATGCTGTGTCAGCGGACATACTCATATAACAATTGTGAGCATAAATGTTAAGGTTAGTAGTACATATGTTAGTATTTTTCATAGTAAATAACATGTAATTGGTTTTATCTGAATTTAGTGTCAGCTGATTATTATGAAGCCAATTAGACACTATGTTGAAACCATTTTGTGCTAGTGCATAGACCTCATCTTTAGATTTACCTGAAAACACGAGAGCTGTGTCATCAGCATAAGACATAATGACACCGTTTTGAAGTGACAGGCTGCTTAACTCATTTATATAGATTAAGAAAAGGGTAGGGCCCAAAATACTGCCCTGGGGTATTCCGAAATCACTATTTTTTAGGTCAGAACTTTTGTGCTGACCAATTTTCACACACTGGTGACGATCACTAAGATAGTCAGAAAGTAATTTTAATTGTGTTCCTCTTATTCCAATTTTTTCTAGTTTTTGCAATAATATGGAACAAGAAATGGTGTCAAATGCTTTGGCAAGGTCTAAGAAGATCCCAATTGTGAACATGCCGTTATCCAGATTAGAACAAATGAGATTAGTCAATTTATGAACTGCTGGATTTGTTGACCTTTTTGGCCTAAACCCAAATTGTTGATCAGAGAGTAAATTGTTCTTTTAAGATAATTAATCAATCTAGTGTTTATGATTTTTTCCAAAATCTTTGAAAGGCCTGTTAATACTGCAATGGGTCTATAATTAGTGACATTGTTTTTGTCCCCAGCTTTAAAAACTGGGCTTACGACAGCTTTTTTAAGCAGTTTCGGAAATAATCCTTTACTTAGGCATAAGTTGAAGATGTGTGTTAGTGGCGGTGCAATAAGGTGTTTGAATCGTTTTAGTACGATATTGGGGATGTTATCCCACCCAACAGCACAAACGTCTTTAAGCCCATCTATTAGACATAATACTTCCTGGGCGTCTGTCTCTAATAGTACAAAAGAGCCCAGAGAGTTATATGTCACCGGCGTATATTGAGTAATTGAATTTCTAGAAAAGGTCTTCTCAGCTAAGTTTTTGCCAACGTTAAAAAAGTAGTTGTTTACATTATTCGTTGCTTCTGATGGGTGCAAGTAGGGTGATAAAAGATCAAGCGGAGCGACTAGTTTTTTCTGTCTGAAAATATTGCTTTTGATAAATTTCCATATAAGCTTATTATTCTTACCCGCTTTCTGGAGTTGTACTCGGTCGTATCTTATTTTTAGTTTTTTCAATAGATTATTGCAGAAGTTTCTGTAGCGTTTGTAAGTAACTGAAAGTATCTCATTATCGGGTGTTAGTTTCAGTTTCTGATGAAGTTTGTCTCTATGACGTATACAGCGGACAAGACCCGGCGTTATCCATGGTTTGATATTACTGTACTTTCTAGGTATTAATGTGCTTGATGTGTTTTTGCTGATGAGTGTTTGCAGCGTATCAATAAAATACTTTATCGAGACATTCGGATCACCGGAAAGGAAAACGGGTTCAAAATTGATGTCACGCATGTCGTTTTCAAGACTATTCAATTTTTCAAGGTAACGCATGCAGTTTTTTCTAGGTGAAGATATTTCTAGGGTTAATAATATAGCCTGATGATCCGTAAGCGATGAATTAGTAATAAATGTTTTAGATGGTGATTTTGTCTTAATAATGATATGATCTAAGCATGATCCACTCTGGTGAGTCGGTTGATTATGAGCCGGTAAAAGTCCAAAAAATGTGCAGACATTCAGGTAGTTATGTGCATGGGTTTCCGTTTTTCCGGAAGCTATATTAATATTAATGTCGCCTAAGAGTATGATATTTTTGTGATAGGATATTTTACTTAATGTAGCACTCAGCGAGTCTAAAAATATATCCATGTTTTGAGATGGTGGCCTGTAAATAGCCATAACTACTATATCGGATTTAATTTTAATTAATACGCAATTACACCCTGGAAACAAAGGTTCCTCTACTATTACGTCTAAGGTATTTTTAATGTAAACAACTATGCCATCGTTTTGATTAGTATTTAAGATTGTTTTATATAACGTATAACCGTCTAGTGTTGGCAAATTGTCTGCTTGTTTTGATAACCAACACTCTGTTAGTACAATAATATCGCAGCATAAATCGAGGTTCTGTAGGAGCAATTGAAAACCGGTAAAATTACGGTTTATACTGCGAATATTTTGGGTTAGGAAGGTTATCATTTTTCCTTCGGGTAGAAAAAATTTCTTGCATTCATCAACATTACAAACTATGACTTCAGATACGGAAAAATTGTCAATGTCGCTGATCAATTCTGCCGTCATAATATTAGAGGCTATTAAATATAAAAAAAAATAACTGGACGACTCAGCCAGCTGTCCATTTTCCAGGGGGTAGGTTCTTGATACTACGACCTTTGTTGACCTTTATGAGCACGTGTCCGGTAAAATCGACGCCAGTGTGTTCAAATGGTTTTGCAACGTTGCATCTCTGTGTAGGTAAATCACCCATTAACTGCGGCATCTTGTTTGGATTGTGTTTACGACAGGTAACACATGTATGTATACGCTGTTTTACCGCTCGGTTACCACCTATGATCCAGTAATTTTTGCGAATGAATGCTGATGTCGCCCGTGCTCCTCCATGGAAGGTAAATTCATGTGTTTGATCCACAGAAGAACCAAAGTCACCGATATAGCTCTGCGAGTCGCTAAACTTAAGTGGCAATGGGCAGGGCACTTTGCTCGTAGAAGCGATGGCCGATGAGGCAGTAAGGTTCTGGAGTGACGGCCGGCGTATCTAATGTGCCCAGCTCATTGCCACTTAAGTTTAGCGACTCGCAGAGCTATGTCGGTGACTTTGGTTCTTCCGCGGATCAAACACATGAATTTACCTTCCATGGAGGAGCACGGGCGACATCAGCATTCATTCGCAAAAAATACTGGATCATAGGTGGTAATCGAGCGGTAAAACAGCGTATACATACATGCGTAACCTGTCATAAACACAATCCAAGCAAGACGACGAAGTTAATGGGTGATTTACCTACACAGAGATGCAACGTTGCAAGACCATTTGAACACACTGGCGTCGATTTTACCGGACACTTGCTCATAAAGGCCAACGAAGGTCGTGGTATCAAGAACCTACCCCCTGGAAAGTGGACAGCTGGCTGAGTCGTCCAGCTACATCCCGGAGCTGATGGCCATACCAGGGTGGTTACATAAAAAAAAACAAGAATGGGTTTATCAAGAGGCCTGTTCTCAAGCTGTCTATTCTTTCAGTGAATGTCAAAATCGACAAACAAGAGTCGCGTGCGAAGGAGGTGAAGGATCGCAAAAGGAATAAAAGGGTTAATTACAGCATCTCAACACTAGTCATGTTACTTTTGTCTTTCATGAGCATTTTCACCACAGCTAACTGTTGTAACAATGTTACATAGTTATAAGATAATCAAGGTCTTTATTTTGATAAAATTACAAACATGCAATTAATCAGAAACGATTGGAAGATAGTAACATACTACGACGTGAACTCATTTTGGCAAGGTACAGAAGCATGCAGTAAATACCTAGCCTGCTTGGATCAGTTATGTAACAAGTTTAAAGAATCGTCACACTGTGACATCATACAAGTACAATTACAGCATGAATTCTCGGAACGTCAGTACTATAATCACCTGTTGCTGAGTCAGCGTTCCAGCACGCGCCGCGAACGACACCTGCGCCGGCGCAAGCGAGGCCTTATCAATGGTGTAGTTATCTCGCAAACAATTTATTCGGTGTACTTGATGAGAGATTTGCCGACCAATATAAACGAGATACTCAATCCATTCAGGACAATGAAAATCAATTGCTTTCACTTATGAAACAACAAACAACGGTCATTGAAGCAGAATACAACGTTTTGAAAAGGAATGAACAGGCAATTAATAAGCAACACTAGATGCTTAATTCACTATCAATTAAATTAGTTAAGTTGGAGAACGTTTTATTGGACGAATCAAAGAGAAGTCGAATCATGAACGATTTCAGTAGGTACGGGAGCAATTGCTACGACTAATTTTTTAAGACACCTGAAAACAATTCAGACAAGTTTATTGGGTATCATAACTGATATTTATCACGGAACACTCAATTTTCATTTACTATCACCAGAACATCTAAAGGACACCTTAAATACAATATCGGGTCATCTTTCAAAGGATCTTTCATTGCCAATTACATAATAACCTACAAGATAACTTCAGAAATATTTACCATTTGTTATCGGTCAAGGCAAGAATGACCGAAAAACATTTAATTTTTGAATTAAAATTGCCTTTGGTATTCATGAATTTATCGATCATGAAAATCATTCCAATCCCTCAAACTCGGTGGTAGGCCATAACATCGGCTGCCGGCAGAAGTTACCACCCACCAGATAAAGTCTTGGCGCAAACGATTCGTCGTGTTCCGGCATGATGTCTGGTGAAACCGTACGGAGGACGGGTCTGAGCAGTTGTGTTGCGATGTGTGCCGGTTATGATGCGCCAAATGTTGTTGTGTCGGGAGTTTGGTCGTGGAGGATCTCCAGATCAATTTCCCTGTGGCGTAGCATCGTTGGTCGTGTTGTTCAGTTTAACACTGCATCACCTCGCTCAACTGCCGTCTCCCTTCCTAGTTACTAAGTTTTTTTAGTGAATAGGCTAAATAAACTAGCGCGCTTTACCATCAACGATTGCATCACTGCTTACCATCAGGCGGGATTGCGGTCAAGTACTAGTTTATAATTATTAAAAAAAAAATGAAGGTAACTCAAGCATACAACAATCAACATACTCAGCAATCGGAGTTACAATAGTAACTCCGATTGCTGAGTATGTTGCAATAAATTTGAAGAAGGACTCGTATTTACCGGTGGCTATATACGATATCCAGACATGTTTACGTGACGAAGACGATACATACATGCCATATAGAGAAACCAATTTATCATCTCAAAAATGATAAAAAAAATCTGCCAAGTAGAACCTGATACCAGCAAATGCAAGATCAGCATTACGAGTTGTTCGAATCAATGGACAACACTTCATGAAACAAATAAGTATGCATTTTTATGCTGCAGTCACTGTCAGATAAGAATTCTATGCGACGATCCGGTTTAGCTGGGGCAGTTAGTAAAAGCAGGCATATTGGGAGTTGCACACGATTGCCTCATAAAAATCCAAAGTTTTACGGTTTACTCACTCAATGACGTTCTTAGCACTTTAGACGTAAAACCTTCCTATAAGCTACCTGAGATAGAACCCATCAATCATATCATGCCCCGGCTTCGCACGGGTGCAATGCTGTTACTACATAAATACCTACACTACAGAAAAACTGTGAACGTTGTATAAAAAAACCTCCACAAACGCCGCGCCATGTACCGCTGCAAATGCGACACCCTGCAATTTTTAAATCTGTTATAACTTCGAAAGAATTAATTTAAATCACATGCTGTAAAGGGCGATATAGATTTATATTAATTATTAAATCAAGAATATATTTAAGGTATTAAATTGGATAAGGATTAATGCTCTATGGTTTAAAATCGCTTCGAAATTTAGCTGGTATTTGTCGTAAAAAGTAAATGACAAAAAAGATGTTATTGTGGGATATCCATAAAAGATAGACATATAGACACGGCCTTTTTTGTAGACCTTTTCAATGTGTACAATATTTATTAAGTACATTATTTTGATAAATCTCATAGGGTTCATTCAGCCTGCGTTTCATTGCAAACGCGACAAAAAAATAAATTATTTACCACATTACATTAGATACCTCAAAAATAATAGTGATATTATTATTTATCATCATATCATCATCATCATATCTTCATCTTTAATCACTCTATCTATTAAAAAAAACCGCATCAAAATCCGTTGCGTAGTTTTCAAGATTTCATCATACAAAGGGACATAGGGAAAGAGAAAGTGACTTTGTTTTATAATATGTTGTGATAATAAAAAAAATGGCAAAGATCAACACTGATGTCGTAAGCTTGAATCAGCCATTTATAAACACCCAGGCCGGTCCGCTCGCTATACACAGCAGTGTAATGTTAAGAGGGGACTCTAGTGCCGAGGAATTTTGGAAAATAGGTATTTGAAGAAATTATTGCCGTCGCGCTTCTTCCAAGTTCTCCCGTTAAAGTGCGAAAAGGACAGTTGCAGCTCAGGCTGATTTTCCCTACAAAAACGTTGACCATAAGACGATTCGTATTCCGCTGTTTTCTTTTTCAAAATACGACAGATCTCAATTATTTTTACATGAAAATTTAGATGACAAGTATACCTATGCTTCTATTATATTCTTTTTTGTCAAAAACTTATCACGTTTGTCTAATAGACATCATGGTAAAAATTGGTTAATTTTCGCGATTTCGAAGCATCATATTTCTTTTATTAATTAAGTTTCGTAAAAAATCAAATGATAGGGGCACGTATAATCACGGTGTAAAATTGTAGAAAAAAAAAATCTCTAAAAGCGTTATCCACGAAGAAAACTGCGAAATACGTTTGTAGAGAGAGAGTACCACTAGACTTCCCTTTTAAGCTGTTTTTCTGTTTCAAAATTTAGAGGGAATCTATAAAGGGATGGATATCTAGTACTATGACGGATGTAAATACGCGCTTGATGAGGCTTCGTTAAGCGTCTTTTTACACCGGTTATATCAAAATGAACTAACTTGTTCTTCCAGCCATTTTGATTTTCATCATTTCCATAATTAAATTGCTCGGATTTATAAAGTACAGTTACAATTGAGACCGTCGTTGGAAAATTGTAGTGTGTATTTGTCTATCAAGCGGCCATTGGCAATTATTTCAAGGGCTCTGCCGAAATGTAATACTGCTTATTTAATTATACCGTGACCCTGACCATATTAGATTGTGATATAAAGTAATTTGTGACGTCAGTAACGAATTTCAAGACACAATTGTGGTGTTCGTAGTATATGACCTAGGTTATTTCGTTAAAGAAATCTATGAATTAATTTGATGCCATAATTTTGTCTCATTGTTTTTAGGATTCACTTTAATTAGATAAAATGCGACCTTGGTTAGCTAAGTTATTGAGGGTTTTCTTTTGTTGAGTTATATTTTATGGAAATAATATTGTACCTTTGAAGATACGGTCGGTGGAGTTACTGAGCCATCGCCTGTAGCGCTGCGTGTGGAGGGTTTGATTCCCGCACGGAACAACCATTTATATGGCCGGTATGAGTTTAAATGTTCGTAAACGCACCCACGATGCGGGAGTAATTCAAACTGTGCGGCAACGTTTAAAAAAAGACCTGATCAACCATACTTCATATATACATATCATCATCATCATCATCAACCTTTTTATCGTCTCACTACTTTGCACAGGTCTCCTCTCATACAGAGAAGGATTGAGCGTAATCATCATGCTTGCTCAATGCGGGTTGGCGATTTCAGACTTGAACTCCAGGTTTCCTCAAGATGTTTTCCTTCACCTTTGTAATCAGTCACTGGTGTCCAACATATACTTAGAAAGTACATACAGAGTGGTGCTGACCATACGACAATAAATGAAAACACGAACAATGCTGGTTCGTAGGAATAATCCTAAACCATAGAAAAACACCTAGCATCAAAAATAAAAATGAAAATTTCAAACAAAATAAATCGCATAAAATTGCGAACGGAATAGAACATCCTTTAAAAATATTGGTTCACTGACCTCTGATCGGCGACAGCGCGATCCTGTATCGACTTGCTTTTTCCGCGCCATTATTATTAAAGTTTGGTACCGCAGGATGCGGCGGTCATTAACCTGTAAGCGCTTCGTTATCAACATGTACATCATGTAGAAAATGTGAAAAATGAAAAGTAATTTCCTGTGACTAAACTAATGGACATCTTTATATGATTTTTTATGGGTAGACGGAGAATGTGTTGAGGTACGCATTGTTTAATTTATTGTCGTATTGTCAGCACCTCTCTGTATAAATACTATCGAACCGTTCGATGTTTGGTTACAACCTAATTATCTAAAAGCATCGAGCGTTGTGGTGTAACGCATTTTATCGAGTACGAACAAATATTTATCTATAACGAATGTAAGATAGGAATTAATTTTACAGGTAAAATACTGTAGTGTATATATACAGCTTTTTTTTTTTGGATGGGAAATCATCAAATGACCTCTCCTGCTATGGGCGGAGCGGAAGGGCGTTTCAGACTTTTACTGACTAAAACCCACCCGTGTTCCTTCACTTGCCTGTGTGCCAGGGCCACGGTTTTTTTTTAACCAGCCCTTAACTCTCGCTCAGGAGGCATCGGTCCTCGTGGACCCCGCCACGGTGTGCTGACATCTCTTTGAGGCGCGCCTGAAACACACCGCGTCGTCGACCGGGGCCTGGTCCTTACCGGGCGGCGAGCTGCCCATCGCTCGCTGCCACTCTGTAGCCACTCCTCAAAGAGGAGACTTACCGAAACTATTGTGGCGTGCCCAGTGTATATACACCTTAAAGGGAACTTGGGTAAAAGTTAGGTATTAGTTTAAATGTCTCGGTAAGAAGGTAAGTGTAGTAATGCGACATAAATAAGTACATAAGATACGAGATTTTCCTTAAATAATCTTTTTTTTAATAATTATAATCTAGCGCTTGGCCGCAATCCCGCCTGATGGTAAGCGGTGATGCGATCGTTGATGGTAAAGCGTGCTAGTTTATTAAGAGCCTATTCACTCAGAAAAACTGAGCGAATAGAGGTGATGCAATGTTGAACCCAACAACACGACCAACGATGCTGTGCCAAAGGGAGATTGATCTGAAGACCCTCCACGACCAAACTTCCAACACAACAACATTAGGTGCATCGTACCCGGCACACATCGTAACACAACTACTCAGACCCGTCCTCCGTACGTCTTCACCAGACATCATGCCGGAACACGACAAATCGCTTGGCGGCAAGGCTTTGTCTGGTGGGTGGTAACTTTTGCCGGCGACCGATGTTATGGCCTACCACCGAGAAAAATCTACAATAACACAAATTGAATATATAAATTATTTTTTTTTTTTTTATTATTTATTTCTGTACGTGTGTGTATGTGAATTCAAACGGAACACTCAAACGGCACAAATATAACAACCTTATTGGGAGCTATATGTTTGATTCGTTTGGGGCTGGCCAATTTTTAGCCCAAATAATCAGCATTGCCATCCACCGTAGTATAACCTTTTGTATACTTATTCCAATGGCGGCGATGCGGATGAGTTTTTTTCTACTTACTATACTACTATGTGATACTTATGAGAAAATTTTATCTAGATATTTTAGTGTTAACTTGTTTATTTCAGATGTGATTATGTTTTCTGAATTGTACAATTTCATAACGCCAATTGAAATTAAAATATTTAAGTACGTCCGTAAAATGTCGTTCGTTTTATCTACGATGACTACCCTTTCCTTTACATTCGTAAATGGAGAAGATTACCTACGCTCGTACTATGGAGAAACATGCAGATAGCATACAGGTACACATAAGTATGCATACACTTGGCTTTATCCAAAAGCGATCTTCTCTCTTATTGTCAATGAAATTTTATGTTGTTCTAAGAACATAGTATTTTCGAATCAATAGGTGTTGCGATGTGTTGTATTTCAGTGTAGTTTTCGTTATTTTATGCATCGCAGTTAAATCTACCTTTGTAATTAGTTACTACCTCAAAATATCAATATTTCTTGAATCGAAAAAGATCAAGTCAAGCCTTTGATCTAATGAAAGAAAAATAAGGCCGGCCTCAATTCACATAAGTATTGTTTATTTATTACAGAGTTATTTTTTCTGAGTACCTGTTAATATTTTTACCAGGAATAACCTACGTCAATGTATGGTCGTCTAAATGTCAGAAACAAGACTCTCCCCATTAATGTTGAGCTCTTCAAGTTTATTTATATTTTTCGCACAAAAACGTACAAAGGCGGACTTAATAATGCCTTAGGCATTCTCGACCAGTCAACCCAAGAGTGGAGAAGATTTGATGGCTGCTGCTTAGGTTGTTAGGAAAATTATAAACTAAAAAAAAATTAAATCTACTTTTATTTACACAAATACATAAATAGGTTATATATACACATACTAAATGCTTATAATATATACAATACTAAATTAAGGGATGATTCTCCAATTTCTGCTTAAATTTTGCAAGTTTTGAGTTGAGGTATACGATTTATCAACAAATGCTCACACTGACTGGTTCACTTCTGTCTATGTGGCACTTTCCTCAAAAGACCATTTAAGACTTAGGTTAATCTATATGGTCTTCGCATGATTTGACCGAGAATTAAAAAAGACTGTACCTCTGAATTTGTTTTTCTCAGTGTAGTTTCATTTACTTCCCATTTTAATCTTTACTAAATTGTAGGTAGGTACATTTCTTTAATGTTCAGTATATGTACCCACGTCCCTTAAACTAAAACGTACCAGCGCCAACGCTGGGGTCCTGTAATGCATAGTGTCGCAGCATAGTGCTGTAGGCCTAGTATGAGTTTATTTATTTATTTATTTATTTAATCACACACTTTCTACCATTACAGGTTGCTTAACCTAATGCGGCAGAAAGGATACGCGCTCTCATTGGTTGAGAGTTCTTACGACCTTGAAGCGGGCCAATCGCGGAGTCAAACGCGCTCGATACGATCGAACGAGTTTCGTATTGAAAACTCATACTAGGCCTACTGAATTAAAGCCGTATTGCATCGTTGCCCCAACCATTTCTATTTTGTGTTATTGCGTTCTTTTTGCGTCATGTTTACCACAATTAAACGCACCCATTTTCTTTCTTTGTTTGCAGTTGACTAAATTAATCAATGTCACTTACTTAGGTGTCGACATCTGTGACCGCTATAAAAGTCCTTATTTATGACCATTTTGAGACACACTTCACTAAAGAGAAAATCGAAGGTTTTCGAATAAATCATTCTTATGGAAATATTGGCGTAATTGCAAAGAACTAGGCGTGAAACTTGTTAAGTACATAGTATTAAAACAAATTGAAAGCTGTACGCTGTTAAATAGCAACTGATAGCATCACCGGGGAGTCCTTCTAGTGTAAATAATAACACCTTAATTTGATTTAATTGAATTTACTACTTAACACTAATTTGTATGTTATAACAAATTATATGGATGAAGAATCTGAAATAAATAATAATTATTATTATTAGTATTGTACCCCTGCCGTTGCGCAGGGGCGCAGTAGGTACGTTCTATGTAAAATTAAACGTTGTATGTAAAGACGGGGTGATCTGCCGTGAACTGTGTTGTGAGGTCAGTAACCACACTGCAACAATTTCTAAATAAATTTGGGAAAAATAAAAATGGTGTAGACATTATTGGAATCGATTCAGTTGTTTATTCTGAACAAAATAACCAGGTTTCGTATAATAAAGAAAAAATATGTTGTACAGATAAAGCGAAAGAATTTGTATATTTGTTTGAACGCGGTCTCTGGAATTACTGGTTGTAGGTTACGTTTGATCGCACACTTCTGAGGAAGGTGATAGGTTTTAACATCTCGCTATGCCCCTTAGGAGCCAAATAAAAAGAAAAAAAAGAAACGCTAATTGAACACTATGTGATATCACGGATATATGATGCAATGTGTCGGAAAAAATCGGGAGTGTAAGAAAATAAGCTTGTATTGTGTATGTAGTGTTGTTCACCAACATAATATTGTACATTAAGAACACTACACCTAATAGCAGACACAATGGGAGAGTCCTTTGTTCCCAAATTGATCTATTTCTTCTTATTTCTTTTCACTGCTGGACAAAGGCCTCCCCCAAGGCTTTCCAAGAAGAACGGTCTTGTGCTGCCCGCATTCATTCTTTCCCGTTTCCGCGACCTTCACTAGGTCATCGGCCCGCCTTGTCAGGGGCCACCCTACGCTGCGTCTTCCGGTATGAGGCCGCCATTCCAGAACCTTACTGCGCCATCGGCCATCAATTCTACGAGCAATGTGCCCCGCCCACTACCACTTAATTTTAGCGACTCTAATAGCTATGTCGGTGACTTTGGTTCTTCTGCGGATCTCCTCATTTCTGATTAGGCGCGTCCACATAGAGCGGCGCGGCAAGTGCCTCGCGAGAAACTATCCCCGAATGAACGCGGCAAGCCCGAGCCATTATGCGCAAGAGGCGCCTTTGAGCAAAACTAAAAGCCGACACTGGATGGCTCGGGCACTCGGTCGCTCGCCCGCGGCTGCGCGTACCCTTGCCTCGGCCGAGGCACGTCCACACTAACTGAGCTGCTTCGAGCGGAAAATGCTTCGCGAGATTGCTCGTTCTGTATGGACGCGCCTATTCGATCGCACAGAGAAACTTTTGCAACTGAAAGGCTTTCCATCACCCTCTGTGTAAGTTTGAGCCTTCGTATGAGACTCATTCTGAGCGTCCATGTTTAAATTCCGTATGTCGTCGCTGGCAACACACTTTGGTCAAATCGTTTATAAATATTCAGAGATACAATTTAACTAACAACTAACGTGGAGTATTAATAAAACACGAATAATCTTAAATTGTCTATTTATTGATTGAAACGATAAACAAAAAGAAAACATATTAATTGACTATGTTATAAGTACATAACATACAGTTTAGGAATATTCCTTATAAAAAGTCGTGTATTTTTTTACAAGAATTGAATTGAGCTGGAAGCAGCTTAGAATATATTTACACAGTCAGTGCAAACAAAATATTCAATTGTAGCATTAAACATTTATAAAAATATTATTAAAAATTGGGAAAAAAGAAAGGAAGAAAAAGTATTTATTGTGACTCTCACAGGAATATAATAGAACTAAACTAAGCTAAACCCAAACGGAAATAAAAATAAATATATACATTTGTGATTTATTATAACTGCTTACTAGTTGATTCGCACGAATTTACCAGGCTGAAACGGGTGAAACTTCACTTTTAATATATTTTTTCTATACCTAAGCGGCTCGCACGACGTTAATTTATTTAAGTCGACAACACCAGAAGTATGTATTACATAATTGGCATATTTTGTATTTTATTCAAAAAAATATAGGAAAGGAACACTAACTAGTACACAGAACCGATAAGTGTCAAATATAAACGGTGACGATTCGCCCGTTTCAGGTGAGTAAATTCGTGCGAATCAATTAATAAACCACTTTGATGTACTGCAGATGAGTATGTACCTATGTTGTAGGAAAATGACCTTTGAATATTAGATAAGTATGTTGTTGAATATTTATTTACATGTATATTTCTTAAATAATGTGGAAATCAATGTGAATATATTTCGTCTTGACCTTTCGATGTAAAGAAAATTAACTCAATATCTCTTGCAGATATCTCTTTTTATTATTACTCAGTAATAGTTAATAAGCTCTTACTTAATTAATAACAAAAAAAACTTCTTGAGTAAATTCTTGAACACATTTTCGTGTTACTTATATTATACCAAAGTTTTTTAGCAGTCCTTATGTATATTAATTACACACTTCGCCACATTAACGGGAGAGAGATGATGCAGATTGGTATCTGCATCGTTGAGCTAATAGCTGATCCGGAAGACCATATAGAAGACTGGTCTGAGCTGTCCTCAGGTCACGAACTGGGCGAAAAATCTGTAAACATATTATAGATAAATACAATATGTAAAGAAAACCCTGTCCGATCCGTGAAGGTATTGTTAGGTATCGATAACTGATTCTACTAATGGATACAAAGCCGGGCTAACCTTAAAAAAAAGATCCCCCTAAAAAAATCATTATTATTTCGGAAAAAGAGGTAACTTAATACATTTGCGGTAAGCAACCCTACCGCGGGCGGCGCGGGACAGGGCACGCGGCACGTGGTCGCATCGCTATTCGCTCATAATAATAACGGTGTTGTCACTTTTTTTAAAATGACCAAATTTCGGGGAAGTTGGAATTAATTCGCGGGGAAAAAAGATTATTTCAAAATTCATTAGTATTGTTTCTATGATGATTACGTTAAATTTTATATTTTATTTGGTCAAGTGTTTACCTAACCTTTATCATCCTTATGGGTCGGACGGGGTTTTCTTTACATATTGTATAATTCACAATTTCAAGGTTTTGGTCCCGGTTATTATAGGTATAGGGTGAATACACGCAGTAAATTTAGAAATTAACGCATAAATATTTATATCTATGGAAATTATATAGCTCTACAGATTTTGAAACTCGACAATTCGGCTTTCAAAATCTGTATTGCTATGAAATTTAGAATTTGCGAGCGAGTCGCCGGCGACAAAAGTCACTAAAAGCTTCGTCTATTGATATACTACGCTATCAGTGACATAAATACTAAGCTGCCACTGTTATTTATAATGGCTTGATAAATGTAATTACACGCTTATATTGTAATTATTGGTACCAAAAGTTATCCAAATATAGAACACCGATATATTAAAACCTGACGATGTAGAACAAATCAATGCTGTAGCCTCCACTTGTAACAAATTGCCTCAAGACAATATAGAATCAAAAACCCCTGAAGATTTCATAACGGTAAAATATGCAGCCGATTGAAAAAGAGGACAAAGTTACGGGAGTAATTTTCCATAGGCAGGTAGACAGGCTAAGTTTCAGTGGCGATAAATCAATTTGGCTTTTATTAACGAAGAGGCTCAGGTATGGCTGTTCGCCTTTATACAATATGTAAAGAAAACCCTGTCAGATCCGTGAAGACATTGTTAGGTATCGATAACTGATTCTACTAATGGATACAAAGCCGGGATAAACTTAAAAAAATATATCCCCTAAAAAAATAAATTGTATTTCGCAAAAAGAAGTAACTTAATACATGTGCGGTAGGCAACCCTTCCGCGGGCGACGGGGGGCAGGGCTCGCGGCACGTGGTCACATCGCTTATAAAAATACAGTCCAAATGGTGTAGTCACTTTTTTAAAAATTAACAAATTTCGGGGAAGTTGGAGTTAATTCGTTGGAAAAAAAGATTATTTCAAAATTCATTTGTATTGGTACTATGATGATTACGTAAAATTTTATATTATATTTAGTCATGTGTTTACCTAACCTTTATTATGCTTATGGGTCTGACAGGGTTTTCTTTACATATTGTATATCTGATACACATATGTATTTAATGTGTTTGTTTCCACACAAGTTCAAGGAAAAACAACTCATAGAAGTTAAAACCATAATCGTGATATTAAAAAAGTTTACCTATAGATTATTATAATTGTATCTATTAACGGAAATGTATGTAATGCGTCATTGTATACAATTCCTAGGAAATTTATATAATTCCTAAATTTGCTCGGAAATTTGTGAAATAAATTTTATAACACACATTTCCTAGTAAATCTATACATTTCCTAAATAGCTAACGAAAATGTATTACTTTAAAGATGTCCATTAGTATGCGGGGATTATAAAAAAAACTAACCTAACCTAATTGTTTCAACCGGAGTCTTAATAATAAATCTGTTTCTAAGTTTAACAACGTGTTTTATTAATTTTATTCATAGAAAGCATGGTTTTATACATTTCCTAATACGATATAGGAATTTTATACAATTTCTAGGAAATGTATACATTTCCCAGGATATGTGTGTATTAAATAATGTTTGGAACAATATTTTACACATTTCCTATATAGCTTCGGAATTGTATACATTTCCTAGTAATTGTATATAATTCCTAGGTTTCATACATTTCCGGTAACATATCTAAATCACGCAGAGATGACACAATAAAACAATATATGAAAATACAGGCAATACATTGTATTGTATTGCCATGCTTTGACATGCATTATATCAACAACATGAAATTAAATAAATTACTTAGAGAGGTAGCTGGAAGTAAGTCAATTAGGAGTTGTGTCTCGTGTGGCTTACAATATTATTCATGTATCAGTGAGGTCCCATTCTTGAAACTACTGCTATAGGTAAGGCAAACTCGTAAAATTGTTTTATCAAATAATCCTTACTAATATTATAAATCGGAAAGTGAGTTTGTTTGTTTGTTTGTTTGTTCCGATTTCACGCCGTAACTTCTGAACCAATTGCTTTGAAATTTTGCAGACGTAAAGTAAATATTGTTACAAAAATACCGAATTCCAAGCGGGCGAAGCCGCGGGCGGAAAGCTAGTTAATAGCAGCACAGATAATTGAAACTTTACTAGGAGTGAAACTATTTAACTGACATGTTTTATAATATTTTATTAAGAGCGTCAAGCTGATTAGTTCCCTAGTTAGGAGTTAGTAGAAACTGGAGTTGATAAAAAAAGTTGCTGAAGTAGCAGTGGATTGGCTATGTTGGAGGAATTATCGATGGCCTGTGGAGCAGATGACTCCTTAATTGGAGATCGCATAGACTGACCGACGACTTTATAAAGTTTGTTGGGACAGATTGGATACGAAAGGCGGAAGTCAAGGTGTTCTGGTGCAGCGTGAGAAAGGTCTATATCCAGTAGTTGACTGCGATAATCCGAGTTGATTGTTAATTGCAGTACATTCTGAGGTTCCATAATACGGATGCATTCAAGGTATGAAAATAAAAAAAAAATAATTAGTCAATCTTGTAGACAATAAACAAAATTAAGACCCGTATTTTTTTATTTTGACGAAATTACCAAAAACTACTGAGATGAGCGTATTAAAGTTACGCAGTGGGGGCTAATTACGTCACGCCGTGTTATATTTTGTACCACGGCGTGACGTCATGCGACATTTCAAATCAATATATCTTCCTAAGTATTTGAATGAAAGAAAAAATAAAAAATACGTGTTCAATATTTTTCATAAATCTATCTGATGGACATTAAATTATTTTTTACATACAACCCAATTACGCGGCCCTAATTTTGAATTTAGAAAATGGACATGACACGAATGTGACATTTAATCTTTTTCTATTTTGTTCTGGACGGTGAGTCATCAAAAATGATGTTGAGAATTCAATATTGAAGTAGGTAACTCCCATTCAGTGCGATACCTTTATATTTAATTGGGTAGCTTTACGTTAGCTTTGATGCAATGTTCACTAAAGCTGTTCACATTGCGAATATTTAAAATAATTGCAGTGTTAAGAAAATTGCGTTTTAGAACATTTTCTTACAAACTATGAGTGAGTTTGTGATCAATATTCATTCTTCCTCTTAATTAAAAGACGCCTTGCTCTACACTCGGACAGTTACAAGCTTTCTTATGATCATTATGATAATTGCTGTCAGAAAAATAGTTGCGCATTGTGGACTCTCCTTGATCTTACACACTGTGTCTACATTTCTGTTTCACTAATCCTTTCACAGGTCTGCTGGAAGAATTTTTTTAAAGAATAAGAATACCTTTATACTCAGATATTAATTTTGTCATATCCTAATGTATTTAATTGTGTGTACATAAATAATGAAATAAATAAATAATAAATAGGGGAGCGTTCAAATATTAAGTAACGCAATTTTTGAACCCCCTTCCCCCCTTGTAACGCACCGTAACGTTTTATATACCCCCTTCTCTAAACGTTACGTAACACTCAAGTGATCAATTTTATCCTAAAGTCGTAAAAAAGTTATGTAATAGTTTTTACATTTGGTATAGTTTAATTTACTAAATAATATTTTTTTAGAAACAATGTTACGTAACGTGTATTAAGAAGGACCTGTCACGACCCTGTAACGCATCGTAACGTTTTACGAGACCCCCTCCCCCCAAATTGCGTTAGTCAAACGCGGTCGATATCGATGATACGAGTCTTCGTAATGAAAACTATCACACTGAACCTAGTTAAATTGAAACCCGTCTCCAAGATAGTTGAGAAAAAGGTAGATGGTAAATACATGTTGGTCGAACAAGCCTGAACATCCTACAATTCGTAAACAAACCTATAAAATATAGGAACACATCATTAGCGTGTCAATGAAGAAACTGAAGCCAAGTCGTAATGATTAGCCCACAAACCTACAAGCTTACCGGGGATTGGTAGATAACGAATAGATAAGCATCGTGATTAGTCGATATTACCTAAGTTCTGCATTTGATGTTGGCTCAGCACGACCACGACCCGATCCTCGTGCGGGAAGTGCATGTCAGAATCCATCTCTTTAACTTCCAATTCTGCATCTGTTGTGGAAATAAAATATTAATTAGGTCTAATATGTCAAGTATACACATACAAGGCGCAAAACATATACCAACTGCATAAAACGAATACAATAAAAAAAATGATTTTAAGGATATGCAGTTTTCATCTGTCAAACCTATAAACACACAACTGCCGGGTAATTGTGTAACACACTAAAAGTACGAATCGTTTTCATTTTGACAGCTCATCAACATTCATAGTATTATTTACATTGTTAGGTAGACATATTTTTCTAAAATATGAAGCAATGTATCAGCAATATTCTTCAGTGTGGCTACCACAAGTTTTCATTACGAGACTTGATCATACGCATCGACCTCGTTTGGCGCTCTCATTGGTTGAGAGTTCTTACAACCTTGAAGCGGGTCAATCGATGAGTCAAACGCGGTCGATATCGATGATAGTCTTCGTAATGAAAACTCATAGTAGCCACAAAGTATCATTGAGAGTAGAGTGTAGTTAATAGTGTTACTCAATAGGGTAGTTGACTAAAAAAAACTAATTAGTCCGTCAGTCAGATTTCCAAAAAAATACTAGACACGTATTTTTTTCCTTTTTCATATAAACAAAAAATGAAGACGACACAGCGCGTTGAAAACTCGTGTGAAGTCACTGCACGCTACACTTTTTAGCGAGCAGTGACGTCACCAACCACCACTCCTGATCTTTGATGCCTTTTATATTTGTCAATTTTTATTGATTTGATAAAACTAAATATACTACGTATCCAATATTTTTCTATAATCTGAATGGCGAACTAAATAGAATCATTTTTTTTTTCCAGAAAACATCCTTATTACGGTGTGGGTGTAAAACTTGTGTCAACGACGACGAGAGTCACTTGTTCCTTTTAGATAATCCCTTCCTTTTCTCCTTCTGGTTACGGAGATATTCAAGTCTAAGTTCCATTACTTTTTTCAATAAATTGTTTTTCAATGAAAATTGGTTTTTAATGTTATAACTTAACTTTGACTACCGCCAGGATCGCTGTACTGTTGCATGCATAATGCATACGCAAAATGTCTTTCGTAAGTTACACGCGTTACCATAAATTTATTCTTTAGTTTTCATCCTAGACATAAAAGTCATTTCCCAACTATTATTTCTGCATAAAGTTCCTTAGTTTGATGTACAGACTGTACAAACACTGTGCTTCGTGAAAGGTCTTGTAACACCTAAAACCATGGGCGTACCCAGCTTCTGGCCTGGAGGGGGCTAGGGGTCAAGTCAAACTTTTAGAGTGAGTAGTTTTTGTGCGCAATGGTCGCACGCAGTTTTTTGGCAATTAAACTTACATTTTGGCGAGATTTCGGGGGGGGAGGCAGCTGCCCCTCGCCCCCCCCCCAGCCCCCCTGGGTACGTCCAGGCCTAAACCCTTGACACTATTTTAACATATAGGTTAATAGATTTCTCTTTGCGAATTAAGGAAGCAAAGGTAAATAGAACCTTCTTCAAATTATATCAAGGAGTACCTAGATCAATAATTATGTGGGTAACCTTTGATATCTAAATTCCTTCGAGTGTAATAATATTTCGAGGGTAATTTGGCGAGTGGGTTCTGTCCTTGACATACATTAACCAACCCTTTGTAAACCTTCTCCTAATATTATTTCTAAACAAACCTATGCCTACAATTACCACTGTCAAAGTTATCGAAAGCAATTTTAAGCTATACGAGCAACAATAATATTCTTATAACAGGTCACTCAGAAAGTAATGCGACAAAAAGTTTTTATGTAGGTATGAGAAACTGGCCAGTTATAATTAATAAAAAAATGATTATTTATAATAATAGGTACATACGTTCCAAATTCAAAACTTCGCTAATTACAATTATCGTGTCTCTTTGAAAAATTGATTTGCGTCGAGACCATTTTCGCGCTATGATTTTTTACGATTTCAAACGACGATTTTTTTGCGCTGCTTGGAAAACTAGTTCAGACAAATGAAACTTTGTATAGAGGCTAGTTGAGAGTACCTATTTTGAAAAGATGTAATAACCTGATGTACCTTTAGAGAATTTCTTTACTGTCGCAAAACTTCCTGAAGTGTCCCACATATACCAAAAGTTCCTAAATTTTACTTCTATTTTCTTACTCATATCTCTCGTCCACAAATTAAACTAAATTTAGGTTCATTGCATCTTTTATTTACTATTCGATTATGAAAAGGACAGAAGACAAATATTAGTATAGTCCTGTCAAATTAAGGCTCTCCTTAGACAATTTAGACGGGATTAAAAACATGGCATCTAAAAATATCTAAAATATCGTCTATTTACGTCAAGTATGGACTAATTTTAAAGGATTAAACTAACATTTATCTTCTGTCCTATTCATGATGAACTACAAAGAAAAAGATTAGTTTAGTTTGTGTGCATGGAATCGGCGCTAATTCATGAGGAAATTATTTTTTGTTTGTTAGCTTAAGTTCTCCGACTCATGGGCAAAGTAATAGTTTTATGAAATAAAAACTAAACAAAGCTCAACTAAATTAGTGAAATTGAATTATGAAATAAATAATTTGTCGATATAATTGAAAGATACAAAAATAATACCAATACTTAAGTTCTGAATTGGAATATAGGTAAAAAGTACACATCAATCTACTACAATCTGCCAGATTTCCTTATTAGATTTTTAACTTTATCTGTAAATATCTGACAGTTAGGTGTAGCTTGCTGTCGTCCGTACCTACCTATGTTGAACTAAAGACTTGAAATATATATTAAATTATTTACTTACCTATTCGTTAAATTATTGAAATTGAAATATAAAATTATTATAAATTGGAATACATAATAAAAGTATGTATAACAAATAGAAATAGCATAAAATAAAGTATTTTTTAACAACTCACATGTTTCTATCGGTGTAGTATCTTCAAAAGCAGTAGTAACCTCCGTGGACGTCGTCGTAGTGGTTGCTAAAGCTATAACATAAAAGTTTTATTTACATAATAAATCGAAAATGTTTAGGCATTTGAATATTTTATTTTGAAAGATATGGGCATCACACGCTGGCCCTTTGAGTAAGCTTCCAGCGTACGGCATTTTCGCTGGCCTGACTGGCTGGGTAAAAGCTACTTCCTGACTGAATGGTCCCTCCGACTTGTTGTCGACGGATGCGCATCGGAGCCCATGTCGATCAATGTTGGCGTTCTTCAGGGGTCTGTTCTCTCTGCAACTCTATTCCTGCTGCATATTAACGATCTGCTGATGCCCGGTATCTACAGGCGCGTGCGCTCCATACAAGCAGATAAGCTGTGCATACCCTAATAGTCTTCTAAAAAAATATATAATAATTTATAATATACTACAGTAAAATAATTTATATACTACAAACTTAAAACTGAAAGACTTTGTTAATCAGTTATTGATAACACTGCCATCTATTGGGCCTAGTGCTAACGAGACACATCAGTTGCCTTAGGCGCGACACCCGCGCCACTTCTCGTAACGGCGTAAGCAGAAACAAAATGTGCCTCTTCCGTATCTGTCTGTGTATAAAATTATTTGCTTGTGTGCCTAAACTGTTGTGTACGTGTGCGTGAAATTTCTTTGGGTTTAAAGCCCATGATAAGCACAGCTTCTAATAATGCGACGAATTTAAGAATTTCAGAAATATAGCATGATTGTTGTTCGTTCAAATACCTTTTTATTTTAGCAGCTTATGTTGTTTCATTATTGGTGTATTTGGATAAATATGTACCTATAATGATTGTTTTAAGCGGAATTGAATATTCATTTATTTTAAAGTTTTTGGTTTAACACAAAAGAAAGGTTGTCTTAAAAAAAACGAGTGTGCTTATGACCACACGACTGAAGTGAAACTTCTTTTGCACCATCTGTATGTATATATATATATATATATATATATATATATATATATGTGTGTGTACAATATATACATGTATACACATATACATATATTAATTTTCTATAAATATTTAAATTTATTTCATGCTTTCATTTATAAATTAATATTTTTGCATAGACCTCCAATTTAAAAAAAAAAAAAGTGGATTCCCTGGGGCAAAAGGTCGGGCTCTTCCTCCTGAATCAGGGGACAACTCGGGTAGTCCACGACCTCTGGTTCCCGAGATAATCCACGGGGGGGTGAGGTAATCAATGAGGGGGGTCGGGGGGGGGGGGGGGGGTTCGCAGCGTCATGTTCTCGAAGAAATTCATAGTTCTTAATCAATCAAGGTACTTAGCTTAATAATTGAGCTTATGAGGCTCGAAAGCAATTTGTACTTTGTGTCCAATTATCGTATTGTGACGATATCTTAAAGCTTCTATACTTTCAATTATATCAGAAATGTTCAGCAAAAAAATATAAAACAATATAAAGGCCAGAACAGAACGAAATTTATAAATTTATTTGTGCTCTTAGGTAATCAATTGTTAACAAATCTTAAAAAGATCCAAAAAATATATATTGCCTTCGGCGAGATGCGAACTCACAACTTCATACTCGACTCAATTGTTAACAAATCTTAAAAAGATCCAAAAAATATATATTGCCTTCGGCGAGATGCGAACTCACAACTTCATACTCGACAGGTCATGCAATATTTACATGAGTCAACTCCTTGTTTGTATTACAGACGAAATAGGACTATACTCTGCTTCCGTTCGCCTTCATCATTTTTTTTCCTATCATTTTTCGTAACGCTTTCGCTAGTTTACTCCCCAAGTCAAGCGCGCCTAAAGAAGTTTCACTTCAAAAAGTATTATGATAATTATATGTGGTTAGCAGGTTGTGTAGTGTGTACACACAAATAAATTGTTTTGTTTCTCGTGTAGGTATATTATTTTAAAACACGGCATTGACAGTTCGTCGTTATAAAAACTTAAAAGACCTTAAGTTTTTCAACCTACTTGCTTTTGAATTTCAATACTATACTTTATATTTTATTAATTTCCTGAAGTTTTTAATTAGCAAAATTTAATAGTTATGATTCCAATGAGTAGTGCATTACGCATATTTATGAAAGATTTGTCTATATTTCCATTTTAAAAGAACTTTTAGCGATTTCAAAACGATCTTATATATATTTGATTTTTACAGAGTTATTTAAAAATAGATAGGCGCGTTGATTTAATTTATAGATAGTAAAATTTTTTTTTTTTTTAGTTTTTTGAAAAATAAATTATTACTTATTTACAGTTGAGTTAGTAATAACATTTCATTGTATTTTGACAGCCTCCATGGCGTAGCGGTAGCGAACGCGGCCGCTGCGTAAGGAGGCGCGGGTTCAATCCTCGCGCAGTGTAAGTATTTGTATGCATGAATATGAATATTTGCACTGGTCTGGTCGTGCCTCGGAAAGCACGTTAAGCCGTTGGTTTCGGTTGCCATACGAACATCTAGTGGCAGTCGTTACGGGTTGTTGGAGCCCACAAAAGTCCAACAATTGGTCTAACTTCAATGCTTCGATATTGCCTTCGCGTTGTGGAGGTCAGACGGCAGTCGCTTCACGGAAAATGTCGAAATTTCGCCAAAATCAGCAATTAGACTGGAAAAGCGGACCCCAGATTCCAAAGCTTTGGATGCGACTGGTATTAACCCTGAGATGATGATGATGATTTTATTGTATTCATTTGGGCAAAAAAAAACCTAATACCCCACGTATATCATTTATTTGACTTGTTCTTATCATCAATCACATACTTAGATGTTCATTGTAGCCACGCACAAACATCAATTCAATGTTGACATGCGAAAAAGTACGCGACTATGTTAAATTGAAACTACGTCTAAGTTACGTTTTTTAAGTTTTACCATATATAAGCACAGAGATTTGGGTAGTAGGTATATGTATGCCTACCCTCAACAAAATCTTTGTGCACGCCCCTGGGTATCTATGGGTATGCAGATGACGGCACAGTTGTGGAGAGATACCTGCCGGAAGCTCGGGCTAGTAGGGAATCAATCCGATTCAAAAGAGAGGCTATGGTAGAGCGTACGAGTGCTGCACTACAGGCAGTCTCCGAATGGGAAAAAGCCAATCTTGTAGCATTCAAGGCCGCCAAAACACAGGCGTGTCTTTTCACCTCTAAAAGCGGGCTCCTATTCACCTTGGCTCCTACTTTTCAGAATGTATTGTTAGAGTGCACCGACCGGCTTCAGCTTTTGGGAGTTGGGATTTCCTTGAATCTAAACTTTGGGCGGTTCATTGAGTCCAAGGCCAAGGCTGAAACTTGGCGTCATCGCAAATGTCCGGCGGTACTTCACACCAAGGCAGCTTCTAATGTTGTACAAAGCTCAGGTCCGCTCGTGTGTGGAGTACTGCAGCCACATTTGGGCCGGTGCAGTGCTGCGAAATGTCATTTGTCTACTTTGGATTCAGTGGAGAAACGTGCGAAGAGGCTGATTGGCGACTCAGATTTAACTCGAACCCTCCAGGCTTTGGAGACTTTTTCGAGTTAAATCTGGGTGATTGTGCGTGTGTGTGGTCTTCTATAGGATGCATTCTGGTGAGTGTACAAGGGAATTGCATGATTTCCCAATCTCCGTTCCATCATCGAACGACCCGCCGTACGGCGTCTTTCCACCCTTAAGTTGTTAACACCACTATAATCCGGACGAAGCGTTGCGCTTCTTCTTTTATACCGCATGCATCGAGGTACTGGAACAATTTGCCGGCGGCGGTATTTCCGTCACACTACAATTTGATTGTCTGTAAGGCTAGAGTGAATAGGCTCTTAATAAACTAGCGCGCTTTACCATCAACGATCGCATCACTGCTTACCATCAGGTGGGACTGCGGTCAAGCGCTAGTTTATAATTTACTGTTCAATTAGTTTTCTTTTTACCGTGGGGAAATCCTCACAGATGCCCTCCGACTGGGAAAAACGGAAGGTCCGGACTCCTCCTACCGACTGAAACTTCACTCACAGTTCCTTCCAGTACCATAATTCGGGGTCCAGGGAGATACTTGTACCTACTTTTGTGGCACCCCCGAATAAATAATTATCAATACACAATTTTTCGACTAAACAAGAATGCAACAAAAGCACGACGTATTGCATTCCACTTCTATTAGAAGTGTATTCCCGTCGTGCGTCGTGCTTTCCTGTAATTAAGATACTTTTGTGTTATGGAGTTAATAAGAAATTATGTTTACGTATGGAACCTATGTGGACGTCGAGACTCTATACTAATATATAAAGCTGAAGAGTTTGTTTGTTTGAACGCTAATCTCAGGATACTGGTCAGATTTGAAAAATTCGTTTTTCTTTGGATAGCCCATTAATCCAGGAAGGCTTTAAGCTATATAACATCACGCTGCGACCAATAGGAGCGGAGCATATAAAAAAATATCAAAACCTACGTGGATGTAACCGGGGCGCGCAGCTAGTATAGTATATTGTAACTATTCAATTCTCTATCAGTACAAGCTACCTAGACAAGGTCGCTTCTGCTGAGGTTGGCTTACTTTTGGCTTTAGAATTAGAAATAATCAAATTAAAATCCGGCGTTAAAACCGTTAATGAGGACAATAAAGTGTCGTACGCAGATTCTTTGAAACTGCGGTTGCCTAAAGTGGCCCCGGCTATTGAATCTAGAGTGCCTCTGCCTTGTGTCGTCGCCTATCCGACCCAGGAGCGATCAGCTGACTATGCGTCATCGTCCGCCACTAAACAAGCTCTTATGAAAGCGATTAGACCGAGTGACGATGGGTTTCAAATAGTCGGTATTAAAAAAACCGCCAAATCGGGAGTTGTACTACGGGTGGCTAATCAAAACCAATTAAAAAGATTAGAATCGGTAGACGCTATAAAGTCTGCCGGTCTCCGCTTAGAAAAACCAAAGGGTCGCCGCCCCCGTCTATTAGTTAAGGACATTCCCGCCTCAATGGAAGACAAAAATTTTTTGCAAGCTATATACCGCCAAAACATTAAAAATGAGTTGCCAATAAAAGAAGACGATTTTATTAAATCCACAAAAATAGTCCGTAGGCGTTCTACCGATACCGGTCGGAAATGGATAGGCATAGAAATTGAACCTGCGGTACGTAAACATCTTGTGACTACCAAGGATAAATTATTTATTGACTGGGCCACTTGCCGTTTTGTTGATGATATCGAGGTAGTTCGTTGCGCGTATTGTCAACAATTCGGTCATGTTAAAAAGCATTGCGCTAATAAATCACCAACCTGCGCTGTCTGTTCCGAGGCTCACGAAACCAATGTTTGCCCGCATAAGGGCGATTCGAATTTTACCCCGGTTTGCGCGGCGTGTAAACGATTTAAAAAACCCTATGATCATAGATGCGGGTCGGACCAGTGCGGTACCTATAAATTAAAACTCGAACAACTTATCCTACATACTAATTACTAATTAAGATGGATAGGTTAAAAATAGGGCAATTAAACCTTCACAACGATAAGGTGGCGACATCAGAGTTAGATAAATTAATTATTGACTACAACTTAGACCTTGTACTCATTCAAGAACAATATCAAAACTCACGTTTACGTCACAGGGTAGTTCAACTGGATTGCAGGGCACGAGCCGGAATTTATATTGCGCGGTCTTCTAACTTTACGGTAACGTCTTTACGTGACCTCATGACGCCACACTGTGCGGTTGCCGAAGTATCATCAGCTTCTTTTAAAGTATTCGTTGTAAGCTGTTACTTTCAATATTCAGATCCTGTTACTCCTCATATACATAATCTCCGTCATGTCTTGCGGTCACTCGCGGGCTGCAAAGTTATCGTTGGCGCGGATGTCAACGCGTCATCGTCTCTGTGGTATGGCAAGGTTCGGGCCACCGATACCGAACGACGCTGCGCTGTTGAGGATTTCATTGCTGAGATGAACCTATCGATTCATAATACCCCTGATGCACCACCTACTTTCTGCAGCCAAATGGGCGAATCTTGTATTGACGTCACACTTTCAAGTGCCGACGTACGTTTGGATAGGTGGCGTGTCCTACCGGACGCGTCTTGTAGTGATCATCGCCTGATCGTGTACGAATTTGTTCCTGGTTATATTCAGGGTCCGTCTCATATTCCCGGTAATTTCAGATATAGATGTAAAGGCGCGAACTGGGAATTTTTCGGCTCGCTTTTTGCGTGTCACGCCAAAGAATTCACTCGGGACGGGCTGTCAGCCGAAGAAAGTGCTGACATTATGTCAGAAACCTTTACCTACTGTGCTGACATTGCCATTGGTCGCGGATCTATGACCAATATTCGTAGATGTGACTGGTGGAGTGATTACTTAGTTGAACAGCGTAAAAGATATCGCAGAGCGCGTAAACAGTTAAATAAACTCAAGAGCCGAAAGATTACTGGAGATCTTCTTACGTTCGCTTTGAATGCTTTTAGAGTTGCCAAGTCACGCTACAAAGCATCGGTGGAAAAATCTAAGGGTAATTTGTTGCGAAAAATTGTTGATAAGCTTGACAGGGAGGGTCCGTGGTCTCCCTTATATCACGAATTTAAAGCTAACAGATCGGTCGACCTTGCATACGTTCAAAACATTAAAGTCAATGATAGGCATACCACGGGCATAGAGGAAACAACAGAAGTGCTAATAAATACACTTATCCCTGATGATTCACCGGCTAACGATAGCGACTACCACCAACAGATTAGAGCGTGGGCTCCTGTGCCACCTGAATCACCAATGTCAGACGTACCATCTAATGACGAATTTATAAATATTGTTAGAAAACTACCGGTCAACAAATCATCAGGTGAAGATAAAATATCTAATAGGATGATTAAAGAAGCGTGTAAAACAGCGGGTGATGCCATCTTAACTGTATATAACCGATGCATTGCTGAAGGCGTTTTTCCTCGTAAATGGCGACGCGGTTTCTTACGAATAATACCAAAGTGTGGTGACAAACCACCGGATGATCCGAAGTCATATCGTCCTATCACTCTTCTACCATCTTTGGGTAAACTTCTTGAGCGCCTCATCGTTCCACGTTTACTACCGAACGGTCCAAAATTCCATAATAATCAATATGGCTTCACCATAGGTAAATCTACAGTCGACGCGGCGCTTTCTGTCAGAAGAACCGTTAACCAATCTGAAAACAAGTACGTAATTGGGATCTTCCTGGATATTTCTGGGGCTTTTGATAACGCCTGGTGGCCTATGCTGTTGTTAAAATTAAAAACCCGCGGTTGCTATAGAAACATATATAATCTCGTTTACTCTTACTTTATAAACGGTTCCGCGGTACTTAAGCTCGGTCATTTTTCTAGTACTAAAACACTAACCATGGGATGTCCTCAGGGTTCAGTTGTCGGTCCTTATTTATGGAATTTGGGTTTTGATGACTTCCTCGCGATCCCGCTTCCTTGCGGCTGTTCACTTACTGGTTACGCGGACGATGGCCTACTGCTCATTCAGTCAAGTACCCGAGCTGGACTTGAGAACTTGGCCAATACTTGCCTAAATTTAATATCTCAGTGGGGTGATCGTAACCGCCTAGCATTTGCGCCACATAAAACCTATCAACTTCTACTAAAAGGTAATCTTAAATCATTGCCTACTATTAAATTTAACAACGTTCCCATTAAAAAACAGCAATCCGTATGCTACCTTGGTATGATCTTAGAAAGGAATTTTTCATTTATCGAACATATAAAAATAGTTGGTGAAAAAGCTAAAAAGAACTTTTATGCCCTGACTAGAATATCCAAAGCAACTTGGGGTCTATCATTCCTAACTTTAAAAACTATATATGGAGCTACCTACTTAGGATGTATGTGCTACGGTGCACCTGTTTGGGCCGATAGGGCCAGCATAGGAGCGGCACGACGTAAACTGCTTCAAAGCCAACGTTTGGCATTGATATTTTTATGCAAGGCGTATAGAACGGTCAGTACTGAAGCCTTACCGGTACTGGCAGGTGTACTTCCAGTCGACCTTGAGGTACAGCGACGTGCTTCAATGTACTACTCCGCGAGGGGGGAGGCCATGGACACTAATTTTGTTACACAACGCGACTTTAATAAAATCTCTAGACTATTTAAACCTCAGACTGAAGTCTGGGAGGACCTCTTATCCGAATGGCAAAGTAGGTGGGATAATTCCATCAAGGGCCGGCACCTCCATCTGTTCTTTCCATCCGTTGGTGATCGGCTGGCTAAGACATGGCTGGTGGTTGACCACTGCGTTGCCCAATTTCTCACAGGTCATGGCAACTTTAAAAGTAAACTGTATTCTTTTAAACTTGTTCCTTCCCCTTTGTGTCAGTGTTCTACATCGAACTGTGAATTTGAACAGTCCGCACATCACATCTTGTGGGAGTGTGTTCTTTGGCAGAATGAACGCAATATTATGTTGGATAGTGTACAAGTTACATCCGGAGTCGTTTATTATACGGACCTTGTAGAAACTAGAACCAATTTCCGTGCGTTCAGGCGCTTTTGCCATACCTATTATTGGAATCAATTGTAACAGCTAATACCTACTTAGGACCCATTAACTTAATCAAATTTTATTCCGTGGTGTTTGGCAATCTGGGCTTCTCCCAGTTGCAATAATGTCCCTTTGTGCCGTTTGGCCTAGTTCTGTTCTGTCTCCTGCTTGTTATGGAGGGAAGTGGAAAAAATATCTTTTTTCTTACTCCTCCGCTATTCTTTTCTGATTAATTTCGTTGCGGGACCCAAGACAGTTGAATCGTTTCTCCGGGACTCGTCGAGCTTCATTGCTCGGCGTTTTTCTGGCGGTCGCCACTGTTGATTCTGGCTTTCAGGAGTTGCAGTGGTTGGGAAAAGTGTGGCGGGTTTTTTACTTTTGGCTTCCAATGACTTTGATATAGGACAAGAAGTAGAACTTAACAATATTAGTATAATTTAATTTAAAAAAAAAAAACAATAAAAGCATAAACATTTTCTCGGAATAGTCTAAAAATATATATTTTGCGAAAACAATATTGGTAGGTATAATTTAATAAAAACCAATTAAAGCATAAACCTGTTCTCGGAATACTCTAAAATATATTTTTGCGAAAAATAAAGACAAAAATGACCAATTCCTAAGTAAAAAGCTCTTTAGAAAAACCTCTCCATGGAACACCAAGTAAATAATGTACAAATTAGTTTTCAGAATTCTAAAGCGAATTCTTGAAATTTTCATCATAACAGCAATAATCCCTTGTTAGAAAAATTAATAACAAAATACTGTTTCCACGTACTCGTGATTGTTATTAAGTTACCTAAATGTATTACAAATCCTCTAATTAACGAAGCCACGAACAACTGATTACGTCCACATATTAAGCTTGGATTAGTTTTGAGTAATATGTATATTGTATATCCTTTTCTAGTACGTAGTATTGTTAACCACATTATTATCTGTCATCATCATCATTTCAGCCAGAAGACGCCCACTGCTGGACATAGGCCTCCCTCAAGGATCTCCGCGATGACCGGTCCTGCATCTCCCGCATCCAGCGGTTTCCCGCGACCTTCACTAGGTCGTCGGTCCACCTAGTCGGGGTCCTACCACGCTGCGTCTTCCTATTATTATCTATACAGATTACTTAAACAATGACATCGTATTTGCTTTCAGTTCAAGTGGAAACAAGACAACCAGTTTCTTAGATACAAAAAAGTTCAGAAAAGACAATTGAAGAGAAGCAATATATCTTGCGTACAGAAAAGGGCTGTCCGAGCCATTTACAACCTTGGTCCTAGGGATTCTCTTACAGAAAAATTCAGAGAGGTGAACATTCTGACTATTGCTTCACAATATATATTTGAAAATCTTATGTATGTACATAAAAATATATCTTTTTTTAAGAAAATAAGCGATATTCATAATATAAATACCAGGAACAAAAACAATCTTGATGTACATCATACTCGTCTCCACAGAGTAGGCAACTCCTTCATGGGTCAATGTATACACTTTTACAACAAGCTTCCCATGGACATTCGAAACTTACCCATTAAACGATATAAAAACTATATAAAGGCCAAACATTGCAAAGAGGGGTATTATAAAATCTCAGATTATTTAGAAGACAAAAAAGCTTGGGACTGAGCTGCTCGCTCTGTTAAGCATAGTTATTAAGCAATATGCTGTAATTATAACGTAAATTATTGTAAACATTTTCATTTTTAATGTCTGGACTTGAAAAACGATGACCCCTGAGTTTGTTTCTGCTATTTCTTCTCAGAGGTAGTCAGTTAGGAAATGCCGGCTTCATGACTTAAAAAAAAAAAACATATGACGTGTAAAAGTGATCAGTGATCCTGCTTGCTTAATAAACGATTTCATTTCATTTTATAAACTCTCTCGATATAGAGAGTTGGTAAACTATAGACAAGTGCTAGGTGCGTAATGTACTATCTATTACAAAGACATTAAAATTATTTATCTTAAATCTCTTTGATCTATTATAACCTGAATAATGTTGAAGAATATTTCTACTCCATTGCTTTGTATGTCCATATTTGTGGCAGCACAGCAACGCAACTATTATTTAGTGTAAGGTACGCAATAGGGATATATCCAAGGTATGAAAATAAAAAAAAAAATGTTCGTCTTATAGATAAAAAAAAAATTAAAACCAATATTTTATTTTGTCGAAATTACCAAAAACAACTGAGACATAGCGTATTAAAGTTACGGAGTGGGGGCTCATAACATGCGTCATGCGACATTTCAAATCAATATATCTCCTTAAGTATTTGAATGAAAGAAAAAATAAAAAAATACTTGTTCAATATTTTTCATAAATCTATCTGATGGACATTAAATTATTTTTTAGGATACAACCCAATTATTCCTCTGGTTGGAGATGCCAAATAGAGAAATGATTGCATAACACTGACTGTAGCAGTACAAATACAAAAAAATATTGTAAATATTAAATATTTATTGGGGACAGGAATAAACCTATTGTACCTATTGTAGTACAATAGGTTTATTCCTGTCCCCTAAACTAGGCTAGGCCTGGATCTTAGGAGAATAGAGTAAAGGGAAAAGTAATCACGGCATCCGGGGATGGTCTTACCTGTAGGCCTAGTATGAGTTTTCATTACGAGGCTCGATCGTTGATATCGAGCGCGTTTGACTCATCGATTGGCCCGCTGCAAGGTTGTAAGAACTCTCAACGATAGAGTCTCGTAATGAAAACTCATACTAGGCCTACTGATGACGTGATCACTGCTTATGAGTGAGCCATTGTCTAACATACAATACCATGTCTGTGACTGTGCAGTCGCCAAGGAGATAAGTAACATCTAACACACTATCAGTAGCAATGAGTTTCATTTTGACAGTTCAACAACATTCATTGCGGTATTTACGTTGTTGAGCAGATACATTTTTCGAGCATATGGAGCAATGGGTTAGGAATATTCTTCAAAATGTTTCCAATTGATAGTAATGGGGTGTTGCGAAATTAGGGTGCAGGATTGTCGAATATCGTTACTGTTTAATAAGTTAACTTTTATCTGGGTTCAATTCTTTATATATACTTTAAATTTAATTTGTAGTTTGTATTTTATTTATTTTTAGCTTTAATAAATTTATTCATAATTTATATTTAATTAATATTAATATTATTTTTTATTGTGTGAATTTACAGAAATAAATTATCATACTTTTAAAACATCCACCGGTTTTCGAAAGAAAGGAGGTGTTAATGAAGGAAGGCGTTCGTTTTAACAGGACAATTAAATATAGCCCTTTCCTTCCTTTCCTATTCTCGTAATTTTAAGAAGCTTCACATTCTTTGCAGTCTCTATTCTATTCTGTTTTCATTTAAGGCAGGTGAAGCCGTGTTGTCTATTCTGCTAACGTGAAAAGTGGATTGGAGAAGCAAGAGTGAAAAATAATACAAACACATGAAAAATAATAAAAATAAAAAGTTATGATGCTATATTGGAACTTTTTATATCTTGTGAGGTTAGTAGAGGAATGAAACAAGCAAACAGATGTAATACATATCATTATAATCGTTAGAACATTAAGGATATGTAAAATAGTTTTGACAAGTTTGACATTTATTTGTCGCCTAGGCTTTGGCCAATTCTCTTAAATTAAAACTTTCAAAATCTGTAAGCTGAAAAGCTTACAGTCGTAGATACTTTACCATAGAGGTTCTTTTTTTAATTTTTGATGACATGGTTGGTGTATTGGCCCAGCGATCGACTGTTGCGCTGCATGTCACACGCACGGAACAAATATTTTGCTTACAGCCTACAAGTAGTTCTTCCAGATCTGGCTGTTTGTGTATGTAAGCACCTGTATATGTAGGAGTATTTGTAAAAAATAATAAAAAAAAAAACAAATGCGCGATCCTGCCTGATGATGTAAGCATAGATGCAACCGTTGATGTTAAAGCGCACTAGTTCATATCCTTTACATATATCTCTAGATTTTTATTCGATTCTTTTGAAACACGTATGAATGGATTGGTTCGCATAAAATCAAAAAGTTCTGACATAAAAGTTACATATTTTAGGCAAAGGTTACCCGTTCATAAAGCCATCAAATTGAACACCTCTATCAATATCATGTTCTTTCTGAAAACTAGAGCGGTTGAAATGAGCACAGATATAACTCGTCACTATGTAACATCTACTCATATACTTGGATCAACTGAACGAAAATATGTATTTAGGGCTCGGAACCCGTATTAGAGCAATATGAGACAGCGCTGATATTTTCCCGTTATTAGGCTATCCCGTAGATAAGTTTTTCTATCAGTATTTTATTTTGAGAAAAACCTCAATTGGAGATGTCCTATAATATAGTGTACCTACCTATAAAAGAAATATGACCCTTAAAAGTTGAGGGACCAACATTGTTATCATGAATAGTGATCGTAATCTATTATAAGACTGACCAATCCCTTGACCTTTAAACCCACAATACACAAACAGCCCCGAGTAATTGGTTTATTTAAAATAAATGTTTTGGAATTCAAAAAGAAAGACAACTGTCTCTGTTCCCATATAAACTTTTTCACAGTCACGAAAAAAATATTATATAATATAGTTTTTATTCTATTGTTTAAATTTTATTAGAATTGTTTTTATTAAATTTTATTATATGTGAAAGTTTCTAAAATGTATGTCGTGAAATTAATCCTTTCTGCCGCATTAGGTTAAGTAACCTGTAATGGTAGTAAGTGAGTGAATAAATAAAAAAATGTGTGCGTGTACTAGTGTACACACGTAAGAAGTGAAACTTCTTAGAAAAAGAATTTTGTCAGAATTTTGAAATTTCCAGCCGTTTCCGAGATATCCGGGATTTTAGGTAGGGATATGGGGAAGAACTTCGAGGTGGGTAAATATAGTAAAAAATTTAATAAAAAGATGGCGCGTAACCGAAAAATGTGACGGTAAATTTTTTTCCAACGCCGATAAAGAAGTTTCACTTCAAATATATTAAAATAATTATATAATATAATTATTTTTTCGCGGTTACGTTGTTAGATCCCAGTTAGAAAAAGATGTTCAGTTTGATTGCCTATAGCTGTCTGTTTTGATAACTCTTTAAATATTACCGCACATTTCTGATACACGTTGTAAATTGAAATCAGGTTATATAGATAATACTGTATCATATACAGAAGATAAAAAGAAGATTAGTCCTGTCAGACTAAGATAGTTTAGATGCCATTTAAAACGAGGCTACTAGAATTAAGTATATTAATTTACGTCAGGCACATTCTTAATAAAATAGAAAAGAAAACATGCGCTGAACTTAAATTTAGGTCAGATTGTGAATAAGGGATTCGGCCCCAAAGACATATCCAATTTTCAGTTATGAAGATAACTACATATTATGTGGATATCTTTATCGACCGCATCAATACCTAAGAATGTAATGGAAAGTATAGGTGAATATATTAACTAAGTATACTTTCCATAAGTAGGTACTCCACTTATGCTTGATTTCTATGAACAAAACGTATCGTTTTGCCTACCAATGATAGCATTTTTTTCATAACTCCGGTTTAGTTATTATAATATATTTAAATAGATTTGTAGGCTAATATTATCTGTGATATACTCGTACATAGCTACTTTTTATATGGGAGCGTCTACTTTGCAAAGCTATCCAAAAATAAATATATCCAATACGTAATGGTATTAGATAAATCTATTATTACAGATAAATATAATGTTGTATGTATTTGTATTGTATCCCTTTATAGTACATTCAATATAGACTATTAGCCGTATTATCTAGACATTTTTTGTTCTATCTAAATGCCTTTTTAAAAGATTGTTGTTAGGTATAAGCCACCCCACTTCTAAAACGATCGTTGTAAAATTATTCATTATATCTGTAATATTGATGGCGTACATAATTAAACATAGGTATAATTTTCCCCTAGGCCCTAGCACGCACGTGTGACGACAACGTGACATAAATTCGATCATGTCATCATAATGTTGAGTACTTACTGTAAATTGTGATGTCATCTCTCGTCGAACCCATCGAGTTTTCTGCGTAACAGTAGTAGGAGCCGATATCTTCTCTGGACATGTTTCTCACTCGCAGTATTGCTGTGTATTTGTATCCTTGGGATTTTATACTCATCTGGTACTTTGATCCTGTATAATAAGTACAAAGGGTATTGAAGATTTCTATATGGAGCCTCAAATAATTGGTGTCACGCCATTTTGTTTTGATCGTTAATATCTCGGAAATATGACATTCATGGGGTTTGTATTGATCTTATAAGTTTTCCGTATTGCATTGATAGCATCAATCAATTTATATACTATTTAGGTTTCATATAAATGTAGATTGTAGGTATTTCACGGATCTTTAAGCCGCTCTAAAGGCCACTACTGATATGGAAACTCCACTTTATGAGGGCAAAATTTTGCCTAAAATGACGGGCCAGCAATCATAAAGTACCGAATTAATTCACAAAGAAAATAACAACAATAATTACAAAACTTCATAAGTATTCTACAAATTATTATCCATCCAGACATTATACACCTACAAATATTTGAATATAAATAAATTAGACCTAATACACAACTTTTACAAAAGGTTAAGCAAAGGATATTAAACATTAAATCTCCAACATTACACTACTGAGGTTAAAAAGCTCACACATTATGAAGTTGAAATTAAACGGGTACGTGAAATGTCTGTGTAATTCCTACATATTGTGACAGGACCGCAAGAACTCAGAGCCTTGAGTTCTTGCCGTCTCAGTCAGAATTACAGATTTCGTGCCAATATTTGTAAAGGCAAAATAAGTATTTCATAATATTTTCGATTTTCTGAAAACCTGTTTCAAGCAATAAACTTACCATTGTAAAGCTTATTTCGATCTATATGTGTCCAATATATGGTGGGAGGTGGGTTGGCTTCGATCCTACACTTCAGCTGCATCGTTTCGCCGACGTACACACCCATCATCTTTTGTGAGATTCTAGCAGTCGGTTTACCTGGAAATAGTGATATTAATTTCTAGAAGAAATACATAGTTCTCAAAGTAAACAAAATTTAACTTCACGTGCATATTTTTCTTTATATTTCACTAAGAAAAGGACAGAACATAATATGTACAAGCATATTGTACGTTACGGAATTGCATCGCTGACTGGGGTGTTCGGCACTGGTACAGCTACACAGGAGCTAAACTTAGTATTCGGGAACACTGTTGGGGCTGCTGAACCTTGGACAAAACTATCTTTGCATTGTGTAGAATCAATTTCTTAGTATTGTATAATTGCATGGCACACGTGTGAGCACAATGTACTTGCTGTAAAGCATCTATTTGTTGGGTTATTTTGATTTCTGAATGGTATTTTTTGTGTTTTCCATAATGGACGCTCTCAGCGTACAATATATTTCTGCATCGTTCTCAAACTGTTGATTTCAACATGAATGATGTAATCAAATATTTGTAGGTATCAATAGCTTGATAATTGAAAAGGGTGTCCATGGAGTTTCTTGCCCGTTCTTCTCCATATGTACCTTCTAGCTCTTTGGAACGGGCGACTAGCTTCACCTTACTGACTGACAGACCTTCTGACAATTCAAAAGTGCCTGTAACTTTTTTATTTGAAATAAATGCTTTGATTTCTGATTTTGTTAGTTTAGAGCTGTCAAATTAGTCCGAACTTGACGTAAATTGATGTATTTTTGGTCGCCATGTTTATAATCGCGTCTAAATTGTGGAATATCATAATTAGACAGGATTAAACTAAAATAGTATGTTCTATCCTTTTCTTAATGTAATAGATGCAGTGAACTTAAAATTAGTTTAGCTTGTGAACAAAAGAATCGACGGAATGATCAAGACTCTTAAGGCATTTATGAGAGACTTCGTTCTTCAAAAGAGTAACGGTCGAGTTTCTTGCTAGCTCTTCTACATAGTTAACCAGGGGCGTAGATACCGTCGTATCTGCCGTATCAATTATACGGGGCCCCCGGGCCATGCGGGCCCCCAACTCGCGTAAGCAAAATTTTATAAAAACTTTTCAACTTTTTTTTTATTTCACAAATGACAAGAGTCAAAAAAGCAATTTCTCTTTTTCCCACGTAATGGCCTCTGCACACTGCGCGCTACGGGCGATATCCAATGAGATCTCTGATTTTCCGAACGGTTCCGGGAGAAGCGAAGTTCTCAAATTTTGGAAAAAATTGACAGACAGATAATTATGATGAATAAATATTTCTATTAATTTTATGCATTTTTTTTTTGTGACAATTCTTTACCCTTTCTTAGGGCCCCCAAACAATTTTTTATACGGGGCCCCGCTAAGGCACGCTACGCTTCTGTAGAAAACCATCAATTGGATCAGTTTACCTAGCTTCTGACGATTCATAAGTAGATACCTATGGGCTATGTTGATTTATGTAAAATAAAATATTTTGTTTTCCCTAGTGTTTGCCCAGCACATATATACCAGGTCACTCAGAAAGTATTGCGACAGAAAGTTTTTATGTATGGAAACTGTCCAGTTATAATTTAATTACAAAATATGATTACTTATAAGTAATAAAAAGGTAAGTACGTTCCAAATTTAAAACTACCCTCCACATTTTTGGCGAGCTAATTATCGTGTCTCTTTGAAAAATGGATTTGCGTCGAGACCTTCCCGCTATGATTTCACAAAAAAAAGATTATTTATAATTCTTTATTTTGGCACTCCAGCAACTAATTCGCATAAACATGACTAGATAGCTAAGTTTTATAAGTACTACAATCAGATAAGCTATATAATAATAATATCGGAAAAAAATTGCAATTAACTAAACAAAAAAAAAAACCGAATGAGTGAATAGAAAGAAAGACGGCAGTTGAGCGAGGTGATGAAATGTTAAACCCAACAACACGACCAAGGAGGGACCCAAGAGGGAGATTGATCTGGAGACCCATAAATGAAATTATTCTTTAAATGTTAAAAAAATGCGATCAAAAGAAGAAATAAAGTAGCAGGCGTTTTTAAATATAGATTATAGAACATCTATCTATATTGAAACTCAGCAACGGCAACGAACGATGCTCGATTAGCCTAATTATTAGAGAGTTTATAAAGGTTTTAAAAATAGCCACTCAGACAGCGACGGTACCCCACGCTCCCCTCTTGCGAAAGGAGTGAACGATCATCGAGGGCTAGTGGTAAGTCTACCACTGCCCGCCTCACGCTCAGAGCACCGCGCCACGTCTCATCAACGTGACTTGTGAGGACTCACATATTGTGAAAGTCTCGAGAAGAGCTTACTATAGAAATGATCCTATGAAGTAAGGTCTTAACTCGACACACAAAGTCGTGGAGGGTCATTCATTCACGGAGAATCTTGACACCGCGATTCAGAAATGCGCGTCATCAGCACAGCGCCATCTAGTTATTTTTTTCGAATTAAAGTATAGGTATTGATCATTGATTAAAATATTATTATGGGTAAAATAAAATAGCCATTTTATGTATAAAAGGACCAAGTGATAAAACAACTGAAAACCTATTTTGTACAAAACTCGTTGAATAGCGACAGTTTAATTAAAATATACAGCATGAATACAATACATGAATTAATCATGTTTATTTGAATTTCAAGCAACAAAGAGTGCAGTGATAAAATGGTTAACAATGTCATTAAGATCAGTATATGTAAAATCAACAGAAATCATTAAATTAATTGGGTAAAACTATACCTACAAAAATGTATTTAGTAGTACTAGTAGTAGTTACTAGTAGCGACATCTAGTGACACATATAGACAAAATTTTTTAGTTTCTATGGATCCCGTTATATCCGAGCGGCCATGACAGGTGTGTGTTTGTAAAGCGATTATTATTTTCTATTCAAACCGTTTTCTTTTTCACGGTAGTTAGCGTTAAACATAGTACATACATAATTTAAACATTGTAAGTATATAGTTACATACTATATATGTTTAAATTATTAAAAACTTTGATCGGGATTTATAAATGTAGAAGATAATATAGTCAAAGATATGGATGACTTTTTACGACGAGTTTTAGCTATATTTTTTTACGATTTCAAATGTCGAAACCAGACGAATCGTGCGATGTACATCAAATGGCATAATGGATGAAGGCCCTTCTAAGGTAACCGTGTATCGGTGGTATAATGAATTTAAGCGCGTTCGACTAACTTCGGGGAGTGAAGAAAGAAGTGGTCGCCCTTTGACGGCTCATGCAGAAGAAAACCTGCTAGCAGTCAAAAGTTTGATCTAAGACAACAGTCGAATTACATACCAAGAAATTCAGTATAAACTGCAGATTGGACCAGGAAGCCTTCACGATATTCTAAAAGTGCGTCTTCGGTTGCGGAGTATAGTTTCACGCTGGGTGCCGGACAATCTCAGCGATGCTCAGAAGCAAGCATAGGTGGAATGGTGCCATGATATGATAGACAAATTTTTTGAATCTTAGATTTATCAATACAATCCAGAAACGAAGTGCCAGTCGACGGTTTGGGTGTTTCAAAAGGCATCAATGCCTACCAAAGTGAAGCGATCTAGAAGCGGGGGTAAGATTTTGATCGCGAGCTATTTCAGTTTGACTAGTTACTTGGTGTCATTTCCTTTACAAAACTAAAGAAGCATTAACGCGGAATGGTATACTACTAAATGCTTGACAGAAGTTTTCTCTGTTGTGTGCAACTAAGTACTTAAAATATGTGGAACATAATTTAGTTTAAAAATAAAGATCAAACACATGTATTAGGTTACCTCCTTTTGAGAAATAATATTAATTTTTTTAGGGGGATTTTTTTAAAAGTTTTGCCAGGCTTTGTAGCGATTAGTAGAATCAGTTATCGATACCTAACAATACCTTCACAAATCGGACAGGGTTTTCTTTCCATTATTATTGTATATATCAAACATATCTAAATACGTTATTCTGAAAGTAGTCAAAATAAACATGTTAATAAATAAAAATATTGTTTAATTAAATATATAGACTGTTAAATATGTAGATTGATTGTAGATTCTAAGTCTATAAGTACATATATTTAATTAAACAATATTTTTATATACTAATATGTTTATTTTGTCTACTTTCCGAATAACGTATATACGTTTGATATAATTATAGGTACAATATGTAAAGAAAACCCAGTCCGATTTGTGAACGTATTGTTAGGTACCGATAACTGATTCTACTAATGCCTACAAAACCTGCCAAAACTTAAAAAAATCCCCCTAAAAATGCACGGCACGCGGCACGTGGTCGCGTCGCTCATAATAATAGCGTCGAAAATGGCGTGTCACTTTAAAAAAAATACCAAATTTTGTGGAAGTTGGAATTAATTCGCGGAAAAAAGAAGGTTATTTCAAAATTCATTAGTATTGTAACTATAATGGTTATGTACTATTTTATTCGGTCATGTGTTTACCTAACCTTATTATCCTTAGGTCTGGGTCGGACGGGGTTTTCTTTACATATTTTATATATATATACATCCACATCTACATTATGCTAGATCTCACTCGACGTCTATGAATAGGAATAAACTGTACAGAGCGACGCCTACTCCTGGAAATAGTTTCTATGGTCAGTGTGAATATATTCAAAGGATCTGATCATTACGTAATATACAAGAGCGTGCTGCTTCACTTGCTTACCAAACATTATTTGAAATAAATACGCCAGGAAACGCGTGGATTCGCAAGGATACGCGACCTTACGCTCCGTCACGCTTCATACTTCATAGAAAATAACAGAGAGTGACATAAATATTGAAAAATCTGGTAAAAGAGCCATTCCTATGAAGATTGATGATCCAAATCCATTTAAATGGCGGAAGTTAAAAGCTGTGTGGTTTATATTTGTTATCTTCTAACAGCAATGCTGCCTTTTTCGGTGTAGTAGTTGATTAATATCTAGTATCCACATGGCTGTGACAGTTATGACAGCAAAGATTGAACGATCCCAATGAGTATGAGACCCTCAAGTTTAAGAAACTTTCAAGTATAGTTACGTTTAAGTAGGTAAGTAACTAACTTTACCAAGTCAACACATTTCTGAACTAAGACGCCTAAAGTTATTAAAGTAGCAACAAGATCATGGTTACATAGAAAATACATAAAGGGTATCTCTGACATCGACGCACAAACGAGTACTATGGATCCAGTACATGATTCTGAACCTCCCAGTTGTAGAATTTTGCGACGGCTTTTGGCCGATTTAAAGAAAATAATATGCAGTTTTTTTCACTTTAGACCGTTTATAATTGCTGTACTTTTATAACCCAATAAGATTTTAAAGTAAAAATTAATTAATTTGCTAATTACACAAAAAAGCGCATGGTGAACAATACTAGAAAAACTATCCTATCAGCTGATTTAAATGGATTTAATTAGAGTTCACATCAGGGGTCAACGTCATATCTACAAACACGCGCGGCGGCACACTTGCAACGTTCAAAGGCCGAGCCGACATTTTTTTTAAACACTCTGATTTTTGTAACCACTCACATTAACGACATAAATGACTATCATAATTTTGTTAGTGGCATGCGGTCTAGCCTTTTCGCGAAGTTTGCGTTACGATGTCAGATACACCCTGTATATTTTTTATAATTTATAAATAAAATAATTACACCTTCATAATTATTTTATAAGCGTTATGAAATACGAGTACACATACCTACACACTTGTAGTCCCACCTCAATTGCCACTTTTGATTTAAATTGTAGTAGGGTAGACTGGGTACGGTTGTAACAATTTTTATTTGATCACCCTCAGTACACTCACTATGGGTATGAACACCAATTGAAGCATTTCAGATGAAAGCCTAGTCATTAACCTTTACACTGATATCAAAACCAGAGGCGCAAGTAATTTAGTTTGACAGATATGAGTAGTTTTGTAAACTGTGTACCGCTGTTACAATCGACCCCATGCCAGGGGCGGTTGTAACAGTGCTGGGGGATAGTTGTAACATCCAGAAATAATAAACAATGTATGTGTTCAAATCAGTTTTATTATTACTTTGCGTTTTTAACAAATAATTATTATAAATTTTAACAAAACAATTAAAATAATATTAACAAAACTTTAGCCACATGTTACTTTAGTTAGTCTTTTTATTTATTTTACTAGTTCAACTTATATTAATCAACAAAAATAATGTTTCTTTTATAGTCTCTTAATCAAAATGACCAAACACAAATATTTATTAAGTAACGAATAATAATCAATAATCAACAAGATCTTATTCTAAACAAAAAAGTATTATAATTAATCAGACTCGCTGCAATTATGGCAAACATAATATCTACTCCCTTCTGTACAAGCTTCGTGAGACCATAATTTACATCCTCCTTGACATTGTATCCAGCTATCTCCAGATCGACTCGCTGAATACGGCTCTAGACAAACAAGGCAATAATATTCTTCTTCTGATGATGAATCCGGTGATGTGTTAGCCTTCCTTTTTTTCCCTTTACCTTTCCCTTTGTTTTTCTTCCCGGTGGATGGTTCAAGTATATTATTATTCATTTGTTTAGCTTTCAATCGCTTTTGTCGTTCTTCATATTCTTTTCTTATTGCTTCCTTCTCAGGAGTGTCTGTGTAAATTGCAGTCTTTTTGGTTTTTCTACCTCTTGTTCCTAATTTCCTAGCAGGAGCTTTCGGGTAGGGCCGCAATGCTTCTGGCGAGAAAACAGATTTTCTGCTAGTGGACGGAATAGTTTCTGATTCCTGCGGTATAGTAGCATCACGAGAAGAGGTATTTAGTTCCACGTTCGGCATTATAACTTGAGACTCTTGATTGGTTTCTACAGGAGAAGGCCTGGGCGGCGTTATTGCCGCTTGAATCTCATTGACTTCATTTTCACGCTCAGGTGGACGAGCTGTGCTGTTTGAAGATGCTCTATTTTCAGGCTCGAGTGGATGTATTAATTCTTCATTCAATAATGGCGCCTGCAAGACTAACTGTTCAATAGATGCTCTTCTTTCAGCCTCAACAGGATTTACTGCGCTAGTTAAAGGCTGGTTTTCATTTAATAACGAAGGTGAAAGCGGCGGTGTTTCATCATCAGTTCCAAGTCCAATGTTATTTAGATTAGATTCGGCCACTTCCTCGGTAGCATTTGGATTTGGCCTGTCTGTCACGAACGAGGGTGCGAAATCAATATCTTGGAATAATTCACGATTGAATGGGTAGATCCCTGTCTTGCGAAATCCGGCCTGAATATTAGCTTGAGTAAGCGCAATTGGCATCGCTATTGTTATAATACTTGGTATATCATATATGGTCATAGTCTTACCTGGATGATTCCGCATCCAGGCATCACAGGCAGTATTAATCGCTTTTTTGAAAGGCCCATAAACAGAGCGATCCAGTGGCTGCAATTTGTAGGAACAGTGGGGTGGAAATGATAGGAGTACTATTCCGTTCTCTATGCAAAAGTCTAAAGAATGGATGTGTATATGAGACGAATGGTTATCCAATACCAGTAACACCTTATGTGACAGAGAAGCGTTCGTGTGTTTTTTAAAATGTTTAAGAAACACAACAAATTGCTCATCTTGCATCCATCCTGAAGGATTGCCTGTACCAATTGACCCCACTGGCCCGTCTCTGATAAAATGCTCCTGGTATCTAATCCGGGGAAATACGAACATTGGCGGAATTGCATTGCCCAATGCGTTAGCTGCAAATGCTAGTGTTACTAAATTGCCTCGTTCAGCAGAGGTAAGTGCACCCACCTGCCTCGTGCCACGTCTTGCTACAACTCTGTCAGGCTTCTGTACAGTTGTAACTCCGGTTTCGTCAACATTATAAATGTCCTGAGGTTCGAAGTGGTCCCTGTCCATAACAATTTGAAGGTTGTCATAAAACGCATCGACATTAGTTCGATTGAAACTAGTGGCTCTAGACAGGCTTGTAGCTTGTGCAGCGCGCACTGATAGTTCTGGATTTCTTTTCATAAATGAACGGAACCACTCTTCTCCAGCCATTTCATTTTCAATCCATGTGGACGGAGATTTTAAATTATATTTGATGGTAAGTTCAAACGCCAATTTTCTTACCTCCTTTGTGGAGAGCCCAAAATATATGTCAGCACAACGAATCAAGTATTTAGACAATTGACGCTCCTGATCATCTGTGAAAACTCTGTTGTGAGCCACGTATCCCATTCTTACAGTTTCTTCCTGGTCTTGGTCATCTTTATTTGCAGCATCCCTCTTTCGCTTATATCTCAATAGAGATACATAGTTTATGCCATATTTCTCTGCAGCTCGTCTCAAAGAAGTTCCTATTTTGACTTCTTCATAAGCGTTTTTGTACAACAATAAGTCGCTTTCACCTCTTGAAGTCTTTCTTACACGTTTCCTAGGCATCTGCAATGAAAAAATATAATAAAACTATTGTTACAACCCATATTGTACCCACCCCACCATTTTGGAAACAACATAGCCACAGGGGCGTGATATAATAACCTATACTTAAATGAACCAGCGTGTTTTAATCACTGAAATACAACAATTATGAATTAAAATACTCAAATACGATTATTACACAAACAATCAAATAATATCGTAAAGAAATTCATCAAAAATACTTACTTTTGCGCGGCTAAACACAATAGGCTCCTCTGTACGCGTAATGAGCGCGCGGAGTGCGACGCAACACTGAGAAACATGTCGGGACTTGCAACCCGCGTGACCCTCCCCTTGTACCCCTTCCCGTACCGCGTATAGTTTCTAAAATATTTGAGCTGTTACAATCGTAACCCGTTACAACCGTACCCAGTCTACCCTATATATGTTAACGGAAATGTATGTAATGCGTCATTGTATACAATTCCTAGGAAATTTATATAATTCCTAAATTTGCTCGGAATGTGTGAAATAAATTTTATAACACAAATTTCCTAGTAAATCTATACATTTCCTAAATAGCTAACGGAAATGTATTACTTTAAAGATGTCCATTAGTATGCGGGGATTATAACAAAACTAACCTAACCTAATTGTTTCAACCGGAGTCTTAATAATAAATCTGTTTCTAAGTTTAACAACGTGTTTTATTAATTTTATTCATAGAAAGCATGGTTTTATACATTTCCTAATACGATATAGGAATTTTATACAATTTCTAGGAAATGTATACATTTCCCAGGATATGTGTGTATTAAATAATGTTTGGAACAATATTTTACACATTTCCTATATAGCTTCGGAATTGTATACATTTCCTAGTAATTGTATATAATTCCTAGGTTTCATACATTTCCGGTAACATATACACAAATTAAATCGAAAGAGGCAATTGTGGTAGGTAGACGGTGTTTGTTTTGAAAATAAATCTGCAATTTCCGATTATATACTTACATACCGATTGATGACTGTGCTGATATCATAAATAATGAAAAGCACAAATTAGGAGATGATTGATAGAATAAGGTAGATTCTTAGAGTGTGAAGATAGTAGATTCTAAGATAGACTAATCCATTTTGTTATCATAGGAGGTCTAACTTCCCATGCTCAAAGTTCGTTCCCATTACATTTTAATTTAAATTCTTGTGCCCCGAACGACTTTACAAGTTAAGCTTTGATTAATGAACCACTCAAGCAAGTTAGAATACTTACTTATGTGATCATCTTTGAGCGATAGAACTTTAGATATAAGGGTTAAGGTCGAAAGAACAGAGAATACAATTAATTACATTAGATATGGACCCCGTTACGCTATCAAATAACGGGTTACGAAGATATTACTTTCAACAAGCATACCTAATAAAAACATCTTCAATATTAAACTAATTAAGTGCATAAATGTAACAAATCTATTCTCTAGATATGGACCTTGTTAGGCAGCTAGATAAAGGGGTATTTAATTTTAAGATATTAAATTACTTTGGACAGAGCAGACGGAGCATCTCAATACAAACTTATTCAATATTAAACCGATAAATGCATTGTACAAATTCCATTCTCTAAAAGTCTAAATGATCCATTCTGTTGACTTGCTGTGTTTGAATGTTTGCCTATTACTTATTACATTAATGTAATATACATACATTACGCTACTAATTGCGGGAGGCTAATTACTAGGTTTGCTGGGTGTTTAGTAATTCTATCAGCGAATATACGACGGGTTGCCAGAAGCCCGAATGTCTAACAATCAGCCTTACCAATGGGTTTTGTAATACCCAGTAACTGGGTTGTAGAGCCTTGTAGAGGTCAGATAGGCTTTCGCTTCGTGTAAAATACTGGTTCTCAGCTTAGACTGGATCCCAACCCAAACATAATTGCCAAAAGGCTAGGCAGCTGAGATAAGCAAGATTACCATAAAGCACCACAACTACCACCACGATTACCACAAATACTTAGATAGAAATTTATAAAACATTTCGGATACAGTATGCAGTAAACTTTGAAGGCCTGAAAGTCGACTTTCGAAGCGAGAAGCTGCAAATGATTGAATAATATTGTTTTTTTTTTTAACTTTGTTAGCTATGTATACAAGCCTTTACAGTAGGCCTAGTATGAGTTTTCAATACGAAACTCGTTCGATCGTATCGAGCGCGTTTGACTCAGCGATTGGCCCCCTTCAAGGTCGTAAGAACTCTCAACCAATGAGAGCGCCAAACGCGCTCGATACGATCGAACGAGTTTCGTATTGAAAACTCATACTAGGCCTACAGTACATTTTGCTAGTGTCTACTGCGCGGTTAGAGCTAAAGTTAGTGCATTAGTTTATATTTTGATTAGTAATTAGGCGGCCCCCTGCCTCCCCTCCTCCTAGGTCCGCCCATGTATGTGGACATAGAGTTTTGTATAAGTGAAGGAGTACCAACCCCTGTCCAATATAATGGCTGAATGGCAAGCTCGTAAATTTAAAAACGTTCAGTCTCTAATTTCCTTACTTACATCTTTGACAAGTTTTACTAATCACTCAGACGAGATTGCAAAAAAAAATTTAAATGTTTTGAATTATGGGAATCGGTCTCGTTGCCGTTTATTTATGTATAGGGTATAGGGTTGTCAGGTATTGTATAGGTACATCTTTTCTTTCGTACATAACATAACTTAGTAGGTAGATTTCACATTTTTTATTCTAGGAGATGCCAATTTTAACACGATGTTTTTATGTTCAATTATTTGTGAGCAGTGATGCCATAATTTACACAAACAATGTTCTTAGAGTTTAAAGTTCTTAACGGATTCGAATGATTAGCAGAGGCGGAGGCAGAGGTGAAAGTGTATGGGGAAAAATAATATCAATGGAAAAAGTTGCTGGTACTGCGCAATGGGGGATTTCCCCAAGCATAAAGTAGTGTTGTCGATTAAATAAAAGGAAAATTAGTAACATAATGAGTATAACCGAATTTTTACTTTACTTTAATAATAGATATTCAATTAGTCTCTAAATTAATTTAAAATTAATTACCTACGATGAATAAAAACGAACTTCTGGGGTACGAAATTATGGGGTATTACGGTTTATTTTGCTACTTATCGTAGATATAACCCTACGGTAGGTGATAAATTTTATTGCTGATTACAGTATTTTTACCGTAATTACTCAAACCTAACCGCGTTCTCATCGTGGTGCTTTTTCTATGATACCGCTTTTACCTCATCATGCAGCTCGAAACGGTGGAGGAAAAAATCGTAAGGAAATCCTTTTCTCGGTGGTAGGCCATAACATCGGCCGCCGGCAAAAGTTACCACCCACCAGACAAAGCCTTGCCGCCAAGCGATTTGTCGTGTTCCGGCATGATGTCTGGTGAAGCCGTACGGAGGCCGGGTGTGAGCAGTTGGTTGCGATATGTGCCGGGTACGATGCGCCTAATGTTGTTGTGTTTGGAGTTTGGTCGTGGAGGGTCTTCAGATCAATCTCCCTTTGGCGCAGCATCGTTGGTCGTGTTGTTGGGTTTAACATTGCATCACCTCGGTCAACTGCCGTCTTCCTTCCTATTCGCTCAGTTTCTCTGAGTGAATAGGCTCTTAATAAACTAGCGCGCTTTACCATCAATGGTTGCATCACTGCTTACCATCAGGTGGGATTGCGGTCAAGCGCTAGTTTATAATTATTAAAAAAAAAAAAAGAAAGCGGAATATCCTAGAGACAAAACTTCGAAAACATGTGACATCTACCAATCCGCACTAGGCCAGGATAGTAGATTATGGCCCACTCCTTCTTACCGAGAGGAGCCCTGTGTCCCAACTCCCAACAGTGGGAACATTATGGGCTAATTATGTATGTATGCAGCTTGACGGTTGAGTCAACCGTTACTGATCGCATGTTAACGTTCTATAGTTATGTACGACGTATTTAAACCTAATGTACCTCAGAAAAAAAATGCGAAGGTGGAGGCGGAGGCGGATGCAAAGTTACCAATTCTTGCGGAACTTCCGCAGCATTGGAGGCGAAGGAGAATATCGGTTACAACCCTAGCAAAACCTACACACGCCATCTAACTCAAATATTTTATTACCTATTCTGGTACAGCTAATGGCCGGAAATATCGGGAAGGCCGTGCTAAATGCAATATTAAGTATGTATATGTATATCAAACAACTACATACATAAAATATTTCATACGGAACCAGATCTGGTCATAAATGGACAGATGTAACAGCTCTTCCTATATTCAGACACGTAAGAGATTGCACTCGAGATCAGATAATACTAAGTACTTACAAAGGACATGAAGCAGGATCCTTTTGCTGACGGAAGGCGGGACTCCGTTTGTTGCTATGCAGAGGAGAGCCCCATTCATGTCTCGAGTCACTGACGTCATGTTCAACCAGGCCCCACTCCATTTGCTGGCTGTAAAGTGGCTCGCTTACAAAGTGCTACGTGCAACGGAGCGGACAACCATCGATATATTGGCGCTTTGACAAAGGCAGGATATGAAATTTTACTTCGTATTGCTCGTGTTATGTTCCTTTTTGTGAGTTTGGACTTTCAGTTACTTTTTAAGGGTGCGGTCTAAAAATTGTCAACGGGGCCCTGTTAGGTAGATACTAGCTTCGAAGTCGCTATGACGGTCTCAGGAACCGTAATAGACAGCCAGTTGCATTTTTCATAGAATTAGTTCTACTATGATCGCGATAATAACAGATACAAAATTTATTTGTTTATTTATTTACTACTTTTTTATTTTGAACTTTTTATATAAAAGAACATTTTAAAAACATAAATTATAATTTATGTTTTTAAATGTTGTTGAAATAAAATAAAGGATAACATTTTAATTTAATTAATTTATCCATCACATATTAAAATTTATAGTTTCTTTTTTAATAAATGAGGGAGATGTTGAATATTGTAAGGTGGTCCGTCCTTTGCGTCAGATTTCCACTCGTACGTTTTTATGGAAAAATTTTAAGTCATGATACTTTATAGATGTTGCCGTACAAAATTAGCCGATCGATTTTATTTACACAAAAACGATCGACTAATCTAAAGCTAAAAGTTGGTTGAAGTAAGCCGTAAGCATTAGCGTTAGTCGGAGTGATATCTCACTCTACGCTCATATCGCCCAACTTTTCACTATGAGGTTTTTACATCTGTTGCCAATTTCGTAAATAATTTTCTTCTGTTGTCAATATTGAATTCTAAAAAACCTTATGTACGAAAAGTTTCTAAATCAAAGACTAGAATGTCTAGTTGAGATAAAAATTAAAAATCTATTAAATAATGAAAGGGCATTCAAAGATGACTTTGGGAATTTAGCAATCGCCGACTTCTATGTAACAATTACACTTCTCTTTCTCTCTCTTTTATTGGAGACGTCTTCCCCTTTACCTACCAGTCTCCGTGCCGACGTTGAAGGTAGCAGAATCTTCTCTTCTCCACAGGATAGTCGGCTGTGGTGTCCCTGAGGCGGCGCAGTGGAGGGTCACGTTGTCTCCCTCCCACACTATCACCTCTCCACTGCTGTCAGAGTCCGAAATATCCGGTGGCACTAAACAAAGCAAGATGTAAGAGCTGTTTAGCTTAAACATAAATTATTATTATTCATAAACGCTGCTTAAAGTTAACTAGTGATTAGCGATTCTTTAACCATACATTTTTGACCTTTTAACGTCACTTAAACCATTCTTTATGAATAAACACACGTAACCTCTTATTCATAAAAACTGCTTAAAGTTAACGAGTGATTAGCGATTCTTTAACTATACATTTTTGACCTTTTAACGTCACGTAACTTAAATCATCCTTTATGAATAAACACCACAATGTTTAAGGGGTTTATTCATAATCGATTTTTAAAGTTAAGTGACCTGCTAGCGTCAAAAATGTATGTTTAAAAAATCGCTAATCATTAGTTAACTTTAAGCAGCGTTTATGAATAAGGGGGATAGTGTTTAAGGGGTTTATGTTCAGTGTAGGTATTATACCTACACTGAACAATGACGTAACTGAATTCTAATTGCGTAACACATTTATCAATCGCTAAATTTGAAGGATGGTGTTATTCTTTTGCTTCATATGTTCGAAAAGTTCTCTGGTCAACGATATAAAAAACACAACGTATGTTGTTGGACTGTCAAAATGATGAGTCATCTCATCACTTTTGTACCCAATTACCTCGTTGTTAAAGGGCCAATAAATGTTCATAATTGGAATCATAACAACTGACTATACGTTCCATCTATTGGGACTCAAGCCTCTTACCTATATCTATAAAAGGAAGAGGGCCGTTATACTAAGCCGCGGGGTTATTATGTAACACACTGTTTGTAGCAATAGCATCGATTCTGACCATAGATATAGGACAGACATTTCTATGATCCTAACAGATTAACCACATTCATTGCGTTGGTGAGCAAACAATGTTTTCGAACCTATGTATGTTACGAAGTAATGGATGTAATATCCGTCAAAATGATTTAGGGTGCTAAAGAACAGGGATCTTTATAGAGGGAGAGATGAGATTTTTTTCGGATGGGAAATAGTCAAATGGACTCTCTCGCACTGGGTGGAGCGAAAGGGTGTCAGACCGTTTTTGGCTAAAACCCATCCGTGTTTCTTCTCTTGCCTGTGCCGGTATAATGCACAAGCTTAGAATACATGAAATATGATTGCATCTCAATTAAACTAATAACTATTCAGACTAAGTAAGTAGCTATGTGTGTATTATAACATAATGAACAAAAGCACTTTAAATCCTTGAATGGCCATCTCTAAAGACTAAAGAGCACTAATAATATCTGGTGCATTGTCAATTCTTTTGTTTGGGAGAGAATGGCAGATTAAGCGCTAACTCAGTGTGCAGTAATTAATGAAATTCAAGATAATAAGCGTCAGGTGCCAAGCGACAATAAATCACTGCGATTATCTTACTTTTGGATGCAACTTGAATTTCTATCATTTGTATTTATTTACTAGCATGGATTTAGATTCGATTCCATTGGAATATCGGAATAAAAAGTGCGAGAGAGCGGGCTGACACTTCCGTATATAAATAGCATATCTGAGTTTGTTATTCCAGAGTATGGCACTCGTGGGTTAGCAGCTGATAATAAGCGTCAGGTGATAAACCTTTTGTTATTATCCGACGTTACGCTGAGCTGAGGCTCTTTTGGCATTTAATCTGTTTTATATTTTTATAGTTGTTGGTGTATTTATTTTGCTGTAATGAAAATAAAGGCATTTTTCTTCCTTTCTTTCTTTTCTTTCAATGAACTAAATCTAGGGGTTATGGAAAAATGTTAAGAATTTATTGAATGTATGGCATATCGATAGATATTTTTTTAAATTAATCGATAAAAACTTACGGTTGATAATTTTTGTGTAGAAAAATTCAATATTATTCATCAAATAAGATTTCTTCTATCGATCGAAAAATCAGCTTTAAATACCTATTGCCAGTTTTGTACTTCTCCTCCTTCTTTATCTCTAATTCAATTCTTGTTAATTCTAGTCGCATCCGAACCTTTTTTAGCTTTGGAGTCTGGGGTCCGCTTTTACCAGTCTAACTGCTGATTTTGGCTAAACTTCGATATTTTCCGTGAAACAACTACCGTCTGACCTTCACAACCCGAAGGAGATATCGAAGCATTGCAGTTTGACAAATTGTTGGACTTTTGAGGGCCCCAACAACCCGTAACGACTGCTATTAAATGTTCGTATGGCAACCGGGACCAACGACTTAACGTGCTTTCCGAGGCACGATCAGATCAGTGTAAATATTCATATTCATGCATACAAATATTTGCACTACACCACGGAGGCTGTCAATTATGTATCTACTTCTATTTACTGAAATATTCAATTACAAAGTTACCCAAAACATTTCTGGTACGTATTTCAGAACAGCCTGCTTCACAACGTAAATAATGCGATAAATATTACTAAACTGATAAAATGGAAGCCATTTCTGCTGTTAGTGTAGGTACAGTCGACATCACATCAAGCTACTACAATCTCTCAGTTTTCTTTATTAGATTTACGACTTTATCTGTAAAGTATCAAAGCTCAAGATTGATTGGGAATATTTGACAGTTTCGGGTAGCTTGGCCTGCTGTCGTCCGTACGTTACGCAATTACCATCATCATCATCATCAGCCTCTACTCGTCCACTTTGGACATAGACCTCTTCCATGGCACGCCAATAAGCTCGATCCTGAGCAGTTCTCCGCCAGCCACAACCAGCCACGTTTTTGATGTCGTCGCTCTATCTCACTCAAGGGCGTCCCACGCTACGTTTGCCGAGACGCGGTCTCCACTCGAGGACTCGTTGCAATTGGGGAAGTTCGAGAAGGAGGAAAATAGAAGGATCCAGATGGGATGGGCAGCATTTGGTAAACTTCGTCAGGTATTTTCGTCGCCCATACCCCAATGTTTGAAGACTAAAATCTTCAACCAGTGCGTCCTACCCGTCATGACTTACGGAACCGAGACGTGGACACTAACGGTCAAACTAGTCCATAAGTTTAAAACTGCCCAGCGAGCTATGGAGCGGGCTATGTTGGACGTCTCTCTATAGGACCGCATCAAAAACGAGGTGATCCGACAGAGGAGCAAAGTCACCGACATAGCTGACAGGATTAGCAAGTTGAAGTGGCAATGGGCTGGTCACATATGCCGTAGGACCGACAACCGTTGGGGTAAACGAGTCCTCGAGTGGAGACTGCGTCTGGGCAATTACCATACAGCAGGGTAATTGTGTAACATGCTATCAGTTGCAACGGGTCTCATTTTGACAGTTTAACACCATGCATTCGAGTTTTTAGAGTTATTTATGTTGTTGAGCAGACACATTCATCGAATATATGAAGCAATGAATTGATAAAACATGATTCGAATTGATAGTAACACTGTGTTAGGCAGTTAGAATACAGGTCAGTGCGGCTGCGAATGACATCACATTGACTTTGGTGAAAAAAGCATAAGCATAAAAAACTATGAAAGCACCAATAACTAAGATTAGCAGGAATAAATTAAATATACTAACATTGTTTTTGTGTGAAAAGACTAATGTTTCTTAAAGGTTTGGAATAATATGCCAAGAATTGCCGATTAGCTCGCCACCTCGATGTAACTTGCGTATAAACAAATGTATGTGAATAAACATGCATGCCCGTACCAGGACTCTAAGTAAACACCCAAGCAGCCCGCAATGTACCTACCGCATTGAGGCACTTGCAGACGTTCTTCTTCTTTGGCCATTTCCCGTTATGCGGGGTCGGCTTTTCTAGTGCTGAGGCGCCACTTATTCCACTGTATATATGATTCGTTATCTTTGCCTTCCTCTCTTTCCTTTTTTCTTGTCTTCATAGCCATGGAAAGGCACTTCTACACGACACACACGCACACGCGTGCGTGTCTATTAGCCTGCATCTGTTTAACAGTGAGGTGAAATCGACGTAGCGAACTAAACCGTGACCGTGAGGCATCTGAGGAATGCCATTACTCTTTTTTTATTTTGGATGGGAAATCATCGAATGTCCTCTCCCGCTCTGGGCAGGGCGGAAGGGCGTGTCAGACTTTTACTGACTTAAACCCACCGGTGTTCCTTCACTTGCCTCTGTGCCAGGGCCATGGTTTCTTTTTTAACTCTGACCCAGAAGGTACTGGTCCTCGTGGACCCCATCACGATGTGCTGACATCTCTTTGAAGCGCGCATGAAACACAATGCGCCGTCGACCCGGGCCAGGTCCTTACCGGGCGGCAAGCTACCCATCGCTCACCACCCGCAAACCCGCGCCTGTAGTGGCCGGTAGTTTGATGTTGTCTCCCAACCAGGGCGTCTCGTGCGGCGGCTAGAGGCGTGAGGGCGCTAGGATTCCCACTCCGTCACGCTCTCCGCCTCCTCCTTTGCCAGCATCACTGCATCGCAGGAGGTGAACGCCGGACGCGAGAGATCGCTGCCGATCGCCGCCACAAGGACACGCCGGTGCTCTACCCAAGCCGGGCAGACCTTCACCGTATGCTCCACCGTTTTTTTTTTTTTTTTTTAATAATAATAAAGTAGCGCTTGACCGCAATCCCGCCTGATGGTAAGCAGTGATGCGATCGTTGATGGTAAAGCGCGCTAGTTTATTAAGAGCCTATTCACTCAGAAAGACTGAGCGAATAGGAAGGAAGACGGCAGTTGAGCGACCCTCAGGCCGATCTACATAGATAGATAGATCACCTTGGCGTTTCAACCCGCCTTATACGGAACAAGAACCTCCCGAAACAGCCATGTCCGGTGAGGACCTGTGTCAGGTGAAAGGCGAAGGCGCCGTGGCGCCCCCTAGCCACTCCTCAAAGAGGGGACTTACCACCGCTATTGTTTTGTGCCCAGGCATGTCATTACCCTAGGATAATACCTATCCCTTTAGGTACCTACCTCCTACAATAATATACATACCAGAAACATGCAGATGATGTGTCTGCGTGATCATGGGCTCCGTGTTGATCTGACACATGTAGTGTCCGCCGTCAGCTTGTCTGACATCCCGCAGCGTCAGCGACCATGTCTGGTCTCTCTTGGAGACTGCGACCCGGTGGTTCTTCGTGATGACGTGGTGGCCAATTGTTAGGATCGTTTGAGTGTCCACACGGAGCCATGCCACCTAGGAAATAATTGATATTTGGTGAACTTTGTTTTTAGGGTATCTGTTTGGTGTTTATGGTAGGTACTTAACTTGGTTTTGTAAGAAAAAGGTGAAAGGTCACCTATGCAATTACAGAGCGTTTTTTGACATCTTAATGTTGGCCTTAATGACTGTTGATATGATATGAGAAAGACTCTTTTAGAACAACGTCTTCGCAACCCCCTAGCACCTCCATTTAAACTGGTTTTGTGTTTCTCGCATTCAACCGGTTCGGCGGCCTTCATAAGGTCGGTAAGATACTCACTCGCCACTCCAGAATCCTTAGACCCTATCTAACAGCAATATCACTTATATTGGGCTTCGAGCTTTGTCGATTACCTTGGTTCTCTGGAGAATTTCTTCATTTCTGATTCGATTACGCAGGTTTTAGCCTGCGAGAACCTAAAGAGAAATGGAAAAGACTATGCTTGCTAAGTCCAAGCATAGCTCTCTCCATTTCTATTTAGGTATCTTTGATACCTTAGTTCAATAGAAATACTCTTTGTTGATGATATTAACTTTCGTTGTAAAATAAAGTCAAAACAGATCATCAGATGTTACTGAAACCGTAAACAAAACATTAAGATACTTATTCGTTATGAAGAATGAAGATTACGCAGATAATAGATTTAACAAATAACTTTATTTGCGGAATGAAAATCGAAGACAACCACTAAAGTTCTAAATCTATCAAAGAAAAATTGAAATTACAACGTACAGGTCTTTTTTAATAACGATGACGTTAAGAATTTATCCTGTCTCGTGGGTGCGTTTACAAATATTTAAGTTACAAGTTCTATAACTACAAGTTTCTAGGGTCACCAAAAAGGTCTGGATTTGTTTGTTCATGACAGGTTTGGACATTCCGTCCTCACTGCCTGACTTTTTTTTTTTGTTTCAGGGGGAAAATCTTCAATGGATGTCTGCCGCCCTGGGGTGGGCGACGGGGTCTGTCAGATCCCTATTGACTAAAAACCACCCCGGTGTCTCTCCGGGAGCCGTGGGAATCCCTGATTCTGCCGCGGCCCCACACTCTCTCGCCTCCTGCACGGGGTAGTGAGGTGTTAAACTACCCCGTGCATCGCCTCTGCACGCGAGTGTCGGCGCGCCTCCGCCTCCGCCGGGGTCCAACGAATAGGGGGCGGGGACTTCCCCATGTCCCTCGCCCCTGGACCCATTCATGGGGGCCGGAAGAGGGCGTTATCCAACCTGATCTGACGTGAAATTAGGTCAGATAAGACTAAATAGTTAGTATTAACTTTCCGAATAACGCTTGTGGACTAATTTTTTGATTTTACTACGCTTGGCTCGGTCGATCCACGGACTGGTGTATAACTCTACATATACAAGACCCCTCTGCGGAAATCACGTTACGCCTTTGGTTCCGGTTGTCATATGTAGATCTTGGATACCTACTTACCTTTGATCTGCCGATATCTCTGTCTTGCATAGAGGTATCATTTTACACAGTAACTAGGCTATGAAGTACATATAGGCAATCACTCCATGTAAAGTAGTGATATTCAGCTGCATGCAATTATACCATATCATATACAGTATGTTAAGAAAACCCTGTCCGACCCATAAGGATAATAAAGGTTAGGTAAACACGTGACCAAATATAATATAAAATTTTACGTAATCATCATAGTACCAATACAAATGAATTTTGAAATAATCTTTTTTTCCCGCGAATTAATTCCAACTTCCACGAAATTTGGTAATTTTAAAAAAAGTGACAACACCGGTATTATTATGAGCGAATAGCGATACGACCACGTGTCGCGTGCCCTGCCGCCCGCTGCCCGCGGAAGGGTGCTATGCGCAAATTTATTAAGTTACCTCTTTTTGCGAAATAATATTTATTTTTTTAGGGGGATTTTTTTTTTAAGTTACTTCGGTTTTGCATCCATTAGTAGAATCAGTTATCGATACCTAACAACACCTTCACGGGTCGGACAGGGTTTTCTTAACATACTGTATAATTGAGAAATAGACTGTTGACTTTTCGACTCAAGAGGAATTTTGTAATAATAGGTCTTTACCTATGAAATTGCTGTTCAAAAGCGGCATGCAACATCACAACGTTACTACAAACCAACGCACCACCTGCTATTGGTTTGCTCGCTTTCGTTTTGGATATTTGGACCTGAAAAATGTACCTCGCAGTCATTCGAAGACTTAGCTCGACAATAGCGAATTAAAGGATAGTGGAAGCTGATGATAAATAATCTACGACTGAATTGGCAGCAGCTTTCGACTTTGGCGTCAAAACAACATTGGTTCATTTGCGTCAAACTGGCAAGGTAAAAAAGCTGTACAAATGGGTGTCCCACGAACCAAATGATTATTACCAGCGCGAAGTACGTGTCGAGACGTGCCTTGCACTGCTCAACGGACACACAAATGAAGGAATTTTGAACCGCATTGTTACCTGCGATGAAAAATGGATTCTGTTTGATAAACCGCAAGCGCGAAAACTTACCCCTGAAAAAGTTCGTCGACCTCCGTGACGCAGCGGTCGACACGCCTGCCTGCGACGTGGAGGCCCCGGGTTCGATCCCCGGCCAGGACATGATGGAAAACGGGCAGGGCAGCTTCTAATTAAGTACAAAGTACAGGTCCGTTCGTGTATAGAGTATTGCAGCCACATTTGGGCTGGTGCTGCTAAGTGTCACCTGGCCACTTTGGATTCAGTGGAGAGGCGTGCGAAGAGGCTGATTGGTGACCCTGATTTAACTCGAGACGGTCTCCAAAGAATAGAGCACAGGCGTAGAGTAGCCAGCCTTTCGGTGTTCTTATAGGATGCATTTTGGGGATTGTGCGAGGGAATTGCATGATTTAATTAACCCATTCCGTTTCACCATCGGACGACACGTCATACGGCGAGTTTCCACCCGTATGTTGTTAACACTATCCGGACGAAGCGCTTCGCATCCTCCTTTATACCGCGTACATCGAGGGACTGGAACAATTTACCAGCGGCGGTGTTTCCGTCGGACTACAATTTGAGTGTCTTCAAGGCTATAGAAGTCGTGGTGGCCTAGTGGTTTAAACACCAGCCTCTCAAGTATGAGTGCGCGGGTTCGATTCCAGGTCAGGCAAGTATCAATGTAACTTTTCTAAAGTTATATGTACTTTCTAAGTATATCATGGACACCAATGACTGAAGGTGAAGGAAAACATCTTGAGGAAACCTGGACTTGATGAGAGGAGACCTGTGCCCAGCAGTGGGACGATAAAAAGGTTGATGATGATGAAGGCTAGAGTGAATTGGCTCTTAATAAACTAATGCGGTTTACCAGTTTATAATTTGTAAAAGAAAATACGATCATTTCCTGATTGGCCTGGGTCTTGGATGTTTATCTGTATGTATCTATTATAAATATAGAATCGTTGAGTAAATATCCCATAACACAAGTCTCGAACTTACTTTGGGGTTAGCTCAATCTGTGTGATTTGTCCGTGTAGAAAAAAAAAGAAATAACTGACGGTCACTGTTTGGTGGTCTAGCGTCAGTGTGATTCACCACAGCTTCTTACGGAACGGGATGAGCGTTACTGCAGATGTGTACTGTGGAGAACTGATCATAATGATGGAAAAACTGGCACTTCTCCAACCAGCATTGGTGAATCGCTCTTCTCCGCTGTTCCTGCACGACAACGCGCGGCCTCATACTGCACGACGAACGGTCTCCAAGTTGCAAGAAATGGGGTTGGAAGCTCTCTGTCATCAGCCCTATTCACCCGACCTTGCGCCTACGGTCTATTATTTTTCCAGAATTTGGATAGTTTCTTGGCGGGAAAAAAATCAATACCCGAGAGGCAGTAGAAATGCTTTTGAAGAATTTGTTGCTTTCCATCTAGCAGATTTCTTTAAGTAGGGCATTAATAAACTGCCACTGCGCTGGGAAAGATGTATTGATTGCATGGGTAATTACTTTGATTAATACAAATGAATAATTCGTTTAATTTTTTTCATACAAAATCATCATCTGTCAAGCCTTTTCCCAACCCCTTCCACCATCTCCAAGCTTCGCCGTCCACGGCATGCCCTCACAGACCCCGATGACCCCATAACCCTCCTCCAAGAGGCCAATAGGGCCACCAGCATAACACACAAAAAAGACCGACCTACTGACCTCGCCGCCAAGGTCCATCGCGATGCGTTCAACGTAGTAGTCCCCTCCCCTGTCCCTTGTCCGATGAAGGCCAGCCCGCGCCGCAGCTGAGCCAGTAATTATACATTCCCAACTATGACCTCTGAGTTTGTTTCGGACGTTTCTTCTCAGAGCTAGTGCTAGGAAACGCCGCGGTCATCAAACCGATTTAAAATAAAAATTTGATCCAGCCGTCCCTTGCTGTTCTCTCCAACGACGCCTTAAGCCGAGGTTCGTATCCCACAGGGGGTGCCCTTAGCGTGTAGTCGCTTAGTTTTTAGTTGCCCTGGCTGGAAGCTTTAAATTCATTTAAGGCAGCCACAGGACAGTCCGGTTAAAATGTCACGACCTCTCAAGGTCAACTACGAGATGCCATATTAAAAGAAAGACTTTTCCCAACTATATGACGCTGTGGTTGAGCGATTGACTGCACCGTACCGCACGGAACACATATTTCTATGGTCTACAATTAGTTGTTCTTGGTCTGGCTGTTTGTGTATATTACTGAAGGAGAAAATTTATGTGTGGGGCAACGTTAAAAAAAAAGTTTGGGGTCAGCTTCCAGTCTAACCGGCTCTAGCTGAATACCAGTATTTTACATGAGGCGACTGCCTGTCTAACCTCCACAACCCAGTTACTGTTAAGACTGGTGGTCAGACTTAACCTGATCAATCGACATGTGCGGCTGTTAGAATAGGGTATTTGACTAAAAAAACTAATTAGTCCATCATTCAGATTATAGAAAAATATTGGATACGTATATTTTGTTTTATCAAATCAATAAAGATTGACAAATATTAAAAATAAAAGGTATCAAAGATCAGGAGTGGTGGCTGGTGACGTCACTGCGCGCTAAAAAGTATAGCATCCAGTTACGTGACACGAGTTTTCAACCCACTGTGTCGTCTTCATTTTTTGTATATATGAAAAAAGAAAAAATACGTGTCTAGTAATTTTTGGAAATTTGACTGACGGGCTATTTAGTTTTTTTTAAACAAATACCCTATTGTTGTCACAAACCTACTTTAAAAAAATAATAATTTAAGTAAGTATTAAATACACACATCAAAAGTGTCTAGGGATCAAGCATTTTTATGCGGATTTCTATCTATCTCTATTAGATTTATTTCTATCTATATCTCTTTCTATCTCTACAAAGAGACCGGATACAAGACGTATACGACACTGGAGAACCCCTGGACGCCAACAGCGATTAAAATCCTGCCAGGAAGTCCATCCTTATAGTGGTGGAACCATCATGGTATGGGCGGGTATTTGGATCGGCGGAAGAACTGAGTTGATTTGGATCAGAGGCAACCTCAACGCTCAAATTTATGCTGAGACGATTGTATCAGATATCATCGTTCCTCTACAAGTGCAAATCGGTCCCTTATTTCAGTTAGTGCATGATAATGCACGACCGCACACCGCAAGAGTTGTAAGACAGACTCTCGCCGCAGCTAACATCAATGTCCTGCCCTGGCCTGCTCAGTCGCCAGACTTGAACCCGATTGAGCATGCATGGGATATGCTACAGAGAAGAGCTCTGCCGAATATGGAGGGTATCCAGTCGCAAGAAGACCTTTTTTTGTTGTTGCAACGAACATGGGCGGCCATTCCACAGCGTGATTTGGATGAACTCATTTTGAGTATGCCAAACCGATGTTCATGTGTTGTTAGTGTTCGCGGTAGAAACACGGATTATTAATTGTTTAAGTTACCCAATAAAATTTTAGAGAAAACTGTTATTTCAGTCTTTTTTTCGAACTTTTGTGTTAGTGGTTCAAATGTCAAATATCCCTTTATTAGGAAAATGGCAAATTTCTTTATTAATGCAAAGGTGACTTGGTTTATCGTTACTGTGACAAACGAAAACACTTTATTTGATGAATCCTTAAAGAAAATTTTAATTAATATCAATCAGGAGAAAAGTTATTGCAAAAATATATGTTGATCCCTAGACACTTTTGATGTGTGTATAATTTATTTTAGAAATTCTGATGGTTGTAGTATAACTTTTCTGAAATAGTAGCAGGTTCTCTCAAGTAGATGTTCTGAACACGTTACATGGTACGTGAAATATTAGCCTTTAGCTTTCAAGAATGACGAATTCCTCAAGGCTAAGGAACGAAATCAAGTACCGCTCAACAAAGGCACTTGTTCGATGAAAATTGCTTCCCTTGGGTTAAAAACCACCAAGTTTTATGGCTGTAAAGCAATTCATATTTTGCAGAATCTGGGATCTTGGCTATAAGGCCGTTGCGGCGTGAAAACGTGATAAGTGTTCCGTCATTACACGCATTTCAAGTTATTCTTGAGTTTTATGTATATTCGAATGGGTAAGGGGTGCCTAAAATGGTGCATAATATTCGCACGTGAACTTACTGTTATGATCACATAACGGTCGATAGCAAAATCCTGTGTCACAGAAAGAATATTGTTGTACTTGTCTCCATGGACGGTATATAACATAATCAGATGCTAAATTAAATTTGCTTGAGAAACTTAGAAGAAAGAAACTTGCAAGATACCACAGTGTCTCAAGACCAAAGTCTTTGACCAGTGTGTGTTGCCAGTGATGACTTACGGAACTGAAACATGGTCGCTCACAATGGGCCTCATACGAAGGCTCAGAGTCACACAAAGGGCAATGGAAAGAGCTATGCTCGGAGTTTCTCTGCGTGATCGAATCAGAAATGAGGAGATCCGCAGAAGAACCAAAGTCACCGACATAGCTCTGCGAGTCGCTAAACTGAAGTGGCAGTGGGCAGGGCACATTGCTCGTAGAACCGATGGCCGATGGGGCAGTAAGGTTCTGGAGTGGCGGCCGGGTACTGGAAGACGCAGCGTAGGGAGGCCCCCAACAAGGTGGACCGATGACCTGGTGAAGGTCGCGGGAAGCCGATGGTCAGCGTGGAAAGCCTTGGGGAGGCCTTTGTCCAGCAGTGGACATCCATAGGCTGAAGAAGAAGAAGAAGATGAGAAACTTTGCTGATGTTATGGATACACACCACATACAAACAGACATAAACCATATAAATATCACGCACACACACGTACTATATCGTACCTGAAATCACTAGCACTTGGTACTGGCAACTCAAGAACTGCAACATTTCGGGAACCAACAAAAAACATTGAACCAAAAAAAAAATAAACATTATTTGATTGGAATCTCGGAACGAAAAAGAAAGAACCTGAAAGATCGGACCTTCAATATCTCCGTAACCAGAACGAGAATAAGGAAGGGGTAAACTAAAAGGGACAAGTAAGTAATTCTCGGCTTTATTCAGAAACTATTTACACCCGCACCGTGTATGATTGTTCGGTTGGTAAATATTAAAGACTTTAGATAATTAGACTGGTTTATTTCACTTGTATAATTATTACATTATAATCGACATCTTCTAGGTCAGATCCTAAGTTACAATGACAAGACTATAGACTATATTCATAGACACTAATACATAGAGATGGTATTAGTTACTCGACTACAGAGTAGTGATGTATGATACAACATCCCCCCTGTTTAAGTTTTAATTAACCCTTGACAAACAATGTTATAGAAACCTGACTTAGTTACAATTTAGACAATGACTTAAGACTATGGTTAGGTCTTAATCTAGGATACAATGTTCTACTTAATCTATTTCATCAATTAGCCTTCTGGTTGGCTTTACAACTCTTCCAGAACGAGTTACATATTGACTGACTGAGGATTGAGATGAGAGCTCTTGAGGTCTAGACTCCTGCCTGTTACCTTCCTCTCTCCCCTGCGACGAATTGGATAGCATAGGAGAATATTTGTGTCTTAAATGAACCCTATTCCTCCTATACCTAACTCCATTGACATCCTCAACGACATATGACCTATTATTAGCCAACCTTAGCTTGACAATGGCTTGTTCCCAATTGCTATCAGGCTTTCTTTTAAAGTATACATGATCATTGGGATACAATAATGACAATGACTTTGTATTTCTATTATAATATTTAGACTTATTTTTATTATTTTGCTTGACACATTCTTTATAATTTTTGAATGTAACCACTTTAGGTTTTAATTTCTTATAAGACATAGGAATGTTATTTCTTAAATTCCTGGACATTAACAATTGAGCTGGAGATGGTAAATTATTCTTAGGTGTGTTTCTATACTGTAATAAAGCTATGTATGGATCAGATGAGTTTCTTTTACATTTTTTTAACATATTTTTGATAATTTTGACTGAACTCTCTGCTTGACCATTTGACTGTGGATGATATGGGCTAGTTACAATGTGTTCTATGTCCCATTCATGCATAAAATTTTTAAATTCTAATGACTGAAAAGGAGGACCACCATCAGACACTAAAGATAAAGGTATTCCATGACGAGCAAAAATGGACTTTAAATGTGTTATTACATTCTTTGCTGTACTGTTTTTATTTAACAAAGCTATTTCTATAAATTTAGAATAATAATCTGTGACAATTAAATAAGTGAGGTTATCAAAATACATTAAATCAACACCTACTTGTTGCCATGGATATTTATTTATTTCAAAATTTTTTAGTGGTTCCTTTGGATTATTAGGTTTAAATTGTGCACATACATAACATTGTTCTACCAAGTTTTTAATATCAGCTGACATGCTTGGCCAGTACAAAGACTCTCTAGCCAGTTTTAAGCATTTATTTATACTTGGTGACCTTCATGAATTTTACCTAACATTTCCTTATACATTGACTGTGGTACTATTAATTTTGACCCTTTGAACAACAAATCTTTGACTACATGAATTTCAGCTTGTATATTCCAAAATGGTTTTATTGACTGACTGACATTATTTTTATTTTTTGGCCAACCTTCATAATAATACTTTTTTAACAATTGCAAAGTATCATCTTTCTTAGTGTGCTGTAACAATTTTGTACAGTACTCCTTTGTGACTGCTAGACTTGAATGCATTAAATTGACATGACAAGATATTTCTGACTCATTCTCAGGTATATAATGTTCCTTTAATGCTGCTCTAGACAGAGTGTCAGATATAAACATTTCTTTACCTGGAACATGTATAACTTCCAAATCATATTTTTGTAAAGTTAACATCATACGTTGCAATCTTGCTGGTACATCATGTAATGGCTTTTTAAAAAGATAGACTAAAGGTTTATGATCAGTATGAACAGTTACTTTATGACCGTACACATACTGGTGAAATTTTTCACAACCAAACTGAATGGCTAACAATTCTTTCTCAATTTGAGCATACCTTGACTGAGTTTGAGTTAATGTTTTTGAACTATAAGCAATAGGTTTATTATTCTGCATAATGACTGCTCCTAATGCTGACTTTGACGAATCGACTGACAAGACTAATGGTACATTGGGATTATAATGAGCTAAAACTGGTGAATTTGTAATTTCATCGATTAAACTCTTAAGACATTGACTATGATTTTCATCCCAAGTCCAGACTGAATCTTTCTTCAAAAGATTTCTTAAAATTTGAGTTTTTTGAGACAAATTGCTAATAAAGGGACCTAAATAATTGATCATACCTAATATTCTTTGCAATTCTTTGACATTTTCTGGTGTGGGCATATTGACAATTGCTTTTACTTTCTCTTCATCAACCCTAGCACCATCTTTACTAAAAACATACCCTAAAAAACAGACTTCTGAAACTAAAAATTTACATTTAGACTTATTGAACTTTAAATTGACTTCACGTGCTCGTTGCATGACTTTATGTACTCTCTCATTATGTACTGACTCGTTTGGTCCATATACCAAAATATCATCGATGAATATTAGAACTCCTTCTAAATCACCGAACAAATTCATCATGACTCTTTGAAAAATTTCAGACGATGCATTAATACCAAAAGGTAACCTTAAATATTTATATCTACCGAAAGGTGTATGAAATGTACATAAATCAGAACTATATTCATCTAGTTTAAGCATCCAAAATCCTGAAAATGCATCTAAATGAGAAAAACAAACAGCTCCTGCTAGTTGAGATCTGATCTCATCTATTGACTTAAGTGGATAAATTTCCCTTATAATATTCTTATTCAAATTTCTAGGATCTAAACAAATTCGTAACTGACCCGTGCTTTTGACTGTTATCACTATACTGTTCACCCATTCTGTAGGTTAAAAACCTTTTCAATGACCTGCATTTTCTCCATGCGATCCAATTCATCGCGCAGTTTGTTCAGTAAAGCGAAGGGTACCCTTCTCGGAGCATCCACGCATGGCACTGCTTCAGGTTTGAGTTTCAGGCGACAGACTTGAGGTAGACATCCAAGACCCTGAAATACATCATTGTATTGTGTAAGAATTTGTTCACTAAAATTTTGTTGAGACACAGAGAAAACTCTTTGAATTATACCTAATTTTTCACAAGTTGGTAGACCTAAAACATTCGGACAAACTAAATCTGCGACTATAAACACTATATTTACACTAATAGTGCTATTATTTAAAGATAAACTACATTTTACATTGACTTTGCCCATAATGGGTATTGATATACCACCAAACGCACTAACGTTTATTTGACATTTCTCAAGTGACATTTGACTTTGACATTTCAAAAATTGAAAAGTTCTCTTTGACATAATATTGATATCAGCTCCTGAGTCAATAATGCAATTAATTTGTGTATGACCAACTAAAATGTTTATGTTCCATGACTGTTTAGAATAGTATTTGTTTTGTTTTGACTCGACTGTATTGACCTGTTTACTATGTGTTGACTTTGCTGTAATAATTCTACAAGTGTTTGTTGTGTGAGATTCCTCAGACTTGTGTCTGTACTCATCATTAAGATATGAATCTCGACTAAGACTTTTTGACTTTTTTGACTTGACTGTGAATCTCTCAGACTGTTTAGTGTTTTCATCATTGAGATATGACATATGACAAGATGAGTCTTCATGAGATCTCTTAGACTTATCAGTCACCAGCCTTTTTTCATCACTGAGGCATTTTTTATTAGACCTCTCAGATATGACATTATCACCACTTTCATCACAGAAATGTGACACAGGATATTTTTTATGACAAGATGAGTCTTCATGAGATCTCTTAGACTTTGACTGCGACTGGCCTATGTGCGACCTGACCGTTGATTGTAACTTAGGATGTGATTGTGACTGTGTGTATGACAACCTGCTATGTCTGTAATGATTCCGATTGTGATGACTTTGTGACTCTAAATGACAATTATATTGACTAGACTTATGACTATGACTGAAGTTATGACAATTTAAAATTCCAACAAAATTATCTTGACTACCAGTTGAACTAAAAGACTCTAAATGACTGACTTTTTTATTATTGGAGTAACAAAATTTTGCAAAATGACCATAAGAGTTACATGACCTGCATTTAGCTCCCTGCGCTGGACATTTGTAGCGGTGGTGTTGTCCACAGCGGCTACACGTCTTCGAGCGCTTCTCAGGACTGGGACTTGACTTTGACCTCCCTGCGCTGGATCCCTGCTGACTGACTGGTGAAGCTCGCCGTCGCTGACGCTCCGCTCGACCACGGCTCCTCCGACGCAGATGCATGACTTTTTCAGACTCTTGACTAGTGGACCTCTTGACAATTTGGTCTGCATCCTGCTGTGCGACGATGAGTGTCCTAGCTAGCTCTCGCATCCTCTGATATGTCAGATCAGGTTCCTGCAGCAGTCTCTGACGTACATGTGCTAAGTCCAAACTCAAGTTGGCGATAAAAATATCTCTGATAAGAGATTCTCTGAGCGTTCCAAATTCGCAATCTTGGCTCTTATTTTCGAGATCGGTTAAGAAATCCTCGATGCTTTCCGATTTCTGTTGACGTGTGGTAAAAAACATGTAACGATACATGGTAATATTTTTTCTGGGTTGAAAAAATTCGTCGAATTTGGCTTTGACGTCATGTAATGTGCTTTCTCCAATATTTATGTTGAATGTGTTGAAAATATTTAAGCATTTTTCACCAATGTGATGTAATAAAATGGCGATCTTGCGTTTCTCACCGGACTTGTCCAAACCCGTTGCCAACAAGTATAATTCGAACTGTTGCCACCAGCGCTTCCAGGTTTCGTAATTGTTGTTTGTTGCATCTGACGATATTTTAAGCGCCTTCAAGCCACTGTTCATTGCAGCTCCGGTGTCATGGCCGCCACCGACGCCATCCGACTTTTGCATTTTATGAATTTTCTTTCTTCGTATTGGGTTTTTTCACTCTTCTGACACCATGTATGATTGTTCGGTTGGTAAATATTAAAGACTTTAGATAATTAGACTGGTTTATTTCACTTGTATAATTATTACATTATAATCGACATCTTCTAGGTCAGATCCTAAGTTACAATGACAAGACTATAGACTATATTCATAGACACTAATACATAGAGATGGTATTAGTTACTCGACTACAGAGTAGTGATGTATGATACAACACACCGAAATTGTATATCTATACTAAAATTCTATACTAATATATAAAGTTGAAGAGTTTGTTTGTTTGTTTGAACGCGCTAATCTTTGGAACTCTTTGAAAAATTATCTTTGTGTTGGATAGCCCATTAATCCAGGAAGACATCCATTGCTTCATATGTTGGGAAAAATGTACCGCTAGACAACGTAAATAACGCAATGAATGTTGTTGAACTGTCAAAACGAAACCCATTGCTACTGATAGTTTGTTACGCAATTAACCTGCTGAATAATGTTGAAGGATATTGTTTATTCAGTATTAAGATACTGAATAAGCTTCTTCTTCTTCTTCAGTCTATGGAACTCCACTGCTGGACAAAGGCCTCCCCAAGAATTTCATTGTTTTGGGGGGTTTGCCATAATTCCATTGGTTTGGTTGGAGATCGCAGTAATTTGATATATCACAGGAGAAGCGCTGCTGCCCGCTTCCCTGGTGAGAGTTCCCTTAGTCGCCTCTTACGACACCCACGGGAGGATATGGGTTGGTACTTGGTGAGGTTGGTACTATTCTACACCCGGTACCACACTTATATATTATGTTCCAAAAATTTGTCTGCCCAACAACATAAATAGCGAAATGAAGTAGGTTGAAATGTCACATGAAAGACGTTTTTACTCTAGGCAATTATCCTCCAGGAACCAACTTCACAAACCCACTTTATAATTACTAAATAGAATAGTGAGTGACATTTCACGACAGCCCATCTTGTCCTTGTACCTTCATAATTGCTTTAAGGAAAGGCAAAAATATTTACGACCATCAGTCAGACAGTCCATAGTAATTTGATTTTGTCATTGCTTTTATACCGTAGCAGCAAGTCTGTGAAGATTGTTGAAGGTTTTCGCACTCCAAATGTATTAATTGAAAAAAAGAAAAGGTATTTATATTTCTTCATACAGTAGCCCTAATCTGCTATTACAATAGTGTCAGAATAGTGGATCAGTGATCTCATAATTATCGATTTTGACAGGTTTCGTAATCTACTAAAAAAAGGGGTCATTATGACTTTCCACTGGTCAATCACTGACACTGCACTCCATTTTAATAAATGTTCAAAATGAGTATTGGTTTTTAGAAAATCATTTCTATTAACGGGTCTAATAATAACGGCAATGTCATTCTATCACCATTCCATTACGAGGCGACTGTGATAATTGATCGATCATTATGAATATAGCAGATTATGAATGTTTAAGCACAATGACAGTGGAATCGTGTTGGAATGGCAAATTTATAAAAATAGCAGACGGAATATCATAAAACTAAACTAAACTAAACACAATAAATAAAACAAATTACAGAAAAAAGGAACAAAAATCAGGAAAATTAGTCAGTAAATCCTATAAGTCCTTGACGTCCTGCTGATCGTACACGGCACATAATCTACGGAACCACATTATATATCCTATGAGCACGCGTTATTTAGTGAATGGTAACGCATTACTGAAGGAAATGTCTAATGGTTACTATTAGCCTAACGAATGACGAGACGTTACCGGCCGGTCTCAGAGGTGTATATATAGGAACGGACATCAGAGGTATCTGACGCCTTCTTCCTATTATCCATTAGTTTTTGAGAGACTGTTAGTTCCTTGAAGGGAAAACGTATTTTAGTTCATTAATGTACCTAGTTAAATCTTAATATAATTTACTTCTAGTTTATTATGTTTAAGTGGGCTATATCAAATATATAAAATTCTCGTGTCGCGGTGTTCGAACTTAAACTCCTCCGAAACGGCTCGACCGATTTTGATGAAATTTTTTGTGCTTAACCGGTATCTATGAGAATTGGCCAACATCTATTTTTCATGCCCCTAAATGTTAGGGGTAGTCCACCCCTAATTTTTTATTTTTTAGACAAAATTTTTAATTTCTATTTTTTTATGATACAACATACAAAAATACATACAATCCCCAATTTTCACCCTTCTACGATCAACCCTTATTTTTTAATAGCCATTTTAGTAATTTAATCTATTATTTATATGGCAAAACAACGTTTGCCGGTCAGCTAGTCTAGCTATAAAATTCAAATTCATCATTTTAGTAGCAAGCAAGCACATTTCATAGCGTCATCTTCAGCCTTTTTATTGTCCCACTGCTGGGCACAGGTCTCTCCTCACACAGAGAAGGATTGAGCGTAATCACCACGCTTGCTCAATGCGGGTTGGCGATTTCAGACTTAAAGTCCAGGTTTCCTCAAGATGTTTTCCTTCACATTTTAATCAGCCATTGGGTTCCAAGATATACTTAGAAAGTACATATAACTTAGAAAAATTACATTGGTACTTGCCTGAGCTGGAATCGAACCCACACACTCATACTTGAGAGGCTGGGCCTTTAACCAATAGGCCACCACGACTTATAACACTTATAACGACTTATAGCGTATCGGAAACAATATCAATAATCTACTTACAAACAAATCGATTGATTTTTTTTTATCATAATTTGATTAAAAACCCTGGTTTAGTGAATCATATAAGAATTGCTATAGTAAACTGTGCGAGCGTAAGGAGCATAGACACATTCAGAGACAGCTTAGAAAAAAGTTCAAGACAAAGAATCCTTGATCGTGCTATTTTTACAAGAAACCGAAAGTCAGGTATATTTTTTCGAGCTACTAGTGGAATCGAGTACATTGTTGAAAGTAACACAGATAAGGATTTTAACTTTGTAGCCGTATCTCGTGAAATTCCTTTATATTCGTTCCAATCTGTTTGTATACACTGCATAATATTGATTCCAAATTTTTACCGTCAAACAGTTACCTTTCGAGGTAACTGCGGACGTAGGCATAGCACGAAACTTTCAAAGTATTTTTATTTAATGAACAGGCATTACAGATAATGAATCCGAGGGCTTTGGATACAAATCTTGCTGTCCAGAAGAATACCAACGATCGCTGGTGAAATGAGTTCACGGCTGATTCGCATTTGCGTAGTTAAATATTAGGTCCTTGTATAAGAATTACTTATGAATTTGTGTCTCGAAAACCGTATTTTCTTTTTGTTTTTTTTTTCCTTTTGGTTTTTTCTCTGTGTCATTGAGTTTACAAAATAGAAAATTTCGCGTTATATACGAATATGAGTTCCGCCGTGGCACCAGTGCTGCAGAAACGGCTCGAAGAATTAATGATATGTATGGCAGTGGTGTCGAGAGAGCACAGTGCGTTTTTGGTTCCAACGTTTTTGTTCTGAAAATTTCAACCTACAGAATCCCCGTTGACGGCTGGAGACCAAAGTCGACAATGAAGAATTTAAGGCTATTCTGGAAATCGGCACAATAGTGAAGGGATTTTAAATCGAGTCTTTACCTGTGATGAAAAGTAGATACTCTACAACAATAGAAAGCGCACATCGCAATGGCTGACCACGGTGAACCATCCAAATTCTGCCCCAAGAGAAAATTGACTAGAAAAAAGTTATTGGTCAGCGTTTGGTGGACTAGTGCCGGTGTGGTGCACTACAGCTTCCTTAAATCTGGCCAGATGATTGCTGCAGATCTCTACTGGGAGCAGCTCCACCTAATGATGGATAACCTAGCCGCTAAACAACCGAGACTGGTCAATCGTACAAGGCCACTGCTGCTTCAGGACAACGCGAGACCACACACTGCACAACAGACTGCTACCAAATTGGGGGAGCTTCAATTGGAATGTTTAAGACATCCACCATACTCCCCGGACCTTGCTCTAACAGACTACCATTTTTTTAGAAATTTAGATAACTTTTTGCAGGGGCATTCAACTCCGATAGGGCAGTCCAAACCGCCTTCAAAGATTTTTTTTTTAATAATTATAAACTAGCGCTTGACCGCAATCCCGCCTGATGGTAAGCAGTGATGCGATCGTTAATGGTAAAGCGCGCTAGTTTATTAAGAGCCTATTCACTCAGAAAAACTGAGCGAATAGGAAGGAAGACGGCAGTTGAGCGAGGTAAAGCAATGTTAAACCCAACAACACGACCAACGATGCTGCGCCAAAGGGAGATTGATCTGAAGACCCTCCACGACCAAACCCCCAACACAACAACATTAGGCACATCGTACCCGGCACACATCGCAATACAACTGCTCAGACTCATCCTCCGTACGCCTTCACCAGGCATCATGCTGGAACACGACAAATCGCTTGGCGGCAAGACTTTGTCAGGTGGGTGGTAACTTCTGCCGGCGGCCGATGTTATGGCCTACCACCGAGTCATAATGTTTTTTTTTAGAAAATGCATAAACGAACTACCTATAAGATGGCAGATGTGCATAGATAGCAATGGATTATACTATGATTAAATAAATATATTATATTAAAAAAATAAACGACTTCTATCCCTCCCATACAAAAAGCCAATTTCATATGTAAAGACCTAATATGACTGGTTTGTTCTACCGGGTGAATGTTATAACTAAGTATTTCGATATATATTTAGTCATATATTCTAAAATACCTTAATAATCTAGATGTGTGTGCTTCCAACAGTCTTTTATAAAGTTTTGTTGTTTGTAACTTTGTACGTAGAGGGTAATACCTGGAACTACCAAACGGATTTGCTTTCATTTGGAAAATTCTTTTTGCATTTTTAATAGAGTCTAAATAGAGATATTAGATAGTGTGGATCCGTGTGTGGGCAACCAAGTGTGGGCCACAGAAAGGATTACAATGACGGGGCGTACAAATGAATGTCAGCTTTGTTAAGTGTCTTTTGAGACCCATCAAAGACATACCTTATTACCACAAAATAGTGTTAAGAAATAGTTTAGGTTAAACACCATTTTAACACTATTCGAGTCTATATAATATGGACTTTGACGCGGACTTTTAGCGGGAAAGAGAAGATGAGTGCCACGCTCATTTTTCATTCCACTTTAAAATTATTTATAGTGTCGTTTACTAAATAAAAACGCGTGATTAATGTAGTAAAAAGTGCATTCAGTGAATAATTCATAAAGAACAGTGAAATATTGTAGTATAGTGGCCACATCATGTCTTTACGCTAAAACCCTCCTAATCGGCCTCACACGAGAAACGAAAGGAGTTAGGTTAGATTAAGTCAAGTTATTACTTACACACACGTTGAACAAGTGCTTTTTGATAAGCCCCGTCCAGCACTAAAAATTCACAAAAAAATAATACGTGAAACTTGACAATTCCTGCATATATTATACTAGCCACGCCACGCGGTTTCACCCGCGTTTTTTTTTTTTATATGCCCCGCTCCTTTTGGTTACAGCGTGATGCTATATAGCCTAAAGCCTTCCTGGATTAATGCGCTGTCCTATGCAAAACGCATTCAAACAAACAAACTCTTCAGCTTTATATATTAGTATAGATCATGTAATAGGAAACAACGCATATTTTATTTACCGTACAACGTAGGAAACATTGCAACTAATATTCAAAATATTTAATATGCTTGTGTCACCAAACTGTCGCATGAAATGTGACATCGCGTATGGCGCAAAGCGTAATGACCAACGTATTCAATTACAAGTTATTTTGGACAGTTTTAGGTGTGATGCAGAGTTTATTATATACAAGGAAATTATTATTTCCAGTTCTGAAGACCAATGACTACTGGATGTGACATATTATGTTTTCCCCAACAATTTACTCTTTTCTTTATTTAAATAAAGTAAAGGAAATAGTTTTTTTATTTACCAATTGTTACATGAACAATTATATTACTAGCCCTTTTAGACTTATTAGATTTTTCGGTTTGTTGACCATTTTCTACGTAAATACTTGTTGACAGTCAGGCAGTATCCTCCAATGACATTCGAAAATATCGTAAAAACCAATTACATACCTATATCTTATCCCTGACTAAAACAAAGGGGTATTATAGGATACCATAAGATGAAAGAGTCTATGTATTTGCGTGTCTGTCTGTGCCATCTTAGGTCCCAAATGGCTGGAACGATTCTGATTACTTATTTTTTAAAAGAGCAACCGTGGATGTTGATGAACGGAGAAACGGTGGTAAGTTATAACATCGGCTGCCGATAGAAGTTACCACCCACCTGACAAAGTCTTGCCGCCAAGCGATTCGTCGTGTTCAGGCATGATGTCTGGTGAAGCCGTACGGAAGACGGGTCTGAGTAGTTGTGTAGCGATGTGTGCCGGTGCATTACAATGCACCAAATGTCGGGGGTTTGGTCGTGGAGGGTCTTCAGATCAATCTCCCTATGGAACTAGTGCACTTTACCATCAACGATTGCATCACAGCTTACCATGAGACGGGATTGCAGTTAAGCACTAGTTTATAATTATAAAATTAAACATGGTTTCCCAATGACTAGTTTTAGACATGCAACTTTCATAAGTGCCAATGTTTGTGTAAAATAAAATAATTTGAAAAGTCATAATAAATGTTTTACTCTAGTCGATTCAGCCGCATAAAATTAATTAAAGCAACATTTACCTTATAGCTTTGTAAGTTCTCCACTTTGCAGGTGAGCGTGGCATCTCTTCCTAGTACTACAGTGATGTTGGTTTCGCTGCCGACGAACCTTGGTCCATCTGTTCAAAGAATAACCACCAATTAATATAATGACTGAGTAGGTACATACAGCTCCGCATAAATCTCACCCCTACGATGTTTACGTGCGCGCCATTTTTGAGACATCAATAAAACTGTTAAGATATTCCAACTAGAAACAAAATACTGACAGCGCTCGCGCTCATGCAAGCGGCCGCTAGGTAATATGTATCCATCGCATCTTGGTATTTACTCCAGGCATCCTACCTATAGATATTTTTACAATTCCAAATTCGTTCCACAAACATTATATTATTTTGGAAATTTCTAAAAACTCCCAGTAGAATTGTAAAATTTAATAAAATTTATCAGTTTAAGAAAGAATCTAATCTGGGTCCTTATACTCACAAGCCAAACTGTTATACCGCTGCGCCATTCACCTGCTTATCAAGTGGTGAAATTCTTCGTTATGTTTATAAATCATCCATCCCTAGTAGGTATTATTTAATATTCTTATAAATATTTATTTACTGATAAAATTTAGTTTTGATGATATCTCAAGAGAAACAACATATTACTCACGTTTGAAACAAACAGAACAACAATGTATATCTCTCGAGATTTTGCAAAGCTTTACAAAAACAATTAAGTAGGTAACTATAAAACTTAACTATAAACTTGTGGCATCAAACCTATACTAATAACGGAGTGGGTAATCTTGACTTTCTATTTTACGACCTCATGTTTTATTTACTCAATAAAATTATAAGTTTAATGTCAATCTTCTTCATTATCTATTTTTCTATATAATCAACACGGTCGACATGAATGATAACTTCATTGATGTCACAGAGATTGGCGATTGGTGACTCTGATTTAACTCGAGTTGGTCTCCAAAGCCTAGAGCACAGGCGTAGAGTAGCCAGCCTTTCGGTGTTCTATAGGATACATTTTGGGGAGTGTGCGAGGGAATTGCACGATTTAATTCCCCCATCTCCGTTCCACCATCGGACGACCCGTCGTACGGCGAGTTTCCACCCTTATGTTGTTAACACCTCTACGATCCGGACGAAGCGTTTCGACTCCTCCTTTATACCGCGTACATCGAGGGACTGGAACAATCTGCCGGCGGCGGTGTTTCCGTCGGACTACAATTTGAGTGTCTTCAAGGCTAGAGTGAATAGGCTGTTAATAAACTAGTGCGCTTTACCATCAACGATTGCGTCACTGCTTACCATCAGGCGGGATTGCGGTCAAGCGCTGATTTATAAATAAAAAAAATAAAAAATAAAAAAAAGAGATGGCGCGCACATAACATCGTCGTATAATAACACTTATCAAAAGTTGTCGCTTTTAGTAGGTGAGATTTGTCTGAAGCTGTAAGTACTATTTATACTCTACAATATCCTTATTTATAGTAGATTACGTACTAACAAGGCGCGTCGTGAATTTGTTCCCACAGTCGGCAGTCTTTGTATGTCTTCAATATTTGCGTATATGCATAATACGTGCATATATGCCGTAGAAACCAAATAGCAGGAAACTGGTGCCCTATGTCAGTGATCTGGGGTAGCGCCAGTGGCCTCCAGTGCTCCAACAACTCACATTGCTCGCCATAGAAACAATTCTAATAGCCGATTGTTCAATCGGTGAAAACTTTTGTCCATAGGATTTTATCAGTTGTTTTTAGAAAACAACTGAAAATGCCATTTTTATTTTTAGGTTAAATTTGTCTATTGAAAAATCAGCCCCTAAAAAAATTTTGACATAATAGTAATTTGAAATAAAAGTACCTAAACACAAACAAACAAATTATATAAAAAAGTACAAAAAAAAAAATAAAAAAAAATAAACAAAACGTCCTTTTGAGACCAAAATGCTCCTATCTCAGCATGACGCTTCGATATTTAAAAATAAAATGTCGCAGCGCTGGTATTCTCATGTGGCCCGCTGTGATATCACGGGCAATTAGAGTAATAAATATACAACAACAATGAAGAATAAAGAAACAACAAACAACAATGAGCAATGAACAATGTGTATATTAATTCATACACTGAGCTTTGTAACGTAAATAGAAATTGACGAAACAATTTAGCAAATTTAAACACAAATAAATTTTGTTTGTCTAATAAATACTGTTTACTGGAAATAAATAGAGTTATTTGAACAAACTAGGTATATGATGTAGTCAATATTATTGGTGTACCTAATTGTGTTTGCGAACTACAATTTTGATCACACGAGGTGAGAAATTATCTAGTGCAATGAGTGTCATATACATAACATGAGAGAGAGTGGGCCATAATTTACCACGCGGGTCCAGTGTGGGTCGGTGCAGGTCTCATGTCTTCGAAGTTTTTGCCTCTAGGACATGCCGTTTTCTTTATAAGAAATTATAAACTGGTGCTTGACCGCAATCCCGCCTGATGGTAAGCAGTGATGCAAGCGTTGATGGTAAAGCGAGCTAGTTTATTAAGAGCCTATTATAGCCACTGTAGCCTTGAAGACACTTAAATCGTGATCAGATGGTAACACCGCCGCTGTCAATCAAAATCAAAAAATCAAAATCAAAGCATTCATTTCAAATAAACCAGTTACAGGCACTTTTGAATTGTCAGAAGGTTGGTCTGTCAGTAAGGTGAAGCTAGTCACCCATTTCAGAGAGTAGGTACCTATGGAGAAGAACGGGCAAGAAACTCAATGGACACTCTTTTATATTATCAAGCTATTGATACAAATATTTGATTACATCATTCATTTTGAAATCAACCGTGTGAGAACGATGCAGAAATATATTGTACGCTAAGAGCGTCCATTATGGAAAACACACACAAAAAAAAAAAAACAACAAAAAAAGACTAACCCAACAAATAGATACTTTACAGCAAGTACATTGTGCTCACACGTGTGCCATGCAATTATACAATGCTAAGAAATTGAATCTACACAATGCAAAGATAGTTTTGTCCAACGTTCAGCAGCTCCAACAGTGTTTTCGAATACTAAATTTAGCTCTTGTGTAGCTGCACCAGTGCCGTACACCCCTGTCAGCGATGCAATTCCGTAACGTACAATATGCTTGGCTACATAGCGTGAACTGGCTTTGAGTAAAAAAAAAAACAAACAATTACAAATTAAAACTACAAGAGGAAAAATCAAAGAACAATCAGTGTAAGTATAGTCAATAGTTTCAGTCCCTCGATATACGCGGAATAAAAGACTACTCGCCGTACGACGGGTCGTCCGATGATGGAACGGAGATGGGGGAATTAAGTTATGCAATTCCCTCGCACACTCTCCAATATGCATCCTATATGGTTCCACACGATATTTTCCTTTATCGTTTTGAGAACAGTGTTGATGAAGTAATTTACACAAAATTAATCGCCTGACGGGATCAAACCTTTTTTGTTTTTTTTATGGCGGTTTGAGAGGCCATGACTACTTATTCGGACTATCCTGTGGTTGTTTTATTAGTGTTGAATTTAAAGCCTCCAGCCAGGGGTCGTAAGTTCAACCTGGGTTCAAGCCTACGACCTACAACTTATAAGTCGCGGCGGACATCACTGGGTCACCGTTGCTCTAGGTATCATTCATAAGGTCTCGACGCAAATCCATTTTTCAAAGAGACACGATAATTTTAATTAGCTAGCAAAAAAATGTGGAGGAAAGTTTTGAATTTGGAACGTATCTATGTACATGAATATTTTTTTTAATAAATTAAAACTGACTAGTTACTCTTACATACAAACTTTTTGTCACAATACTTTATGAGTGACTTGGTATTTGATCTCGGATCTACATTAAATAATCTTCGTCCGTTATAAAAAAATAAAAAAAACTTCTCTTTCCAAAAATGTAATACCTACGTACCTACGCGGTCAAAATTTGTGTTTATGTAGGCCGAGACGGACGGGGTTCCGTCCGTCCGGAAAAAAAAAAAATAATGTGGTGTACCTCCAAAAATAAGTAAAGTGGGGATGATATTTTTCTCGCGTTTACGTCATATCGTGTGGAGATATCGTCAGGAAGGTTTTTAAAAAAAATCAAGAGGTTGCAAGCCGATTCTTCGAGGTCTTACTTATGTAGGTAGGTACCTATCCGTTTGCAAGATTTTAAAGCATTTTGTTAAAATACATCCGCCTCCCCCTTCTAAAAGCCCAAACGCCTGTTTTGAAAAAAACTGAAAAAGTCACTATGATAGTCCATGTGATGAACTTTGAAGTAACTTAACATATTTTGGCGCTAACATGCAACACGCGCTTACGAGACCTTTCGTGCGCATGTCCGACTAGCATTTGGATGGTTTTATTATTAATGACTGGTGAAACATTTCAATACTGTGTCCATCCAGAACCCGCCGAATGACAGCGATACGGACGAGAACTTCTGTCGCGTTATTTTTACTGACTAAAACTCACCTGTGTCCTTCACTTGCCTGTTCGGGTAGCAAAGTCAAAACAACATTAAATAATTAAATATACGGGTTTTGAAATCTTAATTACTGAGTAAAATATTTTATTAAAATCGAAATCGAAGTGACATTTAATTAATACGCAGAACTCTTATGCTTCCTCTCTATTTTCTCTTATCTGAAATGCCAATAAGAACTGACGGCAGCAGGTCCTGCTAACCTAAACTGTCAAATATTCCCAATAAATCTTGAACCTTAATACTTTGGAGATAAAGTTGGAAATGCAATAAATAAATCTGACAGATTGTAGTAGCTTGATGTGCTGTCGCTGAAAACCAGCACTGGGCTCTGTTTTGCATAGGGTCTCAGCATAATGCTGAGCGATAGCCATTTTGCGTGGATATGACGCAGGTTTCCCTCAACTATTTATTATTTTTTGTGTTTTTGTAAACTTTTGCGTCATGGTTACCGCAAATAAACGTATATTCTTTCTTTCATATCATGTTAATCGACTGTTGTTGGGGACCGTACAAGAAATGAACACACAACATGATTAGAAGTCTCTTAATACTCATTAGTTCCTGGTAGTTTAACTCCTAAAATGATCCTACATTTCCGACACATCACTCATTACGCACAAAGGCATTTTCTCTATGTTACCGTTTCTGATAGACTATAAGTACATATAGGCTTTGCGTCTAATCTTCCACTTGGCTTGTGTCACAGTGGCTAACTAGCAGGCTGTGTAGTTGAGAGGCATTTCAACATTTCAAGCACGATAGAGTGCAAGTTTCAGCTTTGAGTAGTGAATTTAACATCGTCTTTGTTTACGGGTTCAATGTGTACGGATAAGAGAATTATCGACACAGTTTGTAATGTAGTTAAATAGTAAAGAGATCTGCGGGGTATTTGTGTAACACACCCTCATTTTGAAAGTTTACTTTCATTGTGTTATTTACGTGATGAGCAGACAAATATTTCGAATATATGAAGCAATGGATAAACATTTTCAAAATGATTTTGATTGCGATTGATGGTGCGTTACGCATTACGAGTTGCGATGGTGTGTTAGGATATGCGTTTAAAGCACAATTCAACTAAGGATAGGCGTTTAAAGCTCTATTAAAATCCAACCTCTGTTCAAAGGCATATAATTTTATCAACCACTATTTAAATGATAACACACTCGCTCTTATTAACTCAACACAATGTTTGAGTTCTTTCTCCAGAAATAGCTTACTGATAGGTCATATGAGTCAATAAAATGTCTATTTTTGAAGTGAAACTTCTTTACGCACGCTTGACTTGGGGAGTAAGCTGTCGAAGCCAGTGTTGCCAACTCTGATTTTGAAAAAGGCGTAGATGTGTTGGGAAATTTACGTAGATTTAGTAAAAACGACTTACTAAAAGTTCGTAGATCTACGTATTTTTTTTTTTCGAGGTAAAGTGTAGAAGTTTGGGTGAGTGAAATTAAATAAAATGAGTATTTTGATATACCTTCACCTTGTAATCAGTCATTGGTGATATACTTAGAAAGTACTCGTACATATAATTTAGAAAAGTTACATTGGTACTTGCCTGACCTAGAATCGAACCCGCACATTCATACTTGAGAGGGTGGTGTTTTAGCCACTAGGCCACACGACAATTTATACATATTTTTCTTAAAATATTCTACATGTTCGTGAGTAGGCTCAATGTTTCTTTTCAGGTCACTTTTGGACAGAAAAGTAAGCCTGTTAGCGTGTCAATAGTAAATCTGTTTCTGATGTCATTTTTCATTACATTGATCGACTGAAATCATTACAGGTACTGACGAGTCCTCTTTTTATGGACCTAATTAAAATATCTGTGCCAATAGGAAGCGCTCTTCGTTATCAAAAATAGATTGTCACTTACAAAAAATCGAACCAAATCCGATCTATCGGTTGAATCTTAAAATGTAATACTTTTTTGAATAGAAATAAACAACCATCTATGTTTTGGATAGTTTTCACGCGGCCTCTGACAGAACAGAACATAATATGTAACTGCAAATTTCTCCCGTCTGATGGCGCCGTAATGTTGCCACCAACTGTCATTGTTATACCAGTCTTTGGTTAAAACCACTGGATAATACTATTATTATCCAGTTCATCCAAAGAGATCGAAACTCTTTGAATGACAACAACTTCCTTTCCTTTAAAGGAAAAGCAAAGGTTTAGAGCCCAAACAGTCAAGTACAAAGACACTAGCGCCCCCGTAACAGCGAGAAGACAGTGCGGCAATATAATTTTTACATCAGTTTAGTTACTTTGCATACTTATACAAATTGACTAAAAGTACGTAGATTCTGGGAATGAAAGTCGTAGGTTTTCAGGAAAGACCTAAAATACGTAGATCTACGTAAAAAGACGTAGAGTTGGCAACGCTGGTCGAAGCGTTACGAAAAGTGATCGGGCAAGGCGAACGGAAGTTAAGTGGGGGATATAAGCACAGAGGCGCCCGTGGCGCGAACTTGGTACTACAAGGTCTATAACGAGCTTTTTTTTTGTTTCAATAAAAAAGAAGATCTATGCAAAAATATTAATTTACCAATGAAACCATGAAATAGAAAATTAATATATGTATATGTGTATACATGTATATATTGTACACACACACATATATATATATATACATATATACACATATACATATATTAATTTTCTATTTCATGGTTTCATTGGTAAATTAATATTATATTGGTATATTATATTATATATATATATATATACATACAGATGGAGCGAAAGAAGTTTCACTTTAGTCGTGTGGTCATAAGCACACTCGTTTTTTTTTGATCACTGCCCACTTTTTGACTGTAAATAAAGGTCAAAGTAGTCTCAAGATGAACTGTGATAGATATAATATGAAAACTAGGTAAACTGCAGGGTAATTGCGTAACTCTTTTTCTCGGTGGTAGACCATAACATCGGCTGCCGGCAGAAGTTACCACCCACCAAACACAGTCTTGCCGCCAAGCGATTCGTCGTGTTCCGGCATGATGTCTGGTGAAGCCGTACGGAGGACGGGTCTGAGCAGTTGCGTTGCGATGCGTGCCGGGTAGGATGCGTCAAATGTTGTAGTGTCCGGAGTTTGGTCGTGGAGGATCTCCAGATCAATCTCTCTCTGGGTTAAACATTGCATCACCTCGCTCAACTGCCGTCTTCTTCCTATTCTCTCAGTTTTTTGAGAGAACGGGCTTATTAAACTAGCGAGCTTTACCATCAACGATTGTGCAACGATGCAATCAGGCGGGATTGCGATAAAACACTAGTTTATAATTATTAGAAAAAAAAAAACTCACGATGAGTAGCAATGGATTTTAATTTGACAGTTCAACAATATTCATTGCGTTCTTTAGATTGTTGAGCCGACACACTTTTCGAACACATGGAGCAATGGATAGGCAACATGCTTCGAAATGATTCAAACTGATAGTAATAGTATATTACGCAATTAGTGTGCGGGTTATGACTGCTCAGTATGTTTTCTCACTAAACAGTTTGATTTTATGTTCACAGAAAATTGATTAGTCAATTCACTGGAAGAGATGTAAATTTCTTTATATTCAAGAATTATACAATGGTAGTGGCATTTTATACAAAGGGAGCTCTACCATTGCTACCATGCTTTTGTTTATCGTAACGTATCTTCGTTTTCTAGTTATTTATGAGAATTAACTGAACCAAGCCGCAACAAACAACAATTTATTAGAATGGTTTTACTGTGCCGCGTTTGTTACTTATTCACTCCTTAAAAGGTAATACTGTTAGCTTCTATCTAGGAACCATACTGAGCGCGATGATGGCAATCTAAATTCTTCTCTATGCTTAATTCAACAAAATTCGTCGCGCCCCTAATTTTCGGGGGTGGATTGGGTGTCACTGTCATTCCACCTGGTTCTGGGGATTGACCATGCAAATATTGACGGTCATGGTCGAGATTTTGATAAAAAAATTGTCCTCTCTTATGAATTTTATGGCTCTGGCTTTATTAAATTTATTATTTATGTAATTTAAAAGCTAGTACAATTAGCACATAGTAAAATTTGATATTGTTAGAAACTCGGTTGTAATTGTTGGCGGTTATAATTCTTGGTCGATCCCTGGCGGCGTGCGTCACGTCGGTCCGATGATACTGGCGGGTCACTTCATACAATTTTCACGATGTGATCTTTACAGAATCTGCCTGTTGTACATTGTCTGTGTAGGTAGTATCCTACACAGACTATAATACTGACAGAATACTTGATGTATAATGACAGAATCAGCACAACAAATAAATGTTTTTTCAATTTAAATCTTAATGAAATCAGCTGATAATATTCCCTCTGCTGGGATAAAACCGTCTCTGTTAAAGGTTGTGGACCATCCACCACACGGGCTAAATCAACATGTCTCTTGTCTTCGAATTTGTAGTTCTAGGACAGGTATTTAAGTGCTTTTACAAATATTGTGAAAGTTTAAATAAATGCAATTACAAATGTTTTAGTATTTAAATAAAGTTTTAAGTTTTGTTTTATTTTAAACTCTTAGTTTTTGAGGTATGGCTTTCAAAACTTAGATGGTAAACTAATACTGAATAGACTCCGACACTGATGCTTCGACATCATGTTGAGTTAGGTGCTTTTTGGTCTGCATGTGTGGTGGTGGCGGATAGGGGAACAGCCCCCAGATATGGGGGTTACCGGTTTACTGGCGCAGACCAAAACCAGATGTGGAGACCGCGTCGGCGGTCACACGTGCGGCGGGTACCGGCCATCACTCCAGGTGGCTGACGTGACTCGAACTTACCGAACGGGATTGGTAGAAAGGCTCTGCTATTTCCCATGACCCCGCCACTCAGGCGATGTCGATGTGCCGCTGTGGTTTTAGTGGGTATTCCCAGCTTCGGCTGGGCGAGTCCCACGCACGACCTTCGGGGTATGGTGCGTAAAGGCATTTCCACAGCGTCAAAAAAAAAAGAGCTTTTTGGTCTCGTACGTGCTGTATTGATTTACGTTTCTGATTATTGTTATTTTCTTTTTATTAATACAATTTGTTATTTTTTTATTATTATTTTATTTGTGTTAAGTTTAGTTTTATAATTTTCTGTACGAGTCACAATCAGTATTTTTTAACCTCAATTTATTTCTGTTTTTTTTTTAATTTTTAATTCCCGTTAGTAATCTCTCACTAGCGGGAATTAGTAAAAATTTAACCTAAGCAGGGTTTGTTTACTCTTTTATACGATACTTTTCGAATTGACTATAGTAAAATGTTTTTCGAATCCTTTTGTACAATAATACGACTATGAAAGCTCAAATACTACACGAGTTGGTATTCTCATTTGTTTGGTACTAAATGGAAAATGTCGTTTTCTTTATTCAGCAATTTCAATATCTTCGATTGTACTTACTACGCGCTTTCTAATAATTTCCCTAAATCAGTAAGCTTTTTATTTTTGTAATGACATAGAATTGCGTTTGGAAATAAATTGACAATTGGATTGGTTTATGGATGGTTAATGGAGAGGACTATGCTTGGGGTTTCACTGCGTGATCAAATCAGAAGAAAAATTGCAACACTTAAGCGGCAATGGGCCGGGCACATTCGGGCCCGTAGGACCAATGCCCGATGGGGCCGACGGGTTCTCGAGCGGCGATCATACACTGGAAGACTCAGCGTGGGTAGGCCCCCGACTAGGTGGACCGACATCCTGGTGAAGGTCGCGGGAAACCGCTGGATGCGGGAGGCGCAGGACCGGTGTCTTGCGCCTTCCGCATCTAGCGGTTTTTGTGTTGTGGAGATCCTTGGGGAGGCTTATGTCCAGCAGTGGACGTCTTTTGGCTGAAATGATCATGATGCTGAACTAGCTGCGACCCGTGGTTTAACCCGCATAAGTTTGGGTGCCACGGGAATATCCGGATAAAGTTTATTCTATAGGTTTATCTTGGTTGTAAACAGTTGAAAACCATCTGTGTACCAAATTTTATCCAAATCTGTTCAATTGTTTTTGCGGGAAAAACTAACAAATCGACAATCGTTACAAAGTTTCATGTTATTAATATTAGTAGAATGATACTTAATAAAAAAAAATACTTTTGCTAACACTAATATTATAAATGCGAAAATAACTCTGTCTGTCTGTCTGTCTGTTACGCTTTCCCGCTTAAACCTCTCGACCGATGTTGATGAAATTTGGCACAGACAATCTTTGGACCCCGAGAAAGGACATAGGCTACCTTCTATTGAAAAAAAATTATATACGAGGGAAATCTAAAAGCGCGATATAACCGAATTCCACGCGGGCGAAGCCGCAGGCGGAAAGCTAGTTTTCCATAAATTGAGAAAAGGCCCCTTTTCGAGGATGAAGAAGACTTACCTACAGGTACAGACACCAGCAGGTCAAGCTACCCGAAACTGTCAACCTTGAACCATATATGCTTCAGCAATAAAGTTGAAAATCCATTACTGAAATTTGACAGCTTATAGTAGCATAATATAGGTACTGGCAACTGCACCTCTTAAACTTGAAATTAAACAGAAATATGTTTTCATCTAATTAGAATTTGAGGTTCCGTTTGGAGGAAGCTCAGCGGGGCAATCCCTTGGCAACTATGTCACAACGAGTTAGAAACTGTCAAATTATTCATAAAAACTATAGTGTTCTGTTTCTTCATATGACTTAAATCTGAAATAGAAATTATAATGAACAAAAACTGTACGTAAATATTCCTCTTTTATTATTTTTCCATAACACGCTTTCACTAGTCAAACTCCAAGGCAAGAAGGTATTTTTCATTAGATGTAGTCACTGTATCATGACATCTTGAACTTGAAATATATGAATGTATATTAAATTTGACCTAAGTGGCAGTGGGCAAAACAGACTGCTCGTAGAACAGACGGCCGATGGCTCTGAAAAGATCTGGAGTGGTAACCGCATAGCGGAAAACATGACCCCCTTATTATTAAAATCCTTATTACAAGGTGAAGGGAAACCTGGACCTTGAGGAAACCTTGAGGAGACTTTAAGTCGGAAATCGACAATCCGCATTGAGCATGCGTGGTGATGATCAATCCTTCTCTGTATGAGAGGCGGCCTGTGCCCAGCAGTGGGACGATAAAAAGGTTGATGATGATGATGTTAATTTCCATGAGAATGAGTACGTGAATCACAAAACTATAAAACCAAATAGCAGTGCAATTCTCTAAACATCTCTCATCAACGAATTTTGGCTGAAGCGAAACTGTAGTGAGATGTCATTCCAATTTTAATGCTAAGGGGAATTGACACCATTAACAGTTCGCTTCTAAACTAAATTAAAAAAAAAATCTAAGCTCACTTTATCTACTTTTTCAGGTGCAATTTTACAAAATCGATGGACAGTACCTAACCTAGATAAAAATATTTCCTCGTAAAGGAAAAATATGTATTATTTATTCCAAATTTCATAAATTAATATTGAAACAAAATCCTCTGTAATCCTTGAGATGAAAAATTCAACTAATAATATTTCAACATCTAAGTACAATTCGCCCGAGTGTCACTCCAATGTTCAGGAGTCTTAAAACGGAATGAATAATGCTTACTTAAAATTACGAAGTGGAGCGAGGTAGTTTGAGATCTTCTTTGAATAAAAACCTAATAATATGATCACCTCCGTCCAAAAATGTGAAATTCTACCAAAGATATTACTTGTACTTTAGAAGAACTATTAGGAGAAAAAATATCCTACATTGTTTTTTTTTTTTTAATGTATATAAACTAGCGCTTGACCGCAATCCCGCCTGATGGTAAGCAGTGATGCGATCGTTGATGGTAAAGCGCGCTAGTTTATTAAGAGCCTATCCACTCAGAAAAACTGAGGGAATAGGAAGGAAGACATCAGTTGAGCGAGGTGATGCAGCCCAACAACACGAACAACGATGCTGCGCCAAAGGGAGATTGATCTGAAGACCCTTCACGACCAAATTACCAACACAACAACATTAGGCGCATCGTGCCCGGCACACATCGCAACACAACTGCTCAGACCCGTCCTCCGTACGGCTTCGCCAGACATCATGCCGGAACACGACAAATCGCTTGGCGGCAAGGCTTTGGCTTTGGCTGTTATTTTTGTGCAAAAGAGCTTACTGAACTGAAGATGCCAACACACAACTGAACACACCTACATAGATTCAAGCTTGTCAAGTTTAATCAGCCTATCATACTCCCACTGCACAGGCCGCCTCTTACATAGAGGAGGGCTGTGTAGTCGGAACATGCAGCAGTGTGCAGGTTGGTAGATGTCACAAGTTTTTGAATTTTTGTTCTAGAACATGTTTTTTCACGATGTTCTCCATAACCGTTTTCAGAGCAGTGATGACGTAATAATTTACGCAAAGTCCTTACATATTAAATTGGTTTTTTGTAAGGGAGAAAAATAAAGTCGATTTAATAAAATATAACTTATATTTTTATTTAATCAATATGTATGTACTATGCGCATTTCCCGTCTCATAGGTAATTCATAAATCCCTTTAGTAAAAAAAACTTTCGGGCGGGAATCAATAAAATCTTTGACGCTTTGGACTGCCTTATCGGAGTTTCTCGGTGGTAGGACATAACATCAGCCGCCGGAAGAAGTTACCAACTACCAGACAAAGCCTTGCCGCCAAGCGATTTGTCGTGTTCCGGCATGATGTTTGGTGAAGCCGTACGGAGGACGGGTCTGAGCAGTTGTGTTGCAATGTGTGCCGGGTACGATGCGCCAAATGTTGTTGTGTTGGAAGTTTGGTCGTGGAGGGTCTTCAGATCAATCTCCCGTTGGCGCAGCATCGTTGGGTTTAACATTGCATCTCCTCGCTCAACTGCCGTCTTCCTTCCTATTCGCTCAGTTTTTCTGAGTGAATAGGCCCTTAATAAACTAGCGCGCTTTACCATCAACGATCGCATCACTGCTTACCATCAGACGGGATTGCGGTCAAGCGCTAGTTCATAATTATAAAAAAAAGTTGATTTTTTTCTTTACAAGAAGTTTTCCAAATATCGAAAAAAAAAGGTAGTAGATGAATCCAGGTTCGGGGAGAGTACGGTGGATGTCTTAGACATACCAGCTCCTCAAGTTTGTCAGCCGATTGTTTTACAGTGTGTGCTCTAGCGTTGTCCTGAAGCAGCAGTGACCTAGAGTGATTGACAACCTCGATTATTTAGCGGCTAGCTTTTCCATCATAGTTTGCAGTTACTGACAATAGCCATCTGCCGTAATCGCCAGATTTAAGAAAGCTGTAGTAAATGACGCCAGCACTAAGTTTACTAGTAATTTTTTTTGGAGTAAATTTTCGCTTGAAGCAGGATTTGGCTAGTTCCTCAGAGTTCAGTCAATGTGTAGGATCCACTTGTTATCATAGGTAATGATTCAATTTAAAATCCCTTCATTATTGTGCTGTTCGATTAAAGTAACACAACAGTCGCGCGTTTGTCGGTTTGCTGAACTCAATTCATGAGATAACCACCTTTCAAGTTTTTTTACTTTGCCAATTAGCTTCAAGTGCATTAAAATCAGCAGCTAACTGATATGTGGTTTGCTATGGATCCGCTTCCAGGATAGCCTTCAATTCTTCATTATCAACTTTGGTCTCCGACCGTCCACAGGTCTTGTTCTAGACGTCTAAATTTCCAGAACAAACGGATGATGGAACCCGTACTTGTAAATAACGAGATTATTCAAGTTCTCCACTTTGTAAACTTAGTAACTCAAAGAAAAAATTAAGTAATAGAGGAAAAAAATAAATGAATTACGGTTTTCAAAACACATAACCGTGATTCATAAATTTGAAATTGGAGGTCCTTACCAAAGAGGAGATATTTAGGATCAAACTGGCTAATACGACAAAACAACAATTTTATATGTCCCATTAGTCCTGACCTTAACGTTTAAAAAGAACTGATTCTCAGCCTTATTTCAATAAATAACTTTTTTGTAACATTAAAAGTAAGAACGAAAGTAGCCTAGAACTACTACGGACATATCCAAATCTCATAGAGTCGCTAAATGACGTGAATCAATATGTCGTGGATTTTCGAAATAATTTTTACATACTAATGAATACTTTACTAACTAATTATTACTTGAGTGACATAGGAGTAGGGCGGAGTACGCTTGGACGTTATTTTGAACCTTACGTGGACAGAGTCGTTTTGGAAAGTGGAGACGGTCGAACGGACACTTCAGATTGAGACGCGGACCAAGGCACTTCTCCGGGGCGAAACTGTCGGTTTGCCTATTTAAATTGTTATTGTCAAGATTTGAGGGTATATTTAGACTTTGTGCTTTAATTCAAAACTCACCTACGAACCCCGTACCACCACACCCAAGATGTCGACAACCCTACCGATTCGCCGTCGCTGACTGCGACAAATACTTTACGAAAGTAGGAGAGCAGATTGAGAGATTTTGCTCCGTATTAAGAAAACAGAAGTCATCGCTATCATATTATTTTCCGATAAAAACCCACCCAGTGAATCTTTTTTCGAAACGCCAACAGACGAAGCTGAGGTAAAAAAAATCATTACATACCTCAAAGACAATTCAGCAACTGCATGAGATGGAATCACGAACTCTTAAGTTATGCAAAATATTTTTGCTGCACCATTTACCTCCTTGTGCAATTTGAGTGTCCCGATTGGGAAAGTTTCTTCAACAGTGAAAACTGTAAATGCTCGACCAATATCTCTACTCCTATCCCTATTCAAAATTCTGGAAGAAATCATAAATAGCAGACGCCTAAATTTCCTTCACAAAAATGGCTGGATATCTGTTGTTGAGAAAACTAAGGTTGCAAGTTTTTGCGTCAGTATAAGATTTTCCTGTCCAGATCATCTCAGTAAAATTACTCCTATCATAGTAATGCACCAGCAAATTGTAACTGTTTAACCCTTAAGAAAGTCAAACATATCAGGTATTTCGGCGTTGACATTGACCAACAGCTGGTGAAAACAGTAGAGCATGTAAGTGGCCTGGTTAGAAAGTTCAGACACATTTAAAAAACAAAACGTAAATTAATCGGACATGCTTTATTGTTTTGTAATCTAAAATACATCGAACTAATACCTAATTTTGTGTCCAGTTTGTGGGATCTTCTCAATTTAAACGGAGTGAAAGTATTCTTTTGCTGTTCCATATCACAGAAATGAGAGGGATGGCAGGAGGAGTGGAGTTACTCTTGCTTTGGCTCGGTCTTCGAGCAGTCTAAGCCTACCTTAACTCACTCAATCATCACACGTCCGTCCAGGAGGATTGTGTTCAACACAATCCTCCTTATTCATAAACGCTGCCTAAAGTTAACTAGTGATTAGCAATTTTTTAAACATACATTTTAGACGCTTGCACGTCACTTAACTTTAATAATCGATTATGAAAAAACCCCTTAAACACTGTGGTGTTTATTCATAAAGGATGATTTAAGTTAAGTGACGTTAAAAGGTCAAAAATGTATGGTTAAAGAATCGCTAATCACTAGTTAACTTTAAACAGTTTTTATGAATAAGGGAGAATAAGTTTAAAATAAATACACACGTCTGTCAACTTCATATATTCGTATAAGTATTTATTACATTTATTTGTATGGATGATTACCCGATTATTATAATTATATACCTGATATCGATACTGACTGTATGTTTTATACGTGTTATGTAATAAAACATCTACGATTTAATCACTTTTTATTAATACTGATGTAGGTACAATTATTATAGGCAAGTAATACAAGCACATGTAGTTAGTGGCAAGCTAATGACAGGTTACGGAAGTGTTGCATGAATGACAGGTCTAGTGATGCTACGATTAGTTAGTGCTGTGCTGACATCCCCCTTTTTTTACTGATAGCGCAATGGTCGAATCACCGGACGTCCACTGCGGGTTGTTTGCTGTGCAATAGGAGCTGTAGATGGAGAGGGCACTTTCGCAGTCGCTTGTGGTGCAACATCTGGAGCCGATGTAGGCTTCTCTACTTCAGTGTGCGGTGGCATCAATATATTAGGAGTTGGCGTAGAAGACTGAACCTTTTCATCATCTGCATCAAGCATACTTTTGTCTGGTTTTATATGCCAGGCATTTCTTCTGTATCTTTTGCATCCAGCATCTTTGGTTTCCACTATATAGGATCTAGGTTTCTCTGCCGGTGTTACTATCATTGCAGGTGTCCAATTATTGTGTTCTAGTCTTAGTAAAACATCTTCTCCTGCCTTATATGTCTTTATTTCTTTCTTTCCCTTATCTGCTTGTTTCTTTTCTTTCTCCTTTAATTTTCTTAATGATTTTGTTACTTTTCTTATCATTCTTGGATATAATAATTTTTCATTAGTTGGTAGTAATGTTTTTGTTCGTCTGTTCATCAATCGTTGACATGGTGAGCCAAGGTCCAATCTAGGGGTATTTCTGTGGTGTAAGAGTGCTAGCTGTATATCTGTGCCATCCTGTAAACATTTTTTCATCAAGTTCTTAGCTTCTTGGACATATCTTTCTGCTAGCCCATTTGATCTAGGGAAATGTGGGCTCGAAATTCTATGGTCGAAGCTCCACTCTGTGCAAAAAGTTTTAAATTCTTCTGATGTATATTGTTTCCCTCCATCTGACTGTACTATATCTGGAATGCCAAATGTAGCAAACCATGATTTAAGACATTTTATGGACATGAAGCTGGAAATGCTACTTAATTCTTTAAAGTCAAAGAAACCCGAGTAGGCATCTGCAATCAGAATATAATCTTTACCATTCAGGTGGAACAAATCAGTGGCTACTATACTCCAAGGTCTATCTGGAACTCTTTGTATTATAATTGGTTCCATAGGGTTGTCCTTTTGCACCTTATTGCATGATTTGCATGTGTTTACGAAATTAGTAATGTCCTTTGCCATTTCAGGCCAAAAAACATTGTCCCGAGCAAGTCTGAGTGTACCCAGATATAAGTGTGAAATTTCCTGCAGGCCACTAGTATAGCGTTTGCTTCTTTTTCCAGCTGACTATAGTTTTGTTCAGTCTTTGTTAAGGACTTTGCGCAGTAAGCAATAGGCTTACCTTTTTGAAGCATAACACCTCCACAGGCATAACTACTTGAGTCAACTGATAACAAAATTGGAGCTTTTGAATCATAATAGCCAAGTACAGGTGGTGTTTTCAATAATTCCTTTAGTTTTAGGAATGCACACTCTTTTTCTTCATCCCATGACCATTCCATGTCCTTTTGCAATAAAATCCTCAATGGAGCAGTGACTTCCGCCAGATTTTTGATAAATTTTGAAAGGTAAGTTATTAGGCCCAGAAACCTCTGTAGCTCTTTGATGTTTTCCGGCCTTTTAATTTTTGAAATTGTTTCTAGTTTTTCTGGGTCAGGCTTTAAACCATCTTTTGTTACCACATGACCCAAAAACTTTACATCTTGTGTGTTGAAGATGCATTTTTCTTTATTCAGTTTGAGTCCAGATTTTTTGAATTTTTCTAAGACTCTTCTAGTCACTTTTTCTAACTCTTCTTTTGTTTTAGCATGTAGTAACACGTCATCCATCGATACTTCTGCATTATTAATATCTTTTAGTAGGGAACTCATTACCTGTTGAAATACTTCTGGAGCTGATGCTAATCCGAATGGCATTCGCAGGCAAGAATATCTACCAAATGGTGTACTAAATGTCAGGTAATCAGAGGTGCGTTTTGTTACCTTCAATTGCCAAAAACCTTTTTTACAGTCGAGCAAGGTGAACCATTTGGATCCATTAAGGCGTGCTGTTATTTCTTCGACAGTGTTTAGTGGATAGTAGCGCCTTTTTAAATTCTTATTGATTGTTGAAGGATCAATGCACAGTCTTATTTTATCATTTTTCTTCACTACAACCATTGGAGAAACTGCTGGAGTTGGTTTTGTTACAGGTATTATAATTTTTTGTGCAACCATGCTATCCAGTTCTTTTTTAACTTGTTCTCTCAAAGTGTGTGGTATCTTTCTTGCCGGACAAATAGGTAATGTTGGATTCTCTATAAGGTCTATGTCATAAACATATTGTTTGAGGCAACCAATTCCATCAAATAAGTCATTGTCTACTGTCAAGGACTCTATTCTTCTCATGAGGTTTAGTCGGACACATGTTGTTTTCCCTAGTATAGGTGTCACGTTGCAATCAACTACTATGAACTTGATTGTTTTTGTATTGCCCTTGATGACAGTCTGTATTTCTGTTTCACCAAGTACTGGTATCTTGTGATTTGAAAACGAGGTAAGGAATCTTGTAGGTGATGGTCTAATATAACCTTCTGCTTGATCGGCTATTTCTTTAGTAATGACATTACACTGGCTTCCAGAGTCCAATTTAAATTTCACTTTGGTATCTTTTGAAAGTACAGCTGTTTCAAACCAATCATGATGTGGATCATTGTCATTTTCTACCGATGTAACAAAGTAATCTTGATCAGAATTGTAACTATTTTCCATACATGTTTCAACTTTCTTTGTTTTGCAACATTTAGTAAAGTGATTCCTCTTGTTACAAATTTTGCAGACTTTCCTAAAGGCTGGACACGCTCTTTTGCCATGTCGAGTACCACACCTTTGGCAATGGAATGTTTCATCTTCTTTTTCCTGTTCCTTACTATTCTTGTTTTTTGCAAAATATTTTCTTTGTGTTATAGCTTCTACTGTCACAGAGGGTTGTTTCATTGTTCTGACTTGTACTTTAACCTGCTCCGACGAGTGGCATATATCTATAGCTTTTTGCAAATTTAACTCACTCTCCGATAACAGTTTTTCTCTGGTTGTATCACTTCTGATGCCTATCACCACACGGTCACGTATTAGGCTATCTTCTAGTTGCCCATATCCACAGTTTTTCACTTTACTTTTTAGGTTAGTTAGGAACTCGTCAAATTGTTGATCTTCTCTTTGTGAGATCATATTGAACATGTACCTTTCATAAGTTTCGTTTATTTTTGGCGTAAAGTAACTGGAGAACCTGTTGATGATTGTACTTAATGATTTTGTTTCAGCCTCGGTCAAATTGAACGTGTTGTAAATAACGGCAGCTTCATGTCCGATACATGACATGAACACGGCAACTTGTACTTCTGGTTTCCTTTTTTCAAGACTTGTCGCGACTGAATACCAATTGAATTGTTGTAGCCATATCTTCCAATCCGCTGTTACATTGCTGGAGCCTCCGATTGCGAAATATTTCGGTGGTTTTATGCTGCTAATCGGGTCTTCTTTTGGCGGCGGTGGAGTAGCCATCTTTTTTTTCATTCACCGGGATTTCGGCGCAATATATGCAATTCACCGGGATTTCGGCACCATGTATGTTTTATACGTGTTATGTAATAAAACATCTACGATTTAATCACTTTTTATTAATACTGATGTAGGTACAATTATTATAGGCAAGTAATACAAGCACATGTAGTTAGTGGCAAGCTAATGACAGGTTACGGAAGTGTTGCATGAATGACAGGTCTAGTGATGCTACGATTAGTTAGTGCTGTGCTGACACTGACGAATGCTGTGTATGAGCCTACCTTATGTACCTAATAATCTTGATAGTCGTGGTGGCCTAGTGGTTAACACCAGCCTCTCAAGTAAGAGTGCGCGGGTTCGATTCCAGGTCAGGCAAGTACCATTGTAACTTTTCTAAAGTTATATGTACTTTCTAAGTATATCTTGGACACCAATGACTGAAGGTGAAGGAAAACATCTTGAGGAAACCTGGACTTTAAGTCTGAAATCGCCAACCCGCATTGAGCAAGCGTGGTGATTACGCTCAATCCTTCTCTGTATGAGAGGAGACCTGTGCCCAGCAGTGGGACGATAGAAAAGGTTGATAATGATGATGATGAATCTTGATAGACGAAGGAGACTAGTCTCCACGACACAGGGAATCCAAGAGTGAAGGCTGGTGCTATTGGTGTAAAGTTTTTTCTGAACAGTAAAGTTTTATTATTTATAGACTGCGAGCAGCGGTGGCCTAATGATATCGGACGCGGCTTACATGTTGTAGGTCGTGGGTTTGGACCCCGTCAGGCGAATAATTATGTGTAAATTATTTTATCACCATTACCTACTCTCAAAATCGTGAGGAAACCGGCATGCCCAAGAGGCAAAAAACTTCGAAGACATGTGATATGTACTAACATGCACTGGGCCCGTGTGGTAGATTACGTCCCACTCAGTCTTACCGAGAGGAGGCTCGTGACCCAGGAGTGGTTTTTTTTTTTATAGTTATAAACTAGCGCTTGACCGCAATCCCGCCTGATGTTAAGCAGTGATGCGATCGTTGATGGTAAAGCGCGCTAGTTTATTAAGAGCCTATTCACTCAGAAAAACTGAGCGAATAGGAAGGAAGATGGCAGTTGAGCGAGGTGATGCAATGTTAAACCCAACAACACGACCAACGATGCTGCGCCAAAGGGAGATTGATCTGAAGACCCTTCACGACCAAACTCCCAACACAACAACATTTGGCGCATCGTACCCGGCACACATTGCAACACAAATGCTCAGACCCGTCCTCCGTACGGCTTCACCAGACATCATGCCGGAACACGACAAATCGCTTGGCGGCAAGACTTTGTCTGGTGGGTGGTAACTTCTGCCGGCAGCCGATGTTATGGCCTACCACCGGCGAACATTTAGGCTGATTACGATAAACAATCCAGACTTTTTTCCACCCCGTCTAAAATTACCGTAACGTACAATTAAGCTATCAGTTTTATAGTTCTTCGTTTCCTTCCAAACGGTCCCGTAACTTAGCATTCGAAGTTTCAATTTTCAAACTTTCGTAAACTATTAAACTAAGTAAATAACTACAACCATTATAGTTGCTTCAACAATTATCCGATGGGCCATTATTAGCTTAAAATTTTGATATTCATTCATTATTTGCAGTTCATTCAATACATTTTACAGTTACATTGTACATATACGCTCTCTGGTACAGACGACAGCATAGCAAGCTACTACAATATGTCAGATTTTCTTATTGGATATTCAACTTTATCATAAAAGCATTAAGGCTCAAGGTTCAATAGTAATATTTGACAGTTTCGGGTAGCTTGACCTGTCCGTTCCATTCGAAGATATTTGACAGAAAGGAAGGTCTTCTTCTTTCTTTCTTTTATGGCTTCGCACGGTTTATGCATTTAGCCAATGTTACGTAATGAATTATTCATGTCGAAAAAGACGGCCGCGTGAACCGTCTTACGAGGCAGTTTTGGAAAGGGAAGTCTGTAGCACAACAGTCTGACAATCATTTCTACTAAAGAGTATCGCATCGTAAGGGTAGAACGGCAACAACATCTAGTCCGGCGTTACTGTCAATCTCACCCGCACGCGCCAGATGTAATGCCAAAGATAAGTCATAAATAATACAACGAATGTCGTAGACCTGTCAAAACTATAAGTATTGCTAATGTTAGTACTCAATTAAACTGCTGGTAAAGTTTTGTGAAAATTCGAATTAAGAAAGGATTCTGTAGTACTCTCATGACCGAATGTAAAATTCTGACCTTGTAAAACACGTCATATAACAACATTATAAGTCTATATTTCCCAATGGGTTGCGCAGAACGTGTATCTATAGCAAACCGTATACAGGGCGAGACTGTTGTTATAAACCGGGCACAAATCTAGACTCTGGGTTGTTCCTTAGAAATGTCAGATGAAAAACCAAGAAAACTTTATTCGACCCGGGAATCAAAACTAAGACCTCATCTTACGTATAATCATCATCATCTCAGCGTTAATCCCAGTCGCATCCGTAGCTTTTCAGCTTTGGAGTCTGGGGTCCGCTTTAGCAGTCTAACTGCTGATTTTGGCTAAACTTCGATATTTTCCGTGAAGCGACTGCCGTCTGACCTCCACAACCCGAAGGCGATATCTAAGCATTGCAGTTAGACCAATTGTTAGATTTTTGAGAGCTCCAACAACGCGTAACGACTGCCATTAGATGTTCGTATGGCAACCGGGACCAACGGCTTAACGTGCTCTCCGAGGCACGACCAGACCAGTGCAAATATTCATATTCATGCATACAAAGATTTACATTGTGCGGGGCTCGAACCCGCGCCTCCTTGCGAAACGGCCGCGTTCGCTACCGCTACGCCACGGAGGCTGACAGAAATCTATGTAGTGTAAAGGCTAGGAAGATGAGAAAGTTGAAAAGAATCTTACGTATAATGTGATATGAAATAAACTGTTGAATTCTACATACACATTACCGTTCATGAGATACAGTCCGTTGCTAGATTGCCTACGGGCAGCAGATACGGGTTCCATTGGCACCCTTTGGGTAAAGAACCCTAAAAAACGTTTTTCTATGGATTCCCAAGAATTTTTCCAAGAAAAGGAAATAAGAAACAGAGGATACAATGATCAAATACCAGCTTTTGAGGTGTTTGGAATTTCCTTTGTTACCACGTTGTTTTCCTTAGTACCTATGGCGACCTACCGGTATCTTACCAATGGTATCTCTGGGAATTGTCCGTCCCTCTTCTTCCAAATAAAATATGTTTCTTTCTCTACCTATTGGTACATATTTTTAAAGGATCATGACCTTCGTTCCTAAATATATCGGTCAGTAGGTACTATTGTCTCTTTTTGTTCACACGAACCGTTTCATTAAAAGAGCAGATTTTATTAAAATCAGATATCTTTTGTCTTTTTAAGTCTGACAGTTCTAGTATGGAAATCAGTCAAAAATTATTCCCATTATAAAGAAAGAAAGAAAATAAAGTAAAAAAGTTTATTCCCGGTAAATATCTCGCAAAAGTTTATAAAAACACAAAAAAATGAGAAATAGTTGAACGTAGGGAACATGCGTCATATCCGCGCAAAACGGCTGTCGCTCAGCAGTATGCTGTAACCCTATACAAAACAGAGCCCAGCGCTGGTTTCCAGCGACAGCTGGCGCTGACGTAATGACGTCACCCGGTGCAGGAAACAATCGTAAGACTTAATTATCCTAGGTACTACTGTATAAAAATTTTAAGGAATGCGCTAAACGGCCAAAATCGGCAAAATAGTAATATTATTTTCCTAATAATCGTTTTTATTATGTTCAAATATCACCATGATAACTTAGGTAAAATGAGCTGTATTTCCGCTTAATGTTAGGGTACGATACCACAGACAGTTAGCTGACTTCATCTCAATTTTCGGGGCGAAGATTTTACAGAATCTAATATTAGTAGACCACCCTAAATAAACACCACCACAGCGCAATAGCTTTTCAAAAAACATCACTAATTCGATTGTCAACACAAGCGTATGGGGGTTATTTTAAAAGCCTTGTATATAACCGGTAAACGCGTTACGTAAAAAACGTAGATTCACGGTATCACTCTATTGAGTAACGTAAAATTGCTTTATTGAATAGAAAAATGTAGAATACCTCGTCATTTTAGTGTACGTACTGCTGAGCTTGGGGGTAATCACATTAAACCCTGTCATTAGAATTGGCTATCATTTTGTCAGTTCATAAACGTGCACTGCGTTATTTACACTGTTGAGCAGATTATTCTTTTTTACCAAGTATTTCACCTGTCGCAGCGTGGGTAAACCCCCGACAATGTGGACCAACGACCTGGTGAAGGTCGCGGGAAATCACTGGATGCTGGAGGCCTATTTCCAGCAGTGGGCGTCTATCGGTTGAAATTATGATGATGAAATCACCTGTCTAGGTTCGAACCTACAAATGATAAGTTGGTGCCGACATTATTGAGCCACCACTACTTACTCTTACAGGTTAAATGAGATAAACTGAAGAATGAGGAAAATATATATCGCCTACGGAAAAGTTTTGCTGATCTGGAAGGGCAGTGCCACGGTCGTTGAGCTGCTTGAATTAGGGTTTATTTTGCTCTGTCTTCAAAAGGCCCTATTATACATGGTCCTACATGGTTAGACTCGCATAAAATCCTAATCATATTATGTTTGGATTTCACAAGAGACCATTGTTGGAAGTAATCTCAACTCCTTTGTGAGAATACTGGCCGAATCATGGATTGCGTGTTTTTAAATAGTGAATGTCAAAATAACTAGAAGGTTTGTACTGCGTCAAATTGATGTAGTTCACTATAAACCATATTGTTGTAAAGATGTCTAAATTGTAATAGTTATTTCTAGTAATATATATGAACAAAAGAAGGCATGTAATAAAGGGGTTTGAGTCCTAAATTTTATCTTTCATTTGTGAGCCCTGCAAGAGACCTGTAAGGTTCAACAGGTTATGGGCCCAGCACGCAGGAACGCGAAGAAAAGTAATACGGTTGTAAGATGGAACAATTGAAGATGGAATAAATGAAGGGCGCACAAATGATGGGCGCACAAATGAAGGGCGAACAAATGAAAGTGATTCAGAGAATGAAGAAATAAGTGAACAAATAAATGAGTGTAGGGAACAAAACACAAGGATACAGTTGGACAACCAAAGGGAAACCAGTATTGGGAGAAATTTTTGGAGATAGAGTTGAAGTAGAAGATGAAATAAATCATGAGATTGATAATGAAGCTGATACAGAGGAGATGCGAGTCAAGAGATTATTGAAGAGAGAGTTAATGAGTGTGAAGAAGAATCTAGTGTACCCAGGAGGAATCCTTATAGAGAGAGGAAGGTTCCTAGTAGATTTAATGAGTTTGAGATGGATTTCTTAGCAGAGTGGCGCAGTGGAACTTATAGATAGGGAGTTTGTTGAAGTTATAGATAGGGAGTTTGTTGGAAGTTATAGATAGGGAGTTTGTTGGAAGTTATAGATAGGGAGTTTGTTGGAAGTTATAGATAGGGAGTTTGTTGGAAGTTATAGATAGGGAGTTTGTTGAAAGTTATAGATAGGGAGTTTGTTGAAGTTATAGATAGGGAGTTTGTTGAAAGTTATAGATAGGGAGTTTGTTGAAGTTATAGATAGGGAGTTTGTTGAAGTTATAGATAGGGAGTTTGTTGAAGTTATAGATAGGGAGTTTGTTGAAGTTATAGATAGGGAGTTTGTGGAAGTTATAGATAGGGAATGGTTAGAAGCAATAGAGGAGGAAAAGTGTTCGTTAGAGAAGAATGGGACATGGGAATTAGTAGATGAAAAAGAAGCTTACGAAAGAAAATTACTGACTTGTAAGTTAGGTTAGTTTAAGGGGGTGCACTTAAGTTTTGTGATAATCAAAGATTTTTTTATTAGGGGAGGAGAAACACTGCGTTAGCACAGTGGAAGCGTGAGCATAATAATATTGGAATTGGTTTGTGAAACATTGGAATAGGTTTGTGAACTCTTTTTTATGGGTTTTTTGACTCCTCTCCTTATAATAATTTTTGGTTTATAGGTACAATCGTACCTATATGAGATTATGTATACCTATGGGATTATGTATATGGTTTTTAGATTTATGTGGTTGTGTATGATTTGAAGTTTTTCTTTGTTAAGGTTGGTAGAGTGTTTAGTTTTTGTCTTATTGTTGTGAGGTTTAGGGTTAGTTTTGTGGTTGGGTTTGGTTGTTTAGAAAGTTTTTGAGAAAATGGTGTTGAAAATTTTTACAGTAAGGTTTTCGAGAATGTAGTTAAGATGTTTAAAGTGGTTCTGGATGTTTTCTCTCCAAAGGGTTGAGATTAAGGGGGTGTGTTGGAAGTAATCTCAACTCCTTTGTGAGAATACTGGCCGAATCATGGATTGCGTGTTTTTAAATAGTGAATGTCAAAATAACTAGAAGGTTTGTACTGCGTCAAATTGATGTAGTTCACTATAAACCATATTGTTGTAAAGATGTCTAAATTGTAATAGTTATTTCTAGTAATATATATGAACAAAAGAAGGCATGTAATAAAGGGGTTTGAGTCCTAAATTTTATCTTTCATTTGTGAGCCCTGCAAGAGACCTGTAAGGTTCAACAACCATGACCTCTGAGATTTTTTCAGATAGCTAAGAAATAGCATCAAGTTTTAAAATATTGACGGGAAAACCTATAGATATTAGACATTTTATTACGAAGCTTATGTTGCAATAGGTACGTAATGTTAGTTTATCGAGTAAATTCTGAATGATGATTGTATCCGAGAACTTTTAAATTGTAGCTACGCTTCTTTTTTTTTTTATAAAATTATAAACTAGCGCTTGACCACAATCCCGCCTGATGGTAAGCAGTGACGCAGTCGTTGATGGTAAAGCGCACTAGTTTATTAAGAGCCTATTCACTCTAGCCTTGAAGACACTTAAATTGTAGTCCGACGGAAACACCGCCGCTGGCAAACTGTTCCAGTCCCTCGATGTACGCGGTATAAAGGAGGAGGCGAAACGCTTCGTCCGGATCGCAATGGTGTTCACAACGTACGGGTGGAAACTCGCCGTACGACGTGTCGTCCGATGGTGGAACGGAGATGGGGGAATTAAATCATGCAATTCCTTCGCACACTCTCCAAAATGCATCCTATAGAAGACCGAAAGGCTGGCTACTCTACGCCTGTGCTCTAGGCTTTGGAGACCGTCTCGAGTTAAGTCAGGGTCACCAATCAGCCTCTTCGCCCGCCTCTCCACCGAATCCAAAGTGGCCAGGTGACACTTAGCAGCATCAGCCCAAATGTGGCTGCAGTACTCCACACACGAACGGATTCTTCGGCACTAAGTAGTAACAAAGTATTTTATAGTTCAAAAGTGAGCCATTTAAAATGAAAATGTAATATGAAGATAATTGTCCGTTTTGTATGCTAAATATAAAATTCATACACTAAACGCTAAAGGAGCGTTTAGTGTAGTAGCTAAGACAGCAATTTCTCTAAGTGCGCTAGGGGCGACCGTGCTACGGAGCTAAATTCTCACACGTGAAATTACAATTATTATTTTGTCAGAACCAAAATAGATTGCTCAAACTCGTAAAGGAATTTATGTAGGTATTCAGTCAGTTGATGGTTTCTGAGAAATATGGCTCAGGTGGGCTTGAGGCTAAAGGATAACAGTCACACAGGTTGACCGGTTTACTCAAAATATTACATTACCATTGCTCCCAAAATAGAGAAGGAATATATCGCGAGAAAACTACTAAGTCCTAGAACTAAAAATTCAACGACATTGCGGCGCCAATGTCATTGTCGTTCTTGTTCATAAACTAAACTAATTTTAAGTTAGGTGCATCTTTTTCTTTCTATTTCATTAAGAAAAGGATAGAAGATAACATTTTAGTTTAAGCCTGTCAAATTAAGATACTAAGAATAAATAAAAGAAGTTTAGACGCGATTATAAACACAGCGACCAAAACTACGTCAATTTACTTCAGAAGCGGACTAATTTGACAGGTTTAAAGTAAAAATTCTTTCCCATGAACACCAGCCTCTCGAGTATGAGTGCACGGGTTCGATTTTAGGTCAGGCAAGTACCAATGTAACTTTTCTAAAAAGTTATATATACTTTCTAAGTATATCTTGGACACCAGTGACTGAAGGTGAAGGAAAACATCTTGAGGAAACCTGGACTTTATAAGTCTAAAATCGCAAACGCGCATTGAGCAAGCGTGGTGATTACGCTCAATCGTTCTCTGTATGAGAGGAGGTAAAAAGGTTGATGATGAATGTAAAATTTTATCTTCTGCCCTTTTCCTAATGAAATAATGAGGAAAAGATGCACTGAACTTAAATTTAGTTTAGTTTGGGACTTGGGAATCGGGGCCGTTAGGTATGTAAAATCCGCCAACCTATTATGGATATGGGTGGTAGATTATAGCCCATTCTTTTCCACAGAGAACAGGCCTGTACCTACGGACTAGATCGCAACATTATAGCCCATTCTTTTCCACAGAGAACAGGCCTGTACGTACAGACTAGATCGCAACATTATAGCCCATTCTTTTCCACAGAGAACAGGCCTGTACGTACGGACTAGATGGCAACATTATTGCACATTCTTTTCCACAGAGAACAGGCCTGTACGTACGGACTAGATGGCAACATTATAGCACATTCTTTTCCACAGAGAACAGGCCTGTATGTACGGACTAGATGGCAACATTATAGCACAGTCTTTTCCACAGAGAACAGGCCTGTACGTACGGACTAGATGGCAACATTATAGGTTAAGTTTTTTTTTTTTAATAATTATAAACTAGCGCTTGACTGCAATCCCGCCTGATGGCAAGCAGGGATGGAATCGTTAATGGTAAAGCGCGCTAATTTATTAAACCTATTCACTTAAAAAACTTAGTGAATAGGAAGGAAGACGGCAGTTGAGCGAGTGGTACAATGTTAAACCCAACAACACGACCAACGATGCTTCGCCAGAGGGAGATTGTTGTGGAGACCCTACACGACCACACTCCCGACACAACAACACTTGGCGCATCGTACCCGGCACACATCGCAACACAACTGCTCAGACCCATCCTCCGTACGGCTTCACCAGATATCATGCCGGAACACGACGAATCGCTTGGCAGCAAGACTTTGTCTGGTGGGTGGTAACTTATGCTGGCAGCCGATGTGGCCTACCACCGATTAAAGTATGCTTTTGTTCAGATGAGGTTAATACTTAATAGAATATCTCCTATCCAACTATTGAGAAGATATACCGAAACAAACTCAGAGATCTCACTCTTTTAATGCCTAGACATACTCTTTTTCAGATCAGGTGGATGGAGACCATGTAATGTGAGATGATCTTATAAATAGAGCCCACAGATTTTTGAGTGGGTTTGTGTGTACCATCGATTATAGCATTCACCTATCGGTGACTAAAATATCTTTTTTCTTACTCCTCCGCTATTCTTTTCTGATTAATTTCGGTGCGGGACCCAAGACAGTTGAATCGTTTCTCCGGGACTCGTCGAGCTTCATTGCTCGGTGGTCTCCACTGTTGATTCTGGCTTTCAGGAGTTTCAGTGGGTGGGAAAATGTGTGGCGGGTTATCGGTGACTAAACTAACATACCAAGACTTCTCTTGAATAAGACATAACAGCGCTTTGCCAAGAAATCCATGCTCATCATATGTTCCTCAGACTTGTTAGTAGGTATATCTTCCTACCGCACAGCGGCCGATAAATAACTATCGAGTTAAATTCTTAAATATCAACTTATTTATATTATGGTATTGTATTTATCTATACTAATATACAGTATGTTACGAAAACCCTGTCCGACCCGTGAAGGTGTTGTTAGGTATCGATAACTGATTCTACTAATGCATACAAAACCGGGCTTTACTTTAAAAAAAAAAATCCCCCTAAAAAAAATAAATATTATTTCGCAAAAGGAGGTAACTTATTAAATGTGCGTTGACCACCCTTCGCCTGCCGACCGCGGGGGCCGGGCGGCAGGACACGCGGCACGTGGTCGCATCGCTATTCGCTCATAATAATACCGGTGTTGTCACTTTTTAAAAATTACCAAATTTCGGGGAAATTGGAATTAATTCGTTGAAAAAAAAGATTATTTCAAAATTCATTTGTATTGGTACTATGATGAATACGTAAAATTTTATATTATATTTGGTCATGTGTTTACCTAACCTCTATTATCCTTATGGGTCGGACAGGGTTTTCGTAACATACTGTATAAAGCTGAAGAGTTTGTTTGTTTGTTTGTTTGAACGCGCTAATCTCAGGAACTACTGGACCGATTTAAAAAATTCTTTTTACGTTATATAGCCCATTAATCCTGGAAGGATTTAGGCTATATATTATCACGCTGCGACCAATAGGAGCGGAGCATAACTAACTCCACGCGAACGAAGTCGCTGGCGGCCGCTAATACTATATACAAGGTTATTTTTTGTTTATACGAAACCGGAAACTCGTGTCCAGTATTTTTAAATTAAGAATATATGTACTTACAAAATTTTATAAAGATACAATGTAAAACCACAAAGTTATGAGCTTGTTAACTTATTTGGCTGTCCCACCAAAAATATGGCCAACGCACCGCCCACCCGCCCGCGCCTGAAGCGCGTTGCGGGGGGACCCTATCTCACTGTGTTCCTAGTACTATGATGTACCGTCAGCGCTCGGTAAAAAAAAACATGGTGTAAAAATTATTGGAATCGAAACAGTTGTTTATTCTGAACAAACTATATTCAGGTTTCGTAGAAAGTAAAAATAACGTTATATATGTATATAACGTTATTTATTTATTTATTTATTTATTTAAACTTTATGCACAAACATTGCACAATGGCGGCGACAGGATGGCCGGAGACAGGATTTTGTCCAAAACTGAGAAAGGTGGCACTTTACTTACAAAGCAACAGATTTTTCTGAAACAACTATTTTGAAGACCCATAAGTACAAGAAGCGCCAACTAAGCAAAATACACCCAGAGCTTTCATATACAAATTTTGTTTTGCAAGTCATCAGAGATCTCACGAAAGGAATAAATATTAGCCTGGGTTGCTGTCGCCCGATACGGTGAAAATGACGATAAATCTTCGGTTGCAGCTTAAGACGTCTACAACGAAATGCTGACATCACCAAGATATGGCTGGAAGGATGGAGATACAGTTAAACTACAAAGTTGAGAAAAAGAAGAAAGAAAATAAATTTATCACCGCAAATAAATGTATTGTACTTTTTGTGTAGTTGTAAAATAATATAAAAAATAAAATGAGAAAAGCTTGACGGAAACATGCGTCACAGCCACGTAAAACGAATATCGCTCAGCATTATGCACAGCGCCTAGCGCTGGTTTTCAGCCATAGCCTGCACCGACGTATGACGTACTTAGATAGGGTGTAGCCAAAAATAAATAGGATATAGTAGATGTTATTACCTATAGCAAAGCCCGATCAGCCCCCTAATCGGCGAACACATTTTTGTCAAATGATTGCAACTAGTTGGGATCGTTTGGACCGAACGGACCAATGGGCGGTCCGAACGATCCCAACTGGTGCCAATTAGTCGCAATCATTTGACAAATATGTGTTCGCCGATTAGGGGGCTGGTTATCTCTTCCCAAAAGAGAAAAAGCTCTGATGATGGGGCTGTAAGTGTGCAAATACACGAGCGACACCATTTTATACTTACCTATGATTTACAAATAAAAAACTTTGACTTTGACACTCATCGACGATAACAGTAGCTGTAACCGTCAACGCGTGTCGGCGACAGAAGTCAACGCCTGTCAGCGGCTGCCGTCGACTATGTGTCGCTCGTGTATTTGGGTGCGGGGCCCCCCAGCTAGATGGATGGACAGCCTAAAAGGGGGGTTGAGATGCAGAATGCGGAGGACAGGGTGTTGTGGCGCAGTCTGTTCCTTCCCTGTCCTATGTTCAGTAGTGGATTGCGATAGCCTGGATTGATTGTTATCGGTAGTTGGAATTGCCACTGTTGTCAACGCTTGTCATTCATGCGTATCATCATCATCGATCTTTTCATCGTCCCACTGCTGGGCTTGAGCGATTGTGAGAAGATTTCAGACTTAAAGTCCAGGTTTCCTCAAGATGTTTTCCTTCACCTTTTAATGAGTCATTGGTGTCAAAGATATATATTTTCGAAAGTACCTACATATAACTTAGAAAAGTTACATTGGTACTTGCCTGACCTAGAATCGAACCCGCATACTCATACTCGAGAGGCTGATGTTTTAACCACTAGGCCACTATGCGTATGTACACTAACGTAATCTAGGTACCTACTTACTATGCGGGCCCAATGCAGATTGGCGGTGGAAGGATTATTCTTTTTAATATAACTGAAATTACCTAGGGTGTAGTGTATTTTCTGCCTATACCAAACATACCAATATCGGTATGCTCTTGTAGTTCTGAAACTCAATTTTTTTTTTATAATTTAGATCAAAAATGTGACAAAAGTCAATTCGTTTAGCCTTAAATATGAGAAAGGTTGCAATCAATAGTTTTTAGGTAGCCAACAAAGTGAACGGATAAAGTTTTAATTAATATGTAATAAATCCAGATGTGAAAGTTACATTTTATCACTGAAACTTAGTTAATATATTAAGCTACTAAGTCTTTGGGGAAGTGTAATAAACGAAAGGCGGGCCTGGAGAGAAGTCTGGTTATTTTAATAAACCTTTTAAGGCAATTTCATTAAATCTGTTTGTTAAACTTTCTCATCCACCTATCCTTTACACAACATATTGGGGTAGATTTCTGTCAGCTTCCTTGGCGTAGCGATAGCGAACGCGGCCGCTGAGCAAGGAGTCGTGGTTTCAACCCTCGTGCAGTGCAAATATTTGTATGCATGAATATGAATATTTGCCCTGGTCTGGTCGTGACTCGGAAAGCACGTTAAGCTGTTGGTCCCGGTTGCCACACGAACATATCGCGGAACACGACGAATCGCTTGGCGGCAAGACTCTCGTGGGGTGTAACCTTGCCGACAGCTGATGTTATGGCCTACCAAAATGATGTCTGGGGTGAAGCCGTACGGAGGATGGTTCTGAGAAGTTGCGATGTGTGGTTTAACATTGCATCACCTCGCTCAACTGCAGTCTTCGTTTCTAATCAATCTGTTTTAGAGTAAAAAGGCTCTTAATAAAATAGCGCGCTGTACCATCAACGATTGAAGGCGGGATTGCGGAGAAGTACTAGTTTATAATTAGAAAAAAAAAGATGCTCATCCAGCTACGGACCAAGCAGCAACCTGAGCGACCTGGTCGGTCGATCCATGCGGCTGTTACTTAGCCTAAGTCCTTTGGTAAAAGACTAAATAACCTCCTTTGTACTGATCATAATTTCCTACTATGTTTGATTCTTGATAGAATACTAATAAACAGTGACTACTGCCCTTATATTCAAGTGACTATGTTTAATGTTTGTTCTCGGTGGTAGGCCATAACATCCTTCTCTGTATGAGAGGAAACCTGTGCCCAGCAGTGGGGCGATAAAAAGGTTTTTGATGATGATGATGATGATGTTTGCCGGGTACGATGCGCCTAATGTTGTTTTGTTGGGAGTTTGGTCGTGAAGGGCCTTCAGATCAATCTCCCTCTGGCGCAGCATCGTTGGTCGTGTTGTTGGGTTTAACATTGTATCGCTCAACTGCCGTCTTCCTTCCTATTCGCTCAGTTTTTCTGAGTGAATAGGCTCTTAATAAACTAGCGCGCTTTACCATCAACGATCGCATCACTGCTTACCATCAGGCGGGATTGCGTTCAAGCGCTAGTTTATAAATATATAAAAAAAAATGTTTGAACATTAAGGTCCGTATTACAGAACCACACTCAAAACTCAAGCTTTACTTAAATCTCGTTTAAAGCGATTTGATTGGTTGAAACTTGTTTTATGTTCTTTAATAAAAACCTAAAAGTCTGGTACGGTTATTTTAGTTGTAATGGATGTGAGTTTAAGCAACTTGTTTACTATCGGACAGATTTTCGTCAAAGAAAACGAGATAAAAAATATAATCAGTTAAAGTAGGTGTCATTCGACTAAAATGATGAAAATAGATAAAAGTTTCTTACCTTTGGCATTAACAACACAAAACGAAAACACTTGTATAATCAAAAACACTACTCTCATATTCATAACTGAAAAAGTACTTATACTGCAACACAATTTTGTTTAATAAGTAAATTAATACTTTGCACTTTCAGACGGCGGACGTAAACTTTCGTTCGGGACACTTTTCTGTACAGTCAACGAGAGCGAGCGTCGAGTTTATAACTGAGACTGAATGAGGCTGTCCCGAAAGTCCAGGCTGCTGAGGGAAAAGTCTGCAAGTACCGCGCACGCGTCAGAGTAAGGTCCGAACACAAAATAAGTGGGAACAGAAGGTCCGCATATATAACGAGCACCAAGTTACGCAAATACAACATGTAAAGAAAACCCTGTCCGATCCGTGAAGGTATTGTTAGGTATCGATAACAGATTCTACTAATGCCTATAAAGACGGGCTAAACTTAAAAAAAAAAATCCCCATAAAAAAATTAATATTATTTCGTAAAATGAGGTAACTTAATACATGTGCGGTAGGCAATACATGCGCGAGCGAAGGAGGGCAGGGCACGCGGCACGCGTCGCATCGCTCATAATAATATAGAAGAAACGAGGTTCTCACTTAAAAAAAATATACCGAATTTTGGCGAAATTGGAAATAATTCGCGAAGGCAAACACTGTGGCAGGAGAATTTTATATACATAATAGAAGATGTAGTCTAGCGTAGTTGTTTATTAGAGATCAGTGTATTGTTGGTGGCGGCACCGACGACAGCACATCAAGCTACTACTGTCCGATTTCCTTATTAGATTATCAACTTTATCTCTGAAGCATTAAGGCTCAAGGTTGATTGGGAATATCTGACTGTTTGGGGTAGTTCGACCTGCTATCGTCCGTACATGCCCATAAATACGTGCACCGGCTTTCAGTTTTAGTATGGAGTAAGCCTTTTGAACCCATCTATTTTGTGACACAAATCTAGTATCATCGTCGGTGCTTTACCTCCACAAATGATTGAAGTCGTACAACGATTTGTGTGCATAAAGCTTTCAGAAAAAGGATAGTTTTAGTGTTTCTCTTTCGTTAGTCTAGCTTTGTGTTTGAATTTTTCTCTTCTTTGTGTTAGAGCAAATAAATCATTTTGCATTCTCACCAAACCAGGGTTGGAAAACTTTTTTAAAGTTTTCCAACCCTGGTTTTTATACCCATTTGTGCACTCAGAGTATCCAAAGGGAGTCAACTATGTATAACTAAGCATCCGCCGTCCGTCCGACCGTATATATATCACTGGGAAGTATCTTACGAGTCTTAAAAGGTAGGTAGGTAGGTATAGTTGTTTCCTCTTCATATTTCTATTGCTGCTATAACATTAAAAAATTAAAGTGAGTCTCCAGTCTCCACAAGAAACGCAAGTTAATCCATATTTTTGACGTTTTATGCCTTGTGGTATGTACAACTCGTGTTCGAGACCGCCTTGCACTTGGTCCCTTTTTTCTTGTCACTCGAGGTGGATAGACAAATCGGTAACTTTCAATTTTCTTTCGTTTGCTTGTTCCGTTGCACTGCGTTTTAATTGTTCAGATTTTTCTACGTATCAGACTGTATCGAGTGCAACTTTGTAGACACAAAATATAGAAGTAACAATTTTTTGACCCGACGAAGTGGCACTCTTAGGCCCTCCGCACATGGAGCTACTCAAAAGGAACTAATCACAAACTCAAATTACTAACGAGTTTTTTGAGCGTCACCGCCCATACATTGCCATACAGGTTCGCACACGACGCGACTAGTCACTAACCAGTTAGTAACGCGTTGGCAACAGATCGCGCGCGATGCGTCGTGCCGGTCGCCGAGCTACTAGGTTACCCGAGTTTACTGTGTTTTGATGTGAAAAATGAATGATCAAGCCTTAAGGCCCTTCGCACATGGAGCTACTCAAATATGACGGAATTAATCAGTAATTAGAATTACAAACTAGTTATAAACTGTATTTCGCACACGACGCTACTAACATTGCAAGGTTTCAGTCACTCCTATTATTTCTACTACCAAATAAACACGTGCGAAAAACCTAGCAAGGGGAAATATTGGAAGCAATAAAAATGTCGAGTGGATCAAGCGAAGATGACGATGTCATTATACTATATTATCATCATAACAGACGTCGAAGGAATCGACGCAGATTTTGGATACACCCATATATCCAAAATAATGTGAACTTCAGATTGGCAGTTGCAGCACGAGAGCTGCGTGAAACAGATAATAAATACTCTTCCACTTTCTGCACAAATTTAATATTTAAGGCTTGATCATTAATTTTTCACATCAAAACACAGTAAACTCGGGTAACCTAGTAGCTCGGCAACCGGCACGACGCGTCGCGCGCGATTAGTTGCCAACGCGTTACTAACTGGTTAGTGACTAGTCGCGTCGTGTGCGAACCTGTATGGCAATGTATGGGCGGTGACGCTCAAAAAACTCGTTAGTAATTTGAGTTTGTGATTAGTTCCTTTTGAGTAGCTCCATGTGCGGAGGGCCTTACTGATTAATTCCGTCATATTTGAGTAGCTTCATGTGCGGAGGGCCATAGACAACACAGTTCAAATGCATTACTGCGACTAATGGCATGTCATATAGGGCATGTTGCATTTGACATAGGGTATTTTTGTCTCGGTAGCATGTTCCCGTGGAATAACTTCAGGTAGCGAAGGGCGAAACAGCGGGCAGAAGCTAGTTCTTGCTACCCTAATATTGTCTGTGGAAACTTTTAATTGGCCTTCTTTTGTCTGTCATCTACCTGTAGGTAGGTATATACGAGTATACTAACTGTAAGTTTCCTGAAGAAGTAAAAAATAAAATAATAATAATAAAGATGTTTGAACACTTTTTATCTTTGGAATCTTAACAATATTTACTCCATATTATTTCAAGCTGCAGAAAGTGTGATATAAAATTATGGTTATATTAGGGGTTAAAGTATGAAATTGACGTTTGGTTGCAATAGGTTCTTTGAATTGACATAGAATCTTCATGGTTTGAGGTTTTCGAATGAAACTTTGTCACATAGTTTCTATGATGTTCTTCTTTTAAAAAATGTGAAATATTTGAATATCAACTTTCAATTGTTTTTGTTATTCAAATTAAACAAGAAAGATGAATACTGCGAAAATTCTAGTGATCTTACGAGTTCCGGCGTGGAAGTTCCGCGGCAGAAACAGTCCGCAATATAGATTGCGGATTGCGGATTCACCCTTTATTAGTATAGACTAATAAAGGGTGTATCTGACATCGACGCACAAACGAGTACCATGTATCCAGTACATGATTCTGAATCCCCCAGAGGTGGAATTTTTCGTCGGATTTTTCTTGATTTAAAAAAATATATATGCAGTTTTTTCACTTTAATCCGTTCATAATTGCTATACTTTTATAACCCAATAAGATTTTAAAGTAAAAAAATAGTTAATTCGCTAATTACACAAAAAAGCGCAATGTGAACATAACTCGTAAAACTATCCTATCAGCTGATTTAATAGAGTACACATCAGGGGTCAACGTCATACCCACAAACACACTCGGCGGCACGCCTGCAACGTTCAAAGGTCGAGCCGACACATTTTTTTAAATACTGTTATTTCTGAAACCGCTCATTAACGATATAAATGATTATCATAATTTTATTAATGGCATGTGGTGTAGCCTTCTCGCGAAGTTTGCGTTACGATGTCAGATACACCCTGTATATAAAGCTGAAGAGTTTGTTTAAACGTGCTAATCACAGGAACTACTGGTCCGATTTGAAAAATTATTTTTGTGTTGGATAGCCAATTTATACAGGAAGGCTTTAGGCTATATAAAATTACGCTGCGACCAATAGGAGCGGAGTATAACTAACTCCACGCGAACGAAGTCGCTGGCGGCCGCTAGTACCTACATTGATATAATATTAAGGCCCGCTTATAGTGCGGTGTGTAGGTATGAACACGCTTCCTCACCTCCCGCTAATAGTAATGTATGACAGCCTATATTAATTGACCATGAAGTATATAATAATAATAAAATTAAATATTTCCTACGCTCACACCAATTAGCCTAGCTCCAAAGTAAGCTTAAGGTAAAGGCTTGTGCACACATAGATAAATATATACTCATATAGAAATATATACAGAAAGTGTGCATTGCATGCAATATATGCATCCATACTCGTATATTACTTGTCTTCTTTTTTTACATCTTCTTCATAAATGCCATACTCACCACGCTTGGCAAATGGGTTGGCGAGGCTTTTGGTATAAAATGCAGAGTTTTCCTTCTCTGCTGATGACTGCACGAAATTTACCTTAACCGCCTTCTACGATATCACAGTAAGAGTGAGGATGGCATATTCTACTCTGCCGGGTAACACACGGCTAAACTTACTTATTAACATACACAAGTACATTTTATAATAATAATGTATAATCTATAAAATATACCTACCTTACGTCTTTTCACCCGATGGTAACAAATTCTTTTTACGGACGTCTTTTCACCCGATGGTAAGTAACAAATTCTTTTTACGGACTGCCTTGCGAAGAGGGCTAACTCCTAGGGATCTCTAGAACCTAAAGGGATATATTTACAGAAAAGTTTATTCTTCGGTGTTAGTTTATAGTTCGGTGCTGAAAATTAAATTTCATTTTATTTCGTTTCCTTTAATCATAGTCACAAAATATTAAATACACGACACACATTAAATGACAAATATTGAAGTATTGTAATACTTGATAGAAGTGTAAAACTGTTCATAAAAAAATGCTTTAAATTGAGCAGGTGGTATAATAGTAGCCACCTACCAAATTACCAAGTGCGTTATATGTCCTCTCTGCATTCTTGTTATTCTTTGGCAAACCTGTCATGACTGATGCGCAGACGTCTTTTGTTTCGATTTAGACGCAAAAGACAAATACTAGAGAAAAGGATGGCCCTTTTCTTCTCTGTTTTAGTTGCGCTCCACCTCATTCACACTGTACCAATGCAATGACATGTACGCAGATTAAAAAATAAGCATGGGTACAGTAGCCGTGCATGTATAAATGTAAACTAACCGAAAAAAATGTGCCATTTTCTTGTGTGCATTTTTTTCGGTTACTTTCTTAAAATAAGTATATCATATCTGTTTAATATATAAATGCCGCAATATCAATGTTGCGTTTGGAGAGAGGTCGACCAATGAACGCACCGTGCGATTTTGTTTAAATGCTTTCGTGATGAAGACTTCGACTTGAAGAACGAGCCACGGAGAAGACCGCCCACACAGGTGAATAACGATGAATTAAAAGAGATGGTGGAAGCGGATCCTATTCAAACTACCCAGGAATTGGCGCCATGGTTTAACGTTATTTTACCCAAAATATTGACTTATTTGCGTCAAATCAATAAAATTAAAAAAATACGCAAAATGGGTGCCTCATGATTTGACTGATCTGCAGAAAGAAACGCGTGTTGAAACTTGTGTTGCCTTGTCAAATCGGCACAGAAATGAAGGAATATTGGATCAAATTGTGACATATGATGAAAAGTGGATTCTTTGTGATAACCGTAAAAGAAAAATGCGATGGCTGACCCCAGGTCAAACGCCATTAGTGTCCTAAAGCAAAACTTACCAATAAAAGGTAATGGTAATTGTTTGGTGGTCTCAGCGTGGTGTTATTATAGTTCCGATCTAGTCGAGCAATAGCGTCCAACATTGCTGGCAAAACTAGTAATAAAACAGCCCGGACCGATGAATTGATCTTCACCATTATTGCTCCATGACAGCGCAAAACCTCATACAGCACGAGAAACCACTTTGACCCTTCAGAAACTGCAGTTAGAAACCATTCTTTTTTTTTATTCTACACTTTGTTTAGGGACATTTATAATCGCAATGCGTATGTCAGTCCCATCGTACCCTGAATACATATTTATCATATTTGAGCCATAAACCTAAACAGACTCTTCGCATCGTCGCCATTTGGATGGGCCAGGATTTTATGGAATGTGCCTATTTCAAGTCTGTTCAGACTCAAGACCCTGAACAAGTCATTTCTACCAGACTCGTACCGGGCACAATCCATCAATAAGTGGTGTAAGTCTTCGACAACTCCGCACTCCACACAGTTAGGCGACATCGTTTTTTTCATTATGAACGCAAACTTATTACATGGAATGTGTCCAGATCTAAGTCTATGAGCCGTAACAACCAAATTTCTACATACCTAAATTATTGTTTATAAACCAGGGCACACGAAAAGGCTGACTCTGCACAGTTTTGTACCCTTCCCCTATCCCTTTGTCTAAAGAACGCTTGTCAAAATATTCTTTCCAATCTTCATAACATTTTTTTTTTAATTTAGGTAACACCTCAGAATTGTCCAAAATTATGTTAGTTTCTTTTCCGTGTTTAGCTGCATATTTTTCCAGCATGTCAGCCCTTTCATTGCCCTCTAATCCAATATGCGATAGAACTCATTGCAATCTCAATGTAACACCTTTATGCATTAATTCGTCTATATTCGATAGAATAACATAAGCTATCGATACACCTCTGAGGCCAGAGGCGCATCGAGCTAAATGTTGTAAGGAACTTTTGCTGTCTGTGCAAATAACAATATTCTTGTGTTGACTGCTGCTACAGAACGTAAGTGCTTCAGAGATTGCAATAAGTTCCAACGTCATTATGGACGCTTTCTAATCTATGTTAAAGCAATTACTTTGACAATGTATTGGTTCACTAGGCACATAAAAGGCTGCTCCACGATCTTCTATACTCTTCGACCCATCTGTAAATATACTAAGCCATTCATTGTACTTCAAATGTAACTCTCTATTAACTTCAAATTTTAATAAATCACTATTATAGCTTTGTTTAGGTAATTTCACTACATCTAGATCCCATTTAATTACTTCTTGAATATTAATGTTAGTCATCCATGTCCTCAAGGTAAACATCAGCAAAGGACGTGAGGAAGTGTTGTCGCTACATGTTCTACTGTCACTTCATTGTGTAAAGAAGGCAATAGAGGGATCTTTTTATTTCTCCAATAACTATTCAGCCGAAAATCGTAGAGCTCACCTAACAAATTATTGGTAATATTATTTTCTATCGACTTAGATTTTAAGCAAAACTTATAACCTAAATATTTTCTCCGTACATACAGTGGAACTACACAGAGCTCACTTTCCATAACGTGGATAGGTGTAGTCTTGATAAACCACCTATTACTCTCAAAGCCTGATTTTGAATTTTATTTAGTTTGTCTAGGTGACACTTTGCACTCACATCACATAAGAAGCTGCTGTAATCTATGCGAGTTCTGATATAAAAAAGCTATATAGGTAAATATGTCTCAAATGTTTAGGGTGTAAGCCCCATGCTGTGCCAGTCAGGACTTTGAGTAAACTTAGGCTTCTTTGTACTTTTTTGGCTATCATATTGATGTGTTTACTCCTCCGCAATGACCTGTCCAACCACACACCCAAATATTTGTAATTATCTACTAACTGTAAACTATGTCCATTTATGTTTAAATCTATTTCCAATTTTCTTAATCCCCTCGTAAAAATACATACCTTAGATTTAGTTGGCGATAATTCTAAGCCAATATCATCCAAAATATTACAAAATGTATCTAAAGCTATTTGAAATTCATGTTCACTTTGACTAAGATTTTTAGAAGAACAATACAAAACGAAATCATCCGCGTATTGACATATAGTCACATTTTTTATCTTATGGTAACAAATCGTTGTAACCACATTAAAAAGAAGGGGGAAAATTGGGTCTCCTTGTGCCAAACCTCATTCAGAAACCATTCGTCATCCTCAGTATTCGCCAGATTTTTTTCGTGATTTGGACAATTATCTACATGACAAGAAGTTTTCTTCCCAGGAGGTAGTACAAAATGCTTTCACAGAGTTTGTGCAGTCTAGGTCCTCAGAGTTCTATCGCAAAGGCATAAATGACCTTCCTGTTAGATGGCAGTAATGGAGGTATGGAATCGTGGTGGCCTAGTGATTAAAATACCAGCCTCTCAAGTATGAGTACGCGGGTTCGATTCCAGGTCAGGCAAGTACCAATGTAACTTTTCTAAAGTTGTATGTACTTTCTAAGTATATCTTGGACACCAATGACTGAAGGTAAAGGAAAACATCTTGAGGAAACTTGGACTTTAAGTCTGAAATCGTCAACCCGCATTGAGCAAGCGTGGTGATTACGCTCAATCCTTCTCTGTATGAGAGGAGACCTGTGCCCAACAGAGGGATGATAAAAAAGGTTGATGATCAATGGAGGTATAGATAATAATGATAACTATTTTGTATAAATAAATTAGTTAAAAATGAAAAAGTAAACAATTTAGATTATCAGTACAAATCGGCAATTTCATACTTCAACCCCTATTACCTACATAAGAACAATTTAATAAATTTCTTTGAAACATCTACCTACACTTGATCTGAGGCTTAATATTAAACTGACAAGTTTCGAAGTAAAAACATTGATTTCGTTATATTGTGTTTCTATCTTAATTCTACTTGCTACCTACTTTCAAATTTTTGCCATAAAGAGTTCCTAGCTGATACTTTTCTACTAAAGTTCATTATAAAACTACTTCCTACTAAAGGTCTTCATAATCACTCATAACAACAGCATCGCTTCGACACAGCAAATAACTAGTCAATCAAGTTTGGATTTTAAATTAACTCTATTAAAATAAATTTTACGATGACACTAAGCCTGTAGCTCTCACATGTCGCGAAGAAACAACAGCGTAGCTGCCATGTTTACATTATTTATTTATTAAAACTTTATGCACAAGGAAAAACATTGTACAATGGCGGACTTAATGCCTTAGGCATTTTCTACCAGTCTACCTTAAGGTGATGCAGACAAAATATGGTAGGTGCAAACAAATTAAAGTTAAAAGAGAGAAGAAAAACACTTTACGAGATTGAGCGCGTTTGACTCGTCGATTGGCCGACGGTGTGATGTGCCGACATGTGTGTAGATGCCACAAGGTTGAATGAGTGTGGGTTCAACTTAACAATAGGGTGTTTCAAGATAAAAATAAACTGAAACGCGAGTAACGTATTAAGAATGACTAAATACTCCCACTTAGCTTCCTTTATAAGTATTTAATGACGAGGATAAAATTGTTTACTGTTTACATGTTTCGAACAACATGATATCGACACGCTATTTATAAAATAGTTAAGCAGAGATTTCTATTATGGAAAAATATGGATATTTTTACAATTATATTTAGTACCTATATGCCCGCGATCTCAAATAAAAAACATTAGGTACTCCTAAGTCCAAACAACGTATAAATACCTAGTGCCTACGAGAATACAAATCCAGACTCCGTTGATGAGAAACTACTGGAAAAACCAAACGATATTTAGATACGGCCGGCCACATTTATTAGCCCTAGGTTCAACGACAGTTTGGCTAAACGTGTCCCTGAGAGGAGATCGCGAGGTTTAATGAAGAGATAATCTTCGCACTGTAACTGGTAGTAGCTGAATTTTAGATGACGCGAATGGAGCAATATGGCGGGCAAATGGCTTCTCCATTTGTATCCTATTCTGAGCAATAGTCAGCCTAGAGTCCACTCTAGGCTGTCTTAAAATATTGATCACGACCTTTTTTTGTACCTCGCATCCCACGCCCATTAGTCAAGCTAACACTACCCCTACTTACCAAAAAGGCAGGAGTTACAATTCATTTAAAAGACCTTCTTCAATTTACTATTCGCATATACCTACCTTCCTACAGTTAAGAGCTTAGGAACTACAGAAATCAGCAGTAATCGTCTAAGACTGTCAATAACAATCTGAATCAGTATAAAGTACCTAAGTATATTGCACATCATTAATTCATATGATAGAAAAAATTATCTGCTCAGCAGAGAGCAGTTGTGTTGCGATGTGTGCCGGATACGATGCGCCTAATGTTGTTGTGTTGGGAGTTTGGTCGTGGAGGGTCTTCAGATCAATCTCCCTTTGGCGCAGCATCATTGGTAGTGTTGTTGGGTTTAACATTTTATCACCTCGCTCAACTGCCGTCGTCCTTCCTATTCGCTCAGTTTTTCTGAGGCGGGATTGCGGTCAAGCGCTAGTTTATAAATATTAAAAAAAAAAGAATGTTGTTTAACTGTCATAACGAAAACTATAATTACTGGTATACCTAGTGATCGTTTGTTACGTAGGTAATGTAACTACTCCTAAGGTATACCTACACTTATGTGTAACTAAGAGCTTAGGCACTACAGAAAACTGAATTTCAGCTTCATTATTTCTTTACTGGTTCTCAATCTTAGGTACTAAATCTTTCCGCTGTACTACCTACTTCCTGGTATTAAAACTCTTTCAGGGCAACCTCGACAATTGAGCGCTGACAAAGGTAGTTTGAATTATATAATGTAGTTTAAGTTCGTTGGCGCTCTGGGATTACGTCGGCTTTGCTTTACTGAATTGGAATTTTATCCTAACAAAGATTCCAGTAAGTTGAAAGGAATTTTATAAACGTAGGCACTTGCCGTGTCCCTAGGGTAACTGAAAACTTAACATGAATTAAGTACAGACGACACCGCTCAAGCTACTATAGTTTGTCAAAATTGCTTTAGTAGTTTTCGACTTCGCTGAAACATTAAGTTTCAATGCTTGATTGGGAGCATTTGACATTTTGGGGTAGTTTATGTGCTGGCGTCAGTACCTGTAACATGATTACAACCACTCAATACGCTTTCGTACCGTATTGAACATGAATCAATGTTATCGTAGTTCACTAAGCTGCGCTGTTCACAAGCCTAAAACCCGAAAATGTTGTCAGTTTACGGACGACCGCTATTCGATTTGACGATAGCTGTTTGCTCTCCAAACAAGGCAAATGAGGTTATCGAAATTTGTCTCTGCGAAATGATAGCCCTTCCGATGGTTAGCAGCAAAGTTGAAACAGCTAAGTTGAAAGACTTTGTGGCACGAACAACAAGCTAACTAAAAAACGTAAAAAATAACTATTTATCTAAATGGAAATCGCTAAGCACCTACATATTATTGATTAAGTACCTAAGTAATGAGTTTTCGAAACTCATTTAATTGAGACTGTACTGTAGATCTAGTTTCAAGCTACTTGCAAACATCTCTCGTACTTTCTCCTCATTCAGTTATCTCTTTTGCCAGGTATCCATTTATGAAACAGCTGAACAGGTATGAGAGTGTAAGTTTATTCACTCAACTCATCCTTCATAGAAAATGGAGGATCTTTCGAACATATGGGTGTCGTGTCTGGTGGACACTTGCCCAACGGCTGATGTCAAGAAATTGTACCTATGCTAGTTGTATCTATGCTAGTCGCACGTTAAACTCGGCTTGCTAGATGTAGGATCTCCAAGACGTCAGTATGATGCGTTGCTCGGATGTGGCGTTGCAGATACCGCTGCACAACCAAGAGTGCTTACTGACCTTCCTCCAATATATAAAGATAATACAATTTTTTCGTGCTCTTTCTTTCTTTTTCATGCGGTTAATTATCGTGATGTGTTTGTACTCATCACGCCTGCAGTGTTGCAAATTTTAATTTGACGCTGTAGTACGGTAAAATGATTCAGATTACCTTACCAGAAATCTCACCGTATTAGTGTCCATACGATTGATGCAGTGTGAGAGTGACGACTCGAGTGGTGTAGTGGCTCATCGATTATTCGATTGCCACACGGAACAAATATTTCTGGCTGTTTGTACGAGTTTATATGTTTTTAACGCACCCACGATACCGGAGAACTTCCTAATGTGGGGCAATGTTGGAATGACAACTTACTCCATGCCCACTTCGCCTTTTTTGCCGTAGGGAAAACCTCTTGGATACCCTCCGTCTGGGAATAACGGAAGGACATTTCGGATCCCTTCCCACTGTTCCTTGTAGTACGACGAATCGTGCGCCGGAAGATACTTGTTATTCTCCGGACCACTTCAATTAAGCTTTCACGTCGAGGTGGGTACGGAATCGCACTGTAGGTCATTAATATCGACAGAATTCTTAGTTCCATATTCAACCTAAATCTTTAGCAACTGTAGTGTATAAGTATGCTTCTATATAATTATTCTTTACGTATTAATTATGCGACTGCAATCACTATATTCAATATTTTGACCTAAATATACGCAGAGCATATCATTTCGTATGAGCTTGAGTTTTATTTGAATTCGCTCCTAACATTATATGACGACCCTGCCAGGATCATCTCAGCCCATTTCTATTTATTCGATAACAGATACTTATAGATCTCATCTGAAATTTATTTGTCCACCTTATGTTTAGCATGATCCTGCAGACAAAGGCAGGTAGATCACCGAGCTTCATGATGTCACATGTACATTTCTTAGGTTCCGTTTCTTTGCTAAAATAACTTAGATCCGTAGATGTTGGTAGATAAGTTCCAACCTACCTATGTAACTACGTCATAAGTATTACGACTTATCTAATTAACTAGCTCGTGGAAACCTGTTTCCTTCTTAATTAGTTCTTACATCAACTTAGATAAGATCTTAATGCAGTAAGGTTCGTGTTCACGTTCGGGAATTAGTAGATTGGCCATATTGCCACTAGGTACCTACTACATTAGTTAGTTAAAATATTAAAGCTGAAGTAGGTAAGTAGGAACCAGTAGATATAGTCGACCACATGCTTTTTTCGGCCTAAGGGTGTTTGTCACTTGACGGCACAAAACGACAATGTCTGTTTTTTTATTTTTTTTATTAATTATAAACTAGCGCTTGGCCGCAATCCCGCCTGATGGTAAGCAGTGATGCAATCGTTGATGGTAAAGCGCGCTAGTTTATTAAGCCTATTCACTTAAAAAACTTAGTGAATAGGATGGAAGACGGCAGTTGAGCGAGGTGATGCAATGTTAAACCCAACAACACGACCAACGATGCTGCGCCAAAGGGAGATTGATCTGAAGACCCTCCACGACCAAACTCCCGGCACAACAACATTTGGCGTGTCGTACCCGGCACACATCGCAACACAACTGCTCAAACCTGTCCTTCGTACGGCTACACCAGACATCTGAAATCTGTTTTTCTATGAGACTGTTGTATACTTTGAAGATAGTGTGAGTGTGAGTGACGCGTCGACATCATGCATAATCAGCCTATTATGATCCCACTGTTCCGGCACGGGTCTCTTCCCTATGAGAGGGAGTGGACTCAGCGCATTTTGGTATAATTTTTTTAAAACACTGTCCCCACACTAAAAACTACTCCTGTATCATGGTGCGTTTACAAACACTTAAACTCGCATACACAAATAGTCCGTTCTAGAATAACTGTAGTCTAGGATCTAAGAAGATATAAGTACGACAAATAAGATATATGTAGGAAATTGGTTCTAAGACTTACTGGTTTTCTTTACCATTCTAAGAGTAGTGGTGTTGAAATGACCACGACGACAGCGTTAATAAGTTGAAAATATGCTGTTCGGGTATTAACGGCACCGTACTCAAATACACGAGCCGCAAGATGTCCACTGCAGCCGCATTCCAACAAGGCGATTTTAAGGCCCTGACTTAGTTATAATCATCTTTCTGTCCTACTTTTTCTTCTGTCACTCTTTCATCCATCACCCACACCACACATACCTACTTACCTAAGCCAGGCCTAAGAAGACCTAAGAAGGCACATCTGTCGCCCCCCAAATATCAGAACCCGAGGTGGCGGCGCAAAGTGTTCCACGCGCGCCACTCTTAGACGTCACGGGGGAGTCATACACCTTACTAAGGATCCGAAGAGGCCCGCAGCGGCGGGTCAGCAAGAATCGGGGGTTGCGGAAGCAGTGTTCATTCTCGCAATCCCCGGTGTAGGTGTGAGATAGAACACCGGGGTGGTTTTTAGCCAGTAAGAGTCTGACAGATCCCGTCGCCGTCCCCAAGGCGACGGACATCCATGAGGATTTTCCACCCCGAAAAAAAAGGCCTAGGGGAATGGGGGGCATGACGGGGACACGAGGTAAGAGGGGGTCACAGGGTCATACAAGAAACTAGACTCTTGTGAACAGAAAGCAATAAGCCAATAGGGAAAAAACTGTATTCTTTTAAACTTGTTCCTTCGCCTTTGTGTCAATGTTCTAGATCGAACTGTGAATTTGGACAGTCCGCACATCACATCTTGTGGGAGTGTATTCTTTGGCAGAATGAACGCAATATTATGTTGGATAGTGTACAAGTTACATCCGGAGTCGTTTATTATACGGAACTTGTAGAAACTAGAACCAATTTTCGTACGTTCAGGCGCTTTTGCCATACCTATTATTGGAATCAATTGTAACAGCACATACCTACTTAATACCCATTAACTTCATCAAATTTTATTCCGTGATGCTTGGCAATCTGGGGTTCTCCCAGTTGCAATAATGTCCCTTTGCGCCGATTGGCCTAGTTCTGTTCTCTCTCCTGCTTGTTATGGAGGGAAGTGGAAAAAATATAGTTTTTCTTACTCCTCCGCTATTCTTTTCTGATTAATTTCGTTGCGGGACCCAAGACAGTTGAACCGTTTCTCCGGGACTCGTCGAGCTTCATTGCTCGGCGTTTTTCTGGCGGTCTCCACTGTTTATTCTGGCTTTCTGGAGTTGCAGTGGGTGGGAAAAAGTGTGGCGGGTTTTGTCTCTAAAAAAAAAAAGCCAATAGGAAGCTATACTCGATCAACCGTCAACGCGACAGAAACAGTGAGTGGGAGTGCACGCGTGTTTTTTCGATCTAATTTTACGCAGTTAAAAACGTCTTTCATCTTCCGCCTATAGATGTCCACTGCTGGACAAAGGCCTTCCCCAAAGCTTTCCACGAATACCGGTCTCGTTCTGCCAGCATTCATCGGCTTCCCGCGACCATCACCAGGTTATCGGTCCACCTTGTTGGGGCCCTCACTACGTTGTGTCTTCCAGTACGTGGCCTCCACTCCAGAACCTTACTGCCCCATCATCCATCGGTTCTACGAGCAATGTGCCCTGCCCACTGCCACTTAAGTTTAGCGACTCGAAGAGCTATGTCGGTGACTTTGGTTCTTTTGCGGATTTCCTCTTTTCTAATTCGATCACGCAGAGAAACTCCGAGCATAGCTCTTTTCATTGCCCTTTGTGTGACTCGTGAGCCTTCGTATGAGGCCCATTGTGAGCGACCACGTTTCAATTCCGTAACACACACTGGTCAAAGCCTTTAGTCTTGAGACACTGTGGTATCTTGGACGACTAGAAGATGTAGCGTAGCTTCCTGAACACTGCCCAAACGAGCTGGATTCGACGAGACACCTATTTCTAGAAGATGAACCTACCTAGTTGGACTTTTTGTACCAGGTATATACTCGTCAACAACCTCGAGTGCAGAGTAACCAACTAGAATTGGAGTAGGTGCGACATGAGAGTTCGACATGATCTTCGTCTTATCCATGTTCATCCATAGACCCACTTGTTGGGAAGCTTTGCTGAGGTTATTGAGCATTTTGCTTAAATCTTCCAGGGCCTCCGCCATGACCACGGTATCATTTGCAAAACGGAGATTAGTGATGTAGTTGCCGTTGATGTTAATGCCAAGTCCTTTCAGTCCAGGAGCTTGAAGACATCTTCCAACGCAGCAGTGAACAATTTGGGAGATATGACATCTCCTTGTCTCACTCCACGATGGAGTTGGAACGGTATCGAGTCCTTTTCCTGGAGACGGACTGACATGGTGGCGTTTTGGTACAAACACTTTATCATCTCAATGTATCGATGGTCAATTTGGCACCGTTGGAGAGACTGTAGTACCGCCAAAGTCTCGATCGAATCGAAGGTCTTCTCATAGTCCACAAACGCCAAGCATAGTGGTTTGTTATACTCTTCGGACTTCTGTATAATTTGCCGCAGCGTATGTATGTGGTCTATGGTGCTAAAGCCTTTTCGGAAGCCTGCCTGTTCGGGAGGCTGAAAGTCGAACCTGCGAGTGAGACGATTCGTGATGACCTTAGAAAACAGCTTATAGACATGGCTCAAGAGGGATGTCGGTCTGTAGTTTTTCAGGGGGGTATTGTCACCTTTTTTGAAAAACATCACCACCACGCTCCTGTGCCACACCATAGGCGTTTCGCCTTTAAGAATGACTGAATTAAATAGCTTCTGAAGCGCATTAAGAACCGGTTTGCCACCCGCTTTCAGAAGGTCAGCTGTAATTCCATCATCTCCAGCCGCCTTATCGTTCTTGAGCTGTTTCAGGGCCATACCAATCTCGTACAGGCTGACGTCCGGGATATCGTCGGTGTAGTGTCGGGTTAGTATGGCTCTAGGATCATTAGCCAGGCTTACAACAGGTGCGTGTATAACTTTCTGTAGAATTTCTCAATCTCACCCAAAAGCTCGGGCTTGGAAGTGATGATCCTACCATCCCCAGTCTTTATCTTCGCAAGTAGGCTCTGTCTAACAGACAAATCTCCTGCGAACATTTTGGAGCATTTGTTCCGCTCGATAGCCTCTTTAATACAATTTGCATTAAATTGTCAGAGACTTTGTGATTTGTCTGTTAAGGCATCTGATACGCGAAGCGTCGTCAGGGGATTTTAAGACCACCTCCCGTCTTTCTTAAATTAGCCGAGTGGTGGGACCGAAGATCTTCTTCTGTCCTTTTGAACGGAGGGTTTTGTAAAACTTGGACCCTTCCGTTTGGAGAGTTTCCACAAACCTGTTGTTATAGTCGTCCACATCTACGCATTCACCGAGGCATTCGAAGCGATTTTGCAGTTCGATCTGAAAGCTTTCGGGGTTTTGGAGTTGGGTTGACGCTGAACGGAGCGTAGACTTCATAAGTCGAGAGCGCTCGAGCCTAATGTTAAGGTTCAAGATGCTTCTAACAATACGGTGATCACTCCCAGTTTTAACCGCATGGATTACGGAGACATCGTTGAACACTTGCCTTCTCGTTAACATTATGAAGTCTATCTCGTTTTTGGTCTGACCATCGGGGCTAATCCAGGTCCACCTGCGGTGCAATGGTTTCCTGAAAAAAGAATTCATCACAAAGAGGCCTTCCTTTTCCATGAAATTTACCCCATCATTCCCCCCCTTCCCCTACAATGCACGTGCCGCGGGTTTTTGGGGACCATGACCGTTACATGCCTGCTGAGCCCCCTGACGGGCAGAACAGATTGCAAATTCAACGTGGAAACATATATCGAGATGGGCGTACCCAGGGAGGGGGAGGGGGGATCTGCCCCCCTGGAAACCTCGCAGAACATGTATGAACTCCTCTAATTACCAATCAAAGTATAAACGGGGGTTTATACAGGATCATTTGCGTGTATTTTCCCTACACACTACAATACAAATACCTTGTTTCATGTAGATGTGGTTGTGTAGTTTGTAAGACAAAATAGCTGGGGATGATTTGACCCTTAAAATGTGACTTGCCCAAGGCCAGAAGTTTGGTACGCCCTTCAATATCGACCTAAAAATACGAAGAACTTGTGGATGTTAGCCACAACAACTTACTGCAAACCATCCCATCAGTGTTAGGAACCTAAGTGCGGATTGTTTCACGTCCACTTTCCGCACCTATACGTCGAAAATGACAGTAACTATCGTCAAACCAAAAAGAAGCGTTGTTTCAAATTTCAACTACAAAGTTAAGGCCTTGTAATCTTTATTAGACGTAGTTGCATATGTTACGTTAATCAACCGTTTGAAACGACCGGTCCATTAGTAACCATTTGTGTGCTTCATGACTGCCATTATAAAATTTTATGCATTATAACAAATTTATATTATGTAAGCTAGGCGTTGAAAGAGGAAGCAAGTTAATGGGCTCTGTCTCATAAAAATAATGCATTTGGCTGACTTCCTAACAGGCATATAGCCCAATCGGTCATTGTGATCGTACGGCACGAATAACGCCGGTTGGCAGCGATATCATGCAATTACGAAGGAAAAAATTGTATAAGACTATCTCTGGCCTATTTTCAAGTATAACGTTCTCATTACAAGTCATGTAATGAGACCGTTACGTAGTCTGTAAGTAGTAAAAATTACGTTTCTTTTATAACAGATAGATATTAAAATGTATAATAATGGTTTTGATTTGGGTATCTCTCTAACCGAGAATTCCCGGGAAATTTGCCTTACTCGAGACGAGAAAAAGCGGTCGACAAATCGAGAAATTCTGAAACTAAACTAAACTAAAACTGTACAATAGATTATTCCCTACCAGCTCTAATTTAGATGAAGACGGCACTCTAATACATACACCAGAAAACGTGCAACTCGAGTAAGTCACATCCTTTGAGCTGAAAATAAAACAGGCTATTGAAATGGCAGCCACACTCCAAGCTACATTAAAACTGTTTTAACAAGAAGCTTGAGTAGAAAAGAGTTTCAGTTATATGAATCAAGCAGCAAAAGAACACCAAATATTGAAAACTTGTATAAAGCTGTTACCTATGTCTGTAAAGCCTACGTCGACAGAAAATAAACGGGTTTTCCCCTTGTCTGGAAACTTTGTGACGAAAATTTTACCGATTGTTAGATGATGCTATAAATGCCCTCGTATTTTTAAACAAAGGCTTATGTCCAAGACATAGTGGGCAAGCTTTTAAAGCAGTTTCCGCTTTAAATTTTGATTAGCATTAGTCTAAGATTATTAATTATTTGTTAGGTTTTTTTGTTCACTTATGTAACGGAAAACCTCATTTTATAACAAATATTAAAAACTTGGACTAAACTAAGTTATCTGTATCTTATTGTTGTTCGTAATTATGAAGCTAGACTGATTATTATTTATATACCTAATTGAAAAACTTTCGTTTCCTGTTACACAATTGAAAAGTTTGTAGTACACACCGTGACTAAAGTAAATTATTTTGTATGTAAGGTACAAAATTTAATTGTGGTGACATGGTGACATCGTTTTTAGAAGATATTCTGTTTGTTTTTTCGAAAGAAGAAGACTGTTTCTGACAAAAGATCTCGCTAGAATTTACTTCGCTTATTTAATTTTTATATACATACTTAAGTTAAAGTCACATGAAACTAAAAATAAATGATAAACGTTATTGAATATTGCATAAAAAGCGTAGTTTTATTATTAAATCATGCATATTTTTAATAAATTTCCATATTTCTCGACAACCAGTGAAATCCCGGGAAATAGTGGTCTAGAAATCTCGTGCTCCGGTAAATAAAAAAGGTCGAGAATTAAGAAACCCTAGTTTTGATTCCTTTGTTGATGAAACATTAGTAAAATTAGTTTGTGAACAAGAGAATCGGTATCATTGTGTTGGAAATTTAGGTGTGCCTAATCCAGGTGGGTTTACTAATTTTGATTATAGCAATGATTATTGCAATATATTTTTTTTCGGTAATTTTATTAGTTTATACGGCCGCAACTCTACAACAATTTTTACGCGTATTGGGTACTACAATTACTACTAAACATCAGAAATACGCTATAGGGACAGCATTACACTGACAGCAAGCCTGCTTGTCAGCCATGATGTACAGTTGTCAACTATTTATTTCTGTTTTGTGCCCGATGATACAGATCAATATTTATTAAAGTTAATATTTTCCGTATGCACTTGTGTCAAATAAACGCATTCTTTTTTCTTTTCTAGATCTATGTATTCTTGTCCTCTGTCTAATTTTTTCACATGAAAACCCGTTGCTACGCGCCAGGACGAGGTTTCTTTAGATCAAACCTCTTACACAAAAATAACACCTCTCATAACTGATGACAAAGCGATCATCAGGTACAAACCAAAAGGATCGCAGGCTCTAGCTCACTGGGCACGCCACAATAGCGGCGGTAAGTCCCGTGCGAGGAGAGGCTAGAGTGGCGCCACGACGCCCTCACCTTCCGCCTGACGCAGGTCCTCACCGGACATGGTTGTCGGAAGTTCCTGTTCCGTATAAGGCGGGAGGAAACGTCAGGGTGTCACCATTGTATGGATCACCCTGAGGACACGGTGGAGCAAACGGTAGAGGTCTGCCCGGTTTGGGTAGAGCTCCGCCGTATCCTCGTAGCGGCGATTGGCGGCGATCTCTCGCGTCTGACCCTAGTCCAGGCCAATGTCCAGAGCGAGAGTGCATGGCAGGCCGTCGCCTCCTTCTGCGAAGCAGTGATGCTGGCAAAGGAGGCGGAGGAGCGCGTGAGGCAGCGGGAATCCCAGCGCCACTAAACGCCGCAGGAGCCGCCCTGGTCGGCAGACGACATCGAACTCCCAGCCACCGTAGGCGTGGGCCTGCGGGCGGTGAGCAGTGGGCAGCTCGCAGCCCGGTAAGGACCAGGCCCGAGTCGACGGCGCGTTGTTTCACGGGCGCCTCAAAGGGATGTCAGCACATCGTGATGGGGTCCACGAAGTCTGATGCCTCTTTGGTTAGGGTTGCGGGTTACTTAAAAAAGAAACCGTGGCCCTGGCCGTCGCTCAGGCAAGTGAAGAAGCACGGGTGGATTTTAGTAAGTAAAAGTCACGACACGCCCTTCCGCTCCGCCCAGAGTGGGAGAAGTCATTTCATGATATTAACACAAAACAAAAAAAAAAGCCCTAGCTCACTGCAATCACTGGTGATCAAAGGTGTTGACTTCCCGTACCTCTGGAAATAGCTATCGTTGTATAAGGATCTTTTGGAGCATTGCCGAGATCGGAACTAGCGCCGCCATCTTGTTTTTACCAACAACCCCCTGTCGATTTCATTTAAGGCAAAATATAAGGCAAATAAGGCTGTAGAGCAGTGGTCGGCGCGACCCAGGGCCCTCTTCCTTGTGGCCCGCGACTGTTTTGTAAAATAAACTACAATTCTACAAATGATAAAATGAAAGATATTTTAATACAACTGGAAAATCAGTTCAATGACAGATTTGGCGACTTTCTAAAGGTTGGATGAAGGTTAATGAGGAGTTGAATGAAGATTTTTGCAAATCCTTTTTCGTGTAACATTGAGGATGTACCGAGTCATTTATAAATGATCGGGATTGATCTGATATCTGGTGTCACTCTCAAAAGCTCATTTTATGAGATCAATTATTGTGTTAAGTTCTATGGCATCTTGCCAACTGATTTTGATGATTTGAAACAGTTTGCTCAAAAGTTTATTACAATTTTTGGCAGTACTTATGCTTCCCGGCTTACAGATGAGCACTTGAAAGCCATTCTTAGAATTTCAACGACAAATACTTATGAAATCTGATGTACAAAAAATAGCCACTCAAATACTTACAGCCTTAGACGTCACACTGAAAGTATAAGTACAAGGTCACATTTATGTTTTTTATCTTTCCTCGTTTAATTTTCATTTATTATTGATATGTCGTTGACATAATGCAAAAAAAAAAGTTTTATGGGATTTTAATATCACTTAGTAGTTAAATAGTGTTCAGTGTGAGAGTTATTTTCAGTCATTTGAACAGTATGCGCTACGCGCTACTGCGCGGACATATACAACTAATAATACTTTATTGTGTGTGCAATAAAGAATATTAATTGATAGACCTGTTATCAAAATCATGTAAAAGCGCGGCCCGACTCTACCTCATTTTGTCGCCATGTGGCCCGTAACTGCCAAAAGGTTGCCGACCGCTGCTGTAGAGCATCGATATTTTAATATTCTGTACCATACAGGCCCTAGACCTGAGATTTTTAATGCCCGTTTTAATTATATTCTATTCATTAACTGTTGTAGGTAGTTTACAATCCATAAATTATATCAGTTATCAAAAGATTTGACAGGGTGTGAGCTTAGGTACTTCCTTAGTTTTGATCTGTCTTTTATAAACTGCGTGTAGACAGGTACCTGAGTGGCAGGTGACCAGATTCTTGAGTAAATAATACACGTGGTATTGCAACTTAGTGTTTTATAACAGTAGGAGGCCTATACGAGTCTATTAAAGATGAGATTGTTAAATAAGCTAGGAGTGTGTTTCAGTAATAAAAGTTTGGAAGCAAAGTGCGTTTATTATTTATACCTATTAGCGGAAGATACATGTTATTACGTAAACTTGCCAATATTAGGAATCACAGTGAAATTGGCGGAAAGCAAACACTAGACGTAAGAAGTGATTCACAAACTTTCTATGGCAAAGTAGGTAGCAGATACAAACCACCCTAGAATTAATAACACAAAAGAGCCAGTACTTAAAATAGATATATGTAGATTGTGCACTCATCGAAAGTTTTGTATCACTATTTCCAAATACACACATCAAAAGTGTCTAGGGATCCAGCATTTTTATGCGGATTTCTTGAGATTGAGATGTGGCTTTGTAATAAATTTATGATTTTATAAATTTATATGGATCCTTTTTGGTGCATTTCATAATTTGAATCAGGAACTGTGAATCAAATTCGAGTAAAAGATGAAAATCAGCTGTCAATATTTTCCCTATAAAAACATACAACGCATTGAAGACATTATTAGTGCTACTGTTTCCCTACTACTGATTAAAACCAACGTTATTATGGAGCGGCGACGTCATTTAAGCAGGGAAGAAATGCTCAGAGCCGTGGGAATGATAGAAGCTGGTTCCCAGCAACGTACTGTGGCTTTAGCTCTGAATACAAGTCAGAGTGTTATCAGTCGACTTTGGACACGTTACCGAAGCACTGGTACCGTGGCTGAGCGCCATGGAGGACGGTATCGCTGCACCACACGGAGACAAGACCGATACATTCAAATCTTAACTCTAAGAGCTCCAACAATAACCGCCATGATGTTAGCCGTGAGGCTTCATCACTCTTCAGGGAACTTAATTAGCGACCAAACAGTCAGAAACCGCTTGCATGAAGTGAACCTTCATTCTTGAAGACCGCTACGGGTACCACCTATAGCAATGCACAATCGTAGGATTCGATATCAATGGGCTCTTGAACACAGAAATTGGGCAGAAGAACAATGGCGTTTCGTGTGCTTTTCTGATGAGTCTCGTTTTGGTATGAGACCGGATACAAGACGTATACGACATTGGAGAACCCCTGGACGCCAACAGCGATTAAAATCCTGCCAGGAAGTCCATCCTTATAGTGGTGGAACCATCATGGTATGGGCGGGTATTTGGATCGGCGGAAGAACTGAGTTGATTTGGATCAGAGGCAACCTCAACGCTCAAATTTATGCTGAGACGATTGTATCAGACGTCATCGTTCCTCTACAAGTGCAAATCGGTCCCTTATTTCAGTTAATGCATGATAATGCACGACCGCACACCGCAAGAGTTGTAAGACAGACTCTCGCCGCAGCTAACATCAATGTCCTGCCCTGGCCTGCTCAGTCGCCAGACTTGAACCCGATTGAGCATGGATGGGATATGCTACAGAGAAGAGCTCTGCCGAATATGGAGGGTATCCAGTCGCAAGAAGACCTTTTTTTGTTGTTGCAACGAACATAGGCGGCCATTCCACAGCGTGATTTGGATGAACTCATTTTGAGTATGCCAAACCGATGTTCTTGTGTTGTTAGTGTTCGCGGTAGAAACACAGATTATTAATTGTTTAAGTTAACCAATAAAATTTTAGAGAAAACTGTTATTTCAGTCCTTTTTTCGAACTTTTGTGTTAGTGGTTCAAATGTCAAATATCCCTTTATTAGGATAATGGCAAATTTCTTTATTAATGCAAAGGTGACTTGGTTTATCGTTACTGTGACAAACGAAAACACTTTATTTGATGAATCCTTAAAGAAAATTTTAATTAATATCAATCAGGAGAAAAGTTATTGCAAAAATATATGTTGATCCCTAGACACTTTTGATGTGTGTATTTTGAATGGATTCGGTGTGTGGAACCCAAATTCTAAAGCAGCGTAAAACAGTGCTGAGCGGCCCTGCCAAAGGAGAAAATCGCTTGTACTTAAGTTGTAAACCTCTGTGGGACTGTGTAGGTAGTGTCTTCTACGAAATTATTTGCTATTATATTTCATGAGACGGTGTTTCAGCCTCTTTACTTGAAGCTATAACACATTGTTCCAGCTAATACAGGGTGGCGCAATAGAACGTGCATATTGCATCATCTTTTTTTGCGGGGTAGAAGGGGCGTGGGCGAGGGGAGGCCGATATCGTTGGGTAGCGCGGTTCATGAAGTTTTAGTCACTATGAGTCACTTCGACGGGAAGCGTCGCGCATTTTGCGTGCGCGCATTTTACGAAAACTCTCGTTCGTACGTAGTTGTCAGGCGACTATTTTGTTCTGAGTATGGTTTACGGCAAATTAGGGAGGCTCCGAGTGCTAATTTAATTAAAATCTGGATAAAGCGGTTTGAAGAGACTGGATCGACCTTTAAACCACACGCAAAAGGTCGTCCACGCACATCTAGGACCGAAGACAATATTGAGAGTGTTAAGCAGTCGGTACGAGAAGATCCACAAATGTCTACTCGCAAGAGATCGTCTGTCCTAAACATATCGCGACGAAGTTTGCAACGAATTTTAAACTTGGATCTTAAATTGCATCCATACAAGCTGCAATTAACTCAAGAATTGAAAGACTCTGACTTCATAGCACGGCTCACATTTGCTAATGAAATGCTCAATCGGTTTTCAAATTTTGAAAACATCCTTTTCTCTGATGAGGCACATTTTCATATGAATGGGTTCGTAAACCGCCAAAATTGTCGTTATTGGAATAGTGAGAATCCCAGACTCAAACATCAAAAACCGTTACATAGCCCTAAAGTGACAGTTTGGGCCGCAATCTCAGCCAAAGGAATAATTGGTCCTTATTTTTTTGAAAACGCACGGGGGCAAAACATCACTGTTAATACGGAACGCTATGTTGCGATGTTGGAAGGTTTTTTGGCCCCAGAACTTGAAAATTCAAGAATAAAGAACTCTAGGACTTGGTTCCAACAAGACGGAGCTACCAGTCACACATCAAATGACTCCATGGCGGTTGTGAAGCAGATGTTCCCTGGCAAACTGATTTCGAAAAGAGGTGATATCCCATGGCCTCCGCGCAGTCCAGACTTGACGCCTCCTGACTTTTTTTGTGGGGATACCTCAAACACAAAGTCTACACCAATAATCCGAGAAACATCAGTCAGCTCAAGGAGAATATTCGTGGTGAAATGGCAGCAATCACACCAGCACTACTTAAGAAAGTTTTCGGTAATTTCCGTTTGCGGTTAGAGGAGTGCCAACGTAGAGAGGGTCATCATTTAGATGATGTTATTTTTAAAAAATAAACTTCAGTTATCACTTAATAATTGCTTAGTTTTATTTTAACTATACCTTTTGTATTTATTTTTTAATAATTATTTTAAAAATGCACGTTCTATTGCGCCACCCTGTATGATATCCAGAATGTCGTATAGCGAGTCCACGTCTGCAACCAGAGATGGGCAAACAACCGGGTTTAAACCCGTTTACTGGGTTTTAAACCCAATAAAAACCCATTTATTCCCTCCCACAGGGTTTTTATTTTAATTATTTTTAACATGGTAGGTAAATGTAAATATTTGTGAATATTATAGTCCGTAGTATTGTAGTAGTAAGAGTCATCGTCCGATTTTTTGAGAAAAAAGGCTATTTTTAGATTAGATTATATACTATACTTCTACTTCTTCAGCCCCTAGAGGTCCACTGCTGGACAAAGGTCTCTCCCAAGGCTTTTCACGATGACCGGTCTTGTCGGTTGTCGACGAGTATATGTATATTCGTCAACAACTTCGGGTGCAGAGCAACCAACTAGAATTGGAGTGGGTGCGACATGCTCTTCGTCTTTAGACCCACTTGTTGGGAAGCTCTGCTGAAGTCATTGAGCCAAGATTTTGCCCAAGTCTTTCAGGGTTATTTTATTTATTATTAGTTACGTACTCGCCGTTGATGTTGATGCCAAGTCCTTTCCAGTCCAGGAGCTTGAAGACATCTTCCAACGAAGCACTGAACAATTTAGGAGATATGACATCTCAGTTGGATCGGTTTGGAGTCTTGATCCTGGAGACGGACAAACATGGTGTAGTTTTTGTACAAACATCACCTCAATGTATCGATAGTCACTTTGGCACCACTGGAGAGATTATAACACCGCCTGAGTCTCGATCAAATCGAAGGCCTTCTCATAGTCCAAAAATGCTTAGCTTAGTGATTTGTTATAATCCTCGGACCTCTGTATAACATGCCGCAGCGTATGTATGTGGTCTATGGTGCTAAAACCTTTTCGGAAGCCTCCTCGTTCGGGAGGCTGGAAGTCGTCCAACCTGCGAGCGAGACGATTCGCGATGACCCTAGAAAACAGCTTATAGACATGGCTCAGGAGGGATATTGGTTTGTAGTTTTTCAGTAGGGTATTATCAGCTTTTTTAAAAGCAGTACCACCACGCTCCTGAGCCATGCCGTAGGTGTTCCGCCTTTGAAAATGATGGAATCAAATAGCTTCTGAAGCGCTTTAAGAGCCGGTTTGCCAGCCGTTTTCAGAAGCTCAGCCGTAATTCCTTCATCTCCAGCGCCTTATCGTTCTTGAGCTGTTTCTGATCCATACCTACCTCCTACAGGCTGACGTCCGCGATATTGTCGATGTGGTGTCGGGTTAGTCTGGCACTAGGATCATTAGCCAGACTTACAACAGGTGCGTGTGTTGATGTGTATAACTCTCCGTTGAATTTCTCAATCTCACCCAAAAGCCCGAGATTGGAAGTGACGACCCTACCATTCCCAGTCTTCAGCTTCGCAGTAGGCTCTGTCCAACAGACAAATCTCGTGCGAACACTTTGGAGCCTTTGTTCCGCTCGATAGCCTCTTCAATACAATTTGTATTACATTGGCATATATCGCAAGTCAGAGACTTTGAGATTTGTCTGTTAAGGCATCTGATACGCGAAGCGACATCAGGGGATTTTAAGACCACCTCCCGTCTTTCTTCTATTAACCGACGGGTGGGACCGGAGATCTTCTTCCGTCCTTTTGAACGGAGGGTTTTAAAGAACTTGGACCCTTCCGTTTCGAGAGTTTCTACAAACCTGTTGTTATAGTGGTCTACATCTACGCATTCACCGAGGCATTTGGAGCAGGGTGTCAGCTGAAAGGAGCGTAAACTTCATATGTCGAGAGCGTTCAGCCTAATGTTGAGGTTCAAGTTGTCTCTAACAATATGGTGATCACTATATTTGCCTTCTCGTTGACATTATGAAGTCTATCTAGTTTTTGGTCTAACCATCGGGGCTAATCCAGGTCCACTTGCGGTACAATGGTTTCCTGAAAAATGAATTCATCACAAAGATCCTTCCTTTTCTGACCTCGATGGAGGAGGAAGGATTCCTATTTCTAATTCCAAATTGCCCCATATTCATCTCGTCCGCTGACAACAGTGTAGTAGGTTTTAGAGGTATGTATGACGATGCTGACGTCCTCATACATAACCTCTACCTCACTATACAGTACGCGGCATAGTACAGCTGATTTTCGGGGCTCAAATCGAAATGCAATACGAGAATACGGCGCGGAGGACTGCGCATAACCACATAACATGGAGTAACATTATATATTTCCGAAACTGCAACGGTTAATGACTGTTAGGTTCAAGTTATATTCCGCGTATTGTATATTTCTTTGGTTACCCTTGAAAGATGTAGTGAAGAATACCTACTAACTCCGATTCACAGGGTGGGCTCTTAAATCAGCAGTAGACTATCCCCCTTGTTCATAAACGCTGCTTAAAGTTAACTAGTGATTAGCGATTTTTTAAACAGACATTTTAGACGCTTGCAGGTCACTTAACTTTAAAAATCGATTATGAATAAACCCCTTAAACACTATGGTGTTTATTCATAAAGGATGATTTAAGTTAAGTGACGTTAAAAGGTCAAAAATGTATCGTTAAAGAATCGCTAATCACTCGTTAACTTTAAGCAGTTTTTATGAATAAGGGGGCATATGTCTTATACTACTGTAGCTATTATTTAAAAAAAATGCTTGATCATACAATGGACTGTGATGAAATACTTGCATAAATAATACAGTTGAAATAACACGTTCGAAGAGTAAGTTGTCAAACTGGATGTGAGTGTGTTAAATGCACCACTATCCGTGATATTTATTCTCCAAAAAATACTAGAAGTACCTAAGTCGTGTTAGGTCCACGATCGAAGATAATAGTGAAAGTGGGTTTTTATTCGGGTTTAAACCCTCTGCCCATCTCTATCTGCAACTATCCAACTATCGTAAGTAGCACGATCATCGGTGTAATACTCCTTCTGGGAGGAATGCCATCGTAAGGATAACTAACTTTAAGAACATCTTAAAAAGTTTCGAGGTTATCAAGATAAGGTGGCTGCTTCAGAGAATTAATGAGAGCGGCTTGGTAAACGCTCCTTATGATAAAACAGAACCATATCCAAGTGTAAACCGCTATCAGAAAACTTTTTCTTACAGGCTCTTTCAGTATTGGTAGACTCAAAAGCTCTTCATACTCGACGCTATATATTTGAAGTGTAGAGTGTATTCACGAAAACAATACCAATAAAGAAGAATAATATGACGCGGAGGTAAATGTTCAAAGTATTGAAATGTTTCTCCCATGATTCTTTAAATGTTAGTATATGAATATTTGCGCTGGTCTGGCCGTGCCTCGGAAAGCGCATTAAACCGTTGGGCCTGGTTGCCATACGAACATCTAATAGCAGTCGTTACGGGTTGTTGGAGCCCTCAAAAGTCCAATAAATGTTCTAACAACAATGCTTCGATATCGCCTTAGGATTGTGGAAGTCAGACGGCAGTATCTTCACGGAAAATATCGAAGTTTAGCCAAAATCAGCAATTAGACCGGTAAAGGGACCCCAGACACCAAAGCTGGAAAAGCTTCGGATGCGACTGGAATTAACGCTGAGATGATGATGATGAGTCTGGTAGCCCATACGGTATCCATAGAATAATATGCTAAGATAGTTGAAAATTACTGTATTTATTGGAACATATTAGTGATGAGTAGGTACATGGAAGTATGTCTGTGACTATTGTAGGTATATGCCCAGAGATCCAGTCAGTTATTATTGGTAAAGTGTCACCATCAGCTGGTTTCATCAACACTAACGTCAGTGCGTCACGTTCAAAATGTTTGCTGCAAGCTTCATGATGTCCCCATCTATGCCAGGCGGCCTTTTAGTACAGTTATGGAAATACATAAAGGGTGGTTGTTTCAGTTGACATTGTAAGTCGACATTTATGGAAGTCCATTTTTTGAAGGCCGTGAATAAAGCATGCTGATATGGTCATTTTTCATGTGACACAAAGTCACATGAAAAAGCTAAGCATTTGTTAGTTTCATGTGAGGTTTTCAGCAGGACTAGGTACGTTAAAAATGAAAAAGATATTCTAGCGTTTGACAAATTTCTGTTCATCGCAGTCTTGCTTGAGAAATTCTCAAATCATTATATGCTTTCCATTGCTGACATATTTAGATCTAAAGGCAAGTTCGCATTAGGCCAGTATTTTAGTCGAGTAGCGAGTACCTATTTTAGAAGCTAAACGCGTCTGAACACCAAAAATTTAGGCCAGTAAATTAGTAAATAATTTAGTCGAGACAATCCATTTTTCTATTCGTGCAGGCGAGTAGCACCCCCCACTACGCGTCCCTGCTAAATGGCTTACCGACTAAACAAGTCCGAACCTATCGTTTTAGTTGAGATCATTAGTTGCCACAAAAATGTCGTTTCGCTGGAGCGAAGAAACAACTTTCAAATTTGTTTCTAAATATTTAGAACATGAATATTTGTGGAATATTAAGTCACCGCAATATACAAAACAAGCAAATTAAAGAATCTGCTTAACTGGAGATAGAAAAATCTATGAATGTGTTCGGATTTGGTGAAAAGGAAATTAAAATGAAAATAAAAAAAACATCAGGTCAGTGTATTTATTTATTTCTCTGCGCTGTAGGCTGTTCATCTTGCAAAACCACTGCAAAGAGTCACCTAAACTAAAACGCCACTCACTTGTGAACTAAACTTGAAATGAAGTGCCTAACGGTTTTCCGTTTAGTAGCGACCGAGTAGCAAGTCGAAAGCGAGTCACTCGACTAAAATACTGGCTTAATACAAACTTGCCTTAAGAGTGTTTGTTATTTCTCCTCGTAGTGGATCTAATAATAAATTGCATGGCATTGAACATAACTACAGTAAAAAAGGATATATACGCTATCTTAGCTGCCAGTAACCTGAGTTCGAGAGTAAGGCTGGGTCAACGACTATACCTAATGCGCTATCTGGTATGACTGTGTAGGTAGGTAATTCTTTGCCACTACGATCTTACGATACGACTTAGGCCAACAACCGCACGCAGTTGCTATATTCAACTGCATGCAGTTGTCTGCAGTCGGATCTGACTTCACGCAGTTGACGCCAAGCATCTAGACCCTGACCCAGTCTTAGGTTTGATATTGAAGTGGAAGCACAGACATTACTTCTTTTAATATTATTATTACGGCGCCGCCGCCGACAGCGATGCAATCGAATTAAAAAGCTGCAACGAGAACGCGAATATGGATTAATCCTTTGTTATTATATTGCCTTACGGAAGGTGATTTTTTTCTACTATAACCGAAATTAAGACAAGATGAACGTAAATTTTACGCGTTCGGCTCCAGGACTAACTGCATGCCGTCGTCGGTGTACAGCATGCGGCAATACTACACAACTTTAGCCGAATGCGTGAAGTTGAAGGCACCACTGCATTCAGTTGATATTGGCTTTTCTCGACTGCAGCCAACCGCGTGCAGTTGGTATCATGCCTGCACGAAGTCGAACGTACAACTGTATGCAGTTGAATATAGCAACTGCGTGTATTATGGTGCAGTCCGTGTGGTAGCGATCTTATGAAAAAACTGCAACTTAATTATACGAAAAATCATACATTTCAAAGTCCAAGCTTATATTACATACCTACCTACCACAAATGTATATTAATGCACTGATGGTTTATTTACATGTTATGAGCGTATATCGATTTATGGACATTCATCAACTGTGTCATTAGTAGTTTTATCTTCGTAATGCATTGTCGATCTTATAAGAGATATGATCACATTACCTACATTTTAACACACCTAGCTGCATTGATAGATTTCATACAAAATTATTGCTAATACCTAATGATGGATTTATATTGCCTGATTAGGATGTCGATATATTTTTCCAAAATAAATTTCTAGAGAAAAGAAGGCAGCTGAAATAATCCAGCCAATTATCAATATTACATAACAAGCTGTAAAATGTCTTATTTTCAAATTTTCGCCTTCAGTATCAATTTCCACCGTATTAAGCACGCTGGTGTAAATTTTATGTAATTTATCCGGAAATCCAGCCGCCTCAAGCCGACTCAAGATCAAATTGATTGATTCCGTAAGAGGGGAATATTTCTTGAAAAAGATCACTGTAGGACTCGTGACAACTGTCTGCGGTAATATATGCAATCTGATTTTATTCGTTTTAATAACCATCCGAGCTGTATCCATATTCATCGCTAGAACAAATTTCATACCTCTTGTTAAATTCAAAGCAGTCGGTAAGATTTGTGAAGTGTCTATATCAATCCAATTATCATAAACAGTTGGATTATCAATATAATAATCCTTGAGTGCTGCGCCGCCACCGAATGGATATTTAGCATTTATCACATCTTCAATAGTTTCAAATTGACTTTCATAAAATTTTCCTTTCAAGGAACTTATCAAATAGACTTGATACGCCGTTCTGATAAGAAAACAATACCATACCCACGTTAAGATCATTTGTAAATATGCTGACCGTGTAGGTAATTTTATGATTGCCTGACCCATACATATCATCCAGGCATAGAAAACAATGCTCTTGATAGGCCGCTCATCTTCATGTCTGCTCCACAGGAATGACCAAGAATTGGTTTTGATAAGGAATGCACAGAATAAGACAAGCAAGAAGCTTACTACTAAAGCAATCCGCGCATCGGTTTCAAACGGATGCATTAATTTTAGAGCCACATTTTGTAACTGTGCTGGACGTGTGACCCACACCACTTTTGAGGAATAATAACTAGAAGATATTTGAAAATCAGAGAATCTCGTCGATGTAACGGCTGCTGAAGTCATTGAAAAGTTTGCCAATTGCTCGTGTACGTCTGCGAGCGATCCCATCCAGGTTCCGTTGTTCTGGCGCCAGCCCCATCCACTTCCGCGGTTCGGTGTCATCATTTTAACACTTGCATTCAAACCATGCATTATAATTCGAAGTAAATCTCCATCAGCGCCTACTGGAATTCCATTAGTTATGTTCATATACGGGATTTGTATGAATGTTGAGACAGTTATAGAACATGAATTCAAGTTTCTTAGTTTGTTTCTGAATACTTCCCCGTATGTTGTATGAGTATACTCATGGCTATATTCCAGCTGAATTGGTTTTAAATTATTACATACACCGTCTGCTACTGGATAATAAGTGAATCCAACTGCTTTCGCCGCTTCGAATCTAATAAAGACAATATTGACAATTCTGTAATTCCAACATACTCCCATCATACCTCGTTCATCACATTCATTTGACACTGGTGATTCACAAATGATGATGAATTTCCCAGTATTGTGCATTTCAAATTTGATTATCGTGCCAAGTAATTGTTCTAAATAAGCAACGTCACTTGCAAATAACACAAACTGACGGGATTTTAGAGTCAGTGAATTGGGTTTAAATGTGGCCCTGTTAATCACTATATTATAATGGTATAAACGTAAAAATACTTCAACTCCGTAGTTAAAGGTACAATTGAAAAACAGCCATGTTGTGTAGCGTAGATCAAAATTTTGTATTGCAACTTTTGCGGCCAAATCGCCTAAATCACTGCCGGCTGTGGCATTGGAGGATAAACTATGGCTTAGCTCAGTTATAGCCATGTTTGTTAACTGTTACTGTTAGTCCTGCGTTTGTGGACACGCGTGAGTCAATGCTTTTAACATTGCTTCTGCAATTACTGCATTCAGCCGGTTAAATGATCGTTAACACATTTGGTTCGATGTCTATGTGCTAAAGTAATCAACGCTAGATATGGGTATGGCACGTAATAGATTCATATCACTGGCCATTTATCTATGGGGTTATGATAGTTTTATAATGACATTCGATTAAAATCACTAGCCAATCACGCCATCGCAATAAACTTGCGTGCAGACTATGAACGATTAATGCAGGTAAAGTTAGACCACAAATAATGAGTGAGTAAATAAAAAGACTCGTGTAGCTGAAAAAAATTATATTTTATGAGAAATTATAATTTACAATATTTCATTCAGGCATCCATCTTCAGTCGGAACTTAAGCTAAAATTCTCACAATCTCACGCAAAAGGTAAAGCAACGTTAGACTATAATATAGTTTTAGCAATATTTTGTGTAGCCCAACTGTAGAAACATAAAGTAAGAATCACACACAGGTACACGATATTCAGTCCATTCGTAAGGAAGATACGAAATGGCGGTACTCACGACTTGGACGACAGTAGTACCGACCGCTCGACGCTCGTTTTTTATTTAACTAATCACCAATGGATAATTTCATTGTGCTTTGTTTTGTTTTGAGACTACTGCAAATAAATATAAATCCACGCTCATGCATTGAATGTCAATGTGAACCAGTAATAGCATAAATCGTAACTATTATAGCTAATTTTACATTCGAACATATCAAAATGTAATTATGTACATAGGTACGCGGCTAGGAAGACGAGCGTCGATGACGTCGTGTAAGTATCGCCAGATTGGTACAATGGAAGGATTCGTGTACAGTACATGACAATTTGCTAAAACTGAGGTGCCGTATCGTCGGGCAGTATGAACAAAACTGCGTCGGGTCCCAAACTAATTCACAATATTGCTGTACAAATGCACAAAAGAAAATGTAAGTTTCTATGTACACGGCATACACAGATTACACTTCAGTGGGTCAACATCAAATAGAAATTTTCCAATATTGTGCGCTAAGTTTCACGTCACATTACTTTGAGCATCAGACAGCTGTATCTAATTAAAGCATGGAGTTTTGCTATTGACAGTGTCACTTGTGCCAGCGGTCCATAGATATATGACAGAAACAGGAATAGTAGAGAAAATGAAGACACAACAACAAATAATACAAATAATTATATATCTTCAAAACGAAACTTGGTTTCTTATACATTAATAAAACTAAATAATAACACGAAGCAACACTCTTAATTAAGCATGGTACAATAAAATTTTCTAAAATATGGAAAACAATTATAAAAGGTAGTTAAATAATTTGTGCTTTAGTTTCGATATAAGGTATGCCAATAGCAAAACTTGGCACTGAACTGTCAGCTCAATTCACACGGCTCATTTATACCAAATGTACAATATTTTACATACTGGTAGAAGCGTTCGTGCAAAAAACTTCGGTTTCTGTTTTTACATTCCACGTTTCGCTTTATTAATCCGAGGGTTTCTCTAGTAAAAAAAGTTTATATCAAATGCATTCAAAAATTCCTTAAACAACTAACATAGTAATTCCTATACTTTATACTGTTTATTAATGAATATTGTACACGGATAACGTTAGGAAGAAACCAAATACACCAGACCACAGCGTACACAAAGCCTACAGTTAACATAAAACATTTCGCGTGAAGTCAATTCGTGTAGAAAAACACCATATTTAAATATAAACAGCTTAAATATTAACATATATTCAAGTAACAAAATTCCAATGTACAAAAGTAACGAAATATTAAATACAGTAATAAAGTTATAATCTTTCAATTTAACAGAAAATAGGGTACCGATTTTTAATTACGTCTAATGAATTTAATCGGTAGGTAGAGAGAGTGCCGGCAAGGCGAACGCCCGACACGCGCTTCTCTGGGTCGAACGGCTTAACCAGACAACTTACCACAGCTAAAATAAATACGTAAGAGTAACAGAAGCATCCCGATCAATACCTTATTAGGAAGTCCTGTCTCGACCCACGAGGATGATACAAAACACGCGTTTCATTGGACTAGTTTGTTCAAATCCATCCGTCTGGACACAATAAAATGTATACTAATGTAGAAAGATATTATGGCAACAAACTTTACAAAAAAAAAAAAAAACCCTAAAACAATGACTAAAAGCAGCTCATGGTAAGGCCAAGACTCACCATAACTTTTAAAATGCACAATTTAATATTCACCAATACAGACACATACATAAATTGTGAATAACTTCATCATAAAAAAACATGTCAAAAAACCTGACGCGTCGTGAGACTATCCGTTCGGATCGGGAACGAATGTTGTCGGAGGGAATGCGGCTGGCGAGGGCCCGCATCGCCGCACTCCCAACTATATTTGGGTTAAATGACTTACAATCTATCCTTATTTTCTTTAAACATTTTAAGTTGAAATTAGTTCGTCCATCTGGTCTCAGTTCGCGAATTTACATACACATTCTGACGTGAAGTGATGATGTTTAAATTATGTGTTTTACACAATCACAGATTTTTATCAGTGACCTTGTTGGTTTCGCTTAGACGAGGTTGTACTCCTTTAGGTTGGATTGTAGGATTGTATCTTTGACTGCGGCGAATACGAACCGGATGTTCTCAGTATCTGGAATTACAATACATTATTGAAAATTTTAAATTATTTCAGTTGAGTGTTTTACATGACTAAATTATTGTAAGTACTTATTATTTAATTTCTTACTTGCTACCATGCACCAGGTGTCCCGTGAAAGAAATTGAAGGTAGTTTTGGTTTCAAAAAGACTGCACTTTTAGGTATATTATTCTGTGATGTACCAAGATGTTCGTTCGTATTGCTACTTCATTTTGGAATTATCATTCGGAAAGACGTTGGCGCTAGTGTGTCTTGCATCTGATCTTCCTCCGATCATATTCACTCTATGACAATAAATGTTAGGTCCCCTTTGAGATTTGCCGCCATGGTACGGCTTGGAGAATAATTATTATTATCTACTACTTGCTACATTGTGATTTGTGTTATTAACTTAACCCTAAAACACCAACTGTCAAAAGATTTCTATCTGCAAAGCTTATGACTAGATCTAGTCGCCAGCCTTAAATAAGGTCTTGTACAAAAGAGCTGCACTTTGTTGTCGACAGAGCCAACTTCAACTGTCGGCTACCTGCAATTGCCGCCATTGATTGGCGTTTACCGGCGACATATGGCCATCTCCCAATATAGCAATGCTTTCAACATGGTGGGCAGCAGTGGCAGTGTCGAGTACTGCAGCAATTGCTTTTGTCGACAGCTAAAGTTGGCTCTCTCGACAGCTGAAGTTGTCTCTGTCTATAGCAAAGTGATGCTCGTCTGTTTGTCGCCTAACACTCTTTCCCGCATCAGTATCTAAATCTACAACATAGAACATAATTATTGCTTGACTACGTATTTTAAATGCATAAAACAGTACTTTACGGTTAGTTTATCGCGTAACATACATAAATGGAATTAAAATACACGCATGACCTTCAGCGAAACATGATAGCATGCTAATATTTGTAATTTACAGAATAAAAATAAAACAAATTTGTAGTTTAGTAGGTGACTGATAAATTACCGAACATTGTAGAAGCCACATTCTTATGGTGTTTAATAAGAACGTGTATGTTCTAAAATAATTGATATTAAGGACGTACCTACAATCAGGGTAAGTAGATATGCACGGGTGAATTAGGTCGAAACTTTCAAATAGATTTTAACCTTAAAATAATATAGTTTTGTTGCCAACAAGAGCACTTTATCGTTAAAATCTTTTAGTTTCGTACCGATTCATCCCCGTATCCCTCTCGTTGAACGGTAATTTAATAAAATATAACATTTTTCAACAAACAAAAGCGCAAATCGGGAAATAAAAGGAGGATAAAATTAATAAAACATGCAAATTAGTACTAAAAATAAATGTTTAATTATTCAACAGCGGTAGTATATTATATGTATTAATGATAACGATAGATACAATTCATGCCAAATTAAATTCCTTTAGAGCCGACTGCATGATTGTGTCCTTCACAGCACAGAATACAAGCTTAATATTTTCAGTGTCTTTAAAAATATCCAAGGCAGCATGCGAAATAAACAAAATAAATAAAAGTGTAAGTTGCGCAAAGGTAAACAAATACTAAACTAGTGGCAACAATTAACTCAAGACTTTATTTTAGGGCAGTACTAGCTGACCCTATCTGACCCTGAGACGTAGTTTTTCTATATACAGTATGTTAAGAAAACCCTGTCCGACCCATAAGGATAATAAAGGTTATGTAAACACATGACCAAATATAATATAACATTTTACGTAATGATCATAGTACCAATACAAATGAATTTTGAAATAATCTTTTTTTTCCGCGAATTAATTCCAACTTCCCCGAAATTTGGTAAATTTTAAAAAGTGACAACACCGGTATTATTATGAGCGAATAGTGATGCGACCACGTGCCGCGTGCCCTACCGCCCGCCGTCTCCGCCGTTGCGCGCGGAAGGGTGGATAACGCAGATTTATTAAGTTACCTCTTTTTGCGAAATAATATTTATTTTTTTAGGTTTTTTTTTTAATTTAGCCCGGTTTTGTATGCGTTAGTAGAACCAGTTATCGATACCTAACAACACGGGTCGGACAGGGTTTTCTTAACATACTGTATAAACATTATTTGTAGGAAAAAATTTCATAGAACCGGAATAAAAAAAACAGGAGTTGATCATAGAAGGGTGAAATTTTACAGTTGTATTTTTTTATGTAAAATTATAAAAAAAAAAAATTACCATTAAATGAAAAAAAAAAACGGAAATATTTGTTAGGGGTGGCCACTCTTTATCACGTAGGGTTATAAAAAATAGAATGAACTGAATGTTTATATCTTTTTCTTCAGCCTATAGAAGTCCACTGCTGGACAAAGGCCAAGGCACAGGTGAAGTGAGTATATTTATGTGGAAAAAAAAAAAATACATACAAGATGCACGCCATAGTAAGTGGCAAACATGTCTGATCTTATGTTTTTATAAAATATCCTACAGGCATTTATATTCTTGTATGTTTGAGCAGATAAATTTATCATTATCTTGTTGTATCTCAATAGGTCTTCGTTTAAATTGCCTGCGATTTCATGATTAACAAAAAAAACATGCTATAAACTGGGAATCAATAATTGCATTCTCTTGAAACACGTTAAAAATGTGACAAAACAAACAATAACTATTTGATAAGCACAACATATAACTATATACACACGCACACACGTAAAGCAATAAATACATCAAGCATAATATTGTACCCAATAATGATAGCCCTAATATAGGTACGTAATGTACTATTTATTTAATGACGAATATACAGCGTGTTCTATAAAACAAATTAATTGGCCTAAACACTAGAAGTAGCAATACTTAACGCAAGTTAGCTCAGAGACTACAGCTTACCTTAGAATCCGATAGAAATCGACTTCGAACTCTATAAATGTTAAGCTTTATTGGCACACGAACAAAGAGAATCAATTTCATTACCAAGAAATTTAAGGATAATTGTGTATTTCCCTATATTTTATCAAGTGCGGAAACTTTGAAACCAATTATATTGTAAATGGAGGTGTTGACTCACTCGGGAGTCACCGGGTTTGTGATACCTGGTTTGTTCACATTACAATGGTTAATCAGGAATAACTGATGAATCAAAAATTTCGCTGTTACTATGCAAAAAACTAACGTTCCGATAATGTACAGCTTGATCAGCAAATCGACGCTCAACATGTTACTGTGGATTCAGAACATGATTATAGACTTTTCTTTATTTTCGCGTACTGAGTCTATTGTAACAGGTTGCGCCTCAATGTCTTTACATCCTTTATGTATTGAAGTAGTAACAAAAAGATTAATTTAGCAAAATTTGATAACCGACTTCAAACGTGAATTTGTGAAATCTGAGTCAACTAAACTCGTCATGTCCGAGTATAATTTTTCCATAGCAACACATTAGGAAAACTTAAAGGAACGCGAGTAAATTGACTTCGAAACAAGAGATTGAATCAGATTTCGTATGCTAATCGTTTTTTGAACAGGACGATTCAGCCGACATTAGTTCAATTCTTCACATGGGTTAATCACAGGATAACTTTGCATAGACAATCATAGCTGGATTTCCACAATGAGAAAAGAATCCTGGCCGAATAAAAAATTACAGACTTCCGGCCTAATATGGTTCATATTGATACAAAAATGCTGATGCATATCTGTATCAATATGAATCTACTTTGATAACTGCATAGACGGACTAATGTTTAAAACAGTTACCCTGTGTTAAAACCGGAAAATAGATTCTTATAAAAAAAAACCTTGAAATAGAATTCGCAATGTTAAAAACTTGCCAAAAATTATATGATTTTTTGTTTTTAGTAGATTAAGACCGACACTAAAATGCAAAAGTTATTAAAATACAGTGAAACCTGGTTAAGTGAGACATCAAGGGACCATTAATAGCCATAATTCCATTAATCCTTCCCACTTTCATAAATGGATATTAACTTCAGTTTTTCACGTAATGATAACGATTGTAGCTTTCGTTTTGGCATTTTTCAAATAAACATCTGAATGATAGTAAAGCGAAACTAAAACTGAAGGTAATTGAAGCTCAAAATTTGTACTTGCGTACTTGGAATTACGTGTGGAATTTGTGGGTAGAATAAGAATGAGTAAACAAACAATGTTATCTCAGTTACAGAGGTTAATGCATATGAAATTTACTCGCTGTCTCTGTTATAGAGGTAACTATGCTGATAAATCGAAAGAAATCCCAGATATAGAGGCTTACCTCGTCCCACTAACAGAGGTAATTCAGTGCCAAAGTGTTGGGACTTCAGCATGAGTTCCAGTTATGGAGGTTTCTCACTTATCCAGGTCCCACTTAACCAAGTTTCACTGTATACGAAAATTGCCTCTTAGGCACATACGCTATAGCCTATCACGTTTGTACTGCTGGGACACAGGTCATAATCGGCGGGATCGACCCACAAACAACTACCAACCCGCGTCACCACGCGTGACGAAAGCAGGTAGGTATATTTGTGGGTTCTTGTATATTAAAATAAAAATAACGTGTACTCACCTGTCGCACAAGTAAAGTGAGAATAGATAATCTTCTCCGCATCCGGATTGAGGTCCACAAACATTCGCAGTATAAACTCGCGCGCTGTGTTGGCATCGCGTTGCGGACCTGTGCTCGGAACAACATACACATATCTAGCACTACGGTTTTACAAACACATTGGGAAGTGTAGTGTGTAATAATCTTATTGGTTGGAAAATGTATAGACTTGAATTTAGTTTGGCTCAAAAATGCACAAAGACTGAATTTTAGGTCCGTCTTACAGAACGTTACTCAAGACTCGAGCATTACTTAAAACTAGTTTCAACCAATCTTGACTTGACACGAGACTTAAGTAGAGCTTGAGTTTTGAGTGACGTTCTGTAATACGGACCTAAGTCTTATTTGAATTGAATGTTTTGGGGCTGACAATGCGTTCTGAACCAATCAGAAAGTCAAAAGTTTAGCGTAGTAAACATAACCAACGGATCAAGTTAACGGCGTTTTTATATTTAGGTAAAGCTATAAATAGCAGAAAATACTGCAGACACGAACAAACAAGAATTTTCTTCTTAATGTAGTGGCATTAAAAAACGACCAGTGTTGCTACCATGAGCTTTTTTTTTCAATAATTATAAATTAGCGCTTGACCGCAATCCCGCCTAATGGTAAGCAGTGATGCGATCGTTGATGGTAAAGCGCTCTAGTTTATTAAGAGCCTATTCACACAGAAAACCTGAGCGAATAGAAAGGAAGACGGCAGTTGAGCGAGGTGATGCAATGTTAAACCCAATAACACGACCAACGATGCTGCGTCAAAGGGAGATTGAACTGAAGTTCCTCCACGACCAAACTCCCAACACAACAATATTTGGCGCATCGTACCTGGCACACATCGCAACACAACTGCTCAGACCCGTTCTCCGTACGGCTTCACCAGACATCATGCCGGAACACGACAAATCGCTTAGCGGCAAGACTTTGTGTGGTGGGTGGTAACTTCTGCCGGCGGCCGATGTTATGGTCTACCACCGAGAAAAATTTACCAGTTTTCATTACGAAGACTCGATGATCGATATCGACTGCGTTTGACTCCTCGATTGGCCCGATTCAAGGTTGAAAGAACTCTCAACCAATGAGAGCGCCAAACGTGGTCCATGCGTATGATCGAGTCTCGTAATGAAAACTTATGGTAGCCACACTGATGTGAAATAACGGGATTATAGCTTCGAAGACTGCAGGACACTAGTCCGATCTTTGTGCATGATTAAGCGATGAATATCATCATACTGTCAGTTGAGTATTTCAGAAAATACAGTATGTTAAGAAAATCCTGTCCGACCCGTAAAGGTGTGGTTAGGTATCGATAACTGATTCTACTAATGGATACAAAACCGGGCTAAACTTAAAAAAAAAATCCCCCTAAAAAAATAAATATTATTTCACAAAAAGAGGTAACTTAATAAATGTGAGTTGCGCCCTTCCGCGGGGGGCGGGCGGCAGGGCACGCGGCACGTGGTCGCATCGCTATTCGCTTATAATAATACCGGTGTTGTCACATTTTTAAAAATTACCAAATTTCGGAGAAGTTGGAATTAATTCGCGGTAAAAAAAGATTATATCAAAATTCATTTGTATTGGTTTTATGATGATTACGTAAAATTTTATATTATATTTGGTCATGTGTATACCTAACCTTTATTATCCTTATTTGTCGGACAGGGTTTTCTTAACATACTGTATATAGAACAAAACGTTTTACAAAAATTGTCTGTACATTTTCAGTATTATGTAGGTACCAATAAAGATTATTTTATTTCTAGCTTATCACAGCCTAGCCAACTTCAACAAACTACAAGCCAACATTAGCGGTATATACCACACAGGATATGTTTTGTCAACCTGTGGCAGTTGTGAAGTGAGAGTAGCACGATCTTTCAGGATCCGGATTTTCTTTCAAATATTTTTGGAGAATGAAGTCTAAAGCTGGTGGGGCATCCTGCTTTGGCCCTAGTTGTTTAGAAATCCGTTATTTATTTTAGCAATGTGGAGGTTGAAAGGCAGTAATGGCACCTATAGTTTTACTTTAATAATTTTTGATCTTTGCTTTCAATTTTTGGTAAGGCTGGATGAGTTTTTCGTTCTCGGCCGAGACTGAGAATTAAATAATATCTCGGCCGAGAGCGAGAACCGTGACCGAGAATAGACCAAAGTATTAAAAAAAAAAAAACAAAAAAAAAAAGAAACAAAAATATCGCCGATAACCTCGGCTATAATTAGACCGGTTTTTGGCTTCTCGGTGATATTTTTGAATATTAGTTTCCGTCACCTTATAAGCTGCTTTGGCCTTCAGCAAATAAGTCTATCTGCGTCGCCTACTATGGTAGCAAGTGAACAACTGTTTCGCTAAGCTGGCCAATTTTGTTTGACAGGCGATACTCTTTGAGGAGAGAAAATGTCGAAAAATACTTTTTTATGTTACATAATGTTATTTAACTTTGATTACTTAAACATTTAATTTTCTTACACAGTTAGTAGGTACTTAATTTATGTATTTTCTTTTATGCTTTGTCTATTCTCGGTCTCGGTAGAGAACAAAAAACCTATTTGACAAAATTCTCGGTTGGAATTATAGCCGAGAATGCCGAGACCGAGATCTCGGTAGAGCCTTAATTTTTAGTATTCGGGGGATTTAGTATAATTTTCTACCTTTTCCATATTTTCTCACAGCCCTGAGTGATTGACAGCGTGACAGATAGCAATAATTAAAGTACTTAAATGTCACGTTATTTTATGATTCTGCTAATAAATTAATCTGGCTAGCATTGTTCAAATATAGTAAATTAGATATCGGTGAACCATCATTATTAAAATAAAGGATTTCCTGAATAAATCAGAATGGAAATAAATGGTTAATATTTATACTGATTGTCGACTTCTGTATCTATATATCAGCAAACAAGATGTCATACCTAATTATTCACATTATGTACTGGCCATCAAACATTACCTCACTGCCATTTTCATGCATGGTGATCACAAAAATAATGATTCCATGCTCGCAAAAATTTGGGGAAAGAACTCAAAAAAATCATAAATATAAAGCAGTACATACCGTCGTATTCAGGGAAATAGTCGACGAGATGTGAATACATGATCTTCTCCTCGAGCAAATCCTTCTTGTTGAGAAACAGAATTACAGATGAATGCTGGAACCATGGATACGTGATAATTGTCTTGAACAACGCCTTCGACTCCTCCATTCGATTCTGGAAAGGAGACATTTGATTTCTAATAGCTGTGGTGAATTTTTAATGCCTTATTGTGTGTTGTTAAGTTTTATTATTGCCGTGACAAATTACGGTGTATGCGCCCTATGTAGGCATGGTCGTCAGTGTCGTGTTAGTTACTTTACATGCATAGTATTCTTTAAAGTCAAGTTTTTTTTTAACTGCTTAGACAGCTGTGTTGCTGGGGACATAGTACTGCCACTTCTTCCCAGCGAAAGCACTAGGAAATGGGAAGGGCGGGCGTTTTGGGGGACTGTCTTATGCAATATTCAAGTGCGGATTCTCAGCCCAATTTGAATTTGACTTTTGATTTTGAGTGTTGTACGGGTCACTATGGAAGCACATTTAGGGCAAGGTTATACGCTGTACTGTGAAGAAACCGTAATAGCTGACTCTTGAGGTCAACCAAAGTGTGTGAAAATTATTGTACTTATAACCTGGACAGAGTTAAAATAAAAACTTATTGTCTTCCAATTTAACATTTATTTATCAATTTCTATTAATAAATATTGCTGTTTCGGGAATCATAGAAACTTCTACACTACTTTATATACCTACTTTCTGGAAGCTAAAATGCAAGGAAATGTGACCCCAATTGCGTGACACTGACAATTTCAAACTGAATTAATATGAATAATGAAGGACATTTATTGCTAATCCATTGCTTTATGTTTGAACAATTTCTGATTGAAACAACAACATACATTGCGTTATGTATAACGCAGTGAATGTTCCAGAACTCTCAAAATTAAAACCATTGCTACTTATAGTCTGTTACGCAATTACACTGCTGTGTAATACACGAAACAACATAAGCAATAGAAGCTTAATGCAAACATAGCGAGTAGTGCTCAGTTTTTCTGTCTGTGCTAACAGATTACGTATGTCTTGTCAGGTCAAGAGGTCGTGATCCCGCTCAATCAATCAATTAATCAACCTAGTCTATCAAAGTTCACCTTTAGGCAAAGGACATTCCCAAATTGTGCCACAACGAACGCCCGCGCATTTTGAGCCAATACTTACAATACTTAATTCACGAATTCAAAACACGAGGTATTATGAATTCTTACAATAAACAAATACAGTGACGTATATGGTTGAGTTAAAAAAGAAAGCTAAGTAAATAATACGCCAGAAATGAAATACAATTCAAACATAAACACTTCGCCTGGATATTAATACTTTTTATACGGGACGCAATATGCTAGTAAACGTTAAGATTACCCCACACGTTGGAGCAATGCTAGCCGGGAGAGAAAATTTGTGTCGATTTACGTAGAATTTAAAATATAATATGGATGAGACGAACAAAATGCTTTAAACTTTGTACTGAGTTGAAACTAACTTCTGTCCTCTAAAACTCTTCTTTCTCTATAGAATAACATCCTACTGAAGGAGAAAGGCTAATAACTGTCTGGAAGCTCGTTTCCGTGGGTGTATTACCGGCATCCACATGAGTGAAGCCGCGGTCAATCGCTAAAAACTATATAAGCCGTTTCTTATGGCGACGGTCTAATGGGCACCTGCAGAAGCATCGCAGAGAGGTGGCTATCTCAGAGACAGAGTTGAAATCTCTCATGTGCCCGTAATGACACTTATCGACGTGGGCTATATCATTCCATTCGGAACATAGCAACAGGCCCTGGCGGCAGTATTAACTCAATCATATAACGCTCTACCAGCCTATTATAAGCTAATTCTGACGAATTTATATGAAAGACTGCTTCTCTGGAACAACCAGACAGATATGAAAATATCTTTTCATCCTCTGTTAATCCTTAGGTGCCGTAAAAACAGAAAACAAGGCACAAAGAATGCTAAGCGAACACAAAGCAGACACGGGCGTGTAATTTTACTTGGATGAAGTCACATAACTTAGAAACAGACAATTAGACAATTAGAAAATATAAGAGGTTTGCCTTTTGTAGTAGACATAAAGCCCTCTTATGTTTTGTGAGTATAAAATATTGGTACAGACAACAGCACATCAGGCTACTAAAATCTGTCAAATTTCCTTATTAGATGTTCAACTTTATTTCTAAAGCATTAAGGCTTAAGGTTGATTGGGAATATCGGACAGTTTGGGCTAGCTTGACCTGCTGTCGTCTGCACATGTTCATTTTTGCTCACCTCGTTTTCCGATTCAAACAAAATTTGATCATATTCACTAAGAGCTACTAAGAATATGATTGAGGTCACATTTTCGAAACAATGAATCCACTTCCTTCGCTCGGATCTCTGTCCGCCGACGTCGACCATTCTGTATGAGATGTACAAAATTAATTAATAATAAAACATGGGAACACAGACAAGCTGGTATAAAAAAAAACGTGTTATTAAGTCTTGGTGCAGGATAGGGTTATAACATAGATTAATATGGCGTTCCTCTGCTATTCGTGGTTTACATAATTATTATTAACATTTAAAACGATTGCTTGCTTATACGTGAACATTTTGCCTCGCAAGGCAAAATGTTACGAAATACGAACTTGTGGCAGATTTTTTCACAAGCCCAATCAGTCATATCATTATACAGACAATGAATGATTTAAGAATTTGATGGAATAAACTCACGAATCACGCAGAAGGACGATGGTGTTAAAATTGAGGGTATTATTACAGATAATTTGAATGTTAAGACAAGCAATAGTAAATAGCAATTGTTGAAAGGTTCATAGACTAGCAGTGAAAGTGCTAAGAATGTTTCTGACCTAATCAAAACAGGCATCTTCGCCACGCCAAACATGCTAGAATTTAATGTTTAGATGATTAAGTGAATGAAAGAAAGTTTAATGCCACACCAAAACAAAAAAAATGTTCAAGATTGTGCAAAATTTTTAGGAATATTTAACAGAAAATGGCCCTGATTCCCTTGTCCTTTTCTTTCTATTTAATTAAGAAAAGGACAGAAGTTAAATACATATTAGTTTGGTCCTGTCAATTTAAGATACTCCATGTACAGATGACAGTACATTAAGCTACTATAATCTGTCAGATTTCTTTATTAGATTTTCAACTTTATATCTAAAGTATTAAGGCTCAACGATAATTGGGAATATATGACAGTTTCGGGTAGCTTGATCTGATGTCGTGCGTACATTTTAGACGTGATTAAAAATATAGTGACAAAAATTCGTCAATTTAAGTCAGGCGCTGACTAATTTGACAGGAGTAACCTAATATTTATCCAAAATATATAAAATAGAAAGAAAAAGTTGCACTGAACCAATATTTAGTTTACAACCTACATATTTTGGTTCAGAGCAAGGGAATTGGCCTCTAATGTAACCTCTAAATCCATGTTTTTTTTTAAATTAATTATAAACCTATTCACTTAGAAAACTTAGGAATAGGAAGGATGACGGCAGTTGAGCGAGGTGATGCAATGTTAAACCCAAGATCAACACGACCAACGATGCTGCGACAGAGGGAGATTCATCTGGAGACTCTCCACGACCAAACTCCCGACACTACAACATTTGGCGCATCGTACCCGGCACACATCGCAACACAACTGCTCAGACCAGTTCTCCGTACGGCTTCACCAGACATCATGCCGGAACACGACGAATCGCTTGGCGGCCTTGTCTGGTGGGTGGTAATTTCTGCAGGCAGGCATGTTATGGCCTACCACCGAGAAATGACCATGTTTTTAAATTACAACATTAACGATAAAGGAATGTGTTGTAGAAGTAGAAACTTTGTGATTTTTTTCGTAGTTTCAAATTTGTAAAAAATGGTGGCGTTTTTGAGTTAAATGCTGATGTAGATGAACAATACAATTTTGATTGTGGGGTGGCACAATAATGGTAACTAGTACAAATTAATTAATTTACATTTTACAGAACTTTCAAAGTTTTAAGTATACAGTTTTGTAACTATTACAGTTTGTGATTTATTTAAAAGGGCAAAAATATGGCCTAAATTAAAAGCTAAAAATGTTACTTTAGTATCTTAATGTTTTATGGTTCATAAATTATCCATAATTATTACAAAACTTTAATCAGAACAGCCATGAGATCATCACGTACATCAAATTCTCTTTCGACCTTTAATCGAGAATTGTAAATTCATCACCATGTTTCTGCCACAAAATAATGAAGAAAAATGATAGACATCTCCTTTTTTCCAAGATGAATATGATCCTACAAATGTATGTTGTACCCAGACCTAGCTATAAGCGAAGCAGTGTGTTTCAAAGCATAGTGCGTTTTGGCATTTTTTGTTCAAGCGAATATAAAAAATAAAGCACTGACCGTCAATTAGGATATCAAAACCACACCTTGAGCTATAAAGGGAAAAACTTCAAACAATTCGGTTTTTTTTGGATTTGTTTGTTACTAAGGTAAACGATAAGTACTCATACTTTCATAGTGTTAATATGGAATGTACATTGTACTTTTTAACAATATTAAGTATTTCAAGGGGAAATAGCTCTCAGGATACTACTAGCGTTCCAACAATCCTGTGGTTTTGAACATACCTAAACACGATCCCGTCAAGATCGAAAGGATATTCGAGGATGCCGGTGGTCGGCTGACGAGCTCGCAGGATATCCTGCTCGGTGGGGAGGTAATCGTCTTTCTCGATTCTCGCCAAATCGCTTAAATAGCTGAAATATAGATCATGCAGCGCTAACAGCCAGAACGCAGACACATGCACATAAGATACCCACCATATTACATACATACACGTAAAAATAAAGTGGTAAAATGAAATAAAGTATGGAGACAGTAAGTCCCATGATACCATGCACCGTTAAAGCGAGTCATGCACAGCCCAACATGTTTAATTTTTACCTAAATCGTATTTCTTCCAGGTCAAATGGGTATTCTATAATGCCAGTTGTTGGGACTCTTACACGCAGAATGTCCTGCTCTGTTGGTAAGTAATTTGGTGCCGCCACGCGGTCAATCTCCTGCAAGTAGCTATAGAAAAATCTTTTCTCAGTGTGGGTTCAGTTACATGTAAAGCAGTTAAATTAATTTCGATACTTTTCATTCACTAATATTATGAATGCAAGTACATTTTTCAATTTTTACGACTTGGAATGAAATTCACAAATTTTGTGATCACATAAAGAGCTGCATATTATATACCAGCATATTTACTTTTCTGCTGTAAATAGTAATAGGCAAACCTAAATTTATATTTTCTGGACATCTTCAACTGTAAATGAAGACGAAAATAATGTCAATGGAGAAAACAAATGGACTTAATCCTTGCTGTCTTCCGATTCTCGCAAAAAAGTGACCTTTTGTGTTTGTTACAAAAACGCTTTAATAATTTTATTGACAAGAATCACTCATTTTCCCAAGTATTTTCAAGAAACTAGGCAACTGAGACAAAAAACGTAAGGTGAACGTTCGTAACGTGAACCACTCAGCTTATTGAATTATTGCTAATTTGGATTATGACATCATATTACACAGAAGGACAAATCTTTCGCGGTTTTATTCGACATTCTCGACCATCCAGTTTCCTGTAACCGGGATTTGCAGATATGGCGATGACAATGTGGACTCGCTTTAATAGGAAATCATATTTATTTTTTAAGTGATAATTGCCCACATATGATTAATCATTGTGATGCTATTATTATAGAACACAATACCATGAATATTTTATTTAATAACCATAATCCGAGATTGTAAACATTTCTTTTAGATGAGAAAATAGTTGGTATTTTAGGATTGTTAAGTTCTATATAGTTTTTATAACACAACTTACTATTTGGCGGAGTCAGTTAGTTGGTATTCTCGCCTACGATCGTAGCACTCCTGGATGCCTGCGTCAGCCCACAAAGCCTTGATGGCTTCAACATAGGGACTCTCAAATGTTGTCACACTCTCAAAGTCGATCGATGATATCAACTCCGCCTTCTCCTGGAATGTTACAATTTTGTATTTCAGCATGGAATGTTGTTTGTTATTGTAATAGCATCATTGTAAATTCCCATGAGTGATTAGTCATCAGGACAAATGGGACTGTTATAAATTGGTACATTCTTGCCGTGGCTGAAGTTCCTCTATATTCAGTCACTTACTTGTAGTTAATGTAATATATATTAATACGTACATAATACATAAATATGTTTTCACATAGTCACTGCATAGCCTATTTTAGTTAATATAGTGAAATTATATATTGAAAGTATTACACAATATGTAGCCAGGTATTTGTAGCAAAACATAAAACAATCCCTCCGATTTTAGTAGTCATTTGATTGGTACACTAATAATGTCCCAGTAATCATTTTACAAGGCACTCTGAGCTAAATATCATTCTTTACCATTACTTCAAAACCATAAACTCTATAAGCTCATAAATACTATAAGATTTAGGAAAGACCGATGCAAGATGGATGTACGGTGTGAATAGTGAAATGGATAGAAAATATATAAGAAAAATATAAATGTTGCGCCGAAGAATATGAACATGAGAACGCCTTTATGTTAATTGATTTGAGGATATGAAGATAATAAACTTTTTGGCTGTCGTAAAATTAACATTCAAATAATAAACATGTTTAAATTAATCTAAGTTAGATAGATAACAGGTACTCACGCTGTTGGACGGATTTCCATATTGGATGGTAAGGAGCTCCATGGCGCGAATCATGCTCTGCATCGCCATGAAGATATTCTGGTATACGAGCTTGATAAATCCCCTTTTGTCATCATCGCTGTAGCCGGAGCCGTGGATAATTCTCATCTGCTTGATGAACGTCGACTTTCCCGACTCGCCAGTACCTGAGATATTACAAAAAAAAAAACACATTAATAATGACATTTTCTTACAAACTTTTTCACAACACTTTCTCTTGCCGTGGGTTTGGCACTGGGCCGACGTGCATTGTTGCGACTATAATCCAATTCCTCACATGGAGGTTTGTCAAATGATAGGCTAAATTATGGATTCAAATGCATTTTTTATTGAATGTTCCTTTATTTAAATAGTAGCAATAACCAGCAGGATATTGAGGTCGTAATCTGAAATTGAGCTTATGGTTTCTTTCGCCACTCTTGTTCATCATGACTTAAGTTTTTGTCTTTTACAGGGGGCTCCGATCAGAATATATGCGCTGATAGTCTTCTAGACAGAAAGCAACCACAGAAGCGCTTCGAGATTTCCTTGTGAGCTGCTAAGCTGGGTTACCATATACGAGGGCGGCCGTATTCGTCAAATGATATGATGTTATGGGCGGTTCAAAACCGTTCAGAATTAGAATATACATACCGCACTTTGCAATCCGATCGTGTGGTTGCTAAGCAGTGTAGAGTAGGTAGGTTTCTTCATTAACCACTGATTACATTACATTATTGATAAGTGTCCGCCATAATAACGGATAATAAGATTTATATATTCCGACTCTCTATCAACACACGATTTATCAACTAATTAGTTACATTGCACTTTTATTTATTATCATCCGTTAAGATGTTAATAATGGGAAAATCTGGCTAGATTTAATATGGATCGAATGAATACTGGTCGTTGTCAGTGACAGGACACCAAGTGCCAAAATTTGTCATGTAGCATTTAGGTAATTGTTCAATTTAAAATTACATCTGTGGCTTCCTCGAATCTACGAGGATATTGTTACTAAGTGCCTATTCTACGTATTCATTGAAGTATACGACTTAGTGGCTAATTAGATTATTTTATTAAGACCCGAAGCGACTATTCGCTCTGGTACATCGCGTGCAGAATTAAGGGTGTCACATGATAGTCGCCGTGCTACTTTGGCCACAGTCGACCCCGAAAATTATAACGAGCCCCGATTTTACAGTTCCCAATGTTTCCCGGCAGGTGATTCCAACAATTTGCCAAATCACATTTTGCTTCAAGTTTCCTACTTTGCTATTAAAAAGATAAACTGTGCTCTTTATAATCAGGTTCAGTATATTTAAAATAATTGTTTTTGCCTCTGTCTTCTGAAATATTATGCACTTTGTCCCGGAATTATAGCTGATAGTCATCGGTTGCTAAATAAACATAATTCTATATAAACTTGATCTCATTAATGTGAAGCTGTAATATTTATGAAGGTATCTTAAATCGATAATTATGTACTTAAGGAGATAGATAGGTACTATGAGTCATTTAAGTAATACAATATTATTATGATTACCCATTATTATTGAGCAATGCAATATTATTATGATTACCAACTATTGTTGATAATCATAATAAAATCGCATTGTGAGCAATGCGATCATAGTATTATTTATTTATTTTCCTATCTCAATCAGAAAATAAATAAATATGTATTATTAATTTATTATGAAGAATTGTTCAATGGAATCTTAGTGAAGCACTTACAACTATGATTAAGGGAATCACTTGGGGTGTACCGATCAATTGCGGTTTACTTAGAAAAAAGTAACACAAATTAAAAAACTTCCTATAACCAGTGGTTTATTAAAGCTTTTCCAAATGACAAAATCGCGCTAGGATGACTGAAAATGGGTTCATTCTGGGGACAGATACCACCATACCCAAGGTTCTATGGGACTAGTTTCGCCCAGCACATGCGTTTTTATTGTAGGAGTATGTTAACTTGTTGAGCATATTCAATATAAATAAATAAATATATATACGGACAAATCAGACAGATGGAGCTAGCTCCAAAGTAAGTTCGAGACTTGTGTTATGGGATACTAACTCAACTATGTATACTATATTTTATAATAGAACAGACAACACACACAAAACAACATGTACGCACAACAGTAGATCAAGCTACATACTACAATATGTCAAATTTCTTAATAAGATTTTCAACTTTATGGTTAAAATATTAAGGCTCAAGGTTAATTGGAAATATTCAGCTTGACCTGCTGTCGTCCCTACCTATTAACATCATTGTTTCATCAATCAATGTGCTAAAGGAAATTTTTTACTAACTAAAACCTGACTTAACACTTACTCTCCATGGTCCTAGTATGGCCTCAACAAGATTGTATCTAGAGTTTAAATGGACTGATCTCTGAGTTTGTTTCGATCATAGCAAACACCAGTGGCGAAGGGTGAAATTTTGACAAAGGGAAGCCGGTCCAAAAAAATAAACACTTAAACACTTACCTACTGCAGGATATCTTGGAGGAGGTCTTCAGATAAGAATAATATGAAAAGCCCCACCTTCACCTTACAAAAAAGGACTGATGATTTGATAACAATGTCTTTCAAGTATGATAAAAGCGGCTTTGTGAAAAGCCTTTTTCGACGTGCATCTCTATACCACACATGCATGCTTGTTAGTAAGTACTAAGTTAAGTACCTATTGTTAGGGAATAAGAGTCAAGAAAAAATAAAATAAAAAATTATAAAAATAATAAAGTGTTAAAAACCGAACCACACAGACACCGATCCAAAACCAACAAAAATATTAAGCAAAAATAAAGCAAATTATACACAATCACAACGTTATTTATATTCTAATGCAATGCGTCTGTTTTTTTTTAACAAAATGAGCTAAAATGTTGTTATAAAAATTCGGATTACTTTTAATTTTATTAAGCAAATTTTTTTCAATTGACATGATAGCCAAATCGGACAATCTCTGCTCTTTTTGGCAGTTTCGCACATACGTGTGAATGCGTTTTAAAGCAGAAAATGACCGCTCAGCTGAAGCTACTGAAATGGGGAGGGTCAGAATTAAACTGCAAAGAGTCGAAACTTGAGAAAATGCGTCTTTCAAAGACGAATTAACAGTAACAGCACTCTATATGAATTAAAGCCATAATAACAAACAAAATTAACAGTATTTAACCAAATCTGCGATTAAATTACCTTACAGAATCCGTCACAGTTTAAATAACACAAATATTAAAAACAAACGAAAAACTCACGCACCATAGGTAGGTATAGAACGCTATCTCGTAGTAGCGTGGTTTCTGTCTCTTTCTAATAGAGGAGAGGAGAGAAATACAAGCCGCTCGCGGGCGGCTTATATTTATCAAGTTTTACCGCGACGGTTAGCGAGAATTAGAAAGAGATGGACTGACACGCTCTCTCTTTTCGCGGCATAGTAAACCGTTGACATAGGTAAGCTGAAATTCGACGGCTTCCTTCAAGAGAACTACGAAAAGAATTACGAAAAATTGAAGCGCTGATTAATTTACGACTATAAAATGAAATGTGATACTTAGGGTATTGCTAAAAATTGCGATTGCTATTGTAAATCGCGCCGGCATTTGATTAATAATACTTTGTTAATGAAATAGAATGTAAATACTTTTGTATGAATATGGAACTGATTTTTGAAAGGTAACCCGGTGGGAATCGGCTTGTATGGACTCTTCGCCACTGGCAAACACTCAATTCATATAGTTTTAAAAAATTATTCTGTTTTAACCGACTTCAAAAAGGAGGAGGTTCCTCAATTCGACCGTATATATGCTTTTTTTATGTTGTTCGCAGATAACTTCGTCGTTTATGAACCGATTTTGATAATTCTTTTTTTGTTGGAAAAAAGATATTTTCAAGGTGGTCCTATGATAAGGACATTAGGATCTGATGATGGAAGACCAGAGAAATCAAGGAGAACTTTCAAAAATCATAGGGGCGACTAGTGCATTTCTTAGTATTTTCATTAAGTATTTTAGAGCACTACAATTTAATAAAGGTCTGTAGTAGATCTTATAATGGAGCCAGGAGAGTCGGGGGAACTCCTCAACAACTCACAGCAGCTACCTTGTGTTTGGGCTTGATTAATTTGTTTTGATAAGAACTTTACACCTAGATGGGTTGTGACTGTCATAAAAGCTCTGATGATGAAGACAAAGGCCAGTTCCAGGAACTCCTCAACGGTTTACAGTAGCTACTTTGTGTTTGGACTTAATTCATTTATATTGATGAGAACTTTGCACCCATTGGATTAAAACAATGGTCTGCAGTAAATCTGATGATGAAAACCAGAGGCAGTCGAGAGAATTCTTCAAAATTACGGGTACAAATTAAAGTAAACCATAATTACGTCATTTCCCAACTATATTTGCGTCAGCTTCCAGTCTGACAACTGAATACATAGTACTTTTCACAAATAGTACTTTTTTTTTTGTAATAAAGTTTTTATTGTGTGTAAAAAGGGGGGTTTTTGACGAGATTTAGGCCCGTATTCCAGAAGCACACTCAAAACTGAAGCATTACTTTTAAACTCGTTTGAAGCCTTTTGATTGGTTGAAACTAGTTTTAAGTAATGCTTGAGTCCTGAGTAACGTTCTGTAATACGGACCTTACAGAAATAGATGTAATTGAAGGCTGCACTGATGGCGAAAAAATAATTGTACTGTACCTACATCAACCACGCTGCCACTGCTGGCTAAAACTAACATTACACCAATTATCTGGTAATTAACTTGCTGATTTATACAAAATTACCATTTCCAAGTCATTAAAATACATGACTGAAATTGATATGAGTATACGTGTTTAGGTTTCCACTATCTTTAATATACCTTCATTTTTAATATTTATTGTTAATGTGGTGTATTAACTGGTGATGTTTCTTTAATTTTCTATAGTGTACTTACTTCTAGATTTGCATAGTCGTCACCCCAATTTTAAAATTCCTTTTCCAATTAATATCTCTTCCCTTTTAACATATCCCTCTACAGAATTACTTGTGGCGTTGATGGTATTCATCCGCCACAATAATATAAAATTATAAGCAATTTCTTCAAATATTCTATATTTGGTTGTGGTATATGTTTTTATTCATGTTCTAATAATTATAATATATTACTTATGTAGTTTTATGTTTTCTTTGTTCCAGTTCAGTACTAACCCCTCAAGAAAGGTCAACTGTAAAATCGAAAGTTTTGATTTAATTATTCCTTTTTTTTTACATACACTCTTGCTTTTCAAACCACTTGACATTGGCAGAATAGTCGACATCCATCGATTTTAGTTGCCATATTAAAGAATAGAATAGAATATAGGTACTAGTACTTCTTGAATTATAATTTAAATCAATTGGTACACAATTAGGTAAGTATAAAAGAATTTAAATTTTAAATTCTGTAGTACTCAGATCAAAACTTCATAGATAATGTGATTGTTCTACAGTGGCCTCAGTTCAAATAGTATTTAAATCAATTTGATAGAAAGAACAATCTGTATATATTTACTTAATAAGTTATTTTAGTAATGCATAAACTATTAATAGCATTTGGTGATTGTACTTGATATTTCATTTAGCTTTTAAATAATACCATACTAAAACTAATAGTGTTGAGGGAACGGATATTTCGTAAAGATAAAATTGGAATGAATGATAAAAATGGTTTAAAAAGCTTTAAATATTATAGTAATTTGTTGAATATTCGGAAAATTGAGGATGGACCATAGCACATGTAGTGATGTTATTAATAACATCACTGATATCTTAATCTCGAACCTGTCCTCGAACTCCTCCAAAATGACTGAACTGATTTTAATAAAAGTTCGTATAATACATTCGTTAGGCATGAGAATAGATTTTTATCTATTTTTATATTACTACTACTTACATAGTATATATACTACTTAAGTAGTAGTAGTAGTATTTTTAGTAATAAATAAAAAAATAAAAATAGTAAGTCTAGTAAAGAACATGTTTATCTAATTTTGTCATTAACTTTGAAAAGGAAAATTTGAATAGTGTAATACCTAATTTTCATGAGGCAATATAAATCTTTTAGAGCAGGGGCCGCATTGTTCATAGTCATAAATAAATGTTTAGAATGTGGGTACATTTATTTTAAATAACCAATAAAAAAAAAAATCTCTTAAAAGCATTTAAGTAAACTGAATCCTGATTAAAAAGTGATGATAATAATATTGCAAGTACATTTTTCCCCCATTTATCTTTAGTCTTACTAAAGTTAATCAAGGAAAAAGTACTTTATCTATCAAATTATTAAAATATAGACTAACAGTTTTTGCAAAATGTATGACAATTTCAAAAGGTGATATATACTGTGGGTATAAAACTTAGAACTCTTACATATTTTCTTCTGAAGTTGTAAATCTTTTTATGCTGTACTGTTATACAAAACAGTACAACATAAATTACACATATGGATACCTAAATTGGAATTACAAATTTAAGGAAATCAATTTAAAACAAAAATGTTAATGAGTTATGTATCGATTAATATAGGTACTTAAACGGGACCAAATTTTCTACATCTAACAGTAAGGCTAGAAAAGAAAAAAAAAGAACTGTTCATAAGTGGGTCAAGGCAGCTATGACACATTTTATGAAAGCAGAGTGCTCATACTTGTATTAAATTTTTAAACCTGTGACATTATTACTTCTTTCAATAAAAAATAGAATTAACATAAATTATCTTTACTGTTTACGGGTCAGATAGGTAGTTGCTTCATCTAAAATACAGGTACTGAGCTGTATGGATTAGACTGGATGCTGGCCCCAAAAATGTTTGGATTAAAGCTAGCCAGATAAGATATCAACATCAACCTTTCAAAGCGTAATCACCACGCTTGCTCAATGTGGGTGGGCGATTTCAGACTTACAAGTCCAGGTTTCCTCAAGATGTTTTCCTTCACCTTTTAATCAGTCTTCGGTAACCAAGATATACTTAGAAAATATGTATAACTTAGAAAAGTCACATTTGTACTTGCATGACCTGGAATCAAGCCCTCACACTCATACTTGAGAGACTGAGAGGTGTTTTAGCCACTAGGCCACCACAACCACATAAAGCAAATGATGATAATAATATTAATTCAGTGAACTTGATATTTTTTTGTGGAGCACAAAATTAATATGTAAATCATCCAATGAAAGTTGCAATATTTGTTAAACATTTGTATCATGCAAAATTCTTGAATTTGATTCTATCTAAAAATAGAACTAAACATAACATGAGTCATGGTGATAAGAAAGTTGGAATGTTATCAAAATACCTACATTCATGTTTGATATTAGAGTTACTGATGGCAGCATCCTGTTGGGATAATCAGCCAGAATCTAATAACATTTTAAATTAGTAATCTTAAATCATATTTATAGTCAAAATACCGATATGATATAAAGATTTGACTAGTTGCAAAAATGTTAAAAAACTGACATTGTTTTGATTTTTTAATACCTACATGATGCTAAAAATTTATATCAGATTAGGTTATATTAATATCACACATTTTCTATTATCTAGATAGATAATATTGTCTATAAAAGACTCATTAAAGGTATTTTTAGTCAAATGGTACCAAATTGGTACATCTAAAGTGAATATTAGTAATTACCTGTTAATGCCCAGTGTGTTATTGTAACAGCGGGATCTAAATGTACCAAAGAGCAGAATAACTTCCACATATCGCTCTGCAGCAAGTCTGCACTTAAATTGTACATACATGTGTAATTAATTTGTAACCAACCAATTGATTCAGCACACAGATTTATAAATCTATTTATTGCTATCTCCACTCAAATTATTTTTTGCAATAACAGAAACACTTTGTAAAGAACTAACAGCTTTTGCTAAAACATTATCTTTGTTCTGTCAACTTCATTATCTACAAGTTGATGTCAAAATAAAGCCTTCGTTGTAACAGCACTATACGGGTAAGTGAATTTAAAATCTATTTTAGTACAGACGATAGCACACCAAGCTACTACAATCTGTCAGATTTCCTTATTAGATTTTCATGTTTATCCCTAAAGCATTAAGGCTCAAGGTTGATTAGGAATATTTGGGGTAGGTTGACCTGCTGTTGTCCGTACATGAGTCATTGAAAATTAGGATGGATATATTTCAACTACAGATGGATTAAGAAAGAAACACAACAATACTTATACATAATACTAGTAAGTACATCTAGTTCAACCACAGAACTTAATATTAACATTCTGTTAAGTATTGCTCAACAAGTACTGTAGCACTGATCAGGTGTGAACTTTGGTATGCAATCTTCTGACTCACCTCAGTTCTCTTAACAAATAGCATCATTAACTATATAACAGTCATACTCATGTACATGATATTGACCTCAAACAAATGTAGGGCATTTAAAATGAGTATGCAAATTATGGAGAAATTAATCAGGAGAATGGTTCTGATAATTTGGTTAAACATGGAACTGAGCTTTGCTGGGTTGGGTATTCAGCATAAAATAACTAATTTTTTCAATTACTAGACATGGGAGTAGGTATTTTCTGTTATAATCATCATATGCACTTACCAAGCAGCAGCAATTTGAGTTCCCGTCGAGCATCTCGTTTGTCTTTCCGAAGCTGACGCTCGATTTCTTGATTTATTCGTTTTTGCTCCTTCGCCTCCTCCGACATGCAGCACTCCATGATGCCCAAGAGCGGAGTGCCGCAGTCCTTCCTCTTGTGTGGAGCCTTGTCCTTCCGGCAGGCCTTTCAACCGAGGCACACCACTCCTAGAAATGACATTATTATTACACTCACTGTATCACGTTCAACACGACACTAATATCACAAAACACGCACCGACGCGACAACGCGCGAACAATCATTCGAAATAAAAACGATCAAATACTAAAACCGACAATCCGGTCACTGGGTGTGGTGACTTATGATCGGTCATATACATAAACGCTTCTGTCAACTGCCGACATAAACACATCGAAATCCGTTTATATACGAGCGTGGAACCTTGCGAACCGATCGCATAATCTTGTTAATGTAACTAGATTCAAGAAACCTATGGCTATTCCACACACGTGTTATTAATAAGATTAAAACTGTGAGCAAACAGTGGATTGATGATACCTAGGTAATCTACTGATAACTAGAACGGCCTATGTCTAGGTTACGATGTGATTTGCCAGGGCTCACTGGGTGAGTTTTAACATCTTGTAAATACACTTTTGCACTCATTACGTACCCGAGAGTATATCCATAGGGCAAGATCAAATAATCCACTTCAAATTATTGCACTAACCACGATTATTCACTCAAGTCATACAACGTCTGCCTCTCAATATGGCGCTCGGAGATTTTTGGGCGATGGGTGTTCTGCGCGTGCGTTGTTCGTGTATTAGCAAATAAAAAATAATAGACTAAAATTGGATGGAACGTTGCAAAAATTAGTAAAGTTATAAATTATGATCAAATCTCGATAAATTTTATTTATTGAAAATGGAAATCAATCTAATTTTCATATTCGTCAAACTGGTTGACAGATTCTGTCAACTCAATTGTCACATAATTTGTTTCCTTAAGTGACTAATATTATAAAATTCAAGTTTTAACAATTTGCTCGATATTATGCAGTTTTTTTTTATTAAGAAAAAAATTTCAGCGGATTTTATGCGAATTATTATTTTACTGCTGAATAACTGAAATGCCAAAGCTCTACAATAAAAAAAACCGGTTTAGTCTTTGATTACGGCCATAGAACGCATAGACATATAGAACGCGTGATGTGATATGATAGTTGCCAACGTTAAATAATGCAACTAAACACCAATGATAATATTTTTCCTTATAGTGTTGCCGCTTTTTGGTATTTTTCTAAAGCATTTTATCAGATAGATTGCTTTCTGATACCGTAGCAGTACCACATCAGTGACTACAGTCTTAGGGCCATGTGAGTGACTTATTTTATACAGTCATTTACATTTTACATGGATGAATATTAAGGATAAATGTAGATATGCTATTTCAAATAATGCTCACATCACTCAAACTGTTACATCGATGTAGGTAGGATTGCTGTTATAGCATAGCAATACTGTGATTCTAGCGTCGAGGCATGTCAAGGCCTTTTTGAATCGATTTGTATTTGTTTTGTGTATCGATATCGAATCCAAAAATAAATATTTTTTTTTTCAAATTGAATTGACTAGGTACTATATTTCTGTTTTTCCTTCTTTATGTTAAAATAATATTTCAAGTCATAATATTCTCAATTCCAAGCTCCTGCGTCAAAGAGATTTTATAAAACTTGAATTAATTATTAATTGTAAATTTTCAATAATTACGATACAATACCAAACATTACGATTTCCAGTAATGGTGCACGAAGAAGCCATATAAGCTTAACGTAATACTCGACTGCCGCACAATGTCGTGCGCTTGTCCTAGACATAGAGATTAACCTTGAAAGGGAAGTTTGCTTGATGTTCAGAAGGTTACCAACGTAGGTATAGATATGTAGGTGAGTTTAAAACTGGGTTGACTGTATATTTACTACGTATTACTTTTTTGTTTAAGTCGTGATGGCCTAGTGGTTAAAACACCAGCCTCTCAAGTACCAGTGCGCGGGCTCGATTCCAGGTCAGGCAAGTACCAATGTAACTTTTCTAAAGTTATATGTATTTTCTAAGTATATCTTGGACACCAATGACTGAAGGTAAAGGAAAACATCTTGAGGAAACCTGGACCTTATTTAAGTCTGAAATCGCCCACCCGCATTGAGCAAGCGTGTTGATTACGCTCAGTCCTTCTTTGTATGAGAGGATACCTGTGCCCAGCAGTGGGACGATAAAAAGGTTGATAATGGTATTGATGACTTTTTTGTTACATTGATGAACACATTATTGTAACAGCCCTTTTATGTGTCAAGTTCTCTCGCTTACTTAACTTCCGGTACTTTGGGGACACCCGGCTTTATAAGTGTTGCAATGGCAATGCTCGGATAGGATGTATTTAAATATTTTTTTTTTTTTTGTTTTGGTTTGGAACCCACCAATGTGTCCTGAGACTACGCATTTCTAGAATATACTTAGCACCGTGTGTAGGTATGTATATTGTATGTACAGACGACAGCACATCATGTTACGATTATTTGTCAGATTTCTTTATTAGATTTTAATTTTATCTCTAAAGCATTAAGGCTTAAGGTTGGTTGGGAAAATTGACAGTTTTAGGTAGCTTGACCTGCTGCGGTCCGTACCAGAATTTGAAGGGTTATAATAATTATTAGGTGGATATAATTAATAGGTGGAGTTGTGGATGGATGAGTGGCTGCTATTCACTTTTTTATTTATTAAGAAATATACATATTTAGGGTTCTTTAGTCATCAAGGAACCTACCCTTTCGCTATGTCTATCTGTTCGTCCGCAGCTTAGCTTAGACACTCTTATTGAGTAGTAGAATGCTATAATTTTGCATGTATATATGTGTATCTTTTCATTTGTACAGAATTACACGCGAAGCCAGTCGAGATGTTTTTTTTTTTGTCTAATATTATTTTTAAATATTACAGTCAACTGTCAAGTACCTATCCTTTCCCACTGCCAGCTAACCGTTTTCTAGAGATTCTACTAATGCCTACAAAGCCGGGCTAAAGTTGAAAAAAAATCCTCCTATAAAAATACATATTATTTCGCAAAAGGAGGTAAATTAATGCATGTGCGGTAGGCATTAGATGCGCGGCACGCGGTCGCATCGCTCATTTAAATAATACCGTTAAAAACGGTGTTGTCACCTATTTAAAAAATACCACATTTTGGGGAAGTTGGAATTAATTCGCGAAAAAAAAAAAAATATTTCTAAAATCATTAAATGCTTTTGTTACTATGATGATTATGTAAAATGTCAAGTGTTTACCTAACCTTTATTATCCGTATGAGTCGGACGGGGTTTTCTTTACATATTGTATACAGAATGTATCTGACATCGTAACGCAAACTTCGCGAAAAGGCTACACCGCATGCCACTAATCAAATTATGATAGGCATTTATGTCGTTAATGAACGGTTACAGAATTCAAAGTGTTTAAAAAAAGTGTCGGCTCGGCCTTTGAACGTTGTAAGCGTGCCGCCGTGCGAGTTTGTAGGTATGACGTTGATCCCTGATGTAAACTCAATTAAATCAACAGATAAGATAGTTTTCGAGTTTTGTTTTCATTGCGCTTTTTTGTGTAATTAGCAAATTAATTTTTACTTTAAAATTTTATTGGGTTATAAAAGTATAGCAATTATGAACGGTCTAAAGTGAAAAAAACTACATATTGTTTTTTTTTTCAAATCATGAAATAACCGACGATAAATTCCACCACTGGGGGGTTCAGAATCATATACTGGATCCATGGTAGGTACTCGTTTGTGCGTCGATGTCAGATACACCCTTTATGTAAATATGTACATATTTTAACGAAGTTAAATTGAAAATTATCACAGTAAAGTAGCCACACATAGTTAACAAATGTACGTTTAATAGTCAACTAACTATACTTGAACGTGGTTTTTAACTACAATGGAACACTTATTTTTTGGGAAAAAGAATGATAACTACCCTCTATTATTTATAGTGCGACACGCACTTGGCCGATTTTTATTTAGAATGTAGTCGCTGACAAATTTTTCAATGTCAAAGGGGCAATTCATGCCACCTGTGGTCTTGCACCTCATATGTATGAATGACGGTTGCAGTGTTTTGGGTTCAATTCCTTTTTGGTCGCCCAGAGCGGGAGAAGTCATTTGATATTTGGAAAATTGTCAAATGATTTCTCTCGCTCGGGGCGAATTCCATACCTGAGGTTTGCAAATAGGTACATTCTGCGTTAAACTATGTGGTGTTGTTTCGAAATAAAACGATAAAATATTTAACAATAACTATTTAATAAAATAATTTATTCGAATCATTTAGGTAGATGATGTCATAATGTATCACATATATTGAATCTTACCTCATCAATTGTGTAAATAGTTCGTATAAATCAATACCAATATTTTATTTTAACAGGCAAATCTTGCTTATTTCTAAGAAACAAGATGTAATTTCAAACATAATATCTTATATTAATACTTTTTTGAGGAGTATAGTCTTAAATCTAACATATTCCTTTTGTAAGAATGTTCACAGGTACACCAAAGTTGTTCAATATTACTTACTAAATCGGAATCACTCACTTCACTACACTCCACAGACGTATAAAGGGACGTCTGTGCTCCACTCGGATTTCAGAAGTCTAAAAGGCTCCTTTGGAGACAAAAACGAGCACCAGACTTGTTGAGTTTACAGAAGAATGGTGCTAAAGCTTTTTTTATCTTGAGGCATTCAACCTCCGTTCCCCATTATCCCAATTTTTTTTTTTAATAATTATAAACTAGCGCTTGACCGCAATCCCGCCTGATGGTAAGCAGTGATGCGATCGTTGATGATAAAGCGCGCTAGTTTATTAGGAGCCTATTCAGTCAGAAAAACTGACCGAATAGGAAGGAAGACGGCAGTTGAGCGAGGTGATGCAATGTTAAACCCAACAACACGACCAACGATGCTGCGCCAAAGGGAGATTGATCTGAAGACCCTCCACGACCAAACTCCCAACACAACAACATTAGGCGCATCGTACCCGGCAAACATCGCAACACAACTGCTCAGACCCGTCCTCCGTACGGCTTCACCAGACATCATGCCGGAACACGACAAATCGCTTGGCGGCAAGGCTTTGTCTGGTGGGTGGTAACTTCTGCCGGCGGCCGATGTTATGGCCTACCACCGAGGAATTTGGAGCCCATTGAGGTGGTTGAGAGTTTGCTATGGTAGCGATTGGTGGGTATTTATAGCTAAACTAAAAGACACGGCTCCTTGTAACAGGGTTGTGTCCAAGGTATGAAAATTAAAAAAAAAAAGAATTAGTCTGTCTTATAGATAATAAAGAAAATTAAGACCCGTATTTTTTATTTTGTCGAAATTACCTAAAGCTACCCAGATATAGCGTATTAAAGTTACGGAGTGGGGGCTAATTGACGTCATGCGACATTTCAAATCAATATATCTTCCTAAGAATTTGAATGAAAGAAAAAATAAAAAAATACGTGTTCAATATTTTTTATAAATCTATCCGATGGACAATGGACATAAAATTATTTTTAAGGACACAACCCAAACCGATAGAATAAATATTTTGGTTTGCTTTGTAGTAATGCAGACGAAAATATGTTACGTACACCGGCAGGTCTGCACCCCAACAATTTATGAACTCCATACATTTGTAGGTTTCTTTTCATATCATAACTTGCACACTAATTGCGTACCACACTTTCCATCACAATTATTTGAAGGATATTGCTAATTCATTGCTTCATATATTCGAAACATTTGACTGCACAACACAATAAATAACGCAATGAATGTTGTAGAACTGTCAAAATTAAAGCCATTGCTCCTGCTGTAGGTAAGTGTATTTCATACCCTGCATACAAAATTGCTATCCTCACCTACTCGTACTTAACAATCTGATCGGCCAAGAATAAAATTGTCAACTTCCGAAAAGTTAATGCATAATAACGATCTTAATTTTTGGTACCTACTTACAGGCGAAAAAATTTAATCCAAAATATTCTTTTTAAAACTAAGTAATATCATTATGCAGTCTTTATGGTACCGGCCATTTCCTTGTTCGGGGGTATCCATCCTCCAAAGGCTTTCTCAAATTCTTTTGCGACAGCAATTGTTAAATGGTCGTTGCATTTGTTGGCAGCTATCTGAATGCCCACTGGTAGACCCTTCCTTGTCAGGCCTATTGGGCACTGTGTGACGGGCAATCCAAGGGCGTTGAATATCGTGAGATAGCCACAGTTGAGGAATTTGTAATAAATTCTGTAGTGAAGATGTGCCGGGGTCGGGAACGTTGGGTGTAGAAGTACCACGTCGCCTGATAACATTTTCTGTAATGAGAAAAGTAAATTATTATTTGTAGATCTGTTGTAATAATAATCATTCGATCAGCAATCAATGTTTGATCGTTCTTGATCCTCAGAACTAGGTAATGGCATTTTTTTGATACTATCCAGCACTGTCTCTCCTAGGCGTTAAAGGTTAACTTAGGGATTTTATAACTAGAACTAGATGCGCCCCGTGGTTTCACCCGCGTAAGTAGTAGTAGTAGTAGTCGTGGTGGCCTAGTGGTTAAAACACCAGCCTCTCATGAGTGCGCGGGTTCGATTCCAGGTCAGGCAAGTACCAATGTACCTAACTTTTCTAAAAGTTATATGTACTTTCTAAGTATATCTTGGACACCATTGACTGAAGGTGAAGGAAAACATCTTGAGGAAACCTGGACTTTATAAGCCTGAAATTGCCAACCCGCATTGAGCAAGCGTGGTGATTACGCTCAATCCTTCTCTGAGGACTTCTGAGACCTGTGCCCAGCAGTGGGACGATAAAAAGGTTGATGACGAAGTAGTAGTAATATAAAATACTAGCGGCCGCCTATTGGTCGCAGCGTGATGTTATATAGCCTGAAGCCTTTCTGGATTAATGGGCTATTTAACGGAAAAATAATTTTTCAAATCTGACTAGTTGTTCATGAGATTAGCGCGTTCAAACAAACAAACTCTTCAGCTTTATATATTAGTATAGATATAGATAGATAAAAACATATTCTCATGCCTAACTAATGTACCTATATACGATATTACATTAAAATCGGTGCAGCCGTTTTGGAGGAGTTCGAGAACAATCACTGTGACAGGAGAATTTTTTGTAATAGATTTTCGGCGACAAATAATAATAAAAAAAACAAAATTTATATTCTACTTTTTACGTTCATTCTTCACCCAGACTTACCTCAAATTCAGACTTGATTTCATCAAAAATGGAGAGCAGCTTCTTGTAGTAACTCTTTGGTAGTGCATCGAAGAATTTTAGTAGGGGCCCGTAGCATACGCAGATAAAGTTGTGATCCGACAGGCCAACTAGCGTCTTTAACACTTCAGGCCACACTGACACCCATTGGTCTCGTTTCTGTGGATCCGTGTAAATGTTCCGTACGTGTTTTATGTTCAACAGTATCCTAATGCTTGTTTCCCACATGTGTTCTATGTTTTTTATTTTGAGCTGCAAATATAAAATAGGTAGGTAGGTGAATAAGACTTTTCATACATAGAAAAAATAGGGCTTTCCGGTTTCTCGATACGGCTTAAGAGATAATATTGGATCTAAATGTGGACGAAGATGTAGAAGCTTCTGCAAAAGTATTTTATTTATTTATTTATATATTTGATACGACAAAATTAAGATCTGAGTACAAAGGTGCTGCTTATTTCTTAAGAAATTTCTTCCAGCAGACCTGCGAAAGGAGAAGTAAAACAGAAATGTAGACAATAGTGTGTACTTAAGAACAAGGAGGAAATAAAATATGATAAGTATAAAAGTAGTAATATTAAATATACCTACACATAAAACCAAAAATAATTATATAACTATACGTACTTAAATAAATACATAATACTAAAATACATAAATAGGTATATATAAATAATAAACAAATTCTCACAATATAGAGGAAAGATAATGCTCTTTTAATCGACGTTTAAATTTAGAAATAGTGTTTAAATCACGAATGTTAGGCAGGAGTGAGTTCCACAATCTTACAGCATGTAAAGAGAGGGAATAGGAATAGTAAATCGTTTTATGAGGATGATATTTAAGGATGCATTTTAGGTGTGATCTACAGGGTGCGCCGCTAGAGCGCGAGTTAGAAAAACGTTCACGCAGGTAGAAAGAATAAGATGGGTTGCGTAAGATGTTGAAAAGGAGACATAAAATCCTAGTATTCCTGCAAAGGCGGATTGGTATCAACAAATGAAGCTGCCAAGTGTCCGTCGTGTATGTTAATCAGAACGGACAAATCTTTGAGGTCAGATTGAATTATCTATTCTCTTCTTTATGTCGCCAAACGATTCGTCGTGTTCCGGCATGATGTCTAATGAAGCCATACGGAGGACGGGTCTGAGCAGTTGAATTGCGATGTGTGCCGGGTACGATGCGCCAAATGTTGTTGTGTGGGGAGTTTGGTAGAGGAGGGTCTCCAGATTAATCTCTTTCTGGCGCAGCATCGTTGGTCGTGTTGTTGGGTTTAACATTGCATCACCACGCTAAACTGCCGAAATGACTGACTGAAAAAACTGACTGAGTTTTTTTGAGTGAATAGGCTCTTAATAAACTACCGCGCTTTACCATCAACGATTGCATCACTGCTGACTATCAGAAGGGATTACGGTCATTCACTAGTTTATCCATACTAATATTATAAATGCGAAAGTAACTCTGTCTGCCTCTCTGTCTATCTGTCTGTCTGTTACGCTTTCCCGCTTAAACCTCTCGACCGATTTTGATGAAATTTGGCACAGACAATTTTTAGACCCTGAGAAAGAAAATAGACTACCTTTTATCGAAAAAAAAATGATAATCCCGAGGGAAATCTAAAAAGCGCTATATAACCGAATTCCACACCCGCGGGCGGAAAGCTGGTTATCAACAAAGGCTAATTTGTAAATAAACTTCATTATTATCATCTGCCTAACCTTTTTCCAACCATGTTATGGTCTTCTTCCAGACTAACCGAATTCAGCTGAATACCAGTATTATACATGGGGCAGTGGACTATCTGACCTCCATAACCCAATTACTGGGTAATACTTAGACCCGCCCTTCATACGGCTTCACCAGACATCACGCCGGAACAAGACGAATCGTTTGGCGGAAAGACTTTGTCTGGTGGATGGTAACTTCTGCCGGCAGCCGAAGTTATGGCCTATCACCAAGACACATATTAATTAACACACAAATATTAATTAGTATACAGAGTGGTGATGACAATACGACAATAAATTAAACATCGTGTACCTCAACACATTTCCAGTCTATCCATAAAAAATCATATAAATATGTCCATTAGTTTAGTCACAGGAAATTATTTTTCACATTTTCTACTTGATGTACCTACATGTTGATAAGGAAGCGCTTACAGGTTAATGATCGCCGCATTCTAACCTAAATCGCGGTACCAAACTTTAATAATAATGGCGCGAAAAAAGCACTTGTCGATACAGGATCGCGCTTACGCCGATCTGAGGTCAGTGAACCAATATTTTTAAAGAATGTTCTATTCCGTTTGCAATTTTATGTCATTTAGTTTGTTTGAAATTTTATTTTTTTTATTGTTAATGCTAGGTTTTTTTTCTATGGTTTAGGATTATTCCTATGGACCAGCATTGTTCGTATTTACACCACTCTGTATATGTAAGTTAGTTTAATGAACACACAAATATTAATACGAAAAATTATTACGAATTACTGTCTCCTTAGATACAGATCTAAGGAGACAGTAATTCGTAATAATTTTTCGTATTAATATTTGTGTATTCCCTAGTTTAGGAGGTAGGATTTATTGTTTTGTTACATAGATTTTTTTTTAAGGCTTTACTTTATCTATGTATGTTTTTGGTCAATAAAATAATTACTACAAATTATTATTATTATAAAAAAAACTGCACACTTAGTTTAAATGCACAAATAGTAAAAATGGTGGGTAGTGGTAACATTGTTATTTATTAGTGGTACTACTCGTACTAACCGGTTTAACTTCGATGTTGTAGGTATTCTTTATGTGATCTTTGGCTTTCTCCATTGCTTTTCTGACATCAGGGCCTATCGCGTCTGTTACATTGCTGCCATCTCCATCCATGTAGTAGAACTTCAACTTTGATATGTCGACCTGTGAATATATGTATACTATTGTCAGATAGGCAAGTTTTGAAACACAATAACACATTCAAATGCCCCTTATTCAGAACTAGAGTCTGGCTACCGAAAGTAGGCCCTGGAATTATTTGCCAAATTTTTTATAGCAACTCTGTATGAACGCTAATGTCAATTTGACAAGTTTGGCGTTCGGTATCTCTGGTGACAAATTGTATGCGTTTGTGTAAATTGTGATTCTAATTACAGTTTAAAATGAACAAATCTATCGAAAGATGTTGTTTTGCCAGACTGGCAAGTCCAACTAAAAACAACAACAGCGGGTGTTTTGGCGGGAAAGTCAAGCTGAGTGTCACGCTCGTTTTTCATTGGACTTTTAAAATTATTTATAGTGTTGTTTATTAAATAAAAGTGCGTGATTTATGTAGTAAAAAGTGCATTTAGTAAATAGTTCATAAAGAACAGTGAAATATCGCAGCATAGTGGCCACAACATGACTTTGCCCCAAACCTCACTCGTAAGACTGGTCACGCGGCAGTCTTTTTCGACATGAATAATTCATAATTACGTGACATTGGCTAAATGCACAAACCGTGCGAAGCCAATAAATAAAGAAATAATAAATAGGAACAGCGTGATGCCGCGTTTAAACAAAAACAAGATTATCTCGTGTAGTGTTGAATTTCATAGGGTAATAGACAATATTATTTTGATACTTTAAACACCTGCCTATCCAGTGGTCATAATAAAATTTTGGTTTATAATTTACGTACCTTACAAATAACTAATAAGATACTTACGCTTCTTCGCATTGAATAAAACCAATTATATTCATTCGTACATCGCATCAGTAAACGTATTCATTTTAATAACATCGCCTATGTTTTACGTATGTAATTAATTTACGTTGTAATTTTGTTAGTAATTTTAAAACAGAATCAGTAATTATAAGAAATAGCTTCATTGACTGGTAAGTTTTTACTATACACTGATGTATTGAAATTATGCCGAAAAAATTTCATTTTTATGTACGAATACCAAGAATTAATTACATATTTTGTATTTCTTCTTTGCAGAACTGAGTGTCAGAACACCAAAGAGAGTAAAAATGGAAGGTATCTGGAGTACGCCGGGAAAGAAACGCCCCAGGAAACCTACAGTGTCTAACCTAGATAACTTTGACATAGATGCTATGCGTAACAAGATAACGAATTTTATATTGTTAAAAAACAAGTTCCAACACTGAGGACATTGTTGGTGGAGTTACAAGAAAGTATTGATTTTAACGGATGCAGAGAAACTCTGCGCCGCTTGTTATTAGCCAATGGCTATGAATTTAAATAAAAATGAGCGTTCTGTATTAATAGAACGCTATGACATATCGTAGACATAGATTTTTAAGAACTTTAGCAGGAGAACGTGCAGAAGGCAAGCCAATCATTTATTTAGTTGAGACTTATGTCCATAGAAACTAGAAGCCTAAGAAGTCATGGCAAGGTCGTTCAACTAGTGGTGCAATTGACAATTTTTCGACCGGGAAAAGGTACATTATAGTTCATGCAGGATCAGAGAAAGGCCCCGTACCAAACTCTTTGTTAGAGTTTAATACAAAATAAAAACATGCTGATTTATCACCATGACATGAATGCTGCAGTTACTAAGGCCCAAATTTATTTTATCCATGTAGAAACTAGAAACGCTGACCAAAACCTACTGGCTTGTCCAAAGGTACGTCTGGCCCACCCGGTTGCCTTAGAACTTTCAAGAGCAGTGTGAGATCCTCTGCATAACGCGCGAGAGGCCCAAGTGTGAAGTATTCTTCAAAGTCAGGATCTAGGCAGTCCGGGATGTGACCTGGAAGAGAAAAATGTTTGTGTAATTAATAAATGTATTTTGTGCATCACTTTAAAGCTATTTATTATAAACAGAAGGGATTGTGTATGATCTTTTGCTAGATCACACACTACTTTTAGATGATGTGGGCAGAATGCAATAAAAGATGTTGAGTTTATATAAACTACTATATTGTTCCAAAGTTATAGGTAAAATGAGCTAATGGACTGATGTGTGCGTGTGATGTGTGTGCGCTTTACCATCAACGATTGCGTCACTGCTTACCATCGGGCAGGATTGCGGTCAAGCGCTGGTTTATACTTTAATAAAAAAAAAAAGAAAAAAAAAAGAATGAGTGACGTGGCCTTTGCTGGCCGTAATGAGAACACGACGACTTGATAGCTCGACAGTTCGACGCGAACTAATAATTATAAAGTAAAATGAATGCAAGACGTAAATGCTGACGATGCTATGTCTTCGCGAAAGAAGGAAATGCAATAAAATTCGAATCAGTAGATATCACACAAAACGCAGCTTCCGTTTGATTTTCAAATAAGCCAGCAGGATACCTAATTACTTCTCTATTGCAATCCCATAAGTCATAAATCGATTGTTGAGCATAGGTACAAAAATAATGGTTTATAAAGATAATATAAGAAAGTGCTATGCCATATTTAATAAAATAAATTCACAGATAACAGCAAATCAAGCTGCTACAATCTATCAAAGTTCTTTATGAGATTTCCATCTTTTTTTTTAATAATTATAAACTAGCGCTTGACCGCAATCCCGCCTGCTGGTAAGCAGTGATGCGATCGTTGATGGTAAAGCGCGCTAGTTTATTAAGAGCCTATTCATTCAGAAAAACTGAGCTAATAGGAAGGAAGACGGTAGTTGAGCGAGGTGATGCAATGTTAAACCCAACAACACGACCAACGATGCTGCGCCAAAGGGAGATTGATCTGATGACCCTCCATGACCAAACTCCCAACACAACAACATTAGGCGCATCGTACCCGGCACACATCGCAACACAACAGCTCAGGCCCGTCTTCCGTACGGCTTCACCAGACATCATGCCGGAACAGGAAAATGATTTTAACCTTTAACCATAAAGCATTAAGGCTCAAGGTTTAGTGGAAATATTTGACAGTTTCAAGTAGCTTGACCTGCTGTCGACCATACAGAAACTACCAAGGTCACAATAATAAAATAAAACAAGCATCGACAATAAAAAACAATTATGTAGACTCTCACAGATAATAAAACATTAGAAAAAGAAAGTAAACAAGAAACTGAAAGTATAGATTTCTCATTGTCATGATCTTGCCCATTACGCTATTTGTAACTCTTTACCTTCAACTGAGAGGAGTCTAGGTGTAGGCTTGTGTCCAAATATTCCAGTGAACATGGGAGGTAGTCGGAGTGATCCAGCAATGTCTGATCCTACGCCAATTATAGATCCTGCTGCTGAGATCAACGCCGACTGAAAACAAACAAATATTCCTTAGGGTAAGATAATACAGTGACGAAGCAGAGTTAACTTACGCAACGGCCAGTCAAAACGCTCTGCTTTAGACAGATCGAAACTTAACGAAACAGAAAAGTAGTCATACTGTCAGGGCCTTATGTAACCACCTTCAAAGAGATCACTGAAATCGGTTAACCGCATTGTGGTAATTATAATAGGTTGCGGTTTGGACTAAACTAATTCGCAGTTAACCTAATTGGTTTTTATTCGTTTTACTCCAAAAAAATATTAGAATCGTACGGACGATAGCAGGTCAAGCTACCCGAGACTGTCAAAAATTCCCATTCAACCTTGAGCTTTAATCATATAATATCAAAATCAAATAAAGGAATTTGACGGTTTGTAATACCTTGATGTGAAAAACCCTCTAGGTACTTGTCCAGATACAAGTAGAGGGTTTTTTATAAATTAGGTAGTAAAGTTTTCTCCACATTTCAGCAGATAGTGGTAATAATGTCATCTAAAAGAGGGGCACTTTTGTTAAATGTCACATTTTCTGATGTTCACAGCCAATAGGGTAGTTGACCAAAAAAAAACTAATTAGTCTATCAGTCAGATTCCCAAACAATACTAGACAGGTATTTTTTCTTTTTTCATATAAACAAAAAATGAAGAGGACACAGTGCGTTTAAAACTTGTGTGACGTCACTGCACGTTACACTTTTTAGCGAGCAGTGGCGTCACCAGCCATCACTCCTGATCTTTGATGCCTTTTATATTTGTCAATTTTTATTGATTTGATAAAACAAAATATACTTATCCAATATTTTTCTATAATCTGAATGACGGACTAAATATCATTTTTTTTTAACCAGGAAACATTCCTATTAGTATGTCAATTGAGCCAGTAAGCAAACACGTTGTAAGAATTATTACCCAAATTAAATTGCACACTTGACTGAATTTGTTACGTAAATAAGCTGTGACTATAGTTGGTTTTGACCATCGGTTTGGAGCGTTAACTGTTGCTAAATCTACCTAATGGTTTATGTTGTTACGAAGTTGACAATGGCCGAACCTATTTGTTAATGTTTACGTGGCGTAAAAAATGGGTACAATAAGAATATACTGATCTCATAAAGAAAAAGAAAACGTTGGCACTCGAGGGGGTTGCCGACAGAAGTGAAAAGTTAAAACTACGAGTATTTATGTGCTGCCCAAGCGCAGCGCGTTATAGAACTAGAAAATATTTATTATTCAGGTAACACAGTAAGCAGGTTCACTGATAAAAAGGAGTGCCTTAAAATATTACCTAGAGCTTTAGAGGACGTATTCCAGAAGGAAACTCATGCATTGATCTCTGTTTAAACATTACTTAAAACTAGTTTCAAGCAATCAAATGGCTTGAAACGAGTTTAATAGTAATGCTTGAGTTTTGAGTGAGCTTCTGGAATACGGGCCTTTTTTTTTGTTGGGATGGGAAATCATCAAATGACTTCTCCCGCTCTGGGCGGAGCGGAAGGGCGTGTCAGACTTTTATCGACTAAAACCCACCCGTGTTTCTTCTCTTGCCTGTGCGACGGCCAGGGCCACGGTTTCTTGTTTAACCAACCCGCAACCCTGACCCAGGAGGCATCGGTCTTCGTGGACCCCGTCACGATGGGCTGACATCTCTTTGAGGCGTGCGTGAAACACGACGCGCCGTCGACTCGGGCCTGGTCCTTACCGGCGGCGAGCTGCCCACTGCTCACCGCCCGCAGGCCCGCGCCTACGGTGGCTTTGAGTTAGGTGTCGTCTCCCGTCTAGGGCGTCGGCTAGTGCGTACGGGGCCACTGCGGTGGCTAGTGGCGTACGGGCCTTAGTCTGTATCTTGGGACTCCGAGTACGAATTCCAGAGTAAAAACTAAAGAGTGGTCCCGATTCCCTCTTTCACAAATTAAATTAACTTTAAGTTCAATGCATCTTTTTCTTTCTCTTCCATTAAGAAAAGGACAAAAGATAAAATGTTAGGTTAGACCTGTCAAATTAGTGCGCTCTGACGTAAACGTCGTATTTTTGGTCGCTATGTTTATAATCGCGTCTTAATTGTCTATGGAGTAGCTATGTTAATTTCACAGAATTAAACTAAAATGTCATTTTCTATCCTTTTTTAACACGCAGTTCACTTAAAATTAGTAAACTTTGGCAACAAGAGAATCGGTCGGACCAATGTCAGGTTTACTATGGTAGGTGTGTATGTGATGTTTTTATGGTGGAGACGTGCATGTCGGTGACGCGAACCTGAAGATTTTTCCCTAACAAAGATAGTTCAATACGCAAATAGTTTTCACTTTAAAAGCATGAGACAGAGTATTTCTTTCGTTGATCGAACGATCAAGAGGTTTATAAAAGCTATCATAAAAGCGTTTTTATTTCAAACGCGCTGTAATTAGCAGAGAACGACAATCACCATCAAGGTTTTTATCGTCCCACTGCTGGGCACAGGTCTCCTCTCATACAGAGAAGGATTGAGCGTAATCACCACGCTTGCTCAATGCGGGTTGGCGATTTCAGACTTATAAAGTCCAGGTTTCCTCAAGATGTTTTCCTTCACCTTCAGTCAATGGTGTCCAAGATATACTTAGAAAATACATATAACTTTAGAAAAGTTACATTGGTACTTGCCTGACCTGGAATCGAACCCACGCACTCATACTTGAGAGGCTGGTGTTTTAACCACTAGGCCACCACGACTTGACGAACGACAATGGTGAAATCATAATAAAGAGTTACAAAAATCGATCATTTATACACTACATTCACAAGCAGCGTAAAAATATGGTTGAACTGAACAAGCGCACAACGCAGCACTTGGGTGCTTCTTTCATTTAGTACTTACTTTATAATTCTGACTTTAATGCATGCGTGTAAGGTTGAATTTGGTCTGATGTTTGATGTGCCACGGACTCAGTCGTAAAAAATAATAGCTTTTTGTACTACTTTGTGATAAGAACTTTAAACACTGCACTTAAGGCTGATTTTAAATTAATGTATATTTATTTTGACTACTTTAGACTGCTTAATACTTGTCGCGATTTTTGATAAGAGTTTTGTTCGAGACTGTGTATCTAGTTTATAAGTGATCGATGGTTACAAAGAAATTGAATCTGTCATCATAGCTAGATTACGTGGTTACCTGTATGCCCAGGTTCCCACAGCAGTAGTAGGTACAAAAAATCCAAAAGACTGCTTAGGACTATAATTTACAAATACAGTATGTTACGAAAACCCTGTCCGACCCGTGAAGGTGTTGTTAGGTATCGATAACTGATTCTACTAATGCATACAAAACCGGGCTTTACTTAAAAAAAAATCCCCCTAAAAAAAATAAATATTATTTCGCAAAAGGAGGTAACTTATTAAATGTGCGTTGACCACCCTTCGCCTGCCGACCGCGGGGGGCGGGCGGCAGGACACGCGGCACGTGGTCGCATCGCTATTCGCTCATAATAATACCGGTGTTGTCACTTTTTAAAAATTACCAAATTTCGGGGAAATTGGAATTAATTCGTTGGAAAAAAAGATTATTTCAAAATTCATTTGTATTGGTACTATGATGAATACGTAAAATTTTATATTATATTTGGTCATGTGTTTACCTAACCTCTATTATCCTTATGGGTCGGACAGGGTTTTCGTAACATACTGTATAAGTAAACTTATACTAAATGTAAAAGTTAGTACATATATGACATGTGTTTTATGTTAAGGTTTGGTGTGTCTGTTTGTAAACGGAAAGAAAGAGGTTCAGTCTAGATACCGAGTGTTAGAGAAGTCACTTCGATTGTGAAGTACTTAAGTAGGCATTCAGGATCATCGTAGTGTAAAGTAATTAGAAAGGTCTTACTTTCATAAGACTATTGATGTGACAGTTACTTATATTCTTTTATACAAAAATGGTCCAAGGTAGGTAGTAAAAGAAAAGATTAATAAAAGCAGAGCCTTTAAAGGGTATTTTGCTAATTTTCTTCTTATGCCTAAGTGGAGACTGGGTTATATAAAAAAAGATTTGGCCTGGATAGAAGTTTGGTTTGGTTATAATAACAGGTTGAAAATGAATATCTGCCGGAACGGGAGGATTTTGTAGCACCTATATAGCTTAAAGGTTGGATAGAGCATTGGCCGGAAAATTTAGAATGGCTTTCTGAGCTACGTCCAAGGGTTTGAGTGTAGTTTACACAGCGCCGCCTCAACAGTACGAGACAACTGACTGACATACAGCGAGATAAAAGGTCTATAAGTATTGACAACGTGTCTAAGCGTCTTAAAAAGGTGGATACGAGTAACATGTGCTGGTGTTTATATATTATTACACTTGTAGAACTTACTTCTCCCCCCGAAGACCCACCAGTCGTCCTCTTCTGATCATAAGGGTTCGTCGTGATTCCAATGACATTGTTATAAGTTTCCCAGTTCATACAAAGTTGTGGTGTGTTCGTTACGGCGATAGGAATGGCCCCAGCAGCCCTGGCTAGCCTAATAACGGCTGCGTCTCTCTTCGCAGGATTCCTATATGGGTACACCGTACCACAGTCATTGCTCATGCCTGGAATTTTAATTGTTTATTTTATTAGCTCGAGGGTTTTGGTATTCTTAATGTGTAGTAGGTTATTGCTAACATAATGATTTTAAGACTTGTAAATTGATTAATATTGTGGCGAGATTTTAGTATCAAAGTTTTTGTATCTATACACAGTTTTGTTCATAACAATACAAAGTTTATATAAATATAGGTTTTGATTTTTATAGGTTTTTGATAACCATGGGCTCAATCACCAATACAATTAATAATAATTTAGTAAGTTAGTAGGAAGTAGGATTAGTAGAAAGTAGGATAACTGACGAAAAATGTTACAGCGAGGGTATCCAAAATCATGCAAGCACCTCAATACAGGTTACGAGATGACGCTGCCATCCTGTATGTTGGAGAAAAAAAAACAGTGGTTTCCTGTTAGCGAACCTCGTAGAATTTTGAGGGGTGCAGTTGAGTGCTTGCATGCCCAGGATTCCAAGGAATATGTGTTCACATTATGTAAATATAAATTAGAATCTCTTACCTTCAACAGCAATGCTTTCCTTCACAGTCATAGGTATGCCTAACAACGGGAACTCTTTTTCCAGATCTTCAGGCCGACTGTCAGTCGATGCTATCATCTTGTCTATGCCCCTTGCTTCTCTGAGTGCGGCATCGTATCGGGGCTCGACTATAGCGTTCAGGTATTGATTGGCTTCCTTGCACCTTTCTATATATGCTTCTACAACTTGTTCTGACGTGATCTGAAAGATAAATGAGACAGATTTTAGATTGTGATTAGGTATTAGCGTGTTACGGAATTGAGAAGCGATTCTTTTTTTTTTTTAATAATAAATAAACAAGCGCTTGACCGCAATCCGGCCTGATGGTAAGCAGTAATGCGATCGTTGATGGTAAAGCGCGCTAGCTTATTAAGAGCCTATTCACACAGAAAAACTGAGCGAATAGGAAGGAAGACGGCAGTTGAGCGAGGTGATCCAATGTTAAACCCAACAACACGACCAACGATGCTGCGCCAAAGGTAGATTGATCTGAAGACCCTCCATGACCAAACTCCCAACACAACAACATTAGGCGCATCGTACCCGGCCCACATCGCAACACAACTGCTCAGACCCGTCCTCCGTACGGCTTCACCAGATATCATGCCGGAACACGACAAATCGCTTGGCGGCAAGGCTTTGTCTGGTGGGTGGTAACTTCTGCCGGCGGCCGATGTTATGGCCTACCACCGAGAGCTATAGACCATTTTTACCATTATGATATTACAAGTACGTATTTCGACGGCACGTCTTAAATTTTTTTTTTTTTTTTTTTTTTATTAAAGTATAAACCAGCGCTTGACCGCAATCCTGCCTGATGGTAAGCAGTGACGCAATCGTTGATGGTAAAGCGCACTAGTTTATTAAGAGCCTATTCACTCTAGCCTTGAAGACACTCAAATTGTAGTCCGACGGAAACACCTCCGCCGGCAGATTGTTCCAGTCCCTCGATGTACGCGGTATAAAGGAGGAGGCGAAACGCTTCGTTCGGATCGTAGAGGTGTTAACAACATAAGGGTGGAAACTCGCCGTACGACGGGTCGTCCGATGGTGGAACGGAGATGGGGGAATTAAATCGTGCAATTCCCTCGCACACTCCCCAGAATGTATCCTATAGAACACCGAAAGGCTGGCTACTCTACGCCTGTGCTCTAGGCTTTGGAGACCAACTCGAGTTGGTCTCACGCCTCTTCGCACGCCTCTCCACTGAATCCAAAGTGGCCAGGTGACACTTAGCAGCACCAGCCCAAATGTGGCTGCAGTACTCCACACACGAACGGACCTGTGCTTTGTACAACATTAGAAGCTGCCCTGGTGTGAAGTACTGCCGGACCTTTGCGATTACACCAAGTTTTCTGGCAGCCACCTTGGCCTTGGACTCAATGAACCGCCCAAAGTTTAGGTTCGAGGAAATCTCAATACCCAAAAGCTGAAGGCGGTCGGTACACTCCAAGGATACATTCCGAAAAGTAGGAGCCAAGGTGAACGGGCTCCTTTTGGCGGTGAAAGGACACGCCTGCGTTTTGGCGGCATTGAATGCTACAAGATTGGCATTGCCCCATTCGGAGACTGCCTGAAGTGCAACACTCGTTCGCTCTACCATGGCCTCTCTTTCGGACCGGATTGATTCCCTACTAGCCCGAGCATCCGGCAGGTATCTCTCCACAACTGTGCTGTCATCTGCATACCCATAGATACCGGGCATCAGCAGATCGTTAATATGCAGCAGAAACAGAGTTGCAGAGAGAACAGACCCCTGAGGAACACCGGCATTAGTCGACATGGGCTCAGATGAGCATCCGTCGACAACAACTCGGAGGGACCGTTCAGTTCAGTGTGTAAAAGTTTTAAAATTATGAACTAAACACCTAATGTTTGAAATTCAAACCATTCAAGTCCTATTTGATTAATTTCCCACTAAGTAATTGTTATAAGGAGGTAAGATAATGGCCCAGATTCTCTTGTTCATAAACTAAACTAAATTTAAGTTCTGTGCATCTTTTTCTTTACATTTCATTAAGAAAAGGACAGAACATGATATGTTAGTTTAGGCCTGTCAAATTAGACGGCTTGACGTAAATTGATGTACTCGTATTTTTGATCGCCATGTTTATAATCGCGTCAAAACTGTCTATGGAAATTGAATATCTTAATTTGACAGGATTAAATTAAAATATTGTCTTCTATCCTTTTCTTAATAAAATAGAAAGAAAAAGATGCACTTATCTTAAAATTATCGGCGCCAATGCCTGCATAATAATGTGTTATTATATTAGACAATATTTAAAAAAAAAAAAAAAATTATCGGTGTGGACTTCACTTGTATTAATAGAGACGAGAGAGAGGGTATTGATTTTAATTAATTATGTATTTATACAGATTATTTATTAATTAGGGATGCTTACCATCAGTCGGAATTACGGTCAAGCGCTAGTTTATAATTATTAAAAAAAAAAAAAAAACTGCTGCTGAACGGGTCATAAATTAGTAGGGTTACAACTTTTAAATACCTAGGGCATCTTCTTACCGCTGATCTCAAGGACGATGTAGATATTGAAAGGGAACACAGGGCACTTGCGGTCCGGAGTAATATGTTTTCCCGTAGATTTGCCAGGTGTACAGACCAATTAAAAATAACACTGTTCAAGGCTTATTGTCAAAATCTGTACACGGGCAGTCTGTGGGTCAATTGTACTAAAAGATCGCTGGACGTCCTGCGTGTCCAATATAATAATGCTTTCAGGATGTTGTTGAGACTACCTCGTTACTGTAGTACGTCGGAAATGTTTGCGCAAGCCCGTACCGACGGTTCTCATGCAATCATACGCAAAAAGACCGCGTCGTTGCTGAGAGGAGTGAGGGACAGTCGGAACAGCATCCTGAAAACTGTAGCTGAGAGCTTCGGCTCTCCAATAATTAAAAAAATTGTGCACACTTTAATAATTACTAACACTAGGCAGTAGGCAATAAGTTTCTGTTTTCTTTGTATGTTACTAACACTCTTATGGATTTTTATGTCCAAAATAAAATTGATTTATTATTATTATTATACTAATTTCGATGCTTTCTTATCAAAAATCAAAAATTTCACTAGAGACATAGGTATGTAGGTATCTACTTCGAAACAGGAATGCGGATGGCGAAGCAACCTGCTTGCAAGTATAGGTAAGTCAACGATTTCCAGCAAGATGAGAGGGTCACGGCCACCCTAAATGTCAAATTAACCTTATCACTCCAAAAACCTTTCTTTTTAATCTTATTAAATCTGTCATCGAAAGAGTATTATTTACATTTTAAGTTTCCTGTGATTGATTGTATTCGGAAGTTATTTTGTCGTGTCTTGTCAATATTTATATATATATTTTAATTTATTCACTTTACAAGTTTATGTTTTTATTTTGCAGACGGACAGACGGGCAGCAAGTCTCATGAATAGGGTTCCGTTTTACCTTTTAGATACGGAACCCTAAAAATGTGGAGCAGATGACACTTGCACGTAGTCGCTGTTCTGAGCTGCGTAGTCGCCGCGCTACGTCGCATACCCGCCGCGCTAGGTCGCATACTCATTGCACCAGTAGGCCTAGTATAAGTTTTCATTACGAAACTCATTCGTCGATATCGAGCGCGTTTGACTCAGCGATTGGCCCGCATCAAGGTTGTAAGAACTCTCAACCAATGAGAGCGCCAAATGCGCTCGTTATCGACGATCGAGTTTCGTGTTGAAAACTCATACTATGCCTACTGGTCGCATAGTCGTTGGTATACTCACCGAATTGATGAGTTACGTTGCATAGTCACTGAGCTACATCGCAAAATTGCTGAACTACATTGCGTGGACGTGTTTGTATTGAAAACAACATTGCTTTGACAGGGCGTTAGAGTCAGGTTTTCGGAATGGTTTTTTTTTTCTCTTTTTATTCTTGCTACCTCCAACGTTATTGGATCCTTTTATATTAATATACCCTTTCATACCAGTTCTCGCTATTAATTTCGGAGTGGTTAGCTTTAAATAACATTGCCACGTTTGTGCTGCAAGGGATATTAAATAAGTAGTTTCCATTAAGGGGGATATTGCTAAGATCGCCGTCGAAATTCTAATATTCTTACTGTTTATTGCAATTTGCAGAGTTGAATAATATTATCGGGAGTGCTTTGGGGACGAAGATGGCGGTCCCGGAAACCACATCTGAAAGGTGGTAATTAATCAGGACCATTACGAATTCGTAACCATAACAAATGACAACACAGTAAATTTTTAATTTGAGTTTCGTGGCTACCCTAACACTTTCGCTTTCGCCTCACCCATTTGCATTTTTACCAACCAATTTAATAACAAAAAATAACTTTGTCTTACCTGTCTAGTCCTTATCATTGCAGCTAACGAAGTAGCCGACTTAAACAATAAGGGGTTCATGGGTGGCGGACACTTCTTATTCCTCCTGATGTTCAGCAGGTAGGTCAAAGGCAGGACTACGATGGCCAGCAGTGACACCATAAACCGAAGGAACCTTCGCATGAACGCGTTCATCATGATTGTCTGGAAACGAAAATAAATGAGGATTAGTTTGGAGGCATAAGGAACAAGGTAAAAGTTCACTAATCCTCCATAGAAGAGGGAGGATCCTCCGACCAGACGGGTGTTAGGGCTGGCGGGCACTTGCCCAACATTTGATGATGGGAAGTTGTATGTATGCTAGTTGCACGGTAAACTTTGCCTGCGAGATGTAGAATAGGGTATTTGACTAAAAAAAACTAATTAGTCCGTCAGTCAGATTTCCAAAAAATACTAGGCACGTATTTTTTCTTTTTTCATATAAACAAAAAATGCAGACGACACAGTGCGTTGAAAACTCGAGTGACGTCATAACACTGTACACTTTTTACTGGCCAGTGACGTCACCAGCCACCACTCCTGATCTTTGATGCCTTTTATATTTGTAAATGTTTATTGTTTTGATAAAACAAAAAATACGTGTCTAGTATTTTTTGGAAATCTGACTGACGGACTAATTAGTTTTTTTAGTCAAATACCCTATTCGTGTGACGTAAGTAAGTCGCGTTGTTCGCAAGTGGTGATTGTAGATACTGCTACATTTAGTATTGGTTTTCTCATGAAGGGGTGTATAGATTTTTTTTGTTTGTGTTGGGAAATCATTAAATGACCTCTCCCATTGTGGGCGGAGCGGAAGGGCGTGTCAGACTTATACTGACTAAAACCCACCAGTGTTTCTTCACTTGTCTATGCGCCAGGGCCACGGCTTCTTTCTTAACCAACCCGCAACCCTGATTCAGGAGGCATTGGTCTTCGTGGACCCCGTCACGATGTGCTGACATCTCTTTAAGGCGCTCGTGAAACACTATACGCGCTGTCCACTCGGGCCTGGTCCTTACCGGGCGGTGAGCTACCCACTGCTCACTGAGGGGCGTATAGACTTGATTCTCTTTTTATCTACTGTTTCGCTAATGTCAGTCTTAGTGACAGTCTTATGTACACTTGAGTTCTTGGCTTGGAACTTTTTTTTTTTTTTTTCCGTGGTGTAAATCCTCATAAGATGCCCGCCGCCCTGGGGTGGGCGACGGGGTATGTCCGACTTTTACTGACTAAAACCACCCCGGTGTGTCTTCTATCACGAGCGCGCGTGGGGCCGCGGGAGTCTAAATTCTTCCACGGCCCCACACTCTCGTGCTGTCCCGGTCTGTCCGGGCCTCGTCTCCTGCACGGGTTAGTGGGGTGTTAAACTACCCCGTGCATCACCTCAAAGGCACGCGCCGACACTCGCGCACGCCTCCGTCTCGGGGTCCATCAATGGGGGGCGGGGACTTCCCCATGTACCTCGCCCCTGGACCCATGGCTTGGAACCCTGGGTCAAGTAACGTGGTATTAATGGTTTTATTTACATGTAGTGTAAAGGTGTTCGTCTGATCAATGGAATTACTAAGAGCTGACGAAATGTAAGTGTGATAACACACGTGTCTACTTATCCATTCTGGAAATGCAGCCGCGATTATCAACCTTGTCTAGTGGTAATAAGCTATCAGGCATTGTCGGTTATCTTTACACTGATTCATAGTAGGCACCTATCGCCCTATTAAGGTCAAAACACCAAGTATACTGTATCTAACAATGATATGATTATAATATCTCTGTAGCAACAGTCTTGCAAGTCCTATGTGCTAGTCTATGTTTTTTTAGTAATTCCTAGTGGTACGTAGGAGTTACTCCTTGATCGTGGGTGCAATTACAAACACTTAAACGCACATACACAAACAGCACAACTTCGTCGGTTATTTTCGTCGCCCATACCCCAATGTTTAAAGACTAAAATCTTCAACCAGTGCGTCCTACCCTTCATGACTTACGGAACCGAGACGTGGACACTAACGGTCAGACTAGTCCATAAGTTTAAAGCCGCTCAGCGAGCTATGGAGCGAGATATGTTGGGCGTCTCTCTGAAGGACCGCATCAGGAATGAGGTGGTCCGACAGAGGACCAGAGTCACCGACATAGCTGAGAGGATTAGCAAGCTGAAGTGGCATTGGGTTGGTCAATATGCCGCAGGACCGACAACCGTTGGGGTAAACGAGTCCTCGAGTGGAGACCGCGTCTCGGCAAACGTAGCGTAGGACGCCTTTGGGCGAGATGGAGCGACGACATCAAAAAGGTGGCTAGTAGTGACTGGCAGGGAACTGCTCAGGATCGAGCTTGTTGGCGTGCCATGAAGGAGGCCTATGTCCAGCAGTGGACGAGTAGAGGCTGATGATTATATGATATTGTTACATGCCAAGGCATAACACAAACAGTTATATTATGTGAGATCGGGACTAGATTTTAAACGTTTTTGATTACGGAAATTTCGACCTTCTTATTGGAACTTACTCTATAGGTACTCTAAGTATCTTGTACAGATCTTGTTTGTAAACAAACCATTAATTTAGAAACTACTTTTAACTAAGTAATGTGTTATTGTTAATCCATAAGTAATAAGCCTTTAAGATTAAAAGATCAGAAACTTGTGTCTAATATATTGAAAACGACAATGTTACATACATAAGTTTTAACTTAAATGTAAATTAAAAGTACCCTTACTTACTTGTAAATCAAAAGCGCTGAGACTTTCAGCTTAACTGCTAACTAGCTTAACTGTAGCCAAATTAAACTTTTATTTTACTTTATTTTGTTTAATAACAATACACTGCGCTCCAAAACATAGATTACTGACGATAAGCTGAAGTGGGTCTAGGCTGGTCACGTCAGCTCCATGCCCATTAAGCTATAGCACAATAACACCACATTGAGTTCTGACATAGCTAGAAGACATTGCAGCAAACCGGTCGTTTGGACGAGCTAGACAAATCAAGCGATCAGTGATCTACCGTAACCCTGGTTCGTAAGAGCTGAAAGTCACGGTAAAAGGACTTAGCTTAGCAGTAGGATGATACAGGCTAACAAGGACAGTGTCAAGAGTGTGTTTGTTTATATTGTAACCCTATTGAAAGGTGCCCAAAATCCTGTTGAGGTGTACCTAGTTCGGGACCAACGATACCTCCTTATTATAATTTTGAATGTTAAAATAAACGACTTACCTATGCGTAGCTTTCTTTTTAAATAGCCAGTATTTAACACTTAATTAAAAACAAAGCTGTGAACATTTTGAAGAACATCAGCTGCAAGCATTACGTCACTTGTTTGAATGAGCTACTGATAAAATAGAAACAATAACATGGACTGCACTTTCTAACCATACATGTATGTGGAAATGCGTTTGCATGCACCAAACTCGTTAAAACAAACTAGATTTCGTTTAGTTCACGCGCTGCTTACCTGTATAACAGATATTCTTATGATATAATTCACTACTTCTGAAACTACACTTAAAACATTTGCCAAAGGCTTGGCCAAATACGGCGGATACACTAAATTATAACTATTCAAAAATACTTCTGCCAGAACGAAGGCATGATATACACACGCCGTTAGCAGGATCAACACGAGTCGGGTCATAAAATTGACAGCCGCATTGAAACACGAAATGTACAGAGTAATAACTGACCGTATCATTTTATACGTGTGTGTCTACGTGCATCCGATAACATACTGAGTTGCGCTAATGTTACTTTTAGATAGTAGATACATTTATCAAATAAAGACTACTGCTGGGTCCACGCGTAACTTTTAGTAGGAGTTACGAACTACCACGCGACGAAGTGTTCAAAGTACAACTGTTGTTTGATATCGACTTTCAAGAAATACAGACTTTCTCTTAGAAGAAAGTGCACGTCCGGGTTCCGTTGCAAGTGGCTCTTGCCATTATTAATGTTATTAATCTATTAATGGTAAATTAATTTCTACAGACCGTATTTTCAGGCGCAGAATATCATATGCGAGTAATTTTTCCTGAGAAGGCGTAGGGAAATTCATTGCCAAAAATGTGTCATTTTTCTTTGTATTTTATTGTTAACCGTACGTCGTCTAATCATAAAACATTAATTTCATAAAATACATATTATGAAACAGACTAACAAAGATCGATTAAATATAATTCCACCTAATTGTATACTAAGTAACGTTATCAAAATTATTCGTTTTATCGATAAGTGAGATTTATCATCACGTTTTTATATTGCACAAAGAACATTAGTAACAATGTTTAAATAATCACATCTAATTAGTTGTTATTAATATGCATGGTATGCAAATATTCCATCGCATGACTATTGCAAAAGAAATAGTGAAAAGTTTGACTTCGTTCACTAGCGTAAATTATTGAAAATTTTATATTTAAATTCAATGTTCTTGACCCAAACTCTTGACCAAACAGCTGGGTAATTGCGTAACACATTTTTTATTTGAGTGGACGGGAAATCATCAAATGACTTCTCCCACTCTGGGCGGAGCGCAAGGGTGTGTCAGATTTTTACTGATTAAAACTACCAGTGTACCTTCACTTGCCTGTGCGCCAGGGCTACATTTTCTTTTTCAGCTAAACAGCAGCCCTAGCAGGCAAAAGTCTTCGTGGACCCCGGCACGATGTGCTCCCATCTCTTTGAGACGCGCGTGAGACACAACGCGCCGTCGACACGGGTGGCGAATTTTACAGGCCACCGGCAAGCCCGCGCCTATGGTGGCCGGGAGTTCGATGTTGTCTCCCGACCAGGGCGTCTTCTGTGGCGGCTAGAGGCGTGAGGGCGCTGTGATCCCCGCTCCCTAACGCGCCTCCCTCACAGTGTGAGATTTCGGCAATCTAGGGGAACTTTAGACTTTAACTCACTAAAGAAAATAAAATGGCATTTAGCCAATTCTTATTGTAATTTTAATCAGGATAAACGTTTAAATAAACAATAAGAGGTTTTTAACGTTTTGCATGTCGTTTATTGTTTAAAAAAACATATTTTTAGTAGGTACGTAGGTACTTACATACTTTTGATAAGGTTGCCGTCAAATAAAAAAAGACATTTATTATCTTGGCTTCTAATGCAGCCAGGTAAACTCACAGAAAACTTGAAAGAACTAACCAAACATTTTTTGGTTTAAAAAAATAAAAACCGGTAACAAGGTACGCAAAGTACAGTCAAAACAAAAAAGAAAGGAACAACGTATTATTCATCTGCATCAATATTGCTGTTGCTGTTAGAGTGAACAGATTTTACAACAGGCTCCATTAATATTTCCAAGACTTCTGGCAATATCTTTGAATGTTTTGTTCTGGGACTAGCCCGAAGACTAGTGACACAAGGGTCACATGTAATTAACAATCGATGAACAAGGTCAGTGTTCGTAAGAATCCTGGACGATTTTCTGGTAAACAGTTCTCTTTGATTTTCCAAGTCTGGACTTTCGAAGAGCACTCTTCAAACGCCTTTTTAGTTTTACCGCTTGTATTTTGTTTTACCGAAGGATCGGGCGCAAAGTCGAACGAGACGCTCTTCCAACCACGCTGTATTTTCACTTAAAAATCTCGTTCGGTGGCGATTAGCTCTGTCCCATTTAACCTGTATACTATGCACTTATTTCCGTATTTTGGCCTTTATATTAGAAGACTGTTTGACTCCTGTTTGTTCCATTATGAAGTTTGAAACAACCTCCAACTTGTTTGAATGAGCTTGGGCCCATATACGGGCCAAAATACGTTTTAACGTTATCGCGCAAGCATGCGCAGGTTTTTTTTTAATGTGTTGGCTAGTATAATATATAAGCTACAACTACAACCAAGTTTTAGGGTGGAACACTTTGGAATACATAATTGAAACTCTTTTTAAAAACCAAAACCTATTTTTTATCAATAACGACAACACATCATTTTAAAAAATATGTTTTCTATCTAATCATTTAGCAAATATTTAAGATAAATGCAGGATCTTACCTTTAGACAAGGGCAATATTGTAGACAAACAACACTGACCACTTAGCCGAGACACAGCGACACAGCAGTCATATAAACATGACATGAGACATTTTAAGGAATTCATGTAATACTTTGATTCTAATTTTGCAGCCGCTAACCAGTTTTAACCAGTTTAATAGTGATATATTTTAAGTTGTAGAGGCAGTTATTAATTAATTAATAATCGTCTGTACCTATAGTAGACATAATGAAACGACGAACACACCACGCCGGATGCTCACCTCAAGGTTTGGGTTTCCTTACAATTAGCAATCGGTACTGATATTAATTATTAGTTTACATCATTGTCGATATCCGTACCGCTAAAGGTTCGTACAAACTGGCGAGCCGCGACAGCTCGACCTACTCTTAAGCACCTGCGTAGGAGTACTGCTATTATGTGCATCTGTCTATTTATATGATTAGTTTTCATGGCTTTTACAAACAATTATCATTAATAAAGATAGATTTAATCTACCTTAAGCAAAAGAAAGTCTGAAAGTATCTCTCAGCCTTTCTTCTCAGAGTAGTCGGATTTTGCTTTTAACAAACTTTATTATATGTATTTCTTATGTGTAATTTTGAAACCTGGGCTTTTTCGTCGTAGATCGGTATTCAAGCCGTTGGAAAACAGAAGTCGTTGAATAGAGACCGATTATTACAATAATGAGCGTGGGACGCATCACGCACCAAAGCTAGACGGGGCGATGACCTTAAAAGGTGACTGGGACAGACTGGGTGCAAAACACAGAATGTTGTGGCACATTTTGGGAAAAGCTTATTCCCAGCCACCTAGACTGCGACAGGCTGAGTCAAAAATAGAAACAAATTATAATTAAATAATTGGAAAATATGGATACAAAAATAGACAATGGCAATTTTAGGTTAAGTGAATCTTTTTCTTTCCATTTCGTGAAGAAAAGGATAAAAGATAACCTTTTAGCTTAATCCTGTCCAATTAAGATACATCGTAGACAGTTTAGACGCGATTATAAACATGGCGCCTAAAAATACGCCAGTTTAAGTCAGGAGCGCACTTATTTGACAGGTCTAAACTGACATTTTATGTTCTGTCCTTTTCTTAATGAAATATAATGAAAAAGATGCACTGAACTTAAATTTAGTTTTGTTTGTGAAAAACAGAATCGGCGCCATTAACCCACTCTTAAAGAATCAACCTGTAATGTAATGTAATGTAATATACCTAAAAACTTATATGCATTCATTTCTGCAGGTCAGAATAACCATTGATTAATTATCTGCCATGGCACCAAGACTCATTACGCAATCACAATCAGCTCATAGACTCAGCTTTCAACTTTAACGCTAAGTTCCGACGACTTAGTGAAATCTCAGCGTTGGAAACTGTACCCACACTGGACGGTAACATGTCACTAAGTCGTTCTGACCTGCAGGAATGAATGAAAATAAGTGTGAGTATATAAAGGTCGACGCACAAACGAGTACCATGGATCAGGGACATGACTCTGAACCACCTACAGGTGGAATTTTTCGTCGGTTTTTTCCTGAATTAAAAAAAAAAAATGCAGTTTTTTCACTTTAAACCGTTCATAATTGCTATACTTTTATAACCCAATAAGATTTTAAAGTAAAAAATAATTAATTCGCTAATTACACAAAATAGCACAATGTGAACAAAACTCGAAAAAATATCCTATCGGCTGATTTAATAGAGTTCACATTACAGGTCAACGTCATACCCACAAACACGCGCGGCAGCACGCTTGCAACGTTCAAAGGCCGAGCCGATAAATTTTTTTAAACACTGTTATTTCTGTAACCGCTCATTAACGATATAAATGACTGTAATAATTTTATTAGTGGCATGTGGTGTAGCCTTCTCGCGAAGTTTGCGTTACGATGTCAGATACACCCTGTATATACATGTGGAGGGAGTAAAGTTCAATCATCCTCCATAGAAAAGGGATGATCCTCCGACCAGACGGGTGTTATGTCTGGCGGGCACTTGCCCAGCGATTGAAGTTGTGAAGTTGTATGTATGCTAATTGCACGGTAAACTCTGCTTGCGTGTGTAATTAAAAAAAAAAAAAACAAGAAGTCCGAAATTCAGCAATACTTTTGTGTAATAAAATGTTCTGGCAGGTATATATGTCGGTATAATAGGGATGTATCCAAGGTATGAAAATCAAAAAAATAATTAGTCCGTCTTTATAGATAATAAAAAAATTAAGACCCGTATTTTTTATTTTGTCGAAATTACCAAAAATTTCTGAGATATAGCGTATTAAAGTTACGGAGTGGGGGCTAATTACGTCACGCCATGGTATATTTTGTACGACGGCGTGACGTCATGCGATATTTCAAATCAATATCTCTTCCTAAGTATTTGAATAAAAGAAAAAATAAAAAATACGTGTTCAATATTTTTTAGAAATGTATCTGATGGAAATTATATTATTTTTTATGATACAAGCCAATTATGTACTTACATACACCTATTACACTAACAGCATCTAATCCTGAAAAACTGGCTGCTGTGAGTTTAAAGTGAGCTGAGATAGTGTCAATCTCTTAGTATTAGTTGGAACGAGAAGATGATAATTGTTAATGTTGCTCATTGATGATAACATGGATGTATAGCAAAGATTAGGAATAAAGACTTGCAGCTAATGTGAGCTCCACCCACAACTCAGTTACCTAGCAATACAAACCGACAAGTACTCAATACATCTCAGTACAATAGGATACCCGTGTGGTATCGGGCTTAGAATAGTACCAACCTGTGATACCAACCCATATCCTCATCTGTGCCAATTCCATTTCGTTAAGAAAAGGATAGAAGATAACATTTTATTTTAATTCTGTCAAATTAAGATACTTACTCCATAGACAGTTTAGACGCGATTATAAACATGGCGCCTAAAAATACGCCAGTTTACGTCAGGAGCGCACTATTTTGACAGGTCTTAACTGACATTTTATGTTCTGTCCTTTTCTTAATGTAATGGAAAGAAAAAGATGCACTGAACTTAAATTTAGTTTAGTTTGTGAAAGAAAAACGTTTATTTGCAGTAAACATGAGTTTACAAAAACATGAAAAAAAAATACGAATGTGCTTATGACTACACGACTGAAGTAAAACTTCTTTCGCTCCATCTGTATGTATATATATATATATATATATATGTTTGTACAATATATACATGTATACACATATACATATATTAATTTTCTATAAATATTTAAATTTATTTCATGGTTTCATTGGTAAATTAATATTTTTGCATAGATCTTCTATTTTTATTGAAAAATAAAAAAAAACTCGTAGACCTTGTAGTACCAAGCTCGCGCCACGGGCGCCTCTGTGCTTATATCCCCCACTTAACTTCCGTTCGCCTTGCCCGATCATTTTTCGTAACGCTTTCGCCAGCTTACTCCCCAAGTCAAGCGTGCCTACAGAAGTTTCACTTCAAAAATTTTGCATAGATCTTCTATTTTTATTGAAAAAAAAAAAACGTTGTAGACCTTGTAGTACCAAGCTCGCGCCACGGGCGCCTCTGTGCGTATATCCCCCACTTAACTTCCGTTCGCCTTGCCCGATCATTTTTCGTAACGCTTTCGCCAGTTTACTCCCCAAGTCAAGCGTGCCTAAAGAAGTTTCACTTCAAAAAAAGTGGATTCCCTCGGGGCCAAAAGGTCGGGCTCTTCCTCCTGAATCAGGGGACCCCAATCTCGGGTAGTCCATGACCTCTGGTTCCCGAGATAATCCACGGGGGGGTGAGGTAACTAAAGGGGGTCGGGGGGCATAGGTTTCGTGGGATTGCGGGGGGAGGGGGAGAGGGGGGGAGTGGATTCCCTCGGGGCCAAAAGGTCGGGCTCCTCCTCCTGATTCAGGGGACCCCAAACTCGGGTAGTCCACGACCTCTGGTTCCCGAGATAATCCACGGGGGGGTGAGGTAATCAATGAGGGGGGTCGGGGGGTGTTCGCAGCGTCATGTTCTCGAAGAAATTCATAGTTCTTAATCAATCAAGGTACTTAGCTTAATAATTGAGCTTATGAGGCTCGAAAGCAATTTGTACTTTGTGTCCAATTATCGTATTGTGACGATATCTTCAAGCTTCTATACTTTCAATTATATCAGAAATGTTCAGCAAAAATATATAAAACAATATAAAGGCCAGAACAGAACGAAATTTATAAATTATTTGTGCTCTTAGGTAATCAATTGTTAACAAATCTTAAAAAGATCCAAAAAATATATATTGCCTTCGGCGAGATGCGAACTCACAGCTTCATACTCGACATGTCATGCAATATTTACATGAGCCAACTCCTTGTTTGTAGTACAGACGAAATAGGACTATACTCTGCTTCCGTTCGCCTTGCCCGATCATTTTTCGTAACGCTTTCGCCAGTTTACTCCCCAAGTCAAGCATGCCTAAAGAAGTTTCACTTCAAAAACAGTCATCCGATTTAACTGTCTTACTTATGCTCTAAAAACATGTGATGGATTTCGCTGCAATAATCTGTTTTAATATTATATTTCGAACAGATACGTGCATGATGCACGTGAGTGGAGGTTATCATAATGTAAACATCATGCACCTTTATAATACATAGGTACAAAACTACATTACCGATTCATAATTATTGATTTATCTCTATTAACTGTAGGTAGGCACATTCATAATATAAATAAACTTACCTACTTAGTATGTAATCGTATTCTTTCATCATCCGTTTTAAACGCACGCGAGATGCATGATATGTATCTGAATGTACAGCTTACTGTATATACCTTCTTAAACACGAGTCACGAGTGTAAGGCGATTTGTACACACACGTTTATTTTGTTCGCCGTGTGCGTTTTTTGACAGTCACGGCGGCGCGCGGCAGCTCTGGGGCACTGCGGTATACAGGCATAATACCTTTCAGTTAGGTAAAATTCAAATCCTGTTTTCTCTTTAAACAAAGATTTGAAACTTTGAGAAAAGATTCATTTCATATTAGTACCTATAGTTTCTAAAATACTATATTAGTAACACTATCGTATTCAATTTTTCTTACAATAATTATGGAGAAAATAGCTTCTGAATCTTGCGTAAATGTATGCTTGTGATTGTACCTATCAGAGTAGGTAATTACCTACCTACCTACTAATTGCACATTTTTCTGATTTACTTAGACAATTTCCAAGTCTTCTACGTTAGCAAGGGAAGTGATGTGCAAGATGCCCATGATGCGTAGCAAGATATCCATCTTGTGTAATGTTAAGTACGTCTTGGCCTATTAACTATTAACCTGCAGTAGGAACCTGAATGTTAATGATGGTTGGAACAGATTAGATGCGGAAGGGGGGATATGGTGCTGTTGTACAGCTTGAGAGAAGCCGAAGTCTAACAGCGAATTGCGCTAGAATGACTTTGAAACGGTATCTACAAATGCCACATGCGAACAACGTTTCCCGTGTATATTATTTTCAAAACATGATAGTAAAAATGTTTGGGGGAATATATAATAATAACGAATCGTATTTAGAGGGGGCTTTGTGAAAATTATTTAAATCTGAATATCCATAAATATTCAGATTTAAATAATTTTCACAAAGCCCCCTCTAAATACGATTCGTCGGAAAAATATTTAGATTCTTATTTAAAGTACCAAATTTTTGGAAAAGGTAGAATAGATGACGTGGTCATGACGAAATGCTTAATAAACGAAAAATATGGTCCACGCTCAGCCGATGGGCACGCGGGGCGTTGACCTCCGTCAGCTATTGCCACGATGCAACAATGGCTAAATGTATTTGGGAAAAATATAACATACATAGTTTAAAAGGATTAGAATCGATTCAGTTGCTTATTCTGAACAAACTATATTTAGGTTTCGTATAAAGAAAAAATAACGTTGTATAAGCACAGAAATTTGGGTAGTGTATGTATACACTTTTCTAAAGTTATATGTACTTTCTACGTATATCTTGGACACCAATGACTGAAGGTGAAGGAAAACATCTTGAGGAAACCTGGACTTTAAGTCTGAAATCGCCAACCCGCATTGAGCAAGCGTGGTGATTACGCTCAATCCTTCTCTGTATGAGAGGAGACCTGTGCCCAGCAGTGGGGCGATAAAAAGGTTGATAATGATGATCTATTCATACCCTCAACAAAATCTCGGTGCACGCCCCTGCCGCTCCTATTGGTCGCAGCGTGATGCTGTATAACATACACTAGCCCAAAGCTTTCATGGATTAATGGGCTATCCAAAGCAAAAAGAATTTTTCAAATCGGACTAGTAGTTCCTGAGATTAGCGCTGTCAAACAAACAATGTAAGCTTTATATATCAATGTAAGTAGATTATTTAATGTTTATCCGAAACCCAAAACGCGTATCATGTACAAAATTTCAAAAAGATATAATGAAAAACCACAAAGTTATGATTTTGCTATTCTATTTGTCCCACCAAAAATATGGTCAAAGTTCCGCTCAGGTGGGCGAGCGCGGTGCGTTGACGCTCAAGTACTATGATCTATCGTAACCCGTCGGTAACCACTCTGTAACAATTTCTAAATGTATTTGGGAAAAAATATAACATGGTGCAAAACTGATTGGAATCGATTCAGTTGCTTATTCTGAACAAACTTTATTCAGGTTTCGCATTTAAACAAAAAATAACGTTGTATAGGAAGTGTTTGCCAAACACCATAACATCTCAGCTTCATTGCTCGGCATTTTTCTGGCGGTCTCCACTGTTGATTCTGGCTTTCAGGAGTTGCAGTGGGTGGGAAAAACCATGCCATTTCCTCACGATGTTTTTCTTCGCCGTTTTGAGAGCAGCGATGATGAAATATTTGACATAAAGTAAAACGCCTGATGGGCTTCGAACCTACGACCTACAACTTGTAAGTCGTAGTAGTGATAACCACTAGGCCACCGCCGTTGTAACATTCCCTCTCTAATATTATAAAAAGATAAAATTTGCTTGTTTTTACTTAGAGAGAAAAAATGTTTTTGCAGTTGATAGCCCAATTGTTAAGGTGGGTTATAAGCCAGGGGTGCGTGGCAGAAAACCTCCCCGAGTACCCGGTGGCTGTTGGTCCTCGGTTTCGACCCCCGAGGACGAGCAGACGCTGGGCCGGTGCACCCTGGGCGCGGGCATCATTCCCCGGCGAGGGGGATTGTTGTCCGTGGCGAATTTCTGCCGGAGCGCAGGTGTCGCTCCCGAGGACTTTCTATCTGCGCTCTGCAGTAGCAGTGTGTATGAATAGGGAGCAAGGTGGGTAGACCGTTATTACAGTCCGCGGTCTAGGGTCCAGGGGCGATAGACTTGGGGAGTCTCCGCCCCCTACTGAATGGACCCGAGGCGGAGGCGCGCGCAAGTGTCGGCGAGCGCCTCAGAGGTGATGCACGGGGTAGTTAAACATTTTACTACCCGTGCACGAGGCGAGGCCCCGACAACCGGGCCAGTACGAGAGCGTGGGGCTGCGGAGGAATTTGGACTCCCGCGGCCCCTCGCGATCTTGAGAGACGAGGCACCGGGGTAGTTTTTAGTCAGTAGGAGTATGACAGACCCCGTCGCCCACCCCAATGTGGCGGACATTCATTGAGGATTTTCCATCCCGGAAAAAAAAGGGTTATAAGTCATTTAACATCTTACTACAACTCTTAGGAGCCGAGCATATGGAGGAATAGTCAGAAAAAATGCTAAGCACTTACGAAGTAGATCGAGAGAGCGATAGAATGCTACGCGCTGGCCTAAAATTTAATGCGGGTGATGTCACAACGGTCGGGGGCTAAAACTTTATGCGGGCGAATCACGAGAGTCGGGGGCTAAAATTTAATGCGGGCGAAGTCACAAGAGTGGGGAGCTAAAATTTTGAGCATTTTGCGTGAAAGTCATTAGAAAATACTTAAGGGAAACCAAGTCGGAACATCTAATGGTAAAAATTAAAATAGTCTCGGTAACTATTGTAACATGAGAAAGTAAACAACATTACTTTCACTAACACCATTGCAAAGATTTGAGTACCAATATTTACAATGAAAATTATTGACAATGAAGAAGAAAGAAAAAAGAGTAAAGCGTATTCTAATCTATTCTGAGAAGTTACTCTATTCTAAGCCAGGCACCACCTGGGGGCTTGAGATGGTAAATGATAAGTAAATGGTACAGATGAGATCAGTGGTGGCGCCTGCAACTTACGAGTTGTAAGGTCATAATCAAAAGTATGTATCCAGGTAGACACTTTGTGTAAATTATGTCATTACCACTACTTCAAAACGGCTTGTCCTGGAACCAAAATATCGAATACATGTGAGATGTACCAAGCCATACTCAGATCGCGTAGTTTTTTTTATTATTTTTTATTTTTTTTATGGCATCGCAAGGTTTGTGCATTTAGCCAATGTCACGTAATGAATTAATCATGTCGAAAAAGGCGGCCGCGTGAACCGTCTTACGAGGGACGTTTGACACAAAGTCATGATGTGGCCACTATGCTGCGAAATTTCACTGTTCTTTATCAATTATTTACTGAATGCACTTCTTACTACATAAATCACGCACTTTTATTTAGTAAACAACACTTTAAATAATTTTAAAAGGTGTATGAAAAATGAGCGTGACACTCAGTTTGACTTTCCCGCCAAAACTCCCAGATCGCGTAGTTGGTTACGTCCCAATTCCTCTTAAAGAGAATTAACAATATCTGCAATGGAATCATTGTTGCTGATTATGCTACTGCTATAAATATAAAGATGCATGCAAGAGATATATAAAAGAGGATCTAAACAAAGTAGGTAAGTGAATATAATTACGATGAAAGTTAGCACAAACCCTTATTCAGCCGATTATAGATTATGCCGATGCCTGTTACCTGGATGCTACTGAGGAGCTGTTAAACAAGCTTGAGCGCTTGCAAAACCTGTGCATTCGCTTTGTTTTCGGTCTTCGTAAGTATTACCATGTTTCTCACCTTCGCAAGGAACTCAAGTGGCTCCCAATTCGCCTTCGCAGGAATACTAGGATTTTATGTCTCCTTTTCAACATGTTACACAACCCGTCTTATCCTTCCTACCTGCGTGAGCGTTTTTCTTACGCGCGCTCTAGCGACGCACCCTGTAGATCACACCTAAGATCCATCCTTAAATCTCATCCTCATAAAACGATTTACTATTCCTATTCCTTCTCTGTACATGCTGTAAGATTGTGGAACTCACTCCCGCTTAACATTCGTGATTTAAACACTATTTCTAATTTTAAGCGTCGATTAAAAGAACATTACCTTTCCTCTATATTGTGAGAATTTGTTTATTATTTATACATATTTATATATTTTAGTATTATGTATTTATTTAAGTAGTATACTTATTTTTGGTTTTATTGATTTGGCTTATATAATTATTTTAGGATTATATGTTTAGGGATATTTAATATTATTACTTTAATAGTTATCATATTTTATTTCCTCCTTGTTCTTACACACTATTGTCTACATTTCTGTTTTACTTCTCCTTTCGCAGGTCTGCTGGAAGAAATTTCTTAAGAAATAAGCAGCACCTTTGTACTCAGATCTTCATTTTGATGTATCTATATGTATTTTATTGTGTGTACATAAATAATAAAATAAATAAATAAAATAAATAAAGTTAAATAGTTGGCGATACCTAAGAATAAATATAAAGATAATGTAAGGGCATAGCATATTCCTCAAACAAAAGTAAGAATGCTAATCCATACTAATATTATAAATGTGAAAGTAACTCTGTCTGTCTATCTGTTACGCTTTCCCGCTTAAACCTCTCAACAGAGTTTGATGAAATGGCACAGACAATCTTCAGACCCTGAGAAAGGACATAGGCTACCTTTCATTGAAAAAAACAATTGATATTCCCGAGGGAAATCTAAAAATCCCGATATAACCGTATTCCACGCAGGCGAAACCGCGGGCGGAAAGCTAGTTGAAAATAAAAGTATCTAAGTTACTGCTTGGCAACGAGCTACTTACTGACTTTTCACTATATGTAATAGGGATGTTTCATGGGTAAGAAAAATTGATTCTATTTAGTCCGTCATTCAGATTATAGAAAAATATTGGATACGTATATTTTGTTTTATCAAATCAATAAAAATTGAGAAATATAAAAAGCATCAAAGATCAGGAGTGGTGGCTGGTGATGTCAGTCCTCGCTAAAAAGTGTAGCGTGCAGTGACATCACACGAGTTTTCAACGCACTGTGTCGTCTTCATTTTTTGTTTATACGAAAAAAGAAAAAATACGTGTCTAGTATTTTTTGGAAATCTGACTGACGGAGCAATTAGTTTTTTTTTAGTCAGCTACCCTATTATCCAAATTCAACTAATTTCTAACTCTAGAGCTACATACAACTGCTACCTACTTGGTTATAGAAATTACTAGCTGACGCAGCAAACGTTGGTTTGCCATATAGGATGAGGTGTCCAACAGTGAACCATGAAAAAGTTGCACATTCATAGCTCAGCTGTTTCTAAAGATAATGAAGATTTTTTTTTACTAGAGGACTTCCCATATATCTGGCTATAATTTTGCATATTCATTTTAGAACCAAACGCAACAGGATGGTATATATTTAAGTTTTTTTAAAAGATGGCAAATGGCTCACTGAGTCCACCACGTGGGACACTCTGAACCGGGGCCAGGTCAACAGTGAACCAATATGTATTCAGTGAAGCTTCCTATTTATTTTACAGTAAATTATGCCTATTTATGCTACAAAACTAAGGTAAAGCAATAAAAAGCCTTGTAAATGTTACTAAGCAATCAACTTTATTAATTAAATGTTTTTGACAATGTTTTTTATTTTTAAATATGAAACGTCCATCTTTTACTAGCAACATGGCTTGCAACATAAGTTCTTTTGTGTGGCCTCCAATTTTTCTAGGCGCTGGTTTGATTCGCCCTATGCTGAAATAATAATAATTCTATTATTATGTTCGCGGTTCACTGTGTACTACACCCACCATTCAACGTTTAAGGTGATGTTAAAAACAAATGAAAAGTGTTATTGTAGTGATTTTAGTTGCATACGATAGCCAAATAAACGCTATATTAGGTATAATAAATGTCACATAATAAAAGTACGCATAACAGAAGTAATACGAAAAGGTAATACTTGCGTTTTATTGCGTTTTATCGCCGAAAATCGTATTGCGATCCGCCACACGGACGTCTTTGACGCTAGCTAGTTCCCGACTTACCAGCAGGCGGCGCAGTAAAAACTGAGTATATTCGTGTCCAAGCACGGTTTGAAAACGAAGCATTTACAAAGTAAGAATGGTGGCTCAATGTGTACCACTGGTTCACTGTTGGACATCTCACCCTACATTATTTCTAGGAAATATTTTAATAGAATCGCGGCAAAAAATAGAGGTCGTTCATTTCAGGGTGAAAATTTAGGGTTGTATATATTTTAATGCCACATTACAACATAATAAAAATAAAAAATGTTGACCAAAATTTTAAAACAAAGTGGGTGGACAACAATTATTATTTAGGGTAGGAAAAATCGATAGTTATCGATTTTGAGATAGGTAGGTCTGAGAATTAGCTACCATCTATTTTTCTTATGTTTAGTAGAATATGCATATAAAATTTCACCAAATTCGGTCAAGTCATTTCGGAGGAGTATGTTAACTAACATTGTGATATGAGAATTTTATTTATATGTAATTGGTATACTAATAGCCAAAAGCCTTGATAATACGACAGAAGGGTGTAAACGAAACTACAAGTAAGTAGGTAAGTATATGTATAGGCATTGATTGGCGTTACTTACTGTTAACCATAGTGGCATTGAGGGTTAACGCAATATTTATTAACAAGTTCTACTCGAATGCTGTTCAAAGCCCATGGTACCTACTTAGAATTATATGTAGGTAACTAGCGGCCGCCAGCGACTTGGTTCGCGTGGAGGTAGTTATGCTCCGCTTCTATTAGTCGCAGCGAGATGTTATATAGACTAAAGCCTTCCTGGATTAACGGGCTATCCAACGCAAAAAGAATTTTTCAAATCAGACCAGTAGTTCCTGAGATTAGCGCGTTCAAACAAACAAACAAACTCTTCAGCTTTATATATTAGTATAGATTAGTATAGATAAGCGATATATTGTTTGTGTATATTCGATTGCAGCGCTAAGGTTTTACTCTACAACGACACCTGCAATTGAGAAAAGCGAGCGATTATCAGCACTACTACTAGCAGCTGTGGCCTAGTGGTGAGCAGCGGTAGCCGTAAAGTTGTAGGTCGTAGGTTCGACAAAATCGGGAAGAAACCGGCATGGCCTAAAGACAAAACTTTGCATACATGGGACATCTATCAACATCTATCAAGATTACGGTCCACTTTCTCTCTCTCTCACGGAAAATTATAGGCTGGTTTATATATGGTGAAAAATCATGGTATTCAATTGCAACCAGGTATACTGGAAGCATACGCCAACATATTTGGACCAAGACTAGATAGAATTTAAATCACACAGCCAGCCGTACAGACAGCCTCCGTGGCGTAGCGGTTGTGAACGCGGCAGCTGCGCAAGGAGGCGCGCGATCTCCGCGCGGTGCAAGCAATTTGCATTGGTCTGGTTGTACCTCGGAAAGCACGTTAAGCCGTTGGACCCGGTTGCCATACGAAAATCTTACTAAATCAAACTTTACTACGATTTTGGACAAGTCTTGCATTTTTAAACTTGGTGCTTTAGTGTGTTTTGTTTCCAAGCTACACTTATTTGAAATTCAGATATAAATATACCAACTTAAACATTTAGTATGAGATAAATCTCAAGTGAAGTAAGTTACGCAGTACGGTACCTACATATACCTAGTTTAAGGACCATGAAGCAATCGGATTGCTAAGCAAGTTGGTCAAGCTAAACTAAGGCTAGGCTCCTTGCGAAACTTGCCAGTGTTTTCTCAATTACATACTGACTCGCAGATCAACAGTAAAATTGTTTACTGATGACGCTTTTGCATCACATTGTTGGGTATTTGGAGACACCGAATCGACGCGACGTGCCAAGAAACTTGTAGTGATTTCAGTTTGCAGAGTTCACATGAGTTTAGGAATTTCTCACTTGGAGTGTTTGAATAGGTCGGTATCGTAATACCAATGGCGTTTTCCACCAACTATTGCGTCTCCATGGTGGATATAATCCCAGCACCCCAATTGCGTAAAACACTAATATTATCAGTGGGAATCATTTCGAAGCATATTGTTAATACATTGCTCTATAAGTTCGAAAATGTGTCTGCTCAACAACGTTAATAACGCAATATATGTTGTTCAACTGTCAAAATGAAAGAAGAAAGAAAAAACGTTTATTTGCATAAAACATGACGCAAAAGTTTACAAAAACGCAAAAAATAAGACATAGTTGAGGGAAACATGCGTCACATCCACGCAAAATGGCTGTCGCTCAGCATTATGCTGCGACTCTTGCAAAACAAAGCCCAGCGCTGGTTTCCAGCGACAGCCGGCGCTGACGTAAAGACGTCACCCAGTGCAACAAACAATTGCTACTGATAAGTAGTGTGTTACGGAATTATCCTGCTGGTCTTCTCTTTATGAAAGAATTACAGAGGGTAGACCGGTCTTAGCAATGGAAACAATACTGCAATAAGTAGGCTGTTTATGTTATCGTGGTTTATTACTAAAATCAAGTGACCAAACCTGCTTGACTCCTAATCAAATCAGTAGTACGAACAACTGAAGTGTGTTTTTGGGGCAGGCCCTAGCTTGCAGTAAGACAACAAAGGCTAGTAACATAGTTATAAACTGAGGTTTTTGTTTCTACTCGTTTTTTTTTTTTTTTTTTTTTTTTTTTTTATTGGGACAAAACCCGCCACACTTTTCCCAACCACTGCAACTCCTGAAAGCCAGAATCAACAGTGGTGACCGCCAGAAAAACGCCGAGCAATGAAGCTCGACGAGTCCCGGAGAAACGATTCAACTGTCTTGGGTCCCGCAACAAATTAATCAGAAAAGAATAGCGGAGGAGTACCAATTTTCTACTCGTATAATAATCGCATTAAAATTAATTTCGTTCTGTGTGTTTTCTTCCATTTAAGATTTTCATTTTCCTTTATCAAAATCATTGTATTTCCCCCGAATAGATTACACATGTAAAAAAAATTAAAGGATACAGTAATTTGCAAAAAATATTATTCTATTTATCTGATAACTACAGTGAATACTTGCCTATAATAGTTACGTAGAAAAAGTACCCAGGTAATGTATGTGTTGCAGTCAAAACTCTTAACCAGTCAAAAGTACTGTTGACTAACAAAATGAGTCAAAAGTACTTTTGACTGAACAGGTTGGTCAATAATACTTTTGACTGGTTAAGAGTTTTGATGCAACACCTGTATGTAATAGAAATCAGTAATTCTTTGACTGTTGCTTTATTTTTTCAAAAAATTCTTCCATCTTACAAAAACAATTGGGTTGTATCGTAAAAAATAATTTAATGCCCATCAGATAGATTTATAAAGAATATTGAACACGTATTTTTTATTTTTTTCTCTCATTCAAATACTTAGGAAGATATATTAATTTGAAATGTCGCATGACGTCACGCCGTGCTACAAAATATACAACGGCGTGCCGTAATTAGCCCCCGCTCCGTATCTTTAATACGCTATATCTCAGTAGTTTTTGGTAATTTCGACAAAATGAAAAATACGGGGTCTTAATTTTTTTTATTATCTACAAGACGGACTAATTATTTTTTTGATTTTCATACCTTGGATACATCCCTATAACCAATAAGCCATTTGTGTAGTTTGGATTACACACAAAAAACTTCCTTAATATTTAGTTTAAGAGGAACGTCCCTTATTTCTTGTAGAAAAATTGTTAAATATTTTAATCTGCTTTGTTAAAGCTATTTTAATTATAAAACGAGCTTTGATGTGCACAAATACTGCATCTGATGTTTTTAAAATTTTGTATTGAATATCATTAATGCCATTAAGTATAATTCAAAAAGTAAGGAAATTGACAAATTTTTGATTAATTTTCTTCATAGCGCAGAAATTTTAATGCAAAAATGGAATTATGTTTTCTGGTATTCTCTTCAATTTATATTATTCAAAAAATCAAACAATCTAGCAAACAATAATACAAAAAACTAAAAGAAACAAACAAAGAAAAAATATTTACTTATTCAAACACGTTTACAATTTCGGTCATATTTCAAAATCGACGTTGGGACACTGCATAATTTATCCTTCACATGTTATTAACTTATTGGTGTAAATAAAATGTCTACTTAAAAGAATTATTATGGCGATGTTACCCTGAACGAATCACACATAAATAATAAACTGCAGCCACAAATGCAGGTATGAATAAACTTATAATTTAAAATGTTTAATATATCATATGATTTATCAAAAAGTTATCCAATTTTTAGTAAATCTTGTGATAAGATCCTGTTTGATCAGAAATTGTGACATATTGACTTTAAAAGGTGGTTCATTGAGTTTATCTAAGTAGGTATGGACGGTAACAGGTCAAGCTGCCCACAACTGTCGAATAATCCCAATCAACTTTTAGCCTTAATGCTTTAGTTATAAAGTTGAAAAATAAAGAAATTTTACCGATTGCAGTACTTTGGTGTGCTCTACATTGTGTACATGTGCTGTGAAGCGTAAGGAAGTTGCCGTGAGTAATGTTGTGTATCAATATAAGAACTGCCAGCAATAAAATTCGATTAACATGATATGATTTTATAATGTACTTTTTTCATTTTTGTTATCGAAGCTGAAATTTAAAGAAGAGAGAGAAAGGACCTGAATACTGTTCTGTAAGTAAACGACATTTTTTCGGTTTCAATATAATAGCTTGCTCAGTAATTATAATTTCGAAAATAAAATTTTAATCGACGTTTACCTATTGCTATCTGTACATGGCTGCTACATCTATAACATTAGGGGACGAACATAGTAACTCCGAAGGAATGTGCGAAAGATGATATAGTTATAAAGGGAGTGTGACTGAGATGAATACCTATTAATAGAGAAATAGATATGGAAAAAGAAGATGTATCCAATAGGGATATATCCAAGATATGAAAATCAAAAAATTATTAGTCCGTCTTATAGATAATCAAAAAAATTAAGACCTGTATTTTTTATTTCATCGAAATTACCAAAAACTACTGAGATATAGCG